>CADWAE010000465.1:0-2400000 GCA_902982915.1 Phalloptychus januarius
TTTTTGTGTCTTTTTGGCGGTTGGAAAAACATTAGGTGCGCAACCCCCACCAACTGGTATAGAGTGTGGACTGAAACGACGCTAAAATATCTTTCAAACAATTGGGTCAATCTGTGATAACTTCTCTTTAATACTTCAGTAAATGCAATTGTATTTTTATTTTAGAAGAAATATTGTTAATCAGCTGAACTCTTTCATTTTTATATGTCTTATATTCAGAATATGTTGATCATCTGCTTCACTACTCATTTCACTGTATTATTTCAGATAAATGAAATAAAATACAGATAAACATTAGAGATATAGGTTTGTTCCAATATATATATATAAAGACACTTCTTCCTTCCTATTCCTTTCGGCTTTCTCATGACGAAGGTTTTAACACTTCCTGTGTTCATGCTCCTTCAATTTGCCCAATAGTTCAACTACTGGACAAATGGTGCTTCCATTTAAACAAAAATGCTGTATTTTAAGCATTCCACTAATAACTTGTTGCCTGATACAGAATATTATTCTCTTAACTTAAGTGAGTAAGTTAAGCGAATAATTGAATTCAACCACTTAATTAATTTGTATTTAAATAAGCGGTCACATGTCAATAAATGCGAGTTTTGAGTTTATAGCCTACAATAACAGAAGCCACATGTTATGTAACCTCGACCATCATTTTGTGTTGGAAAAAAAAAGACATACAGTGGAAGTGTTAGTAACATATTGAAATTTATTAATTTATTTATTGATATTTATTTATTTATCAAACTTTGAAGTCTGTTTGCAAATGTTGTAATTATAGTTGAGAACTTTTCTTAGCCATTTTGTTCTGCAGTTTCGAGTGCAGACCCCGCCCACTACCCTCCCGTTTACTGTTGCCTTGGTAACGGCACAACCATTTTTAGATTCCGACATTCATGTAGAGGCTACATTTGAAGACCGTGATATTAGACTACAAACCCCTTAAATGTATTGATACTTCATCATAAGCCCAAAGGTAAAGGTATTTGCAGCATTTGTTATTCTGTGCAGATGTTTTGTTTTATAATTACCGTTTGTGTTCAGCGTCTCTTTATGTTGTAAGACGGAGCCAGCTTTAACAAAACTTAAGAGTTAGCAAACTAGCAACAAACTTCAAACGGCTTTCAAACGTTCTTTCCTCCCAGGTGGCTATTGTCAGAAATGGCTACTTCTCCTGGTATTTCTAAAGCCACCATGGAGGGTCACCCAAAGCGACCAGTTCTTCCCCCAATAGAGAAACTGAGGGGAGCTTTGAAGAACTCCATTATTGCACAAAATGAAATGGCGGAAGAAATAAAGAAGAGAGAAGAGGCTCACAAGAAGCTACTGAGACAAAGGAAAACAATGCAAAAACAACATTTCCAAATGACATTGTAGGTCTTTTTAAAAATTTACAAATAATTTATTGTGATTGTGGCAGTTGCAGCAAACAATGCAATTGAAGCTGTTTGCTGTACAATATGATTTACTGCAGGATCTCCAGAGCAGTGGAGGCTCGCAAAAGACCAAGGAGAGGAAGCTAGACAAGAACCTCCTTCTCCAGCCCCCTGTTGATTTTTCCAGAACCAGTGATTCCACCAGTATGAATATTTTTATTTACTGTTGGGATGGAATGTCTCCTGTTGATTTTCAAAGGGTGCTCACTTACAAATATATAAGGAAAGTCTCTACAGTTGATGACATTTTTCTTATGTATGGAGACTGAATATCTACACAAAAATATATTACCTAAATAATATAATCTGGTTTGCATGTCAATCAACAGAATAATTTCAATGAACAGACCAAATAGCTATCAAATAACAATAATAATGTTAGGGACAATATTGTTGTTCTGGACAAGGTTTGAACTTTAAGAACATAATCTGGAAGCTTGGTGAGAAGGTCACAGGTGTTTGGGCAATTACTGAGAAATGAAAGAAATCCCTCGATCTAACAAACTTCATCATTACTTAACAAAGACATTCTCTTACTACACTTACTATGCCCAAGTGAAAAGGGAGCAGGAAGAAGAAAAAATGTTGTATAGAGCAACAAACCAAACAATTTTAAAACTTTTCTGTAATTTTTTAAAAAATTATTAGTTAATACTCTTTCTCTGAATTAGTGAAGCTAATGAGAAAAAAGGAAAATCAGTAGAGGATCAAATATTGTTTTCCCAACTGTATGTGCACATCTTGAATACAAACCTTAGTACAAAGAAGAAATATTGCAAAACTAACTTTAAATTATTTGTACAGATTCTGCATGAACGTAAGCAAATTGTGAAATTTCCAGAAAAAAATTATTTCAAGATTTATTTAAATAAATATCGTTTTTATTTTGTTCTGCACTGTTTGAAGATGAGATACAGATTCATGAAGCATTGTGTAGAGAGTCGACCATTCGCTCCAATCCAGAAGGAGTGGCTCGACTCAGTGGTTGCCAGAATCTCACCTGAACTGAGAGAGAAGCCTAAGTCAAATAAACTTCTGCAGGAGCTTTGTACGGAGGTCACCGAGCAGTTCCACAACGTGATTGTCCAGCACACAGGTACCGCTAGTTACAGGGGTTATTTAGCGGTATCAGAGTAAAGAGATTCAATATGCATAGACACATTTTATAAAAAATATTTTGAAACCATTCATATTTTCCTTTCTAAAGTTATATTACTTTGTGTTCTGTTATTTGTAATCTTAGTAAAATACGAGGGAGGGTGTTGATTGAAGCATGACACAATGCGAAAGAGTTTAAGGAGCCTGAGTATTTTTACAGAGAAATGTATTTGGTTTGTGCAATTGGAGTTTAAGTAAATCATGTCTTATTACATTTTTTCTTCTTCCAGTGGACACAGTGTTAAAGGATCCCGACAGAGTAGAAAAAGATTCAAAAGTACAGAGATCTGGCCAACCAGCGTGAGTTTTAGAATAGGCTTCGTAATTGCTCAATAATGAATTTGTTTTGTTTGACTACTTTAAAGATTGTCTTTTTTTATTTCTTTCAAGGGTTGAAGGCTTTTGCCATTGCAACTTTACAAAAAGAGCGAGACTTATTAGACAAAAACTGCATATTCTGCACCCAGTGATGCAAGCCATATTGGATATTGGCTACATATCTTTTTCTGGTATGGTCCTACTTGAGTCATGTAGATGCAGGTAGGACTACATTATCAAGGTGAATAATCATCTCTAAGTTGTAAGTCTTAAGACTCCTGTGAGGATTTTTTTTTCCTCACAGAGGCTTCGAACCTGTGGATTGTAAAAGTCTACAGAGAAGTGCAACTGTAGAGTGTGAGAAGAAAGAATCAGAAATTATGAAAACCTGGTTTCCTGAAATCATTCAATTATTAACAAATGAGGAAATCATAGGTGAAGTGAAAGAGGAGCAGCAGGATTCTTTTTACAACTGTGCATCTACCCTCATATCCAATCAGGTATTTCAGTTCTTTTATTTATTGTCTTTACTTTTAAGAATATGTTTGTATGATGTAATCAGAAAAATATAATGCAGGACACAGCTGCAACCTGCAACTGACTAATGTTTAAAAGTTCCTATACTTGAAATTGTTTCATTGAGAAATATGGCAGACAGATCATTTCTGAGGTTTATTTCATATTACAAACAATTTCTCAGGCAAATCATGACTTAAAGCGATATTTTTCTTCCAAATTTATAGTTGAAGTTCCTACTTCAGCACAGTGTCAAAAGGTTTGTTAGCTTTTTCGATCCAAGCAATCAACACTGCTTGCCAGTCTTCCTCATGACTTTGACATTTGATGATGGAAAAATGGACATTTACCCAACTCTCAAAGATTTAGAAGATTCTGTTTTAGAGATCCTCAATTCCATAGCAAGCTCACTGCAGGTAAGATTTCTCATTTTAAGCTTAATTAGTGTTTATGTATGTGTGTGTGTTGAGAAGAAATTGTCTTCTTATTATTGATTCATAGCGAGTACAGACTGTGAAGTCTTGGTTGGCCCAAACTTCATCTCCATGTGTGGATGCCAGCGTTCCCGATGAGATCTTTACTTGGGCTCGGGTCACTGTGACAAATGCTGTGCGCAAACATTTGGAGGGACCTGACAAACATTTGAAAGCCTATGGTGATATAGCATTCATACACTTATCATCGGCATAAACATTATTTTGATTTTGGTCCTCAAAAATAAATGCTGATAAATGACATTTACTTATATATTAATTTGTGTTTTCATAGAAATTTAAACATATGAATATTTTTTAACCTTTGATAGAGAAAATCTAAATTCAAATTTGTCAACTAGAATCTTGGTTTTTAAAACTTAAGAACATTGTTTTGTATGATAATTCTAAGCTGGGAGAAGAACATCAAAAATGCATAATTAAAAACCAAAATCTATTGTGATTAGGCCTGTCTCGATAAACGATAAATCAATTAATCGGACGATTAAAAAAAAGCTATCGAGTAAGTTTAATTTATCTCTCCTTGCATTTTTCCATGACATTGGATGAGCAAGCTCAACTCCGGTGCTCTCCACGGACCCTCCCTTCCTAATTTCTTTAGCGTAATGCCCAGATCACACTACATGATCCTAGAACTGTTAATTGCCCATTTTCAGAACCTGAGAGACCAACACTAGTAGATCGCGGCGGTTGGTGTCCAACAATTGGCACAAAATAATGGCAACAAGTCATTTTAAATCCAGGCATTAATCAGCGTTTTACTACAATCTACCTGCAATGCATGTGGCCAGTGTCAGCAGAAAGTCCTGACTGATTGAATATCATCATAACCTATTTATGTCACGTTAACGATGAACAGCTGGAAAGTTACCGGGTTTATCAACTGCGGTAGCAATTTGGCTCCAGCTCCTCTCCTGCTCATTTCTGTGGATATTCTTTGCACCAAATGTTGAATAAACATTAATGTTGTTTTCACATATAATCTCTGATGTTTGTTGCTCTCCGGTTGCGCCGTCAGCTGTTTGGGAATCCCCTCCTAATTTCCCCTGAGAAAGCACCGAGATTAATCCGAGCTTTCTGATTGGCTACCTGTCACATTCAGCAGGCTGCGTTCTGATTGGCCACCTGTCACATTCAGCAGGCTGCGTTCTGATTGGCCACCTGTCACATTCAGCAGGCTGCGTTCTCGCTCCCTGTCGGGAAACCCCGTAGATCATTCGTAACACATGACCCCCTACAGGACGATTGGCGAAATCGCAGCGACAAAGTTAGAATGTTCTAAGATGGTCATAAATCATGTTGTGTGAACTGGGCTTAAGGGAGGAGTGAACTATTGCATCAGGTGGTCGATATGCCATCTTCTCTATTTAAATCTAATAATTATTGGAGGGCAATATAGTATACAGACTTCATAATCTGCACTCTTTGATTAATGTAGTTTTTATTTCCACTTTGGTTTTAGGTTGTTTAGTTTTATTCAAGTGCATTTCTTTGTTAAGATAGACTGAGAGTTCATTTTATTTTTGTTTTTGGTTCTTTGTTTACCTGTTCCAGCATTAAATGTCCTTTTGAAAATAATGTGGATCTATTTTTGGCAGGATATGTCTTGCATTATTATGTCATTTCCATGAAATCAGGGTAAAAAGGTCTTCCGACAATATTATCGTTTATCGTAATATTGTTTTGAGACAATTAATCACTCAGCAAAATTTGTTAACATGACAGGCATAATTGTGATTATATTTAAACTTCACATTAGAAACTGTATAAATTCATAACTTGCTTCTGTGGTTTACTTTGAAGTTGAAAGCTATGACTGGCTTGTGAATGGAACTGCACAGACTCAAGTGGACACTTTTCTGGAAGAGGAGCGCACTTTCGAAGAGTTTACTGAAGTAAAGATTCTTAAAACTGAACTTAATTCATTTTATGACACATTATGACTTCACCATATCTTGGTTTATGTCTGAATGTATTTAATCTTGTCTGGTAAAGCAAGTGGAGAAGTTTCATGCGCTCTCCAGGGAGATATCCAACCTCCCATCGAAAGTCTATTTCCCAATGATTCATCTGGAATGTGAGGAGCTCAAACAAAGCTTATGTGAGAAAGCCAAAATGTTTGCTGATATTCTTCTGAAAACACTGGTCGCTAAACATCGGGAGCAAAATCTAGAGTAGGTTCCCCTCCTGTGGCATTTTCATTCAAGCCTGTCTCTCATTTCTAGACATTCCCATGGTCTCATTAGGTGTGATTTATTTTTTGTGTGTGGACAGGATCTGCTCTGAATTTGAAATCATCAAAGAAAAATCCCAGGAAGTTCCAGAAAACATAGATGCTATGGCTCAAATGGTAGACTACATGATTTTGACCAAGACAAAGGGTCTTGCAGACCTAAATGAAAAACTAGAGGTGACTAATTGGACATTTGGTCTTAGCTGTTGTGTCTTGCAGAAAAACAAAATTTCTTACATCTCATATACATCCCAACATGCACTTACAGGAAGCAAGCACCAGACTTATGTATTTCTTGGATGTCCACATAATTGAACCAGAAGATTTGGAACTTAACTCAACAGTTTTTCTTTGGCCCAAGAATATAAGTGATGCTTTTCAGGTCAACGATGAGGTGCGTCTTCTAAACTACATAATTATTAAAATTTCAAATGTATTTATTTTTTAGATTTGATGCTAGACGTGGTTGTTATTTTCCAGGTGCTCCAGAGTGCCAAGCAGAAAGGAGAGAAAGAGCTGGTAGAGAAAAGGGAAAAATTAATGATTGGACTTGAAAGATTGGGAAACTTGTCAGAGCAGATAGTGGAATGCTCTCGCCTGGATATGTTGCAGCAGGTACAGTGTTATTTTGGCCACTAGATAAACCTTGGCTACTTTTTTGTATATTTTATTTATTTTTTTATGAGACTATTGATCAGTTTTGAATTAACCTGTCAAGCAGGGTATGCTTTAGCAACATTTATTGTTGCTAATGCATTTAAAAAATATTTATACCCACTGAACTTTTTCCACGTTCTCACATTATAACCACAAACTTCAATGTATTTTAAGTCAAGTTTATTTGTACAGCACATGCCAGCAATAAGGCAGTTCAAAGTGCTTTACATGATAAGATAATACAGTTAGCAATTATGAAACAAGCATTACACATTACATTTTGTCAGATGTCAATATCAAAATTATCAAGAATATTCATTATCAAGCATACATGAAATAAACTGATCAATGCTCCAGTTGCTATTAGTCAAAGGCAACAATAACCATGTGGGTTGTTAGAGCTGACAGTTTTACTGTTTCTGGAAATAGGCTGCCCAGTGGCACAGTTGGTAGAGCTGTTGCCTTGCAGCAAGAAGGTTCTGGGTTCGATTCCCGGCCCCGGTCTTTCTGCATGGAGTTTGCATGTTGTCCCTGTGCATGCGTGGGTTCTCTCCGGGGACTCCGGCTTCCTCCCACAGTCCAAAAACATGACTGTCAGGTTAATTGGCCTCTCTAAATTGTCCCTAGGTGAGTGTGTGTGTGCATGTTTGTTTGTCCTGTCTGTCTCTGTGTTGCCCTGCGACAGACTGGCGACCTGTCCAGGCTGTACCCTGCCTCTCGCCCGAAACGGTAGCTGGAGATAGGCACCAGCAACCCTCCCGACCCCAGTAAGGGACAAGGATGTAGGAAAATGGATGGATGGACTGTTTCTGGAAGTTTGTTGCAGATTTTATGATTTTATAGAGAAGCCAAATAATGCATGGTTTTTTAAAAAAAACAAAAAACATTTTAAAAGTGTTGCATATATCTGTATTATGGCTCACAGTGTTGTTTTAGGTCAACCCTACAGCTAAGCAGTCTTTCCACAAAATTATAATTTGACAACTTGACTTTAACTGGTGCATTCAAGATATGCTTTGACATAAATCATCTTATTGTTTTTCTGACTACATGTTTAGGGTTAATGTTTTGGTGAAATTCCAACTTCTGCCCGAGTCTGTTTGTTTCCAGCCTCTAACTGGGTTTTAAATTTGTTAATTCTATACATGTACACTGTGCTGCACTGACATGCACACATTCATACACTTATACACTGATGGTAGATTACATCGTGCTGTCACATTGTCTATGTAAAGTTCATTGGAGCTTGTGGATCTAATAAGAACAAAATAAAATAAAAATGGCCCATCGGAAACGAATACTTTTACAAGATATCTATATGAAATGGAGGGTAACATAATTTGTCAGCTTTTTCTGCAACTTTTATTGTCTATGGTTGCCCCAAAGCCATAATCTTATTAAATATATCTTTTGAACAGTATATTTCAAAGGTAAGAATGATACAGCAACTTCTCCGGGATGCTGAGGAGGCAGTGGTCATTATTAATAAGGAAGAAGTCTTCTACAAATGGGACTTGACGTCTTACCCTGAAATTGAAACCATCAAGGAACACATTGAACCCTACCACAGGCTGTTTGCATTCGTCCTTAAATGGCAGAACACAGAAAGCAGGTCTGAAATCAGTCCTTAAAGTGCAACGTTTCGATTTTTATAACCCCTTGTGATAAACATGTTCTCTATTTGTGAGCAGATGGATGGATGGCTCTTTCTTGGAACTAAATGGAGAGACTATGGAAATTCAAGTGGATGAGTTTTATAGGGAGGTTTTTAAATTACTGAAGTTTTTCCAGCAGAGGCAGGTTAAGGCTGCACAAGAGAAGGAAAAGATTTCTGGAAAAAGAAGGCAAAAGGTCCCAGAGGAAGAGGTCAAAAAGCCGGATGACCCAGCAGTAATTCTGTGTTCTGCTACTATGGCACAGATCAAAACGTTTAAGGTATTTAAAAACTACTAATGATTGAACTGTAACATAACATAACATTCTTTTTTTTATGGTGTGTAGCTTTTAATTTAAGTATCTTTTAATCAGCAGGAGAATGTTCCAGTCGTGTCTGTCTTGTGTAACCCAGGTATCAGGCAACGTCACTGGGACAGCATGTCTAAAATAGTCGATCATGACCTAACCCCTAACTCTGGAACAACATTACGCAAAGTTTTAAAGCTAAACTTAACACCTTATCTGACTGAGTTTGAGACTATCAGTGCTGCTGCTAGTAAGGTGAGACTCCTTTAGTTTTGCTGTACAGGTTGTCACAAAAGGTCTATGATCTGAATGTAGACCAGCCTTATAAACCATTTTTTTTCACTGTAGGAGTTTTCCCTGGAGAAAGCCATGCAAACCATGCTGCAAAGTTGGGACAGTGTTGCCTTCAATCATCAACCTTACAGGGAGACCGGTGTTTCCATTTTGACTTCTTTGGATGATATTCAGACAATGTTAGATGATCAAATTGTAAAGACTCAAACAATGAGGGGCTCACCTTTCATCAAACCATTTGAGAAAGAAATTAAGGTAAACTGTTCTGGAGACAGTTCAGCAATTTTCTGAAGTTTTCATTGTAAAACAATATTCATAGTTCATACTATAAAAACACAAAAGAGTTTATTTTCTGTTTTTAGCAATGGGAGGAGCGTCTGCTTAAGATTCAGACAATCATAGATGACTGGCTGAAGGTGCAGACCCAATGGCTTTATCTGGAGCCCATCTTTTCATCTCAGGACATCATGCAGCAGATACCAGAAGAAGGAAGGCTTTTTCAAGCTGTAGACAAAAACTGGAAAGAGATCATGAGGCATTGTGTCAAAGACCCTAAGGTAAAAAATAAAATAGAGCAAAACTTTTCATTAACAACAGATCTTTTAACTGTACTGCATTATTTCATCTTAGATTCTGCCAGCAACCGCGCTTCCTAGTTTGTTAGAAATGCTGCAAAATTCTAACGAACTCCTTGATAACATTATGAGAGGCTTGAATGCTTATTTGGAGAAGAAACGTCTCTTTTTTCCACGGTAAACAAAAAGAAAAAACATTCTGCAATTTTCCATCAACTGGCAATATTCTAATCTTTCTGCTGATCTATTTTGCAGGTTTTTCTTTCTATCAAATGATGAAATGCTTGAGATTCTCTCTGAAACCAAAGATCCACTGCTAGTTCAGCCTCATCTGAAAAAGTGTTTTGAGGGTATTTCCAAACTGGACTTCTTGCCCAATCTGGATATTCAGGCAAGACACTCATGTAATTCAAAATGCGTAAAGTAGCATTGTGCACGGTTAGGTTTTAATTGGCTGTGTACTGTTTTGCTCAGCATGTACAGCAGCGAAGGTGAACGTGTTGGTCTAATCCAGCGATCTCTACATCTGAAGCCAAAGGAGCTGTGGAGAAGTGGCTGATTCAGGTGGAGGATGTGATGCTTCGAGTGTCAGAGACGTGATAGCCCGCTCAAGATTGGTAAGATCACTGTTACACATAATGTTAGTGTCAGAAGTTTACCCACACTCATAATTACCATGAGTGTTTTACATTATTCAAGTCCAAAATTCCAAGAATTTTGGACTTGGAATTTTGCATTGGAAGTGTTTGGTAACTACTTTGAAGTGAGTGCAGATCTTTTCTGCTTCATACAGTAAAAAATATTCGCATAGTTCTTGATAGAAAACTACTATAACCCAGGTTCAATATTATAGAAGAGGAACACTGAATGTAAACCTATACATGGTCAAATATATATGGCCTCACTGACTTTTAAAGGAATGTTCCTTAGTTGTAGAGAATTTTATGTAGTTCATCAATAAATCCCTAAGATGTAAATGGTATTAATGTTGACAATGAGTGTGGGTATACTTCTGTGAATTTACTTCATGAATTTTCTGGTCCATAACATGTTTTCCTGTTTTGAACTGGACAGGCCTATCCTGCGACTCCCCGGGACCAGTGGGTCACAGAGTGGCCTGGACAGGTAGTTATTTGCACCTCTCAGATTTTTTGGACTGTGGAGGTTCATGAGGCCATCTCAAAAGGGGTGAAGGTGAGTCTTTCTGTGTTTTATTCTGCTTGATTTGAGAACTTTTCAGGCTTTTTCTGAGATTTTCTAAATTGGACTAAGAAGATTAATTATGTGCCTATGTAAACAGTAATCTTATTAACTCTATAGTAAGCACATTATTTCTTCAAATAATCATAACAATATTCTGTTCTCTCTGCAGGGTATAAAAGCCTATTATGAAAAACTGAAGAATCAGCTGAATGACATCATAAAGTTGGTGAGAGGAAAACTTTCCAAGCAAACCCGGATTACTTTGGGAGCGCTCGTCACAATTGACGTCCATGCCCGGGATGTCGTCGTGGACCTTATAGAGAAAGGTAACACCATCCCTAAAATTGTTTAAATATTTAAGAAGCTCTCTTGTACAGATCCAAGAACTTTAGTGTTGTTTTCTTAGGTGTATCACATGAAACTGACTTTCAGTGGCTAGCTCAGCTTCGTTACTATTGGACCAATGAAAACGTTCGAGTTCACATTATCAACTGTGATGTTTGTTACGCCTATGAGTACCTGGGGAATTCACCACGTCTGGTCATCACTCCTCTGACTGACAGATGCTACAGAACTCTGGTGGCTAAAAAACAACATTTGTTTAAGTTATCGTAAATATGAATAATGCATCTTGTCTTGCTGATAAATGCTGAAATCTGATTCCATTCCTTCTGTTATAGATTGGAGCTTTCTACCTTAATTTGGGTGGAGCACCTGAGGGTCCAGCTGGGACAGGAAAGACTGAAACCACCAAGGATTTAGCCAAAGCTCTTGCTGTGCAGTGTGTGGTCTTTAACTGTTCAGATGGACTGGATTATATTGCAATGGGAAAAGTACTATTCTCTTGAAATTCAATGTGAATTATCTTATGTGCTAACAATCTTATTTTAATATATATTTTAATCCAATGCATAGTTTTTTAAAGGTCTCAGTCATCTGGAGCTTGGGCGTGCTTTGATGAATTTAACCGCATTGAGCTGGAGGTGCTGTCTGTAGTGGCTCAGCAGGTTCTGTGCATCCAGAGGGCTATAGAACTTAGCTGGAGTCTTGATTTTGAAGGACTAAGCTCAAACTCAATCCCAACTGCTTTGTTTCCATAACAATGAACCCCGGTTACGCAGGACGCTCAGAGCTCCCCGACAACCTAAAGGTGTTTGCAGGAAGAATGCATGATATGTTTAATTTTTATTATTTAACGACTTAATCAGTGTAATGACATGTAAGAATGTTTCAGTGTTTCTGTACATTTTGCTTTTCTAGGTGTTGTTTCGAACTGTGGCCATGATGGTCCCAAACTACGCTCTGATCGCAGAGATCTCTCTGTATTCATATGGCTCCTCAATGCCAAACCACTGTCATAAAGATTGTGATGACCTACAGGCTTTGTTCAGAGCAGCTCTCCTCCCAGTTTCACTACGATTACGGCATGAGGGCTGTCAGCAGTGCTGGTGGCTGCAGGAAACCTCAAGCTTATATCCCAATGAGAATGAAGACATTCTGGTAACTGTTGTTAATTTGTTTGATGAACTTCAGTTTATGTCTTTAATTGCAGCTTCAGTCATCAGATCATCTTAAGTTATTCCTGAATTTCTTATATTTAACATTCAGCTACTGAGATCCATAAAGGATGTGAATGAGCCCAAGTTTCTGTCACATGATATTCCTTTGTTCAACGGAATCACCAGCGATCTTTTCCCGGGCATCTCGTCTCTGAGGCCGACTATAAGGTCTGATGTTAATACTTTTACTCAAACTACTATCTTGGATTTCTAAATGTATCTTTGTTTTTATCTGTTTCCTTTTTTTGCCAGCTGTTCTTTAGAGTCTGCTAGAGAGTGTGAAAAACATAATGTGCAGCCAACTGAAGTCTTCTTGCAAAAGATCATACAGACATATGAAATGATGATAGTAGACATGGGAGGTCATGCTTAGGTTTTCATGTGGTAATATTTACCGTAAAAGACAATTATACACAGAAAGTCATTTTACAGGTTCATGCTGGTGGGAGAGCCGTTTGCTGGAAGACAAAGGTGTTGCATGTTTTAGCTGACACCTGAGTCTGATGAATGAGAAAGGACATGAAGGAGAAGAGAAGGTCATCTTCAGACATTAAATCCAAAGTCCATTACTATGGGACAGCTCTTGGACAGTTTGACCTGGTTTCCATGAGGTAAATATGTTCCTTTTTTAACCTGCATGACATCATGAAGCATCATCTGTTCATTTGTACAATGCTTCCAAATACACTTATACAGCTTGATCTTATTCACCTTTTGTCACATTATAACCACAAAGGAAGGAGGTGCACTAGCAGATGAGACCAGGGTAAACATTTCAACCTATATTAAAAAGTGTATGCGTGAGGAACAAACCAAACCATCCTAATGATGGTGGCACTCAGGGGGGTTTCTGTTCCCTCAGGATGGTCAGGGATCCGTGAAGATGGATGGATTACATATCAATGAAACTGATAAACTGTTTACACGATGATTAAAAGACTTCAGGTTCACCATGAAGCTGGGGAACTACCCAACATTTATCAAACTAATATTGATCAAATTTGATCTATATTGAAGTGATAAATGTCAGTGTTTAGATACTGACATTTATCAGTAAATTAAAAGCTATTGGTATTTTTTCAAGTTAGTGTTAAAAAACACATAATTTTTTTTTAGTCACTACATCTAGAATATTGTGTTGCCCATTATTTGATGTTTCTTTGCACTTAATGGCTTTCTCTTTCTATCAGTGGACAGACGGTATTGTGGCCAACACTTTTCGTGACTTTGCCTTGGGAGACACACCAGAGCGCAAGTGGGTGGTGTTTGATGGTCCCGTAGATACACTGTGGATTGAAAGTATGAACACTGTGCTGGATGACAACAAAAAAGGGGCATAGTTAAAGTAAGACTTATATGCATGCTTATGTTTCAATATATTAACATGCTTCTGTAATTTCATCTGCAGTTGTGCTTGATGAGTGGTGAGAATTCAGATGTCCAATAAATGAGTCTTATTTTGAGGTGGATTTGTCACAAGCTTCAGTAAGTTAAAAGTGTGCCGTTTATAGTGGTATGCAGCTTCTGGGGCAGCCGGGTGCATTTCACATGTTTAAATTGTCTCATTAAGTATTTTTTAGCCCTTTTAAATAGATTTTTTTGCAATACAGCCTGCCACAGTCAGTCGATGTGGTATGATCTACATGGAACCTCTCAGCTAGGCTGGAAGCCTTTGGTGAACTCCTGGATGAACACTCTTCCTGATCCCTGAAGTCTGAGGAGCACCATTCCCTGCTGCTGGATCTCTTCCTCTGGCTCTTTCCACCTTCCATCATTAAGTTACCAAGCAGTGCAAGGTAAACTGGGCCCCATGCCACAAAATTCATGAATTTCAAAGCTTCTCTTACAGCAAAATGTTTCTCTTGATTGTATAAAAATGTGCACAACTGATCATGTGGTTCTGCTCACAGGAGGTGTTTCCACTAGCAACAGTAACACTGCAGTGTCCCTGTGTCGACTGTTTGAGATGTTGCTTGTTGAACCAGTGACATCACATCCAGAGGATAAAAACATTCGCATCTGGATCATGGTACTATCACTCTACTATGTAGATTTTTTTTAAACTTACAACCTTACAAAACCAGGCACCTCCTTTTTGGTTTTAATCAGTTAAGTGAACATTTTGCTGTTCTCTTCCTCTGTTTTTTTGCTTTCAGGCAGCTTTTGCGTTCTCCCTGGGGTGGTCTGTGGGGGTGTCTGTGATGCAGACAGCAGACAGAAGTTCAGTCGTTCTTAAGGGACATACTTTCTGGGGAAACACAGGAATGTCCAGTCCCTGAAACAGTTGGGAAATGGGAGTGTCACATGGAGGAAAAGGCCTGTGTATGACTACTTTATGAGGTAATCTGCTCTCATATTCTGAAAGTTTTTTATTTGTGTTGAGTTAATAAATAATACTGTGAACTTCTTCACAGTTTAAAGGAAGAGGAAAATGGTTTCACTGGAACGAAACAATTAGAGCCTTGACCTGGGAGATAAAAAACAAAGGTGCAGGAGATCATTGTTCCCACCATAGACACCATTCGCTACACTTATTTAATGGACCTCTGCATCAACCATGGAGTGTCAGTATTCCTAGATATTACAGTCAATTCAGATGTCAAAACTTCTGATATCAAGCTCATCTACAGTACCAGTCAGACGGTTACATAAACCCATCATGGCCATGGAGGTCTAATGATTAAATGAACACCTTTAATGAGCTTAAAAACAAGAATTAGGTGGACTAGTTTGTCTTAATGTTAATGTCTTAATGTTATTTATTCACTAATATTGTACAATATGACTCTAGGTTTAATTAGAGACAGATCAAATTATATTTTTACTTTTGCACCCAATTCTTCTTTAATACTCTTTGCAGTTGTTTTCTTAATACAACTGCATCATTAATGATCCATATGTGACAAATGAATCATTAATGTTGAAAATTTAGATGAAATTCTTTTGAATGATGAGTTTAGGTAAACTGCTGACTGGCTGCAGTATTGTTTTAAGTTATGGTATTTAACATGCTTTTATCATTTAACAAATAATCTCACCAGTCCTCCCCTGTTTGTTGGCCCTACTGGCACTGGGAAGTCTGTCTATGTGAAGGAGAAACTGATGAACAATCTGGACAAAGACAGCTTTCTGCCATTTTTCATCAACTTTCAGCCGGACAAGTGCCAATCAAACCCAGGTTAGTTCTGATAATGTGAGAGTTGTCGATACCCATTGTTTACACAGTTGTTAAAGATTTGATTATTGATTAATTGATAAATGGTATCCTTACAGTAACAACTAGCTGTTCTCAGCATTCTAAACTTTATTGTGTACTTGTTGTATCTCTAGAATATCATCATGTCCAGGTTGGATAAGAGAAGGAAAGGGGTGTTTGGCCCTCCACTGGGAAAAAAGTGTATCATCTTTGTGGATGACATGAACATGCCTGCGCTGGGGCAGTTTGGTGCCCAACCTCCTGTGGAGCTTCTACGACAGTACATGGACCATAGAAACTGGTATCAACATACCCTTGAGGCCACTGTAAACAGTCAACAAACAAAAATGCATTTAATATTATTTTTCAAAGATTTAGATGTCACTTTTATGCTCTGGCAGGTATGACTTAAAGGACACAACAAAGATCACCTTAATTGACATCCAGTCCTGTGTGCAATGGGTCCCCTGGTGGTGGAAGAAATGCAGTAACGCCTCGCTTCTTCGGCATTTTAACATTGTTAGCATAAATCCCTTCAGTGACGACACCATGGTTCGCATTTTCTCCAACATTGTGGCTCTCTCACTCAAACACAATGGATTCCCCCATGAATGTTTTACTACTGGCAACCAAATAGTGGCAGCTACAATGGAAGTGAGTTACCTTTAAGACACATTATTATAACTTTCACTTAAGACTAGTGCCTTGCAAAAACACTCAAACCTTGTTTAGGTTTGGTCTCATTACAACACTAACTTCAGTGTATTTTTTGAGGTTTTATATGACAGACCAACACAAAGTAGCATGTGAATGTAAGGTAAACAGAAAATGATAAACGCTTTTTCAATGTACCCCACAAATTTTCAGTATTGATAAAAAGGTGATACAAAGGATGGGCTCATTTGGGCTGAAAACAAATGATGTTACATGACTATACACCAGGTCTTTGTGATCTATCACAGCTCAGTGAAATAAACCAAAGTTTGTAATTGTTACTTTACAAATGATAGAAAGGTTTAAGGGAATTAAGCTTCATGTTTATGTTTCGTCAGATTTTTCTTGGTCATTTCACTGTCTTCTCTTACACTCTAAAGGTTTATAAACAAGCCATGGAAAACCTTCTTCCGACACCAGCCAAGTCTCACTACACTTTCAACCTACGAGATTTCTCCCGGGTCATTCAAGGCTGCCTATTGCTGAAGAAGGAATCTCTGGAAAGCAGACATACGATGACACGCCTATTTGTCCATGAAGTCTTGCGTGTCTACTATGACCGTCTAGTGGACGACAAAGACAGAGCATGGCTCTACGAACTGATGAACAGAATCGTCAAAGATCACTTCAAAGAGCCCTTTGAACAGGTCTTTGATCACCTAGAGCAAGGCAGCACAGTAAGCCAAACTACAGTTTTCTTTTGTCTATTTTGTAGATTTCAGTTTGTTAGACATTCAACGTATGAAACAAAAGAAGTGTTCTGGCTTTTTTCTTACAATTCAAAATGTAAAAGTATAGTAATCAGTGATAGATTACACTGTATTTAGAAAACTCTAAATTTGTGTTGTTTGTCTTTACAGCTGGTAGAGGAAGACATGCGTAATCTTCTTTTTGGTGATTACATGGATCCTGAGCTGGAGGATGACAGCGCTTATGCTGAGGTGCCATCAACAGAAGCCTTTGCTGTGGTGGTGGAAACCTGTCTTGATGAATACAACCAAATGCACAAGAATCGATGAACCTCGTCATCTTCCGTACATTGCTATTTTCCTCCCAGAGTTTAAAATGTGAAGTAATTTTATTGAATAGTTTATTTTGGATGAGAATACATCCAACACCACTGACTTGACCTCTATGCTGTAAATTCAGAAATGTTTTTAAACTAACATGATTGATTACCTGAGAAAAGATTTTGCCTCATGTAGCTATGTACTGGAGCACTTGTCCCCGTAAGCCGCGTACTAAAGCAGCCTGAGGCAATGCTCTGCTTGCTGGAGTCGGAGGCAGCGGTCGCCAGCTATTACCCGCCTGGCTACATCAATGGCACACATGACCTTGTTCCAGCCCGAGATCTCTAAGAGTTCGCATGACAGAGTGGAGAGACGACCTCAGGTTTGACTATTAGATTTGTAGAGCTAAGACCTCATATTACCATATTCTGTGCCTTGTTAAACCATATATTGCACTTGATACCTTTTCATTTTGACTTTATACAGCTACAAGTTTCAATGTGACATATGTGACATATAACCAACATATGAAATCCAAAGACAAATACAAAGTCAGTGGTTGCAACAAATAAAATGAATCAAGTTCAGATATACTCAGAGCTGTATGTGTAGCTTAAATGGTTGTTTTAACATTTGCTTTTACATGACATATTTAAACATACTATGCCAAAATTGTAGATGCTGCTGAAAAATGCTGGGGTTAAAGGACAGAAGATGGTGTTCTTGTTAACTGATGCCCAGATCAAGGATGAAGGTTTTCTGGAAGATGTGGACAGTGTCCTGAACACAGGAGAAGTGCCCAATCTGTTTGCTGTAGATGAGAAACAAGAAATCATGGAGGTAAGCTACTTTAGAGCCTTAAAAGAAGGTATTGGTGCTTTTTAGAGTATGTTTGAAAAGCTTTTCTTGATCTTGCAGGCACATCGTCCGGTTGCCCAGGCTGGTAACAAAACTCTGGAACTGGAGCCCTTGACTCTATTTGCCTTTTTCATCTCACGCTGCAGAGAGAACCTGCATGTGGTTGTTGCCTTTAGTCCTATTGGAATCGCCTTTCGAAATCGTCTGCGGCAATTTCCGTCTCTAATAAACTGCTGCACTATTGATTGGTATCAGGTACTTTGGAATTATATTGAGGCAGATATCTATATTATACATAAAATATATTGAATCTCACTTTGCTGTAAAAATATGTGTATGACATGAAAAAGTCAAGTAAAATTGGATAAGAGGTTAAAAAGAGACAGAAGAAGTTTATCTTTACATTTGTTCATGTCTGTGTCAGGTCATCTTTCATGTTCTTTGTTGCTTCCTTACAGCCATGGCCAGAAGAAGCTCTTGAGCGAGTTGCCAATTGCTTCCTGGGTTCCTCTGGAGATGACTGACAATGAGAGGATCGAGGTCATCCCCATCTGCAAAACGTTTCACACCTCTGCCAAACAGCTCTCACAGCAGTAATGCTCAGTTAAATGAAACATAGTATTTATCAGTTAACTAAATTAAGATGTAAATGTAGTCACACTATTCTTTTCATCTTAGGTTCCTAGATGAACTAGGTCGCACTAATTACGTGACTCCACATCCTACCTGGAACTGATCGCAACTTTCTATCAACTCCTGACTCAGCGGAAAGACACTGTCATGAAGGCAAAACAGCGATATACAAATGGCCTGGATAAACTGGCCTTTGCTGAATCTCAGGTATGTGCAAAATATGTTTCGTAAGGTTTGTTTTGCTCACTCATTTCTAGTTTTTAAAATGTCTATAATGGCTAAAGCTAACAGTTTCTTTGTTCTCTCTTTGTTCAGGTTGCTGAAATGAAAAAGGAGTTAGTAGAGCTACAACCCAAGCTTGAAGTTGCAAAGATAGAGAACAACAAAATGATGAAGGTAACCACCAGTCACACGTTTGTTTTACTAATTAAAGAAACGATTTTAAAAATTGCAGGTGTGTGGAAGAGACAAGGGGGCACACTAGGAAACAGGAAATAGATCTAATACTAAAGAATAACTGAAGAGGTATAATTAAATTAAAGTAATAAGAATAAGTAGAAACAAGAAACAAACATAGGATCACTAAAAATAACTGAACCAAAGAAAAACAGGAACAAAACAGATCCAACCAAAATAAGAACTAGAATCAAATTAAACTACAAAACAACCTAACAACACAGGATCCTGACACTTGGCTTGAAATGTGGTTTGAAACTTTGAAAGGTTCTGTGTATGAATGCAAATATGAATGTTATATGGGATTTAACAGGTGATTGAAGAAGAATCGGTTGAAGTAGAAGCCATAAGTAAAGTTGTGCGAGTTGATGAAGAGGCAGCAACTATAAAGGCTAATGAGGCTCAGGCTCTGAAAACGAGTGTGAAAGTGAACTGGCTGAAGTCGCTCCTGCTCTGGAAGCTGCTGTCGCTGCCCTGGACACATTAAAGGTAGGTATCTTCACTTGCATTTATTTTCAAAACTAATTTTCACATTTAAATCTTTGCGATTCAGAAAGCAGAATATTGAAGCTGTCTGCCTTATTCCAGCCCGCTGATGTTACTATTGTGAAGTCAATGAAAAATCCCCCATCAGGAGTGAAGCTGGTGATGTCAGCTGTATGCGTGATGAAGGATATAAAACCAGATAAGATAGCTGATCCAGCTGGGACTGGAAAAAAGGTGACACAAAGTATAAGAACTTTCCAAATGTCCTGATTATCAATTACGTATAGTCCAATCTTATGGTGTTTATGACCTAGGTTCTTGATTACTGGGGTCCAAGCAAGAAACTACTGGGTGACATGAACTTTTAGAGACCTCAAAGAGTATGATAAGGACAACATTCCAGTAAGTGTCATAAAATTACAGCAATTAAATATTTTAAAAAATATTGTCTCAAAAATTAATGGTTTTTTTAACCAGTCTACTAACTGCTGAATTACAGGTTGCTGTGATGCAAAAAATTCAGAGCGAGTACATGATCAATCCTGACTTTGACCCTAGCAAAGTGGCTAAAGCCTCATCTGCTGCAGAAGGCCTCTGCAAGTGGATCAAAGCAATAGAGGTTTATGACAGAGTGGCAAAGGTGCTGAGATTTTGGTCCTTTATTATCTTTTCTAAATGCTTGCATCCAAGTTTCTATCTTTATATGAATCTTAACATTTTTTGTTTTTATCTTAGGTTGTTGCTCCAAAGAACAAAGTCTTGCAGAGGCTCAGGAGTCCCTGGCTGTCACCGTCGCTCTTCTAGACCAGAAGAGGCTGAGTTGAAGGAGGTCGAAGACCGCCTAGCATCACTCCAAAAAACCTTCGAAGAGAAGACAGAGGAGAAAGCTCAGCTAGAATACCAAGTGGATTTGTGCGCCAAGAAGCTGGAACGGGCTGAAAAACTCATTGGAGGTCTTGGTGGAGAGAAGACCAGGTCACTGAGATGTTGCAAGTTTGCTCCAGTTGTCATGAATGCATGCAGCTGGTTCATTTTGTGATGTGTTGATCCCTTAGATGGTCAAAAGCTGCAGATGACCTGCAGCACACATATGACAACCTGACTGGAGATGTTCTTATTTCCGCTGGTGTCATTGCCTACTTGGGGTCTTTTACTTCTGGATTTAGAAATAACTGCACCAAGACATGGACTGCTCTCTGTCAAGTAATCACCCTCCTTTTGTTCCTTTATTATTGCACTTTCATAACTTATATTTTAGCTGCTTATTTATTTATTTTTTCCTATTTACATATTTTAGCTGCTTATTTATTTATTTTTTCCTATTTACATATTTTAGCTGTTTATTTATTTATTTTTTCCTATTTACATATGTCCAGTCTAAGAATATTCCATCATCAGATGACTTTTCTCTCAGTAAAACTCTGGGAGATCCCATAAAAATCAGAGCTTGGAACATTGCAGGCCTTCCCAGTGACTCTTTCTCTGTTGATAATGGTGTCATTGTCAGTAATTCACGCAGATGGTATGTCATTGTTTCTCTAATCGACTGCTTAAAAATTTTTTTTTTACTTATAAGTAGTTTGAAAAGAAATATTACTTCTGATTAAATGTTAACAGAGTGTCCATCTGATTTTCTTGTAGGCCTTTAATGATTGACCCTCAGGGTCAAGCCAACAGGTGGGTGAAGAATTCAGAGAAGGAAAATAACTTGAGCGTAATCAAGTTAACAGATGCGGACTATATAAGAACCTTAGAAAACTGTATCCAGTTTGGGACACCCTTACTGCTGGAGAATGTAGGAGAAGAGCTAGACCCTTCTCTGGAACCACTGCTGCTTAAACAAATCTTCAAACAAGGTGGCGTGAGTCTTAATGACAACCACAGGACAATCTGTGATTTCAAATGAAAAAAACAGTTTCTCAGTTTACAAACTTTTTGGTTTTACATAGGAGGCGTCAATTGCATCAAGCTTGGTGAGAGTGTGATCGAGTATTCAAACGATTTCTGTTTCTACATCACCACAAAGCTGAGGAACCCACACTACCTGCCAGAACTGTCCACCAAAGTGTCTCTGCTCAATTTCATGATCACACCAGAGGGATTGGAGGACCAGTTACTGGGGATTGTAGTTGCTAAGGAGAGGTAACATTAAATACTCACAATTTTTACACCATTGGATTAAGTTAAACGGAAAAGGCAGGAGTTTTTAGATGTTCTTAGTTGCAGTCTAAATCTAGATAGGTTGGTACCAGAAGCTGGAGCTAATAGCTGATCCAAGAGAACCAGAGTCCAAAGCAGACTTTTTTTCTGTTAAAATTGTCTAATTGGTTTATGAAGACACCCTTTTATGACTCTTTAAACCATCATTATATTTACATTGTGTGTTTCTTCACACGGAAGCCGATTCTTATTATTTTCCCAGAAAATCGAGGAAGGAATCTGGTTGTCACCAGTGATATTTGGTGTGAAACATATACAGAGAACAAAAATGTGAACTACCTAATAAAAAGAGAAAGGCAGTGAAAATATCAATAAAATATTCTCGTCTTAAACTGCTAGTATTGTTTGGATTTTTACTTTGCTTTGCTCCTATCAGTCATAATCTCACCAGGATTTTTTATGGTTTTTTTTAGTGATGTATTTCACAAAGGCAAGTTATTTATGGAGTACCGCCTCCAGCCTAAATAATAATTAGCTTCTGTGTAATAGTTACAACAACGATTTAAAGAGTTACAAAATACTATTTGTTGATTTGATCATGTTTTTGGAGATGCATCATTTAAGATGGTGAAAGTCGGCTTTTGGTCTAGGTCCACCTTCCTAATTATTATACTAAATGAAGTCTCAATTACAGCTACATGCTTTGGGTAAGACATTACTTGCTTATACCTTATTAACAAAACCTTATTTGAAAAATCTTGAGCTTTGTCTGTGCAAACAGCCATTTATCCTGTAGCAACACAAATCTTTCTTTTGTGATACAGGCCAGAGCTGGAGGAGGAGAGAAACGCACTGATTCTACAGTCAGCTGACAATAAGAAACATTTAAAGGAAATTGAAGACAAAATCCTTGAAACGCTACAGTCTTCTGAGGGGAATATCCTGGAGGATGAGAGTGCTATTCAGATTCTTGACTCTGCAAAGATCATGTCCAATGAGATTACAAAGAAACAATTGGTATAAATTATACAAAACAAATCAAATTAGGAAGGAGAATGTAATGAGTCTATAAAGTCCCTAATGTCCCCTTTGTTGTATTCATTTCCAAGATTGCAGAGAAAACTGAAATCAAGATTGCAGAGTCTAGAGAAGGTTACAGACCTATTGCCAAGCACTCATCTATCCTGTTCTTCAGCATCGCTGATTTGACCAACATAGATCCTATGTATCAATATTCTCTAAACTGGTTTGTGAATCTCTACATCAACTCCATACAAGACAGGTGAGTTATATACGTGCAAATAATTAACTGTTGCTCATTGCACATGACACAATCTGAGAATATTCATTTGACAAAGATATTTGTTTCTACTGATTAGTAACAAGTCCAAGATTCTGGAGAGAAGACTTCAGTATTTAAATGATCACTTCACCTTCAACCTGTACTGCAACATCTGCCGATCTCTCTTTGAGAAAGACAAGCTCCTCTTCTCCTTTCTCCTCTGCTGCAATTTGCTCCTGTAAGTAAAATAACAATGTTTCTTTTATATCTTTTTATTTTTGTTTTGTAAGAGACTATGTAGAAAGATCACCATCATGTATTATATATATGTGTCTTTCTACTTCTATCATAATACTTTCTCAGAGCAAAGGGGGAACTTGAACATTCAGAATTCATGTTCTTGTTGACCGGAGGAGTAGGTCTGCAGAACACCGTTCCTAACCCAGATTCCAGCTGGCTGCAGGAAAAAAGCTGGGATGAAATCTGCAGAGCCAATGAACTGCACGCGTTACAAGGCATAAGGTAAAAAGCAGTAATCTTTCAACCAAATACATTGGTAGCTGTTCTTTCTATAAAACCATTTTTTTTTTTGGGTTTTTTTGTAAATAATGAATTTGTTTGTTAACTGCACAGAGAGGCTTTCATCAATAATCCAGATGACTTTAAGACTGTTCATGACAGCAAAGAGCCCTTCAGTGTTCCTCTGCCTGCACCTTGGTGTGACAAACTCAGTGCCCTGCAGAAAATGATCGTTATCCGATGTCTCAGACCTGATAAGATGGTGCCAGGCATGATTAAATATGTATCTTCCAATCTGGGGAAGAAGTTTGTCCAGCCTCCTCCCTTTGACTTGGGTAAGAGCTATGTGGACTCCAACTCCACCATCCCACTTGTGTTTGTGCTTTCTCCAGGAGCCGACCCCATGGCTAGTAAGTTTGTCAGAACAACTGATAGATTTTCAAAAGGCTTTTAAGCACATCTCAGTAGAAATAACAATGTCCTGCTGCAGGCTTGTTAAAGTTTGCCAATGACAAGAAAATGAGCGGCAACATGTTCCAGTCTATCTCTCTGGGTCAAGGCCAGGGTCCTATTGCTTCTAAAATGATATCAACAGCCATGGAGGAGGGATCATGGGTGTGTTTGCAGAACTGTCACTTGGCCGTTTCTTGGATGACAAGCCTAGAAAAAATCTGCGAGAACTTCAGTCCTGCGACATGCCACCAAGACTTCCGCCTCTGGCTCACAAGTTACCCATCACCTCAGGTATATGTTCACTCAATGCATGCACAATGTCTTGTGAATGTATTTATAACCCTCGAAGTTCTGCACACTTCACATCAATCCATGGTGGATTGATGTGAAGTAGAACTGAAAAGGAAGCCTGGTTTTCAGTGTGGTGTTTATTCAGCCCATTTACTCTAAAATTACTTAATAAACTCCATTGTATTTGAAGTCACCTAGTTAGTACAAAAAGTCCACCTGTGTGACATTGCCTCAGTGCTTGGTTCTAAACCTGGTTGTTGAACATTTTAATAAAACCCAGGGAACCAGAGAGGTCAGTACTGAAGCGGAAAAGTTAAAAGTAGGGACAGATCATACAACAATATTGTTATGTGGATGGAATCGCTTGTAATCCATTGTCTAAAAACAGAGAGCGTATGGACAAGATATGGCTATCCCTCTTAGCTGACAGGCTGGGCAGCTGAGAGCTTTATGGCAAATCTGCAGGACCTGTGGCAATGGTGGGGAAATCTGTTTACTCTGCTATAGTCATTATAAGTCATTATTAAAAGAAAGACACATATTTCTATGTTAACAGTTTGCCACAGACTATTGAAGGTCTGTAGAAATGTGGAAGAGGGACTCAAATACTAATGAGCTGAATAAAGGCAGATTGTCTTTGACAACCTGAAAGACACTTCTAAAGACTTGACACCGAGTCAGTGGTTCACCAGCAAGACAGAAACCCTAAACATACAGCTAGAGCTAGAATAGAATGGTTTATAGTGAAGGATATCGATGTGTTACAATGGCCCAGTCAAAGTCCAGGCCAAATCAGACAAACTCCTCCACTTCACAGTTATGCACTTGTTTATGTTGGCTTGCCACAAAAAACATTGTGGTTGGTGTAACCTGACAAAATCTGAAAACAATTGGGGGTTGAATACTCTTGCAACGCTTGATACATAAGTAAGCAATTTCAAACAGTTAGGGCAAACTATTATACCTGATCATATCTTATAGTGGACAAAGATTGAGCCATAATTACCAAGTGTGTATATTTGAAATCAGTTTCCAGTGACTATCCTTCAGAATGGGGTGAAAATGACCAATGAGCCCCCTACTGGACTCCGACTCAACCTCCTGCAGTCTTACTTGTCTGACCCAATTTCTGACCCAAACTTCTTCAATAACTGCCCCAACAAGGAATTGGTAAGTTAGTCTGGGATTTGTTAATTCAAATTCATCTGTTGCACTGAGGACCTTTTATAACTTGTGGATTCCTTCATTAGATTTGGGAAAAGCTTTTGTTTGGATTGTGCTTCTTCCATGCACTTGTTCAGGAGAGGAAAAAGTTTGGCCCACTGGGTTGGAATATTCCTTATGGCTTCAATGAGTCAGACCTCCGGATAAGCATCAGACAACTCCAGGTATTTTACTCAGGAATGGCTGTGGAGAGTTGATTGTCACAAATTCAAAACATCTTTCACTTCCTATCTCTGTAGCTATTCATAAATGAGTATGAGGAGGTGCCTTTGGAGGCCATAACATATCTCACTGGAGAGTGTAACTACGGTGGCCGCGTGACAGATGACTGGGACCGGCGGCTCTTGCTGACAATCTTGGCTGATTTCTACAACAAAGACATTATTGAGACATTTCGCTACCCTTTCTCACCCAGTGGTGAATACTTTGCTCCACCCAAATCTAGCTATGATGATTATCTTCTCTTTATCAAGGTATACATATTCTTTATGTGGGTAAATGCTTTTCCCTTGTTTCCTCTAAAATGTATGAGTAACATTAACTTTGTGTTTCAGAATCTTCCATTCAGCCAAAATCCAGAGGTATTTGGGATGCATGAAAATGTGGACATTTCCAAAGATTTGCAGCAGACAAAGCTGCTGTTTGATTCACTGCTACTCACTCAGGGTGGAGGGCAGAAGGGAGGGAGCAGCTCTGGTGGTGATCACACCCTGTTTGAAATAGCCAATGACATCCTCACCCAGGTATAAATCAATTCAAACTCATCTTTCCTTCATCAGTGTGTTATTAACATGTGTTATTTATTCCTTCCAACTTCCACACATAAAAATGTCAACAACTGCAAAAATAAATGAAACCAATTCATTTATTCTTCAGTGCAATTAATATTAATGTCATTTAGTGCAAGGAAGGCCCCAGACTGACCTTGATGCCATAACTTGGTGTTGACTATTTCAAAGTTAAAATGATCAACAGTAAAGTGTTTTGTTAGTTGTTACTAAAGCAATACATTTATTGTCTCCTGACAAAATTTATTGCATATTTAAAAACCATGATCAGATAAGACTTTATTATTTTATAGGGGATAGAGGATAACAGCAACCATCCTCAGTTCTAACTTTTTTCTTTTCATTTCTGCATCTAAATTATGGAAACAGAGATTGACTAGTAGCAGACATGGTTATATGTGTTTGCTCTGAAAAAATAAGTCTAATCAAATGTAGAAGAAAGATTTTTATCAAATATATGTTTTTTTTTATTGAATGCAGTTGTCATATTTGTAGATGGATTTAGCATCATTGCACAAAGTGCTGGTATTTCTCTCTGCCTCATAGAGTTTTCTAGTTTTGGTTTATTTTGCTGCTAACCAGTGACGTTTGTAAATAAGAGATGAAAATGTATTTCGTCGAACTGAAACATATGAGGACATTCTTGTTTAGCCTCGTACAGACATCAGTCACTTTTTAAAAATAGCTGGCAGCTTATTAAAAGTATTTTTAATTTGATTATTCTGTTTTTTTATTACGGAGACAATCTATAATTCAGTCTATACATTTGCTCTCTTTTCCAGCTTCCGAATAATTTTGACATAGAAGCAGCTCTCCTAAAGTTCCCTGTCCGCTATGAAGAAAGTATGAACACAGTCCTTGTCCAAGAGATGGAGCGCTATAACACGTACGAACAATGGACGATGGTTATTGTTCAGCTAACATCTCCAATCAGTCTATGTAATTTAAAACTCCTGATTTGGTTTCTTAGGTTGTGCAGTACCATCCGTGTGAGTCTACAGAACCTGTTGAAAGCTATTAAGGGCTTAGTGGTGATGGATGCAGATCTGGAGGCTGTTGCAGGCAGTTTGATTGTCGGCAAGGTCCCAGAGAAATGGGCAAACCGCTCTTACCCAAGCCTGAAGCCCCTGGGAAGTTACATCAATGACTTTCTTTCTAGACTTAAGTTTTTACAGGTGAAAAATCCTACAAGAATTGCATATGGCAAATTTTATTTATGCTAAAAGTGAACCATGAGCTTTTTTACATTTTTATTCTATTCTCATTTTTACTTTGTCTGCCTGTAGACTTGGTATGAAACCCAAAAGCCCAGTGTGTTCTGGATGTCTGGCTTCTTCTTTACCCAGGCCTTCCTAACTGGAGCAATGCAAAACTATGCCAGGAAATACCATATCCCCATTGATCTTTTAGGCTTTGATTTTGAGGTATAAAGCACCCGCTGTGACTTCACATATCAAATATTCAGTCTGATTGCTCTAAAACAGGAATTTATTTGGTTTTTATACTCCAGGTTCTCTCATTCGATACTTCAGAGACGGCACCCGCCGATGGTGTCTATGTTCATGGATTGTTTGTCGATGGAGCTCGATGGGACAGAGACAGGTAGATGAAATTAGCTGGTTTCAAAGCAGGACAAGATGTGTACCAAAAATGATCAAATCAAATATACAGCTCTGCAGTGCAAAGTGCAAAATATGGAATGAATTTAAAACAATGTCAGTTTTGTCACCGCTGGTGTTTTTTTTTTGTAGTTTTTGCCAAAACATCAATCACAGTGCATCAAACTTAAATGTATTATCTGGGAACTTGGAGTAACATGACACGTTTAGTTTATACAGAAAAACATCTTTGCATCATACTTTTTTTCATCTTTCTGTCACCAGTGGAGTCCTGGCTGAGCAGTACTCCAAAATACTGTTTGACTGTATGCCCATCATTTGGATACAACCCAGTAAGTCTGGCCTTGCTGTACCCATCACAAGTACAGCAAGGTATTCTAAACATGTGTTAAATGTAATTTATCTTTTAAATTATGTCTTTGCAATGGTATTTATAGCCCTTGATCTTCCTCATATTTTGTAATGTTGAAACCCATCTCGGTGCCTGTACGTTGGGGTTTACCCCGGTGGGCGAGAGGGTAGCCTCCCTCCGCCTACGGGTGGGGGGACGGGTTCTGACTGTTTGTGCTTAGGGGCCGAACAACAGTTCGGATTACCCACCCTTTTTGGAGTCCTTGGAGGGGGCACTGAAGAGTGCCCCTCCTGGGGATTCCCTTGTTCTACTGGGGGACTTCAACGCTCACGTGGGCAATGACAGTGAGACCTGGAGGGGCGTGGTTGGGAGGAACGGCCCCCCTGATCTGAACCAGAGTGGTGTTCTGTTGTTGGACTTCTGTGCTCGTCATGGATTGTCCATAACGAACACCATGTTCAGGCATACGAGTGTCCATGTGTGCACTTGGCACCAGGACACCCTAGGCCGCAGTTCGATGATCGACTTTGTCATTGTTTCATCTGATCGGCGGCCGTATGTCTTGGACACTAGGGTGAAGAGAGGGGCGGAGCTCTCCACTGACCACTACCTGGTGGTGAATTGGCTCCGGTGGTGGGGGAGGATGCCGGTCAGACCTGGCAGGCCCAAACGTGTTGTGAGGGTTTGCTGGGAACGTCCGACAGAGTCCCCTGTGAGACGGAGCTTTAACTCCCATCTCCGGCAGAACTTTGAACACGTTCCGGGGGACGTGGGGGACATTGAGTCTGAGTGGACCATGTTCCGTGCCTCCATTGTTGAGGCGGCCCATCGGAGCTGTGGCCGCAAGGTTGTCGGTGCCTGTCGTGGCGGCAACCCTTGAACCCGTTGGTGGACACCTTCGATGAGGGATGCTGTCAGGCTGAAGAAGGAGTCCTACCGGGCTTTTTTGGCCTGTGGGACTCCAGAAGCAGCAGAGGGGTACCGGCAGGCAAAGCGGCATGCGGCTCGGGTGGTTGCTGAGGCAAAAACTTGGGCGTGGGAGGAGTTCGGAGAGGCCATCGAGAAAGACTTCCGCACGGCTTCGAGGCGATTCTGGGCCACCATCCGGCATCTCAGGAGAGGGAAGCAGTGCAGCACCAACACTGTGTATAATGGGGATGGTGTGCTGCTGACCTCGACTCGGGACGTTGTGGGCCGGTGGGCGGAATACTTCAAAGACCTCCTCAATCCCACCCACATGCCTTCCATTGAGGAAGCCGAGCCTGGGGACTCTGGGTCGGGGTCTCCAATCTCTGGGGACAAGGTCGCCGAGGTGGTTAAAAAGTTCCTCGGTGGCAGGGCCCCGGGGGTGGATGAGATCCGGCCGGAGTTCCTTAAGGCTCTGGATGTTGTAGGGTTGTGTTGGCTGACGCGACACTGCAGGATTGCATGGACATCGGGGGAAGTTCCCGTGGATTGGCAGATTGGGGTGGTGGTCCCCCTGTTCAGAAAGGGGGACCGGAGAGTGTGCTCCCCTCGGCGGGGTCCTGGAGGGTGCGTGGGAGTTCGCCCAACCAGTCTACATGTATTTTGTGGACTTGGAGAATGCGTTCGACCGCGTACCTCGGGGAGTTCTGTGGGGGGTTCTCTGCGAGTATGGGGTACCGGGCCCTTTGATACGGGCTGTCAGGTCCCTGTACAACCGGTGTCAGAGTCTGGTCCGCATTGCCGGCAGTAAGTCGGGCTCATTTCCGGTGAGGGTTGGACTCCGCCAGGGCTGCCCTTTGTCACCGAGTCTGTTCATTACCTTTATGGAGAAAATTTCTAGGCACAGCCGGAGTGTTGAGGGGATCCGTTTTGGTGGCCTTAGGATCGCATCTCTGCTTTTTACGGATGATGTGGTCCTTTTGGCTTCATCGGGGTGTGATCTGCAGCTCTCGCTGGAGCGGTTCGCAGCCGAGTGTGAAGCGGCCGGGATGGGAATCAGTGCCTCCAAATCCGAGGCCATGGTCTTGAGCCGGAAAAGGGTAGAGTGCCTTCTCCGGGGAGGTGTCCTGCCCCAAGTGGAGGAGTTTAAGTATCTCGGGATCTTGTTCACGAATGAGGGAAGAAGGGAGCAGGAGGTCGACAGGCGGATTGGCGCAGCGTCTGCAGTGAAGCGGGCGCTGTACCAGTCTGTCGTGGTGAAGAGAGAGCTGAGCCAAAAAGCGAAGCTCTCGATTTACCGGTCAATCTGCGTTCCTACCCTCATCTATGGTCATGAGCTTTGGGTCATGACCGAAAGAACGAGGTCCTGGATACAAGCGGCCGAAATGGGTTTTCTCTGCGGGGTGGCTGGGCTCTCCCTTAGAGATAGGGTGAGAAGCTCGGTCATCTGGGAGGGACTCAGAGTAGAGCCGCTGCTCCTTCACATCGAGAGGAGCCAGTTGAGGTGGCTCGGGCATCTGGTCAGGATGCCTCCTGGACGCCTCCCTGGTGAGGTGTTCCGGGCACGTCCCACCGGGAGGAGGCCCCAGGGAAGACCCAGGACACGCTGGAGGGACTATGTTTCTCGGCTGGCCTGGGAATGCCTCGGGGTTCCCCCAGAGGAGCTGGCCCAATTGGCTTGGGAGAGGGAAGTCTGGGCCTCCCTTCTTAAGCTGCTGCCCCCGCGACCCGATCCCGGATAAGCGGCAGAAGATGGATGTATGGGTGGATGGATGGATGAAACCCACAATTTGACTGTATTTTATTGAGATTTTATGTGATAAACCACTATCAAGTAATGTATTATGATGATGATGTGGAATTTTAAATTAAAATATGTAATTTTATTTGCACCTGATAAAAATGATGTCACCCCATCACCCACAATATTTATATCTCCAATTTCCTTGAAGCTGTAATTTTTGGAACAAGCTTCACAGTGTGGTATTTTTGACCATTATTTGCAAAACAGACACATTTACAAAAACACTTACAAATTTTCAGTTGTAAAAACCACGTATGAACTTTTGTTTGTCTATTACATAAAATGAATGACAGTTGTAAAAAGTTAAAACATGAAAATATTCAAGGGGTGTGAATATCTTTTTAAGTTATTTTTACAACTCCATTGTTGTTTTGTCGTTCTTTTAATTATTTGAATTGTTTCCTTATCTTTGTCCTTATTCTTTTTTATTTGCTTGTTCATTACTTTGTGTACTTCTCTCTCACACAGCTGAAAAGGGCAGCAACACTCCACCTTACAATCTGTATGTTTGCCCTCTTTATAAGACCAGTGAGAGGAAGGGGACTCTCTCTACCACAGGACACTCCACCAATTTTGTCATTTCAATGATGTTGCCCACAAGCCAGTGCCCACAGCACTGGATTAAGCGTGGTGTGGCCATGCTGTGCCAACTTGATGACTGAGGGCAGATTACTTTTTGCTGGAGATTTAAGTAGAATGGATTTCGGTGTATGAAAATAAACATATTTGCATTTGACAAATTGTCAAGTATGTCTGTTATGGAGCATGACATACTGTTTGGTAGTACTTCTTTTCCAAGTAGTTTCTATAATACAACGTGACAAAGTTGGAATTGATGTAAAAAAAAAAGTCTACAATATTATTTATCAATTAATGTAATCATCTTGAATGCTTCAATTTGATGTTTGCACAGAATATATTTTTCTTCAATGTTCTGTCGTGTATGATAATGTTATGAATTAAGACTCATAAGTACTAACATGATGAGACACCCAAGAGTGGCGATTTTTTCAGTATTTCCATTCAGTTTTGCAATGAAAAGCTTTTTAAGCATCAACCAAATATTTCTGCAAGTCTCAAAATGATTGTGCTATCAGAATCAGTAACAGCAAAATTATCATAAAATTGCTTTGTATATTTGTAGACATGTACTGAACGAAAATCAGTCAGAGTTTTAATGTTGCTAAACAGGTTTTTCTAGAAACACAAGATTGTATCTTACACATACCATAAAAATGTAAACACAAATTCAGTAATGTACAAAAATTAAAATCTATGACTTCAAATCAATCTATAATAATTAAGAGTTTGTGTTTTTCTTATCCAGAACTTCATTATTTTTCCTGATGAAGAGATCAGGTAAGCAACATTTGAAGATATCTTTAAACCGGTCAGCTGTTTACAGTGTTAAGTGGGTCAGAGTGGGGTGCTGTTTGTAAAAACCCTGTGATCTGATATTTATGGTGGGAGGGAACTATAAATAGCTGCAGTATATGTGTGCACTCAGGAGCCCACTGGCTACTAGCGTGAAAACTGCTAGGGGAGAACAGCCATTTTGCTTGAGGTAAACACTGAACAGGAACATTTTACCTGGTTAAATTAATTTGCCAATGTGATGGTGAGATGAGCTTTTGTCATTTTACATTTCTGTGCTCTAATGTAGGAATTTTTTGACTTTTGGTGTCTTTCTGACACTTCTTCTGTTACATTGAGATTACTGTGCAACAAATGCTATCTCAAGTCAAATACATGTAAATCTTCATGCTTTTGCTTTGAACTTTATGAAACATAGATACTGTTTATTCTCTGGACATCTGCTTGAACAGTTATTGGGTTTGGTACAACTTGGAAAGGAATATTGATTATAAATATCCTGGATGTACTTGGTGCAGCTTAAAGTATGGCTACTTCTATTTCTATCTTGACTGAAATGTATTGTTTCCTCCGGACTGCAAATGTTAGTCTCAAGTATATATAAGTTATTGTTTCCTTATTGGATGTTTCCTTCAGATCACCTTTATCTACACTGTTTTTCCCTGACAATCAGATGAGCTCTGAAACAGGAGATGACTTTTATCAGTCAGAGGATGACCTGGATGAGGATGAGGCGACGCAATACATAATTGAACAGAGTCTGAGTCAGTATAGAAAACTTAAAGGGTTGAATCCGAGGTTAGAATCTCTATTGATTAGGCTACATTAAGAAAAATAAATACTGTACATACCAACTTTCTTCCCAGTAAATAGATGTTTTTAATATATAGTGACGTGAAATTCACCCTCAAATAGGTGAGCCTTCAAATATGAGCGGGTAAAGACAATAGATGGATGGCTCTATTCCTAATCAATGGCTCTCAGATACGTTTCTAATTGTGAAATGTATGATGGATTTTAAAAAATAGTTCTGTCAACAACCTCTTGATCTTGTTATGGTAAGCACTGATGGGGGCCATGATCTGGAAGACAGAAGGAAAAGAAAATCACATTAGCTTAACAACAAGGGGCTCCTTCAAAGATTTCTCACAAGGGAGACAAAAAGATTCAAAAGAACTGTTCAAGAGCAAATAATTACTCAGTGCTTCAGAAATACAACGAATTAGGAGGGACTATATTTCATAAAGAAAATAACAAAGACACTCAAGTAGAAATGGCCTAAATAAGTAATACATACATAAATGAATCAAATTGGAAACTTGTGAAAATAAGATGGAGCAGAGGTCCACAGGGACTTTCAGGGTTGAGGGCAGCTTGTGTTGAAGAATGGATCAGAATTACATCAAAATAAAATATGCTACAGGAAACATCTTGAAGCTATCAAAACATGTTTTTTATTTACTTATTTTTGATTGCATTTAGCAACAGTATTTGTCATAGCATTTCACTTTTTAACACAAATTTTGATTGGGATTTTAATTGAAACATTTACTGAGAAAATGTTGACATGTACAATATTTATAGTACTACCTGAATCTAAATTTAAATGCTCATTTGTATGTTTGCAATTACTTATTCACTAGTGGCCTGAAGCCCAGCACAGACCCTGATGAGATTTTTAAAGCTATCAAGGAGGGTAAGCTAATCTTTTTAACTTTTTAAGATTTTATTCAGAGAAAAGTGGAACATCTGAAGTTCTGAATTTTCATATTTAGGGGATGAGATTGCACTGGATAGACTAGCAGAGCAACCTGAGACTCTGTCTAGAGTTGATGAGAGGGGATGGATCCCACTGCATGAGGCTGCAGTGCAGGATAACAAAAGAATACTAGAGATTATATTTTCAGGTGAGAACAGCTAACATATTTGACTGTGGAAATCCATATTTTCCAGTGTCTTACTTGTTGATTCTGGGTATTTTCTTCCAGCATCACCCCCAGGAGCAGCTCAGTGTCGCACTCTGAAGGGTGAGACACCGCTGTTTCTTGCTGTGGTTCATGGGCTGAGACAGAACGCCACATTTCTGTTACAGAATGGTTGCAGCCCAGATGTTCAGAATGATGAGCAGGACTCTCCATTGGTGGCAGGTATCAAACATCAGCTCATTTTGCCATGCTTAGCATTGGCCTATTTATTATTCTGACTGTTGTTTTTTCTCCCTTTCTCTTTGACTCAAAGCTATTCTAAATGACCAGTATGACTTAGCCACCCTTTTGCTTCGGTACAATGCCAATGTAGACCAAACAGGACCACTAAACAGGACAGCTCTACACGAGTCTGCATTTTTGGGTTTGGAGAACTTTGTGTACTTGCTGTTGGAGTCGGGTGCCAATCCGAATGCACTTGATGTTAAAATGAAAACTCCACTTGCATTGGCTGCACAGAACGGACATCTGAATGTGGTGGAGACTCTGTTGGAAAAAGGTAAATAAGGCGGTGTATATTCCTTTTTGGCTTCCTGCGAAGCTTGGGAAAGGTAATAGTTGGATAATGCAAAAGAAACAAATGCATAAGTCAAACTGCATATCAATCAATAGCACAGACACGATGTGTGAGAAATGCTTAACCTGCAAAAACCAAGAAATCTCATTCTGCCTCTCTTTACTGCCCTAAAACCACAAAATACCTTTTCAATATGTGTCTCAATGGTGCCTATGTTATATTTCAGGAGCTCATTTGAGGTCAGAGTCTGAGTCTGGTACTGTGTTATTTGATGCAGCAGCTTCAGGAAACCCTGATATAATCTCCTTGCTCCTGGACCATGGGGCAGATCCAAATCTTCCTCTTTATAGTGGGCACCTGCCAATTCATCGTGTGGCATACCATGGACACAGACTGTAAGAAATATCAAAATTCACTTTCTCATTTTCCAGACAAGTTTCCAACTAATATTCAATATTAACACTAGATATTGACTCTAACAGGGCATTGGAAATCCTCATCCCAGTCACCAACTTACAGGCTATCAAAGAAAGTGGAATGAGTCCACTTCATTCTGCTGCTGCTGGAGGACATGTCCAGTGTTTAGAAATTCTGCTCAAATCTGGCTTTGACCCAAACTTTATGTTGCACCCAAGGGTGCGCCGCAGTTACGACGACGAGCGCAGATCTGCCCTCTTTTTTGCAGTGTCCAACAATGACCTTCATTGTGCCCGCTTACTGCTAGAGGCTGGAGCAATGGTGAACCAGGATCCTGTCAAGTGCCTGCAGGTGGCCCTCAGACAGGGAAACTATGAACTTATCAACACCTTGCTAAAATACGGAGCAAATGTCAACTACTATTCCCGGGTCAACACCACTCACTTCCCCTCAGCCCTGCAATATGCCTTGAAGGACGAAGTCATGCTGAGGATGATTCTGAACCATGGTTATGATGTTATGCGCTGCTTTGACTGTCCATATGGGGACAGTTCTCATGACTACGCTCCTTGGACAACCTCAGTCATCAAAGACATGGTGGTGAGACACTTGCATGAAAGTAAGATTGGTAAAAGGAGACGGCTTTTTCAGATTTACATTTAAGTATCCAATGCCTTTTTGACCCTTCACAGTTCTGTGAGGTTATAACAGTGTCGTGGTTGAAGCCCTTATCTGGTCAGGTTGTGCGCATCATGCTGGACTACACTGACCATGTCTCATTCTGCCCTAAACTGAAAGAGACATTGCAGCAGCAGAAGCAGTGGCCAGAAATCTGTCATATTCAAAGTGAGAACTATTCTATATATGATGGATGGGTTACCTTTCTTTTCTTTTAACTGTCAGAAATGATGTACTCTGAAGTGCACTCACTGCTTTTGTTTATTTTCTTTTTGAATGACAGGAAACACACGGAGCTTGAAGCACCTGTGTCGGTTGAGGATAAGGGAGCACCTCAGCCGTCTGCGCTTGAGAGCCCCAGTTTTTGTCAACTTCCTTCCTCTTCCTCCCAGACTGAAAGACTATCTACGTTTTAAGGAGTTTGATGTTTACAGTAGAGGGAGCATGGTTAACCTCTGAAGAAGGCAAAGTCTAAGATGTTACTGATATTAGCATGTCTGATAAGTTCCTGTTACATTTCTGCTATTTTACCATAATTAGATCTTATGGCTAATATCTTGTAGAGTGGTTCATTCCTTTCATCAACGTTGTTTTGGCTGGGGTTTCCTAAGGACAAAAAAGATCAATGCAGGCACAGTAAAATTTGCCTGCATTGAATAACTCTGCTTTCATAGAACTACTCTGTGGTGAAAGGAAGAACTGCACTTGTGGAATAAATGTAAATGTTTTGTGCACTTCTTATGTTGGCATTTACAGGTAGGCTTTAAGGGTAATTCACATTTCTCATATTCCCTCTATTTCGTTATGGGAAAAAATATAGTTTAAGGTCTCTCTATTGTTTTATTTTTGTTTGTTTTTTAGTATGCAGAGGTCTCATAAGAACTGCCCTGAAAAAACGGCAGGAACTTTGTTTACAAATTTTAAACATGGTTGTTGTGCCATATTTTTGATGGTACAACTATGGAGAGCCATTTCAGCCAAAATTAAATAAATAAATATATAGGGAAAATAAATAAATAAATGAGTAAAAAAATAAATAAATGGGTAAAATAAATAAATAACCCAAGCAATCACTAGCTTGATGTGCTCCCTAGCCTATTCATATTATTTTCTTTTTCATTTAAGTTAACACAAATAACATATTTCACTTTAATTATATTTAAACTTAAATTTACATTCAAAGAACACCCATTGGAATGTGTAGTTTGATGCATGTCAGTGTATTTTGTGTTGTTTTTACTTCTTATCAAAGTTGCAAAATTAAATTACATTTAAAAACCAACATATAATTTTTTGGTCTTGTATAGCGAGCTGTGGTGATCCGTTTTAATTGGTGACCGAATCAAAGGCCGACGGAAAGGAAATAGTACGGGACTCATCATAAACGCTGAAAAACATGAGAAAGATTGATCTTAAAGACCCAGATGACTGTAAAACATAATTAGAATGTATAACAATTTCTTGGAAACATGAATTTATAAATATATTGACTGTGGAGCATTTTGCAACATCCAATGTTAGAACTGAGTTTTAAGTGTGAAAACTATTTTCACTTTCACATCCGTTCACTCAAGCTTCTCAAAACATCACTTCTTGCAATACCCCCTCTGGCCGTTAGGGGGTGTGGATTTTCTGGCATGTAAACAGTGACGGCAACGTTTTGCAGTGGTGGAGAAGAACGTGAACGTCATTTTTACAATGGCGGAGGCTGGGTGAAGAGGCGAGTGTGTGGAAAGCGGCGTCGTAATCGTCAGAGCTACAAAGCCTTTACCGAGCGCACGGTGCCCCAAAATGGCCCTGAATCCCAAGGCTGCGGGAAAGGCAGACTCAGAATGCGCGGAGACAGGCGAGCCGCTACCGGAGGGCGGCGAAGCCGACAAGAATTCAGCCGCCACTTCGGCCACAGCCAACCAAAATGGCGATCAGCCTGGATGCAGAGACGGTGTAATGCCCGTACAAGAAGCCCCAGAACGGCGGAGAAGTGTGCTGGCGGACGCCCGGAGCTCCAGCAGGTCTCCCTTGCCGGCGCAGAGATCGAGCGAAGAGCTGCCACGGAAAAATTTCCAGATTCCGAGGAAAACGAGAGAACGGAAAGGTGTTGCCATGTCGCTGCTATTTTGAACGGAGCCTGTCCTGCTTTCATAATTCTAACTCCTGCATGCTGTTAGCCTGCTAGCTAGCCCCTGGGTTCTGCAGGTTTATTGAATTCTACTAAAAAGATTTGTCCTATGTACTCAGTTCACATTAGATTACACACGGGTAGCACTGGTTGTGCAGCACTGTTTGCAGACATAAGGCTAGCATTGGTGGGTAAGGCTCAGATTACTAGCGGGCAGCAGTGGAAGCTGAGCATCTGAGGAGTGACCATCTGAAAGCAAACGTTGTTTGGGTTCTGCAGCTTGTCCGGGGACCCTTGTCCGCCTGAATGTGTGTTTCAGCGCGAATGTGTTGCAGCCATCACCTGTGGGTGTCTCTTTGACCTCACTGAAGGGCATGGTTTAAACCACCCTATGATACAACCCAAACCCATTTCAAATCCGGACTCCCCTTAATTCACCCCAACTCTGGAAACAGAGCATCCCTCTTTCTAAGCACTTCATCACATAATCCCTCTGTGCATTAGCCTGTATATGCAGCCCTTGTACGGCCCTCATACTTTTGAAATGTGGAAGACCACAGAGCAAAGTGTGAACTTTCTTTAAACGGCAACAAATGTTTACAAATGCAGAAGTTTAGAAGAAGTCTTTAGTGCTGTCACTTTAGATTCTGGTCTTGGAAAATCTCCCCCTTTAAAATGAAACCATGTACATCCTAGAGCTTAAATGCAAAGTTCGTGTACAGTGTGAGCTTGTCTTCATCTTTTTTCCATGTCATGAAGGTTTTGTATGACTTGTTACCCCAGGCATTGGGGCTGCAGGTGTTTGCTTGCACTTGAATTGATATAGTGTGTCAATTAAGGCTGGTGTAAGGTTATAGATGCAGTTGATTCATAGTAACTGTTGCATGTTACTATGCAACAATTGGAGGATGAGTTGGAGATGTAAAAAAAAAACTCCAACACTCAAATTAATATTTGATTCGAGGTGTAAACCATGCAGAATCATAGATTTTACAATTTGCCATGAAGAACAGGTTTATACTCATCATTTTGCTGTCCAGTTCATCAGCTCTGCACAATATTTTGAATTAAAACCATGACGGAGTCCTGGGATTTAATAGTTGATGTGATTTTATGTTAAAAAATGTCATACAGTCACAATGCAAAAACAAATTTGGCCAGTCGAATAGAATTTTGCTACTTTAAGTGTCCACAGCTTGTATCGATTTTCAGCTCATGTTCTGTTCTGTTCTGTGTATTGTAACATGCTTGCCGGAATAGGTTACTATTGCACTGATTCACTTGTGAACATCTGTGTGCAGGTCTGTACCAGTTTTTGCCGCCCGACAGTCGGGAGTTCGAGGACCTCGTGAAGATCATCTCCTCCTTTTACTTGGATGCATCGTCACGCGGGAGCTTCTCCTACTGTAAAGCCAGGCTGATTCACAACGAGCTGCTGGAGAAGGAGGTTGGTCCAAGTCCTCACTCGCATAAAAAATGGAAGTCACTGCTTGCATGTGCATTGTCTTTTAGAGATTCAGTTTGCCGTGTGTTGTTGAAGTTTTTGCCTGACTTTTTTGTTGCCAGTTCATTGAGAAGCGGCGAGAAATGAAGCAGGAGGGGCGAACCGATCAAGAGCTTGCTGAGTCGTACTGCTTCCTTTTTCCAGACAAATCCAAGGTCAGTGGTTCGAAAAGTTACTAGAGGTTTTTGATTTCTTCTACCTACTTGTCTTAAAAAGTGATGCAAAGTTTTACATGTTATTGCCTAAGTTTGTGGCCTTAAAAATCATCCCATATATCCAGATTTCTCATCTTAAATTATCTTGTCTTAATAATCTTAATAATTTTCACTCATTTACATCTTAAATTTGTGCTTCTTTTGCTTCTTCAATTGACTAATTTGTTGTGAATTGGCACTTCAGATAAACAGATTTCTGTCTGTGTGCAGACAGAAATCATTCACTCTCGGTGCTGGACTTCTGGCTAAGATATTATGGCACTGTTCTGCTGTGATTAAAAACTTTAAGACTCATTATGTCATTCACCAAACACCTCTGTCCCACACACCTGCAATCAATCTGCATATAAACCTGGCTTGTTGTTTTTTTAGGGAAATTAAAAATGGAAAAATCATAACATTGTTGTTACCTTATCCACTGCCATCTTCCTCTGAACAGTTTATATTTTGCAGATATCAGTGTTGGCAAAAATGTGTTGATAACCATTATGATGGTTACAGTGTAAATTGTCCTGTTTAGTAATATGAGGCCAGAAATAATATAGTTGCATACCAGAGCCAAAAACAATGAGCGTGAGCCAGTGGAAGTTATTGAGTTAAGACATTATTAAGTTAACCTATTCAGGGCGTTTTAAGCATAATTTATAAAGGTCTTAAATCTAAATCAAAATGGTCCCGAAAAATCATGCGAATTTGTAGTGGCATTTAAAAATAAATGCAAACTTAAGGCACCTTACCATACAAACAGATCCATTTTCTCTAGAAATCTAAAATAAAATTAGTCCAATTAAACAGATATTGGTCAGTTAGATAAAATCTAAGTGTTGCTTTGTTTTTCCCTCCAGCTCCAGTGGATCTGTGAGAAGGGATTGTCAGTAGGACACTGCAGGATTACAACATTAGGAAATCCATCAGTGGGTAAGCTCTTCTCCTATATGTTATGGTTTAAGATAAAATATGCTTGAATACTTGTAATGTAGCTGTTTTCAAAATGCAACACCACAGATCTGTCAGTAGAAGCAGAGAGAAATACATATATGATGTCTGTTGTTTTTCCAATATCTTGTGGTAATGTAGGTTGTTTTTCTTTGTTTACTTCCAATGTAGGTGTTTATCTCTCTAAATACTCAGATTTATTACAAATAAATCCTTTGGAAGTGGGTTCGTTTGGAGATATGATCATCTTTAAAGTCATGAGGGTAAGCCTGTTGTTGTTTTGTGGTGTTTTCCTCGTTCTTCATTAAACACGTGAAACCTCTAGCCAGTCATTCTCTTTTACTTCTCAGGGTCGAATAAAGCACATCCACGAGAACATGCCTAAGAACGCCATCGAACTTTCACCCAAGTTCGACTGTCACTTGTCCAAAAGTGCCAACAGGGTCACGTCTTTGCTGTCATATAGAGCTTTTGAGCTCACGCAGGTAAATGTCAGCTCATGTTGTTGTGCGCTTCTATTTTCTGTAATCGTTTTAGCTTCTCCAAAACTGCGTGTTTTGCAGCAATATTTTTTCGAGTTTGCATTCGATGAGATCAAACCGCGGCCCAGGCACCTGTGCCCCTACGCCGTGGTTTCCTTTCAGTACAAAGGCAAGGAGGTTGCAGCGTCTCCTATGACTGCACACAGGTACGTTATCCTGCAGGAAATGATGACGCCCCGCAAACATCTCTAGGAAGCTTGCTTGGCCTGTTTAATATCTGTTTCTATATATAAACATCCAGATTCTCTTTTGAACAGATTCAACACTATTTCTCCTGAAGGAAGTAGAGGTACTTCTTTTTTTATTTACTCCATATTTACTGTTTTTCCTGTTCAGCTGTACAATAGTTTTATATCTAAATCGCTCCATGAATCTTAACATGTTTAATGATTGTGAAGTTGGGTTTACCATTTAGTGAAACAAAAACCCCAACAACAAGCGGTTAGTGTGCTTTTTAGCGGCATATTTACCCACAACTGTACGGTCATGTGGTTTTTGTTTCATTTCTGACTGGTTGACCTGTGACCTTGACGATGTTGCAGGGAAGAGCTGCTACACTTTGTGGAGTGGCCCGCTGGTGAACAAGGGCCAGGAGTTATTCCCAGTCTGCTTACGGTCCTTTTCACGTCCCTACCTTCCTTTCAAGCTGCAAGTATTCTTTTTTTCTGTTAATCATTAAAGCCTCTTTAAGCTGAACTTTAACATTGCACATATTCTTGCATGTGAGAAGAAAAGAAATGTTGCCTGTGCAACATGAGGAATCGGTTATGCATCGCTGAGCGGTTGCTGTTCTCTGCAGGCGTGAGAAGTTAGAGATGAATCAAGGCATGCAGTTGGATCAGGTGAAGAGGAAGATCCCTCCTTTTTTGTTTTCCTGGGACACCTACAGTATATCACGGGAAGGTCAGCAGCACACTCATGTTTACATCTGTTGCAAAACTGGAGGAGCTTTAGTTTAAATGCAGTATCTGGTTTGCGGAATTAAAAATAACTATAGATGAGTTGTGTGTCGTTCTGCCTACAGTGATGAAGTGTGGGATGTCCTGCAGCCTGTTTGAGGTGGTGGAAGGAAAAGGTAAAGCAACCAGCGGGAGTCTGGCAGCACTGATCAACAAACTGGAGAGGGACCGAATGGTGAGATGTTTATATGTTACCCAGGATTTTTATTTGAGACATAATCAACAGAATAAATAAAATAACTATTGATGCACCAAGTAATCTGCCAGTGATGTAGACAGATTGGCTCAAATATTCTTAAAAAATTGATAAAAACTGAAAAGACACTTTTCGCAGTCTGTTAATGCACAAAGAAACATGTTCTCATTAATTTAAAAACAAACAAATCACCATGGATACACTGAGAATTTGGGTTGCGACCAAAACAGAACATTTGTGACTGGACACTAAAGTCCAAACATTTAATTTGTTTAGAGGCTTGCTAAAAATTATTTAGATGCTTGTTTTCTGTCATATAAGGATGCAGTGTAATTCTTTTAAATACTTACAAATATCTCTGTAAATTTTCACTGACCAGAGATGACTGGTTTTCTGTTCTTGAGAAAATTAAGACTTTATTATACAAAAGTGTTTTTTTTCCTGAAGATTAATGGTGAAAAACTATTTTTGATATAATACATATCTGCTCTCCCGCATGAATGGGGAGAATCTTGTAACCGTTTTATTTTTTTTGTCGCTTCATATAAAAGGAGCACATCTACAAGAAGCCTGGGAATATTTATCTTCATGCTGAATGTTAGGTCTTTGCATTTGTTAAGAACAGAGTGCATTTCTAGGTATTCCTTGGAAAGAACATTTCAAGTCGGTCAAACTGGATTGTTTGGTCAATCTTCCAAGAAAAGTCAAAATCAGAGCTCGCTTTTAAAAACCTGATTGGTGCATCTCTAAAAATGACCTTATTGTAATCAATGTTCAGACAGAAAATGCAGTTGCTCCTCCTGGGTTTAAATGAATTAATTAAATGGGTTGGCATTACTGTGTTCATTATTTCATAAGAAAACAGGCGTTGTGTCTAACAAAACGCTCTGCTCGTTGTGTCCAGGTGCTGGTGAAGTCCTTGTTTGACCGGGGCTTCCTCTTCCTGTTGTCTTCCGCTCAGATGGTTGAGTCAAAAGGTACCGGAAAGATTCTCTGTACTTTCCTCCTTTTCTCTAATAAATCTCTGTCAGTCAAACCACCTACTTTTGTCGCCTTCGGTGAGGGATCAGCTTTTAAAAAGCTGCTGTTTGTTTCCCAGAGCGACGGGGGCGGATAGAGAAGAAACTGCAAGCATTATTCATCTTCCAGGAGTCCAGGATGGTTGTGAAGTATTGTAAGTCAAATTCTCTGTTAACGTGGCCTCTGAACAACCAGGGTGTTTTACGATGAGCTTTTTTTGTAGCTCATAGCATAACATCTGTATTAAAATTCTGCATGTAATGAGGATATTTTTCTGGGAAGCCTTTCCTTCTGCTTATGAAGAAGGTGCAGAGACTTTAATTGTTTAACCTTTTCAGCTGTGCTAAGGTGCAGCTGGTAGAGCTGAATCGGCCACTGACCCTGACCTCCTCTCCTCTGTTGCAGCTTCGAGGCTGTTGGAGCCAGAGGTGCTGACGGTGGAGCCCCAGCCAGCCTTTCTGTCCACTGTGGAGCCTTTTATTCCTGCACTACATTATGCCTTGTTTAAGCTGCGTCCGAACCCGGGCAAGGAGCTGAGTCTCGGGGTGGAACGGCAAGCCACAGATTACCTGACGCGCATCGAGTCGGGAACGGTGCGGCCTTTCATTCTGCCCGACTACAAAAACAGTTTTGACGAAAGGGCGAGCCCTCTCTCTGTGCCTAGACCCAAATTCAACATGGACGCCGTGCTACGGTCGTACGTCCACAACTCTGCTAACTACTTTTTACCTCTGGGCAAGGCACGGGACACGATTGAACGAATAAGGAACCCTGCCCCCGTTCCTCAACCTGTACCCCCACCTGCATCTGTTCCTGTTCCTGTTTGTGCTCCTCTTCCAGTCCCAGTGGAGTACAGCCCTGTTTCGGACTGGGGAGGCTCAGACCGAGGCTCGGACCGGGCAGAGAGGGTCTCCCTCGAGAGGCTCCCTCAGGAGAAAGTCCCTCCTGAAAGCGCCAAACGGAGGCAAGACGTGACGCATTCAAACGGCGCCCAGCTGCAGCCCAAGCCCCACATGGAGCCTCAGAAGGTGCGGCTGTCCCAGAGCGAGTACGATCAGGACAAGATGAAACAGCTGTTGAAGCTGATCCAGCTGCACAAGAAGAACCTGGTGCAGGAACCTGGCAAGGACCAGGAAAAGGACGGGAGCTGGGACGCCAACAACCTGAAAAGGAAGTTCGAGGGCGACGCTGGCGGAGGGATGAACAAACACCAACGCACGGATCACCTTAGCAACGGCGAACCCAGCAGAGGTGAGACAAGATTCAATCAAGTGTTTAGTTTCAATTTAATGGGTTAATAGAGTTTGTTTGACAAGTAATTATGCATACAGCTTTCAAAGTCAGCTCTTCTGAAGGTCTGACAATTTTATTTGCATGTTTGCACAGCCTGATTAGTTCTGAGCAATCTGAAAGCTTGATGTGCATTTTTAGCAGATTCTTTTGAAAAATTCATGATTTCTAGAGATGCAGAACTCCCTAGATGGGTTTCTGGCTGACACCGATTTGGGTTCATTTAGTTTATTTATTTTTTTAATTCAAAGGACTGAATTACATAAGAAGAAACAAAATGTTCCACAGCTCTCTTAGTAGAGGTGGCTCTAAGTCAATTACACATCTGTGAAACCAACTTGTCCAGTTAGGAAGTGACACTCAGTGTGAATTAATTTCACCTGCTGTTGTGCAAATGGAAGAGGCCACAGGTGGAAACGAGAGCCAATTAGCAAGGAGTGGCTGTCAGATGGTGACCACAGACCTTTTCTCTTGTCTCACCCTTTCCAGCTGCCATCTTGCTCATGTTTATGTTGTCAGCGCGCTAACAGCTAGAGGCAGCCTGAGACGGAGTCACTCAGGTAGTTCAGCTCCTCTTAGATGATCAAAAAAAGATAGGAGCAGGTTCACATCTGGAGACGGCGTGGAGAACGCTTTGCCTTCTCCAACATCCTCCAGCTTCAACAGTAGTGCTGTCAGGGGGCATTTCTTCAGAGGGACGCAAAGCTAGAAGTAGCCAGACTGCCTGTGTGCTGGTGCAGAGGGCCCTGGGGTCCCGGGCCTCATGCGGCTGAAGTGTCAGCAGTTCCTGCATCATGAAGGCTTTGCTGTTTCCGACTGGCTTATTCGTTCCCCACACCTGATCCCGACAGAGCACGAGTGTTGAACTCATTTTCGTTTCAGGAGGACACGTCGAAATCACAAATGTCCTCAAAGGGCTGGTTATTGGCGGCATGTATTGATAGCTAAAAAAACTGCTAAAATATTTATAAATAGCTATCTCTTCATTTGATGAGTAACTCTTGAAATGAGACATTGAATATCTTTTCATATTAATGTAATTTGGCAGCATGCAGATAAAACGGCTTTGATTTGATCAAATATTTAAGCACACTATCTTGAAAGTTGTATTTATGCAATTGTTTTAAGGGACGGATAAATACTTACGGGGCCAGAGTTGGTTCCGGGGCCTTGAGTTTTACACGTGCAGTAGAACACATGTGGGACATGGTGTCTCGTTCCGATGCTCTACTGCAGGTCTGGAGGACATCCTTCAGGAGCTCGTCCAGGTGCTTTAGTGAGGTCCTACAGGCCCCTGGAGGCCACACACCACTCTGCCTCGTTTCGACTGGGCTTAATGAATTTCTGCTGAAGCTGGTTCAGCCTCTGACCTGATTTCCCACTTTTATTTTGAGTCCAGTTCTAAATCCAGACCTCCGTGGGATACATTGCTCATTTTTGCTATTTTGTACTTATTGCATTCCACTATTTTACGTATGCAGATTTTCCTCTGAATTATTTATTGCTGGCTTTGGATGTTATTTTAGTGTAGTTTTTATTTTTTCAAGCAGTGTAGTTTAGACTCCCAACAGAATAAAATAATTGCATATCTGTCCTTCACGTTTGCATTGAAGGATATAATTAATAAGCTCAGAATATCAGAACCAGATTCAGTCTGATTGTTTTTTCGTTTAGCTGGCCAGATGGATGACATCGGAGACGAGGCCGGACAGAGAGACAACCTGACGGCGGTGATGGAAAGCATGGGCATCTACGACACGGACCTGAGGAACCGCAGCAACACGGACGCCGCGACAGCCAATGAGACGCAGCGCCTCCTCAAAATCCTTCTGGCGACGCTCAACAAAGCCATGGCTCAGAGCTCCATGACCGTGCTGGCGAACCACGGCGAATCGTCCAGCAGCTCAGGAATGATGGAGTCCATTCTGTCCGACTCGGCCTCTGCGGCGCAAATAGAGACGGTTCCACAGACAAACTACACCGAGGTGAGCTTCAGTCAGCTGATGCAAGTGGCATTTCAGTGTTAAAAGGTTTTTGTTTTGGGTCTGGAACTTGTTGTGTTTTCTGTTCAGGAGGACATGGACTGCAGCCCTGGGACTCCATTCAGCGCAGACTCGCCGATACAATCAGCTCCGCCCACAGACATCATATCTGGTGATATTCCTCTCAGTGAAGGTAACTGAAAGAAGGTCCTAAAACGTCTCTCATTTAATCTTCTCAGGCCAAAGAAGTCGTAAAGATGTTCAGGTTTCCCATCGTATCTCTTCAGTTTTATTTAGTTTCCTCTTAAAGTTGTACTTCTGTGGCTGCCATTGAATTTTTAATCACCAACTGAGGTGATTCAGGGGCTTAATGTTGTCAGGTTGAATGCAAACCTTTATTCTGTCAGGACCTTTCAGTTGAACCTGTGGTGTAATGAACAGAGCCGGAGGTAAATCTCAAAGGAGGCAGTGATTCATATTTGAATGGTGTTGTTTTTTATTCCAGGAAACTTAGAATAATTTTTTTTATTTATTAGTGAAACCCCACAGATAGCAGCTTCAATGTTTAATCAAACATTAATCAAAAACTGGACCTTTTATTGTTTAACTGGGTGGCTACAAAACAACGTATTGATTAGATGTTTAGTTTTATTCAAGCAAAATAAGTGTTTCACACATCATAGATTTGCACCCAGGATTTGACACAAACCAGTTGATGAGCCCTTTGTAAGAAAATATTTGAGTCAGAAGGTTCATAATAGATTATGGTAAGTGAAGCATACGGGCCGTGACCTTTCAGGACACGAATCATCAAGCGTTGTTCAAAAGAGAAACTAAAAACATCAGTAAATGCAGAAACTTCAGCAAAATAAATTTAAAAATAGATTTTTAGTCGCTTTTATAAAAACTTTGGTTCTCAAACTGGAGGTTGCAGAACATTCTCACTTTCCCATAAATCCCAAGAAATCTTTTTGTTTCAGAGCAGAAATCCACGACCTTCACAATCCAAAGCCCTCGCTTTACCACATACATTTATTTTCTTAGAAGTGTGGGCAAAAATGAACTTTCAGGAAAAGTACAAAAGTTTTGTATTTGTTTTAGAAAATGGTGGTGAGAGAAAAAAAACAAATTGTAAGAAACCTTTTGAACTATTTTGCAGTGGGGTGGTGGATGTGGAGGACAATTTATTTACAAACTCTTTTACAAAAAATGGCAACCAGAATCAATGCTGAAGCCAATTGCATGCAAAATATACCAGTTTCCTATTATAAAGATAACAAGATTTTATGGTACTAAATTTCAGAAAAATAATTGTATATAAGTGAAGTTAGAAAAATGTTACCAATTAAAACTTTAGGAAGCTGTCAAAGCAAACTGCTCAACAAGGCATCACCTTGATGAGTCTCCTCTCTGCCCTCCTGCAGACAAACCTCGGCCTCCTGCCGAGTCCAAGCTGGAGCCCGAGGCCGCGCCGCCAGCAGAAACCAGCCAGGAGCCCAAGACGCCTGCTGCCCTGGAAGTGAAAGGTTCTGCAGTTGCGTTGGTTGGAGATGAAGTCCCCTTCCTTCCCTCCATCAGCCTGGACACCATACTGAACCAGGAGATCCACAGCCTGGCCTCCGACATCAGAGACCTCATGCAGACTCAGCGCATTAGCTATGCCTCGCAGCTTCCCTCGCGCCTGTCGCTGCGCCGCTGCTGGCAGCCCAGCAGCTGCTTCTCAGACTATGTTGTCCCCCACGTCCTTCCTGTGTCTGTCGAGGGACACGTCGAAGCGCTCTGCGAAAAGATGGACAAGTTGATCCCTGCTCCACCTGCTTCCACCCAAGGTCACCGCTCCACCCCCCCCTGTTACGACTTCTAGTCTTACAACCCCGCCCCCTATGACTGTCCAGGCTTCCAAAGCGAAAGCGGAGCCCTCCGCTTCAAAGGCCGACGGCGGTAAGACGAGCTGCGTGAGCAACGAGACGACATCTGTCAAGGTCAAAACGGAGGCGTGCTCTCCAGATCTGGGCGGAGGGCTTTACTCCCCCTCTCATGCCACAGCAGACTCTCCAGAATCAAATGCCCAGTCCACTGGTGCTGCTCCGGACGGCGGGTCAACCCTGCTCAGCGGGAGCCTCATTGGGCAGCTCAAACCCGAGGTTTTCACCAGCCTGGTGGAGATCTTCAAGGACGTGACGAAGAACACGGTTAAATTTTACATCTACTCTGTGGAAGAAGGCGAAGACAGCACCATCTGCAAGGAGATTAAGGTACAAGCTGATGAGGGGATTCTGCATTTTCCATTATTATTACATTTGGAGACGCACCAATCAGGCTGACTTTGCCTGATACATATTTTCTTTTAGTGCTGAGCTCCTGATTGTTATCGTTTATATTTTCCCTGTAGGGCTAAAACAATAATATAGAAGTAATTTGATTAGGGCTGCAACTAAGGATTATTTTATCAATTATTCTGTTGGTTATTCTGATCAATAATCAGATAAAGAAATGGAAACATTCTGCATTTAGCCACATATGTCTTTTTAGCAGAGAATTCGTTTGCAGCTAAAAAATGTATTTCTAACATCGACATGTGAAGAGCACAGGCCTCCCTGACTGACTTATCAACCAAATGATGTTAAAATTACAACATGTGGAGTTATGGGTACAACATATTTATAGAATTTTTTTTTATCTTAAATGCAAAATGTTTATACTTTTATTTTATTTTCTTAGCGTTTTTGATTTAATTGTTCTGAGTTTGGTGTTCTTCCACTAAATTGGTTTTATTGAGTCTGTATAAGCCATTTGACAATTACTATATTAGATTATTTTAATAATCGATACATCACTATAAATCTAATTAATAATTTCTGCCCAGCATTTATTTTATGACTATTATCATCATTTATGCAACACAATATATGTACTTAACTTTAATCACATTTTTATTAACATATACCATTGATTGGTGTGTTTGCAGACTGAAATAGTGGGACATCTTCAGGTTGCTCCTGTCAAAATGCAAAACATCACGTTTAATGACTTCATAGATACAGTTGACTAGTTAATGAGTTTTCTACAGGATCAATCAGCTTTGTGTTTTCTTTGGGAGTTTTTTCCAGATAGACTTGACTGTTATTTTTCTAACTGGACTCAGATTCTGTGACGATTTGCTGCATTTCACTGGTTACTTAAAAAAGCTGATCTCGAGAGTCTTTAAATTACAATTTCTAACTATACACCTTTTTTTTATTTCCTTACAAAAAAAAATCTCCCGATGATTTTAGTTGCATTCCTAATTTAATTGCTGCAATGTTTGCATATTTATACATATTTTAATTAAATCCCGAGCCTCTGTTGCAGTCTGCACATGCGGATGTTTGCAAATGAAGTGCAAATGTCTGAAGCACAGGCAGGATTCTTCCTGTTTTCCTGTCTCAGTGCTGTACTTTGTGTATCTGTCACTCATCGTTGAAGGTGTAACGGATGAGAACAGTCATTTTGTCTTTCTGCCTCTAACAAGATGTCTCTCCTGTCTGTCACAAAGGAGTACTTGAAAAGTCTCGGCAACAGCGAGTGCAGCCCGCAGACATTTCTAGAAAACAGTGGAAGTTTGGACAAGCTCCTCATCATCATCAGGAACGAGGACATCGCTGCACATGTGCACAAGGTTCAGTAGCTTCCCGTCATGCTGCCTGTCTTCCACTTCCAGTCTTTAGCTCTGTGTTCGCTGCAATACTTGCGACTAAATGTAAACGCGCAGTAAAAAGTGATGCTGTCCAAGCTCCTGGAGCAAACATCCGTGGTGATGAGATTACAGCCTAAAGTGATGAAAGCTGCGTTATATTTTCGGATTATTCTGAAAATGAACATGACTCATCTCGATGCAGATTCCAGCTCTGGTGTCCCTGAAGAAGCTGCCCTCGGTGAGCTTTGCTGGAGTGGACTCTCTGGACGACGTAAAGAACCATACGTACAACGAACTGTTTGTGTCGGGGGGCTTTATGGTGTCTGATGAGTTTGTCCTCAACCCTGATCTCATCACGCAGGGTGGGTCTGGCTTTATATTGCAGGAATAAAGAAGAAGAATAAAAAAAGAATGATTTTTAATATTTTTTATCTGACCAAGTCCACCACTTTCACTTGTCCATGTTTGTATGAAAGACTGTATCAAAATAAAACTGTGTGTAATTACTACATCAGAGCCTCAGCTGCAGCCAGCATGGGCTTTTTGAAATCAATTTAGAAGAAATGAAGGCTGCGGTGGTTTTGGGTGCCACAAATGTTTGTATCAAAGCTTTACATGCGGGGACTCCTTAGATGCTGTTTATTGGCACCCATTTTGTAAATAATACAGTAGACTAATTGCTTTTGATCGGGTTTGGATTGTAAGATTTTATGTGTAGATATATTTTGTAAAGCAAACCTCTTATTAGGCTGGAAATGATCAGTTTCAGAATCTTTAGTCAATTCACAATTAGATTGCAACTTCCACGGCCACAATGGGAATATAAATCAATATTCACCCATACACAAATTATACTCTTGACATTAAATATTTTGGACATAATTAAAATTTTATGTCTTTTGCGACTCTTTAATAAAATACTGCTGACATTATTCACAGTACATCAACGATCTCTCACTTCATCTGTAGCTAAAACTAAATTCTTCTTGGCAATCTGTCGCGTCTCTGCTGTCACTCATTTATGCCTAGACAAGAGTCAATATCATTCATTTTCATGATTCAGAACAAACACACAAGACGCAGTGCATCAGAAAATGTGCCTTTACTAAGTTTCCAAGGCAATAGTTGCCATGCGTAGCTTTAGATCTGTACTGCCTGCTGGGTTTCTTGTGGTTTAGTCTGCAGGGATTGTTTGTTTAGTGAAAAGCTTTTCAGATGGGAAATTAAAGCTAAAGAAAAGTTCATAGCAATGGCACTAATGATTGCTGATGCCTTTGCTTGCTCTGTGCAGATCGTTTGCAGGGGCTGCTCAACTTCCTGGAGGAACAAAGCACTCCTGAACATCCCTGGCAGTGGAAGGTTCACTGCAAGTCCCAGAAGAAGCTTAAAGAGCTGGGCAGGTCAGTATGGAGCACATGAACCACAGCAGTGGCAATCAGATCACACAACTCTGCTTTTTTTTGTTTGATTCCATCTCTCATCGAAGGGAAACAACTTAATCATGAAATACTAACCCAGAGAACAAAGATAACAATTGTCCTTGCCATTTGTTTAGTTTGCATTATTTCCATTTAGCAAAGCAATTCTCATACAACAAAACATCGACCTCCATAATTTACACCCACCTGCTTCAGGAACTAAGATTTTTCTTCAGTAACAATTTGAATCTTTGCAGATACAAATACACTTTTCCTCCGGTTCATACTTATGTTCTCTCATTCATAACAACTTTTAGACACCTTTTGGAACCAATATGTTTTCAACCTTGAACAATAATTGAACTTATGAAAATGTTCCAATTCTTAATTTTCACATAAACATGTTGATAGAAAAACAGGATATTCTGATTTCGCACTGACTCTTGTTAACTGTTGATCTTTGAAAGGATTATCCATCCCTTTGGTTTCTCATGTACTGTTCTGTCTCTTTAAGGCTAAACGCCAACGCCATGGGCCTCTTGAACCTTTTAACGAGTTACCAGAAAAAGCACCTGGTGGAGTTCCTCCCGTATCATGAGTGTGACACTCAGTCCCGCCAGGCTCCGGATCTGGAATGCCTCATCAAGCTCCAAGCTCAGCACACACAACAACGGCACCTGATCTTCCTCACAGGTATCACAAGCTTTTTCCGCTCTCCTCGTTTTGTTTTCTTCTCCCCAGCCAGAGTTTGGAAATCAACCAACTAATGGATGGTCAAAAAAATAAATGAAGGTTTCTTTTTTTTTTATTTCTCCCTTTATTCCTTAAATTCATCAAAGCTAAAACTGAATCACATTTACTGGGATTTGTACAACTTCTGTTTAAATTGTTAAGTATTCTCATAACCAAAAGTCGTCCAATCAGCATGACTTAGGCCTTCCAACCTCAGACTCATCAAGGTCTCATCAACAAAGATGAACGTGAAAATACCAGAGCAAACATGCAAAAAGCTGTTTGGTAGTTGTTGGGTTAAATAGTTGCAGTGCATCAGCCAAATGTGTGTAATTTTGTGCTCTTTATTTTTAATTCATCTAAATTCAGATTATCTTTGCAGCATAAATGTAGATACTGTATTTCTCTGTTTCTGTGGTATGTAATATTTTTTTACCTCTGCCCTATAATAGAACCTGCATCAAATTTTCTTTTGTGTATTTTAGTTCTTAGAAAAATAATTGGAGTCAGAAGGTCAGACCTTCATGAAAACAGGACAGAAAGGGCCTGTTTGGTACATCTCCAGTTTAGATTTTTTTTCTAGTGTTAGAAGCTTAAAGCAAATGTGTTTTTTCTTGTTTGAACAGAGAGGCCATTCGAAATGTTCCTGCAGTACTCTAGAAACGGAATAGTGATCGCTAGCATCGACGACGTTATGAGCGGTTTCCACAGTCTGATTGGATCCATTAATCAGAATGAGCTTCCTACACCACCTTCCACTGGTGAGTATCAACAGGAACATTAAGCACAAAAAACCCCGAAAAACGCAGAATCCAATTTTCCCCATTTGTTTTCATTCCTTCACGGCTTTATGTTTCTCCCTCTCTCTCTCTGCCCTCCCCTGTTCTCCCAGTAGTGAATGATGAGTGTGTGGAGGCGGAGGACATGTCATTAGACTCCGATGATGGCGAGCCACCAACCATGTCTGATCCCCTAGAACAGGTTGAGGCTAAGAATAAGCCTGAGCTGCTGCCTCAGTTGGAGAAGGAAGACTTTCGCCCTCCACTCTCAGACCTGCCGGCAACCCCTGACAGAACGTCGGCACTCGAATCCAGCGCTCTCAAAACGGCCATCTCCCAGTTCAAAGCTACCAACCAGATCGGCTTGGCCTGCTCTGACATCGGCAGCTTGTCACCAGGAGGTTTTCCTGTCAACACCCACCAGAGTTTCTTGTGCCCATCTGCTTCCTGGTCATCCTACAGCGGTTCCTCCAGCTATGTGGCGTCTCCAGCTTATCCTGCCTCGCCCTGCAGCAGCACCCAGGAGCAAGAATACCGCCCCCCAACCACCACCGCTCCCGCACTTCCGACTCCGCCCATCATGGCCATGGTGGGACCCCTCGCAAATCTGGCTTCCTTGCCTTTGGAAGTCAAACCTCCTCCTCCTCCTCCGTTCATGAGGCAGGGGCAGCCGTACGTGTCAGATGCCGGCGGAGCGGTCTCGGCCAGCACCTCCCCGCTCGTCAGCGCTCTACCTTACAAAGACCACAATGACACGGCCCAGGTCGGGTACATGGGGGCCATTCCTAAAAATGCTGGTGGGACCCCCACGCAGCACGACAGGATACTCAGTGGGGAAAGCATTTGGGGTTCGACGGGGACGAGCGCCTGTGAGACTGTTTGTAGCCAGGGTGCTGTAACGTCCAGGTCAGCGGACCCCAGCGGCGTCCCAAAAACAGGTGAGATCCCTGTGGGAAGCACACCTGGCGCCCAGGGGTGTAGGACTCAGGGGAACGGCGCTGAAAGCCTTGGAACTCCATTGGGAATTCTCCCAGTGGCCACCAGAGGGGGCTCTGTACCCAGACCTAAGCTTCCTCCACATCCAGTGGGGGGTTTGGGTTATGGGAGTATAGGTGGCATTCCTGGACATATGGACCACGGACCTATGCGGGGGGCCTTGGTTCCTGGTCATTTAGGGGGCTTCAGAGGCAGAGGGGTCCCTCCGGTAGGAATCTGGCCTCGGGCAGGACGAGGACAGGAACTAGGGGATGGGAGTGGAACTGGTCCCTGCCCTTGGGTTTACCCATCAGGTAGGGGTGGGCCACATAATTACTACACAGACTACACATACTCTCACAACTACGCCCCTGAATAGACAATCATCTGGATGAAAGGGGCAATGCAAACAGCGTAAACCAGAGACAGAACTGGCTGAATGTATATATTTCCTTGTCATAAAAGCATTGATTTAAATCAATAAATATTAATTCTGGTTTTCTACATTAATAAAAGCTGATACAGGCAGTGCCAGGTGTCCTACTGTTGTGAAAACTGTCTGTACACTCTTTCCGTGTGATCTGTTTGAGACCCCGTTCAAACCACTATATTTATATTTGCCAACAAATGTTTATGGCCTTCCAGCTTTTCAGAATTGACCACACTATTTCTGTTCATTCTGGTTTTTGAAATGGTTTCTTGAACAAAGGGGGAAATGGCTGGTATTTTTTTAAAGAAAAACAAAATGAAGTGAATGAAATCTCACTTTTGCTGTTTTTGTTTTGTTTTTTTATTTGACATTTGTTTGTCCAAAATTCTATTGAGAATAAAACATTTCAAATCCTGTTTGTGTGATGGGTTTGACAGTGTCAATCAAACCATTAAAAAAAGACAAATACCTCCTGTCTCATTGTCATTTTACTCAAAAATATTTAGAAATTAAAACTTAACATTGAAAAATTGAAGTAAAAGTAAACTGTAAAAACTAGCCTTAAATGGGATTAAGAAAAAAATGTTTTTCAGATAAAAACTTTTGAATACTGAGGGAAACATTTCTTAACATATAAAGGCACCTGTGCTGCAGATCTATATTCTCCTGCAGTGAGCTGTGTGTTGAGCAGTTTGTTAGAAGTGCAGCACTTAAACGCTTTGAGACTCCATGCTGAGTGCTTCTGGCTCAGTCCTATCACCACTGAAAGAGTAATTACGGTGGTTGACGTTTGTCCAGTAAGGATGGGAGGGTCTTTGATCGCCTCATGCGAGCTCGTTTCATAGAAATAAACACCAGAGGGCGCCACTTGCCCCTAAATGTAAGAAACCTCCGCCCATTTCTGGCAGTCTGTTGTCAATACCAGAATAACTATAACCAGGAAAATTCTATTTAAACCATTAAGGCAGCTGCTGGTAAATCCACCCATCACAAGCACACAAATATTCATGTTTGCTGCATTCCACTCTACACTTTGGAAGTGCTTTGTTTTCCATGGAAAACCCACAATGCAATGTATGCCAGTCACCTAAAAGAAATCACCACAGATTGTTCTTGGAGAAAAAATGAATGTGTGTAGCACAAACTAAATTAACCACATGCATAATGTCAGTCCAACCTAATAAAAAATGTTTATATGTTTTTTGCATTGGGCACACTTTTTTGTAAATAGCAGTATTATGTAAAGTCAACTTTTTTGAGCTTTACATCATATTATGTTATTTACTCATACATATCAGGAGTGTTGGTTTGATTCTTTCATGCATGTTTGATGAAGGAATGACCCCCTTGGCAGTCATTCTGTTTGCAGAATAGCTTGATCTCGCTAGTTGCTGCCTTTTCCAAGAAGCGCCTCCTCACGGCTGCAGTTTCCAAGCTGAACTTCGGCCTCACAGAGCACGCTTCCCGCGCTACTCCTCACTCAGCTCCTGCAGACAAGCGACAGCATCAGTTAGCAAACACGTGGTGTTCACACTCCAGTCCGGTTGGTGGCGGTAAATGCACCTTAAAGTTGGGTTGCCAATAAAATAGAAAACACCTGGTGAATGCGCATCCGCTGAGCTCACCATACCAACTACTTCTCGGTCAAATTATAGTAAAAACGTTGTTAAATAGAGAAATGTGATGACTTCTGGAGGCAGTGCCGGAAGGAGGAGGAGCATCTTAAGAGTCAGAAGTAAAGCGGTAAATTGCGAAATCAAATTGGTTTTAAGTCATGTTTGATATACAGCAATTTTATAACAACTGAAGGTAACACAGAGGTGATTGCACTATGTGCCTGGAATATGCTTCATAATCCTTCCCAATTATTATTTGAACTCATAATAATTCAAATTATTGACAAATGATTGTCTGACAAATGATTTAATTGGTAGGGTTGGTATATTAGTTGAATACTGTTAGTTTGTTGTTTTATGAGGTGCGTATGGTAGTCAAAAATGTACATGAAATATTAGAGTTACACTACTTCAAAATATTTTTTACTGAAGTAAAAATAAAAAGTATCAAAGAAGTTATTAGAGTAAAGAAGTGTTTGACAAGCCTACTCAAGTATTAATAGGCCATTACACATTTGACAGTGAAAAATGTAAAGTTAATTTGAAAATTCTGTTTTTTTAAAGACCTAAATAAAAAAAGAATGTTACAAACATTCATGATTACAAAACAACAAATTGAGAATATATTGTTAAAATGATTAATTCAGATACCATTAGCACAGATTTTGTTTTGATGCTGATTTAGTTTGTGACTTTTACATATTTCAGTCTAATAACGTCCTTATTTTGTTCTCGTTCAGTTCCTTTGATTTCCTGGAGAAAGCATCAAATTTGAAAGAGCTTTGTTGAAATGTCAAGCCATCGATCTAATCAAGGTAGATATTTTCGTTTTGGAGAACTTGTGTATTTATTTTTTTACATATAGAAATGAGTCAGAGGGAGTGAAAAAGCAGAAACTCAGATGCTAAGTTACTATTTAGAGCTAACGTTTCATTATAATTAATCATTAACAGAAAAACTGAAAAGTTTTGGCGTACATTTTGTCTGGCATGTCTGAATAACTCTAAAGTGCTTCAATGAAACTCCTTTATTCTTTTACATAAAATATGTTGGAGCTACATTTGAATAGCTCCTGCTGCATTTGTGATACAAAGACTGAATCTCATTTCCTGGGAGAACCATACCTCTCCCATTATCCCATTGTATGTGTGTAGCTTTAGGTTTATTTTAAATGCAAAGGACACAGAGACGGAACAGAAAGGAAGAGAGGTGTTATTAAGAGTTAAAAAAGAACTATGGAAATAAGAATAGAGGAGAGGAAGAAGGACAGAAAGAATACAAGAAAACATAATTGGAATCTGCTTTTACAACTGGAGAAAGAGGAAAAAATTGTGAACAGAAAAAACGGTAAAGACAAAGATCATGTATAGCTACAAGGACATCGCTAAAAAGCATCCTATGATTAATGCAATAATTAAAATATTCTACAGAGTAATGTGACAGTCCTATATGAAGCTTATCCATCATTTATTGTCATTGATTCTCTCTATGTAAACTTAAAGTGCTATATAAAGTATTCTGATTTCTTCTATTTTTATTTTGTGTTTCAGGTCATCAAACTAATATTAAAACTAATATTAAGGTAAAAGAAAAAAGGTAAGAAGATAAGATGACTAAATAGAAAAAGCTCATGATTTATTTAGAAAACTAACCTAATGAGAAGATGTGATTGTCTGAGACCAAATCCAGTCTTTTATATAGACGGCCTCATGCCATATTTGCCAGATTCCCCTATCCATCCATCCATTTTCCTACACCATTGTCCCTTACTGGGGTCGGGAGGGTTGCTGGTGCCTATCTCCAGCTATCGTTTCGGGCGAGAGGCGGGGTCACCCTGGACAGGTCGCCAGTCTGTCGCAGCAGATTCCCCTAAGTAAACAACATTAGATAACTTCTAGCATGAATGGTCTGCTTTAGGTAAGGCTACAGCACCCAGCTACATTTTAGTGCTCATTCTGAATAGGCCAGTTCAAAACTTTTGAATTGCTATGACTTTTTTTTAAATTTATTTTGAATCTGTTCAGAGGTGTAGAATGGATGATTGTTCTATTTTATCAGGGTTCTGAAGATTAAGATCCCAAACTGATGATAGGGCAACAATGGAGCCCCTCACCATTCCACTACCGCCACCATGAAGTTAACATTTGTTTGATCGTCTGAAACGATTACAAACACAAAAAAGCAGAAACAGAAGAAATCTGTAAGGGAATAAAACCTTTCCACTCCACCGTATCTATCTGGTGTGGTTAAAGGTGAGAGGTTCTGGCCCCTGTTGGCAGCAGCCTAGGGGTTCAATAAGAGCCTTTACCTTCATCCTGGCCCGCTCTTGTTCCCACACCACTGCCTTCGTGACTGTCCGTTCTCCCTGGCTGTGTTGTAAGGTCAGATGGAAGGTCGACCACATGAGTCATCACTTGAGTCCGTGAGGTAAGAACAGACCATGACAACACTGGTATATATATTTTTCTTGCATCAGTGTATGAAAGGACCTTGTTGTTCATCTTGGTGAAGGGTAAGTATTTCAGAAGTCTCACAAGGTTTAGTTGCTTTTTAAAATGCACACTGAATTCTCTGCATTTTTCTCCTGTGTGTGTGTTAGAGAATTAGAAAGCATCAATGCAACCACAAATCTGTTGTTGTTTCCATTATGTGATAACACGTTTTTAATTACTCTTAGGTTTTCTGTTATTCAAAACCTGCTTCACACTACTTCCCTTACTTAAAGAGACAAAAGAAATGGCTCTAGTACTCGTATCTATACTTTTATGTAGCTGTCTATCTAACCAGATGCATCAGTACAGATTTATGTCAGGAACTGCACAGAGGAAGAATAAAAGACGAAAAGATGCTGTAAAAAATGTCACTATAGCCAGTATATAAAATTTAAAATACTCAAAGCCATTGTGCTTGTCAAATCCTATAATGCCTAACTAAATTCCACTTACCGCAGCACTGTAAAAATATAACGGCCTCAGAAGACTGCGCCTAACTTGCTGACAGTCTTAGATCTGTGCGTGTGTAACTCATTTGTTTGTCTGAAGTGAAATATGATTTACCTATTAGCCTGTGGCATTGATGCGTGTTTCGTTCCCCTCGGCGCTCCGAGATCAGATTCCAGTTCGGCTCGTGTGACGTCTCGCAGCTTTAATGCCACTTTGTAAACATGGAACATGGCCTGCGGATTCAGAGGTATGATAAACAGCCTGTTGTCTGCTATAACAGTGTGCATTTGTTTTGATCTTTTTTTGGAAGCAACTGACCTAGCTCTGAAAAAGATCCAGGGAGTAAAGTACCCAGGCTTCTGGCTGCTCTCAAACGAACGCCTGCCATATTTCTCAGGCTTATGCTCCGTTCTGGGTATCCAGTTAGAACAGAATAAGGGCTTTTTGTGACACCAGGCCTCCCATTGGCTTGTGTATGAGGATGTCACTTAGTCTGAGAGATGCGTATGTATCTGACACAGCCTGGTGCCTCCACTCTTGCCTGATGACTGTTTTGACAGCTCAGTAATAGCCTACGCTGACAGTCAAAGCATCCCTCCACAAGTGAAGGCAATTCAACTTGTGCTATTCAGGATAAAACTCCCCTTTCACAGTAATTAGATTCTTGACTAAGATGATTTTGAATCCCTGGGAACCCAGCCGAACTAGGAAAAAACAATTAATCTGGGAAGGGAAGTGTATGCCTTAATTGAAGCCTGATGGAGTGTTTTGCTTAGGAGAAGGGCATCTTTTCAAACATCAAGGGCTGCTTCATTTACATCTGGGTAATTTGTTAGAATGACTCTGGATAATTTGCAGGAGGCAGGCAGACTGAGCCTTGTAGGCTTTGTGTGTAGGCTGGAAATTAGCTCTCAGTTTTATGGTGTGATTATTGGAAAGGTATGTTGTGCAATTCTTAGCATGAAACAGGACTTAAGGGGATGGTCTTAAATGTAGCCAACTAAATATGTCCATCTTCCTCTGAACTAAATGTTAACATTCACAGCTCCTAAATGAAGACATTATATTCTATCAAACCATGGAAATAAATAAACTCTATCTTTACATGCATGGTGTGTGCAGGGTTTTCATACCCTTTGAGGTTTTTCACACTTTGTCATGTTAAATGTCATTGACACACATACAACAGGGTATAATTATGGAGTAGGAATGAAGTAATAAGTGACTTGGAAAAAATATCTAAAAGTATTTTTTGCAAGTATTTTTTTGCTGGTATTTTTTCCTTGGGGGTGTGCCTTTAAACCCCAAAGAAAATCAGTTGCCTACAAAATTCAGGTAATTAGTAAATATAGTCAAACTGTGACAATTTATAGTACAGCTATTCTCTAGGTTGGCTAGAGAATGTCAGTGAAAAAGGAGTGTAAGGAAGGTTTTAAAATAGGATTAGTTTATAAAGAAACATAATTGACCCATCATGTAAAAAAAGAACCTGCACAACGTCACCAAAACTGACAGCGTAGATCTCGTCACTCAGAACCAGTGGAACATTTGAAAGTGAATTTAAAGTAACGTTTTCCATGAATGACACTAATATTTTTTGCAAAGAGAAATAGACAAATTGCAATTCCATATAAGGACATAAGCAAATGACCTGCAGCTAAAATTGCGATAAAGAAAAGGGAGGCAGAAAACCAAAGCATGCGATTCCTTTCAACTTTTTTGTTTTTACTTTTGCAAAACATTTATCTTTAGTTTTCATTTTATAATACAATTATGGAACATTTTATGTATGCCTATCACATGAAATGCAAATAAAGTACATTCAAGTCTGTGGTTAAAATGCGATCACATGTAATAAAAGTTCAAGCTGCACAAACACATTTGCATGACATTCTTTTCTGTATCTGCTTCCTGAAATCTTATATTCCCGTTGTCTTACATAAACGCAGTCCCTTGATAATCCTTTGACCTTTGAAATGTTCACATCGAGTCATCTGTGGTTTTGCTTTTCATCAAATCACATCAGAAACCATAAATCCAACCTCCAGCTGTGTGCTTGTCAGAAAACAGAACCAGATTAGAGGGATTTTTAAAATACAGGACTTAACAAAGCAGGTTTGTGTGTCCTCATGTTGTTCTGCTAAAGCCAAACCCAGAGTCATCACATCAGTTTGTGCCTCTATTGCACTGGCTGTGAAAACAAAAAAAGGCGGTCATGACGTTACATCACGCTCGCACAAAGCACCATGTTGTGTAATCGTTGTTGAGGGATTTAATGCTGCTTCTCAAACTGAAAAAAAATGGAAACAAGAAAGTACAATGGAGCGCTCTCCTCATCTGACAGATTTTGACTTTATCCCAAAGAGTTTCTGAGACTCAGTGAGAGCCACTCTGTTCCAGTTTCATGCACTGTTTCATTATAGATTACCATTTTTGTGCTTGAGTTTCTGTTCAAGGTGCCCACTCAAAGAACATGTTTTTCTTTGTGAGATGCACAGATACAGGCAGCACCTCTTAGACTTTACATGAAGGATTACATCTAATTCCCTTCAATCTTCTGCAGCCCACTCAGCGTTTGCATCAAGATTAAAATACAAACTCAATGAAATATGGCAGCATGGGTGTGGACAAATTGATTACTTTTATCTTAGGGATGCTGTTTTCTACATTCATTCATGCACACTCAGCCTTACATCCTCTTCAGTCTTTTACAAGAATAACATAATATTTTTCCTTATCCCACATCCTTGTGCGCCTTCATGAAAGCATATACAAGTCCATCCTCTGATGCTTTAATCTCTGTCGTTGTAGTGTGTAATTTTGTCATTTCAAGCATGTTGAGATCAATTACATACAAAAAGCCCCCATACATACAATTAACAAAAAAAGTCATACAAAATAATGCCCCCCGCTGGCTGTGCATCAGAGCTGCTTGAAGAATTTGTCACTTCAGTTCAAATTTAGTGCTCATGTTTGTTCCTCTGCGCTCAAAGTGCTCGGCTGTGCATGATCAAAGAGTTGCCGTCTTTGAAGAGCAGCCCAGTCGCTGCTTGGTTTTTGTTTGTTGAGACTCCTTATTTCTCTGTTTTACCATTTGTCAGATAAGCAGAGTGCAGATGGTGATTTTTAGGGTTGTTTTCTGGCAGATTAATGCAACAGGTTTGAATGTGATATGTATATGCATGATGGATTACTCCGGGGGAACCTCTGTTTTCTAATAGATAAGCCATGGAAGTGAAGATGATATTTAGATCTTAATTAGGTGCTAAATCCTTTATTAGGGAAATGGGAAAGTTTTCAGGACAGACTGATCTATATGCAGCTATTTACAGTTCTCAAACTTTTGTATATTTCTTTGGCATTGCAACCTTAAACTCTGTTTTTATTTTTATATTTCATGTGGTGGACCAACACTAAGCAGCCTGCATATGTCAAGTGGAAGGTAATCTATGAAATGCGTTGTCAGATAAGCCCCCTTTATTCTCAGACTGCTAAATACAAGTTAAAAATAGCTCAAGCATCAGCTTTAATGGTGAGCATTTGCGAATGTCACTACTCAAGTTTTTTCCACAGATTATTAGTTTGCTGTATGTCAACTTTCTATAGACCGTTGCAATACAGAAATGTGCTTTTATTTAAACTAGTCAATTGTAACCCTATATTAAGGGCTGTTTTCCTGCTGGAAGGTGAACCTCCACCTCTGTCTGAAGTATTTTATCAATCTTCCCATTAACTCTGATATATGGGATCACTTTTGAAAGCAACACATTATTTTTAAGCGCTTCAGAGTAAAATGGGCTAAATGCAAAAGTAAGCCACATTTTTCAGTTCTTAATTTGTAAAAAAAAATCTGTATCATTGTAATACTGCTCAAGAAAAGCACATTTGAAAACCAGGCACCTTTTTCCTTCCACTTCACCTCACTTCTTTGTGTTAGTGTAGCATGTAAAATTCTAGGAAAATACATTGATGTTTGTGGCTGTAATGTGACAAAATATGAACAAAAATAAACAGTGTAAAGACTTTTCCCAGACATTGTACAGTAATAAATCAGAGCTGCAGCTGATCAAGTCAACATTTTGTTTTTCCTTCCAAACCTATATTCATGCAGTTCACACAATCACTCAGCTAGGACATATTGAAGGAGTTTTAATTAACACTAAATACTTTATGTGAGAAGTGAGTCAGATTCAGTGTGATCCTACAAGAAATACTCCTCATACAGCTGTGGCTGGGTGCAAAAAATAACTTATTAGCTGAATTGTAGGACTGATAAAAGCTCTACAGTGAGGGTAATAAACCATTGCTGAAACTTTTATATCGACTACTTGGTCATGAGACAAAAACGAATTGGAACAGATAATTGATCCTTTCTTCAAGATGAAATAGAGATATTAGAGCTTGTTTTTCCTTACTGCATTTACACTCAAATGACATCTCAACTCTTCCAAACAATAAGGTCAACCACATTTTTGTTCCTACTGACAAACTAACCAAAGAACATGGCCTATCCTCAGCTTTGAGGTATCCATTCTATCCTTTCTTCGCCCATTGGATGCTCCATGAAGGCCACATGCCTCAAGGTGTCAGTGTTGGGTTGTTCTCTTGTAAAAGATGAGAAAATGCACAAGGTGCCTTGGTTGGAGTGTGCCGGAGGCTGTCTGCAGAAGCTGCAGCGACATGGAGTCAGGAAGAGGTACGCGAGGATCAGGACCAAAGTCACCATGCAGCCTAGCAGTGTTGTGTAACCAGTGTTGAACGGTTCTGCTGCTGGCAACAGCACAGTCACATTCACCTCACTTGTTGCATTCAATGCCTGTTTGATGTCCACAGCGGTGCAAAGATACACTCCTGAGTCATTGATCGTGGTTGTGTGTATCTCCAAGGTGCCATCAGGAAACATGCTAATAAGTGTGTCATTCATGCTGCTTTGGGTGATGAAGCCCCTGCTTGGGGAAAGCCATGTAAATGAGAGGTTTGTGCTGCTAAGGGATGTGTGGCAGTCCAGACGCACCCTGTGACCCTCGAAGACCACCACGTGGGAGAGGAAAACAGTCACAGGCTGCATGATGGATTTTTCCACGGTGCAGTTCCGGAAGAACCGCTTGTCATGAAAGAACCGGATGGATCTATGAGGGTCCCCATTAACGTTGCAGGTGTGCTCATCCATAAAGTCTTTGATCGAGTTGTATCCTCTCAGATTCCAGTGCCAAAACATGGCGTACATGGAGCAGTCGCAGATGAGCGAGTTATTGTGAGTGTATAGCCCCTGCTGCACCAACTCTGGCAAAGCTTTCACATCCTCCCACGATAGACTCAACATCCGGTTGGACGACAGGTCCAGCATAGCGAGAAAAGGGTGAGTGTGATCCTGTATGGAGAAGAATGGGAAGTGTGTGATCTGGTTGGAGCTGAAATAAACCTTTTTCAAGCTGCTCAGACCGGTCAGCGAGCTGCCCTCCACTTGTGTGATCCTATTGTTGAAGAGAAGGAGCTCCTCCAGCCTCCGCAGCCCGAAGAAGTAGTGTTGCTCCACGATTTGAAGCCTGTTGGAGGACAGGTCCAGTAGTCTGAGGCCAGAGACATTACGAAACAAGTTATGACTCAATGTACGGATTTCATTGTGGGCCATCCAGAGCTTTTCTAGTCTGGGCATCATGGTTAAGGTGTCCGGATCCAGCCAGGTGATGTGGTTGTGGCTGAGGTCAAGGTTGGCGGGAAAGGAGGGCAGGGATTGAGGGGGTTTGTGTAGACCAACAGAGCTACATCTCACTGTGTCAGACATGCAGAGGCATTTAGAAGGGCAGGTCTGCTCAGAGCTGTGGAGGACGCAGAACAGCAGGAGGAAAAGGACTTGAAAGTGTTCAGAGGTCATGATTCAGGGAGTCAGATCCTTTAAATTCTTGAATCCCCTCTGGCTCCGTCTGGCTAGATGATAATCAAGTGGAAAAAAGGCAAGAATATTACTAGGGTGGCTATTCTATTTGCAAGCTATGATATTTTAGCAGAGATACTAGGAAACTACCTCACAAGATCTTCTACTAATTTAAATGACAGGTGAGGAAAAGAGACAATTTCTGAATAAAAAATCACTTTGAATGAAATAAGGACCACTTTAGGCTATCTTTTTATGAAGGCATTTTTTAAGCAATCACAGACTCCGAGTATATATAAATTTATCTGTTAATGGACACTTTATTTAGGTTTTCATTACTTGGTCATAAAAATGAAGTTCACATTTTATCCAAAGCTTTAGGGAATTTCTGTAGAATTATTTTATTTGAAGTTAAAAATATACCTGGCCAGCTTTGATGAGAAATGTGCCCCTTTTTTTGTCTTTGATAAGTGACTCAAATAATTAATCATCAAAACACCCCTTTATTCATTACCTTTCACTGAATAACTCCCTATACAATTTTTTATCAGTAAAATTAAACTACAGAAACAAACATATTTGTGGAACTCCCTGTTAATTTTGTAAAAAGCCTTACAAAAAATCTACATAATTCTAGCATAATTCTCACCCTAGATACTTTAGGAAAACCCAGCCTTTAGTCTGATATTCAACTATTCTTGTTGATCTCTTGTTTAGACTTTATTTATTCTTCCAGTAAGTCATGACTCCCTTCTGTCCAGTAGTATTCATTTCTACAGCCACTAGCTACAGTGTTGAATACTGCAACAGTGTGGTATTCAACGTCGCATGGCCCCTTGTCCATGCGACGTAAATGGACAAGGGGCCATTTACGTCGCATCCCCGCCTCTTCATGGTTCAGTGTTTGCTGATTCACTTATTCGCAGATTTACCTGATGAAAGTGACTCCAAATTATTCATGGAAAACTCGCCTATTTACAGATGTTTTAGTGGAGTGGATCTAAAATATTTTTGGGGAAAAATCAGTTTGTCAAGTGGAAATACTGAGGTGCAATTCTACTTGACATGGTACTGTCTATTTGCAAACCAGGCAATCCATGTTACTCTATGTATTTTCCTTGGGTCTGATTGACTCTACTCCCTGTGGCAGAAATAAAGAAGACTGTACATATTATCTTCTTTGGTAGTGCAAAGACATTAACTGCTTTGTGTATCAATGCATACCAAGTAAAGTATTTATGGGGCCACTTTGGAAGTAAAGGGAGGAGAAAAAAAACAGTTTTTTTGTTTTTTGAGAACTGAACCAACAAAGTGCCATATTGTGTTCAACAGGTCTCAGACATCCGTCAGACATAATCTACACGTGAGCCATTTGTTCAGGCAGCATCACAAAAAAAGATTAGGCTAACTTTAGACTTTTCTGCAACAAACACTCATAATTGGTCTGGTGTGAAACAAAGGATGAATATGTTTCAAAGGCTCATATGCATTAAGTAAGTTGGAGAATCTTTGATTTGTTGGATCTGGATCTTTTCTGAAGGATTTTGGTGTTTTGTCATAGTACGTAGCATTATGAACTCAACCAGAAAACTTAAAATTGTCTCTTTAAGATAAGAATCATCATGTCCATGACCATGTCCAGACACTAAATTAAGCTTCTCCCATAAAATGAGATACAGAAAACAGTGATGACCAGGGACTTTGGACAGTCTAGATCCCTGCGGTTAAACTCCAGTTGTGTCCTGCAGCTTTTAGATGTCTGTCTGCTTCTGCACATATGAAGCAAATAATTAGGTCATTATAATTACAACTTGAGGAGTTAATTCAACCATTTCATTTGAGTTTGCTAGAGCTCTGAAACATGTAAACATGTTGCAGGACATTAGCCATTGCAAACTGAAATTTGACACCAGTAATTGAAGACGAACGGTAAATAATTCCTCTCTCTGTATTCTGAAACCTTGTGCAACATTATGGGAGAACACTTAGTGGTTTTCTATTAGCAAAGAGTTTTTGTGAGATTTTTTCCTATAATGAGAAATCCCACAAATGTACTCAAATTACAGGTTGGGTTGTTCCAATAGTGCAAGAGTAAGAGCTATGAAAGGGCGTTACTAGGGTGGCAAATACATCTGTCCGTAACTATAAAGGAAGGTTTGGCGTTTACATATGTAAAAGAATATTGACAGGCGTTACCTTCTGCAGTACTTTCTTCTCACTTGCAAACAAATAAATTGAAGCTCAAACAGCTTTCCCTATGCAAACAGTATGTTTGAATACAGAGGTCAAAGGGTAAAATGTTCCAAATGAGTGAGCATTTTGACTTACTTGTTTGATTCAATTATTTTCTTCAAGACATGAAAGAAGGAAACCAGGATTCCAAATCCCAAAATAAACGGCCCAGCAGCACTAACCTCCAACTTTCAAGTTTTTTTTTTCTTCTTCTCAGTCCCCTTTTTCAAACTTGTATCCCATTAATGAAGACGCACAACACTGCAGCTTAATCCTTATCTCCTTCTTGGATCCTCTGCTCAGACTCCGCGCCGCTCAGGGGATAATGTTCTTCCCTCTCGCTTTCTCTGCAGCCAAGTTTAGGGTCTCCCTCCCGACTTTCTCTTCATCCTGAATAGAAGTGCCAGTCGACAAACATCCTGTGGTGCTTTGCAGTGTTTTACAAACAGCACCAAGCTCACTTAATCTCCCACAATCCCTCCTCTTTTCCTCTCTGTCATTTAGAGTCTTCCCCTCTCATTATTAAGTAATGATGCCAGTGGCTGCCCTTCTCTGAGGCTCTTTTTTTCATTTCTATTATATTATTTTCCATCAGATTTTTCAGTGTTTTGCTTACAGTAGCTTAGTAGAGCCCAGAGTTTTTCTCATGAATTTTAGATGAGTTTTCCTGGTAACCTTTCACTGGTGCTCTCTAGGGGGCAGAAATTTAGTGTGTGACTCTCACTCTGTTGGTTTTCCCCTAAATGTCTGAGTTATGGGCCAGCTCTATGACTGTATAGTAAATTCTAGTGCATTCCTTTTCCCTGTTTTTGTGGTTGTGAATAGGTAAATCCTTCCTTCCCTCTTTCCATGCACACTCAGACATGCTCCCCAGTATCTTCTGCACCACATCCCTGTTTCTTTCCCCCCTTTCTGGGTCGCCAACATTCCTCTTTTTCCATAGCTGTGGATTTTCACTGGATCTGTGCTGTCCATGCTGCTTGGTCATGGTGGTCCTGACAGCTCTGATTTCTGTCACAGCAAATTAGCTTTGCCTCCCAGCATCCACCTCCTTACCGACAGTGCTAACCCACCACCTCCCTTCTTCATGAGCGCCCGCGGCTCCAACTGACTCCCACTCACTCATTCACAAGGAGAATTGGGATCTCCTGGATGGGGTTCACTTCTCTGGAGGTGGGCCCGGGTTATGGAGGCAAATGCAGGGACCACGGGAATGCTAGATTTAAGCCTTCATTCAGATTTCTGTTTGGAGAGAAATAAAAGTCCCTGTTCAATGTTGGAGAAAGGATTAACGGTTTAAAGAAAAAAAAAGCAACATTTGGATGCATTTGTGTTTAAAGCAATGCACATGTTTTGGCATTGTGGCATTACACAGAATCTTGTCCCCAGGCTAGTCATCAGCTTTGCAACAACATGTAAGATATTCACCCACACAAGTGCATGTGAGACATGTTAAAAAGGCTTTTTTTAACAGGCGTTACTGGTAGGTGTTGTGGTTACGTGGGAGTATAATGTGGTTTTGACTTTTTTCAAATTAGTTTCTGTTTCTTTTTACCAAACCTTTTTCTGGACATCTTTTAAAATATTTATGTCTCATTTATTGTTAGTGCAAGCATTACGTAACAGTGATGTTTGTTGAATAGATTGCTCCAGTAAGCTGTGAGTGTGTTTTTCCTGTATGCAACTAGGTCACATAAACCCTTTAAAGCAGAATGTTTATCTGTAGAAGCTTGTAATGATTCATGCTTCTGCATATGATGCTTTTAGAATGGGTCTATAATCATGCCAGGGAAACGTCAATAATTGTATTTGTTTGCCGCTTTCAAAGGGAAGCATCTTCTGTTCTCGCACAGCTTGGAGTGCTAATGTTGACAGAATGTTTCTCCACCTTATTGTTTTCAGTATTGGCTGAAAGGATGTTCTTTTTGCATTTAATTGTGTCTTATTGTCTTCAAAGATCAATCTACTCACAACTTTATGAAACAGTATTTACGTTTTTGAGTGTACATTAGTCAGTTGTAGCTCTTGTTTTTTTATTGATCGCCTGTAGTAATCTTGCAAAATGTGTTCTCACTTGCGAACAAATAAATTGAAGCTCAAACAGCTTTCCCTATGCATAGTCCTTTATGTCATAGTCAAACAAAAAAGTTCACATAATTGTGAGGTGGAAAGGTAAGGTAATTTTATTTATATAGCACATTTTCAGTTACAAGGCAATCCAAAGTGCTTTATGAGAATTAAAAGGAAATATAAACCAAATAGCAAACCAAAGGGAAGAGCAAAAGAAGAAAAATAATCTAAATTTGAGCTAAAGTATGTAAACTAAGTGCTCATGTTCATGAGCACTTGCTAAGTATCCTCTGGTCTAACTCCATTTCTGGGTTGGGAGAACAGGAGTCTGAAAAATCTAACAATGTTGATCCAAAAATATCCTCTGGGCTTCTGGTCTCAGCATCTAAATAGTGAGTAAACTGACTCCACAGTTTCTGAAAAAATAAGCTAAAAAGTGACTAATCTAATCTAATTCCTTTTCTGGGTTAAAATGAGTCTGTATAATATTGATCTAAATAGTGAGTACTCCACAGTTTCTAACAGGTTAAAAAATAAAAATGAGGAAAGAACACATTAGGGCAGATGGCAACATTCAGACAAAACCCAGAGCAAAACAAGGACATGAGTGAAGGTGGTGACATCACAGGACCATGAAACCACGCTGCTCAGTCTCCTGGCAGAAGTCCAATAGAGGTGTTGTTATCAAGGCCTGGGCTTGGGAGCGCTCAGCTCCACAGCTGCATGGATAACAGGAGGGGGTGAGGTGAGAAGGAGCGTTATGTTTACATATCTTCAAGGAGATTGGAAATATGCAGCCCTTCCAAGGCAACGCGGGGAAAGTCAATTCAGATACAGAACGTTTTAGTTCGGATGGATTATAAATGTCAATCTTCCCTAAAGTCTTTCCGGTACATCTCAGTTCCCAATTATCCAAATTAATTTGGTCGTTCCACTGATCCAAAACTAGCAACTTTTCCAAGGTCGATTCCATCCGGTTAGTGAGTTTTAGCTGGGAGATGCTCCTTTTAGGGACAGGGAAAGATATAAAACCTGAAATGTCACAAGATTTATATAAACTGGAAAAGAAAACAAGAAAATCTGAATACTAGAATTTGGCAATAGCTAATTTTGACCATTTTTGAATGTAATAAAGCCTATAGAATAAACAAATTGGACATTTTGTCAGTGATGTTATTGAGATATTACATTATTTGCTGGTTAATGTTGAGCATAGACATGTAGGTCACATAACCACTTTTGTGATCAAACTAGCAAATGCACTTTGGAGTAATTAATAAAATGTTATTTTTCTATACATGATGTTTCTAAGACAATAATCTTTTTTGCATTTGTAAAACAAATAATTATATAACTTATTAAACTGCAATAAGGGATATGCCTGAACATGACAAATATGTCATCTACTAAAATCTACTTTTGATAATCAAAGTTCACAGAAACGGCAAAAAAGAACTTTCCACCAAATACAGGCCTATTTATGTAAAATTACTTTATTTTATGTATTTTTTACATGATTCATTATGTTATTAACAGAATGTCACCAGGTTACTGGCACAAAAACTTCACTAAGCTATTGGCAAGATATTATATTATTGGCCTTATTGCACTTAAAATGGCCAATATTATTTCCGTATTGGCTGTTCATCCATCCATCCATCCATTTTCCTGCACTTCTTTTCCCTTATTGGGGTCGGGAGGTGCTGGTGTCTATCTCCAGCTATCGTTTCGGGCGAGAGGCGGGGTCACCCTGGACAGGTCGCCAGTCTGTCGCAGGGCAACACAGAGACATAGAGGACAAACAAACATGCACACACACACTCACACCTAGGGACAATTTAGAGAGGCCAATTAACCTGACAGTCATGTTTTTGGACTGTGGGAGGAAGCCGGAGTACCCGGAGAGAACCCACCATGCCCAGGGAGAACATGCAAACTCCATGCAGAAAGACCAGGGCGGGGAATCGAACCCAGAACCTTCTTGCTGCAAGGCAGCAGCTCTACCAACTGCGCCACTGGGCAGCTTATTGGCTGTTATTATATATAAAAAATTTTAAATTATGGCTCATTTCCCTACCTCCTCACAATTATCCACTACTTTGTTTTGGTTTATCACAACAAATCCTAATAAAACATATTGAAGTCTGTGGTTGCAGAGGGACACAATATGGAGCAGTTCAGAGTTTAAAGGATTTTGCAAGACATTGTGTATTCTGTCTGAATAAGGTTTGCTTGGATTTTAGCATCAACAGATCCTTCCTCTTTCATTCATGGATTGCACTGCAGATCTTTTGCAAGGCCCTGTTTGCTTCTGCATCTTGCTGCCTATGTGTGTGTTGATGGGCTCTATGGTGTAACTCCAGCCTGCTATTCTGAAAAATCCCTAATCTAATCAGTATCTTTGCATCAAGCAGCTTCGCAAATCCGGTCTTCCTCCTCCTCATATATTTGATTAGACTCAGTGTATGCAGAACAGTCCTAGTCAGTCAGGTTCAGAGTGGACTTCCAAGCTTAAATCCTGACCTCGCTGCATCCTGCCTCCAGCAGAAAGCGATTTTCTTTTAACCATCTGCTGCAGAAGAGGGAGAGGGGTTGGAAAAAAAGTAGAGCACAGGGAAATGCTTGCTCTTATCTTGCCCTTGAGAAATGGCAAACACAGTCGGTTCTATAAACTTTTACGCTCTTAGACGCACAGAGTACTTTTGTAGAACAAAATCACGGAGAGAGACTTACTATGTTATTATGTTTATTTGTTTGAAAATACTGTTTACAATTTAGAAGACAAGCTTTTCCTGTCAGCTTTTATTTTTACTGGCAAATGACATGACAGAGAGAGGAGTCAGAAAAAAAAAAGAAATTGGCAAACACTTTGAGATACAACACAAAATACTGAAAAAACATATATTTAGGAGGAAAAACGGTGTAAACATATCAAAGCATGTTATTTTATTAACTAACTTCAGAAAGGCTAGCTGAGAAATATATAGAAAATAAACATCTTTGGTAATTTCTGATACAATTTTTGTGATTCTGCAGCGGCTTTGCAGCCCCTGGAGGTGTGACATCACCACAACTGCTCTCTGCCCATTGTGAACCTTTGAACCTGATCATGTGCACATTTGTTAAGCTCATATTCTTTCTTTCTTTCGACAGTGTTTTGTCAGCAGGGCTTGCAGCCAGAGTTTAAAATATGAATGAGTCAGTGTCTGGATAAAGATTCACTCGGCTTAGTTGTTTTTCTCTTCCTTCCCTCAGTCAATTTTCAGTCTGGATGAGCTTTTGTTCTAAAAAGGGAGTTTCAAGCAGAATGTGATTGTTTGCTTGTCACAAATCACTGCTCTGTAGCACCACATGCTCTGCATTCATGTTGATTGCATTGCATTATCTGAGAAAATTCAACCCTGAAACCCCCAAATCCTGAATGGATTTTGGTCTGTATATGTTGCGTAATATGTGTGGCACACATTGCTCTCTAAACTGAAACACAATATGATTCCATCTCCAGGTTCTCCACTCAAGCCCAGCTCATGAATGTACTGCTTAGTGCAGTAAATGAGAAGAGACAACCACACCATCTAGTGGTTTAAGGCTCCATTTGAATCATTATGATTTAGTGAGCTCTTTCAACCCAAATATTGGAACACTAAAACACCAGGAGTAAAGAGCAGTGCCAACCAACACACTAAATTAACACATTGCAGCAAGATTTAATAACTGAAACAATATCAAGCGCATGGATTAAAATCAAAGTTTAGACCCAATGGCAATATGAATATGAAATAGCCCTGCGACTGGTGGAGTCTTTTTTTCTCTGCATTAGCTACAATACTGTGTAAAAGTCTTACATGATCATCTTCTTACATTTTACATCATGTCTAAATTCTTTGTACTTGGTTTCCAAAGGAGTCAAGTTTTCTTCCCTTGTTATGGAAATTTCATTTATCAAAGAATGAGAATCTGTTTCAATAAACAGAGAAAGATTAATCTTTGTCTTTAAGTTTCTTTATTCGAAGGCAAAAGCGTTCGAAGACCCTTCTCACAGAGCGCAGTCAGGAGAAGAGCCCAGAGCAACACACGTCACATCATTATATAGTCAAAGCAGGCAAAGACCCACCCAGAGTCTGATCTTATCTCTATTGCCAGATGGACCACAGAGACAATCCTGACCCCCACCTAATGAACCGTCCCTCACCTCTTGGAGGAAATGATTTTATGGCAGGAAAGGCAACCGATAAGAATCTCAGGAAGAACTTCTAATTCTACTCTTATCAGTTACTGATGGGTGCAGGTCAAATAAGGGTATAAACTACATTCCTCACATCAGTCCTTTAAGACAATTGCCAGGTTAAGCATTTTACCCAAAATGTCTTCATGTCTCTTCTGCTGTCACAGTAGTGGAAACATCTAAACATTATCTGGAACTTCTTTCATGGAAAAAACACATCCTACAGAAATAAAAAAACACAGCAGATCATTCAGTAAACAAATGGTAACAAAGTATCATCAGTTCCATCAAAGATGAAATAAGAAATAAATACAAAATTTTCTATTACACCCTCCATTCATTTCCCATACCTGGTTAATCTTTAGGGAGATTTCAGAATGAATGGAGACTATCTACAGCCCTTAATGACTGAGAGGATGGGTACATCCTGAACCAGTAGCCAATTACAGGGAATTAAAGTGATGCACACAACAAAAAGCAAAAACAAAGCCATCCAAGCACTTATTCACACATAAGGTTAGTATTGCAGAGTGAACTAATATTGCAAAGGCTAGTAAACTTAATATTAATCCATTGGTTTGAATGAACTGAGTAATAACTTGGTAACAGAAAGATAACAATGTACTAATATTTTTTAAGTAATACAATACTTAGAATGTAATAAACTGGCAGAAAAAGGTGGCAAATAGAAATAGATTTTGAATTCTAAGAATGACACCAGTGTGATGATCTGATCAGCTGTTAAAGGTAGTTGTAGGTACTTCTTTAGATAATTTCTTAATATTATTCTTAATATTAAGTAACAAATTATTTTTGTGTTATCGACACTTGGTAACAAAACATTAATGTCTGACATTATTGCTCCAAAAATAGCATTTGTGTCACACATGGATGATGTGTGACTAACCTTACTGATATTACAGCAACTATTTGGATGCTAATCTTTATAATAAACATTACAATGTGCATCTTAGAAAAAATTAACATGAAAGTAGTAAGAACCAAATGATAAAGATTCAGTTCTTGATATTTTTTTCTTCAAATTTGAAGACAACATTCTTCATCTTTGTGACTCAGGGCTGTAAAGTGATGACTCAACTGTTTATGTTTCAATATGTGGTGATATTGCAATTCCTGGACATTAGATAACATTAAAATTACCAAGAAATATTTGAAACAGTTTATATGCAATGGCAATAATAACCATATATTTACACAATTGGGAAATGTATTGATGTCTCATGCAGTAATTCTCTGTCAGGTAAATGTTAGCAGAGTTTCAGATTTTACCACCAAAGTACTTAATCAAACTAATAATCCATTCGTTCTCTCTTCTGTCTGTAGGTCTGTGTTATTACCAAAGTATTGACTATTGTTAAGTTGTTGATGAAAGCATGTTGCAAAGATCATTTATTACAAATTAATTTGGGTGAATTTTCTGAAAAAGACCACTGAAAGGTGACGGCTGAAACATAATATGGCTGGCTTTACATACTGTTCATCTGCTGCAGCTGTTGCTTTTCTAAACCCAGTCATGCTTCTTTCCAGATTTGTACATTTTGAGTCACATTCCACTACTTGTGTTTTGCCAGATACAAGGTAGAAGTCATAGAACTAATAAAAATGGAGATAAAAGTCTTAATCAAGAAATTAGTGGTGTTTTAACATGTTTGCTCTGCGCTGCAACTTAGATGACGTTTATAAGTTTGTAAAAAGTTATACTCTATAGTTACATTTCATTACCAAATAGCTTTAGATATCAAACAAGTACGCCATTGTAATAATGTTATTACAAGCTGTTGCTATTACGTATTTACATGATAATAATCTTAGTTCTATGATCTTAGCAATTATTAAATTTTTATTAGAAGTGCTACAGTATCCAATATGTATAAACTCATCCTGCTTGCAGAACCTAGTTGTCCGTCTCTGCTCTCCAGCTAGAAATAATAAAATAATGATTGGAATCTCAGACAGGAGTAAAATCTCTTGTAGATGTTCAAATGTTTGTTTTCTGGCTTTTACATGACCCACGAGCCACAAGCATAACTCTTGATTAGAATCTGAGCTCATGTTTTCACATTTATCACCTCATCTATAGCGGCATGCAGAGCTGAGGGCTCGGGGTAGGGACTGCCCCACATCTCTTTAGCCTCTATTATCTCTGTTGATTGTTAACGGATTTCAATTAGGATTCACAGGAGTTAATATGATTGCTTGCTGTTTATCCTTTCTTGCTTCCTTCCATGGAAGCCAATTATGCATTAGCGGCAGTAGATGAGCGCTGGACGCTGCTAATGGCCCTGCCTCTCCCTTTGTGTTCACATTACTGAAGGATATGGCTTGTGAAATGAGATCGCTACTGACTACTGTGCTATCAGTGCTCGTGCCATAAAACATTATGGACCAGAACATAGTAAATTGCGTGACGTGACTGTGGGGTGGAAGGCTGTCAACTCTTTCCCTGCTCTTTTATCTGTTATCCTCTCATCTCCTTCATACTTACATTGCTCTTATTTTTGTTATCTCCTGTTCTTCTGTCCATTTACACGGCTAGCCTAGTCTCCTTTCCCTCCTCCCTGCTCATCTAGGAAATCTTTTCTCTGTTTTCATCTTTTGTGCCTGTCTTCTTCTCCTCTAGTCATTTGCCTCCCTTTTTATATTTATTCTGTGAATTCTTTATCTCCTCATGTTGGTTGTTTACACATCTCTTCCCTGCTTATAATCTTCACAGTCAAAACATTAACCTGATTTCTGTTTCCTGTTCATAAAACTTACAGTGTATTCATATATTTTAGAAAACGCGTAGTTCTAGTCTAAAGTTTACACACTTTGTCGATGAATGGCATATTAATTAGGGGTGTTTATTGAAGCATTTGAATCTTTCTATTTTCACGTTGAAATGGTTATGAAGCCATTTTTTATAAGTGAAAAAACCAATCGGGTGCACACATAGATTATACTGAATTTTCTCTAATTTACATAGAATAACAATGGCATGGAGTCAAATATATACTTACAATCCCAACTATTTTCTGGAATGTTACCCTTAGTAAATTTCAGAGAAACTGCACAATGCACATCTGGCATAACTCCAGCTGGATATTTGACGGAAAATGGTAGAGCTTGTTTAAACTGCCTGGCTTCTTGCCTTGTACCCAATTTTTAAGCATTGCTATAACATTTTTATAGATCAGGGCCCCTATAGAACTTTATTCGACTTTATCCATTCCAAAGCCAGATTTACTCTTTTATTTGAGACCATTGTCCCGCTGAAGCACCCAGCTGTATCAAATGTTCAGTTTTTTGGGGTAAACTGTCACCTGCAGACCAAGAAAGACGCATCTGTTCCAAAAGCAACACCTTTAAGCTCGACTGAAATTTGCTGCTGCCAACATGGACCTGCCAAGTATCTTCTTTTATGATCAGACAAGACGTAAAACGAGCTACTTGGGTCACGATGACATGAAGCATGTTTGAAAGAAGGAAAAAGAGGCTATAAGACATAACAACACCTGATCAACAGTTAAGCATAGCGGTGCTAAAAGGTCTGTTTTGTGGTGCTGGTGAACTGCACAAAATACATATAATAATTAAAAAGGACTTTAACCTTCATTTGCTTTACTTCATCCCGTATCAAGTTAGGGACGAAGCTGTTGATACGGGACCAATAGTTGATCCCGTTTTAAGCTATTGATCCCGTGCAAGAGATCATTGCATTTTGTTCCAAAAATGCAATGATTTCTAATACAAATCGATAATTTGTTTTGTAATGGAAAAGGTATGCTTATAATGAGCTGCTTAAGTCGCACCTGAGACCTGCTGTAAATATATGGCTGTGCTTAAAAAAACAAACAAAAAAAATCTCTATGGACTAACCAGTTTAAATGAGCTCTACCAGTACTAAGAATTGAACCAGAAGACTATTGCTGGGTGTAAGAAGAGTATGTTTCTTTTTTTTTAACTTGCTAAATTACATTTTTCCAAATATTATGGGTATGTAAGGTTCAGGGTTCAGTGAGACTTTGCTGTCATTCATAGCACTTGTAGTACATGAGGTGGAATGAAATTAGATTCTCACAGTCCAGTTAGACCGAATACAAATATATAAAATGAGAATAAAAAAAGAACTGTATCTAAAAAAACTGTATATATGAAGTTTAGTGAGATAATTGCACAAAGCTTTGTGACCGGTGCTGTCAATAAAAATTGGAAACATTAGATGGGTGTCTTTTGTAAATTATAAGTATGAACTTATTCATTATTTTATTATCTAGTTTTTTTTTTTAAATTAGACTCATCCAAATGAATTTTTGGATGAGTCTCCTTTAATAACTCCTTTAATTTTAATTCCAATAAAATCTGAAAAAAGACTAAAGTGAAAGTTTGTAAGAAGAAAAATTAAAACATAGCATGAAGGGAAAAAAAGCAGTCATTTCACACCGATGAAAGATGGGAATATCAATGTGTTTCTTATATGTCTGCACTCCAACTTTGGGAAACTGTGATGGATCCGGCAACGAATCTTTCTGCGCCACCTGAGCCACGCTGCCGCTGCCACTATGTCACTGCTCTCTGCTCAGACAGACACTTGGGGACATGTTGGGTGATGAGCAGTTTGCGGTTCCATCAAGGATCTCCGGGGCCATCCGTGGAAAATGAAACCATCTCCGAGCAGGTAACTCAATTTAACTCCTGGCCACTTTCTCAGGAGCTACAAGCACAAATACTTTCGCAGCTGATGAGATGAGGTAACAGAGCATGGCCAGTGTCACTGAGTGCAACAGGACAGGCCCACTTCACCCAAATTGCCTGGACATGGTCAGGGTTTTCCGCCACTTTCATAGACGGAGGAGCGGAGACTGGGGAGGAAAAGGTTCAGGACGTTTTCTCCTGCCTTTTCAATCAATAGACTCGACTGGCTTTAATCATGGAGCTATTGAGTGCTGGAGCTTGTAAAGGAGATAGTTGGTCATCTGGAACTATTCCCAACTATGTGCTATACTTCAAAGAACTGCTCATGTGGGCTCAAATGTCTTTGAACTTTCATCATGTCTCTGTTTCTCTTTGTGTCCCACTTTTAGAAACCATGTATTTGATACTATGAGAGGTTCTCGAGGAAAGGAAAAAAAATACATATATATATATATATACACTGTAAATATATACTTGGATCTGTATGTGTTGTACCTAGTTGTAGTCCTTCTTTTTTTGCAATACTGAATGATACTGTAGGTAGATTTATGTGTACAATCTGACCTATTTTAGCCACAGACATCATTACCAGGAACCACTGAAATATCTGCAATCAGCATGATCCATTCCTTTGAGACACATATGCTTGATTGAATGAAATTGTCACACTTTTATTGGTCTCAAACAACATTACTCAAGTTGTTTCTGAAGAAGAAGACTGAAGGAAGATGAGCTGACAACAGTTTGCTGGTGAGTGTATAAAGCCAGAGCACAGAATTGCAAGCAGCTTTTTTTAAAACCGTAATTCAGGTTTGTGCTTTTCTAAACTGTGCCCATTACATTTGCAAAGAGCAGTTTGACTGCAAAGGCTCCTGCCGGTGTAAGATGAAATTTTGTATCAGCTTTTCATTTATTTTCAGAAAAGGACTGTCCAATGATTTCCAACAGAGACTCGCTGTACAAAGACAATTTTATTTGCTAATGCTGACCCCACTCGGTCTGAAATCGTTTCTGGAAAATTTACTTCTGCATAATTCCCTGAAATAAACAAGGATGTCCACTGAATGGTCCCATCAAATGGGGGGGAATCGACTTTATATTCAGCCTGGCATTTAGAAAATAAATCAACACAAGTTTTCTTTTAGGTTTCTGATGTTGTCTGAGACCAAAATGTATCCAATCAATCAGCCAGTGTAGCATTAGGCTGCCGTCAGTTGTGAAGCTTTCGATTCCTCCTTTAGGTTAATTACACTGTTCTTTCTAATTGCACCTCGCAGGGAGTTTATTGTTTTCATTGGGAGACGTACAGCTAAGGCCTCGAGATTGATTGTGGCCCGCAGCATTTCACAAAGAGTGCATGTACAAGCAGAGGAAGCTGGGGTTTTTATATTATCTTGGAGCGATTGTTGTGGCATTAATTATTTTGTTGTGCAGTTGAACTAATGCACTATCCTTCAATGATTATGAAATTAATGCATAAAGTATTTTTAACAATAATTGTGTTACAATGGTAACCATCAAACTCATCAAAAAGAAAATTTTATTTTGAGTTTGGATTACAGTTTAGAAAAGGACTAAACTGTAATCTAAACTTTGACTAAACTTTGTATGGAAATCTCCAAGCTTGATGAAAATTAGTTGAAGAATATGACTCAAATGTTTGACATCTGTGTCAACATATTATGTAAATTGCCTTGTGATATGTATGTCATTGTGTGCTCATGTCTCATTTTCTTTAGGGCAACAGCCCAAGACCTGGCAGAAAATTTAAGACGACAGAAGTCAAAAAAGAAACCTACCAAACTCCCCAAAGCCCCATAAGACGAGGAACAAGAACCATAACAGGTGAGATATGTGAAATTCATCAAGATTGGCTGCTCAACACTGCAGTCTAATTCGATTTCTTGTTAATATCACCTACCAGCACTATTCCTAAAGCCTTTTTCTTGATTTACTTCTTAAACCGTTTTATCTGCAAGTTTTCCTGAGAAAGACAAGATTTTTCATTACAAGAAGACAATTTTCTAATCATCAACTTGTTAATGTCCCATGGCTCAACTCAACCTTTTAATATATCAGCTATTATATTGTGATGTGATCTCGGCTGAGATTCAAAAGAATTGTTTCATCCAAGTCAGCCGGAGAGAAACCCCTGTTACCTTCTTTAATTCCTTAGAGCTACTGAGACGGTTTGTCAAGGAAATAGGCTCGGACGACTCTGTTGGAGAGTAGGAGAGGGGGACAGAACTGGACTCACTCTGGTATTTGGGTGAGAGCCTAAGATTTGAAAGCAAGTGACGCTTTCATGGAAATTAGATATGCAAATTTGTGTAATGTTCTTATTGGTTCTGGATCCAAAACAGAAACCATGACAAAGTAAAACACTCATTATTTATAATGATAATAATGAAAATGTACAAGCAAGAACAGATACTTCTTCGGAGTAACTTCTGGTCAAACTTTGCACAAGAGACAGGATGATGAGTGAAGGATAAGACAGCCATCTTTCTTCATACTTTGTTCAGACATAAAAAAACTGTGTACCTGAGATGTTGTTTCACAGATTTTCCTATTAGGAAACTCTGTCCTTGCTTCGGTTGGAAACCTTAGGCTTTTACAGAGAGGGAGAAGGAGAAGTTTTAGTTTACTGGGGATTTTTTCACCCACAGGAAATGGAAACAGGCAGTGGTGAAACCTTGGAGAGACGAAAGTTTCCTAGCCAGGTAAGTTTTTTTTTTTTTTTTTTTTTTTACAGTCACTGCTGCAATGATGTGATTTCTCCATGGGTCATTATTTATTTATTTATTTGTATGTTGATATTATCTTTCACACATTCGCTGTTAATGACTAAAGTGTTTAATAAAATACATATATGAAAAAATCTAGTAAAAAAGCAAGATTGATAAAACAAAAATTTAAAAAATAAGGTAAAACCAGAATTGCCACCATATTTGTAAGTATTAAAAGTGTGCCTGCATAAAAGCAGTCTTGAGTTTTGAAATGTTCAGCTTTAGATCAAAAATCTTGTAGAAGCTAATTCTAGAATCAAGCTGCTACCAAAGAAATATATCCCAACATATGTACTTTGCCTGTATAACTAAAAGTAAATGTTGTCTGACTGACCTCGAGGACAGACAATGCTGATCCTCTTTAATGCAAATGAAGAGGATCAGTAGCTGCTGTTAAGAGGTTTTAAAACAAATATTAATAGTTTGAAATGTATTCCCCCCTCTGGCAGTTTGAGTTAAAGGGTGAGCTGCTGCATTCTTAACGAGTTGGAGGGGACTCAGAAATGACTGGGGGGGGCACCGACATAGAAAGCATTACAAAAGTTGGTTGTGAAACTGTTAAAAACATAAACAACTTTCTTTAGATCACAGCAGTTTAAAAAAGTTTTCACTTTAGTTAGAAGGCATAGATGATAAAACCAGACTGAACTACAGAGGTGATTTGTTTTTCAAATGAAGTGTTCAGACAACAGCTGTTTACTGAAACACACTTAGAGAGAATAGAATCGAAGGCATTCTATTCTCTCTCTCTCTCTCTCTATATAGAGGTATATATATATATATATTGTCCGATTAGTAAGTAACATCTTTGAATGATAGAATCTACAAGACAAATTAATTGAATAATTATGCACAAGTAGATTATAACTCACTATGCACTAATGAATGCTGTAACAGTTTGTAGCAAAAATACTCACACATCCCTATTATGTTGTATAGTAGTAGTTTTTACTTCTTTGTCTAGTATGTTGGCAACTGAAATAATCATTAATTTTCCAAATATTTCACACTCAAATTCAAAAGCAACACACTCATCGTTTTTACATTATTCTTTAAGAAAACTTAAATTGTAAATGTAAATATTACCTTTTATATTTCTAAAATGCAAAAGAAGCAGCTGAGTTTGTAGCTGAATTATGCATGCATGATTTACATAAGTTTGTTTAGAATTCTGCGGCAAATTCACAAAGCGATGCAAATCACTCCTGTTTTTGCACATTTTACATTTATTATTTATTTATTCTTCATTTCTGTGCCTGACTCACAAATTCATCAGGTCCAGCAGAGGCAAGCAGTTTGCACCTGCTTATGCATCACAACACAGTTTTTCTCCCTTCAGTCACAAACACAGCAGGTGTAGAAGTGATCAAAGAGATAGAGAAACATATTCCCCACAAAGAGCTCCAGGTGCTGTCAAGATCTAGTCACTCCTTAAAATTTTAAGCACAACCTCTGACTGCAACAGGAAGGACTAACATTCAGAATTATGGTTCAAAATCAATGTGTGATGGAAATATTTTTATTGTAGAGCTTCTGATTGTGATGGATACTGAAATGATTCCTTCATTCGATTCATTCCTAGATAAAAAAAAAAGTACAATATATACTTCTAGTATCTTGTCACAACAAAAACAATGAAAATTAAAAATTTAATTACATTAAAATATGCTAGTAAATTATATTTGCATTTCACCTTTAAATACAGTTCACTCCATCAGAGAAAGCATTCAAATCTATTTTTCTCTAGAAAAAGGGAAAAAAGATAAATAGTACATGTTTCTTCATGTTAACTGCTTGAAAAAGCTCTGGTCTTTAAGAGTGGAGCACTGTTTATTGTGGCTGCAAATTACATAAAAGGGGCAGTTGCTTCTAATGCATGCATAATTTCTCCTTTAAATATTGCCAGATTTTACCAGCTCAGACAGATACCGTTGGCTCAGTGTTGCTATTTTAGAATCTGATCTTCATTTGTATGTAGATCTGATACAAATGTAAGAGGAAACACACAGTCTGGTTTGAACAGATTTAGTTTCTGCAAACAAACTTTTGAATTTAACCTGATATGTATTTGGATAAAGTTTGTGATGCATATAGAGTTTGGGTTGTTTCAAAAGTAGGGTGTGTGTGTAGGTTTGCTTTGACTATTTGTTAGATTATTTTCACTTCCAGAAAAAATTATATAACGGGACCAACCAGCTTCTTAAATTTCCATTTTATTTTGATGCACCTTAATTGGCGCCCTTTAAAACACACAAAACAACTACCAGATTAAAGAGTGTAAGTTTGAGAGGTATGCAAATCTACAACAGCATGAAAAAGACGTATACAAGAAAAGTCAAGAAAAGTGCATTACTATGTAGCTGCAGTAATTTTGAGAAGTGGGCTAAGTTACATATCTGGGTTGAGCTAGATCTCTGAAGTGGATCTTCATCTTTTAACAATTAGATAGATTAGCTCCACAGAGAGGGAGATGTCACTCTCATGTCGCTCATTAGAAAACACTCCTATTACACCATTTCATAATTGTTCTTCAGCTAAATTATATAACGATTACGCTGACCTTTCAGCAGTCCTGCTTTATAGAACTGCAAGTTGGTGTGTTGAGGAAAGTCAATTTAATGAGTGCAATTTAATGCGAGGCTCAATAACGCTATCGTCTACTCCGTTATTAATCTCAATAAAAAACTTAGTTCTGTTAATTATTGTGAATGTGTTACAATGAAAACGGCAGTGTGAGTTGAAAGCCTTGAGCTCATTCGATGAGGTGATGTGTTGTTTGTGTCTGCTGTTGAAGCAGCTTATAGACAAGGTTTTATATGTGGATTCCCATCTCTCAAATAAAGTCTATATGGCATGATTACAGCTCATTAGAGGAAAATCTTATGTTCTCCGTGGGAAAAATGGGTCATTACATCTTTGTTTTCAACAGGGGCTCTGAACATATAGTTTGTATTGAAATGCTACAGAGTAATGAGTTTAATAAGGTGAAATAGTTTTTAAACAAATAATTCCCCTTTCAAGCATGACAAAGAATCTATATTTTAATCCTTCATCAAATGTTTTCCATTTGATGAATTTTAACATAATGGAATAAACATAACAAGCCAGCAAACTTGTGTTGATCACCTGCAGTGACACTCATTGATTATTCAATAACGCCGAGACTAATTCTGCTAGAAAACAAAATGCAAAGGCAACGCGACATGGTGCCGCTGGTTCTAAAACTGTGCCATGCATCTGTATATCATACATTTCTGTCGGCCGCATGCTGTGAAGGGAGAAACAGAAGATGAAAAAGAGAACAGGAGATGGGGGGGACAGTGGGATGAAAATGGAAGTGAGTGAGACTGATTGTCGCCTGTAGAGGAAAACCATTAGGTTCCCCAAATATCATTATCAGATTTTCAATAAGGTTTCAGCCATCAGGTAGTGTGTACCGACAGTGTTGCTGCCTTCCGCTTCCCATTCTTGCTGCACCAGGTGCAACGTGTTTTTTTGCAATTCAATCTGGCTACAAGGCCATGAGGAAGCCTTTACTTATTGCTTGGATCCCAGAACAAATCATAAGCCCAGCAAATATTGGGGGCTGGGCTGCCTTGGGGCGGTGGGGCTGCTGGAGGCTCAGGGACTTGTATGTGTGCTGTGGTCTGAATGATTACACAATGATTGCGACCCACTGCTCTCTGTTGTTTTGTGTGTACGCTGCGGTATAAATGCACTTGGGGGATTTACAGTGTTCTTCATTATCAAAATTTAAATAGCTTTGCTGATAAAGTCTTTCCAAAATGAAGCCATATTTCAATAGATAATCCCCCCTTGCAAAGCCCTGGCTCTCATCACAGACCATGGCTAATGAGAGATAAGAAACTGCAGATAAAAAGAGTTTGGGGTTTTATGCTCTTCTTTTACTTCATTGCATGTTTAGCACTGCAGCAGCAGAAAGGTTATAAAAGATTAAAAGGTCTCCAAAAAGCAAAACACACCAACATTCAGAGTGTTGGTTGGCTTAGATAAAGTATGGGAGAATAATACCAAAAAAATTAGATTGGGTACTCATCTGCCAGTGCAGTGTAGGTGAAGTTACCCTCTGCCTATTCCTTTTGATTATTTTCTTATCTCTGTGTTCCTGGCTGATGGTAACAGTGACCTGCTGGATTGCTTCTTAGCCCATATTTCCTGTCTGAGTAAAATTCTGCAGTTCTTTCTTAATTTGAAGATTTATTCTAAGGCATAAAGTCTTAAAAAAAACAGAAAAAGACTGCCTTCTCCTACCTTTTATTATGTACTGTATCAACACAAAATAGATAAGTGAAAACAAATTTGTGTCAGAAGATTTTATTCTGTAAGTTCCTCAGTTCCACAGCACAATTTAAAATCGGTTGCAGTGCTAGTTGGGGATTTGGCCCAAACACCTTCATGTTCATTTTGTATTTTTTTAAAAACACAATCATAGCTGACTTTGATGGCAAGGGATCCGTTGCAGTGTGATATCATAAGTGCGAGCTATGTGCTTGTTTTCCCTCAAGCTATCAAAATGACACTATTGCTGCATTAATGTAGAGCCTTAAAACCTTTGGAAAATATAAGAAAGTGAAGGTAAACCAATTGTTCCACATGTGGATACAAACTTAAGGTTATTAGGAAAATGGCTCTACTCTACAGAGTTTTGTGGTTTTTGAAGTGAGTAACAACTGTAGTAGATGGGGTTTTTGGTGGAAAGCATTACCAGAGTCTTAAAAGTAGTGCGACTGTACGCAACACAAACAGGACACACCTCAACAATGAAGGACATGGAAGCTATGCTGAACAGTGACTAGCAGCTTTATAATGTATCGTTTTCTGTCCAAATACACACACTTCATATCTAAGTGAAGTAGATTCTTAATAAGGGGCTTCTACCACAATATCATTGTAAGTAGGAAAACCCTTATAACCAAGTAGAGCCACACTAAGTAGGTACTACCGGAAAAGGGTAATAAGACACATTTTTATATGCACCGACATTCATGACAAGATAAGTAACAGTGTGGTTGAGGCTTAGAGAGCAAAATCAAAATTCTGCTGGCAATAAGTTATTTGGCACTGACATACATAATTCATAAAATATGTGACTCGCAGAAATAAAGCCATATTCAATGAATGTGCTTTAAAAAGCACTTTTTTCATTGTCCATCAAACACAGTGTCAGTGCATAGACAAGCAAATATGATGAAAGAAAAACATGGATATTTCAACTCCCATGTCTTTAAATTCAGCACAAGTTGCATTTAGGGCTTGTGTTGCCTCCCGTAACCACTGGCTGTCTAGAAGGTAATATCAGCTGTTTGCAGTCATAAGAATGTAGTGATTTGTCTGTTTTACTTGCCACTCATTTGGGCACTGTCCAAATGAGTAACTTAGGTTCTATGAAAATGGTGAACTAAGGCATAGCTTTCCTTAACCTTAAAAAAAAGCCTAAAAAGAAAAAGGCCTCTGTACTTTAAATGACATCGTAAAAATAAGGAAAACAGCTGACAGTATTTTCTCTACCTGTAATCTATAACAGGGATTTTCAACTCCAGGCCTCAGGGGCTTGTGGCCTGCAACTTTTAGATGTGTCTCTGCTTCAACACACCTGAATCAATTATTTAGGTCATTAGCAGGACTCTGGAGAACTTATTGCATACTGAGGAGGTAATGCAGCCATTTGATTCAGGTGTGTTGGACCAGAGACACATCTAAACACTGACCCTCGAGTCTGGAGTTGAAGGTCCCTGGTCTATAGAGTGTTACAGACTCTAATTTGTATATTACACCATTAAATAGAAGGCGGTTGTGAGGTGCGCTAATTGTGTTGATTTAACACTGGAGAAGACCATAATGTTGTGTGCACCATGAATGATGGTTGCCAAACAGAAATTATGCAGCTTTGTTCATTAGCAAACAGTGGACGAACTTTTTAAGCAATTTGCAATAGTTAAACGTTGATATTTCTCTTGTAGTTGTCTAATTTTGTAGGAGTTACAGTGTTAAAGAATATAAGATCTTTTGCATACCAATTTATGGCATTGTATTTAAATATGCAAGTAATCACATTGAGAGTCTCCTTATTATTATTGTATGTGAGATCCAGAAAGAACTCACTCATACACAGAGAGAACATGCAAACTCCATGCAAAAAGACCCCAGGACTCAAACCCAGGACCTTCTTGCTGCAGGGCAACAGGGCTACCAATTGTGCCACTGTGCTGCCCTACTTTTATACATTGTATGTAAATATCTGGCTTCTTCCAGTTCCAACTGCATATTTAGAGTGTATGAACAACCTGCACTTTTTAATCACAACAAATAGAGGCAGCTGAAATTAAGGTTCAAATTAGATCTGCATAATTTTTGCCAAAAAGTGAATCATTTGTAAGTTTCTTCTTCCTGCATGAAACATCTTTTGCTCAAGTAACTTAAAAATAAATTAATATTTTATATAAAAAATTATGTAAGTCTAAAACAAAAGTTTCATACTTGAAAATTTTTCTTAAATCATATTAACTTTGCAAATCTTTTTGGCATTTGGATATAGTGCCAGTCTAAACTGTACCGCAAGGAAGCCATCTGATCTGACCCAAATTCACTCAGCTCCGACTCTAACCATCTGCAGTTGAGAAGAAGGTGTCTCGAGTGACAAGAAGAGCACGACGTTCTGCAACAGATTGTGTACCCGCCAACAAAACACAGAACAGACAGAAGAAACCGTGAGATTAAACCCACAGAGGAACTGAAGTCTCACAAGATCCTCATCAACCTGTCTCTCTAACATCTGCACAAATAGAAATAAAGGAAGAAGTAAAGTTGGAGCACAACCTTAAGCTGTTTTAAAGACAAGATAACTTAATATTGTGGCATTTTTACTTTTAAATTATTATTACCCTATGATATTCCCTAGTTGGTGTTTTTAACATCTATTTAAGTGAATTGTGTGCTGACACTATCGTCAAAAGTTACATTTTTGTTGTTCAACCAAGTGTAACACTGTAAATAAACATGCCAAGGTCGGGTTATGAACACACAGATTGCCCCTGCTGCATGTGCATTGAAATATATCATTTCCAACTGTATCTCCGAAACATATTAAGCACTCACAAGACACTGGTCATTTGGACAGCAGTTCTGTTTGTTGCCTCGCTGCTGAGGTTGTTCTTCACCCCACTTGTGTTTTGTAAAAGTAAACCGTATCTTTGAAGTATTCTCCCAATGTTAATAGTCGTGGCACCTTTAATGATGAAGCAACAGACAAGGCCTGGGAGAAATATTAGCTCAGCAAGGTCACGGCAGACAAGGTCCCATCTGTCTCTTTGCAGCCTCGGTGGATCCCGGGCCCTTACATTACTCCAGCCCCGGGGCAGGGAAAATGGATCATCAATCTGATTTAGAGAGACTTTGGCCAATGCTGTCATTTCTAAGCTGAACTACACAGGTTTCTTCTACCTATTCCAGGTAAATTCATGATGGCTGGTGATGTTAAAGCATCTCACATATGGCGTTGCTGAGCCCTGGAGAACTTCACGTTGCATTACATCACACCAGCATGCCTCACAGCAGCACGCAGCAGGAGACAGAGCTCTAGGTTTTGTGCAACTCCACAGGCAGAGCAGTGAATAGAAAATAAGAGAAAAATAAAAACACACTTTCCTTTTAATCTACTAGGGAACATATGACAATAAAATAGGAGATTATTTCTTGCCGTGATTATCAACTATTAGGGGCGGCAAAAGATTTAAAAAACATTTCAGTGTCTTGTAAATATCCACACCCCTTGATTTAAAAAAATTGTCTTGTTGCAACCTAAAGCTTATATGCAAAACAACCTGTTGTCATACTATTTTCTGTTATGTATTAGGAAGTGGCAGATTGAAAAATATGTGTGATGCAGGATATGTCATGAAATAACATCTGGTTATTTTGCATAAATTACCAGATGTGTTAAGTACATGGGTAATAGTTGGCCTGAATACAAATTGTTCCACATTGCTGAGGGTCTTTGCTGCTCTTTTAAAAGTACCTGGTTCTCTTTTAATTTATTGAGGGGTCGCAGATTAAACTGTAGTGAATACAAATCAATGCCCCCGTTTTTATATTTTTAATTAAAAACCTTGTGTGATTAAAAAAAATTGCAGAATTGATGTTGGTATATGCCATAAAATACAGATTTAAAATTCTGTTTTTGTGGTAGTAATGTAATAAAAAGAGTTATTAATATTTTTGCCAGACATTATACGTTTGTCATAGAATTCCAGTCTCTGCCTCACACAAGTGATGAGCAACACTAAGTTTGCTGAGGACTACAGAAGCCTTGGTTATAAAAGCCGACCAAAAGCAACCCTTAGGCAGGCATTACCATAAAGAGGCAGGCATAAAGAGGAACACCTGGGTAGTGAAGGCAGGTCACTTCTGCTCTCACCTCACCCTTTACAAAATAGATGTCTGGAAATGAAAAGGCAGAAAAAATCCCTCTCCTACTGATTTCTGTCATCTTCTTTTTACGGTGCTGTTCCACTCTCTTCAGTCCCCAGCTGTCGTCTTATCAACCTTGCCCACCTATGAAGCTGGCTGTTAAGCTTTTCCTGCTCAAGGAAAATGTCACGTTTGTATGCCAAGGTAAATTTGCTTATCGTCTAAAGAATGAAGAGCTCAAGATGGAAAGGGTTGCCTCCACAATGCAGGGCCTTAAGGGATGCTTAGAAACCCAGTCTTTTTCTGCTCAGCATTCCTTTAATGTGACACAAATCCCCCTGACCGAGGCATACCACCTCCTTTCTCAGGTTGCCTTCAGTTATGGTACCTGCATTTTTTGACCCTTTAAAATATGAGTAGCACTGTAGCACAACCAAGAATCAGCAGGAGAGCTGTTACCCCCGGCTAAGTTTTCAACAACCTTGGTCCTATCCCAGTCAGCAAGCTGGTGGCCAAGCTCACTGTGGCCCCTTTCACTTTGAACCTGATTCCTGCAGATTCACATTTTGTTATTCACCTGGAGCTTGCTGATGGGTTGACTTTCAGACAGAACAGCATTGCCCCCGTCTGCTCATCACCCTCCAAAACACTCAGCCAGGCCTGACAGACGTTTTTCTTCTCTGAATCACATCACACTTTCATTCATAGTCCAAACATCCCTGTAGTGTCCCCCTCCCTCTGCACACAGTGTGTTTTGTTCTCTTCCTGGCAAGGTGAATGGTGCCAAGAGATCGTTTATTAGGACAGGGATGGTTTGGGAAGGACAAGAAATGGCCTCAGGTGTGAAACCTTCCCCTTGACGAGGATTAGTTTTATCCTGCATATGCAAATGGCATTGATTAAACCACAGATAGCACATTCCCTGCTTCAGTGTAGCATTCCTGCAGGTAATGTTCTCTTAAAGTACCGCAATGAAGCCTTGGGAGACAATGCTAATAGCCCAAAGATGAACTGTCGTTGTCATCATCGTCATTTGTAGCTCTTAGACAGAGGGCGCGGTGGCAAATTACAAAGACGTGTCATTGCACAACTGCTGTTTGTTTTTCCTGATCTGCATACTGATTAGCCTGATATTAAACATACTTCTCTGTTCCCCACAATGCACTGGAGGCCTCTTGTTGTCCACAACTATACGGTGTTATCGTCTTCCCATGCCGGTGCTTTTTAACGTCCTAATCCCTCAGCATATTGCAGGAGATTATCTTTCTAAATTTAACTAGCCCCCTGAGACTGCTGAGATAGCAGCTGCTTTTTTTGCCACTTGGAAGATTTTCAACAAACAAACTAGCTCATTGCACATGGGAGAGCATGCACACATGAGCTTTTTAAGACCTGTACCATCTCAGTAATGGCTTTCCCTCTGTTGCTCAATGCATTCAAACAGCCAAAATGTTTCAATCCAGGTTAGAAGTGTCTTTGGAGTGTTGTTGTTGCAAAGGCTGTTTTGTAGCATATGTGCCCTGCATGTTGTCGATGTTCCGCGAAGTGAAACTGGAGGAGTTGTTAAGGGCTGCCAATCGTGCTTCAATCCCACTGTGTCTGGCATTTAGTGGGGAGGTAGTCAATCTAAATTACTCAGAGGTAAACTTTAACTGGAACAAAAAAATGCCTCCTTTCCTCAGGAAGAAAATATAGATTAATTTTGTTTATGCTTTAAGGAAACAAGATTTAATTAAGTCACATTGATTATGTTTCTATAACCTAATTTGGCTAATTCTCTACAAGGGCGATATTCCAAGAAAAAGACACAAATGACTGCACTCCCAGCAGCTGTGTGTAAATCTCCACATGTATTTTCATCAAACAGAACACCAGCAGGATGACTTTGATGGCTTCTGGGGGAAAAAAAATTATTACCAGTTCATATTATCATGAGTTTCACTTCATTATTCATCATGTGGCAGGCAGGGCATAAATGGTAATACATTTTGGATGATTTCTTTCTGGGAGGCAAGTGGTCAGCAACCTTAATTGAGACTAATTTACTGATTATACAGTTGCTTTTGACCTTCAATTATCTACTTCTGCCGTTCCTCCTAACTTAATATGGTTTATTGCCATCCAGAGTCTAGAAAAAGTATTCATCCGCAATAGACCACTTCATCTTTTCGACATTACAGCCACAAACCTAATGGAATTTTAAGTGATAGACTAACATAAAGTAGTGTGTAATTGCAAATGGAGCCAAAATGATACATATTTCAAACAAAACTCCAAAAGGTGTGTTGTGCATTTGTAATTTGCTCCATTTAACCAGATATCCTAAAATAAGCCAAAATGAAGTAGGACAACACAACTCACCATAGATTCATACCAAATTGAGTTGGTATAAATATTTTTGCCAGGCTTTGTAATTTAAAACATATAAATATTGGTTATTTTTTTTATTTACTATTATATTATAAATAGCATATCTACCCAAATAATGCATTCTGTAAATTGTCACTAATCTGTTTAGACTCATTTTAACTTGGAAGAAGCTTTCAGCAGCAGAGGTTGATTCCAGGTTTCATTCTGCATATTTCTGCTGCATCAGAGTGAAAATAAGTGCATAAAATTCATTCATTTTCTCTAATTTCCCAGTATTATTCAGAACCCTGAGGAAAATTTCGCAGCATCTCAGACAAAACAACCTGGACAGATTTGTCACCGCGCCTTCAATGATTCAAGTAATAAGTCGCTGTAATGACACCTGAGCTGGAGTCATTAAATCACCTGATTTGCATGTGTTTAGACTCCAGGAGGACAATTTAATAAAACATGCTCAGGACTGATATGAGCCCAGCAAGTTCTGCTTTCACTTCAGACCGGGCCTTTAGATATTTGTAAAAACACTTTGACAATGTTTTACTCAAAGTTTACCAGGAGAAGAACTCCCCTTTTTTAATGGAGCTACCAATTCTCATGTAAATTGAAGAATTTATTTTTGTAGCTTATACAAAAAATAATTCTGTAAGATTTGTGATCTAAATGATCAGCCTGTTGAGTTTGATTCCTTCAAACTCTTTGAAATGTTCTTCAAAAGTATTTTCTAGTTTTCTTTTTGTTTGTGAACTCCAGTTGTTTGGTGTCATTGTGATTGGAGGGTCTTAAGCTGCAGCAACGTTGCTGTGGAAAATAGCATTCATTGAAATGAACAGACCAAAGCTTCACAACAGAGCCTCACTCATAACTGCATGAGAAATGTTTCAAAAGTTGACCACATATTGTAGATCAACACTTTTAGGGAATATTTCTCTGCATTCAAATAAGCTTCACTTCAGCAAACCTCTGAACCTTTATTTTTCTATATTTCCATTAGAAAATATAGAGTTATTGAATCGCTTTCTTTAAGCTGAATGGCATATTGTCACACTCAATATCATTTTCCAGAGACTTTTGTATTCAACCCATTTGCTTGCTGAAACTAAAAACCTAAAAGCAGGCTACAAATGAGAACAAAAGTGGTGAATAGTTGTTTTCCTTTCTGAAGTCTGGTCCAACAGAAATGGAAGTGAACTTCTCACAAAAGTCCCTGAATGAGCCCTCCTTTGTGAGATTAATGAGGACTTGTTTTCCTCTTTACCTGGATCAGTGTCGGTTTGTGCCTTTCTAAAACTGCTATCATTATTCTCTATTTGGAGCTGAGCTATGTTCCACTTCAATGCACTCTCTGGTAATATAAGCTTTTTCATGGAGTGCATCTATTATGTGTTATCTGATAAAGATTTTACACTGGCATATAAGGCTGCTCTGGCCCAGCCTCCTTTGTGTGCAGTAAAGCTAAAACTCAGACAAGTGAGTCATGTTGGAAGTGACAGCAGATATTTATCACTGCCACTGTTTATGGCACAGCCTGCGTGAGCAACTTTTTCTTACTTTTTCTGTCAATCCAGAAGCCTAAGTGGGAGAGTTAAGCACTAATAAGACATCCTTGGCGTTTGCCTCGCACACTCCGAGCTCCTCCTCTGTCAGATGAAGGCAGAGATGTGAGGTTGTCCTGAAGAGCCTCTGCAGTGATCGCTGGGTGGAAATTAAAGCCAATCGCTTAAATAAGTAAAAACAACCTCCACCCACCGACTGGCTAGATGTGCAGCAGTGTTGTAGTGTGCCCCGAGCAATATTTTAATGTACGAGAATCAAAAACATTTACAGGTTTTGCATCATGTATGCCCAACAGAGGGAATTGGGTTGCTGCTTTATACTGGCAAGCACTCATTTTCAAAATTGGGGCTTGCTCTCATATCAGGATGCCTTATTTTTCCCCTTCCAGAAACATGGTGAATTGTTAAATATTAAACAGTCGAAGGAGAGAAAATGTCATTTGTGTCTTGACTCAATTTGAACAAATTTCCAGAAGTGAGAAAGGAGAAATGTCTCCTGCAGTGTTGTTGTTTGTTTTTGTTTTTAAAGCTTCATTCTTGATCTTCATTCTCTTCATTTTATTTATTTATACTCCAAGCAATTTAATATACAAAATTTGACACAACCTGCTATAGAATGACTCAGAAACATTAATTTCTTTGGATTTTTGTGATAAACTAAAACAAAGTAAAACATAAATTGTGAAGTGAAATTATACTTGATTTTTTTTTTTTTTTTTTGCAAATAAAAATAATCCAAGAACTAAAGCATTTCTTATCAGCTTGCCTCAATAAATAGTTTGTAGAATCAACTGTGCAGATGGTGTGTTCATGGCGATGTACACATGTCATTTTTTTTTACTTTGTTGCTCACTGCAGGATTGCACAGTGGCAGAGTTGGCAGCACCCAGTTCAGATCCTGGCTTATGATCTTTCGGCGTGGCATTTGAATGTTCTCCCTGTGCATGCATGGACTAGCTACCTTTCTAGGGTGTACTCTGTCTCTTATGCGATGACTGCTGGAGATAGGCACCAGCCCCCCTCAAACCCCTGCAAGGATAAGCGAGTGAGATAATAGGAGGATGGATGGATGATTACTTGGCTTGTGGAAATTCTAAAAACAATTTCCATTCCATCTTCCTTCTCACCACTCTAATCCAAATTTGTAGCTATGCTGTCAGCGGATTCTTCCACCTGAGCTGTGGATCTCCGTAACTCCTCTAGAGTTTCTATGGCTCTCTTGGCTGCTCATCTCATTGATTCTGTCCTTGCAGGGCTTGTCAGTTAATATAGATATCCTGATAGATTTGTAGTATTTGTTAGGCGTTGTATATGGGTTTTTTAAATAAACTGGTTTAACACTGCAAAGCATTAGGAGGAGTGATACTTGGAAGATGGTGAAATTGCTTTTTATTTTCAGCCAAGGATTAAAACGATACCATGTCATTTCTCTGCTGATGGCTCAAGTTCTCTCTTGATTGCTTGCTTTCAGTGCACTTTTGGCTTTAATACCCACGCATGTATCATCAAAGTATCCTGGCTGTAAAAATGTTGACGTGCTACTTCTTTCCTCTGTCACTGACGAGTCTCTAAGATGATCAATTACATCTATGCGACTCAATTATAGCAGCACATTTCCCTTTTTAATGGGAATGAATGGGACTCTGTATTATTCAGCTGCTAATATGACTCCACATGGACGCTGATGTCTGAAGGGGTATTTTATTTTAGTTTTTTCTGCTGGACACTTCCTTGCACTTTCAGTCAGCTCCAAGGTAAAAAGGGCCAACACTGGTCATTTTATCTGTTCTTCTTGTTTCCTGTTAGTTGCATTAGCATGCCCACAGGGGTTTCTTTTGGCACATTAAAACAGATTTGGGTTAATAATTGATGCTGCAATTTATGGACTCTAGTGCCTGAGGTTCAATTGTAAGCTTCCACTTAAAAGCAAAGCATGCCTCGCGCTCCTGCCTCTGCCTCTGAGTGCTAAGATTTATAACTTCAGACTCATGGTACGCAATTTATCGAACTGTGGTGTTCGATGAAGAAAAGAAGCAAGAAGTGTCATTTTTCACGGATTAGGTTCCAGTTTGGGATTTCCTGTTCACAATTAAGCTCAAGTTAATGAATAAGAATCACTGATGTATGCTTAATGAGCTGCTAATTTATTTGTGTTTGTACAAAATGCTCAGCCTTCTTTTGATAAGGAAACATCGCTTTAAATTGATGAATAATATTAGCAGCCTGTTAGATGTGGTGTGCAAAGATCTATATGATGTTAATCAATAGTACTGCTTTGGGTGATCACAGGCTGCTATGTATGCACAGGCGTTAGGCTTAGCTTTAATTAAAATTCAGCAAAGAGGCTGTCAGGAATTACATGACTCATAATGTTTGCCTGTGATAGCCCTTCGTCTGCACCGTATAGAATGGAGAGTTATGTATTTCCTGTGAATGAGTTAACACAATGCCTCAGTGTTCCCTTTAATGTCTCTGTGATTAGTTCTTTCTAATTTGGCTGTAAAGGCCCGCTTAGATAAAAATTCAAGGCAGCTTTACTATTTTAGCAACAGTGGGAGTTTGTCATTGACAGAACATCAGTGTCAGTCTGCTGGATAGATGTTGCATAGATAAAAAGAGCGATCAGTGTGATGAATATTTTAAATATTCTGATGAAACTTTGAACGCTACTGAACAAGAATCAATCAGTCAAGTGTATTTGTATAGCACATTTCAGCAACAAGTCACTTCAAAGTGCTTTACATCATAGAAACACAAAAACATAAGGCAGTTTTAGAATAAGCCATAGGCTGTATTTATTCTCTCTTTTTATTTCTTGCACATTTTTAATTAAGATTCTCAAACAAAAAACAAAAGCAAATTAGACTTTCTTGCTCTTCACTCAACCTAAATTAAAAAAAGGTATTTTTTTTTATTACTGTTGCAAAAGAAGACTTTACATTTTTCACACACAATGCCAAAGAAAAGAAAGGTGTCCCAGAGCATTTGGAATGATATTAAGAAAACATATGGCAATTCAGAGGCTGCAAAACAATCAATAATTATCTTGTTTCAGCAGTTAGCAACATCATGAAAAAGTTTCAAAGCCATATTTAAACGGAGATTATTCCAGAACATGCCATTCAATAACACAAGTTAGAGCAGTTTTTGTGGACTGTGGGGGAAAAACACACACACACACACACACAAACAATGAAAGAGACATGAAGCCCGTCAGGCTGACCTGAAGCTATGTGAGTGGTAGTTTTCCACCTGTTCCACTTGATGCACCCTGAACCCGACAGGTGGATGTAAACCAGGGAGGACACCTTTGCTGAAAGAAAGGCTACTACTTTGTGTAAAATATTTTAACAGAATACAAGTATATGTATTTCTGAGGAAATGTTTTTACAGAGAATGTTGAGGCTTAATTATTACTCTGCATGTTATGATACCATAGCCTTTGAGTTTTCCACTTGAGTTTTTAGATTTCTGCTCATTTTTAGCCACTAGTTGCGTCCAGTCAAGTTATGTGTTGCGTTTCATGATCAGCTACTGTATTTTTCGATAGTTTTGTTCCTGTTAAAGACTACAAAATATGATATTTCTACCTACATTAGGCTTTTGGGTCCTCCACCATCATCAATAAAACCTGTTGTTTAAGACTTTTGATTTTGTGCCTCTGGAACAGAAAAAGCTGGATGTTTTGAAGAAGAAATTAGCTCAAAAGATGGAGGCAATTAATCAAATGTTTAATGCCTTTTTAAATGCAAGATGAGGAGTTGGTTAAAGTTCTTAGATTTATCAACAAAACATTGCTAAAAATGTATTTAATTGCAAGAAATATGTCAGTGTTTAAATTTATTGACACTACATTGCTCATCTACAAACAACTTCTTGCTATTGCAAGTTGATGTAAAAGATCTGCTTCTCTTTTGATAAAGAGAAATAGATTAAATAAAGCTCAAATATGAGTGAAAGTTGCATAGCTAAAATTAAAAAATTAAATGTAAATAAATAATCAAACAGATATATACAGACTCATAAGTTAAAAGCTGGTTAAGAAGTATGTCTTAATTAAAAATATTAAATATCTGGGGTCACTTCTGATTAAAAGGGATGGAGATCATCATCTCCAGGTTTATTTAGAGGGAGAGACTTCCAGAAGCCTCCGAGATGTTGAGATGTCTGATGAAGGCGTAATGTTTTGTCAAATCAGTTGGGTATTTTGAATTTCCTTTAATGTTTTCTAACTTCAGTTGAATCCTGAATAGCCAGTGCAGAAAGGCCAGTGTTGGAGTGATAGTCTCCTACCAGGTGAGCTGCTGCATTTTGCACCATTTGAAGGAATGACTGACAGTGCAAAGCATTGCAATAATCTAAATGACATTTTGGCAGTTTTGAAGAAAAGGATTTACTTTTGATAAAACTGACAAATGACTGACAAACAGCTGAGCTTATTTTTTGTCATCCACAATAAGAATTGTCAAGGAGAAAGTTAAAATTTGCAGCAAAAGGTCACTGTGTGGTTAAAGTCCCAAGAACACTGACAACTCTTTCTAGAATATTGTTTTTTTGGTTTTTTTTGGATGTTAATCTCATCTCTTGAGACTTGGAAAGTTCAGTACCATCCCTGATTTAACACCTCAGATTTTTAGTTTACTTTAAATTCAATTCAAATCCTTAAAAAAGTACTTTGATAATTCAAAAGAAAAAAAGCATTATTGCAACTCCTATTATCCAAGCTTCTTCAAACAGTTTGAAATGGTGATGGCTGATGGCAGGAAGGAGATCCTGTAGCCGACTGTATTACAGCGGTTCTAAAAAAGCCTCTGGCTATAATCCTCTAATCTGGAACAAACTTCCAGAAAACTACAAAACTGCTCAAATGATGATTTATTTAATACTTTGTACACAAAGGCTAAATTATTCAAATGCCTAGTAGTTTTAGATTTAAAATAATTTTCATACAATTCTATTCATTTTTGAAGACAAAACTGATTTTTTTACATGACATGCTGAAATATGTTTATATGTTTCTCTTTATATGTTTTTCACATTTCAGCAGCCAATCTGTTCTTATCATTGCTGATCAACTTTTTGGACTGATATTTTTATACTGTATTTCTGGAGATTAGCATCTTTGAGGTAGGAAGGCCATTTATACCCTTCTCCTGCTGATATGCCTTGTACAATCGGATCTTCTCAAATCTCTGGAGATACTAGCAACATAGCTGAACTTTATTTTAAGCAAATCAGATTCACTCTTCTTGATGTTAGGGAGGCACTCAAGGGATTAAATGTTGAAATTGACTCAAAAGGAAGATAACAAATTCTTCATCTGTGATTGTTCGCTGTTATGCAACCATGTCATTGTAAGATTCTCTTTTTTTACATTTCCTCCTTGGCGATGTTTTTGTCAGTTGACTTCTAGTTAAAATACAAAAAACTACAACAGAAACACCTGACAGATTGACAGGATTGTGTACACTTTTGAAATCCGCCGAATGAAGATACAACAGTGTTTTAATCTACCAGCAGACAACTTAGATGAAGTCTGTATATTGAATATTTATAGGCTTTGACCACTTACAACCAGGCAGCGGCATCCGACCTGTGACTCAAAGAAGCTGGACAAACTAATAGAAAAAGTCACATTGTTTGGTGGGGGGTGCTCTGGTGCTGACAATAGAAAAAAAAACTGTGTTGAACAAGCTGCTCAGCAGGATGAACAACACCACCTAACAGACGCTCTCCAGAATATAAAAATAAACCTACAATTCACATGTAATGTAAGATTTTATTTTTTTTTACCCCTGCTGCAGCAAGCAATGTTACATTTTGCTCATCTCAGCCTCCAGGTATAACCTTGTAGAGCAATGTTCTGTGCACAGGGCAGCACAGTGCCTTGATTTTAATTTTTTTGCTGAACAAAAAAGTGGGGGATATTTTTCACTTTACAGTTTTATATTTGATTGAGATCTTCCAATTTATTATTCCTGCAATTTTGTACAGTAAATTATGAAATTGTTGCATGCATATATTATAAAACTTTATCCGATCAAACCTTTGTCCCTGTGGCTCCTGATCATATTCATGCTGCATTCTGTGATGCGTTGCTTAGCACTGAAAAACATTGCATGAAAAACTGAATATCACAATTTTAATTTTAACGTTTCAGTATGAATAGCCTCGCGAGTCGGTGGAGTTTTTTCTCTTTGTTAATGCTCCTATAATTATGTAGTTATATACCACTGAAGAGCGTTCTGAAAACCTGCCAGTATCTTTGTTGAATTTGCAGCAAGGTGAGCAGCGGTGGCTGCAGACTGTTTGAAATAACTCCAAGAAGAAATAATTTAAAACCCTTGAAATTGGAAAATGAATAGTTTTTTTGCACAACAGCCATGACTCATAACACAACAACAAAGTGATAAATTTTTCAACTTTTCTAGCACAGGGTATTTCTTTCTCAGACAAATTAATAAGCGAGAGGATGATTCATTCCCATTAGATCAGAATCTAAAGCAGGAAGCATTGAGAAATGCACCTGCTTTCAGTCTCCCCAAAAAGAAGGATTGCTGCCATTCCCTGCTCCATTTTAATTTCCTGTTTATTTCGCCCTCTGAAGCTTTGGGAACCCTGAAAGGATTTAAATGCCCTTCAGTCTCCACGTCTTTCTCCCATTGCCTTTGATTTATAGATTTGATTTTCAGCTTGAAAGCAGGAGAGGAGAAATTCCAAAAGAAGAGAAAAAAAAAACACTGTCGTGACACAGAGGAGCTTAAAGTGAGCAGAGAGGTGGGGAAATAGGAATGATATAAAACAACCCATTGCTGGCTCCCGGAAAGAAATATGAGGAAATGTTGCAAAGCATGAAACAAAACGTGATATGCAGCAAATGAACTGGGCTCTATTCTATCCCAGAGCAGCCATAAGAAGTCCCATTCTGCTTTGTCTGTATTGTGGTGTGCCCTGTGCTGACAGCACTCACTTTCACTTGACACTGTTGGGCGCCCATTAAATGCTACAAAACACAATCACCCCTCCCCGCAAACTCTGTAAACACAGTGTGCTCGCTGTTACTTTCTTTCAGGAAATGTGATTCCTCAGTTGTAGATGACACTGCGGTGTGAGCAGCCTGACTTAGTGGTGACTCTTCTCATGTTCAGGCTGCATCTAAAACGAGCCATGACTAATGTATACCAGTGGGTAGCTGCGTGTGAACACACACACTCGCATACATTTATATATATATTAATCTATATATTTGAAATAAATAATAAATCTGCTGCACTATGCTAGCTCTGACATGATTCAACATAATCACCAACCCCACAAAAGAGGCACTCTTAACAGCTTATTTAAAATATTTCTTATTCAAGTTATCCCAAAGACTAGGTACTTTAATTAATAATGTATGACTTTGTTACAAAACAACCCAAAGTTGTACATGGCATCATGCAGAATAAGAAAATCTGATGAAAAAATTATCCAGAGCCTCTTGAGACATAGAATTGCAATAAAGAGTGGCATCTTGGGGCCAGCATGGGTCAATAAGAAGCCACTCTTTTAAACCCCAATATCCATCTGTACCAGAGGTGCCAATGAATGTGGAACGCACTGTTCCGAGATCAGCTGGGATGGTTACGGAAGGTTTCCAGTGGACTGACAGGGGAACAGGCCTGGGGACACAGCTGCCTTTGTGACTAACAGCTCCAGCCACAATAGTCCTGTGGGACCTCTGGCCCACTGGGACGTTAAGGGAGAAAGGCTGGGGCAAAGTGACAGGAGGGATCCTTGATGGCACGTACCTTCCTGAGCACTTAAACCCGAGGGATTACCGTCAGACTGCACTCTTCGCTTCGGTCAGAACGGGGGAACAGTTTAAGTTGAACCTCTTTTAATTGTGTCCTGCTTCCAGCTAAAGTAGGTGACATAAGGCTCAGGAGGCAGTCTCTAATCAAGCTTAAAGCTTTTCCAGAAAGGCAGTGATTTATCGTTCCACCTTATGTGATATCCATGTGCAGTAATTGCTGTGCCGTTAATTTCCGCCTAATGAGTGAGGGAAATTAATTCATGTTCCTGATGAATTGCGAGGCGACAAGTGCTCGCACTAAATACATTCTTTTTCAAAATGCAGGCGTGTGTACCTTTGTGCTCAATTTCTTAACTCTGGAGGCAAACTGCAGGGGCACTTGTCTGAAGTAAGCAGCCCTGTCCTCCACCGCACCGCAACTCCATATGGTAATGAGCTGTGCAAGATGAAAAAAATATGTTCCCCCCCATCACAAACAGCACTGCAGCTTATTTGACAAGCAAGGGCGTAATCTACTCATCCAGTTTTAATGACAACAACAGCAGCGCTTTTTCAAATGCTCAGAGCTCACATGAAATATGGAACAATGGTCTTGATTGTCCAATAATACAGCTGGCTTTTAAGAAAAGTAGAATAATTTCATGGGGGGTTTGTGCAGAACAAATGCGTTGAACACAAAGTCGCTGTGGAGTGACCAGGCAACAAAAGCATAAATCAAAATGAGCAACAAATTAGCAGGCTTGCCAACCACAGAGAAAGGATTTATGAGGTTATGTCTATCTGCAGAGAATATTGTGTTCATTAACTAGAATGTTTTAATCCAGTGAAATTGGCTCATTCTGACATACTGACATTTAACACCTATTATGGTTTGTAACTAAAGGAAGCCTAAACTGACAGAGGGAAAGAGGAAAGGTTTGTGAGGCGGTTAAGCACAAACAAAAAGTTACATTTCATTTGAAGTCACAGTGTGCACTCAAAAAAAACGCCTTTTATTACTGGACAATGTTTACTGTGGGAACAGCTTCGCTTCCCACAATCCCATTGTTGAATAGAAATGGAAATCATAGATCAAAACAGTTGAGCTGGACACGTTTTTCCCGAGAAAGCATCTTGATTTGTTATGAAAGTGAAAGTTTTATCTTTTGTTATGTTTCTGATTTGTTTGGAAGGAACAACTGTGACTTCCGAGGAAAAAGGATGGAAGGATCCCTTCCATATTTCAACAGCAGAAATGAAAAACAAGATTGTCTCAATTTGAGGAAAAAAATGTGACCACACAACAAGGATTTATTAGTAGTTATTAGTTTTCTGTCACTCAGAAGTTTTTTCATGGCGTTTTAGTAACAAATGGGTCATCCTCTCACAGTTATTGGCTTCCATGTTGAAAGTTTGATGAGAAGATCAATGTCAAATATTAATGCTTAACACTGAAAGCTAAATTAAAGCTTTTTCTCAGAACCTTCCACTTTTCTTTTTTGTTCCCCTCCAGTAAAGCTTCAGCAGAAAATCACCAATCAATGTCAGGCTTACATGGTTTAGCTTTAACCCTTTCCTGATGTGATGATTTATCAAACATTCCAAATTATCCCAGCTGAAAAAATGTTTAACACATCTCAGACTGCATGATTAACACTAAGGAATGGGGGTTGTTCATGTATTTGCAGAGAAATGTCCCCAACCGAAGCAGTTATCCTTCAGGAAAATCCAATAAATGTGTCCTTCAGCAGGCAGAAGCCGGGTCGTCGCTGCATGTTTATTGACTCCGTGGCTGAGGTGGCTTACATAATTACTAGAAATATTAAAAAAAATAAGATTTCACTATACCATTCAGAGGAATTGTTTCTTTGTTGATTTTGCTGCAACGAATAAAAAAAATGTTTTGACTAAAAAAAACCTTTCTCATTATTATTTATGTACCTTTGTATTCTATGAAATTGGGTCTTTCTGTAATGACCCACCACCTACCCAGAAACACTATTCTTTTACTCTGGTAATAAGCTAATGTAAATATGTTTTTTATAGGTTATTGTTGCCTGGCAACCTTGCCTTATTATTTCTTCAAACAGAAAGACATTGCCCTGAACCCAAAATAACTATATCTCTGTCTTTACGCTTTGTTAATGATGGTCAATAATTAGTCTGAATTATTAATTCAGTTTTCTTTTCTTCTCTAAACTATGCCAGGTGCTAAAATGCTCGGAGGTCTGAATATACTGCATGGATTAGATCACTATTGCACAAAGGAAATCACTGTTGCTCTACATCCACACCTCTTCATTCATACCTGAAGTTGTACGCAACATTTCATTCCTTGTATTGCCCAAACATTTCTTGTGACATGTGAGGGGGAAAACTGACACAAACCTTTTAAATTTTTAGGCAACAACTCTTTTAAACTAAGCTTCAAAGATTAGCTGCTGCATGGACTGCTGTGGATGCAATGTGAGAATAGACAAAAAATCCCATTATAGACAATTACTAAAGGTGAAACCTCCTATAAGCAGAACCTAACTATAAGACAAAGACATCTCAATGAGAGAACGCTGGCCTGAGGGCCTGAGAACCTATAGTCTCAGACCAAACATCTTAGTGTCTCGGATCATTAAAAAGGACACATTAAAAATTTTTAAGAGTTGTTTGCTCAGCACTCCCCAGCAAAAACACTGACTAGGAAAAAGCAAGACCCAAAGCTTGAAAGACTTTCATCAGTCTTTAACCATACTAATTGGGGGAGGGATTGCAACTCCTGCGTCAGGCTTTTCTGCTTCACAGATCAACGCTCCAAACACCTCATGCCCAGCTGTTATAGCCCTTGGCATTATTTAGTTGAGAAATGTATCTGGAATATTGGACATTTTTACCCATATTTGTGCAAATTTACTCTAAAGAAGTGTTGAAAAGCTAGACTTAGTTAGATCTTTTGATGTAATCAGAAATCTTCCCTTACAGCCATAACAACTTTTCAAAGACATTTAGGCATCAATAAACATCTTTATGTCATGATTCTTTTACCTTTCACTTCTCAGCCGTGTTTACGTGCTCTTTCGATGTAAGGCAAAGTTCAAAGTCTTCTTTATGTCTTCTCAGTAACATTTTGCCTGAGGGGAGTAGGGCTTTTCAAACAAGTTGGACTTGGAGCGTTGCAGGAAAAGCGTAACAAAATCCCCACATGACCTTTCAAATAATGTGCATTTTGTTAAATGTGAAAGTAAAGCATTTAAAAAAAAAAGCATTGCAGAATGTCGTAATGCAAATCTACCTGAGTCAGATTTTGACACTTGCAAATAGCATGCTCTTGGAGTGCAGGGGGCGCTGTTGAAGACCTTCTTTAACTCAATGGGGTTATCAGTCAATTTCTTGTGTTTTCTTTTAGAGCAGCAGCTTGTCAACAACTGAAAGGAAGCAGTTATATAAGCTCATGATGAAGGTAAATTCTGTCGTGGGACATGAAACTGCTGCATTCCTTTAGAGCTCCTTAAGTGACTGACTTCTGCATCCTAAAAGCACATAGGAGCAAAATCGCAGATCCTTCCTGTAAGGAACTGCAGCACTTTATAACCATAATTGTGCTCAACAAGATCATTTTATATTTATATACCTGCTGTTTGGACAGTTTTGTTCAATACTTGTAAATATACACAGGCAAATTTAGTAATTTTTTTTAATTATATGACTCTGGCACATTTCCTTGAATCTGTAGTTTATTTTTTAGTAACTACATTACATTTTCTCACACTTTTAATTTCTCTTATACAGTCTTGCTTTCTGTGTTTGTGCTTGGTGTTAATATACTTGCTTTGACTTGTGTGTCACTTTGCTGCAAGTATGTCTCAATTTCCCCACTAAAGGATGTTGAAAAAATTAATTGCCAAGCAGTGTTAGGTGAAAATCAATCAATTGGAAGGTTATTGAAAGATTGGAAGGTTATCCAGCTTTCCTGTCATATTTCTACATGCCTCTGGGCAAGATATTTAACCCCAAGATGCCAACCAATCTAGGTTTTGTTTGGCATCTTGTGTGTGCTTGTGAAGGCAAATGTGAGGAAAAGCACTTTGATGATCGTTATGACTGGAATGTTGCAATAGAAATTCAGTTAATTTTTCTTATCTGTAGCAAGTAGTTTTCAATTAACTAATGGGATTTCTTTTCTTCTAAAATTTTAGTAGGCTGTTAAATTTTACAAGTTGATTCAATAAAAATAGAGCTGTTCATTAATGAAACACATTTTACTGACAAGGTAAGTCAATTTACATTTTGATAGTCAATAAAATTGAGTTTTTAATCTTCACTGCATGGTTCTACTGCTTCTGTTGTTCACATTTTACTAACAAGACAGTAAGTAATTTGATTGAACACAAAATTTACTTGTAGAAGAAACACCACTCCATCCAGAGAAATGATGAGCGTAAAATGATTTGTTTTATGACATAACAATGGTGACTGCAAGTGACCTAATGACCATCTAATAGAAGCAAGAGATTTTCACAGAACCAGAATCCTTTAAAAGAACTAAAAGATTCATAGCTGACTTGAAAACGTGCTGCTCTACCTGCCAAAAGGTGTGTTGGTGGCAATCATTCATTTTATTACAGAATGGCTATTTCCGATGGAAATATATTTATTTATTCAAGCCTGTACACTTTTTATAGATTACCTTCTTCTCCTCTGCCTTCACCCAGGACCATCATATAATCCCCACCTACACAGAAACAAGCCTAAGGAGGGGCTGCAGTGAGTCATTCACCAAGACTTGGGATAAAGTCTCCTCTATCACAACGAATCGAGGAAATACAAAAGATGCAAGAAAAAAAAAATCTCAGCAGCAGAAACCACCCCTAATTAGCAGCCACATGGGGAAAGGTGTTTGCTTTCACAGTTAAATTTGTGGTTAGAGTCCTTCTGGCTAACCAACACAGCTGCACCTATTTATTATGTGTGTCCTGTGAAGCATGAAGTTAGTCATCAGCCCAAACAGCCAGCCACCTAGAAAGGGTATCTGGAACATTCCAAGACTGTGTGGGTGGGAGTTCAGCACCTTTGGTTCCTTTACTGTCACATCTCATACCTCTGATCATTATCACTGCCACCCTGGCTCCCAGTCTGAAGCTGGCACTTGTGATATCTGTGAGAAAGAAGCAGTTATGGCTGTCTCGGAGCCAACATTTTTCTTTGAATTTCTCATTTTAAGCTCCTGAATGTTCGTAAGGTGTCATATTTGTATAAACTTTTATCTATGCAGGCCGCATGGCCTTTAACTCATGACTTTCAAAGGTAAGAGAAAAAATATTTCCCTCCATTACATGCTGTGCACTGCCATTATGTATTCCAGTGGTCACTTGTCCATTATCTGTATATCTTTCACATTTCACAGTGTGAATGGGCACTCAGCTCAGACAGACAGCTTTACAGAGACATAATTAGAAGGGAGAAGCTATGACAGATGGATTACAGTCGTAACTGAGAGTGTGGAGAGTCTATCGTCCTAGCTGCAAAGCACCTGCTTTGTCTTCGGCATAAACAGCAGACGAGGTAGGAATTTGTCTTCTCATGCAGAATGCCTGTAGAATTACAATACAACCTTTTTCTCCCCCCATCCCCTTTACTCCTCTCCAGCCGTGACGCTGCTCACATTGATAAAGAAAAAAACTTGTTTGATTTTATTATTCCCTAGCAGATGGTAGAAAGAAAGACAGGAGGTCTTGTCTGCTTGGTGACCTTCATGTTGCTAATCTAACACTGCCCCTACATTGATCCAGTGTTAACCCCTCTGCCCGAACAGAATATGCATGACTCTGAACAGGCCGGTGGCCCCCGCGTGCTTTCGAACAAATCACCCCGACATGCAATTACCGCCTGCTCCAGAGTTATTTCTTTCCCGGTCATATGGCCACCCTTTCATCTGGCTCTTGAAATTAAACAGGTTTCCGGGTTAATTAATTTGACAGACAGAGCCCATTGTGCCAAGTGTCAGCCCAAAAGAAAACCTTATTGCCTCTTGTCCTGATGGTTGACTTTTTTATTGTTCTTTGATTCGTGCTTCTTTAATGGATCACGCAGTGGCAGGCCGGTAATTGATTTAAAAAAGACAGCATCGAGCACACATTTTAGCAAACGCTACAAACAAAAGCTTTGTCTGCTTTCTAAGAGACTAATTTATCTGGCGGGCTGCGTTTCAGCGTTTCCACCTTCAGCATCTGCAAATCTTGAGTGTGTTTTTGTTGTTTGGTCAGCTGTGTGAAAATAAACCTCCTGCAGGATTCGTCCTCACACTTCCCTGAGACCTGCCTCCCTCTCCTTCTGCATGAGGTGAAATTGAATTTATCTGAATATCTGCGAGCACACGCATGACACACTGTTGACACAAAAGTGAGGTGGGAGAGTGTGAGAAGATCCAAACCGAAGTGTAATCTCGGTCTAAATCACGCGGTCTCCCAGGGGGAAAAGCCCTTCTTCCCAGGGTTAGTCAGTGAATTAAATCATGGTGAGGGCCCCATTTTTCAAAAGTAACCTTTCCGTTGACAGAATAAGTGGGAGTCGGCCTCTTACCGCACAGTCCGAGGAGTGAAATTAGTGTCGCACGTTGTGACTCCGTCCTCTCAGGGTGTCATTTGTGGAATCTGTTGCAGCATTTTTCCTGCCCTGCCTGTCTCTATCAGCGTGCTCGCGGTGGAGGTGGCCACCTGGCTTACTCCTCGATTATATCCCTGATTCCTCCCTTCAGCATTCTCTTCTGAGCAGTTCCCACACCTTTAATGTATTTCTGGTCTCATGAATGTGCACAAAATCTACATCCAAAAGCACCTTATCATGCCTGCGGCTGCACATGCACAATTAGCCTGTTGAAAGATATCCATGTACCAAGTGTGGCTAATGGAGATAAACACACTACTTGGCAGGATTAGTCTTGAATTAGTTTCTATTCGATTTGATTAATTAGAAAATGTGTCCATTCAGCGCTAGTCGTGTCATCAGGACAAGTTTCAGTCACAGCAACATCACTTTTTCCTAATCTTTTAATTAAACAAAAAAAACCCCCGAATGAAACAAGCATTTTCATAAAGAGGGATTCTATGCCTTGTAATCATTTTTGTGACACACCAATTCATAATGACCGCTTTTAACCTGACCTAAATTCCGAGTCTGTGGAGAATTAAAAAGATGGAACCCAGAGCAAATGTATAAGGAGGAATGTTGATAGCAGCTGATCACACATGCAACAAGGTCCATCACTTGATGGAATGCTGCTTTGGAAGGTCAGGAGTTTAGACCGCCTTTTATAAGTGCAGAATTGCAAAGTCTGTTGGTCTTTCATTTTCTGGAACTTAATTAAACCCTTTAGAAATATATTTCTTATATTAACTGGCCATTATTTGCAGTTCAAACATGTATGAACAAAATCTGTAAATATTTTGACTTCATATACAATGGTTTGTAAAAGTATTCTGACATTTACATGCATAAAGTAGCATAACATTGTGAAATGTCAGAATAGTTTTCAAAAATGTTCACATAAAAACATGGAAAGTGTATTATTCTAATAAGTATGTTTTTTTAACATTTTGTTCATCAGATTATGGAATTGGATTCTAGTTCCCAAATGTTCTCAAAAGTGTCCAACTATTTAGAAAACTCGTAACAGTAATGCTAGTGTAATGCTACAGTAAGGCTGCAGGTCTTAAAACCTAACTGTATGCTGTAGCTGGGTCAAAAGTGGTCAGTTACTAAAGTTACTTGGACTTGAAAGCTTAAACATAACTATTGCACTTACCAAGTATATAATTAGCACTTTCTCACATAACCCACTGAGCATGTACTCATTAGCAGAGCCCAACATTGATTATTATTGTCATTCTGCATATTAGATTTACTTTGAGTAGCAAGAAGAAAGTACCTTTTTTAATTATTGCTTCAAATTGCCAAGTGAGTCCCTGGCTAATGCAAATTATCATAATCTGCTTTTGGTAAAACAACCATCTGTGCAATTAAATAGTTTGTTGATGGCAGTGTTCTGTCAGTGGGATGCGAGGCTTCCTTGCTCCTAGAGGTGTGGCTTGTTATTATCAGTGAGTGTGCCAACACCATGATGCATGTGTGCACAGAGGATAAGAAAAGTCTACATGCCTCTGTTGAAACGCCAGGTTTTGGTGGTGAAACTAAATGACGACATGATAACTTATTTAGAACTTTCTCCTTTTCATCCTGTACAATTCAACAGAAAAACAAGCAATTCTACTACAAGGGAAAATATCAAGTATGGATACATACCCAGAAACCCATCCGTCAGTGCAACACAGAGACACACTGCCAACCATACCCATATTGATGGTTGGCGGTGGAAGCAGCATAGTCTGGGATTATATCCAGAATGAAAAACAGGTTAAAACATTCATCTTTGATCCAGAACCCTCATGTCTTTGCTAGAAAAGTGAAGATTAATTTTAGCTTTCAGCAAAACACTGAGTCCAAGCACACCACAAAATAAGTAAAAGAATAAAGACCTGAGAAAAAAAAAGTTTTGAATGGAGTAGCCTGGGCATTATCTACCTGTGGAATTCCGCTTGAGAAGAAAACAAAATTCTGGCTTCCATCACAGTCTGTGCTTTCTCCCCTTGACTCGGATTGTCTCTGGTCAGTTTTTGACCAATGACGTTGATTTTTTACGATGTTTTAAAATTGTAGTCTGCATGGAGTTTTACCAATTGCAGCAGAGGAGGTAATCAAAGTCATTCAGTCCTCGTTGGCCATGCTTCCAATTATTAAACTAATTTCAACAGCCGCCTCTTTCAGCTCGGAACTTCCCTATTTGCAGTGGAGGACGGTTGTTTACAGCATGGCAATCTCTGGTAAGTTTCTTTCAGATTGTCTTGGGCAAACTTTACCAATTGGATAAAATTTAAAACCTCAACACAGTCCATAATTTCTCAACAGCTGAGATTACAGACCGTCTGAAAGAGCAATGTGTAGAACAAGGAGCTGGTTTTTACCAGGCTAGGAATAGGGTAGAGTTCAAACCTACCCCATGTTCATTTCATTTTATTTTTTAACATGAAAAATAAAATAAAATCTTGGTATTTACTTACAAATAAGTAGGATGCTGATAAAAGCCTTATAAAGATGCTTACAAGGTACCCTATTTATTTATTTCTCTCCTTTTTCAAGTTGGACGGTACAAAATGTTTGCCTCATTAAAGGTGAAAACTTTGTTAAAATGATACATAATGCTCTCGTTTTTTACACCACAAAACCTGGCATTTGAACAGAGGCTTGTAGAGTTTTTATCTCCTCTGAGTGCATGTGTGTATTGGGTGGGGGTGTAGGTTGCACAGGAGAGTCTTCAGAAGAAGGGTTGCCTGGGAGACCAGCCTGGAACCCCTCTTCCTCCCTCCTCCCTGTTTTAAAGGTGCATCAGTAATTAATCCAAAACTATTTCAGGAAAAGCACGTTCCTGTGGGTGGGGTGAAACCCCTCATAAAACCTGCCGCTTCTCTGTGTTTTCATAATGCCACCAATCTCGATTTTACGCCTGCCATTGTCAACATCAAAAGAAACGAAATGCCGAGTTTTTTCCCCCCCAGTGTGTGTGTGTTTGCGTGTCTGTGTTTGAGGGGGAAGTATAACCTACACAGAGCAGCAGTGAGAGCCACTCGCTTTTTTTTCCTCATTATTTAAGCGATCTGTTTTCGTCGCCTTTCCCTTCTTAAGAGTCTGGAGACAACTTCCTGGAAACCTTGCTGTGTAGTGGTGCCAGTCCCCCCCGCCCCCCTCAACTGAGTGACGTCTCGCATGGAGAGGAAAAAAGGGGGGAGCTGAAAACTCGGCGCGCACACTGAAACCTCTCATTCATTTCGTCCTTAAATGCGACCGGTTGCAGAGACGAGGGGGGGGGGGGGGGGAAACAGACGCGGATTTAATTAGCTGGGTTCTCTCAGTCCTCCGCTCAGTGATCGCTCATTTGCGCGGGCATTAATCTTTCTTTTTTTTGTCTTACTGTCTCTCTCTCTATCCTGTGCTCTCCCTCTCTTTCTCTCTCTGGAGGCTGTGGAGATGATTATGCACCCATGGGAGATAGACACCACAGCCTCGCCAAGCTTTCCTGCGCTTCCGTTGAGTTGTTATGGCCGGGAAGAATGTCACCCACTTCTGCCGGTGCACAATTTTCATTTTGAGCGCAGATTTTGAGAGATAATCACTGCCCCCCTTTTTTTCCCACGGAATTTGCTTGAATTGCGATTGTTGAGGTTTTTCAGATTTGAGCAGAGCGCGGCTTGCCTGTGTTTCCAACAGCCAGTTAATCTTCGGAGTGTGATCACTGATATTGTCCGTCTAATGGATGGGGGGAGCTGAATTACTGTCGGGGGCTTCACTATTCAACAAGCTGCGCTGCTCGCTCCTCCTGGCTGCACAGCGATGGGCGCAGTTTGCCTGAACCTTTCATTCCGTCTCGCTTCTTCAGTCCAGCTTGTTGAATCTCCATCTTGGTGACTAAAATGGAGATTTTCTAACAAACTTAAAAAATCATCATCAGTCGACTCCATCTTTCCTACAAAAGTTGAGCATGGCGCGTCCGAGTGTTTGCGTCTGGAGGCTGTTTTGGCTCCTGAGCGCTGTGGTGGATTTTGCGCTGCTCCAGGAGACCTATGCGCCACACTCCATACGGACACAGGGGCACTTGACCCTCGGCGGGCTCTTCCCGGTGCACTCCAGAGGACCCGACGGCACGCCGTGCGGGGACCTGAAAAAGGAGAACGGCATCCAGCGCTTGGAGGCCATGATGTACGCGCTGGACCAGATCAACCAGGACGAGCAACTCTTACCCAACATCACCCTTGGCGCACGGGTGCTTGACACTTGCTCGAGGGATACGTACGCTCTGGAGCAGTCCTTAACTTTTGTGCAAGCCCTCATCACAAAGGACACTTCAGACGTGAGGTGCACGAACGGGGAGCCGCCGGTGTTCGTCAAGCCTGAGAAAGTGGTGGGAGTGATCGGAGCCTCGGCGAGCTCGGTGTCGATTATGGTTGCCAACATCCTACGCCTGTTTCAGGCAAGTCTCTGAGCAAGTTTATTTATTTATTTTCTTGTGTGTGGCTTTCATGTTTTTATTATTTATTTCCCACTACTGTGAACAATCTCCTGGCATTTGTGCGCTTCAGGGGGGACAGAGGAAGTGAGGAAGTGGTGCGCCTACTCTTTCCCTCTCTGAGAAGAAGAAATACAAAAAAGTGGATATACTTCCCCTGCATAAGTTTTCATTCATATTCTGATCGCGAATTCTGTCCACTTTCTAAATCGTGGGAGTTCTACAAGGGCAGGTGGTGTGAGTTTGGGTGGCTTTCCAAACTGTGTGGATGCGACAGCCGAGTGTGCTGTTGCATGTCCCCGGTGGTGCTGAAAGAACAGCTCCCGTCTGTTCCAGTCTCACTCCAGAGTCTGGATGAGTGGGCATTGACAGCCTGACACAATCACACCCAAACTCAACTACCCCCCTCCTGAGAATAACAGGCCTATTTCATGTGATTGCACATGATTATAGGAACCTCTTGAATAACGAGACTGCAGGCTGTTCTTTATATATATATATATATATATATATATATATATATATATATATATATATATATATATATATATAAATTGTTTTAAACCTCAAAGCTTAGATTACAGTTGAGTTGGCTTGCTTTTATCTCCACAAGGCCTTGCTTTCATACTGTTTTCAGCCTTATTGAACTGGATGGCTGCAAGTCAAAGAGACTGAATGTTTTATTTTTTAAAAAGGTGTTTGTGGTCACATCTCCTTATCTTCCTTAAAGTCAGGTGCTGGTGCTGCATTCAAACAGGAAGCTGCAGCAGCAGCAGGGCACCAATACACCAAATTAAATATTTAAAGCACAACTCCATGGTAAAATAACTAATTGCTTGAAACACAACGTAGCTGCTCTTGCAAGTGTGCAGCCTTTCCTGTGTGCATGGGGACAGTAGAGCAGGAGCTGGAGTGTTTGTGCTAATGATTTGTGGTTGCAGATTGCAACTCATGGACTTGTCGTGCAGTGTTTTGTTTCAGTTCAATTAGACAAAGCAATGGCCTCACAGTAAGTATCAGTTAAACTGCAACTGGAAGACCATCAACATACTTAACAAGCTTTTAGCTCCTCCATATTTTTCCTTTTTACATGAGCATACAGAAAGCGTCACAAACATAATACCATCATTTATTTATTTATTGGCTAGTTTGTGGGTTTTGAGGCTCAATTGACTGGACAGACGGACTCCACCACAGCTTTTAGTCTTGCCCCCAGTTCACTTGTTAATATAGCACAGGAAATTTCCATGATAATAGTTTGGTAAAAAAAAACAAAAACAAAAAAAAACAAAAAGAAACACATTCAGTCGTTATTCTAACTTTATTTAATTTATTGATTAGTGTTCGGTTGCTTTGTGCACGTCAAATTTCGGTTCATTAATCTCCATGCGAGATCTGCAAGACAGATCATTCTCCAGTTCCCTTCAGTCTCTCCTCCTCCCACCAGTAGGAGCTGCACGTCTGGAAGCGTCAAGGTGTCAGAGTGTAGGTGTATTTCATGCGCGATGTGGTGCTGAAGCTCGGCTGTCGTAATCAAGCTTGAGGAATCTTTGGAGTGACAGCAGTTGTCATGCAGCTTCATCCATCACTCCGCATCACCCCCTTGCTTCTCCAAAACTGTTCCCAGAGAGCGAGACTTAATCATCATGCCGAAATTGCCACACCTAAACGATGAGAAATTAAACATTCCTTTGAAAATATTCACCTCAGCATTAACCTGTTTTTAATAATTCAATGTACTACATGGAACTGATAGAAAGGCAACTTTCGTTACAAGCCTATGGCTATGCTCAGTTCCTTGACAAACTATTTACACACCTTTAATATTCTTAGACTTTGATGTTCTACAACCAAAAACTTTAATGTTTCTGTTTTGACTTTATGCCGTTGACAAAGAAAGTTATTTAAAGTTATGAAAATTTAAACTTTGGTTTTAATTAACCAGTGCTTGCTTACTGTGTCGCCTTCATTTACTGTGACCAACAGCAAATTGAACTACTTGTGCTTTTCTTTCAACAGTGGCTTTGTTTAAGGCATTTTCTGCAAAGATCTCCTCATCTGGCTTATCAGTTTATAGTGGTTATGTATTTTTGTTTGCACTTTTGCCATACTCTTCCTGTCTTTGGATGGTGGAATTAACAATGAAATGCCTTGAAGTTTGAAGTTGTGACATCAAAAATATTTGGAATTTGAGAGGTTTTTGAACAAAATACAAATGTCCTTATCCCAAGTTGTAATTCACGAGCTATGAACAGATACATCATCCCCCAAAAAACATTGATTTCTTGAGAGAAAAGCTTCTTAGGTAAAATGTTTCACAGCAGCTCAATCTAGATGCTAAAGCAGAGTGAGTACTCCTGGAGCCTAACGGCTGAAGTTGGCCTCCTAGCCTACTTACCTCATTGTTCTCCCTGAATATCAATAGGTCATTTGGTGTCTCACTCCTGTGATAAATGAATCATCAGGGAAGCTAAATAATGATCGCAGATTTTATTGCCAGATTCCAAATATCATGGCCCGTCTATTCAAGATATGAGTGGCTGCTGAACTGTTAATGCTGGGAAATTGACATGAGGGATAGATTTTTCTGAGGACCCAGGAGGGTTGATCAATACTGTTGCTATGGTGAGGCCGATTTGCTGCTAAGATGTTTTTATTTTTGTGCCTTTCATGCTGCGTTGGAAATGAGAAGCAACAATGCCACATGAGGAATAGAAATCAATCTGCAGAACTCAGGAATTGTTATCAGCAGCTATGATGTTTTGCACCTTTTTGGGAAAAAAAAAGAAAATCGCCCAATCCCTTGTTTTCTGCTCTCGATCATAAGGAGAAGGAGGATGACAATACAGTTCAAAGGACGAGGCAACTTTTGTCCATTTGTAAGTTTTAGCCTCTTGAATGAATCATGAAATTGATTTTTATCAAGATGACATTTAACATCAGGGACGGTCTGCTGTTCAGCATTGCATCTTTTCTGCTGAAGGCTGAGGGGAAAACCTTGTATTGAATCCAGGTGAACTCCGTCTTGTCCTCCTGTCGGGGGAAGCAGACCCCTTAGAATAGCTGTCTAAGTGAGGCATTGATGTCCTCTGCTCTCATAGCACTGACAGGCTCCAGTCGGCTCTCCTTTTTCACAGAATCATCGCTGTGACTGATTTGAAGGAGATGGAAGACTTGCAGTGTGATCCATTCAGCTGACAGTGGAAGAGATGGACACCAGAGAAATAAGAAGGGCTCATTGTGTATGTGTGCGGGTGTGTGTGTGCGTGTGTGTGAGTGACACTACAAGCTCCAAATATGACACTAAATACCAGAGGTTAAGTAAATCGGGTTTTCTGTGGACTTTTGCTTAAGGCAATTAGTCACAACCCTGCTATAATATTCAGCCAGATGATAAATGATAAAAAACGCAGATGGTGTGTCAAATATGCAGGATTATGAGTGGATAATCATGCAATCATGCATAAGTAGGCACATACTTATAGTGCAGAGCCTTGCAAAAAGCACATTTTCACATTTTGTCACCTTACAGCCAATAGCTACTATGCTAAGATATGCTGTGTAATTTACTGTAATTTTATGTGTCGGACCAACACATACAGTCTAAATCGTGAAGTGAAAGGCAAAGGATACATGTTTTTTTTTAAAGTTTAGCAAAGTAAGGTCAAAGTTAAGGTGAACATATGTATTCAGCCCTCATGAGTCAATATATATATATATTTTAAAAGCCACATTTTGGAGACTGAATTTTTTTTGTCCTGTCTGTTTGCACTCCCACAGCATAATGCTGCCATCGTCATGTTTTATGGTTGGAAATGAGTGTTCAGAGTGTATGTGGTGTAAACTTTCCACTGTCCATAAAGTCTCATCCAATCAGATCAAGAAAATGATTTTGAAATCATTGGGCTATCATTAATAATTATGCAGATTTGTAAACTGCATAACTGTTGTCCTGTAGGCAAAATCTTTATATAAATGTACACCAAATTGTAAGAGTATATCAAACAAAATCCCAATGAAACACATTGAACATGCAGTTTTAATGTGACAGGGTGGGAAAAAGTTTCGAAAAATTTTGAAAAGACTTCCCCATACTCACAAACTGCTATAATAAAATCGCTGAAGGACAGAAGACAAAAGGGTCCTGTGGACATTTAATAAACCAAATCACTGATTTCAGCTTTTGTGTTTTCTCTCCATCTTTGCTAATGGGCTGCTTCTCGTGCCATTAAACACAGACTTGCCCGAGAACAGTTTAACTTTCACAACACTGTAAAATATTGAAAGTAAAAGGAATTATTTCTGTTCACATTATTGTATATACCATTCAATAGAAAAGTCTGTTGCCTTGCTATTGTGCATGTGTCCCTGTGGGATATAAGGAAGTGGAACTGCAAATGTTTCTGACACTATTAACTGGAACATACAAGAAATATTGTTAGGATATTTTTAAAAGCTCCCATAAGAAAATTCTGCACGATCTGCCCTGTGGACTGATATTAAAGCCGTGTTGGGATATGGATGACTACAATAAGCTACCAAACAGGGCCAATCACAGCCAGGCACTCATTAGCAGGGTGGCTTATTCAAGAGAATTAAAACATGAATCAAAATGTTCAGCCCATCTGTAGGGCAGTGCAGTCGGATAAATAATGTATTGAGTTACATTTCTGGCTTGTTAAGGTCATAAAGCCCAGATGGTTATAAGAAACAAATTATTCTTCATAGCATTTTAAAGTAATCCTTTGACTTAGATTATTTTATACATCCAGCACACTTCTTTTATTTGCAGCATAAAGCTACTCTTTTTAGTGCTGAGTTCAAGTCAAAAATAGATAAATGTTGCGTCAAAGAGCAATAAGTGAACAAACAAGAACAAACAGGTGATTTTGTGTTTCAGCATTAAAGCTTCAACTCTTTGTAGGTGAGGGAAAGTTTAAACCTTGACACATGCATTCTTTCATGAACACAGTTGTTAAAACCTGACACTATATCAAGTAAGACAACTAGGGTGCTATACTTTAACTATACTTTAAGGAATTAAAGTAAAATAGGCACATTTTATTCCAGAATTTACTCTTAAAAGCTTTTAAAAAATCTGCCTGTTAATTTAAGTAGCTTTATTTACTAGGGAAAATACTACATAAATAATGCTATAGAAAGAATTGATTATTATAAAGTCACTGCAGTCATCACAGCTTTTAGCTCTTTGTCGGTCATTGCTTTTAATAATCTCATTCTTCCTAGAAGTCAAAACGTAAGAAATTAATTGTCCTTTTTTTGTCTCTACATCTCTCTTTGATATTTCTTCTGTTCGCTCACTTTTCCTGTGTAGTTTCAGATCATTAACCTGTTGATAGATCCAGTGAAGAGTTATTTTCAGTAGTCTGGCAGAGCCCAACGATACTTCTTTTAAAATACCACAGTTTTTCACAGAGTTAATAATGCAATACACTCTAAAAACTTTCATAGGGTTTTTGGAAGAAAAGTAGATCCATAGCATTTTTCCCTTCATACTCCACAAAGTTATAAAAGGTCTCTGACCTCATCTTCATCCATGCAGATCTACCTGCAGTCTTTTCTGCTGACTAATAGTGAGCATTGCTTTAAAACAAAAAGGGCCCCGTACTGTTTAACATTTTGTGCTTATTATGAAGACTTGGTCATTCCAAGATTCAACTGTTTGCTGGAGCCTCTGGAGTGTTTTTATTTTGTACCTTCTTTATCATCCTGCTCACTGGTTTGTCACAGAATCAGTGGTTTTGAACTGCTCTGATTGTAAGTGGAGGTAGGGAATTATTTGTTCTTACTATTTCCTAACTCACAAAGATCAACACACATCTGTCTTATCTGCATGACTCGTTTTCCTGCCTTTCCTATTTTAAAGAGAAGCTTCATTGAATGTCTTCTATGTCACACTGCATTCACACCCCAGAAAAACAAACAAGAATGGATTACAAAATAAAAGTTAGCACTAACAGACTATGATTGATAGCTAGAATCATAATTCATCAGTTTGCATGGCTTTATTCAGATCTTCTTGTTGATTTCATGTTCATAAAAAATTGAAATTTTACTTTTCCAAAATCTAAGATCTACCCATTAACCGGGTTAAACAGCTTCTATAGCTGCTTGATCTTGTTCAGCGTTGTCAAATGGGGGTGGTGTGGTGGCTTAGTGGTTGCCAGTCCATCACAGAGCACACAAACAACTGCATAACACGTCAGTGATTTATGCATGCCATTTCATGCAAAGTGTTGTTTAGGAGAGATTGCACTTCTTGTTTGTCTTGTATTCCTTTCAGAATTATTGGAAAATATGAGTAAACATATAACAATATAAGCATTTGAATCGAAATCAGTGGGCCGTGTCATACAAAGTTGATGTTTTAGGACACTATTACCTTCAGTTCAGTGACTCCTTCTACTGGTTATAATTTGAACCCTTTAGGTATTTTGACCAAAATAAACTTGAATTGTCAAAGAGGAGTTGATGCATGCTCTGAAGCAAGTATGCTTCTACTTTTGCAGCTCAATGTCCATGCAGTCATGGTGAGCTGCACAACATCAGCTCCTTCCCTCCCCCATTCCTCCCTGGAATTACTTGTGTTCTTCAAGCATGCAGTTATACAAACAGGAAAACAAACAATCAATACTTACTTAAGAAAGGTCACTCCCACCTGCTCCTTCAAATTGGCTGGCTGGTGTATCAGTGAGTATTGCTGTTTTGTGAGGGCAGAGTTCAAACACATTGAACTTTTGAAGAAGTCAGCGAGGCAAGAACGGTTTATGTCCCGAAGCAAAAGCATCCTGGCTTTGAGGGTGAAATGCTCGAGGATGACTAGAGGACACAGGTGAAAGATTTTTCTTTAGGAATATTTATTTGGATACTGGGACACAAACACATTGCCTAAAGAACGTTCCTGCATTTTATCACATTACAAACAAAAACATTGATATATTTCATGAACCAAAGCAAAACAGCACCTTGTTTTCAAGAGTGTTTACAAGTCTAAATCTGAAAAGGCCCACATGCATTTGTACTTGTCCACATACTCTGATACCCTTTAATAAAATACAGTTGTCACCTTGTTAGCCAATATTATCTCTGTAATTTTATTTTCAACTCAACTGTTCTCTGCGGCCCTCAGAGGCGAAAAATGAGATATTTTGTAAGGCATATATCAGCCAAAGCCAACAGTTAATTTCATGTTTAAATTTTATTTGGGAGTTTGAATTTTAGTGTTTCCATAAGGAAACTCTAAAGATAAAAAGTTGCAGATATATATAAACTCATATGGACATATAAGCGAACAGCCTGAGCTGCTTGTGTAGCGTTAATAAAATGAATAAATTCAGCCGCTGTCAGACAAGTTGTCATTGCTGTTGACACAAAGCTGTTGGGTCTGCTGCCTGCTAAGATGAATTTGTGAACAAGTAATATTAATGTTATTCCCTATGGCCTGGGGTGGGGGCAGGGTTAGCTTTATTATGCAGCGAAGTAATAGCTTCCTATATGAAAAACATATTTTCTAACAAAAGAGAATACATTTGTATTCTGGTCTTCATTTTTTTCTAACACATAGGAGCTTGTTTATTGCTCTTTTGTGTGGTTTACGGCTAATAAATGTTGTTTTGCTGTCTTTAATAAGTACCATGCTTGACTTCTGCATCAGTTCAGGGTTTTGGTTGGATAATCTCAACAATTCGACTGTCTATAGGGTCATACTCTTTATTGTACTGCATTTGAGATCACAACAAATGCTGCTATAAACTCACATTGAGGTCACAGCCCAACCACTCGGAACTGATCGTTTCAGTCGCTGTAAAATGTGACAAGAATATAGGAGTATCAGACTTCTTTGGAAGTTTTGCGCAGCTTTTTTTTCTCTACTGAGCAGAAGGAGCCAGAGGAGAGGAAACCCCATTACGTCGGATCCTCTTATGGGGATGAGTGGAAAGGCACAAGGAGGTCTCTGCCTGCTGCTGCTTCTCCTCTCACTCATTCCTCTGGAAAGTAAAACTTGATTTGAAAACTTGGTTCTGCAGAAAGCCATCCAGTGTGGAGCGAAAGGCACCACGGCGGAGCCCATTGTAGTTCGTTCAAACAGCATCATCTGTGACCTGCGCAACATTCAGTGCAGGGCATCAGTTTCAAAGCCTCTCAGCTGTTGTGGGTTTATCTTCTGCATGACTAAATAACATCCAACTCTGTTTCTCAGCTCTTATGTAAGTACAAAAGGTCTGTAGAGATGAGTAAGAAGTTTGCCTTCTAAATATGATCTTCTCCTGTTTTTTTTTTCCACAACCACTTATCTCGCAGTCCCACAAACTGCGTAAATGAGTCAAGTAAATTTGCTAAAAGGCTGCTTTTAGTGCTGCCTTTCAGTGTGTCTGGAGCTTCAAAACACAGCATTGAGTTTCCTTTTCTGTGCTTTGTTCTCTATTCTATCCCTCTCTGAACGCTTTCCAAATCCAGCTCTGAAATCACAAGGCACCTAGAAATTATACTGCACTTAAGACTAATATGGTGGATTTACTTGTGACAGAGAATTCCCTCTTGGGACATGAAAGAGAAAAGGCCACAAAGGTATGAAAACAAGAGAAACACACAACAGTGTTTATCGCATTTCTAAGCAATAGAAAAACCTTTAATGAAACGTTTCAGACACTCTTGCGTCATGGGGTAAATATTCAGGCACACAAAAGTGGATAAAGGACGTGGTGGGGGTAAATAAGTGAAATCTATTGATTTAAAATCAGAAAACATTTAAATTTTTGCAACAGAATCCTGGAGCATGAAAGCAGTCCTGATGTTTTTCATCAGTCAAACTTGTCAAAAAAAGACAGCTGGGTCTGGACAAACATTGCACGGCTGTTGTTTTCAGCACCAACTTGAACTATATGACTACATTGCAGGGTTAAATAATTCACAGCTCACGAATCATGTCCTCACACCCTACGACCTGATGCTTGAATGTGACCTGACTGCTCACACTGTCTGTGCGTTCGCCACACATAACCTTCAGTTCACGGTTACGAAGAAGAAAAAGAAAAATCCGGAAGTTAGGAGACGCCCGCCTGAGAATAAAAGAATGCTCAACAAAACCAAACATGCTTCTTTGGCACTCCTTGCCGTTCTGTGCAGAGAAACTTCAACTTTAACTTCGCTACAGTTAGCTGCATTCCTTTGCTGCAGTTGTTTTGTGTTTGGAAACATCTCGATGTATGCTAATGTGAGAGAGATGATCCTTTCATAAATTAAATATGAAAGGATAAATGCTGTGGGAAAAAATATATTTATTTTTATGCATCTTTGAAGACTTCTGAAGTTCATAAACTCCAGTATTCAAATTTCTGCCTATCCTTTTTGCTGACATGTCTACTTTTAGTCAAGCAACACTTAATAATAATAATAACAATATAATATTATATTCAACAGTGCAATACCCTCAGGAGTGGCAATCAGAATTTCAAATAGACTTGATTTTCATGTGGCTTAAAATCTTTTGAATTGTTGCTGATTGGGAGCTGGTCGTGAGGTGTTAATTGCTTCTCGTTACACTCTGTAATTCACAATACATGACAAATACTTTGGCTGAGACTCCACCAGATAGCTAAAACTGTCCCACGGCTGGAAAGTTATCTGCTACTTAGTCATGCTACATCACCCTGAACATCCCAACACTATGATGAAATGTGGTGGTGGCAGCATTATGCAATGACACACAGAGCAACTTGTCAGGCTCAGGATTTGAAACTGGGGATGGGGTTTACCTCCCAGCAGGATAATAAGTCTAGATATAGACTTATTACTAGAATGAAATGGTTTAGATCAATACGTGTTATGCATTAACATGGCACAGTCAAATCTTACACTTAAACATGCCAAACCTGCTGTTGTAGTTGCAGCAAAAGGTGGTTACATAAAGTATCGACAGTCAGAAAACCATGCATAATTTCCTTCCATATCACAAATTTGAAATGTGTAGGCTTGATGATGAATTAATGAGCCTCATTAAAATACCATCAAGTTTGTGGTTATAATGTCACTTAGGTTTGGAAGATACTGTAGGTATGTTCATAAGTGCATTGTCTGAATCTCTGCATTCCTTTGTATAGGAAGAGAAACCTGAGAAGGGAAAATCGAATGTGCTAAAGGAACAACTGTAAAAGCACAGTTATTCATTCATGTTTTAACCATGTGGTTTATTTGGGGAGAGGTTTTTTTTCAGCACTGTTCTTTCCAAGCATAAAAATGCTGTTATCCTATCAGCCACATAACTTAAAAATAAAAAATACAAGCAAAACTCCTGGCTAAAATTGCAAAGTTCATTGAATTTGATAATTAACTTCACCTTCATAAGCTTAAAGAGTACTGCAATTTTCTGTCAACAAGTCCAACAAAGCATTTTCCTGCACTTGAGGGTGAAACTGATTGAAATGTAACCACTGATTTGTATTCTCTCTTCGTCAGCTCTCAGCTCAACACAACGGAGAGTCTAAATTTTCATCTGGATTTAGGCTTGCTGTCTCTTGAGCTTTTTTTTTCCATGTCAAGGCGCAATAGGACTGAGGTTGTCACAATAATTAGCAGATGTTCAGCTTGATTGACTTGGCAATCAAACATTCAAGCTGACTGTTAAAAGTAATTTTTGTCTGGGACCTGAATGCAGTAGAGCTAAGCCATGTTACAAGTCTTTAGTGCATTGGGATTGCTGAGGGAGGATGACATGATATTATGTTTGTCAGATAGGTGATTAACTACGGAAGAGGATTAGGGCCACTGGAAAAAAAAATAATTCTCTCTTCAATCTCAGAATTCTGACTTTTTTCTCAGAACGCTGAGAAAAAACTATTATTTTTCTTTCTTAGTGGCCCTAATTATCGTCCATAGATTGGAAATAAAAAAAAGAACAATGAGATACTACAAGAAACTGAATTTTGCTACTGAGGTTCATGTGAAGCTCCAAAATAAGTTTAGAAATTTGAAAGCTACTGCTCAGATACAAGACATATTCATAAAATTGATAAATCTCCAACTCAATTTTAAAAAGTTCATGTTAAATGTAGATTATACAACTTAGCAGCCAAAAGCTTCTGCCATTCTATTTTCGTTTTTGTGTTAGTGTATTATAATTAAATTTTAAATTGCTATTACATCGCAATTTATGTTTGATTATAAAACTGTTGCAAGAACATGGTGAATGATTTGAATTATTTCTTACAACACATATTACAAGAACTGGTTCTGCATAAACATGCAGTAAAACTTTGAATTCAGCAAATTATTGAAAATAGTCTTTGTAGAAAATTATTCATTTATTTTCCAAGAAAAATTGGAAACCACCTGATTGTGTCTGGTAGAGCTATGTCGTATTACTTCTTATCAGAGATTTAATGAGCAGCATATTGTCTTGTTTTTGCAACAATCTCTTATGCACATTTAGCAAATAAAGCTGTTAAAATAAATATTTAAAAACAGATTTTAAAGAATCAAACAGCATAATAACTTTATTTGTTACAGCTTTAAGACCATGATGTAATTACTGTTGTCAGAGGAAGTTCATAAATGAAGGCTTATACTTGTAAACATATCATAATAATAGCAGCTTCTAGCGTAAAGAGTAAATTATGTGGTATTAGCAACTGATAAAGTGTTCACTAGATGAAAAATGTCTAAGGCCCTGGAAAAAAAATTAAATAGTTTGTTGGCTATGTGTGCGAAAGTGATGTTTGAGACAAAAATGATCTCTTATGCAGGGCGCTGCTACTCCAAACCTCCCCCAAAAAAGGAGACATCAAAATCAGAAAAAGAATGACTTTACCAGATGAAGATTAAAGCTCAGAATACACTGGGCCATTTTAATAGCAATAAATGACGGCAGGTAGCAAGACGCTCACAAGGTTTGCCTACATTATCAAATGACTTTCTACTTGGTACAAAATAATATTTGAGTCTTATAGGAATGCAAACATCTCCATGTGATTTTTTAACTACTCACATTGGTTGAAGACAACAGTGTAAACTGTGTAATCTATCAGGACACAGTAGGGACTAAAGTCACAATGTTTGAACTGCAGGGGATGATTGACTGCGGCCATTTTCACGACTGTCCACCCTGAGGAGATTGTGAGACATTTATCCAAAAATCAGTCATAGAAAAAAATTGCCATGGGATCGCCAATGTCATTAGGATTCAGCCACCCAGGACTGAGAATGTCTCCGCCACATTTCATGGTTGTCAAGCTCGAAACAGTCCTTCATTGTCTCCATTATAGCCGCGCTCATGTCGGAAAGCTAATGCAACAATACACTTAAGATAGTAAAGTCTCTGTATGGCAGGTCTCACACATGAAATGAAGAGAAGGGGCAGCTCTCTCATAGATGTCTTGCTGTCCCTTGAGCTTTATGGCACAGGGCTCTGCTTTGACTGGAGGCTCATATGAGAACTCTAATGTAGGCATGAAGAGCAGCAAGAATGAGACAGAGACACGCCACATGGCAGCGAGAGCTGCAAGAGAGTGAAACAAACTTACATTGTTCCTTCTGCTAGAGTGGTTTTATATATTCTCAGTTTTCTCTGGTGGTTTTGAGTCATGCAAATATAAAGGCATCAGTTTGATGTTTCTCCCTTTTTCTGACTTGTAACAATATTCACATGTATGTCTGCTGCTAACTACAAATATGATTATAGCTTAATTAGCTATGTCTTCTTTTTAAAATAATGTTTTTAGGGATTTAGATTTCAGTCCATGCCACTATAGACTGTTTATAAAATATGATGTAAGTGCAAAAATTATACAACTACGTACTAAAGCTGTCATATAAATGTGCTGGGAGAAGATATACAGTTTCACTATAAAATGTAGCAACAAAAAAAGAGTAATTGCTCAAAATGATGCTCTAGTGCAGCCGTGCTAAAAGTAGTTAATATGATTAGTTACTCTCTGAAAGAAATAATAGATGGTTAATAAAATAGGAGAAAACAAATTACACCAAATACGTTCATGCTCCCCCCCAAAAAATTATACTTGTGTGCGTCGTTCCAACACGTTGGGGTCCATCGTGCTTCGTTTCTCAGAATACATAATAAACCGCCACAGGGACTCATTGTTGGTCCCTGTGTTGTGTTATTGCAGCAGGGCTTCAGGGCGCATCAGAACATTTTCAAACAGGCAGTAATATATCACCAATATATCAGCCAGTACAATGCGGGCCATGTACACGGAGGCTAAATTATTAAAGTGCAGCATGGGCCTCAGGTAGTTAAGCTAAAATACCTGTTGATTTTGCATTTGAAAATGAAAGAGCGCAACTTCAGAGTTTTATTAGCTTCAATTTCATTTTCTGTGAATTTCCCTCGAGAAAATGCTCGCCGAATATTATTTTTTTCTTCCCTTTCTCTCAGGGAGGGTTGTGTGTGAGTGCAGTTAAGAGTTTCTGTGTCTTGTCTTTTAAGCTTGAAAAACTATTGTATGCCTCAGCTGCTAGAGCATAGGCAAAAAGAAAAAAAAAAAGAAAATCAGCTGACAGGATTACTGTGTTCAGATGTAAATCCCGTAGGATTTCAAGTGCTCTCTGAGAACGGCAGCATTCTGAATGTTGCATTGATTCCAAGGAAATCCTCAATCACAATTGACATTTTGCAAATTAGACAAGCTCGGTCCTTTCAAATAAGGTTGCTTAAACTGCCATTGACCGAGGGCCAAAAGCTATTGATGGCACAATATAATGTTTTTTAACTGCTTTATCAGTACCAAAGCACTCACGTGTTGGCCCTAACGAGGCCAGGAAGATCAATAGAAGGTTGTTTATCAATGGATTTGGCACAGAGCTGTCACTCACCTTCTCCCCGGTAGTTGAAAGCCAATCAGATTTGATACTTTCCTGCAAATTTCTGCGGTTGCCTCTAAAGGCAAAGTCAGCAATCTTGCAACATTTAGTCAAAAACTGTTTCACTGCAATACCGCCCCTGAAAACAATTATTTAAAAAAGATATTATACAGCACCTTCGACTAGAAAAGGTGTGGAAATAAAGTCTTATATTATTGCAGTTGCATAATTTCACACTCCACATGCAAGACTGAGCACCGGAGGTTTTCTTTTTTCTTTCTTGACGTCTTCGTCGTCAAACACTTCTTCTGTAAATACTTGGTCCATGGCTGCATTGAATTAAAACAGACTTGGAAGATGCTGTCAACTACTCTTACTTTCATGTTGAAAACATTAGAGAAAACTCACATGTTGTACATAAAGTTACCATGGAGACGAGTCAAATCTCCAGTTTTTAGTGTGTAAGTTTCTGTTTTGTGACTTAAGTTTGATTCAAGTTTCAGTTCTTGACTTGAGACTCTGTCTCTGTTGTGATAGCAAGCCACACAGCTCTTGTTGTTTTAAACTTATTTATTAATGCTCTTACTGTAGATTTGAGTAGTTTTTGACAAGTTTCTATTTTCTGCACATCATTGTCCTGAATACTGAAGGTCAACACACATCTTTTGGATTTGGGTGGTATGTTTTCTTGTCTTTTTGCTTTTGAAGAGTGATTAATAGAAGTGGCCCTTTGTGTATATGTCCTGGAAAAACAGGAGAATATTGGTCACCTGATAGACATTTCTTAACATTCTGATCAATAATCGAAGCATACAATATAATAATACTTAAGTTAGATCTATTTTATGGGAATTGTCAGGAGTTTGATTAATTGTTCCACCAATGATTTTGTTTAAAGTTATTGTTCCTAAGAGTAGGGCTTGTTTTTTCCTTCCATGGTATAAATGGCTAAGAAATGACTAATATCTACTTACCTAAGCTTGTTCGTGTTTAGAGCCAGAACAATAATTAAAAAACTTTACAACTGGAACTGGGACAAAAAAGGCTGAATGAGGACCCAAGTTCATCCTGCCACCACGCACAGAGAGGATGGAAGAGGAGTTAAAAATATCTTTGAACCTTGCTGCTGCAATTTTTCTTTAATATTGTTGCGCTGGAATAAGAGGAATTCATCTGAAATTTGCTGATATTTATCAGGGGTCCTTGTAAATGTGGAGGCCACCTAATTTAAGCAGGTTAACAATGTTTAGTTTAGAATTAACTTTTTTAGATTGATAGAATAAACGTTTAGATTGGCTCTGCAAAATATTAAAATAGACTCCGAGTACAGAGTAAATATGGGTTCTTTATCAATTACTGTGTATCACTATGCACATGCAAATCTAAAGAAACAGCTTTCCTAATTTTAACAAAAAATTAACTTTAACTGACAAGTATACATTTTGTCTCTTGCAGCATTGAATTAATTATGGGGAGGCGTGAACAGCTGGTGTAAAATAAAAGACTTTCAGGACAAGCCTTGGAGACTATATGTGAAAGACAGGATGTAATTGTCTGCACAGAGGAAGTGAGCAGTAGCAGGCTGATTCGTTCAGCTCCTCAGGTGTTACACATCTGGCTTGCAGACAGTCGTCATTGACGGAGCGTTCCTCTCCTCCGTGCTTTAAATCTAGCCACTAAAACTAAAAGCTCACACTAACGTAATCATGCACATGTAATCTGTTCGCATTTGGTGTGTTCAGAGCTTTGTGTTAAAAATTAATACCCAAAAGGAGCAGCAACATAATCTTAACTTCCTCTTTGACTGATTGTTGTATCTCCTGTTTGAAATTAAAGCACAGTTATTGTATTATACTTGTGTGAATAGTGTGCAGCCAGATGACACTGACTCAGGTTTTTCTTTTTAATCAGCCTTTCAGTGGTTTGAAAGTGGCTTCAGCTGACACGATGCCTATAATGGGCTGTTTTTTTAATTAAACTCATTTCATGGTCTGACAATAGAAAAAAAAATTTGAACAAGAGCAACTTTATAGGCAATTATAGTGGGTTACTTAAAGCGTATGAGAGCACAGAGACGAGAGGAGAAGCAAACAGATGCACAAGGCTGAATAGAAACCTGATATAATTATTAGGCTAATTGACAAGAGGTGTCATGTATATAATTTAGGTCTATAAGCAGTTTCTTCTTAATTTGCTTTATTAAATGTGATAATTACGTGGGAAAGTTTATACATGCAGGTGTATATAAGAACTTCTTAAATCTGTGACCAAACAATTTTTGTGCCCTCATTATACAGAGTCAGGATTCATAACTAGTATTTTGTTCATTTATTTGTCAAGAACCTTACACAAGAACATTAATCTCATAAGAGAACAGATGTGTTGGATCAAACTAATCCGCTGGCTTATTTGCATTTGTGGTCAAACATCAGGAAAACAAAATATTCCAGAAATACATACCCATGTAAGAAAACGATAATAATTTAGCAAAACTGTCTATTTTTATTTATGTTCCAAAGAACAATCTTGGTCTGATTCTAATTTATTGTCATCACCATCACAGTGATTCCTTAAGCAACTCTGAAATGGTTGAAATCGCACCACAAGACTATTTTGGTTGTGGTGGATATGATTCCAACATGCTGAACGGCTAACAAACTGGTGCTGCTAAAACAATTGAAAGTTATACATAGAACAACCAAACATGAAACAACGGTGATGTTAATGTAAAAGGACACGCTGCCACTCATGTTCCTCCTACAATCAAGACAGGGAATGTATTTTATGTAGTTGTTGTCTGTTTTCTGATTTTGTGAGAAATTAGTGTGTATAAAGATCTACCTATAGCTGTGCAGTGATACTTTGAGTGTCAGTGTAACAGTTTCCTGAACTGACACATTTTCATAGTTCAATTTTTCCTAATTTTCTATATGTGTATTTTTCTGAGGAATATTGCAGCATGGGAAGATGGGATATCATACAGCAGCCTATCCAGGAAGGCTGTTTATTTTTCTTGGTAGTGATTGGCTGTACCCCCAAGAGAAGAAATAAAGAATACTGTGGATCATACCCACTTATTCAGCATGCTACTTATAAAATTACAAAAATGCAAAAATGACAATGATATGTTTTTGTCTTACATGATTTGTGACAGAGTGAGAATTATCATGACTGCTTATTTCTTCTTCTGGCGACTAGAGTGGATCCCCACCTATTCGCAGTTCAGTATTTGCAGATTCACCTTTTCATAGAGCATCTAAAATATTCAAAAATAAATGCAGCTTGAGAAGCTAAAATACCTTTGTGCAATGCCACTTGACAGAATATTGACTGGCCTTTGCAAAGGAAACAATCCAGGAGCACAATTGATTTTCTTTGATGCTATTTGGCTGTGAAAAATAGCAGCACGACTTAAAATAAGTAAGATTATAGATGTTAGCCTCTATGTCATGCTAGTCACTACGTCGCATTTTGGAGTGTTTGAACTATCAAAACAGGCAGTTATAATTGCTTTTAGAGAAAATATCAAGCATTTTTGGATGGTTCCAAACCTTCTAAATACTTGGAGTCCACAGTATAGCAAATATTGCTGCTACTTATTTAATCTGGACATTTTGTTTGGAAAATCTTTAATTATTCAATAAGATTATGAATGTATTTGTGCTAGCCTTACAGAATCAGAGTACCATCAAAGTAAAAAATAAAAAAAGAAGAATGTGGGTCTACACAAGATGAACCCCTGCATTTATTTTGCTTGCAGCATCTGCAATATTTAGACAAAAAGCTGGAGCAGGGCAAAGATTCTGTAGTAGTGAACTTGTGACTGGGGTGATTGTGGTAACAGCAACGGTTTGAGGGATTTCTCAAAGGAGTTTGCATGCATCAATGTGACGCTTTCCTGAATTCCAGAATGCATGCGTGTGTGTTTGTGCTTGAAGGCTCATTAATTGTCTCCTTTCATTGCTGTACAGCTAGTCGGCATCTCACCTGAGATGATCCTTTCTGAAGTTTAACTTGAATGCATTTTAAGAAACCAAAGTGAATAAAAGTAGGAAGAATCACAGGGTTCTCAAATCTCTTTCTGTTGGTGATAGATATACACTGGCAGGTTTACCACAGAGGCTTTGACTCTTTTTTTCTCCCAATCACACTATATTGTAGTGTAAATGCTTCATTTTTCTGCCATGTGCTGTTCACATAATCCTTTGCTTTATTGCTGAATAAAGCAAAGGATTTATTGAGAATTTTGCATTCTCAAAAAAGGTTTAGCATTTTTGAGAATGCGACTGAAAAATCTTCTATTCATGATTCAGATTCTCATTTACACATTGGGCTACGGATTGATGTTTGAAAGTTCTCGCAAATGTTGAATCTCTCCTACATGTTTGGTTTTAAAGAATCAATGATCCCTTGTTTTCATTTTGTGTAAATGTTCGTGAAGCAGGCTTTGGGCTGCTTCACTCATTTGACAGATTGTATTATTAGCAAAGTTTGGATTCACATGAGACGTTTTGCAAAAGGTGGCTGTTTGTGCTCTTGTCGAAAACAAAAGATAAGCCTTCAGTGGTGATGTGTGACAGTTCTATTGTACATGACTGGGCTTCTTCCCGTTTCGCCTGGTTAACTTGTCTGAGGGTAATTGTCTGATCTGGTGTCTGTTCCACATCTTTGATTCAGGCCCTGAGCTGCATGGTAGCATGCAGTGCGCCTTTTTACACTTTGTCTCTCTGCGAGTGGAAGTTATGTGAAATACATGTCACAAAAAAGCATTCTACATAAATCTTTCTTGCTCCATTAGTCAAGACGCTGGCTTTTATGAATCATGATGTGAGTTTAAATGGGAGTCTGTGTATACAGAATAGCTGTGTCTCGAAGACTGTGTCCACTTCTTTCAGAGTTGGCAGGTTGCTCAGTGCAACACTGGAAAATGCTTTTTGTGCTCACTGAGTGGGCAATTGTTCATTGTTCTGGCTTGGCTTTGCTGCTGTGGTGTTGCTGACACGACTCCAAGGTCAGATGTCCTCAGTGATGCACTACACCTGCAGATGTGAGGAGAAGAGGTGCGTGTGGGCTTGCAAGGGCAAAAGTGAGCAGAAGATGCTTTTTAGCAGTGCATAGGAGACGGCAAAGAAAGCCAAGTTTGTTTTGTAGCACCATTCAGACACAAGGAAGTCAGTGGTTCACAGAAGAAAATATCAAGAAAGAAATATTTAATAATTTACACACTACAAGATAAGAAAATGAAGATCCAATAAAATAAACTAATATGCTTTACTTTTTTAATAAAGCCACTGCAAACAACAATTTGTTAGAGGCAGTGCATTGCTATGGCAGTCACAAGTACGTTTTCAGTTCTGATTTGAGCAAGCCAAAATGTTTTGCTCAGTTTTTCAGGGAGTTGGTTACAGAGCTAGACAGTTTATATACATCTCTAGTGAACTAAGAAGTCCACATAATCCACACAAGATAAGCAACTTTGGGCAAAGACTTTTCATAAGCTAATAGACCAATACAAACATTTTAGAAGCCGGCCTCTTATAAATAAGTGTGGAAGAATCTCATATTCAGAATTAGACCGTTCTGAAGTCGACAGCATCGATTCTGAAAATATTGCTACTTTAAGCTTCCACAGAATCAAATCAAATTTGCCATGAAAAAACACAAATACCAGTTCACAATAATCCAAGTGGATCCAAAGTAAGCAGACATTTAATATCCCTTTTTAGATATTCCATTTAGAGTTTTCTAATTTTAGGGACGTTGAGTGACTTAGTGTTGATGCTAACTTATAAATGTGCTTTAACTTACAGTTTCCATTACTAAAGGAAAGTTAGAATTTTTGATAAATACCTACTATTGAAAAATTTTCATTTCTTATCAAAACACTATTTTATTTGTAATGATAGCTTTTAAAATTAAGAAAAAATAATAAAGCAAAGATAGAATTGATACATTTTCTTCTGTGGAATATTGACTTTGATGGAAAATTAAAACCACATGATCTTCAATGTAAGAAGAAAAAATATATATAATTGACTTTTAGCAGATCTGTTGTTGAAATCCAATGCCATAAAAAAACATTTTAAAAACTTGTCTGTTTTCCAGATATTAGACCTGGACTTTCTTGTTCAGCAGGACTATTTAATTTTTAACTGGAATGTTCAATTCAAACCTGATGCTAACTTTATTCATGTGATTTCCACCAGGAGTCCTTTGGGTGTTTATTTAAAGTTTTTTTTCTGTTGTAGACATTTAGTAGCTCAAAACGTAACTAAATAATAATAATAAAAAATACATGATTACTAATAAAAGCCAATTTACTCTAATGAGAGCCACAACAACCAGCATTTCTTGAGAATTAATGTTAATTGCAAAGAGAGTGTGAATCCCTGCTTCACTTTGTTGCCGGTTATTAATTTCAGTCATTCACTTGCTGTATCTAAAATTAAATTAGTTAATAAGACGCTCTCTGTCTGAACTCTGTCAACACAAAAAAAGCCACTAGAGCAGTGTTTTCAAAGTTCAAGCTTTTCATCATTTCAAATTCTTCCTCATCTTTTATCTACTGATGTATTTAGTTAAATAATGAGTTTGCTGATCACCATTTTGTAATCAGTTTAATTAAAACTGGTTTGAAGAATGTTTCTTTTATTCATTTTTTTCATAATTAAACATTCTTAAGAAAATAACTGGCAGACTTAATTATCAGACTGTTTCTTATTTCTAATTGGGAACAGAGCTGCTGCAAATGGTGGTAAGATTATGCTTGCATAAGTGTCCACCTACACTGATGCTTGGTTGAAGGAAGCTTTGATTGAATCTCAGCAGTTAGTTTTCTTGGTTACATGTCCAACATCTAGTAAATATGATTAGTCTAAGTAAAGTCTGACATTTGTTTCTTTGCATTCTTTAACTAAAGCCACACAGACCTCAAACCTTAAATTCTACAACATATTCAAACAGACAATCAAAGCTTTTCTTATAGTGCACATAACAACAGTTAACTACTGTTGGTGTTAAATGCAGCAAAACATGATGTGTGCAAAATTAAATTTGTTTTTAAATCAATTTGTGGTGATGGGAAAAAAAATCAGTGCAATTCCTGAAACTAATTAGTAAGATGAAACTGAAAGTAAGTCGCCATTTTAATTGACACAAGAAAGTACAACTTTATAAAAAACAGTTGGCTGCACTGTAGCATGCTAATTAAATATCTGCAGGGGACATCACGGTCATGAAATAATTCAAAACAAACCACAAAATGTAACAGTTGCCTTGGAGAGAAATATTATTTTTCACCAAAATGCACCTGAATGAATTTGAAGCCTAGATTTAATAGGAAACAAAAACAAAACATCCAAAACGGTTAATTAAAATCACAGAATATTCAAATGTCAGCCACATTAGTGAAGCACAAGTATTCTGCTTGGTCCCAAAACGTGGAAACTTTAAATGTTGGATAGAAATGCAGATTTTTGAGTAGCAAACAGCAATCAGATGCTGATGAGATTAAGTTGACATCCGCATGTAGCACATTTAGACAAACTATTATATTCATATTTGAAGTTGCTGAATGACTTCTTGGTAATTGAGCAGGCATGTAGTCATGGTTGATGGCCAATATTTTCAAAACAGCAAATATCAACTTAATTTAGACCAGTATCTTGTTAATGTTACATGGAAGAAATGACATCTGGAATCTATAAAGATTAATTTAAAATTAAATGTTTTAGAAACATTACGTGAATCATCTAATTTCATTGTATGTTAGAACTGCAAAGTGTGGCATATTTTATTAGGATTGTATTGGAATCGCCACAAAGTAAAAGTGACAAAGAAGGAAAACAATTTGTGATATAATTGTTTTTTGTGTTTTCTTTTTGTTAATAAAACAGTTTCTCAAACTTTTGAACTGTGCATTTGACTTCCGGTGTTTCCACAAAGCAATGATTCAGGGTTATAAATTTATAGCACACTTCACAGATTTCTTAAATATTTTAACAGTGATTTATTATTTTCCTTCTACTTCATAGACTAACATAGAATCTTATTAAATACACTGAAGCTTTGCTCTATTTCACTGCTATTCACAGCACAATGTAGATATTACAGAAAAAAAAGGAGGTTTCAAGAGACTTTTTTCACCCGACTCACCTTGACCTTCCAATGTATCAGAATGCATCAGTATTTTACATCGTAAACTCCGACCATCAACTCACTTGCTCGTAAGATGAAGCAATATTGGGTTTCTATCATCCTACTCAAATTGAAAGCATGGGGCCATGGCCCAACTCCCATCATAATATTTAGCTCCTTGTAAGTCAGATGCAACTTGACATCCTGAGGCGGTTCTGGCTGTCCCCCTTAAGACAGAAAAGGAAAGGTGACTGGGCTTCTGCCACTGGGAACCAGACTGCTGGAGGGAAGAAACTTTACTTCATTGACCTGAATTGTTCTTTGTAGGATGTGTACTTTCATGATAAAGGATACTTCATGTGATGGATAGATGAGTTTCAGGTGAAGTGGACTCTGAGCGACTTTAAAGGGGGTGATATTTGTTCATAAAGCCAGGGTGGAAGGTCATTGTGCATGCGTCACTAAAACAAAGGGTAATAACTTCCCTCAGTTGGCTATAAAATTCTTCAACTTGAACTCAGTGTTGTCTGAAGCAGCATTCCATTATCTTTATTCCTCAGTTTTGTGACTAATCATTTTGCTGACTCAGCTTTATGTTTTTTTTATTGTTTTCCCCTTTTCAATCATTTTAAAGTATTACTAGGTTCACTGATAGTAATGATTTATGCAGTTTTGGCCAGAAATGTACAAACAACCATCATGGAATTTCATTAACGGAGACCGCTTGGTGATTTATTTGAGCCATTCTGATGAAATGGTTATGAGACATACAAAGCTGAAATATGTCCATACACCCCAAATGATATTTACCTAAATGTCTCTTACGATGTTGCACCATGTTGTAGATATAACAAATTTCTAAGTAGATACTTTACCTTTGTTCTAATAAAAATTGCTTTAAGTTGGTTCTGGTGATGGCATAAAATTTATATCATGACATGTATTGTGATGGGTGGCGATAACGATTTATACATAATAATATAGTTTGCCAGCTGATCACGACACCAAACTCACCTCTTTGAAAGAAAAGTACACTTTAAATAAGTTCCTGGAATAATTCCATCCTCACATTATTTCAAAATCTTTTTACCAAGCCACCAGAAAACCAACAAATCAATGATGTTCTGATAAGAATATTGGCAAAAATCTAGACAGATTTGTGACAAAACCATACTGATGTCAGCAAAATGTATGTGGTTTCACAGCAATACGTCGAGGTATATTTGACTGATATTAGCAGCACTGTTTGTATTTATCAATTAGAGAAATCCAAAATCAATTCAAGCTTTTGCAGTCAGAGAGGCTTTGTTGTCTTGGTACTTAACCTCAAAAAATTAATTCTTTAAACAGATAATTAAAAACTAATTTGTTGTGACATTCATGAGAGTAAACTTTTCTCCGGCACTGCAACCTCCACTCTGAGTGGCAGTTTAAGATGCTCATTCTTCTTGTATTTTTTCAGTACAAAATACTAGCTCTGCATAAATTGTAGGATACATTGAAACTGTGTTCATTTATCACAACACATTTCCTACTGAAAAGAAATACTGCAACAACAATGCACAATGTTTTGGTGAAGAAAAAAAATTAACCGCAGGGATTTAATCAGTTTTAGTGCCCTAAATAATCCTGTGTGGGACATTTTGCGGAAAATTTGATTCATCTACACATCTTCACTGAATCACCATTCAGGGTCTGATGGGTCGGCTGGATGCATGCTACTAACGCAGGCGCTCACGGTAGCATAAAATAATGTCGGATAGAGATTCAAGGCTGCACATCACGCCATGCCGAACTAGTAGAGAGCTGCCTAATGCGCCTAATGCTCTGCTCCCATTCTTAGCCAGTACATACTGTACGTCTCAAGTGCATGGCATCAGACACACTAACAGAAGGAATGGGATATCTGTGAAATTTCCCACTGCTGAGATGAGTCTGTAATTACATGGCCCCTGCTAAATAATTCTTTGTGAGGAGCCGAAAGGAAAGATAAAATTGAGGAGGCTCGCCTGCATTGTCTGCACTATTAGGAGAGAAATGGGCCTCTGGATGAGATTCTGTCTAGTCTGAAGAGAGAGCTGCACAGGGAGAGCAAAGATAGTACAGTCATAGTCATTGGGATGCAGGTCAGGGTGCTGCAGGTGCATGGCTGACAATGAATGTGTCAAGCCCAGCGCGGTCCAGGTGTAGCTAGAGAAAAAACATGCGCCGTACTTGCTCTTTGATAAATAATATGTCACCGGCATATTAGGGCCGGACAGGACGAGACACAGCGGAGTGAAGTAAAGATGTCGCATACGTCCCCAAACATAATTTGCATTTTATGTATTTTTCTTCTCTTTCCAAGTACACAAAAATATATAGATTTCACTGCTGTTTTATTATTTCACATGCTTTTCCCTCCAGCACTAAAATAATGTTATTATGCAGGCTATAAAGATCACAATGCCGTGCAGTCCAGTACGCTTTGCAGGCAAGAAAAATCAATACAGCTGGTTGTAATGTGAGATCCTGCAAATTTCAAGGAATACATTTGATAACACTTAGTCATAAACCTGCAGGCTATGTTGTAAGAGCTGAGTATCTGTCACACCTGAAGAGCGCGCAGAGCGTATTCACGGTTATCTGCTGCTCTGCTGAACCACAGCGTTCAATGAACAAGCTATGCTTTGTGTGAGGGCTAATTCAAAAGAAGCTTTATGAAATCATTTAAAGAAGTACCGTGGCTTCACACAATAGCGCTCATGATTGACACCATAAAGACTCTACTGTTATTTCAGCTTTAAAAGCGTGATCCTTAAGTCAGTGGGCTCCATTTGTGCTGTGTTTTTGTCACTGAAACACCTTTTACACTACACTACATAAATGCTGGGCCTGTCCTCGGTGCACACTCTCCTCTGATGAAGCTTGGAGAGCTATTTGGCGTTGGGAAACAATTTGAAATACCAATAGAGCTGAAATAGCAGTCTGTTTACCAGATGGAAAGATGGAGGTCGGTCAGGTTCCCTTTTGTGAGCTATCCACACTTCCCTCCCACGCTCAGCTTTACTCCACTGTGTGGCTCTCCTGGTCAAATATCTGACTTGTGAGTCATACCTTGCCTCTGTACCCATGGAGAAGCCTGCTGGTTGTCTTAAAATACACTCTGACAGGGCAGCCATGCAAGAGCTTCCAGGGCCGACGTAGAGCACTGGAGCCGCCCAGGGGACCGGCATGGAGTGAGCGGCAGAGACGGAGGGTGAGGGATTCGGCTGGGAAAAAACGACGAGTGGGCTGAAAGAGGGAGACGGTAGAAGGTTAGATAAAAGATTATAAAAGCCTAACTTTTGTGTCACGTAACACTGAATGTAGCTCAGCAGTGTAGGCAACTCAGAAAGGCTTATTGTGATTTTCACATCAAGAAGATGCTGCAACAATAAACATCCAGAGCACCTGAACAAAAAATGAAAAACAAAATGTCAGGATAAAGGTGGAGAGAGGTGCAGCAGAAGGCAATGCTGCTGATTAAAGAAGGGAGAAAACAGGAGCTTGACTCCTGTTTTTTGTTTGTTCTTCAAAAACCAAACTATATAAAGATATTTATGACTGATTTTTTGCTTTCGAGGGCAGAAATGCTAATCAAACTGTTTAAATAATCACAAGCCTTGCAAAACAGTTCCTGAATTTTTCACATTTTAAGACGTTACCACCACCAGTTTTGTTGTATTATACTGGAATTCTATGTGATCGATAAAACACAGCATACATACTTGAGTCTCATTGCTTTTTAAGACCATTTATGTTGCAACTGCAAGTGGTTTGGTGTGTACATCTAAAGCTTTGTGCATCTGAACATTTTTTTGGCCACTTTGCTTTTAGACAGACTGTTGTGAAAATAAATTTTAAAGTCCAACCACAGATTCTCAATAAGACCAATTTAAAAATATGCTTTTAATCAAAAATATTCTGTTGTTGGTTTGACTAAATGTCTTAAGGTCATTTTCCTGCTTGAAGGCAACATCTTCTCATTTTCAGGTGTTATATTGTGGTTTGTGGTTGAAAAAGTGAAAGGAGAATGCCGCAAGGTCTAAGTCATATTTTATCATGGCTCAGTTGGAGTGATATTTATTTTTCTTAAGAAAAAATAAATGGGCTAAAAAATAAATATCATGGGCTAAAAAATAATTATTGCTTTCAGTTTGTTTTTTCGAGTGACTTACATATACTATGCACGCATTATTGGAATAAGGGATGGGCATTTACCACTGATTATGAAAAATAAGAATTTGGATGTGTTGTTGTCATGATAAATTCAAACTATTAAGTTAGTAGAAGTAGAAGTAATAGGCTGTTGGGAAGAGCCTCTGGTTCATCGCAATAAAATGTGTTTCTGTGTTTTTCAGCCAGAAATGTGATTAAGAGGAAATATTTGGAGTGAAAGAAAAGCTGAGCTGACTGGTTATTGAGAAAATTCTGTGATTTTGTGACTTTTGATCAGATTTTCAGCAAGAATATTTGCATTCAGCCACCTATTATGAAAACAACCCATAGAGCTGACATGCTATTAGAGTAAGCAATTACCATGTTAGGAAGTTTTCTTTTAAACACTTGTTTATTTGTTGCAAATATGACTTCTGTGGTTGTCAGTTAAAAAAAAGTAGTTTTTTTAATCCATTTAATGTAAGGAAACATGGTGCTAAATTAATGAAAAAGCTCTAAAAGTCCTAAATTACATGCAGTTAAGATAAAAAAAAATGCTCAGAGAAAGGAGTTAGTGACTGGAATAGGGCAATTTTCAGCCTAATTAGCCATGAACTGTGCCCAGCTGGTTTGAAAATGTAAAATATGATCTTTTTCCAGTCAGTAGCAATGCACCACCAGGTCACACTGACAACAACACTTTTTGGCAGAAATGCTGTCGCTGAGTCAAGAAGACTTAGCTTTTTAACGTATTAGTTATGTGTTTAAAATTAAACCAGGTGAAAGAAAAATATGCTAAGAAGCCATTTTAAAAAGGCATCTATATTTTGTAAAACATGTAGAGGCAAGTTTGTTGATCATTCAGTCTGGGACAATGAAAAATGTGAGAAGCAGATAACAGGAAGACTTAACGTATCAGTATATTCTCTTTATTTGAACATGCTGCCTGTGGACATGTTGGTAGGCTTTTCTAAATGTGCCAGTTATCGTAAAGATCTTTAAGCAAATACATACAGAGAATGTAAGTCGTGTTAGCCAAATGACCTGAGCTGATTGTTTGGCAGCTCATCAGACTCTCGAAGTCTGCATCTGGTGTTTGTTCTCCAGTTGCTTGCTTGGTTGTTAAGCAACTAGCTGCAATCTCCTTCTAAAACTGATTTTTATTTGTTATTGCAGGTGTGCACATTTTTTATGATGACATGAAATAAACAAAGTCAGAATATCATTCCTAGTAGCCACAATAAACCAATGCTTAATGTTGATGCTCTGTTTCAAGAGGACTTTTTAAAACAAATTTACCAAATATTCTGTAAAATAATATATTTAGGTATTTGTATGCAAAAAAATCTAATTATTAGATATGTGAGGTCATACATCATAGGTATTCAAATAATCTATGCAGAATTATTTTTGTCTCAGGGTATTCTATTTTCTAAAACTGTTGTTCATGATAATAATAATATTTTCTGCTGTCATGAACAAGATCTTTCTGTTGTTTGATATTTGTTTTAATGCTTAGTCAGAGGAAAGTGTTTTTTTTATACAAAACTTGAAAAGTTTGCTAACACACCTTCTGGATGGCTAGAAAGAATATTTTAACAGTCTTTTCATTTTTTTTAAAATCGTTCTTAAAATGTATTTTGAATAAACAAAATTTGGTGCCAACCGTCTAAAAAACAGAGATAAGAGATCAATTACCAAATTATTATGGATGTCGCTATTACTAACACAAGTTAGTAATAGCGACTAAGCCAGACAGTACTAGCATATGTTTTCATGTCTTTTGCTGCGTGAAGTTATTTAAAAAAAGGTCGCAGTCCATCCTTGTGTTAGAAGTCTGAAGCAAAAAGGCAGGAGATGTGGATGCCTGAATACATCCTGCATTGATGGTGATAGACCACAAACAGATGATCAGTTGAGTCAAGAGACGATGATTAACGTTTCCCCATTTCAGCATCACAATTACCCAAAGCTCATGTCTGGCACCTGCCATCTATAGTGTGGATCAAAGTTAGGATTGCTGAGGGTAATCGCCTGGCCTGCTCTTGAATGTATCTGAGCTGACAGAATCGATGGAGGGAAAACACAGGGGTCTGTTATAGGGGACACTGCTTTATTGATTTACCAGCACAAAGTGCTGTGGCCGGTCTGAATAAAAATCTGCTGCTGAACTCCGAAGGTGGCTGAGAAAAAGAAAGACATGGAAGGAAAAAGAGAGTGGTAATCTGGTTACTGACATTAATTGAGAATTTCAACCTGAGTGTTTAAAAGGAGAGATGACTAAGCGAGGTTGTGTAAAGGTTAAGATGTGTTCACAGTTAGTTGGAATGCCAGGTGAAGTTAATTAGAGAGCCGTGCCCTTTCGGATGGATTCTCATATTTAGCAGGGCACAAGAGCCATAGGCAGCTCTAAATAAAGGTGAGAGACAGTAATGTTTGTGCTTTAACTGTGTCGTTCTGCTAATGTGAAGGTGATGATCTGGATGAGCTCAGAGCAAATATTGCACATTCAGCAGGATCTGTTCTCTCTCATTTGCCCCACGTAAAAATAAACGTCACCAGAGGAGCAGCGTGGAGCATATGGCAGAGCTCAGCTCTCAGTCAGAGTAATGGCAACCATCTATCCTCCTAGTCATCGGAGAAAACAGAAAAGCTGTGGCTGTAGGCTCAGTGTCGCAAAGAAAGCATCTGCTTCTATCACATTTGTTTAATTTTGGCTTTTTTTGTCACACCTAAATGTTTCAAATCAAAATAATGTTAATATCATGGGCAATAAAGAAACTGCTTTAACGTAAATATGTGAAATATTAAGGGGGACAAGTGATGCAAACCAACTTGGCCCAATGTAAGAACAGTCACTGCCTCTTAAACCCAATGACTAGTTGGCAGTCTTTTCTATTGAAGACAATGACTGCCATCATCACAAATTTGCATTAACTGGCAACAAGCCTTTAACATTTCTGTGGGAAAGGAGGAGTTTTGACCCAGTCATCGTTGCAGAACTATTTTTAATTCAACCACCCTGGAGGGTATTGGGGCTTTAATGGTCTGTTAAAGGCAAACCTCTCTAAAACCAGCGTTATGCATCATTGACTTGATGGCACACTTTGGGTCATTGTCCTGCCGCATAACCCAAGTGTGCTTCAGCTTAAAGTTACAAACTGATGACAAGATACTCTCCTTCAGGATTTTATGTTGGAGAACAGAATTCAGGGTTCCATCGATTAAGGGAACACAGATCATCAGACTGCCACTGACACGTTTGAGTAAAAGTGAGATTTTCTTTTCCTGAAATGCTGTTGGTGCCTTCATAGTCCACAAAATATGAATATGCAGGTTTTGGGGATCATCAGATGTTTTTAGCAAACAGAAAGGTCTTTGTGTTAATTTTGGTCAGCCGTGTTTTTTGCCATGGAACTGTGTTTTAGATGTTTTCTAGGTTCCTTTGTAGCCTCCTGGATAAGTTAGTGATGTGCTCTAGGAGTAATTTTGGTAGCTATTCCTCTCATAAGAAGATTGACCATTGCTCCGTGTTTTCTCTATTTGTAGATAGTGGCTCTCAATGTTAGCTGCAAATCTGCAATCATAAAATGACAGATTGATGTTTTCCAGTCTGTTCTTGATTAATTGTTGCTCAATGTCTCCCATTTTGAGACTTTTTTATCGTACTTGTTTTAAGTGATTTCTAGATTATATGGTTGTGATCCGGCCAGTAAAATTAATCAAATCTTGATTATGTTGTTCATAACAAACATTTGAAATGAAAATGAGAAATGCGACAAAAAAGAAAGCCAATAAAAATCTGTAAGAGTTGCAAAGACTCTTTTCATGGCACTGTGCATCACATCTTTTAAATTTAACATCTTGGAATAAAGAAAAGACTGAAATGAGCAGACACCATCATTGTCAAACTTTGTGCACCAAAAACCAGATGATGTCTTGGTTTCTGTCCAAGCCCCCAAAAGGGGACCCTTAGAAACATGACTCCAAATGAGCAGTGACTGGCAGAGTAGAAATGTTTCCCATGAAAGGCTTTAACTGGAGTGAGGGCAGCCAAGCAGTTTCTTCTTGCAGGAATCCCCGCGCCTCTATTTGCTGCATGATTAGCTTCTAAGTATATCTTGACATCAGTCAGCTCCACTTGGCCGTTCGCAACATTTCGCCTCCTTGATGGGCGGAAATGACAGCAGGTTCTGACAGATTCAACTATAACCCCGTGCTGTCTGTGGCTGAGCGCCAGAGCAAAGACGCACAGCTCCAACACAATGGCACACAATAACACACACACTGTAGGCATGACCCCATGAACTGACTATGGAGTTATTTTGAAAGCAATTTTGGACACCCCAGCTATGAAGAAATAAACATTTGCTTCAAAAAATATGCCCCTTTTCAGGAGATTTATTCAGAACTCTGTTGCCTGGCCTTGTAAAACACCAACAGTTGATATTCCATAAAACAAAAAAAAGAGGCCTATAAAGATATTGATCAGCTATCAAATTTGACAACTTTTCTGCTAAATCAAAGCTCTGTTGCATAGTTTGCATCAGACAGACATGGCTTTGTATCCAAACAGCAAAGCCATTTGTTAGCAGGGCAGAGGTAATGACTGTGTCTCTACATGCCACCTCGGGCTGAGCTTTGGTAATCTCTCTTTACCAGAGCGTGGCATCGCCAGCACAGCCGAGGAGGCAGGGAGGGGGGGAAATGACAGCTACCCCTCCCTCTCTCTCTGTCACTTTCTCCCCCTCTCTTCCTGTCCATCTGCGTCTCTCATTCTCACTCAGATTTTTCTTTTGTGAAGGCTGTGTTTCATCAGTGTGCCCTCACGCAACCTGTGACTTTCGGCTTCACTCCTCTGTTCCCCACCCATCTGTGGGTCTCAGCCCCATTGGATGGGAATGGCTGATGCTCGTCTCCCTCCGTTTCTCTGCTTCCTTCGTTGTCATCTGTCTGTGTTCTGACACGCCCACACAGATGATCAGCAAACAATTACTGCCCAGAGAAGTCCTGAAGCTGCCAATATCCCCCACATCCCCCAAACCCAGACAATCTGCCCTTAGTCATTTGAGCCAATATAAGCCAACGTTTTTCCACAGTTTTTTTTTTCTCCTCATTTCTCCCTTTTTTAATTAGAGCTGCACAATATATCAAATTGCAATTGTCATGGCACTATCCTTGAGTGCAATCTTGCAGTCACAAAGAACAGCTTTGATACAATATTTGTTAGGGTATTATATTTCAAGTGCTAGTTCAAGTGCTACAGTGATACAGGTTCAGATTAAATATAGTATGTACAGGGTTTCCCCCAGTGTGTTATCTGCCTGGCGGCCCACCATGCTTTACTAGGACATAATTTTCAATAAAATTCATTGTTATTTGTCTTACGTAATGTTCTTATCTCCTGACAATCAGAATTTGGGATCTTCATTAATTATAAGATATAATAATCAAAATGAACAAACATAAACACCAGACATACTTTGCTCTGCATCCAGTAAACTGTATTAGTGAAATATTTATTTTTTATTAATTATTGAAAAAAGTCTACTTTTTGTTGATTTTCTACTTTATTAAGATTTAGACTATCATGAAGGCCTACACATACATGTGTGGCACTTGTATATAAATGTCTGTTAAATTGTCTCAAATGTGGGATAATTATTGACAATTTAGAGAATACTTTTTGGATGAAAGAAGCCAGGAAATGGAAAGCTTTCAGAAACGAAGTGCAGCAGGAAATGAAGCTTACTTAAAGAACAGCAAAGGATAGTTTGATAAAGACAAATATCAGATGTTTTCCCATAATTGCCATATCCCATATTATTCAAACTCTTAGCTTCTGTTATTTCCCTGTATTTATGTCTTTTTTCCTTCATCCATGTTTGTTTTCTCTGCTAGTTCAGTTATTTTTATGTGATCAGTCTTGTCATGTTTTACAGTACAAAACATAACAGATTAATTTCTTCCCCTGTTTGTCTTCCCTTGCTGCCTTGTGTCAGTCTATCATTTACTCCCCTTCCCGAGCTGCTAGTCATTTACCTCATTAAGCCTCCCTTCCTGGCTCTATTGGTTCCTCTCTCTTCCTCCTAAATCCACCTCTACAGTCTCATCTCACACCTGCAACCTGTTAGCTAATCAGCCCATTTCCTCTGTTCCTACATTCTCCCTCAAAGTATTTAAACCCTTCTCCTGTTCACACTCCTTGCTGGTTTCTCCTGCTAATTCCTGTCACAGTCTGGTTAATTCCCCAACAATCTCCTGTCTGCTTTTGTTCTGCTCTGACTCCCTGGCACCCTGATATTTTTGTAAGTACATTTTTTAAATAAAGAACATTCATTATGGTCCACAATCCCAGCTCTTCTCTGAATTTGGGGTCCACCAACAAATTGCATTATGAAAATCATAACAGATCATCTGACTTGTTTTCATAGAAACTGTGGTAATATCTGAAGAGAACACCACACTTCCCTTTCTCTTTTTCCAAAACAAACTAATTTACATAGTTTATTTTTGCTAGCAGCAACTAGTTTTTACAAAACAGCAGGGAACTGAATGCTACGTTATGTCAAGATAATTGAGTCATGCTATAAAAAGCCAACATAGTAATTTTGAGATAACGTTGTTTACATCAGTGTTCCCCAACCCTGGTCCTCAAGGCTCACTGGCCTGCATGTTTTAAGTATTTCCTTACTTCAGCGCAGCTGATTTCAATCGATTACTGATTAACAGGCGTTTGCTGAACTGCAATCCGTTGAATCAGGCACATTAAATCAGGGAAACCTCTAAAACATGTAGAACAGTGTGCCTGGAGGACCAGGGTAGGGAAACGCTAGTTTACATCATCCTCATGTAATTTTGAACACATGATGGGACTCTTACTGTAAACAGAATATTTAAATTTGGCTTGACTTTTTCCTCACCATAAAAGACCCGAGAAGGTCCCTGAAATTCCAAGGACATGTCTATCCCTCACTCTCTTCTACTATCACTCATGAACAAGACAAGATAGCTGAACCCCTCTCTTTGACAAAGACAGAAGGGAGTGCGTCCACCTTGACCACAGCTACAAAGTTAAAGGAGCTGACTCAGATCAGAGAAAGGTCAAACCTCTGCTCCTAAATCTCAATTTTGGCAATCATTCAGTAAACAACCATTGAACAATTCTTCTTTTGTTGATACAAAGACATTGACTTTTACATTAGCATACTGATGTATGTACATTTGATCTTCACTTACATTTTAACGTTATTGAAGTATGGCAATATTGTAAATGCAGCAGCCGATTCTAGTTTCTAGATACATTCTGTTTAGAGAATTTATAGAATTTCTGTGGATGCATATATTTTATCTGACTTAAAAATAAACAGATTAATGGCAGAATATAGTTGTGTATTGGCAATGGGATCATAGCAAGTGACTCAGTCCCACAGCACGTGATTTATAACTCTCAATATAGGCCCTCCTCCAAACATGAGGTGTCGCTGGTGAGAAAATCCAATGTTGTCATTTGGATCGTTGGTTTTCATAGGGGCACTAAGCACTGGCTGTCAATCCTCAATCTGTTGTCTTGGGTTTTTGTCTTGACCCAGGCTATACTTCATGAGTTTATTTTCTCTATGTGACACCCTGATCTGTCGTGAATCTGTGAAATTAAAACTTCTATGTACCTGTATCACCTTCATAGCACTTTTAAAATGACAAAATTCACAATTATGGCAAAAAATTATTGTTTTACCCTACGACTAGCCAGACTAAAGCAACACACTATCATTCTCAATACTGAGAGCTTCTGCAATCAGAAGCAACAAAAGAAAATAGGAAAGCACTTCATTTCAATCTTATCACTTGCAAAAATTATTTTGAAACATTGATAGCAAATCTATTCGCCTCGGTTTATGCTTCCTTCATTATCAGCCTCTGTAAATCATTTAAATTAGCTGCTAACAGGTTCATATTTTGCTGATGGGTTTAACAATTAGTTGTGCAGCTGTGTAAAAGAAAGCATTAAAAAGCTAAACTTTGCCATGCCTGATCTACCGAGAAAAAAATAATCAGGTTCAGCTCATTCTTATATAATTCACTTAGCTGTCAGAGAGAGAGAGGGGAAGAGAGAGAGAGAGGGGAAGAGAGAGAGAGAGAGAGAGAGACGTGGATAAGTCAGATTCTAATCAGTTCAGTTAGTCAGCATCTCCATGTATGATTAATTCAGAAGGTTTAATCCTCAGCATTTTCTCTATCACCGTTGTTGTACCCAGAGGTCAAATTGATAATTAAAAAAAAGAACAGAACAGAAAAATAAAATTAATGTTTGCACTGCAAAAGAGAGAGTGTGGATTCCTGGGGAATAGGGCATGGAGAAATCGCATTAACAGGGCACAGGCCTAGGACAAAGTAAAAAGACATTCCTTTCTTAATCGTTTCCCTGCAGCAAAAAGCTCCTGAGACACAAATGTTCATGCAGCCTTGTGTCACAGCTGTGGCTGAGATAGGACGTGATACAACAAAACTTTTAACACCTTTTGACTTCACTGTAGTACAATGGCAGGGCTGATAGATAGATCCGGAACACATGTTCCGAATAGGTGCTTCGCATTTCTGAAGGATACAGTCTTTTTAAATTCAAATCACTTCTGCTCTTGCTTTTGCGGCAGTCTGCCATCCGCCATCTTTGACCCAGTATGTGTAATCTAACCAGGGCTGAAGGGATTTGACTTGTTTTGCATTTTCACTTGTAAATTTGTTTGTTTGCAGCACTAATTGCTGTTTGCTGATTTTTATTTTGATATTTTTTCAGATTTTTTTTCCCTGTTCTGTGACATGAAACTCAGTGAGTGATCTTGACCTCATCGTCCGCATCTCAGTTTGTCAGCTTTGTGCAATTGACCCTTTTTCGATTGTGGGTCAAAGCTATAACTCCCACTCTGTGAGTTGAAGCAATCCCATCAGCATGTCACTGTCCTCATTCCAGTGTTTCTCCTGTGTCCAGCTGCTTTTGATCTCTCTAACAGAAATGGATGGCATTCATACAGTGCTGAGATTAGACTCAGAGATGGGGTGCTGTGCCAGGTTGAAGAGAAAATGATGTCTTTGCTAGTATGTCCTCTGATCCAATAGAAGGTGACCATTTTTAACCCTGAAAGCAACGTAAAAGACACTGCTAACATGCAGGAAAAGGTGCCTAGGTCAGATTCAGTTTTTTGAGCCTCCAAACATTTTGGGCAGAACATAAATTCTACATGTTATGTTGAATACAGTATCCACACAGTGAAACATGGTGTTGGTACTATCATCTTGGGGGGATTTCATAATCTGAGACAAGACAGCTGAAGACAAATACAGCTAAATAAAAGATAATTATGAAGAAAAAAACTTGTCAGCAACTGCAAAACAACCTCCAGCAAGTGTTTTGTCTGAGAAGAACAATCACAGCTACAGTGAAATGGTTTAGATTGAAACATTGTCATGTTTTAAAATGTCAAAGCCTAAACCTGATTTAAAATATGTGACAACTGGCAAGACTTGAAAATATGTTCAACATGTGCAATGATCAATAAGATTGATCATGGTCTTTTTTTTTTTTTTACATGAAATGATGAGTGAAAATGTCAGACTCTTGTTGTGGAAGAAAAGCCCAAAAAACTTACAGATGCAATTTAAACAGAAAGTTGCAACTATTGCAAAGTGTTGAGATGAACTAACCTGTTCCATAATCAAGTTTTTTATAGGAGTATTTTTGCCTGGAAGGTTCTGACTGTATGCAGAAATCGATTTAAAACCAAAAAACATAGTTTAAAACATTTATTGTTTTAACAATATTTTTTTATTGTCACTTTAATCAGCATTGCAACAAATGCCATCAAAGAATAGCTCCATATTTTCCACCCCTACAAAACAATACCCTACAGGCATTGTAAATCTCAACTCTATTTTGATATTACATCTGAAACAGACCAAGCCAGGTTTTACAAAGAATAGATGATCATAAAATTGAATTTAAAAATAAAGCTTTAAACGGAACAAAAAAAATAATCTAAAATGGGTAAAGGATAATGAACATTTTATGTCAGTATTTACATTAAGTAGTATTTTGTTATGGATCTAAAAATACCCAGGTTTTCAACAAAGAGAAACCAGAACAGGAGTAAAACGGTCCCACTTTGGAGTCGCATTTGCAGTGTGACTGCAGGATTCGTGATAAGTAGTAGCTTCTTTAGGCAACTCTTCATCCATGTAACATGGTGTTACTGTGGAGCAGTCTGCCAGTGAGAAAAGCATGATGCAGTTATTCACCTTTGAGAGAATATGCTCTTTATTTTACAAGGTTAAGATGCTGTTTTGCTGTTTTGTCTAACTGAGATTAAGACTTTACTGGTCCCAGACTTTTCTCTGGGATTCTTTGTATCAAAAACATTGTACCAGAAATGACTGGTTTTTTTTTGAGACCACCAACAACTACTTCATTCAGATATTTTCAAGTGGAATAAGATTATCTTTTTTTAGTTATCTGTGTCAAAAGATCTAACAGAACCAACATGGAACCAGCTGAGGAAATATCATGAGCACTGAATCAATTTAGTTACAATGCTGAAAAGAAACAAGGTCTGTTCTTAAACTGAGATTTTAGTTTTATTTTTAATTCAGCCATAATTTCACACAAAATAAAATGAAAAAGAGAATGATTTAACTTTCCCTCAGAGAAACAAAAAGTTCAACACTTCCCATTTTTCTGGTGGGACACCACCCGGTGGTGACCTTTATTTAGTGTCTTGTGGGATTATTCAATTCCCGGTTGGATGTTTAGCTAAATTAATGAAATCCAATGAGGTGTTCTAAAGTGTGAGTATATCTGGCATTTATCATTTAATATATTCTCCTCTCAGGCTCCACTGATGCCAAGAAATGTTAGGGTAATGCTCATTAAAAACAAAAATCTGGACTTTTGCGCCATCACTTTTCCAGCCATTGAGACCATTCTGTTATTTTGTATAGCTTTAGAAAGTAGCTTCAGTCATTTTCTAATGAGGCTTTTAACACAGACTAATTAAAGTACACGAGGGTTGGTTACCTGTGACTGATTTATTCTTTAACTGACTCCCCATTCCTAAGAGTGCCAATTGTACTGTGAGGATAATGATACATGTATCACTGCAGCTTATTGGAAGCTTAAATCAAGTAGAATGGAAACTAAATTATGCATACGCACTGCCAGCTGAGCTTTGGTCAAGCACGTCAAGTTTATAAGAGTAACGGCATTTTTATAATTGCAGGTGTGGCAGACTTTCATCTGAAATTGTTTTGATGGATGAGCAGTTAATTGTTGTGGCTGTGATCTACTTCTTTTGTGTCTGCATGAGTTTGTTTTTATTGCTTGAAATTTAATGGACATTGACATGTTTTTTTCCCCCCCAGGTGGAACTTTGTCTCTTCGGGAAATATGCGTGTTTATCATTTCAACAGTCACTCACAGCCGTGCTGCTTTTCTGAGTTTTAATCATCAGTGTGAAAGTTTCTGATTAATAATGCTGCCCGGTTACAATTTTACACTTGATGGTGAGGCCTGCTCAAAGCAAAGGCGAGTCATGCTCTCCATAATAGCACCACATTTTATGGCTGTCAATCCAATAAGGGACTAGGGTCTTGGAAGAGCACCTGCACACTATTAACAGGACAGGACATTAGGAAAAGTGACGACTATGCACTATTTTTTCACAGCTTTCAACGAAAGAAGAGATTTTATATCCACTTGAGACTCGTTTATTAACGTGGATGCTCACTAAACTAAACTGTAAAAGTTTGGTTGGCAAAAGAAATCTAATTACCCTGCTCATCCGAGGAATCAAAAGATCACATGAACTTGGTAACATTTGAAAATATCCATGCAGTATAAAGGCTATGCAAATGAGTTTTGAACCAGTGTAGCTGGAAAAAAATATTGTCATATTTTAAAAATAAATATATATGCGTATATATATATTACACAGTATATGTACATAGTATAATTTAACAACATGTCTCTTCTCTGTATGACCATAAGTGAGGTAAGTAGCAGAGGTGTAAAACTGAATTTTCCGCTCTAAACACAGATTAAGGTCTCATCAGGGGGTAACTCTGATGGAGCACTTAACTGTTCTGTGCTGCCAGTTCATAAAAAGTAATGCAAAGACATTTCTTGCTCATACAGTTGCATTTGAAATTATACATCCCTCATTGCAAATTGGATTTATTGGCACAATTTACAAAATAACTACAGTTTGCAACAAATTTACCTATTTAAGTAGTGCATTATAACTAATGTAACAAGTGATTTCTACATGTTCTACATGTACATGAACACAAAATGGCCATTTTAGTGACTACTGCAGTGAACTGATTCAGGACAAACATCTTTAGTGCTTAGTAAAGTGCTCTTTTGCTTTTATGGCCTGCTGCAAATGGGATTCTTACCCAGGCAGACACCAGCTTCTGGCAGTGTTTCTGATGAATCCTGAACCAGTCCTTATGGGCAAAGGGTTCCAGTTCATGAATAGGCTTTAGTATCCTTACTGTAACTTCCTACTTTTTGAATCCCACCAGGGATTTTCAATACAGTTCAAGCCAGGCAACTGTGCTGGCAATTCAAGTATCTTCAAGGACTTCTTCTGAAATCCAGCCATGGGGCACTTTCAGATATACTGAAGATCATTTTCCTGTTTGAAGGTCCGCTGATCCCCAAACTTCAGCGTCTGCAAGGCAGCATGACATTTTCTCCCAGCATTCGCTGATAGATGACAGAATCCATTTCGCCCTCAACATGCTGCGGGCTTCTGGTGCCAGAGAAAGTACAGCAGTCCCAAAGGATCACTGAGCCACCACCATGCATTACTGTTGGCGAGGGGTGTCCTTTTTACCGTATGGTTCACTTATCCTCCTCCTGACAGCAAATGCTTAAAAACATTCCAGTGTGGATTCACAGAAGAGAAACCCAAAATCATCTGTACAGTTGTGAGCAACTTGGAGCCGACCTGCCCCCATGTATTTGGATAAGTTGTGTTGCACTTCAGGGAGTTTAAACATTTCTACACTGCAGCAGTCATTATGTTGAAGACAACCTTGTAATATCTTTGTTGAAACATAAATTTTTTTCTGTCTACAAAAATATTGGCATTGGCTGTTTGAATTATGTTAGGTGCAACTGCAAAGTCATTCAAAAAACAGAATATGCGTAGTGTCAAATTAAAAGTACATTTTGGAAAGCAAGAGTCTGTGTAATTAATCTATATGTGTTTCACCGAGTGAAAACAAACTCTGAAAGGTTGGATGTTTTTTTCAGTCATTTTATTTGTTAATGTGTCTCTCCTGCCCTCTGCCACTTTTTTTGTCTGCATGCATGGATGTTTCCAGAATGGTTAAAAAAGATGTAAATCATGTCTATTTATTTATCACTTTTACCTTGAAGATGTTCTTACTTTTTCATACAGTCTAGAGTTTAGTTCTCCTGCTTCTAATTTATGTCCCTACAGCAGCTTTGTAATTGGCATTCAGAGTGAATCAGCATTATTATCTAACTCTCTCCAAGAAAGAGAGAGTTTGGGGTCTCTCATATAACTGTGTCCTTATATCCTTACCTTTAGCCCGTAAGCATATAACTGACCCTGGCTGCATCTGGAAAATGAGGCAGGGTGCATTGTGGGACTGGAAGTAGAAAATTCTTTTTCGTTCAACTGAGAGGATATCCATGAGCGGTGAGCTGAGGTTATGCAGTGTATAAATATCTGAGTAAAAATACTAATCTGAGAACACTTTAATGAAATGGGAAATAGTGTTGGCGCAGTACACTGCACAACAAATAGAAAGCAATTTTAAACACAATCTTTGAAGAATGTGATTTGTCAGAGCAAGGACCATAGCAACTGCAGTGACGCTGCATCAGAGCAGCAAAATCACATCTGTAACCTTCGTCTTGCCTTCTCCACCTGCTTATCTTTTCCTCTAGATCCCTCAGATCAGCTACGCGTCAACAGCCCCAGAGCTGAGCGACGACAGGCGTTATGACTTCTTCTCACGGGTGGTTCCTCCAGACTCGTTCCAGGCCCAGGCCATGGTTGACATCATCCAAGCCTTAAACTGGACCTATGTCTCCACTGTTGCCTCAGAAGGCAGCTATGGGGAGAAGGGAGTGGAGGCTTTCACACAGCTCTCCAAGGAAGCAGGTAAGCCATGGGAGTTTTGCAATAGGCACTGCAGAAAATGAAATACTTATTCCGAAAATGTATTTTTTTGATTAAAAAATACATTTGCACTTTACTGACTCAGACTGAGGTTCCTGTTGGTCGTAAAATCTGTTTTGGGTGCATGAATTATTGATCTGTTTAGGTTCTGAGTGAGTTGTAGAGTGTAACTGGAAATGTAGATGGAGGAACATCTGGTACAGAAAATCTCTGTAATGAGAATTTCCCGTACTCATTTTACATAAAAAAAAAAAAAAAATCCCCAAAATGAAGATACAGATGAGAAATGGAAGAGAGGAGGCAGAACAGTAAACGCTAGCTGATGGGGGTGTTTAGCTTTAAACTCTTCTTTCATGCTTCAGTTGAAAACGTACATTGCTACATTTATTGGTGTCTCTGGTAAACATGTCCAGAAAACTTTAACAAAAATGAATCTTTCATTGCAGTAACATAATCTCACACTAAAAGACAGAAAAAAATGATGCTGTGGTGATGTGTGTACTCAGCCTTGGAAACCTTCCTGGTGTGCATGACATCAAAATCCCTTTTAAATTTAAGGAGAGCTAACTTAAATATCTGATGGACTCTATCCGAAATTGAAAATTGGATTTCTGCAGAACAATGACCCAAACAGATAACCTACTGAACCCAGTAATAGATCATCAGACACAAAATCATCTCATGGCCACCTCAAGCCTAGACTTCAACTGAAACTCAACAGTTTTGTGTAAAGTCATGACCGCAATCTCCACTTGTTTTTATCTGGTTCACTAAAGAGCCACGCTGCTGCTTTAAAGCAGGCCGTGACACCTAGACAAAATATTAGAAATGTGTCTAAAAAGTTAGAATATCGACATGTTGTTATGCATGCAAATCAGTACTGAGGTCTATCTAGAAATCGAGTGTTTATCGTGTCCTAAAAGAGAAAAAAAGTAGGCTCCTGGAGTCACTTGATGCAGACATCCGTCAGTCAGACTTTTTATTTATGTTTTTAATCTGTTTAATTTCACTGTTAACTTCTTGTTTAAACCCTTCATTGGGTAACATCTATAGAGCCATCTATATGGCTCTTGAGCTTGGAGCCATCCCCAGGCCCCCTGCTCAGCAAAGCAGTTCCCAGATCAGACTGTGAGGAGTTGTTTGGGGACATCAAATGTGCACTGTTAATTTTTAATTGTTTTTTGTTTTTTTTAAAGCAAACTTCATATATTCATTCAACTTATCCTTACATTAGACAGTTTTCAGTGGTTTTCAATGTTCTATTCAGTAGTTATGACTCTGGATGTAATAATATAAAATAATAAATTTCTTACTAATTTGCAGTGACTTGCCATGAACATGTGCATAAAAACAGAATCATGCTGGTGGTCAATCATAAAAAAATAGATTTTTCTTTTAGAAAAATGCATTACACATGATCAAATTTAGGGGCTTTGAAGAAAAAAAGCCTTTAAACATTTGTTTCACTTGTCTAAATATGCAGCAGAACAATAATAGAGATTTTCTAAGAGGAAATAATCCTATTTGAGACTGAATAAGTTTATTGTTATGTCTGAAGAGCTTTGGAAGATAAGTGATTTGTATTCAGACATTCACATGTTTTTGTTCGGAAAGCAACCTGACTACTGTGCACACGCTTGACTCACCTGTTCTTTGCAGGCCGGTGTTGCCGACGGCATGTAGTTGTGTCAGTCAACAGTTACTGCTATCGGCAGAATAAACTCTGCTTATACAGTTCGATGGGTCAGCTGGCTTCATCAAATCATATGGTTCAGAGGTCTTCAGAGCAGAGTCTGCAGAGACTCTCCACAGTGGCTGCTGCAGTTTGTGTGCAACACAAAGCCAAAGATGCCTCATTACAAAATATTGGATGATCAACCAAACATGTCTGGCGACACTTTCTCTCACCTACACGTCTGTGGATCCCAGTCTGATTCTTGCACATTTGCTAGGAACAAGCTCTGTCTCTTTTTTTTTTTAGTAGACCAACATGGACAACCCTCAAAAATATGGAAAGCTAATGATATCTCACAGGCCCTGATCAGAGGTCCAGCATGCATGAATATTTTATCTGTGTGCATTCATGTCCGGTGTGATCACTCACTAAAACTTTCAGAAGCTGTTTGCGGCTGTGTAATTTGCATCGACAGAAGGAGAGGGCATGGTGAAGGAAGACAGGAATAAAGAAGGCAGTGTTGTAGTAAATTAGGAAAAGCCCTGATTGAAGGCTTGTTTTGTCTCCGTTCCTCTCACGTCCTGAAATAAACACAGCTTCCAACAGCTGGGCTTCTCAGACGCAATGCTGCTAATGTTTCATTCTTTCTTATGCAAAGACCCGTAAACAGAGTGATATAATTATGATTCCCAAACAACAACACAAGAGGTATGGCATTATGACTATTGTTGTTTTGCACTCCTCCCGCTAAAGCCGAGCTCCAGTCGCCACATTATTTTGTATTCACATACAAATGAGAATTGGATGCTCTAAAGGAACATTTCCTGTACCCTAGGATTTATCTTTAATAAACACATTAATTATATAATAGGACAACAGTCACAGGATTCATTCAGTGGCAGGGGATCTGCATTTGAAATGACTGAAATGGACTGAAGCGAATAAAAAAAAGCCATCTTTGTTATTATGGAAAGAAAGCGCATTTATTTCAACATTTCTGTTGTAAATAAACGTAGAAAGTAGAGCAGCATTGTTTGGTCGACATTACAGCATCCCTGCAAGCTCATCCGTAAGGCCTTGAGACATTTCTGCGCGGCTGCTCCGTTCACTTGCGTCCAAATGTCAGATGCATTAGTAGGATTCTCGCTTCACCACTTCAAGGAGAACCATCTCGCGTACTAATGCAATATGGGTGCCCATTACCCCAAGCTGAGACTTGAGTGATGGTCAGCCTGTATTGATCTTTTCAATTTTTTTCCCCTCCTTTTTATTTTATTTTTGCTCCACTGTCTCTTCTCACATTGTGCACCTTCCATCTGGCTCCAGGTGAATCTGGCAGAGATAAATCTTGTTTGCACTTTTTTGTGTCTGTCTGGATTCAGGCCAGAGCGATGGAGTTCAGTTTTTCCCATCAGGTAAAAAAAAATAAAAAATAAAAAAATAAAAAAATAAAGTAGCCTGCATTTGAGGAAAACCTCCCACAAAGTATCACTGTGGAATTGATTGCAGAACCTTGCCAACACTAAGCCTTTCTTAGATCTATCCTTAACAGTGATGAGAGAGGGATCTGCCTGAAAACATATTAGGCTCATATGTAGCAGTTGAAAAGAGTGGAGGGGAGAGGTATGACACATCTGGAAAATAGACCACGATCCTTCTGCTGGGCCCTTCTGACATTGACGTGTCCCAGGCCATCAGTGGAAAAGGCAAGCAGAATATGAAAGGGCACCGAGATGTAGAACGTGAATATAGGCTGCATGTCAGCCCAATTTGATGTGCTCCCAAGTGTTCAGGCAGGCAGACCGGAGGGATTAAGTCTGCCGTTTGACTGTCGAGGTGATAAATATAATTGCAGCATTATGGACACCCTGGAGGTTTTGGTTTGGAGGGTACTGGTGAGTAGGCGGGAAAGCTGGATAGCTGAAACCATCAACTGCTCCTAATTTAAAGGGATTTGTATATTACCAAGCGAAATGGGAGTGCCGGGTCTCTCATCCAGCGGTGCATTTTTAGATCCGAGGGCACTGAAGATGAATAATTGAAGAAGTTAATGCGGTGCATGACCTGTGGCAATCAGATAAGCTGAGAACTTCCAGGAGTCCAATGAAATTAGCAATGATCATTATTGAAACGCTCTTTGGCACATTAATCTAATGCAGAGCAAAGGTCATAGGTTCATACTGCGCTTTGTTTGTTAGCCTTTGCATTACCAGGAGTAAGTGAATAATGAGCAGCATTTACTGTTACAAACTAGCATCACATCCATCTCTTGCCTGGAGAACATTCAGAGTAACTGTATATAGATGTGAAAATGTCCTCACTTTCTGCGCTCACTTTCTTGGCAGACTTTAAATGAAAGTTAAAACATACTGTCTATCAAAATATTTATTACAAGGAATAAGTATGTGAGTTGATGGTAAACTGGTTTGAGAAAAGGAACTAATATTTTAGGTCTAAATCAGGACAAGAATATGATCTTCACTGTTTAATTAATTAGTTTATTTAACAGAGGTGCAGTAAGTATTGTTCTACATGTATAATACAAAGCAGATGTTCCCTTGCTATGCTTTTGAGAACACAAACACAGGTTAGATAAAACACTGTGTATACAAAGCGTCACAGTAACTAAAAATTAAAATTAAAATACGTTATTATGCATAAACCCTTTTTTTGCATCAATCTTCACAAATTAGTTGGAAGAGGCAATCGATGAGTGAACTTTATTACATTACAATATGCACATGATCTGAATTTTAAGGTTGATGTAAGAGAAGTAGAAGAAGAATTGATATTTCAAGTCAACATCGTTGTTACTTGGCAGGGCTGGGTTGCAATTTTTCAATTAAAATGTATGAAAGTTTATAGAATGAAGAACATAATTTATTATTGATTAACAAATACTACTAACTAAGAAAATAAATTATGTAAATCCTATACTAAAAAAAGAACTAAAACTAAATAATTCTTTCCTAATTTTGGATAGAAAATGAACTTTGAAGAAACTCAACAGATTAAACACCTACAAACCTTTAGGAGTTTTTTGGATTTATTGAGGTGGAAATTAAAAAAAGAAGAGTTACTGTCAGTCTTAACGACTATAGTTGGACATTTATTGTATCATTCATCATTAATATAAAAAAAATATTTCTAACATGTCTGATTTTTTTGTGAGAATGACAAACTTGTCATGTTGAGATTTTGTTTGTTCCAAGAGAGCATCAACAAATATCAATAAATTCAAAAATATGGTCAAATACAGTAACTGTGTGTAGCAGGCAAAAAAAATGCACTTCTTTATGAAACTGGTGTCCTGATGAAGCCAAATTCAAAACGGGAATGTTTTTCCAGAGCAGTATTTGGGTTTGTGGGCCAACAATTGCTGTGCCGTGCTATCACAGCCAAACAGTAACCCAGAAAAGGACAGAAAAGAAGTGACAAATAGTTGTTTATCATTATCATAATAGCACCACAAACTATCATGATGACATTCTAAGTCTGTACCGCCCATCTCTATTCAGAACCACCTTGGGATCATCCGACTTCACAAGCACCACGAGCTTCAACAGAACATAACAGTTTTCCTTACCTAGTCTGATGGGGATCTGGGGGACGGCTCATGCAGTTTGCTGGGTCTTGGCCCCTGTCCACCCACGTTCCACATTGTGCCCGGGGCCCAGGTATGCTCCGTTGGTGCAGTTTCTCTTCACATTGATGGACTCTAGGGGGCTGTTTGTGTGCGTGGTGGAAGTAACTCTCTCCTCTGTGACCACCTCCACATTTTGACTTTAGAAAACTTCTCACTTCACTTGTGTGGATATATTTCTACAGAAACATGCAGACACAACATAAATGCACCTTTACATAATGTACACACAGCAAAGCATAACATAGGTTGGGATTTTGGGATTGCGGCTTTTATAGCTGTAAGGTCAAATCTGTACAGGTATTAGAGATGTAGTGGTATATGCATTTTCTGTGGAAATAATTTTATGTTCTGCAAATCACTTTATAGTGGCACCAAAACAAAGCAGAGCATAACAGTCTTTACTGTTGAAGTAACAATATATTGACATGACATCTAATTAGTCATAACATTTTTGAAAATAATGCATCTCTGTGTGGCCTAGTAATTGCATCTTAGTTCTTGTTTGAAATTTTTTGATCCATTTGTCCTGCGAAAAAGCTCCTACTTTCAAGAACCACCTTCATTGGGGGGTTTATGAATTTTGTATAATATTTAGATCTCTGCTTTTCCAGGAAGAAGTCCCTCCCACTGGCATCTTCTGAATTTTTAACTTCCATTCATGGTTATTTTTCCTTTATTACAGTAATCTTTAAAGTTGACATTTTAAAACGGACTCTATAATGACAGAGGACAATTTTCCTATATTTATAATTATTTTTTAATTTGCCTTTTTAAAGCGCTTTCATATATCCCCAGAGGACTGTTGACTCAACAGATTAGACTGTTGAGTCCAGTCTTCTATTAATCAAAACAAAATTATTTATTTGGCTAAAGCAGCGATCTGCCATCTTTGTACATTTGTGCAAAGATGATGACATTCTATTTTCTTTTTTTTTACACTGCAAGATGGAGATTTTGGAGCATACCAGCCACACACACATATACAAAAGTACACAACAAATTTCTACAGCAGGTAAAGAGTTATACCCTATCTACACAACATAATCATAAAATTGTTTGTGGCCACAGCATATCAATTTATAACTTTTATGCAGCATGATAAAATTATACTGACTGAGCAATCTAATGGAGTGTCTGTTATAAAAGACGATGATTACAAATACATAACGTTGTTGGACATTTTCAATATAGTAGCAGAAAGAAGCTTGAATGACTTCATCAACTGGATCATGCACAGCATTGCCTAAGACAAAGAACTATAAACCAATTTTAGTGATCTTTTAATGGTTCTTCTGTGAATACAGAGATCTGGCTGTGTCACATGGTCTACATTGGCTTAGATAATTCATAATCAATGATGTAGAACCTCATAAGTGAGAGGGGAAAAAAGACTCTGGGTTTCCAAGCTTTCTTTACAAGAGATTTCAATGCAAATGGCAACATTGCAGAAGAATCATTTTCTTTTAAGAGAAAAAACCTCCAGCAGAACCAGGTTCAGTATAAATCAAAAGAAAGCTAGGGCTTAATTTCTAGTGATGAGGAGGAGATGAACAGTATGTAGCAGAGTGGTATGGGTTCATTTGCCTCAAAACATAAAAAGACTTTTGAGAGTTTAGTTTTTTCTAGAAGCTGCATCTTTTAAATCCTTGAAGTTTGTATTTGGTTCGCTATTAAATCTGATAACCATCAAGTTGCTCTACATTGGTTGCTTCTAGGTTTATGTAAAGCTAAAGGGGTGTAAATTCGCTCCAAGTCCGCCTTATGGAAAGACCCGAACTATGACTAACAAAAGCAAAACACAACTTTTCAATATGAGCTGTGCTGTATGTTTGGGGATTTTATATTTGCACTGTAAAGCAGTGAAGAGAAGATCAATGCAAAAGAAACAAAAAGAAAAAAAATCTCCTTTGTTTTCCTCACAACAATATTGACATCAATTGCACAAAAAAAACTGAATAGACTCAAAACTCCCTAAGCACATAGTTACCAGCTTTTAGAGCTTTTATTTCCCACACAAGTTCAGACTAGTACACAGCAGAATTTGGATCGCTTTGGGGGCACGGGCTTATATGGCCTGATTTATGAAACAAAGCAGAAACGTTGACTTAAAGTTAAACTTTTCAGAAGCCATTTAGGGGTATACAATACCTTCCAAAAGTATTTTTGGCCTTCGATCCTTTTTGTGTTTTCCACTTTACAACTGCAAACATCAATTCACTAATGAAGTATTTTGAATGATAGAAACACAGAAAGCAGAGTGCAAGTATGAATTGGAAAAAAGCATATGTGATATGTGTTATTTGTCTTTTTACAAATAAAGTGGAAATTGATGTGTGGATTTGTATTCAGTCCCTCTCAGTCAGAACAACTTAATCCTTGCAGATTAAGTTGCGACACATTCAAGCAATGCTTCTATGAGTGATGGCGACTCTAGTTTGAGGCTCTGACTCAAGTCGCACCTAAGTTGCAATAATGAAAGATTTTCGGCTGGAGTTGGACTTGTTCCCTATAGAGGTGAGAATTGACTCGAACTCCTGACCTTAGACTGCACATGTTTTACTTTAAAAAGATGGGCTTGATTATTAACCAGTTATAGGTGGATTATTGAATGCTAGTGACTCAATCTTTTTATGTTTCATCTCTTGAACTGAATGCTGTTTTAAGTGACTGCATTATTTAGGAAAATAAATAAACATGACTTACCTCAGAGTCTCTCTGTTAATACAGAAGTGTTCTTGCTACATTTCAAGTACATTTCTGGCTAAAAATATCTAAATAAAACAATATAAAGCAGGCTTTAGCAGTTTTTTGGATGGTGGATTAAATAATTGTTTATATATATTAGAAGTTTGAAATGTAATCATAAAATGTTTGTGATATGATTTAGGCCTAGAGATAAACATTACAGGTTTCAATTCCCAGCCTACAGCCATGCAGGGGTAGACTTGACATAGATGTGGATTTGATAATAAATAGTATTTTTTCTGGATCTTGTTTTCTTGTTCATAAGACTTGCAAAAATGACTTGTAGACACTTCTGGTTTCTACTAGCTCTGCACAAGTAGATACAAAGATCTCTGCATCTTCTTCTTTGGAAAACAGCTCGGTTTGTGTCAGATTGGAAGGAGGAAGTGTGTGGAGATTGATTTTCAAGTGTAGTGACAGATTCTCTTGATTTAGATCTGGAATTTAACTTTAACTGTGACACCAAAGTAATATTTGGATTTAAAACACCATTTCCTTCTTTATTGTCATTGTACAAAACTTGATAGATGGAACTAAAAAAAAGGAAAGGAAATGAATGTATAATCATAAATACTCATGTCATATACACATAAAGAACACCCACAAATACATCAAATCTTGCATTAGTTTTATATTGTAGATATTACAGAAGAGAATGCAAATGATACAGCTATACTTGGCCTATTCATATTGAACGGTTAAGAGCAACATTCTCACATTAAAATTCCGGTTCTTAGAAATCAGCTCTATGTTTAATTATATTATCAGGATGGTCAAGCTTTATTATGTTAGCTAGACAAACCTGAATAAGTATTAATATTCACAAACTGTACTCCTTAATTATATTTCCCTTCAAATATATTTTATTTCACAACTTTGAGCCTAATATTTATAGATAATGTTCTTTTTCTAAGATTGTGTCCTTTGGAGAAGGTTGAATATGAGGCAACTCTGTGTTAAAAAGAAAATTAGAATCAGTGTGGAAGAAACAGTTTATTGTTTTCTGTCTGGAAGTTTAGAAAGGTTAATTGGTTAGCGATTTTATTGGCACAGAAAAAAAATATACTTTTAGAGCAATTATGCATAGACAGAATGCATAAAAAAAAAAAAAAATCAGTGCACCTGTTCAGGACAGATCTAGATTAGATTTACCTCTTGTTGAATAGCACAAGCAATATATGCAGCTGGAACAGACAGACTACTTGATTTGTTCAACATAACATTTCTAGTGGAGAATATGGAATAAAGAGAATATTAAATAAAATACATTACAACCCTCTCATATAGTTGCAAAGCAGCTTCAGTATTGGCTGAAACATTACGAGGCAACCAGTAATTTAATCTGTCAACTATTTTTTGAAGAATGTATCAAAACTTTGTCATCCTGTCCCATTAACACCAGAATATGGGAATTAATTTACTATGTAATATATTTAACAATAAGAGTGAAGATGAAAAGCATCACATTGTCCTTTTCAACTACTTTAAATAGGGATACAGTGTTCCCATTTCTTTCAGTGGTAGACCAATGTGTGTGTCTTCACTTAAATTGAAAATCAAAGTGAAAATTTTTGCCGTTTTGGACAACAAGGATGCAAACTCTAAATTTTAATGGACATTATAAGAGAAAATATCTTATTCTCTTACCATGTATTTTCTCCTGTACAGGAAGAAATACTGTCATCCCAACCATTCAACAGCTAAACTTGCAAGCTATTCTAGCAATGCCATGGTTCACTGCCATTTCAGCTGAATAACACAACATTGAAGTTAACCTCTGATTTATAGCTTCTCACTCCAATGTTAAATAAAATTAAATGTTAAGAAGCTACAAATCACATACTAACTTCAACTTTTAACCACAGAAACTAGCTAATCTTTTTAACTCAAACATGTTGGAAAGAAAGACAATCACTCTTTGCGACTCTGAAAATTGGTTCATTATCATTCACCTATCTGTAGGTAGGTTAAATTTTTCAAAATCTAAATTCGTATTATGATGTGTTATACAAAGCAGATCAAGGCACACTTCAAGTTGATAAAAATAAAGAAAGGTTTATGAGAAATAAACTCTGACTACACCATGGTCACCAAATGCTAAGGGTTTCAAATCGCTTTAACACATAACATTTATGAAGTGTTTTGTGTTAAATATATTAAAATATTTAATCACATATCTTTAAGGCCTTTTTTTCTTGCTGTCTATTATTGAGACAGTATAGAATTCAACTAAATTTGGCTTATACTTCTTGGATATGAAATTTGATCAGTACAAGTTGAATGTTAATAACATGACAGGGAGAATTTAGTTTATTGTTAATATTTGTGTGATAAAAGAAGACATTGTTTAAGCGTCAGAAAAAGTTAGGATATACATGATCAGAAATAAAACAAGAAACTATGCACAGCATGGATGTTTTGTGAAAGAGCAGTTCCAAGACAAGTGAACCATAGGTTTCAAAAAGGAACATTTCTTATTACCAGCTTTTTTCTCTGAAGGTAGTGTTTAGTTGGGTAGAACTGCTTCTCAAAAATAACCTTTGTGGCCAGACATTTCCCCAGCAGATCTTTTCCATAAACCAGACCAGTATGATTGAAGAAATGGACAAAAAGCTACTTTTTGTCTGCTCTTATAGCAAATAGGTATTGGCAAGTTCAGTATCAGAAACCTGATGGGGCAAAAGTTGGGTTCTTCTTCCTGTTACATTTTTGAAAATGGAGAGCAGTCTTTAGGAAATTGTTACAATTTATTTCATTCTGTGATTTTTCTTCTTTTGTGAATTGTCAAAGCAGCATCACTTTCAGCAGCTATTGCTTTAGGCAGTTTTCTAATGTTTTCCAAAACCTTTTATCAGAATAAAAGGGCTGAATCACAGTTGTCTGTAGGAAGATATATGGCTGCCTGAAGTGAACATTAGCCAGAGTACAAACTGAACTCGTTTGATGACACTTGTACATTCGTAGGTAATAAGAAAGCAACAAGAAAAATGTTTTAGAAACCCCTCAAAAAACAAACACATGAGCAATAAGCAAAAATATGTAGGATAGTTTTCTTCTATAAGCTGTGACATGCCAGTGCCTTCTAACTCTGAACGGATCATTGTCCCAAAAACAAAATGTCAGGTTTATGGTTTTTTTTTTCAGTTTCTTTGTTTTATTTTTTTTTTTTGATAAAATGAGGTAAAAATGGTAATGGAAAGTCTCCATAGTGCATGTAATGTTAAATTTACAAAAGAGACAAACATTTTAAAAATGACATATTGTTTTAAATACAGGTCTTTAAAGGAGTTCTGCGGTCCTGTTCTGGTTGCTGATGTCCGATGCAAGGCAGTGAAATGTCAGGCTCTTTGAGATAAAATGTGTCAGAAAAGCCAAGTACATAAGAACCCCTGGTCCCAAGATACTTTAAATCTATTCTCTGAGATGAAGACTCTTTCAAGTCCATTTCCATTCCAGCGACAGCAGAAGGCGGCCCGACCCACTGCGCAGCACTCTGAAACTACTGACACAACACTTGCATTTTCATCATGGTAGCCTCCCTGCCTCTGCCTGCTCGACCATCTGACTGACTGACAGATGAGGTTTTCCGCAGGTATTCAATAATTTAGCCCCTGTTGCACAACCGCCAGACCACAACCGCCAGGGTAGTTTTAAGCTCACAGCACATTTCCCAGTGAATGTGGGCTCTGCTCCAAATGCTTTTTATCTTCATCAGTGGCTTGGGTGGTCTCTATATTAACTGTTGTGACCTGCAATCTGTCTCTGTTCAACATCTTGCAACTCTTTACACGATTCGGCCGGGTTTGGTAAGGATGTATTTTTACAAGACCGCAATTCAAATAGATAATATTTACAGTGTCTTGTAAAAGTATCTGCACCCGTTGAACTTTTCACATATTTCACTTTAAAACCCGCTCCTTCTCAAACAAATTGTGTAAAATTGTATATTAGTTATTTTTTTCTGCTTTTACTTTTTATTGGCTGATCAAAATAAATAAATAAAATAAAAATAAAAAACATAAGCCTTCAATATATCAACTGGGATTTTATGTTTTAAATCAATATAGCAGCTCATGATTGTGAAGTTGAAAAACAATGTGCTTTTAACATAATTCTTTGCTAATAAAATTCAAAAAGTGTGGCCTTCATGTACATTCATCCCCTTTACCGCTAAAAGAAATCCACTCTGAACTGCCTTCAGAAGTGACTTAATTCGTACATTTGTACCTGCGTGTAATTTAATCCAGGTGCTCTATAAAGACCTTTGTAGTTTGCTAGAGAACATTTTAGAACAGACTACAGAAGACCAAAGTCCTGTTGAGAATAAATAATTATGTGTTTTCCTTCTATCTCTTTTAGTTAGTTGCTAAGCTAAAGCTGGAGGAAAGAACATGTTAGGAAATGCAAATGAGAGCTATGGGTAGAGGAAAGGACACACTAGGGAACGTCCTCTTTGGGGCGCAGCTTATATGGAGGCTAACAAAGGAGATCACAAACTCTTCTGGGGCCCCATTTTGTCTTTTACCTCTTAAAGGTGGCATGTCAGAATGGACCAGCTGTATTTTGGTATTAATAAATGGAATTCATGAATTCAGCTCACTGACTCGTCTTTAACCTCATACATCAAGAACTCAGCATGGAGAATGGATAAATCTCCACAGTCCACAGCAGACATGTTATGAAAAAAGATGATATCCTTAAGTTGGTATCCTTAATGTGGAAAGTTTTATGAAGGGTCCGGTCCTTCTGCTGTATCCTTAATGTTCACGCTTCAATTTTATTTGAGTTGTTAAAGCTTAGAGCATCTAATAGAAAACTGTGAAGGAACAGTTTTCTATGAAACTTCAAACCTACTAAAATAACTTTCAAGTTTACTCTGGATGAGCTGCAGAGACCCACAGCTCAGATTAGTTAATCTGTCAAGAATTAAACATTATTCATCTCCTGTTATTAGCTTTTTATTTTTCGCTAACAAAGAAAGTAATCCTACATCAGTTCTTCTGTTTCTTTTCATGTGGCAGCCACTCACACTGAGCCAGAATCTGCTGGAGGGCTCTTCGTGTTAGAGGGGAGTTTTACCTCTCCACTGTCACCACATGCATTCTCAGCATGAAAGATTGCTACAAACTCAAAAGCACAATGCAAGTGATTGTTGTCGCTGTCTGCTCGTCCAAGAGGAGTGAATTCTGCAAGTCAATTACTCAATGAAATCGAGTCAAGTCATCCAGCCATTATGGTAACACAGAAAACATTTGAAGAAAGTGCTCTGGTTTATCTTTTAGACCGACATGCAAAATGCCATGTCTGGTGGAAAGCTAACTGTCTAAGCACATCACCCCTAGTCTTAAGCAAGGTGCTGTGAGAATCATGCTGGTGATTTTCATTCCGAAACTCTGGCTGAGTTCTCGCCAGGGCTTTAAGTTCATCCACCTTGCTAGCTAATGTTCTCACATTTCCCATTATGATGAATGGAAGAGGTGGTTTGAACTTCCTCCCTTTCTCTCTTCTCTTTGCTCCTGCTCAAAATCCACAATGCCTCATTTTCAACCCCTCTGGGACTTGTGGCTTGAAGTTGTGGCATAATTTCAGCTTTTGCAATGTTAATCAGCTACTCATGTTGTAAACCACCTTGTTGCTATGGTTACATCATAACAAATGAGCAAAGTATAAAAAGTGTTAAAAATCCATCCAGCTGCACATCCAAAACCAGAGAACCATTGTGTAAAAAAACATTTTTCCCCACCAGAAACAAAGGAATGAAGGTTAAAAAAAAAAAGAAAAATATGAATGAAAATAACAGAGATACTCCAATATGCTGCCATGTTGTAGCTGAAACTTCAGTGAAGCCCTTTTATCATAGGGTAAAACTACCACATCCATACCACATCTTTTAGATTTCTATTTTAAAAGTAATTTTTAGACCAGGTATTATTTTACTTCAATTTAACAGCTATGATCTACTTTTGGGTCTGTGCATCAATAAAACAAACTGGAGTTTGCGGCTATATTGAGATGAAATATTAGAAAATGTAACAGATGTAATCATATTTGCAAATCAATTTTCTGTTTGTGGTAATTGTGAATGAGTCATACAAGCAGAAAACTATCAGCCCAGAAGTAGAAGTCGCTGCTTAATTCTTTGCATGGCTCTGAAAACAGAAACCTGAAAGTCTCATATAGTGTGCACTCTGGCTTAAATTATGTGAACTTTCTGAGCTGAAACAGAGCCTTAGTGTTCATCCTAAGAGACCTTCAGCTTGTCCTTCCCTGCACAAATGACACAGAGCAAATTTTCCTCATAACAAGTTACCACAAACCCTTAAGCAACGACAAAGCCACCGGCAGGATATCCTTTTTTATGTTCAGTCCATTCCAGCTGGATAACAGCAGCCATCTGAGAAGCCTTTTGACACTTGCTGTGTCTTTTCTTACATCAAAAGAAAAAGAAAAACAGCTTTGCTTGCTGATGCTAGAAAAAACACATATCTAAGAAAAGGTTCAATAGTTATCATTTTGCTTTCTTCTACCTTAAGAAATGCCACAGAAAAATTGTGACTGTAGATGTTTGATCTGCCAGCTAAAAGCTGTTTATAGCAAAGTAATGAGCCTGAGGAAAGTGGCAATTAGGAGATCCCTTCCATATCCCTGTCTATTCAGGGAAACTCAAACTGAGAGGTTATTGGGTAGACTATTAAAATACTTGAGTGGGAGAAATTTAATTGGTTTGGGTAAAGCTTTGCTGTTGACTCGGGACGAGCTGCTGCTTCAGTGTAGGCCTGCAGTAGTTAGAACAGGTTATCATATCATTTGTTTATCTCCAGCGCTCAAAAGGTTAGCTCGTCCTCCGCATCTATAATTACCACATCACATGGGAACAGAACCCTGTTTCAGGTTATTTTTGTGAAAGAGAGGATTTCACTCCTCTATCCAATAATGAGCTGTTGAGCGTTGCGACATCTGATAATCTGATTAAATCAAAACGTGGAAATATGTACCGTGTTGAGAGCAGCGTGTGGCAATCAACGCTTTCCATCCTGTACAAGCTCATCAGCGGTGACCTGTCTGAGAGTGATTTATCGTCTGTATTAATATCCTCTTTGTTTGTTATTGCCAGCTGTGCTATCTGATCGGTTCAGGTTTCAGTAAGAGATGTTTGATAATGACGTAAAATGAAAATTCAATGCCGAGCTCGTGTTTTCTTCTCAAATCCATAATATTAAATCTGTAGCTTTGCGTCCCAGTGGGTGTGGATTATTGGATTTGTTATAGCCGATGTGTTTGTTACTGTCTCTGTCTGTGAAATGATGCCGGCACTCAGCAGGAAGGTTCACCATACAGTAAGTGTTCGACTGCAGGCTGCTGTGGTTTGGAGATCGTTGCCAAAATGTAAATGTATACACTGTAAGGATGTCGTTTAGACTCAGTAGAAGGCAGAGCCGCTTTATCAAAGTCCTTTTGTGTTTAGACTTGTTTTTCTTTCCATTTGGGAGACATTTCCATGAAAATGCAGCAGCTATTGTGACCTGAAGCTTTGAGAAATTGTGCATGAAGTGAATCCCAGGAGCCTACTCATTTGTATCTTCTTTCCCCAATATAAAGGCGGAATCTGCATTGCCCAGTCTTTGAAAATTCCGCATAACCCCAAGACGGAGGATTACGACAAAATCATCCAACAACTGCTGGAAACCCACAACGCACGGGCAATCATCATCTTCGCTAGTGAAGAAGACATACGGTGAGGAGCGCAGCGGCACAATCTGGAGTCATACGCGTTTCTTGTAGCGTGCCGCTGACTCGCCACGTTGGGGTGTTTTAATCTCTGAGCAGCAGGTTCTAAAAAAAAGAAAGAAAAGAAAAAGGCTGGAAGTGCAGTTTTAACAAGAGCACACACTGCGTCTGGCTGCACAAACATACCTGCAACAAGACAAACATGGCTCAAAGGGGAAGCAGGGAATTCGGGTCGGAACAAAGCAGAGGAGATATTGTTTCATAGCCCCTGAGTAATGTTTATGTGGTGAAGCTCAGAATCAAACCTTTAACACATGTAAATTCAGAATAAAGAATCCAGAGGTGAAGTGCGAATGATAATAAAATAAGCGTGTCTGCCTGCAGACATATGCTGTGTTATTTAAATGTTACCATCTCTGCTTTCCCCAGTACACAAACTGCAAAATAAGAACTGTTATAACCTTCTTTTGGCTTGTGCTCTAATGAGAAAAACCTCATCACAGGCCTTTTATGTCCAAAGAGCTCCTTAAGGCTAGCTGTGTGCCTCAGTTTGATAAACACAGGATTGCACACCTTTCTTTCTCTCTTTCTCTCTTTCTCTCCCTTTCTTTTTTTCTGCTAATAACCATATGGATGTTCTTGCAGAGGAGTTCTCAATGCCACCAAGAGGGCCAACCAGGTGGGCCATTTCCTGTGGATTGGATCTGACAGCTGGGGGTCCAAGAGCAGCCCGATCCACCACCTGGAGGACGTAGCAGTGGGAGCAGTCACAATTCTGCCCAAACGCTCCTCCATTGAAGGTATATGCATCATGAACACCACAGGCTGCAATCTATGATTTTTAAATCTAATCCTTTCAATATATGTTCTTTTAATGTTTCTGTTTTTTTTGTGTAGAAGTGTAGCAAATGTCATTTGTTTGATCATATTTTCTTTCATGCGCCAATGTTTTCTTTTCTTACTCATTTACCTGACTGCAGTAAAACCAGTACTCCCACCCACTGGATCTATCCAGGTGTTTTAAGGTTTATGTAGCAAATCCACTTTGAAAAACTTATTTATCATACATTTAAATTTATTCAACTTATTTCAAGTTGAGAAAATTAAAGATTTAGTTGATTTTTGCTTGTTTGAAAAGAAGCTATTTAGAGTTCTGTTTCTGTCCTTTTGATTATATTATCTGAATATCACTTTTACCTTCCAGCTGTAATGTTAAAAGATCTAATACTAATTTAAAGATTGTGTGAAGATATTGTTAACAGCTCCAAACAAAGACACGGATGATATTTAAAATCAGACGAGGCTAATTTGTGTGCGTCGCTCTTATTAGCAGCCACAGCAAACAGGCATCTTTTCTCAGTAATAACACACTGATCCGTACAGCTGTGAAAACAAAACATTTTGGATAGTTTAAGCTGATTATGGGGACTAAAAAACATTCTAGATTAACACATCTTTTTACTGACCTTCACGCATCCTGCTACATGTAATAATGCTTAAGAGGGCAATTTGTAAAAAAAATAAAATAAATAAAAAAAAATATATATATATATATATATATATATATATAATAGAGAGAGAGAGAGAGAGAGAGAGAAAGAGAGAGATAGATAGATATATAGATATATATATCCCAATAACTCTCGACAGTCCTCAGAGAAACATTATGACCTTGATAGGTTTGAAGTGATAAGACTAAAAACCACTTTGGATAAGAGGAGCTCTCCTTTTATATTTAACCATAAAACCAGATAATTTAAATGGCTTAGTGTGAGGGACTGATTTTACTTTCTTAAAAAGCAACATTGGTGATGGAATTAGACTGTCAAAACAGGTGCATGATAGAAGTCTGTAAAAGCTTTAATTTCTATATTTTAAATTTTTTCTATCATATTCTTAGCAGTTTTTTTTTGTAGACTAAATTTCTACCCACATGCAAAATGAAGCAAATGAGGATATTGTAGATCTGCATTTTCAGGGATTATGCAAAATTCAAAGCTTAAATGGAACATTCCCATCCTGTTCTATCTATTTTAAGCTCTGATCTGTGTCACTGTCCATACAGACGCTCGTAATCATAAAAGGAAGCCTAATTTTTATGAAGCATTTGGTCATTAGGAGACGTCTAGCCAAATGCAAAATGAGAAAATGTTCACTGTGTAGGCAACAAGGATGTTAGTTATCCACCATGCATCATTGATGGACTGTTGAAATTAACGTCAGCAGAATCATTTAGCTTCAGTGAGCCATTTCCACCCCTTCCTCCAGCTGGTTTGACTGGATAAGAGTGAAATTCAAATGACTTTTTACTCTGAAAGTTCTTAGTTGTGCAGTTAAAGAATAAAGTACAATGGCAACAACAAAAACACATTGTAGCACATTTAGCCGTGAGGTTTGCTGAATGTTTTTGCTGAACTGCGATGGGTGTAATTTCACAAATAAAACTGTCTGTTTAAGAGAATTTTACAAAGTAGGAAAACCTGTTCAGGTTTTCTGTTGAGCCTTCAAGCTTCAGGCAACAGGCTGAGGCACTACTTAGAAAGTCTGCGTTATTTATAATGCATCCTGTTTCCTAATTAATGTAATTTCCTAGATGAAAGTTGTGATTAAAGTTCTATGGGGTTTCAGAGGAAAAGGATCTCCCATGGTCAAAATTTGATGAAGAAGTGCTTGCAAGGGTTTTTTCCAACACCTAGCGGCGAGCTGCGCACCCCTGCTACCACCACAGCTTTTACTTTATTTCCTGCAGGTCGGAATTGGCTGATAATTGGTCCGGAACTGAGCTTTTCTCCTCTTTCCTTTATTCCAGGATTTGATGAATACTTTACGGGCCTCACCCTGGAGAACAATCGCAGGAATGTGTGGTTTGCGGAGTTTTGGGAGGAGAATTTTGACTGCCGACTGCTCAGTGCTTCCAAAAGAGAGGACAGCAGCCGCAAGTGTACAGGTACATGAGTTTGATGGCATGGAGCAATTAGGGAAATGAATCTGTGTTGACGTAAAGATTATGAGCAAATTCAACATTAGAAACCACAGAGACTGGGGGCTGTTGTGGTTTGATTTTGATCATCTTGTCTAAGACCAAGTGTTGATGTCCTGCGGGTGCTGGACAGTTAAGTTGTATGATTAGAATAATTAATGCTCTACATGTATTTGTCACACTGCTGTAGCAGACCATCTGCTCTTGGGTTTCATATCTTTCTGTTCCCCCTTAACCTTGATAACTCAGCACACACAGCACCAGAGTATATTTTATTTAAAGCTTAAATTATAGGAGAATCTTCCCAAATCCAAATAATTTCCTCTCACCTAACCTGCTCCTGCAGTGTTTTTGTGTTTTATTAATGATAGTGTTGTTTCCAGTGGTGATGCATTCTCATGTTACCTAAACTGTGCTGCCAACGGTGTGACAGGCATTTCACTGCATGAATTATCTGCGTGGATGACGGCCGGCAATGTGGGATGCTGTATTAATCTTCCTTCCATACCTGATGACGGCAGTAGCGCCTTGACACAAATTACAGTTTGCTGAGGGATTTTGTTTCCTTTAAAATCTCTTGTATGGTGTCTTTCATCATGTGTCAAAGACAATAGATGCTTTTCCACTTGCTGAACTCCAAGAGGCCTTCTTGCAAAATGACAGTGAAACACTTTTCAATTTTTTCCTTAGATTCTGTTGAATACAGATGCACAAATGCAGAAATATGTACTACTTTTTTAACCTGCACCCAAGCTGAAATGCGTGCTTCTTAATAAACCAGAACCTCGTCAAAAACTTCACATATTTCACAGATTAATTTAAAAAAATAAAACTTTTTTTACAACATAGAGTTTGATACACACAGTGTTGTACTTCAATTGTTTTTTCATATTAATTTCAAAGAATTTGTATGTACTTTTGGATTCATACCAACCATTCAAAGTACTTTACATTAAAGCCACATTCACACATTGATGTGCAGATTGGTAAATCAGCTTCTGGAATCAAACCCACAACTTTCAGATAATAAGAAAACTACTCCTGTCACTAATGAAAACCTAAAGTAACTTAGAAAATTTCAACATTACATGTTGGCCTACAAAAAAAGTATGCTCTCAATTCTTGGCAGGTGCTCCTTTTATGATCAGCCTTTGGCTCGGGTTGCTTTAAAATGACCTTCACCTGATTTGTTTTGTTGGTCCTTCATCTTCCTCTTGAAAACATCCTGTCAACAACACCTTCTTCAGATAGTTTGTCAGCACAGGCAGTGCTCATGGATGTCTTGTTAGATGCTAACTTTTGACTTGGGGGGAAAAATATAGTGGACCAACAGCAGCAAGTGACATAATTCCCCAAATCCCCACTTATTGTTAGAATGTTACACTGGACGTCAATCAATAGGGATAAAGCTCCTCTCTATTCCTCCTCCAAACTCTGGACCCTTGATTTTCAAATGAGATTAAAAAAAGATTACTATAATCTGAAAACAGGACTTTGGTCTACTGCACAATATCCCCATGCTTTTGAGCCCATGAAGGACGCTCCTCTGGCTCCTAACACAGAGAAAGCAATAGATGTAGCCCATATCTTAAGGTTCTTAAAGCACTGACTCTTGCTTTGGTCCATGCTTTATGAGTGTCCAAGCAAACACTTGAAGAAGGTTTGCTGCACAACCGACTCAAGGCTCCTTGTTGCTTGTGTGTCTTTTTTCTTTCACTTAACTTTCTATCCAATTATTGGAAACTAAGAGTTTTTTGGGGGTTTTTTTCTTTTAGCTTTTGTGACTTACCTTTCTTCTGAAAGGTACGGATGGCTTTCTGCTAGACAGTTGTAGTCAGAACTCTTCAACCTGACCATGCAATATTTTTAATTTCCCAAGGCGCTGAATTTTGAGTAAGGTCTGAGTTTAATCTCTGTTATCTGTGTGGCTCAGTTTTTGTATTTGAATCAAGGAAATAAATCAACTTTCTTAGCATATTCTCATTTATTGAAAGAAACCAGTAATCCAGAATATGAAAATTCTAGCAAGGGGGATTTTCATTCGAGGACTGTTCACTGAACTCCTTATGTGAAGCTTAGAAAAATCAAAAAGGTTATGTGTGGGCTGAGATGTATGTTAAGATATAAAAAATGGACTGAAATGTCAGCGCAGATTGCTTTCAAGCTCGTTCCTTTTCAAAAAAAAAGTCTCCCACATTACTCTGTTTTTCTTATTAACATGATTACTGAGCTCCTGTGGACAGCTACCACTGAGAAAATAATCTTTTTTATATTCTGTTTTCTTGATGATGCATTCTTTTGGTAAGTGGGAGCTTGAAAATCATAATTACAATGATGATAATAACGATCACCATAAAATGTAATGGGGGTATTTTTGTTACTATAATTTTTAGGCAGCCTTTGAAAACCAGATCTTACCCTGTAGAAAGTTCAACTTGCAACAAAAACAAGAGGAGAGGTTGTGCATTAGGTATTCAAAAAGTGTTCCAGCAGAATAAGGCAAAACCTTTACAGCAGCCCATAGTGAAAGGGCAGCATGCGGCCAGGAGGATATAAAGGAGCAGGAAACTAGTGTAGCAGAGTCTGTAACTAAAGTTCATGGTGATCTTCATCTCCTTTCAGATGGGACAAATGAGCTTCATTGTTGCCTGCCTATTACTTTGAAGCACATCCCAGTAATTCAGTCTGACTCTGCTGAATTTTTTCACAAACACTTTTTTCCCCTCACAGCTCTGCTTTAGAGCTGATAAATCCCACTGGGGAATTAAACACGTCTTCTTATTTCCTATAACACATTGTCCCCTTTAGCTGTAATTCCCTCAGAATCTAAACTGAACAAACAGCAGCAAATAGTTAATGAGGAGCTGGATAAAAACAGAAGCTGTCAGAGCTGATAGAATGTAAAGTTTAACAGCTTCTCAATGCATTCGGCTAAAAGCCGGTGTTTTCTTCCCACAGGCCAGGAGCGGATTGGGATCGACTCCAAGTATGAGCAGGAAGGGAAGGTGCAGTTTGTGATTGACGCTGTGTATGCTATGGCCCACGCTCTGCACAACATGCACAGAGACTTATGTCCCAATCATCCTGGCGTCTGTCCACAAATGGAGTCCACAGATGGGAAGATGCTGCTCAAGTACATACGCAACGCCAGCTTCAACGGTAAGTGACAAATTGTAAAAGTTTACTCATCAGATGTGCACAGACTGTGTGGAAGAACACAAATCACTTGCTTTTACTTAAATAATGTAAGTTTTAATGACTTTAAACTGCATGTCCACCATAATAACTAAGCTAAAATTAAAAGTTTAGCTACCCAGTTTTTAATATGACCACTGTAATTGAAATTCAGTCTTAGCAAACTTAAAAATATTATGCATCACCAAACTCCAATGTGTTTTATTAGAATTTTATGTAATGGACCAAAACAAAGTAGTACATATTTGTGAAAAACAGAGCAGAATAGATTTTTTTTTCTTATTATAATGTAAAACATGTGTGGCGTATACTGTGATACAACTAAATAAAATCAATTTTTGCCAGTTAATGGAAAAAATGAATGGCACACCTACAAAGCTGCAAAGACGAGTCCATTGTCCATCTACCTTGCTTGGCAGGCCAGGCAAGAACAGCATTTGTCAGACTAACAGAGACCCAAGACCCCACACTTGATCACATCTCAGTTATACACTCTACAAATATGGCCTACATGAATGGGTGGCAAAACAGCTAACAATACACATCACCATGGAGGAAACATTGTTATGGCAGCATAATTTATTATAAATTATAAATTATTTTAAATATTGAATATGACTTGACCTTTTAATACAGGATAGTGTGTGTCATGTAATAGCATGAATTACCATTTTTTGTATCAGTTGGTCACAAGGCAAGGCATTTATTAACATTTGTTTGACACGAGTGTTTGGTCCGGAAATTTGTTGACAGTCCATAAGTGAACCTCCAGCTTGAGGAGGAAACCGCTGGCTGAAATTAGCGTTCATAAATCGGATCAACCTTGAGCTTAACGGCGCTTGCTTGGTGGATATTACTCTAAACTAGCTTCACTGCAGTCAGTAACACAATAAAATCGCCGGGATAAAGTTTGTTTTGGACTGTAAAGACGGCACCAAGCGACTGCGCGAGACGTAAACGCCCCACAACGTCTGACACACGTTGGTGCCAAAGCTCTATTGGCCAATAGTAGGAGCTGGACATAGAAGGCAGCCCTTAACATAAAGATGCACACAGAAAAGTAAAAACAGGAGAGGAGGCAATGACAAAAGAACAAGGGCTTGTATAAGGAAAAGACAAAATAAAATATTTGCTTTTCTTGACGAAAAACGCATGTTTAGGGGAAATGAGAAAGAAAATATATACATTTCTTGACAGAAACTCGTGTAAGGACAAGGAAAAACTAAATATATATTTATGCTTTTATTTCCTTTTATGTCAGTTTTGGTCCTCCATACATTATATTCTGCACTCTTGGCTCATTGCTGCATCATTATTAATTTCAGGAGAAATAAAAAAGACAAAGAATGCTCATAAGGACTAGAGCAGTGTGAGATGATAAAAACCAGGAAATAAAATCCCATATCCGTCATGTTTTATGTCCAATATGCCATAAAGCCAGTCAAGGCAAAGCAAAGAGAACACTTGCAGACACTAGTCTACGACATGTTGCTCAAAAGACAACGCTTTTAACAAAGCAGGAATTTAAATAGCCACAAAGTTTGGATGAACATAAAAAAAATTAAAAAGATGAACCCAAAAGAAATCATAACAAAAATAAAAACAAAAAAAAAACAGAAGTAGCGACAACATGATGAGTATCTGAAACATTCACAAAGGAGAACATGGACGACAACATTCACACATAGAGAAATAGTGAACATGAGGAACAGGTGTCCTGATAACAAATTCAGGACAGATGCGACTCAGAGAATGGAAAGCAAAACAGACAGGGAAACAGATGCTATGCAAAAAAAAAAAACCCCAAAAAACAAAAAAACATGATACAAACAGATAAGCAACCAAAAATAGCATTATTCATAGTCAGCAGAACATAAAGTTCTGGAAAACGAAAGTACCGTGACAGCACCCCCTCTAAGGGACGGCTCCTAGATGTCTGGAAACAGAAAAATGAGTCCAGCCAAAAGTGGATGAAATGAGGTTAATGGAATAAAGAGCCCAACTGGAAACAACAGTAAAGAAAAGATAAGCAACTCAGAGAAGCAACCCTGGGGCACTCCAGATAAGCAAAGCAGTTCAAAATTCCCTCAGCATTAAGAACATGAGCAGGAGTCAGAATATGATGATGAATGGAAATGATGAAGATGCACATCTAATTTTGTGATAAAGGCAAAACAACTCTAGAGTCAAGGACAGAGAAAAAATCGGACAGAGTTGGACCGCATTGGATCCATTCGGTATTGGGCAAAAGGTCTGCAGACCCTGGGTCAGGAACCTGAGATAGAGCAGCATGTTCAGAACCAACTGGACTTAACAAGGCATGGCTGCAGAACTCTTTATGAATGAAAGTTTTCTGGGAGACAGGATCAGGTTACCTATGGTAGAGATATGCAAAAAGCCTTTAAGAAAAGATCATGTTTAAAAAAACATTATATATTACCTAATGGCAAACTCGTTGGCACCCATAACAATCCCTAAGAAATAAATAATATTTTCAACTTATACCTGGCTTTTTTTTTACATTAAATGTTAAGTTTAATGTAATAAACTTAACGTGCTAGTTTATGACATTTGTTCATATTTACAGTCAAAGCAAAAAAGTAAACAAGTGGAACTGAGACAAACACAACTGAATGACAACGTTCCACAACCCGCCCTGACCCAGGAGGATTATGAGGGATGTAAAAAAAAGATCCCAAGGCTCATTGATGTAATTAGTAGCATCTTGGGGTCTCCATAACCATCTCCAGACACTATCTACATGCCAAATGCCTTTTTGGAGGACGCCCTAAGAAAATATCTTGGAGTTTGCGAAACATTATTGGGATTAATATGGAAATGTGATTTATTGTCAAATGAGACTAAGACTTCTAACACAAACACTGTGGTGGAACGCAAACCATTAACACTGTTATGCACTCTTAAGCATAGTAGAAGATCTGTGATACTGCGTGACTATTTCTAGTCTAATACCTCTGAAAACGTGTTTGAGTAATTTGCCACATGAACTCTAAAAAGTATAAGGGCACTTTAAGTTTAAATAAATATTTGTGGTTCTCTGACAGAAAACTGAAAATGAGTCTTCAACAAGTCTTACTGCATAACAATAATCCAAGATCCACGACAAAATCAAAATGAAAATGGTTCAAAGAGCAGAAAATAAATCCTCTGTCATGTCACCAGTACTAACTTCTATAGAAAGCCTGAGGAGTTTGCTGAAGAGAAGAGATCATATGACAGTGTCATAGACTTTGGACAAGAAAGACTGTGAACAGAGAAATGGTCAAAGATCTTTCTCTCTGTGTGCTTCTAATACAGAAAATGTTACAGGAAAAAATGAAGTGCTGACCTACTGGCAAAGGAGAAAAGTACCAACAGCAGTGGTGTAGATAAGTTTGACTTTGGTCTTTGTGTAAATGTAAAAAAAAAAAAGTATCTTCATTACTTAATGTAGGATCTTTTTCCCCCTCACCATCCATACTTTTAAGGTTTGTATAAGTAAAAAAAAAAGAGAAGTGCCCTCATTATTACACCTCACCATTATGTGCTACTTTGAGTTGGTCTATTATGGTAAAGTCTTTCAGCACATTTTGGCTACTTGTTAACTTTGGAAGCGGTCTGCCACAACGTTTAAATAAATCAGAGGAGCGGGAAGAAAGGAATTTAAGTTGTTACAGGAAATGGCGAACAGTGGGGCAATGACCTATACACTGTAAAAAGTATTAGCAGGCCAGTAGTTCTGTTAGTGCATATTTTTCAAAAGTTCCTACTTCACAGGAGAAATATGTAAATAACATTATCTTCAAGACTTTAAAAAATTTGGTGGTTAATGATTTGTGCTCAGCATCAAGTTGGATCAACATAATGTTGAGCTTTAACTATTTGCCTGATGCTTCAGAATGAATTGGAAATGAAAATGATACTTGTGGAATCTGGCTTCACAAAATGAAAGCAGTCACATAAAAAGGTTTGAATTTCAACACTTTTCAGTGCAATATTATTCTACTCCAGTGAAGAATGCTATTTCACATTTTGGTTGGCAATAAGTATGGAGGGCACGCAGCTTGAAGGCGGAGGCATTTGCTGCTGGCTTTTCAGGATAGCATTGACCTGGTGACCTGGTGTTGGTGAGGTCCAGAGTGGAAAACTGAGCCAAACTCCTAAACATGCTTGGCTTAACGGCCAGACCTGGAAACCTGAGTTAGGCTGAGATTGATAACTTTCTATTAACTATTCAAACTATGAGCCGTTGACCGCTGGAGATATGCACCAGCTCCCTTCATGAGCCCCCTAGGGATAATGGATGGACGCTAGGCACAAACATAAAGCACAAATTAATGTTGGGAAAAGGAAACGAACAAAAAAAATCCAAGTGAACAACAGCTAATAGTAGAAAACCTAAAAAACATAACATGACATACAGTCTCATGCGTACGAGACACAATTTAACTTTACATTCACTTTCATTTAAATGTCAAAGTAACATTTTTAGACATTTTGAGCAAAATGTATGTTGGCTGCGCCTTTAGCTGAACTATTACATTATTTAGCCTTGTACAGACAGCATAAGATAGCTCATAATGACAGCTGCTTTAAAATGCAGAAGCGAATAGAGAAGAGGAACCAGCAGGGAGATACGTTTAAAACAAGGGGAACCTTTGTCACTACAAATTTTCCGCTATGTATGTCTGACAGTGATCATTAAAGGGTCCTTTGAAGTACTCTGGGTTTTTAGAGAGCTTTCTAAAGACAATTCTGCTGTTTATTAAATTATTCATCACTGTAATATTTCCAGAACCTCTCAACTAAAGAGGTGAACCCAGTTCTCCGTTTCGTCTTTATCAAAATTAGCTCTCTGCTGTTTAAAATGTAGGATTTGATTGGTTATGTGCCAGATATGTATGTGTCAGTATATATGTAAGAGTGTTCATCTTTTTGGGGATAATATCGCTGAATATTTTTAACCTGGCATTTTTCAGAAATCATAAACCCAGCCTGAAAAGTCAACACACATCCAATGACTAAAGAGGGGAATTAGAAAATTTGACTCCTGGCCTGGTTTGAGAAATTAACAAAATGCTGATATTTTGGTTAGAAATGAATAAAACCATTTTTTAATGTGTTTTTGTCATAGTTGGATGTCATCTGTTGCATAAAGCAGACCTGTTGGCAGAAGAGAATGAGTCATACTGTTTATCCTGGTCCTCTAATTTTTCTGTATCTTCATTAATAATTCAAATGGCATTACTTAAGAAATTTGAGAGGCATGGCAATCAGGCTAAGTTTCCATTTTATGTCCTTTTTTCATCAGAAATAAACAGTTGGAGGAGGCTTTGTTCACTTCAAATATTAATCCCACAGTTATCCCTTTCAGTCTGAACTAAAAATGTGCAGGAGCAATCTTAGAGATGAGTCAAAGCATTCTTATGAAAATCAAATGATTGCACACAATGGAGAACTGTCTTGAAACTGTAATACTACAAAGCAATCTGCTTATTGATTTGAAGCCACAATTTTAGGTGGGAATTTTCAGTCTGGCTAACAAGTATCTGACTTGTCTGTTTATTTTTTTAGTAATTACCAGACTACCATAAAATCTGGAAGAGAGAAGAAAATTAGAAACATAACGAATAAATGTTGTTTTAAAATCAGTTTGTTTTGTTGTTGGCAATGAGAGACCAAATATATTTAATCATTATGACTATGCTCAGACCTTCACAGGTTTATATGATTTGACTTAACAGGATTTTTGCTGTAGAGAAATTCAGCATGTGGTGAATGCAAAAAGACAAGCTTGCTGTTTCTTTCGACTTAAAGGGGAGGTAATCTGTTTTACTGTTGGATAACAGTGGCAACAGATTTTAGCTAGTAATTCTTACTAGGAAAAAAAAAGACTTAAAGAGAACATGCCTTCAACACTTCATCACAAAAATGTTCCTCTATTATTCTAAGAAGCATGAGTGAGAAGTAGTTGTCTTGATAAGCTGAGCAGACACAAAAAAATAGATTTAATTTGAAATCTATTCTTACATCTCTGCTTCCTCTAATTATTTTTTAAACACCTAAATAAAAAAATCCAATGTTCTTCTTCAAAGGCAACTTCCAAACTGTATAGGATTGTAGTCACCCCACCTTTGTCGTGCTTAGTACATGATGCTTTTATTAATTTGAAATAAAACATAACATTTTTAAGTTTAAGTTTAAGCTGGTAATCTACAGGTAATATTTAACATGCTGTTTTAAGCCATAATACGAAGCAACTTTCAGTAAATGGGCCTCACAATAAGAAAGTTTCAGGTTTGAATCTTGGTGGTGGAGGGTTTTCATCTTCCTCCTGTTCCTGTTGGCATGTCAGTAGGACAGAAGATAAGTGTGTTCAGTTGAATTTTTCTACATTAGTTGTGTGATGGATTGGCAGCTGGTGGAATAGGCTACAGCCTTCAAACAACCCTGTACCAGAGAAATTGGTTTGGTTAAGCTATTACTGATTTTTTTCCCCCAATGCATCTTATTCAAAATGCTGGAAGTAATTTCCCAAACCTGCAGAAGTCCATATATACATATAGGCAGTGTGGGTCCTTTTCTTTAGATTTCACAACACTGCACTGCTACTTTTCCGCAGTGACCATGAAACAGTGAAACACTGGCTCTTCAGGGGGCTGTTTAAGGTTTTACAGGCCACTCTATTTTTCTCCTACACACTTGGAAGATGAGGGTACAGGAGGGGTTTGTTTGCAATCTGCAACTTGGCTGTTGCTGAGTATTTCTAAATTCTGTTGCTTTTACATAATTGGTATTAATATTCACAAAACTGCCTCCTACAATGTACCTAAGTTCTTATATTTTGAGAAAGATCCACATATAAGTTGACTGTGTACTATATATTCCTCATCAGGTTTTGCTAAAACAATAGTTAAAGTAGAAAATTATCAAATGTCACACTGTTTCCTGTCAACCCATGTATGTAAGGTTATTTAAAAACATTTTAAGTGGATCTGAGCATGATGAAACAAAAAGATTTTACAGAACATCTCATCCTGTGATGATTCTTTTAAGTACCCTTGTCACTTTTATTTGTGAAAAAAGTGCAAATAAGGTGGCGGAATGAAACATTTTGAGTTTTACTTTCTTGTGGCTTGCTGTAATGTTTGATAGATGTGTTATTTTTGTAGAAAAACCGCGGCATGCTTCATGTGTAAAAGCTGTTTCACTCATACGGCAGAAATGTTTTGACATGTTCAAAGGCAGGCTGGTTGATGTGGTTATCAAATTGTTTACACTACAGTTATAAATGTGTAGCAAGGCATGGAGGAGAATTATTTTCCCTCATTCCCTCCTATACCATTAAAACCAAAGGCCAATACACAAGAGTGTGATTAAAATCTTAACTATTACCTGATGAAAAAGAACAAATTGATGATTGGTAATTATCCTTCTTTCATTTGCATAATGCCAAACCTCATACAGAGTAGTTAATGCTTTCTGAACCATCTGTACTTGACTATTACTTATAAATGTTTATGAGGAAGAAATGAAATATTATCATTCAGAAGCACTTTAATTAGCAGTTCTTACATTGAAGGCTAGAAAAAAGAAAACGATTTTAACTAATCTATTGCGAATTGTATGTTTTTCTGTGTTAATTGTGATTGTGCTTAGGTTTTTGCTGCTTCACAGTGCCTTTAAGTTGCCCCTCAGGAGCACATAACATTTTATTGAATTGAGTTGAATCTGGAGAGAGCCATTAAAAGACAAATAAATATCCTAAGATTTTTCTAGATTTCTTTATCAACCTTAAAAAAAATACACTTCTGTACTTTGGTTAGCAATTATTAATTGATTAATGCTTAACTTTTAATTAGTCTCCAATTTAATGCTTTCTTATTTAAAGAACCAAACAATAGTCTCTGTGGCTATTTAACAGTGTGGTCAGGATGATCAAGAGTTTGTCATTAGGAACCGGTCATTAACTTACGCCTACTTAACAAAATGTGATCAGTAATTAGTCCCATTGTTGTTTCTCATCAGATCACATTTAGTTCCTCAGTGTAAGGCAATACAAAAATATGTTGCCAGTGTTTAATTTAATATAGCAAAACTTCATTCCGGTATTTTGCCCTTAATCTTTCTCTGATATTCGGACGATTATAAGTTGCAGATTCTTAGTCACATTGCACTTTAATGCAAATTTAAAAACATTTCCTGCAGCTGTTTTATTCCACCAATTCTTCTTCGCTGAAAGCAGGGAAAAGAACAATGAGGAGGCTTTTCTCTTTTCTCTAAATCTTTTCCCAGCAGCTTCAGCGAGAGCCTGATTGGACTAACCGGCTCAGTTTAGCTGGTGTTGCCTGCGACGGAGGCTAAATTCAATCACATGCCACATTTTTTGTTTTGTTTTTCCAAAGTGGCTACTCGCTTCCCAAGTGCTTACCAATGATGACTTCCCAGATGGTTCTGTGTAGCAGACCATCTGGTCCAGCAGGTTACGGATTTACGGTGGCAGGCTGGTATATATTAGGGCAGGAGTAGTTGCACTGAAGCATGGTGAAGATGCAAAAACTGTTAAGTGTATTAGTCTATTGATATAGCATACAAACAATGCCTTGTATTGTGTCAGCATTTACCGTATTTTCTAAATTGCCACATATTTCCATAAGGATTTATAAAGAAACATTTTTACCCAAATTCGTCCTCTATCTAGCATTTCATCACACATTAAGTAATCAAGTAATGTGTCTGGCTAATTCATACAAACAGTCATACAAAAACTTGAACTGAAGCCCAACGAGCTGCGTGAATTTCTCTACCACGGTCGCTATGGCAGCACTGCAGAGTTCCAGCAGACAAGAAGACCTATTTTAAGGTGGAACCAAGCAAACTGAACGTAGGCAGTTGCCTGCATTCAGGCCGATATTTGTCGGAGACCCTAAGTGCATATTCATGCACTGGTTTCAGAGTCAACTGTCCGGTGTCAGTAACAATCTGGACTTGGCTGACTTCTCTGGTTTTTCTTGAAAACATTTACATAAGTGTCACAGCGACACACTCATTTCACCTCAGCCAAAAATAAGCTTCCTGCAACTCTCTTCCTGTCTCGATGTTCTAACTCAAACCTTTTTACTCCGCTGGTGCTCCATCAGGCATCTCTTAGTGCCCCTTATTGCATTTAGACGGGAACCATGTGAATTATCTTGTGTATGTGTCCCTGCTAATGTATGTTTGAGAGCGAAGGAGTGTAAACCTCCTTAGCTAATCTCCCCACTGTGCTGGAGTCACAGAGCTGAGGAGTGAGAGGCAGAGAAACAAAAAAAAAAAACAGGAAAGAATAATGATGCGAGAAAAACACAGCAGTGGATCCCTGGTCCACCCACGCTGCTTAGCACAGCTCAGCAGCAGTGCACTTTTGTCATGTCTTAGTTCACAGCCACATTCAAATGCATAAATCTTTCATCTTAGACGGCACTTTTGCTAAGAAGTCTGCAAAGACCATTTTGTTCCCCTAAAAATATAAGCTAATAAAAGAAAAGAAATGAATTTCTGGTAGTTTTTTTTTTCAGGTGCACCCACAGAAACACAACTTAATCATTTGCTCTAAATCTGAGGAGTGCCCGGCGTACAATCATCCGTGGTGCTCGGCTGAGCGACAGCCGTTCTGAGCTCAATGTAGAATTGTGCTGAGGCAAGAAGGAAAAATGGCAACCCTGGCACCACTTTTCTCACAGAAGTCAATACTTTGTCAACATCTTTATACACCGTGTCAACAAGTTTTCTGTCTACATGCTGGAAGCCAAAGTGACAGGAATGTGACTGCCACCCACAGAGCTTTAGCTCGGCTTTCATATAAGCAGCATTCAGAACAGGTATCATAAGTTCAGTCCAGATTCATTTTCTGTGCTGACAAATTGAAATTCACAAATTAGTGATCCACCTTAAGTGGCAGGGTCAGACGGCGCTGTAAATGTAATGCTGACATGGAACATACAGAATGTGCTGTCACCTTACATAACCACACGTATTCACTGATTCGTGGCTCTGTGTCAACAAATAACCACTTAACGTTACAATTTCAAATTTGGGTGGAGGTCTGACAACCAAATTGTGAGTGGTGGTAATTTGTTGTGACATTTTGGTTGGCATCTTATTTTGCTGTCTTTACTTCATGCTATCTCTGCCTCACAGGTTACAGTAGACTTTAGGCCTGAAATTATTGTTGGATATTTTAGTGGTCAAATGTCCTTGAGCTAAAAAAAAACAAAAAAATAGGTCTAAAAATGAAAGGTAAAGTGCATTAACCTTTTGTCCAAAAGCCAAACAATCTGCTCTTCAAACAACACCGTGTGTTCCCAAAGTGTTTTGAACATATGCTTGTGGTCCATTCTCCACACTTTTTTATAGCCAGAGCTATTAAAAGTGCCTAATTCCCCTGCCAAGAGTCATTAGACTACCCTGTCCCACTTAAAAGATGGTTGCTCTGTTTGTATCTGTGTGCCAAGGTGAGCAGACTTTTTTCATTTTCACCCTGCATTGTGAAACGGATAGAATGGTCTTATCAGCAATGCAGAGCTCATGTATAAAAGAAAGCACATACATTTTTCTGTTAATGCCATTACAAAAATTTCATGTTGGATGACATCACCGGTATAACATTTTACCTCATGCACTGTCATGAGGGTTGTATAATGGAGTAATGTGCATATGCCACGACATATACAAAGACCAGGTAGTTTGCTTTGGCGGAGAAATGAAAAAAAAAAAAACATTTTTTTAACATACAGAACCTGATAGGTTTTCCAAGGTTCTTACTAAACTAATTAGTGAAATATTCTGGACTGAGCTGGAGAGAAAGGCGGTGCACACCGAGAACAGATGGGGACCATATGATGCTTTGGCTGACCTGTTTACCCTCCCAACATCTCCCGTTGTTGACCACAGACTAAAATGCAAACTGAAATGCAATGCTTTTAAACAGTAGAGCTTTGCTTTTATTTTAGATCCATACCTAAAATTATGGAACATGTTAAAATACACACTAAAACACTAACATTTTCTATATCTAGTTTCAAATGTAAACACACAATGCATACATGTAAAAACTAAGCTGGTAGTTTCATAAACAACACAATATATTTGATTTAAACACAACATCATGCAGTTTTGAATATTAATTTAACATATGTATTTTTAATCCAACTATTTAAAGTTTCAGTGTTTCTCCCTCTCATCTTTCAGTGGAACCATATTGCTTAGATTAGCACAGAGCAGTGACTTATGCTGAAGCTGTTATGAAATTGTGCTGTATTTATTTTTTCATGCTATACTGGTATTCAAAACAGTAAGCCATAAGATTATAGGAGAGATTATAAAAAATAGAAATGAAACACATTTGTATCAAGGACATCTAGAGATCTCTAAGTACAATATTAGCTCTCCTTTTCAGTTTGTTTCTAATGATCAAAAACATTTGAATATTAGACAAAAGCAACTTCAGTTAAAAGAAATGCAAATTCCTACTAATGATTTTATTTTTAAAGCACTGTAGTGTACAGTAGGTTTGAGTAATTACTGTACTACAACAAAAATTACATTTCACAAAGTGTTTTTTGAGAGATTTACACTTTCAGCTATTCAGCAAAAATCCACCTTATCACTTGACATACAAAAATGGAAACATTTTAAGAAAGCCACCCAGTTTTTGTGGTTTGCTTTACATTACATCAAACTCCAACCTCAAGACTTTAGTAACAAAACAAATATTTTATTTACAAAAATCCAAGATTCAAGCATAAAAAAATCTCAAAAGTCATCATCTTCTTTGGAGCTGCAGACCAACATAAACAGATTTCTGCTCAGGTGTTAAAGCCACGAGAGTAGCTTTAACATCTGATGGCCCACGATATTTCATACCAAACAAATGTTGAATGAATCTCACAGCTGCAAGGGTTTTTCATGTGGAATAAGTGTATGCAAATCCAAGCTTAAATTTTTTTATGCCACTGAAGTAAAGATTAATTTATTTTAAAGTCTTTTACAAATCTAATAAAAGGTGCCAAACATGGGGAAGGGGCAGAATGTGCAGAGCTGGAAACACGCATTATTTTCCCATGGCATGAATGTGACAACTTATTTTTCAGCAGTCGTTGTGCAGCAGGAACAAACCTCCTTTGAGGTCACTTTTTAGTTTAAATCAAAAGGTTAAAGCATCTTATGTGCAGTGAGAAGAAATACTGCTGCCTCTGACTTCTGCATGTGATTTTCTTTTTCATTTAGCTTGTTTTGCTCCATTCCCTTTTCTTACCCTGTACAGGTAGCGCCGGCACATCTGTTGTGTTTAACAAGAATGGCGACGCTCCAGGACGCTATGACCTGTTCCAGTTCCAGGTGACCAACTCCTCCGGCCCAGAGTACAAGGTGGTGGGACAGTGGGCGGACAGCCTTCAACTCAGGGTATGGTGAATCGCCGAGGCTCATAAAGCAGAAGACTGACAAGTAGTTTCTAATGTTTCTGCTTAATAAAGACACATAGGTTGCTCATGTAAAAAACTGAAGCATTCAGTTTGACAATATGCGTACACTATTTACATTTCCAACTTTATTTGTAGTCTGTGTGTTCTTAGATGCAGAAAATGAGCAATCCAATAAGAGAGAAAGACATTCACCAACCTATTTGAATAAATTTACTCAGCAGATAAATGTTTCGGGGATGCAATTTTAGCTGCTGTTGTTTTCTTGACATATGAACCCAGAAATATTAACAGAAATGTTTTGGTTCACGTGTTGTCTTGAAATGTGCCAAAGGCCAGGTCCTACAGAGGCCAGACTTTAAAGAAAATGTTTCCACGCATAATTTAATTTTTTATGTTATCTGCAGCTTTTAAGAGAAAAAAAAAAAGGAAGAGGGGAAACAAACACGATGTAAAACTTAGCCATTTCAAAATTAATGTGTGAAAAGGGATAAAAGGATTTCAGCTGGTTACATTCAGCATGTTATGTAAAAGTTCTGATGCGTTTTAACTAAAAAAGGAATCTTTGTCAAAGACTTCAGTGGGACCTTGATAACAGAGATTGACTCTAAAAAGTAGAAATAAGGTAACAGTGGGAGGAGGGTTTCATAATGCTTACGTAGTATCTGTCAAAAACTGACTGCAAAAGAATAGGGGAAAAGAAAGGGCCTATTTTCAACAAAGATACCAGTCCATGCACTATATGTTCAGTTTTTTAGGCAGGAGAGTTACTGATGATGATAATGTTTGAAATTGAAACCTAAAATACTGCACACACCTTCTATGCTGCTTGTGCAGCTCATTAACTTCCTTCAGACTTTACGGCTCATCATTCTCTGATTGCATTCTGGCAGATGAAATTACACTGCTAGTGTAAAATTGTTTGGAAGCTCAGAAAAAAGCTTATTTTATGTATATAAACTCAAAAAACCGTGAAGGCATTGAAGACACTAAAATACAGAATACATTTATTTAACCAATAAACATACCATTGTATAGATTAATGTATAGAGCTGGAACTAGGATGCTTTTTAAAATGGAAAGTTTGGAATTAAACGCAAATGAGTTGCTGTCACAACAACAAAATCAATTTCCAGCCATTCATTTTTGCACTGAATACACAAGTAGATCTGTTTCAGTTCAAAAACAATTATATTAAGATTTTAAATCTGACAGTTTATCTTAATAGCCAACAAGAAATAAATAATGCACTAACACAAAGTAAGAAAAAATGCTGCAATGACAGAAAATAGCAACAATCAACAAATCAAATGCAATGACAAATGCTGCAGTCATAGAGGAAAAAGCTGAAGTAAGCATAATTTTGCCGCTTTCGGCCACCATATTCAGCACATCAAACATTCTAATCTTAGATAAAGAGAAAGTTAGGAATATCAGTTTTCCAAATGATAACTTTGTCTAGGAAAACAAGCAATCCAAGCCACCTTGGATGTATGTAAAAAGCAATTAACCCCACAACTTAAGTAGCTTCACCACCTGTGGTACAATATGTACATATGTATATATAGCCACATTGATTTGGATGGAATTTTATATATCCCATTAATAAAAAAATAAAAATAAAAATAGAATTTTTTCTCAAATTATGGTATATTATCTTTGTGTTTAATTGCAAATATTTAATTACAAGACATATCATAAACATGCCATCTCTGCAATATGACCAATCATTGAGTTCAGAGTTTAGAGTTCAGAGGTCAGGATAATCCTGTTTTTGCTCATGGAAACTCAAATTATCTGTAGAAATGAAGCAAAGCCAGAAAGAAAACTACCAGTTCAAGGTGTCAAAAAACCTTGTTTCTGGCCTCCATGGCAACAGAGCTACTGGTCTCATTACTGTTTCCACATTGTGTGTGTTCAGGAGGTTTTCCCACACACCACCATTCATCGTCCAAATAACAAATGGCACCTTCATAGCCCCTGATAAATGACAGATGATAATCTATTCGGACAGCTCAGAAATAATACATTTGTCGCACAGACACACATCACAGACAGGCTGCAGGTCTTTGTGTGTGTGTAAGTGCTGCCTAGGTGCAGGTCAGTAACTGTAATCACTGGCTACATATGGAGGAGGCATTCTGTTGTCTACCTGGACATATGTTTTATCCTACGGTGAATGCCCCTGTTGTGTCTGCTTCACCTGATAATATTTATTTTAAAGGCACTTTGAGTGCAACAACAGGTGGTGGAAATTAATTACACCATGCTGTGTGTTTGTGTGTCTTAAATCAAGTTAAATTAAAATGCCAGTGATGTGTAAAACTTTTTGTTTTCATTTATTTTATAACAAAAACCATGCCAGTAATATCTGACAGCATCACCTCAACCTGGGTATTCTTATTATTCACCCTGAATTGTTTGATTTTTTTTTTCCCATATTGATAGGTTAATTTGATTGTTCTGGAGCTGTTCAGTCAATGATTTTGTGATACATTAGAGAACTCATTTTGAGTTTTAATCAGCAAGTAATTAAAAATAAATGAACACATCTTCATATTAACAGCCTCTGGTTCAATTTATACTTCTGCACAAACCAAGCATTTGTGTTTTTCATAGTGACATTGAAATTACAACCAAATTAGCAGCAAAAGCATGAGGGAAAAATACTTAGATTTAGATAGTCAGTGTTAAGTTTGTTTGTTCAGGTCTTTTAAGAAAATAATATAATGTTAGAGATCATTCATTATTTTTGGATAACTGTTTAAATACTTGGTCTAAAATTAACTCCTTGAAGACTTGATTCAACCTTAAACCTATTGATTTCAGTTTAGTTGTTTTACATTGTTGTTATTTGAAGTGCCTTGAGATATTTAAGGCACTTTTCATATATATTTCAGTTTATATTTAAGTTTATAAACAGAAATATATTGTAAATGTAGTTCAGTTAAATGAACAACACAAAGTCAACAACATACATTCCAACTCAATTCTAATTGTACTGCATGACAATTTATAAAAAAAGTAAATTTATTAAAGAAAATCCAGCCGATTGCAAGGAGGGACTGACTTGGCATAAATCTCTCATACTGGGGTGCATGAGGGAGGAGTGGAAAGGAAAAACTCTCTCTTAATGGGAACAAACCTCTATCAAAACCTGGCTCAGAGTGATAAATCTTTTCTTTTTTAGGTAACAAAAAAATTAAGTGTTAAATGCAGCAGTAGCTCCTTTAGTGGCTCCATCTTGGGGACAACACAGCTAAATATTCAAGGTCCTATCCAGTTCTAAAATCTAACTTTTTCATGTATAAAAATAAGCCACAGAACATGTTTGAACTAAGTTTCAACTTGGACCCGGTTTGAGAACCAGCAATTTAATTTTTCAATATTTACTATGCTGCTCATGATACAGCAAACAAGACACCAAACCATTTATCTGGCTCTTTGCCTCACCTGAGGCAGAGACTGAGTGATGGTCCAGAAAGAGCAATCCACCTGTTTCTGGTTGAAAAACATGGCTTCAGTCTAGAAGAAATGAGATTAGATTGTAACATTTTCTAATCATTAATCTCCAGGATTCTTTTGAACACTTAATAACAAAGATACACAATAGTTAAGTACATTGGTATGAAAAGGTTTGTTCATAGGTACAGATTGTAGAAGGAGTAAAATTATCAAAGGAAACACAATCAACTATTAGTTTATAAAAAAAACAAAACCAAAGAAAGATCCCATGAAGCTGAAAACTGTAAATGAAACAGTGAAACTGTGAAACTGTAATGCCATTTTAAATCTTTGCCTCACTGTCTGATTGTCTAAGAGCTCTATTCATATTCTTTTCAGTTGTGTCACTACAATTATGAAGAAGTGGACCTTTTGTTCAGTAGAGATCAGAAAAGGAAAGAACTGATGTAAATATAAATTTATATTTACATTTTTTTCATTTTCTATTGGACCGTTTTTAAACATCGTGCTTCTGCTTTTTAAATAATTTATGAAATAGTGACAGGCAGCAAGGATTTTGAGCCCTTCTTAAATTCTGACATCGTAAGAGTTAGAAAGCTGAGTAAATTATTTCAGGCAGATTTAAAACTCAGTCAAGCTTTTCCCTAGAATCCTACTTTTGATTGTGCATTCCTTAAATAGTTTGAGAGTAGATTTTTTTATAGTTTTACAATATGTTATTTACATACTTTTTTCTGCCGTTGTCCTGAAAGAATATCAATTGTTATTGTTCAAATTAGGATATATGATAGAAATAATCTGCATGCATTCAGATGTACCAACATCAAGGTGACACGGAGGTTGAAGAATGTAATCTTATCGTCTCTCTCACAGAAATTGTTTGTGCATATCCTTGAAGTGTGAATTTTACTTTTATTCTTTATTATTTTCATGATGAAGATAATTATTTGATTAAAAACTGGACTAAATACGACCACTTGATATAAGTAATGAAAAGTCTGACATGTTGAACCATACTTGTTTTCAAACCAAAGCTAAGGATGCCTTGTTAATTCTAGTCATTTAGTTTTTTTAATTATAATTCTGCTGAAATGCGTCTTTGAGGACCAAGGATTTGCTATTTTCAATTATCCAAATAATGGGAAAGGAATATTAAGTTAACCCAGAACTTGAGGGAAAACATCTTTTTTTTTTTTTTGCTAAAGCTACATGCAAGAGGTTTGTTTTCTTGTGTAATTATGCAGTTAAATTTAAGCCATAGAAATACCTGCTTTGTGTGTGTCTTATAATCCAATTTACTGAGCATCAGTTAAGCAGGTAGTCAATCAGTGTGCTCCTGGAAACCAATATATTCATATCTCAAAAATATTCATGTCTGTGGTGCTCAAACTTCTTAAAGTAAAAAAAAGAATACATCCATCACACTACAAAAAAAACACTGTAGCATGCTCAATTTGATAATAACCCGAGTTGCTGTGAGTTTTCTGGACATGATTACAAATTTTGCAGTACAAACATTGCTACTTTCACAAAAAGCCATGCATACCTCACATATGTGCCAGTGCTAAACACTCACCAGAACAGTGCCTTAAATATTGCAGCAATAAAAACAGTATTTAATCTCACTCTGCACAATGTAGACACTTCCCTCACCTTAATGTACCGGATGCTTTGAGCTGAAAGCAAAGCTGATAGTATGACCTACTTTCTGCTTGAATCAGCTAATAATTATCTGTCAAAACTGATGGGCACTCATAGAACATTGAAATTACTTTCCCAGACAGTCGGGTTTAAAATATGAAAATAAAAAAAATGAGCAGGACCCTGATATCACAGCACATTTTAGGACAATGTGGCATGTCCTAAAAAACAGCAAATCATTGTAAATTTAACATTACTGAAGTGTGCTATTGGAAGTGTTGCAAAAAGAAATACTTCATATAAGTGAGTGACTTATAAGATGAAGGTAAAAGATTAACAGAAAAATAAGTAAATAAAACACATTAATTTGAACTGATTGAAGCTATTTCTTTTATTCATTAAAAATATCCACACAACTTTGTCAACAGGAGGGATTAGTGGGGCTACCTAGACTGAGATGGTTTATTACTTCTCTGAACAGAATGACTATCCAAACCTTATAGTAGAAAATGTTTTGCATTTTGCAAAGAAATCCCTTTTTGCTTTCCAAATATTTAAATAGATCATTGTAAGATATAAGTGTGGCCTCAAGCTACTTTTATTAGCATTAAATACTTACATCAAATTAAAGTTTAAGCTGTAGGAAGGTACTATAAAGTTTTAGTCAAACAAAATACTGAAATCAGAAGGAAAGTAGCCTCCTAATTTCCTAGAGTTGGTCTCAAAGCTCTAACAATAATCATCATCATCAGAATCATTACTACCAGACATATATATCACTGTCCTCTTTAGAAGCTGTAACCATAAGAAACAGTATCTGTAATGTGTTGTATGCATAAAATTCCTATCTATGATGTTTAAAGTATAATGTGGAGTTTCTATATTATGGCATTAATAGATTATTGAAATAAGTGTTGAATTTAATAGGCGCCCACCTTCTCCTCTTCTGACAGTACTACATCCTTATACTCTGAAGTATGCAGATAGACACACATGGAATTTTCATTACATCAACTGATTGGTTTTATTTTATTTATTCACTTATGTTTGTGGAGATTTGTGGTTCATATGTTCAAAAAAGCATTCATTCATTCATTCATTCATTCAGAATGCTCTCATTTAGTGCGACTTAATTGCCAGCATCAACCTCCAACGTCTGAGACAATCTTGGTGCATAAAAACAGTCCCAGTACCTGTACCACTATATCAGCAGGAGTTTTAAAAACTGTGGTGCAATCCAACTTGGACTTCTGGAATCCTGGAAAAAAGGCTGTGTAAAGTGGAAATTTCTAGAAGCAAAATGTGAGATTTATCATTCACCATGTTGTTGTTCAATGAAAGAGAAAAAGAGAATAGATCAATGATTTTTATCTCATTCAATTTTTCACACAACTTCATTCTGTCAACATGCAGTTACAGTGTTTGAGCAATATCAAAAATATACTGTTTTACTAAAATGAGTTTGGCTGAAGTCAGCAGCACTGGTTCCTTATTCACAGTCATCAGCTTTTGTTTAACTGGAGAGAGTTTTTTTATGTTAATTACTGCACTATTCTTTCAAGAAATTTCTGCAGAAGCAAAGATCAATGTGCTACAATGACTCATTGTTTGTGCTATTGCTCGCTTTTAGCTTTACAACATAGTTCATTTCTTCTCATTTATCTGGCTAATAAGTGATACCAGAATTTCTTGTGAGTATCTTTGAAGGCAGCCTAAGTACCACTGGTGTAACGTTGTACCACAATATTGAAAGTCCTGGTTGTACTGATCATGAGGAGATCTGGAGTATTTGTGACACTGTCAGTTAAAAATGTTGAATCAATCATGTTTCACAAAACCCATGTTGGTGTCAAATGTAAACAGGTCCCCAGTCTGTTGGAGATCAGGCAATTTATTTTAGTATCACATCTCTTACTATTGATGTTAGATTTTTGCTTAATTCTGTTGATTTGCTGTGAAGCTGAGTTGGAGAAGCTTTTATCCTCCTGGTGCTTTTAAAGCCAAAGTTCAGAGCACTTTCAAAATAAATCAAAAGATCTGCTCAGAGTGGTATAAATTTTTTAATGCTTTGGAAAATATGTAAATCCACCTCTCTGTTGCTTTTTAGTTTGACTTGTATGTTCCAACTACAGCGCAATCTTAAATCATAAAACACCTCAAGGCCTTTGTGTTTATGACATTCTAATAGTGTTTGCTGCTAATGTATCCTGCACTTTTCCTTTTCATGACAAGATTCTGAAACGGGGTATAGTTGAACGGTTGCATTTTACAAAACCAAATCCCATTCTCCTTCCTCCTCGTCATGTATTTCATACCTCACCGGGTCTTGTATTAAAGCCTAATGTCTTTTGCATTTCACATTTATTTTTACTTCACTGAACAAAGGTATTCTCTGTTGCTATGGTGATTTCAATTACTTTCAAGTATTAGAAAAGGCAATCCCCTGAATAAATTGGCAGGAGAGATCTTGTACTGTATTAATCCTTTCTTTTAGCAGTGGGAGGTTAATGTGTTGTGTTTGAGTGACATAGCGATGCCATGTGCCCTGAAAGTTTTAGATACCTTTTTTAATCTCTTGCATATCTCACAGTCACTAACTCCTCATCCTGTGTCACATCTCTCCCAGCTGGAGGAGCTTCAGTGGCCAGATGGGGAGCAGGAGGTGCCCAACTCCGTGTGCAGTCTGCCTTGCAAAACCGGGGAGAGAAAGAAGAAAGTGAAGGGCATGCCATGCTGCTGGATCTGTGAGCTATGTGATGGCTACCAGTACCAGTATGACGAGACCTCATGCAGATTATGTGCGTACTACATGAGACCCAATTCCAACAGAACAGCGTGCCAGCCCATACCCATCATAAAGCTGGAGTGGCACTCTCCTTGGGCAATAATCCCCGTTTTTCTGGCCATGCTCGGAATCATCGCCACCATCTTTGTGATGGCGACATTCGTGCGCTACAATGACACCCCCATAGTGCGGGCATCTGGCAGAGAGCTGAGCTACGTGCTGCTAACTGGCATCTTCCTCTGTTACATCATCACCTTCCTCATGATCGCTAAGCCTGACGTCGCTGTGTGCGCCTTCAGGAGGATCTTCCTGGGCCTTGGCATGTGCATCAGCTACGCGGCCCTCCTCACCAAGACCAACCGGATCTATCGAATCTTTGAGCAGGGCAAGCAGACAGTCACAGCCCCTCGCTTCATCAGCCCGACCTCGCAGATCGCCATCACCTCCAGCCTCATCTCCGTGCAGCTTCTAGGGGTGCTCGTGTGGTTCGCAGTTGATCCACCGAACACAATTGTTGACTACGACGAGCAAAAGACGATAAACCCCATGCTGGCTCGAGGAGTCCTTAAATGTGACATCACAGACCTGCAAATAATCTGCTCTTTAGGCTACAGCATCCTGTTGATGGTGACCTGTACCATCTATGCTATTAAGACCAGAGATGTACCAGAAGACTTCAATGAAGCCAAACCCATCGGCTTCACCATGTACACTACTTGCATTGTATGGCTGGCTTTCATCCCAATTTTCTTTGGCACAGCCCAGTCAGCGGAGAAGGTGAGTCATTTATTTCTGTTGTGCTTTCTCACTCTGTCACAACCCATGCCTTTGTATCTCTCCCTTCTTTCTTTCACAATTTTTTTTTTATTTCTGACAGCACTCGTTATATTGTGTCCAAACATACGAGCTTGCACGAGATGAAACAACCTGAAAACACACATTTACAGTTGCCTCGCAGAAATATTAATACTGTTTCAACCTTTTCGCCTCTTGTTGCAGAGCAGTTACACTTTAATGTATTATAGCGCACAAGTGTAAAGTGAAAGAAAGCTTAAAAAAAGCTGCAGTGTGTCACGCAGACATGTATGCACAAAAGTATTCCTATCGCTAAAAAAATTATAATTTAAAATGAGATATCATATGAAATGAGACTAAGGTTATGGCAAATATGGCAAATAGTTCCATAGTTCCTCCATAGCAACTATGGAGGAACAACATCGACATCTGTTAACAGGATAAATTGGCAATTATTCACTCAGCAAATCTGAGCTTTATAGTACAATGATTTGGATGTTAACTTGTGTAAAGAAAGCCTAATAAATACTAGAGTTTCCATTAATTATGATTTTTTTTATTGGTCTACTGACTAATGTTTTGATGTATTGATTATTCTAAAATATATATTTTCCACCAGAATTGTTCTAAATATTTTTGTTTGCATCTAAGAAAATGTAAACAAATATAATAAAATAAAGTTTGCATTTCAATTTGTCTCCACCAACAGAAAAAAAAAACAATTAAAGCTAAGCTCTTATAATTTGCATATTTACAAAAAAAAAACAACAACCATGGGTTTTCAGAATGCCAAATATTTCAGTGACAGAATGACCTAGACCGATGACAAATCTGATAATTGATGTTCACAGACACCCTCCATCTAATCTGATCAAGCTTGAAATTTGTGTAAAAAGAATGGGCAAAAAGTACAGTTGTTCAAATAGTCATACCCCATAAATGTGATCACTGTTGTTGGTTTTATAAAGCATTAGCTCACGGTGACTGGATACAAATCCAATACACACATCACATTTTATTTATAATGAAATTTAACAAAAAATGCGTATGTTTTCTTCCAATATACCAGGTGTGCATTTCTTTCTGCTACACAATTGTCATGCGACAAAGTGTGAAAAGGTTCAGTCATATAGATCCTTTGTGGGACACTGTAGAGTCTACATGGATGGTGACTGCTCTGACCGGTGCAGCAACCCTCACTTGATTCTCGACTGCACGAAGGAGGTCTGTGAAGGTGGAGGAGGAGAGGATGTCAAGCACCAAATTCTTGAAGTGCCAGAGGCGCCATTAGCCTAGCGCTTAGGCCCAGGGCTCAGCATATACTATTATTGCTTTCATCTGGAGAGACATACAGGCAAATGGAGGTGGAAGAGGCAGATGATGAGGACCTGGAGGAAAAGGGAAATGTGGAGAATGGGGGTGGAGTCGGGAGGGTGAACACAGTCCTTCTTTTGACAACTGCACTCAACGAAGCATTTGACATAGTGTGCTGCTGGAGTTGATTGAGAGGATGACATTCTGACCTTCTGTGTTAGTCACTGCTTATCCGGGCTGTGGCTGAGCAGCATACAGATGCATTCATCTGCTTTGACTCGCGTGCCGCTTGGCGAAACCTGTAGTTACATGACGGAGCCAAAGGAAAGTTTTCCACCGACAGAATATCAATGCAGACAGGAAAGTGTTACTCCTAACCTTTTGAGAGACACACCGCTCAATATCTTTCCTGCTAAGCTCCCGCATGAGATAGATCAGAAACTGATTTTCCTCATCTCAATTTGCGGCTGATTTCATAGATGAATTACACCCTCAGCAGCGATTAGGAGTTCATTATGTTACTCACGGCAACTAGTGAAGCAGTAATGTGTTTATCTTTCCCCTTTATGCAGTTAACTCTTTCTTCACACACTGATCTGGATCACAGCACAGTATCTCTGAGTGCTATGTCTTCAGTGAGTGCCGTTCTCGGCAACTGATAGTGAGAAGTGCCTTTGCACGTGTTAACAAACACACTGAGGTCTTAAGGGATTGTGTATGTTCTCGTTTCAGTCTACATGTGCTAAAGTTTTCAGTGTGCATTTTTTGAACATGCCTTTGTTTTGAAAGTATTCTCTGCTTCATAAGTTCCCAAATTATCCCTCTTCTTAATTGTGAGAGTAAAGAATTAGTGTAATTAGAGGATAGATTAGATTAATGCTGTATGCATTTGTTAGTGCGTAAACCTGCACAAATTAATGTTGTGCATTTGAAGGTGGCATTGCTCTGTAAGTGTCTTGCCTGTGTTGTGTTTTTATGTGCAGATGTGAATCAACACCCACTCAGACATGAGTAATCTCACTCACAACATGCTGTCTAATATCAAATGATTTATAAAACCCAAAACGCACCATGCCAGCTGGCTCTGACAGCCCCTACTTTTCAGCCACTCCTAATTGTCCAATCACTATGTTGTAACCAAAAATCCAACCAATCAGAAGGGTAAATTCACAAAGTATCACAATGATCTCTGTTTTGAATGTTTTGTACGTAATGCAAATGGTTAACTTCGGGACTGAATTCACAAAATAGATTACACTAAATAAACACATGAGCAAATACACCTGTCCATTCCAGTAGATGGGGGAAATTTGGATCTTATTTGGACTTAATTTTATTTTTTCTTCAGCAAAAAACACAGCAGACATATGAGTTATTCAAAAGAAAATGGGAGTGTTTTACTTTTACATTATCAGTGCACATCTGACCTGATGTGGTAATTCTCAAAACTCTCAGAAAAACATCTGACTGGAGTAATAATGTCAGAATGGTATTTATAAATCAATATGCTCCAGAATTCATGTCAGTTGAATGATGTATCCCTTGAAATGATTCATTCAAAGATAAAAATGTTAAATTTTTAATTTTCAGATGGTTTTTTTTTTCATCCAATCTGTGTAACAACAGTTCTTGTCTTAAAAATACTCAAGTACTATTTCTGTCTTAACCATATGTTTTTTATATAAGTATAGGCAGATATTGTTGAAAGTACCCACAAACAGGATTGTAAACATTTAACATCACCAAATTTATTTATAAATTTTCTACTGTACATATTATACTGATGTCCATATTTAACACACCTTTCCCCTTATTTTGATTACCTCGTTAGCTTTAAGCAAAGAGAAATATTTTGAAACACTTACAAAAGAACACATAGGTTAAGGGGTGTAAATAAAAACCAGAGTTTGGCACATCTCTCAGTTCTGAAGTTACAGAATGTCTCTTACTGCGAAGGCAGAAACTGTTTCTTGAGTTTCCTGTTATCACAGATCAAGCTGAAAAAGACATCTAAGACTGACTGACAACACTAGATTAAAGCAGTATTATAGAAGCCACATTTAAACCTTTTGGGTTCCCACTTGAAAACAGAAATGGTGACTGACAGACAAATTAATTAATTTGGAAACACTGTTGGATACTGCATGTTTTGGATGCATCCCTTCTCCACTGCTCCTGAATGAAAAGGATGAACAAGCTATGTACCTTATTCCTGCTAAGATACTGTACTACAGCACAAAACCTTCGTTCAATAATCTTTCTTTTCTCAATCATAGTAGTTGACTAGTTATCCACAGTACCAGGCTCAGGATTGTTGTTTGTTTTACTATTCAAAATTATCTTTAGTTGTTCTTTCATATCCTAAAGTTTAGACATTTTCATGTGTTTGTGTTAAAAATACTATTTTATATAGCAATATGTTTGTCAAACTAAATGGTCCAGACCAAAATTGTTCAATACCAGTTCAATACACCTGTGATTTTTTACACCTTTCATGACTTGATTGCAATTCAGAAAATTTAATATTGGTGTAACATGGACCTCAGATCATCTGGTTGCTCAACAGGACTGCTCCTCTTTGCTTGACTTTTCTCAAAATTAGGACGTAAATTAAAAATAAAATAAATGTGACGATTGGAAAATGATTCACAATGACCCATGTCTGAAACTGAATCCAATGAAAGACAGAGTTTATTCCTTACCTCTAAAACACATAAACAGTTTTACTTATGGATATCTTGCCTTCAGCCTTTTTGGACATAGTTAAGCTCAGTCGGTGAGAGCCACTGTGTTCTTTTTTTTCTGAAAAGAAATCGGACTTATGTTGTACTTTTCTGACACGCTTTAAAACAAACTTCTCAAAATAAGCATAAATATATTCATTCAAGCCTTTAAAGCCACTGTGTCAAAACAGGATTTAGAAGAGCCGGGTGGTATAATAAAATTTTTTCCCTGAAGCACAGAGCCACTCAAATACGAACACCTCCAACAACTCTATTCTATATTTGCACCAAACTTAATTTGTTATGAACACTTTAATACCTCCAGAAAACCGTTTGTATTTCTTTAGCTACAAAGGGCTCGCAAAGACAAAATGTTCAAATGAAGATTATTAGAAAGTACTAACTATTCTGAAGAATAGATATATATTTTTTTACTTTCATGCAGTGAGATGAGAGGTGCATCATCTAATTCCCCATTCTCTCTGCAAACAACTGCACTTAAGAAGAGCAGGATTTGACAGTTCCTTCAGAGCTTTGCAGTCTTTCTGTGTGAAATTTCCCTGTCTGTCACTTGATTTATGCATGAAACCCTGGGCTAACTGCGAGCAGAAAAGCCAAAAGCTGGTTTAGAGTAATGGAGAGAGAAAAAGGTTGTAGGTCTGATTTTAACCTGAATCTGTAATTATTTATTTATTTAGGACAAGAGAGTGTGACATTGGGTTTTACAGCTCTCAGTACTGCAAACTCAAATTGTGATGACCACCACAATTTTGTTGCAGCTTTTAGTGTCAAGCTGAAAAGTGGAATAGACAGCAACAATTTATTAATAGGCTTTTTAAGAATACAAAAAATGTGCTTCATGCAAAGGTCAGCGTGTACACAAACATTCAGGTGAATCATTTTGAATTTGCTATCTCACACAACTTGTATACAACATGCAATGTTGCTGTCTTGCTGCATGTGCTGCATCAGTAAAACTCCCTCCTTCTGAAAGTGAAATTCAAGATCTAAAGTGCTATTTAATTAAACGGTAGCTGCTGTAGTCTCTTTGAGGTACATTTCAACATGAGAAGGTATTTAGTCATTATCCAGCCAGAGAGGCTGTGCTGCCTTCCCACGCTGCGTGAAACTGATAGAACTTGATCAAACTGATTGATTATCAGGGTTGTTGGTTTGGATGTAATCCTCAGCTTTGCAATCCTGCACTATTCTCATCTCAATAGAATGTCAGCTTTTGGAGGACTTTTGCTTCCACAGAGATGGATAGCTTCCTCCTCTGCTGCACCAGTACAAAATCCATTTTAAAAAGGATTTCATTTTCTCCAAAACATTGTATTTTAATCAGCATTCCTTTATTAAATGTCCTTGAACTTGACATTCAAGGATTTGATTTGACTATTACTGATTATCCGTTTCCTGCCATCTACAATTTTGTCTGATTCAAGTTTTCTTTCCAATAAACTTTCTGCAAAATATGCAAAATACTCAGTTTAAACTGTTAATATAATAAAACAGTAAAAATAAACTAATTAAAATTACAAATGTACTACCATTTATTATTAGCATATATCCCAAAATACACTTAAATAAACCACTTTAAAGATTTACTGTCACATTCAAATTTTGAAAAAGTGGTAGGTTTAATTTTTCAGGCATTTAATGGACAGAAATATAAATCTGATGTTTTTTTCAGTAATAGCTGAATTGTTGATGAGTTCCCAATCAATGTAAATAGACAGGGCAACTATCACAGACTATGTTCTGATATTTAGATCCGTGTAGCAAAACTATGTTACAGTTATTAGAAGTTTGCAATGCAAAAGATGATGACTCATGATGGCCAACTATTTTAGTGCTGGTCTTTCACTGCTCATTGGCTCATTCCAGGATAACAATGTTCACAGAAACACCACCTCACCCCACTTTAGCTCTGTTTCATTGACATCATCAATATCTAGGAAATACTTTCTGACTTTCGGCTGAGAAAAATACCCAAACATGTAGTGCATCCAGGTAACCTACTTCCTCTAACGTAAGCAACAAACAGCGGGTGCCTTCTCAACACAGGGTGTGCCAAATCCTCACAGACTGCTGCCAATCTGATCCAGCCAACTGTATTTTTAAAGCAGTTTAACAACCACATTGGACCAAAGTGCTGTTCATAAAATTAAAGACAAAATAAAAGATGAAAGTAGAAGAAGAGATTTAAAGACATAAAACAGCTATGCAATTACAACAATTAGAAAGCAGTATAACAAAAATAAATATGAATAGTACTTTCAGCATCTTCCTGGGGGTGAGGGTGTAAGTGGTACCACAAAAAATTTAAACATCACCTCTGTCCTTTTCTCGTTAAAATTTAACAAGTTTATAGCCCTAGTTTATAGCTGGAAAAAGATAATACAAAACTCCTTCAGTGTGTAACTGAGTGAAAAAAGGCACTTTGTTTTTTTTATGTCCCTCTTCAGATGCTGCCCCAGGCGACTTTTGTCCATATCACAAACCACTACTGGAAGCACGTACATAAACCTCAGAGCATTCAAACTGTTTTCTTTTAACATGACTGTCTAATTTAAATACCCAGTGATGTAAAATACAAAAAAAAATTAAAGAGGATTAAGTGAACTCTATGTCATTGATATTTACACTCTTTCCTTTGTATGAGGAGGTTAGTCTGAATGGAAAAGATTGTGATACTTAAATTTTGAATAGTTTCAAGATTTTATAAGTCTGGCCCCTTTTGCACTACTTATTAACTTCAGCCTCTGGGTCCATTCTGTCTAAATTACACCAATGGAGACTCAAAGAGCATTAACTAATGGGAGGAAGACATTCACTGCTTGTTGTATAACCTTTAATCAGGACCTCTCTTCAAAAATCGTTAACTATCCCTCTCATGTGACTTACTCAGCTTGTTTTGACTTTTACTGACCTACACCAACAAGTGCTCAGGGAGTTAATATGTCACAATCTCTTAAAGCACTGCTTCTAAAAGACAGAGATGTGGGTGCACACCCAGGAGAGCCCATTCACACAAACAAACATTGTCTGCAAGGGGGTTTGCAGCACAAAAGCCACCAAGAGTTATTCATGACATGAGCTGGTTTTTAAAAAGTAGGCCACCCAAAACAACCAGAGACATCCAGGTAGCTGAGTGGAGACTGCAAATCCCCTGGATTCATTATTTAAGCATGCTCTGACGGGCCAGAGAGCATCCTAATTGTCACTTACTGAATCAAGTCGTTATCACTGTGTGCATTTATAGTACTAAACCATACTCAACTAAATTGCCTTTGCAGTGCGTGGGTCCCGGGTGGGTCTAATTATGAGAAACACCCTCATCAGCTTTTTGCAGAGATGGAAGCCGCACGCTTTGTGGCTTTGTTGCTTTGTTGCTTTGTTGCGGCTCAATGTTGGCATTTGGTTTGTCAATGAGATGTAAAATTTAAAAGCAGGCGTTTGATTCCTGATGAGGACTTTAATAAATCATTATGGCGTCTATAAATAGAGTGTTGCCGAGGAGTCATGAAAATGACTTCATGTAATTATTTATGTTAAAGCAAAAGGAATTAATTATGAATGTTCTGTGACAAGCTAAACATTGGAGTGGTAGCTGAGAGGAGGCTATGAATTTGGGTCAAGCTCACAGAAGGAGCGCAAAAAAAAAAAAATCCTGTCTCTGTGATTAGAGACGGTGAGAAAAAAGGATTTGCGCTGGTATGTTTACATGTTTGTGTGTGTGTCTGTGCTCATGTGTTGCAGTATTAACAAGGGTGAAAGCCCATATTCTCACATTTTTATTTATTTTTTATTTTGCTGCTGTTTAGACATTTTAGCTTGAGTAATGAGAGTAAGCACGCACTTATTGTTCACACTCTTTGGATTTAGTTCTATCTCAAACTCAGATCTGATAGGGTCAGCACTAGTGCATGTTCTAATATATCTGCTTGTTTTTAAACCGGTTTTAAACGGGTTACCTGCTACCAAGCTTAAAATCCAAAAACAGGATGATTCTCTGCTTGATAGCTTGTGTATACCTTAAAATTTGATCATAAGTAAAACCTGCATCTTTTCAGCATGAGAGCAACAGAACAGAGTGCACTGTGATATTTATACAGTTATAAATGCATGCCTGGTACACCTGCCTCTGAAGTTGTTACACAGCCAAGCAGGGAGGCAGTGAAAGGAGACACGAGAAATTCATTGCACCGGCATGTTGATGTTAGGCATCTGATGAGGTTTTTTTTTTTTAGATTAAGAGACAAAAGCTTGCCTGACATGTAAATGAGACGAGTGTGATCAAAAAATTATCATTAATGATATTTACCAAAATAGATTGTATGCAAATGGTGACATTTCCCCCCCTCTCTTGCTGATTCAATGAGCATGTTGCCTCTGCAAGTACGGTGGTGGATAATGTGTTTACAATTGTACGCTCATCCCATTTTCGTTGCCGGTGACTGACGGAGAGGCGGTGTATAAGTGATATCTGCTGCTTTCAAGTGCAGTAGATTAGTGAGGAAGCTCTTGAAACAATAATGCCCTCTTCTTGGTGCTATTCCTCCTCCTCTAGGACACTTACAAGTAATGAGGGGGATCTCGCATGTCTGCCGATGCAAGGTCTCTACGGGCTCTCTGCAGAATCGACATATCTTAATGAAGTTGAAGTTTAAAATTCAAGATATGGAGCTGATATGGGTTATGCAATCCCACAACTACAACCTACCATTGTAAAAAGTATCACGTGAGCCCTTTAAAAGAAGGTCGTGCTGGCAGCATCCCATATCACATAACTGGGTTTTTTTGATTAACTGTGCAGTTTTTTTCAGGATGCTGCAGATGTTGTGTTGAAAGCAGCAGAAGAAAACAAATGTTGACCTGCTGTGTGCTGCAGAATCAGCTTCCATAGGTCCGATTTAGCCTTTTATTATACAGCACAAGAATATTCATTAAAATGCAGCCAGCAGCAAGAACTGCTGGTTGAGGAGTCACTGTTGCAAAATAGAACATGGGAAAAGGAAAAGAGTGTGCATCCTGTCAGGAAAAGATCTTTATCTGACAGTGTGGCCCATCAATCAAGTCAAAAGGAAACAGAATGATTCGACAGAGGTCATGTAAGGGCATTTTTCATACAGTCATGGCAGTGCTACTGCTATTGGCTTTTAAAGCCCTCAGTCTTCTCAGTCGTGAGTGAGTAGCTGCAGGTCAGGCTTTAATAAAGGCTTCTGCATCTCTACTGAATGCATCACTGCTCCTGTGTGACACACAAATAATAACCATGACAGAGTATAAGAAACAGAACTTTATTACAAGTATAACACTTCTTCTGATATCAAAAATTGTCCCTTATTTGCAGGTGCAGATCAATAAATAAAGATATCAAAGTTAATTTATACAAGGAATCCAATTCAAAGTTTAAACTAATTATAGATTCATTGCACTCAGAGCAATACATTTCAAGTGTTCATTTCGATCAGTATGACTTTCAGTCCACAGTCCATGTTATCAGAAAATGATAGCAATATGACTCACAAAAAATAAGGATTTTAAATGTATTATGGCCTTCAACCATAACATAATCTTTAGGGGAAGACTAACTATGTGATAGTTGTTAATAGTTTTCACTAGGAGGTTAACCAACCAATGCTCATTGCAAAAGAAATTGAAATCACAGAGTATTGTATCCAAACATCTTAATATAAGGCGTAGTGGAAGAAAATAAAATGTGAAAAACTAAATAAAAGAAATAAAGAAAAAAATGTTGAAGATGTACACCTGTTGTTTAAAAAGTTGTAATGAATCTATAAATATATAAGTTGAATAATTTAATGGAGCCACTGAAATAAATTGAATTTTCTAATATATTTGCATGTATTAAAATGAGCTTCTACAGTTAAGAAAGAAACAAACCAATAAGATTCTTCATTCCTGCAACACTGTTTCTCTTCCATGTTTGCGCATGTGGTGGACAGAATGCTGTTTTCGAATTTTATCCTTTGAGGATACTCAGGAATGGGTCTGCAGATGTGCAGCATTCACTGATGCTTTGTTTTGACATTTTTATGGTTTAGATTTGACACTTCTACCTACATCAAAGAGTAGCTAATCAAAGTTTGATTAATGTTACACACTTCACTGAAGAGTAACTGATTCTTTTTTATGTATTCTTCTCTTGTCTGTTGTTCCTTCCAGCTGTACATTCAGACAACCACCCTGACCGTCTCCATGAACCTCAGTGCCTCAGTCGCACTGGGCATGCTCTACATGCCCAAGGTGTACATCATTATCTTCCACCCCGAGCTGAACGTGCAGAAGAGGAAGCGTAGCTTCAAGGCTGTGGTCACCGCTGCCACAATGTCATCCCGTCTGTCTCAGAAACCGAGTGAGCGGCCCAACGGCGAGGCTAAGACTGAGTTGTGTGAGAACCCTGCTGCTGACCCCATGAGTGAGTTCACAACATAAAGGTCATTCTGTAAAGACTTGAAGACACACAAGTTTTCTTAAGTTGGCAAGCCAATCACAGAATGGCAACCTTCAAGTGGGATGCAAACAAGACACACCGTTATTTAGAGGCAGATAATGAAATATTTCTTTCTACCATCAGTGAAATACTTCTAACTACCAAGCAGAATATGAGAGTTATAAAAATTTGATTGATATCAGATATTAATATTATCATGGCACGTAGCACATACACACACGTGCACGCATATATATGTATATATATCAAGCTATGAGCCCAGTTTTAGCTATTGGAGTGATACAATATCCAAACAGAACAATACTAATACCAGCCAATACCAATGTTAGTGTGATATAATCAAAAAAATTTGGACATCCCCTTCACATCATTTGTATTGCAGCTTCTTGTTTGTCCTGAAAGAGTTAATGAAGGCAATGGTAGCAGAAAATGATACCAAACATAAACTCCCAAGAGATCAGATCTGAGATGTAGATATGGATTAGATGTGCATTCGTTTCTCTTTTTTTATTATTCTTTCTCAGATCTTCTCCATATTTCCTTTCCTTCACTAGAAAATCCATTCCTCTGATTTAATTGGGTGCTGGAATCATATTCCATATCCTCTGCAGAGAGCCAAGTTATCTTAAATCCTGATAAATGGCAAGACCTTTTGCCCAAGTTCATGACAGCGAGCGTGGGAGAAGATGACGGCCTTGCTCTGAGGAGGATTTAAAAAAAGAAAAAAAACAAGACCCTGTCACTGAAAAATGAGCCAGATAATCTGTTTCTCATGTGTTACTCATGCCAACCTTCAACTGAAACAGTAAGCATGATCCTATTAGCAAAGATAATGCTGGGTATTAGTAGGTGAGCAAGGCAGCCTACGTATTCCCTTATTTGGATGGTGCAGCATTTGTTTTGGATGAGAAACAGAAAAAAAAAACTAGAAAGAGTTTCAAAGAAAACTAAAATCCTGCATTTCAGACACACTTCGCAGAGGAAGCCGTTTGCTCATCTTAACTGTCAGGTACGGAGACAGAGAAGATTGACAGCCCATGCAAATCTCACATCATGGCTTTCAAGGCCTCTCTCCCCCCCCCAATGCCTCTAATCACGTCGAGCAATCATGGCACCCACAGGTGCGCCGTTCCCTCACCCCCTCTTTGAATTATGCTTCTGAGGTAGCAGATTTTTCAGGGAATTTCTCCAAACAGTTGTCATACTCATCTGTTATGAACACAACGCGTTCGGGTGTGTCTGTGCAACTGAGAGGGTGCATGTCTCGGGACGCAGCAGAAAGCGTGAGGTGAACACATGTAAGTCAGAGAGCTGGGCGAGTGTGTCAGGGGAGGGAGAACAGATCCCTGCATTTCACACGTGTGGCTCATTGACTGGATACAAACCCTGAACCGCGGGTAAAATCATAACATCTGTTGCAGTAGCACATTAAAAAGTCCCCGAGCAGGACGTGTAACCACTGGAGGGAAGTTCCAAAAGTGCACAATGTCATCTGTTCTGTGTGTCCCTAACCTTCTGCCTCTGCTGCATGAATATTTCCTCGCCTCGTCCCCCTACCCTGCGCGATCTCTCCTTCTTTCCGCCCTTCATTTTTAGCAACAGTGGAAGTGACATTTATTAATGGCGAATTTATGTGCATGACCGCCCTGAAACCTGAACTGTGCCTCGACCATCCCAGGAGACTGTCCGTCAATTCCTGTAACCGTCAGAGTGCCAGCCACCTCCCTCCCAGCCCATATCAGGTCGCCACAAGATGACTCAGACTGATTTATAGGATTCAGAGCATTAGCAGTTTTTCAGATTTACATTGGTATTGATAAGGTGTAATATCTTCATGATTACGGCTCTCAGACAGAAGCATTTGCTCTGTAATTCTGTTGAATTGATTCTGTCGAGTACAATTTCTCCCAATGGGCATGTGTGTTTTTGTGTATGTGCATGCATGTCTGTGTGAAGGCCTTAATTCTTTTTAGATTTAATTTATTCAGCAAGGAATAATGCTGTAATAAAACTGTGTAACAAAAACCAAAATCATACATAATAGAAGGTGCATCATGGGACAACATAATAAGCTTTCAAATGTAAAAAAATTAATGCGTTAGTAAAGGTAAGTGAATCAATCCTGGACTTGTAAACACGGGCCAAAATGTCTCCCGCTTCAAAAATCGTCTTGAAGAGTTTTAATGGTTACCAGCGAGAGCCTGTTGTACACTTACTAATGTTTTATTCATCATACTTGCAGGCTGAGACTACAAAATCCAGCTGTAAAGAAATGGTGCGACTTTAATTGTGTAGCTCCTGGGGACTGGTTGCCATAGCGACATTAACACAGTAGAATGAGAATTAAGAGGAACGTGTGCAATGAAGGTTTACATACCGACTGACCTGCCACAGACACACTTCATTGAACAAGCAGAAACATATTGTGCCTTGCAAAAGTATTTGCACCCCTTGAGCTTCCCCGTTCTTTTACTAAGATTAAATGTGATACAACAGCAGAGTAGGGCACAATTGTGAATTATAAAAATAACTGCTCCATGCACACAGATCTGAATGTGAGGTGTATGTTTGTATTCTAACCCCAATTACTCTGACACCCTGTAATAGAGTATAATAGAGGCCAGTCCTAGAAACAAACATTTTGGAAGCTGTAAAAGACTTTAGACTTGGATGGAGGTTCACCTTCCAGCAAAACAACAGCCAAAACCATACAGCCTGAGCTCTGGAAGGGCTTAGATAAAATTGTATTTATACGCTTGAATTTACCTGTATTTGAAAATGGATCTTCACCAACACTCCCCATCCAGTCTGACTGGCATAAAAACTCTCAATCTCACTCTAGAGACAAACATTGTGCTAGCAAACTATTGAATGAAAGCCGCACTTTTCAGATTCTCTCACTCTCTCTCACCATATATATATATATATATATATACATATATATATATATATATATATGTATATAACTTTTAAAGGTTTTGTATCTTTGCATTGCTGACCTGCTGACTAGATTAACTGTCAATTTCCTCACATGAATAATAGATTTTACACCAGTTTTCTCAAACTTCAGTCTGGGCTCCTGCACCCACATCCCTTTCCCAGCACACACACACGTACAATCAAACATCTTCAAGATGCAACAACGAAAGAATAATTCCAATTTATCATTTATTTATTTTAAATATTTTTAAGTTGACATTTGCCTTTCATAAAAACAAAAAGACACCTTGATCTTTCATGTCTATTTTCAGGAATTAAATGTCAGTGTGTCTTGTAGCAACTGGTTACAGGCTTTTGCTTTTATTCTGACAAGGAGCTGAAGACTACTACATGTACGTGTACTGTAAGAAAGACTAAGCTCAAGCACTACGTTTGATCACTTTGAGTACAGCTTCGACTCCTTTGACAGTTAAAAACCTTTTGTTGTCTACCTTCTAGAAGTTTGTCTTCCATATTAAATCAGCTTGAAGACAGGCGAGTTTATTGCTCCTGAGGAATCTTATGTTCTCTGCATAAATGTAAAGGTGTAATAATACTTTGAGGTGTAGCTGTAGATGTTACCAATTAATAAAACAGACAACACATTTTTGTTTGTTGTGGTACAGATTTCAAATAATGAATGTGCTTGTTGATTGTCACTGTGGGTCCTCAGAGTCGGTGCCTTTGGATAAAAATTTACAAAGTAATAGTTCATTTGTAAAATACTTTTAATTGCATAAACAGAACAACTTGTAAAAGGTGGCTATCTGCTTTATCATTGTTCTATGTTATTAAAGTATTAAATTATTTATTGTGTTAATAATTAATTGTAGAGATCCACCAATGAGAATGGTAAAATAAGCATTTACCATTTTCAGGTAAAGGTAATTCCTATTATCGGATTCTAATGTCTATTTAAGAACTGCATGGCCTTATGCACAAATAAACCAAATGATAGAAGGTCTTACAAACACTGGTTACTATTAGCTCAATATGGTTGCTTACTCTGATGCTACAATCTTGATTTCTTTTTTTGTATCGCAAAACTGCAGTGGCAAATATAAACAAGCTGTTTATCCATGTGATATGCCTGGAGTGGCAAGATAGGACTTGATAAAAAAAAAAAACAACATAGAAGCAAAGCAATTAAATTTTGATAAACCCCTTGACTTACGATAAAAACAAAGCCAGTAGTTTTAAACATGGTGCTCACAATATGTTGAATGGTAATTGGTCTCCATATGCTCACCTTCGACTTCTGATGAAAAGCTCCCTCACTTTAGCTGGTTTTGTGCAACAACCTGCAGCTTGTGAAGCACTGTTGTACAGCGTCAAAGGGGATATATGAGCTCAAACTGGAAACAATCCATAACCTTAGAATTAACTTTTAGAGAACACTAATTTCTTAAAAAGGTCACAATGAGCTTGAATGACCTGAAACAATAAAACAAAATATGCTTCCACTCTCAAGGGCTGAAACTCAAATTGGTTCTCATTATGAAAGCTATGCAGTAGGACACACAAACACAAATGGCATCTGGGCGCTCAGCCATGTTCTGATACGTTTCCATGGTAATGGAGACTGGGATCACATTGCATGCCCTAGCATTTGTTTGGTGCCCACTTTAGTGTTGTTTGTGATTTCTATCACTAGTTAACATCTGAAAATAGAAGCTGAATCTTTCCATGCAGGGAGTGCACACTGAAATGATATGCTAGTCCAGAAAATATTGCAACTGATTGCACACAGCTGGTGATAGGAATTCACTGCACAGCAGAAAGAATTCGCCAAAGTGAATGATGTCTGTTTACTATTGCGAGCGCCATCCCTTTCTGCTGTTTGTTTTGAGTGAGAACATCTCAAAATAAATCTTTTTTTTTATGTTCTTCTTTCCACAGGTCAAGCCACAAAGAAAACTTATGTGAGCTACAACAACCTCAGGATCTGATCTGCTTAGAAACACTTTGTCCTCTGTTTGTGATCAGAAAAAAGAAAAACAAAGAGAGCTGTAGGATCCGAGAAAGAAAGACAGACAGAGCGCAGGCATCCCAGCATCACCTGCGGTACCTATGCACTCCAGGACTGTGGATAGCATCCAACCTTCATTCAGACATGATGCATGAGTCCTAACAGATACAAACAGAGCGCTGGGCCTGTGTGACTGTGTCGGCCCCTCAGAACCAAACCACAAGTTGTAAACTTGTGATTGTGGCCCTCTTCTCTTTGTCTGACGGGGAACGCATTGCCTGCTGAAAAAGGGGGTCACTGTGAAAGAGGACAAACACATAAAAATGGACCGTTGATCTGCTTCAAAAAATTTTCTTTTGAAATGTCATTAAAGCCATATTCTCTTGGGGTGTCCATTATCTGATTTCTGTTTTGTATTGTTTAAGTGATTTTCTTCTGTGCCTCTTTTTTCTCTTGGAGTTGATTTAATTACCTTGAACAGCAATCTCTGCCACACACAGCATTTTGATTTATCAACCTCAACTCAACTCAGTCCCAGATGATTTTTACCGAGTGATGGGCATTGTGAGTATATTTTTTTTGTAAATATTTGAGAGTATTTTCATGTTTGAAGAGCACAGAAATAGATATCCAGTCTTTGTTCAGTTGGATTTGGATGGTAACTAAAAAGCACCACAAAGTGTCCACTTTGCATGTGCCAATGTATGTCTGTTCTATTTGATGTAAACTAAACAAACAAAAAAACATCATAAGAAAAATAAATTCAGAAAATGATGATGAGCTTCTGCATCCTTCTGCAGTTTTTTTTTTAATCTTTACCAGATGTGAATTTTGTTAGATTATGGAATATGGCTTTAAAGTGTAATTGGAAGCATGTTTGTTTTATATAGTTTTGTACTGGGTTTATTTTGCCTAATTAAAGTGTGGGAAACAGTCACATCGGAGCAATCATGCAAGTATGTTGTGATGTCTGTCAAATTACCAACATGTAATAAAATCATTTTGTTATTGTTTATACAATGATATTGGACAACATCTTAATCTTTTTTATGCATGTGCATAGGAGAGTCCCTCTGGATGTACGCTGCTATGTGTTTTAGCTGGACATCTTGCAAAATGGTTTAAACTAGGGAATGGATGAGTACAAGCAAGAGTTGTGGTGTTTATTTCTGAAAGCTGATGGATATCCTACGTGCTGCTTGACAGTCTCAGCTCACAGTGGGACATATTAGTGAGCTCACTGAGCAGAAACAAAACCTGACGAGAAGCGGTTCTCCAGCACAATCTTTTTACCCATATTGTCTTCTTGCAGCCTCATCCATCTTTATCAAATATTCTTCTTTAAGGTATCACCACCAATCATCCACGGTGACTGGAAAACACCTCAATCTTTTTCCAGATTTTGTCATGTAAGACACAAACTCTGTACTTGTTTTTTGGGGACATTATGTGATAGATCAACAAGTGGAAGGAAAAGTGATTCATGGTTTTCACAATGTTTTACAAGAAAAACTCAAAAAATTGTCTCTCTAATGCAAAATTATACCTGCAAGTCTTTTTTTAATCTCACATTAACATTATCTATTCTTTTTAAAAGAGCAATTTTGTCCATATTTTACTAATATAGACTTATTTTTTATTAAAATTGACTGGCTTCCATGGTCCTGCATCCCCTCAGCATGATGCTACCACCACTATGTTTGGGGATGCTGTTTTCAGTATTTTTTGCCATTCGAAACATTTTGCCTGTCAGAGTTATGATCTCATTTGACCAATACATGCTTTTCTCAATGTTTTCCATTTCCTGTGGCAAACTGAAAATTCACTTTTTAAGGTTTTCTGGCAACATCAGAACTATTAGCTGCATCGAAGGCTGTTGCTCCTCCACAGTTATAATGAGCTATGTGTTCATGTTTCTAAATAAACCTCTGCTTGCATGTCAGTTCTTGGGGGACAGTCATGTGGGTTTTCAGTTTGTGCCATACATTTTTCATTTTCAACAAATGGATTGAAATGCGCTCTGTGAAATTTTATAAAATACCAGGATATATCTTTTATTTTCTACCCAAGGCTGGTTGAAACTTCTCCGCTACTTTATCCCTGACTTGTCCTTGGTCTTTATAATATGTTTTGTTCCCTAATGTTCTCTGAGGCCTTCAAAGAACAGATGGATTTATTCTGAGATTAAACTACACACAGGTGGATCGTATTATTTACTAATTAGTTGAACATCTTGGAAACCATATATTCTCTCCTTTCTACTTCCCAGTTAGGCATTATACTTTGTGTTGCTCTATCACATAAAATCTCAATAAAATAGATGGGTAACTGCGGAACATATGAAAGTGACTTGGACTACTTTTGCAAGTCACAGTGTGTGAAGTAAGTATTCTCCATGTATTAACAGGCCATCATACACCTTATACACATTAACCATGCTTTTTTTTTTACCTGCTTGTGCCTTCTAGCATTATATTGGTCTTTTCAGTATTGATCATGTATAAATATCCCACGATTGAAACACTTCAGTTTATTCAGCTTCTGCACATCCATCCCCTTGAGGCTGTTACACAGGCACGCGAAATATGACCAAATGATTGTGTGTTTGTGAGACTCAAAGAGGGAGAACAAGCGAGGAGGAGGGAAGGAACGTTATCCGTACCCACACGGGTTTTCTGTTGTTTCTCTTTCCATTTGTCTGGCATCTCTCGAAGCTCCTGAGGGACCAGATGGTCTTCACTTCTCATGCACACAGTCTGTCATTTTTTGTTGCACACAGCCAAGAAAAATCCCACTTATACCCAATTAAGACTAGCCTCTCCCCTGGCAAATTAATTGCCTGTGTCAGAGTCTGTGTGCAAGTAATCAGTGGGGGCTGAGCAGAGTTTAGATTTGCAGCTCAGCAAAAAGAACAGAACTGCTAAACAGCTCAAGCAATGGCTCTTGGAATGTGGGTATGAAACAAAAACAGAGCAACATTAGAAAGGCTGATCCAAGAACAGTTTTCATCCACCTAAAATAAAATGAAGCATGGACTCCGTCAGCCCCAGTCTCTCAAGGCTCCTACGTAATAGTCCACCTGCTCAGTATGCACCTGCTCTGTAGGCAGGAGCTTCCTGGGCGAATCAAATGGGAAATACATCAAAGGAAAGAAGCTAATCACAGGACTGAGAGCAAGCAGAAGAACTTATGTTTTTAACTGTCAGTCTTTCTTTCGCAACTATTATCTCTGATTATGTGGCCACGGTAAACCAATTCATCATATAATGGTTGTGCTGGAGTCTCATAAGTGATACCTATAAATAAAAAATGATTCCAGTGTCCCCATTTTAATTGAAAAATCAAAGAAAAACTGTTCTCAAAACACAAAGTACAAGGTCATTATGAAGACTCATTATTTATTTACAGTAACAGCTTTAGAGAATAAACAATCTAAATACAAATGTATGGGAAAGATTTTGGGTGTTTAATAAGAATTTAGCAGGATTCATTTTAACATGAAATTAATGATGAGTAACAAATACAGCACCTCCCACACACCCCTTGTAAGGATGAGTACAGGGTTTAAAATAAACCCGTCTCTTATTGAAATTTTATAATTCCGTTTTGAAACATTACAAAAATCAAGCCTCTAGTTTAAATAATTTGTTTAACAAAATCACTGGTGCTACTTATTAGTAAGCCTGCTGCTCACATTTTGCAGCAACCCCTTTTAAAGATCCATTTTTAAGCAAAGAGGCCTTATTCTTCTCCCACATTTCATGTGATACAAGATTGCAGAGAAAGAGACTTTCAACCATTATCTCGAGAACATCCAGAGTCCATTCTAATACCATCTCTTCATCTCACTCTGCAGATCTTCCTCTGGATTTAAGTCTGAGAACAAAGGTGGACATAATAAAATGGTTGATTATGTCCAGTGGAACATTTCTGAGTAAACCTGACCCAATGATGAGACCCCAGAGATGACTCAACTTTGGTTTTCTAGTGGACTAACAGATTTTCTCTATTTAAAATCCCCTAATTGGTTTTATTTTTTTGCAAGTTTGCAAGACCTGCATATGGAGCATTAAATCCGTTAATAGTGGGCAGGTAGCACTTTTCCACACATTCTTCCTTTATTTAGAATAATTTTAATTTAACAAAACCAATGTCTTGTGAGATTTTGCAATCCCTCTTTCCAGGCTAGTAAAGATATCTGAAATTTTAATTTTGACTACAAAGAATTGATTGGTAGATACCTCACCTGCAATGTATGTTCAACCTACTAAATTACTTAAACTTTTACATCTTTTAGACATCTTCTATAAAAAGATTGTTTTGGCTATTATTTTGACTAAGAGGAAAGCTAATATCATTGCAATATCTTAAAAACTATCGTGGGCAGTGCCATGGTTTAATTATATGTTAGCATGGTCTGCCATATTTCTACTGTGTTTGATGTGAACAATAGGTTTTACTGACTCTTTAAAAATGTAAGCCGCCTTGCCAAAAAGTTCTTGCTCTTAAGCGCTGTCTACTTACACAGCTGTCGCAACTGTCCTCCCTGTCAAAAGAATTACAGGACTGCATGACCTAATTTTGATGACAAGGTGACACTGCTGCTCTGAGGAAGGAGCATTTCAACGTGTGTCTCGTGTGACATGTAAAAGTCCCGGCTCCAAAGGCTCAAGCTTTCTTCTGTCTGAGTTTCATGTCACTTTGGTCCGGCTCCGCCTTTGAGGAAAGCCTTCTTTATCTTGTCAGAGCTCCTGATGCGCTCTTTCACAGACAATTTACTGATGCTGAGTCTAGATTAGCCCTGTTTCATGGCTCCTGGGCCTCAGGCTCTCCTATCTCTCCATAAATGTCCAATTATCCAAGTGCAGCCTGAGTGAAACCTTATCTGCTTCCCGTCAGTGACCAGTTGAAGCCTGATATAACATGGGGTGCATAAAGGCACTCTTCAGTTCTCTTATTTTTCTTCTCTGCTGTATCTTGTACTCTAAAGCTCGCCATGAGGCTTTTATAATTCGCAACATTTTTCTCCTTTTCTGATCTCAGGAAAACAGGCCAGTTAGTTTTACCAGAGCATTTTGACAAACACATTTGAAATGTATTCAGGACTTAGAAAAGGCTTTTTGTGGTCATGGCAACTTCAACACATCTCCTCACTTCTACTGCTCAGGTGGGATTTCGGGCCATTCCTTTACCATTCTTCAATCCTAAATGTTCTGGTGGCATATTGTATGCACTCTACAGTCCTTTCTATAGATTTTCACTTCAGGACAGATGGTTGTCTAGGCAACCATTGCATCTTTATTTGCCTCCTGCTCCTTGACTGTTTGTTTTGCATCGCTGTCTGTCTAACAAAAATCTAGCCTTGTTTTGTCTTTAGATCTTCTTTAGATTTCAGGATTTTCGGGTCCATTTCCCAGTCAACCATTTCTTTTTTTAATTCATGAAGGTTTTCAGCACCATATAATGAAACATAGACCCAAACCACTATCTTCCTATCCACAAACATATCTGTTGGGTGATAGTTTTGAGGTGATATGCAGAAATAATTTTTAGCTCCATCTGACCAGACTATGTAATCTCAGCATTTTATTACTTTATCACAATGTTCAGCAACAAACTTTAAATGTGCTACCACCTGATTTTTCCTTCTAAAGTGGAGTCCTGTGTTGTGACAAATCATAAAGGCTCTTTGAAGCACAGTGTGAGTGGCCCATGGCTCTTGAACAACTTTTGATTGTCTTTTTGACTACTCTGTAAGAAATCTTCACAGGACCATCTGGAGTGTTTTGCAATAAGATTGCAAATGTATTTGCTTTTAGCCACCATGGATCACTTCTTATGTGGTCCTTTACAAATGAGAAACCTTTTTTCCTATATATTTGAAGATGCAGGAAGGCTTCCTAACTACTGAGAGTTCAATTATTTTCTGAGCCTGCTATGCACTTTTATGGTTGTTTGCCCTGCATGTGTTCAATACTTCTTATTTTAACTCCAATTTATTACACACAGCCTAATTTATGAGCTAACTTCATAACAATTAGTTCATCAGTGATATATTTGCCCAGGAAAATGTTGACATCTTCAATACTCATATCCGCTGTTCTAAATTAGTCTGAGATCACTGGGTTTGAATTCTTATCTGTTGCTACTCAGAGCTGCACCTTGCCCTGTTCATAGGCTGATCCCTGTCGGCGTGTGTCTGCGCGTGGGTGGGGGTGTGTGTGTGTGTTACTGCATTTTTAATCAGCGGAAGAGACCAGGCATCATTCTCATCACATTAGTGTCTCCTGGTATTTATTCCTATCTCGGCATGTTCACCCCTGTGACGAGGGAGTTGGGTGGGAGGAGAGAATACGTTTGAAAATTTGCTCATTTGACAGTCATTAGAGAGATGAATTCTGACAGTTCACAATTAGCTCAGTCACCTCCTTTATCTTCACTCATCTGAGACATCACTGGCTGAGGGATTTTCAACTCTTTTTCCACCCCGTTTTCACCATCCGTTTTCTCTACCGTGTGCAAAATTCGAGTTCCAGTCAATAATTATACCAAAAGTGCAAGTCTGAATTTGTGGGTTTAATCGACTGCTGGGATATGAAGACACCTCTTAAATATTTTCAGTCGAGGAGGTGCTATAATCTTTTTTACATTTTCCTCTCAACTTCCCCTGTCACCGAAATGCCTCCATGAAGAAAATATGCACGAGAACAGGTGTACATCTTTTAAATATGCTTCAAATCTGTTCTGCCTTGGCTGCACAGAGGATCAAAAACCTGTACTTGTAAGAGAAATAAACAGCATATTTCTTTTTCTTTTTTTTTTCAGGTGAATCAAAGCTCAGGTTGAGAGCACAAACAAAAGCCAAGAGCATTTAAACCACGGAATCTCACCATTGGCTTTAACCCAAGCGGGGAGAGATGTCTAAGTGGTGTCTGGGTTTGAAATGTAACCTGAGAGCCGAGTCTTTTATTTCAAGCGGCATAGCAATTGCAATCACACACATCCCACATCCCTTCCACTGTTATTTCCCAACAAAGCAAATTCCTAAAGCAAAAGAAAAGCAAAGTACACAAAGATGAATAAATGATTGACTTACAATCACAAATGTACACGTTTTTAGAAATTAAACTACTCATATGTTTTGTGCTTTACATTGGGCTTTAAGTGTCAAATACTGTTCTTATTTTGACTAAGATGTAAATTTTCTGCATGTGTGTTGCATTTTTAGAAATAATATAAATTACATTTAGCAACATATAATTAAAGCTAGGTATTAGATGTACATTTCTCATAATAGTTTGCAGACATGTGTCATTCTTCCTGACAGAACTCCTGTTACTGAAGGTTGCCATTTTACTCACTTATTTTCTTTATGACTAAGATTAGAACTGTTTGATGGCCACACCAAAATATTGACTTTGTTGTCCCTAAGCCACTCAGTAACTAATTCAGCTGGATGGTTTGAGTTGTTGTCCATTTGGAAGAACCATTTGTGCCCAGGCTTTATCTTCGTGGCTGATATCATGACATGCTGCTTCAAATAACATTGTTTTCTGATTATGTTTTCTATTGGGTCCCTCTAGCCAAACAACATGATGCTGCCATGGCTGTAATGGTGGTCATTATGGCTAAACACTTTTTTTGTTATCAGATCAGAGGGCATGTCTTTGTCCTAAAATGCATCTGTAAACTGAAATCTTGCTTTTTGTGTTGCGCTTGAAGGGATACCTTCTTCGTTGATTCTTGTTGGACTGTGGATATTGACACCTTTCACAAAGTATTTTTTCCTTTTTTATGGTAGTGATTTGCACCAAAATGGTTTATGTTTGCAACTATCAAACTCCTTCCTTACCCAAATGTTGTACATGTATATATAATTGGAAGTACTATGCATGTGGAAGTTATTCCGATTTTTTTCCCTGCGATCTTGATTGATTTCTTTTGATTTTTTTTTAATACCACAAAAGAAAGCTGTATATTTGGGATGCCCCTGTGCAGCCCAGTTTTTTGTACCTAGTATGTAAATATCTGGTTTCAACTGCAGTTTTTCAGCAGAAGCAGTTTTCAAGGAAAGTGTTACATTTGTTAAGGATGGAGATGTCTCAGAAATACTTGTGTCTAGAATGATTCATGCGTCTTTTCTTTCTGAGAATTGATTCCAATTCAGATGTGTTCTACAACTCCGTCACACAACTCCACCCTCATTGATTTAAATACTGTAAGTCTTTCTCCAGACACTATGCGGTAAAGTCAAAGGGTGATGAATCAATTTAAAGTGTGAATTATTGTCTCGCCGTGCATACATACATTGTGGAGCATTGTGTCTCTCATTTTTCAGGTGGTGGTGGTGGAGTGTGGAGCACTCTCCATTTGATTAAGCTCTACCCAAAGGCTGCATCAATTATGTATCTTCACAATGGAGTTAATGGACTGCAATAGCAGCTGAAGATGATTTGACTAAATTTCCACATGACGTGGCAAGAAAAATATCACTTCAATAATGTAACCCTCCCGAACAGCGTGTCTGGAATGATAAAAGATCAGGTCTACGTCCAGCTTATTAAAGATGAGTGGAAACTCTTTTGTTAATTTTCCTGTTAATGAGGGACACATCATGCTGCCTGTTGTACGCCCTCGAGGAAATTGCAGAATCCAACACATTCAGTCCACTGTTGCCATGCAGAATCCAGTCAGTGTGGTATTATTGTGCAACACTTGATTTCCCAGGGTGGATAACTTTGTCTCATGGTGTGGAAATATTTTCATCCCGAATGTGAACAAAACAAGTGAGATTATTTCAGTCACTCCATCACCAACTGAGACATATCGTATATACTAATTAGTTAAAGATTGATGACTTAACATCTTTATTTCTCTTGTTTATCATGACAACTAATTATAATATGTAAAATTTTAATATTACATTAGACCAATAAAAAAGTATTTTATAAGCAGAAATGAGGTCTTACTGAAAAGTATGTCTAATACTTGTTTAAAGATTTTCTTCAAAGAAAAGCTTTTAATCTGACAAACAAAACTCCACAGGACATACAGTATATTCTAATTTACTGAATATGACTGTAGATTTCAAGGGGAACAGAGTTCAAGCAAACCCTATTTCCATCATGGGAGAAGAAGTGGATATGGTGGAGAATAATATATACTTCAGCATTCATCTGGACAACAAAATGAACTGCAGATGCAACATTGAAGCCACCAGCTACAAGAAGGGACAGAGTTGATTTAGCTTCTTAAGTAGGTCCTTAAACATTTGCAACAAGATGCTACATATATTTTATAAGTCTGTTGTGGAGAATGCAGCATCTTTGGTCACCATCTGTTGGGATAGCAGCATCAGAAGTCAGACAGTTAAGAAGAGTAAACAGCCTAAATGTCGACTACCTTGGAACATCTGGACATCATTGTGCAAAAAAGGATTCTTTAAATAATCAAGAAAATTATCAACAATTGCATTGTTGGTAATTTGTTGGTGCAAAATGTCCCTGAGTTTGGGGGACATTTTGCACCAGAAAAGGGGAAAGAATTGTATCTGTAGATGTATTAAGTTTGTAAAAACATTTGACAAATACCGAAAAATAAAAAATAAACACTTTTAGATTTCTATTGGTAAAACATTAAAAAACATTTGACATATCCACTTGACTGGCCATATTTTGCTTTCCTTTACTATCACATCAAATCCCAATGAAGTATTACTGTGGCTGTAATATGAGAAAATGAAAAGACAAGCTAAGAGTCAAATAAAAATAAGCTATGATAAAAAAAAAAAACATTTCCTTTGGCACAAGCAATCGATCTGAAAGGAAAACAGTGAAAGACTTTCAGAATATTATAAAACTAATGTATCAGACCAGGAAACTCCAATCCTTTGAAGCAAAATATGAGGAAAGGATTGTTGCATAGTGCTGTACCTGTGTAGGGTTTGTTTGCACATTCTGGATTTGAGGTAATGTCTCTGTTCAGCTTGTAGACTGTGAACCTCATGACCCAGCGGCTCTAATTCAAGTCTCCTGGGTTTTGATCCCATGAGTAGACCCTCACAGAGAACAGAAGGGGCCAACCCAGCCTCAACTACACAATCACTGACCCATCTGCTCATCAGGCCGGCAGGGAGTGCGAAGGATGCAGCGACCAAAGCTCTTTACAGACATCCAGCTCTAGTATTAGCTGGATGTCTGTAAAGCCACAAACAACATACAGAACAACCATGGTTGCTTTATTTTGGGATGTGGTCCAGACTGACTGTAATGATAGAGAGCAGAGACTCTCTAGCTACATGCACACAAAGAGGGGGACATGAGTGGCAGTTTTCCTGCTGCTCTGCTGTACATAATTTACAACATAAACAACATGTCAATTCGACAATGAGCTTTCAGAATGAATGGGAGGTTCGTTTAATGTGACATAATAAGGCAGCGGGTTGTAACCTGACCCTATGCTGCCGTGTCTTCTGTGCTATAACATGCACATCCATGTAGATGCTGCTAATGACCTCTCACATAACAAGTGTCTGCTGCGGTAAGGCTCTGCTGAAAACGCTGCTCACCCCATTAATGTCAGCAAGAGGCAAAATGTGTCATATTTTTTTCCCCTGGTTAGCTGTGAAAATATATAAACCTCTTGGCTTCGTCATGCCTTAAAACCTCCCCTTACAGTTTTCTCATGATCAGGCTTCTTCCAGCAGCCCCAGAGTGGATCTAATTTATGACATAGGACGCAAAATGCAATTACTCTCTACATCTGTGACAGAAGGAGAGTCTCAATGTGGTTCTGGCTTATGTGTGATTTACAGTGTAACTTAAGAGAGCCCATACATTTTTTTTCATGACAGGTAATTGAATGAGGATCGCCTCTCTGATGATGCACTGTTTAGCAAATAACATCACATGCATCAATGACACCTTGATTGAATTGTGTGTCGTTGTTTTGGTAACCTGACAAAGGTAATGAATTGAAATAAACACAATATCTTATAATAAGATCTTGTTACCCGAACATGAAGGATCTGATGAATGATAATTGCAGTTTTATCTTTTCTTTACTGTGGCTAAAGGCTAGTTATTATTTGTTCACAGCAAAATATGAAGAGTTGGTACAAAAAAATATATATCTATTGATTGCTTGTTCTGCTGTAGTGTGATACTACTGCCATCTATTGATACCTCATAAATATCCATTTTGTGTTTTATTCATACCTTAGAGCCTTGTAGTCTCACTGTCCTGTCTCAGACTGTAGGAAAAGCACAATCAGAACTGGCAGATGACAAAATGTACTTCTGAATAGACTTCCTGTTCGGGGTGAGCAAGCTCCCTGTGTGGCCTTAATGTCGGATCAAAGTGAATCACTGGAACTTTCACAAGATGGCGCTGCAGATGTTGATGCTGAGGTCAGATAAGGCCTCCATGTCATGATTATTTTCCCCTTTTGACCCACATAAAATAAACACACTCTTTCTAGAGAGGTTTCTCACACATCATTGGTTATGCACCGAAACTTTGCATAAAATTAACCATAAAAAGAAATCTAAAGGCATTTATATACATTTTTCTATCTATCTTTTTCTATCATTTACTCTATCTACAGACAGATAGAGTAAATGATTCTATCTATAAAATAAAATTGTGGGAAACAACAAAAATAAAACTCGTCTATTCAGCCACCAACAAGCAGCATGTAAATGGTAATATAACACATAATGGTAATATATCACAGAAACATATTTCTCATTTGTTGTTCACAATTATATATACTTTACTCCATTTTTACATTAACTTTAAAATGTCAAGCAGGCCTGAGCCTGAGTCAAATTGTTGCCACTAAAATCCAAATGTAAGCTACCAGCACTGATATCAAATATTTCATAAAACTACACAGGCTGTCTATCAAAGTTATAGTTGGTTAAATTCTGCAGATATCTGTCAACTGATTAATTAGGTTACAATATTTGAGTGGTAGTAAATAACAAGTGGTGTGCATTCTCTCAGTTTTGGAAGGCAACAATTTTTGAAAATTTCTCACTTCATTTCTTTGGAAGGTTTATGCTTTGTGGAAAAGGATTTGAACAAACTGAGAAGTCAGTTATAAGAATATATGTCATTGAATTATGCATAGAAAAAAGTGAAAGCCATAATTTAGATTCTTTAGTGCTTGCAAAATAATGAATATACATTTTTTTAGGTTAACATGCTAAGAAAAACCGGTATTCATTAAAGATAATTACTACTTTTTTTATTTTTCCCACATAATTAGCTTTTTATCTGCTCGTGTTTTGTTTTATAACCCTTAAACCATAGTGCTGCTGACATAGATCAAAGCATTGTTATGTCACTGCAGAAATAAATAATAAAACAAAAGTAGTTATTTTTGCAGATTTGATTGCTCTGTTATTATTCTTGACTTCAACAATGACAGAGTATATTATGTTGTCATGGAGTGAAATAAGTGATGAATTACCCAGCTGTTGTTATGAATAGAAACTCACTTTGGTTTTACTTGGTGATATTTCATAAGCTGAATGGTGTGGACAGAGTTTGTGTTTGGGAGGCAGTAACATCAGATTGGCAGTAATGTATAGTTTGATTTATTCAGCTTCAGTCAGTTTGTGCTGTTTCACACATTATCAAACACACAGTTGTCATTTACACAGTAGGTCAAAAAACAAAAGGATATTTCAACTACTGCTCTAAATTGCATGGTTACATTTTAGCTTGAAGCTAGGCTATATATGAGATTTGAAGATTTATTTGATGCTTTTTCAGTTTTTTACACTAATCTGGCTAAAGAAATGATTCTGAACAATATATTTGCATTTATTATGTAACTATAGTTACATAAGGTTTTGAATGACATCCTTTGCCTTTTTTACTCTCCTATTGCTCATTATACTCTAACCTAAAGCATGATGGTGTCTTGTCTGAGCAAATTTCTAAATATGTCCTGGGAAAGGTACAAGATGACAGCTTGAATACTGCTGCATCGCTACAAAATGATCTGATTGCAGATAATTTTCTTTTTTTAAGGTTTTTTCTGCACTAGTGGCCTTCTTTGAACAGTTTTTAGATATCACATATTTTCTATTAGTGTATTGTTAAGAGTGCATGCTCATCTGTAATTGTCTGGGTTGCATCATCAGAAAGACCAACTTGGAAGAGCTAAACAAAGTCACTGTACAAAGAAGGAGCCTTATGTAATGGAAAACATCAGACTACTACAGGAGATATTTAAGGTCCACAGCTTTAACATCACATTATGACTCTTTAATTTAATTTAATTTTTTTGTAATCTCATTAAATTTTAATTTGAGGACTAGTCCAGAAATGTGTGAGAGAACTTACTTGAAGCTCTGGTATAACCACAGGTGAGTGGTGCTAGTGAGAACACAGGAAAATATAAAACTCCAACATAGAAATAATCTGGGGTCATTACAAACTGGTAGGTGTACTGAAATTGTCTGTCCTCATAAGAAGTCTAACTTGGTGAGTCAATAAACACTAAGTGTGTGAATCAGTGGCGCAGATGCAGTTCACCCTAAGCGAGTGGATGTTCTCAGTCTTGAAAAGTTTGGCTTTACAAATAAATCTTCCAGACGCTGTGAAGGAAATGCTACAGACCTGTCCAACAGGGGAATCTGGCTTTCAGATGGAATCCTCAGCATCAGTTTAAAAGGGGTATATTAACGGTCCAAGACTTTAAATAATAAAGGTTTCTAGGAAGCGATTTTTTTCTCTGACAAGTGGCTGCTCTCAGTGATCAAAACAGCAACACAGTGGCCCTGAGGCACATCAATAGGGAGATCAATTTCTATTTGACAGGCCGATCAAAGTCTATAACAGATTCTCCAGCAAGATCTCAGACTCCCTAAGGAAGCCCTGACCAGACCATCATCAAAGCCATGGAGCCTAGATTTAAACCCATTACTGTCTCTGTTTGCAGCACCAATAAATGTCAGAGTTACTCAGTCATTCCACCAGGGGAGATGTCAATACCTGTCCTTCCTGCCGCCACATCTTCCTCTGGGACAAGTCAAAGGACCAGCAGTGATGTAGCCAAACGTGATACAACATAGATTTTGATCATTTGTTATCTATTGTAAATCTTTACAATTTGAGTGGATAAGACAGACTGTTTACCTCAACATAAAGAAGTGCAGTGCAACAACATTACATGTATTTGAAATTTGATTTATGCAAAAGAATTAGGATTAACCTCAGTTTAACCTTCCTTTTATTGTTGGAGCAAATACTTAGCACTTAAATGACATTTGTCACTGTCTTACTCTTCGCATCTAAAATAATTTCTGACTCTTGCTTTGACTTCAATCCTGCTGCTAGCTGGTCGAACAAACATACTTCATCATTACATGACTCCTTTGACCCGTGAAGCCTGTTTGCCCCGTACCAGTCAGCTGACACAGGGCTGTGTTTGCTTGGCAAGTCGGGCATAACAGATGCATGGACTGACTTCAACTCTCCCTTGCTGCGTTGGTCCTTTAACAAAAAAAATGGAGATACTAGAAAGGGACCTAAATATGTTGTCTGCAGTCTTTTGTGAAAGGAGTTAATGAAGAAAACCTCCAAAAGAAAACGCAGAAACATTTGAAATCAATTCTGGTCTCACTCTCTGATAGAGGGCATTTCCATTCACAATATTATTTTTGTGGACCTTAAGAATTTTTTTAATTTATGTGTTAGCTTAGACTACTTTCTACTTCATCTCAGCCGAGAACAGTCTTTCAATAACTTGTATGCAGTCTATTCCTCACTGGCTGCCTCAAAGTGCAGTTCCTGTATTTCAGCCAAACACTCAATAGAACATTAAGAGGGGCTCTCTTGTTTTACACACACTACAACTGAGTGATGGCTGAGCTAATTTGCAGACAGAGCAGGGTGCTTCGTGTTTCTTTAAACAGTCACAGGTTTGGCTTTGTGCATATTTCATGTGCCCTTAATTTTTCATTGCGCTCTCTTTGATGGATGAGACTATGCATTAGTTTGAGATCGCAGTCTAAACATAGCTTTTACATGTTTGATACCTTGCAGGGCGCCTACAATTTTACTTTCATGAATCTACCTTTAGTTTTTTCTAAATAATTTGTGTTATAATAATAGATGATGAGATAATAACATGGATCTTAGATTTAAAGTAAATAAATAAGCTGATTAACGTAATGCATTGTCCTGTTATAAAGCTGGGGAGCACTTTGTGCACTGTTATTGAACATTGGTTCAATAACAGAACCAATGTCCTCCGTTTCTGTACCCTATTGAAACACATACAGTCATATCCAACACAAAAATCCTTTCTAATGAGGTTTGTTGTAGTAGTCAGGAATGTACCATACAAGTAGGCATAAAACAAATATTTTATCATGCCCACATTTGTGTATTAATTAATTAATTTTTTTGGTCTGGTGTGATATTCTAATCTTAAATGTCACGTTTGCATCAGTGAAAAATCACCATAATTAACAGAAGCAAAGGCTTGAAAACATCAGACTGTAAATAATAAACATTATAGGAATAATAGTCTGCTTTATTGAATATGAATGTAAATATTGTTGTACCCCTAGAAGATTGCTTCTGCATTTTGACATTATACATTCTAGATTAACTCTCCAAACTGTCTCTGGGTGTGAGTGCACAGTTTTTTGTTCTGAGTGTCTATGCTGCTTGGTGATGGGCTTGCAGCAAATTATAAATTGATTGTTTTAAGTCCTGCAGCTTCTAGAGTGGATGAGCAGACTAGTTTCTGAGAAGACTCAGATTCCTCAGTGTGTGCAATAATGTGCTGGGGATCTTTTACCACTCTGGCTGCAGTCGCCCTGTGCTGTGGCTTGCAAGGGTAGCAGCATATTGCAACAGATGTGCGGATTTAATGAACCTAATAAGAAAGCAGACAACAATCATTGGGCAGAACCTGGAGATGTTTGAGACAGTGATGGACAGGAGGTCACTCACCAAACTGCCCTTCAGTATTTACAATCTATACCGCCTCCCTAATGATCCCCTGCTGTGACAGACTCGACTGTTATTTATGCTATAAGCCTTGGCCTTTACTGCTGTTTTTTGCTGTGATTGCTGCTTCATGTCTATAGAAACTATGCTTAAACTTCACATTTTGATTTTCTAATTTTATTTATTCTGATGGTTTGTGATTGTTATTTTGGTAAATTTATAATGTGCACAATTTTTCTAATTAGTTAACTATGTTGTCTGCTTTGCTTGCTCTAATTTACCTTAATTGCTATTGTGATAAAATGAATGACCTGGGATTACCATCCACTCTCTATCTTTCTGAAATATTTGTAATGAAAAATCTTGACAAAATCAGTTAATAGACATTCCTACAGCTTTCTTATTTCCTCAGACTAGATACCACTTAAATATGACATTGGATTCAAAACAGCGTTTGCATTTTTATGCAAAGGTACATTCCATTAAATTCACATCCATTGCATTTATTTTAATATTCAGATTTGTTTGTAGGTAAAGTAGTGAATATAAATGTAATTTATCAATACAAGACAATACCTTTAAAACAGTCTGTGAGTCATTAAAGTAGAACAGTACTGAGGTTTGGTAAATCAAAAATTGCTTTGATGAAAGAAACTCACACTTTTCTATTTGTTAAAGGAGGTTTCAGCCCAGAATCCTGCAAAAAACATACATCTGATGTTTAAGGGAAGAAGTTCCTAATTGCAATAGATTTTTAATTATACAGTGTAATTATGCTACAGTAAGTACTAATAGGGATTCATAAACTTTGAATGAGAGAATGAAGGAATGGTCCTCCCAGTTGGCTTGAAGTAGAAATTTTTGACATTACTAGCGTAGATTTTCTGCACAAATACATGGAAATTTGTGCTGCACAAGATTAATGCATGTTTGACAAGAAATATCATATCATTTTGTAGGGGATACAGTAAAGATGTGGAACAAAAGTCTCCTGATCATATAGCACTCTGTGAAAAAAACTAAAATATATAATTCTGGGCTCCCTCAATGTGAAACAGGGTGGTGGCAGTATCACAGTATATTGCTTTTCCTTAGTAGAACAGGAAAACTAATCAGAGTTGATCGTTAGTATGACGGAAGGAATTAAATGTACGGCAATACTAGATGAAAACATATTAGAAGCTACAGAAGACTTTTCCAGGATTGTTCACCTACAACATTTAATGCATGCAGACTGTCTAGGATGTTTTGTACATTTTAAAGGGAATCAATTGCCGTCCAATATTATTGATATCATTCGACTTTTGTTTTGTAATTAAGGAAAATCTTTAGTTTTTCAGACTTGTGAACTTTATATGGAGTGGCATATTGTGCTTGTTCATGTGGCGTCATAAAATGAGTTTACTATTTGTTGCCTCAGCTTTTATAGTGACATAGATTAAAGCTTTTGATGCAATGAATGTTGGCTGTAAAAAGTAGGAAGGAATGTTCTGTCTCCATTTTTACAACAAACATCATTGTCTGAAGCACACATCTGAGAGACCAGTAAGTGGTAGGAGTTTTTCCACACCTGTTTTGTAAACTCAATGTACATATCTAAAGCTCTATGTCTAGTTATGTTCTGCATGTCTAAATTCAGTTTTTTTATGACATACTCTGTGAAATAAGCAGGACATTAAGACCAGGAGCAGAAACCTTCCAGCTAAATGTTTAAAACAAAAGCGGTGTACTGCTTAGTACATACACCAATAGTTTTCTCTCCTAAGTTATGTATCTGTGCAGAAACACCTTGAGCTATAAAAGTGAGTGGGCAGATTTCTTTTTCCACCTGACCTTAGTGCTGCAGCGTTTCCTCCACAGATACACAGTAAATGTTTTTAATGATCTATCACTTGTCAGGTGTCTGCATCCCATATGCAGTCAGCCTCACCTTAAAACGCTGCTAACACTATTATTGCTGCTGTGAAACAACATTTGCTTATTTATAAATTCAGTATTTCCTAGCGTCATGCTTCCGTATACACATGATTTTAGCATAAACATTTCTCACATTTCCATTGCAGCCCTGGACTCAGCCCTGGTGCAAAATGCTTACTTTGCTTTTCCAAATCTGTGACTGAATGAGAATTTCATTGCTATTTTCTCTGATTTTCTGAGAATGAGTCAATGAACTTAACACATTTTAATGCAAATAAATAACTAGATTAATGAATAGCATCACATGCATTTGGAATACCTTCATTGATTGTTTTGGTAACCATTCTGGGAGGGTAATGAAGTGAAATAAAATCTTTTTATAGGACATTGTTACCCACACAGGCACAGTCTGACAAACGATAATTGTGTTTTTATATCTTCTGTCGTGTGACCAAAGGTTATTTATTAGCTGTAGAAAGAAGATGAGGATCTCATTAATCAGGTAGTAATCAGGATGCCTCTTTGTGTGACTCTACTGCCATCTACTGATACTGCACTAATGACTCTTTTCTTCCTACATCAGAGCTTTTCCACTTAATATGTTGTATCAGATTGAAAGATCAGTACTGAGAGATAAGAAAATGTTATTTTGAATAGACCTTGCCACTGAGTACAAGTTTCCTCACGTTCAAATTGATTTATTTTATTATTTCACCAGGTGGCGCTGCTGGCATTTTAGATCACAAGATGCAGCTTGATGTCTGTATGATTTTAGTTTTTTTGTGAACTCAGGGTAGTAATCTGGTTCATCAGTTGACATTATTCTTTGGATGTGTTGCTTTGTTGACATACTGCTATCTTTACTATGCTTTATCATGAAAGAATCAAAGTTAAACTGACAACGATTTATCTACAGAGCACAGATTTAGGTAAAAAAAATTAAATAAATAACAATAATAATGACATAAAAATATTTGAATAATTTCCAGGGCCCTTTCTTTTAAGTTGCCAGTTACATTCTTGAAACTTACCAGCTATTTTGCTGAAATTTTATGTACCAAATAAGTTACTTTCTTGAAGTTGTCCTTAATATTAATGAGTTCTTTCCTGGAACTTCATAGTTACTTTGTAGAAGTTGCAGGGGGTTTCCTAGTTAGCTCCTAAAACTTTACCAGAACATACTAGGTAATTTCCTGGAGATTTCCACCACTTTCCACAGCTTACTGCTTTCTAAAACTTCCACAGAAGCTGTTGGTTGCCTTCCGTTCTGAAAATAAATGCGATTAGGTACTTGCCTGGGATGTAATAACATAGATTTGACTTGACACTTAACTGGGGGGGAAAAAAACAAAAAAACCTTACTTGTGACTTTAAAATGTTGGATTGCTCCCACTTTTTGTCATTAGTTCAGTTAAACTTGAATTTAATGTCTTTAAAAACTGTTTATAAATCAAACAGGGTGGTTTTTCAGCTCAGGAACAGGCTAGGCCTTTGGTATAAAATACATTTTTCATACATACTTTAAATTCCCGTGACTGCTGAAAAGCAGATACTAGGCAGCAATGGGTGAGTCTTGTCTAAAATGGGGAAAAAATATAAACAAGCAAAAAACCCTACAAAGTAAACAAACAAATGTGACAACTGCTGTCTTTGCCTGCCTTAATATTTTACCTATTTGTCTCTTGGGTGAAGTGCAGGTGGTTTGGAGTCAGATACTGACTGGGAACACCTGGGCCCAGTGTTCCCAGTCTATTTCAACCTGGTTGCACCTCATGCCAGTAGCTGTCCTAGCTGACCCCACTGTAGGCAGATCAGTACTGAGCTGGCTAAGTGTTGGTTTACTTTGATTTTGTTCCACACTATATTGACACTTATATATTAACTCTGTCAAAAACATCTACACCAAACAACAGTGACCTATGTTAACTATATCGTAGGGATCTACTTTAAATCTTATTGGTTGTTTGCTTCTTTTGCCTTAAATTAGGCTTATTAAGAAAACTGGCTGCTGAAAAAAATGTCTCTCTTTTTGCCTTCATGACCTAACAAGCCAGGTCGTGATGCAAAAAATGTAATAAATAACTTTGCACTCAAGAAAAATCGCAAAAGTACGAAAGTAAAATGAACATCTTAGTGTATCAAGAACCAAAATAAAGTTCTGTGGAAACCACGTTAGGCTGTGGTGGTGTTTGATAATATACTTTTCATCATAAATGAAACAGCAGGTAATGTCCTCATTTCCCACATCTGGAAAATATCTTTAAGTCTCCCATTAAACAGAACACTCTCTTTATGACCATTACCATATATGTGGCACTAGAACAGAGTCACCATCAAATTAGAAACTGTATTTGCTGCCACAAAGCTTCAAGAAGAAACAATTGAAACCTGTCTGAAATTTGATGGGGTTATGGAGAAGCACCCATATCAATTCAGGACTGAATAGCAATAAAACAGAGGAGAAATGTTCAAGTTAATATTTTAACAAGCCAATGTATTCATAATTTATAGTCAAAAGAGATTTTTTGATGCCACATAAGTATTTTGTAAGAGTTCATGTAATATTATCTGAAGTACAAGCTCACTGCCCTGACAGACATCCTCATTATCATGTTATTTATTATTGTGCTTCAGGCTTAATGGGAGACAAAGTGCTATATTTCTATAGAGTAATGAGTCATATAACTGGGGATTCCCATATAAAATGCAGCTGCCCTCCGTTATTAAGGACTCTTCAGCTCTAATTCCATCACTAAAAAGCAGCTTGTCTAACTGCCTCCTGATGCCTTGAGGTACATGGTAAATGACTGATACATTTTTAATAAGGAGAAAAGGTTCCATCATTTATGCTATTGACTAGAAATTATTAAACACCTGCCTACACTAAGAACTTGGTCATAGGATTGTTTCTTTTAACTATAAAAATTCCTAACACACTGACCTAACGTGTTTGAATCAAGGCTCTGGTTTGTGTGGGTACATCTGACTGAAATCATCATCATTTTCTTCTATGATCTTATGACCCATGTCACGAGTCGTGACGCTAGCAGTGCTTTAAGCTTGCAGATGCAAAGAAACCAGGGCAGCACCTTTTCTGGAGCTTCAAGCATCCGCAGCTGAGTAAAGGTCAGCGCAACTTATATATAGGTTTTCATCAGGTTATATATTTTTCATCACATATGTGATGTTCAATTCTCCGTTCATTATTAATGAGTCTGGAGATGAATCAAGAGGACAGTCATAAGATTTTTATGCACTCATGTCAGATGCCTGATCAGCTTAACCTTAGTTGTAGACTCAAACATGACACATTTTATTTCTTCCAATAAAGTACTTTCTTTTTTTTTTTTTTTTTTTTTCCAGAATTGCAAATTGTATCCACCTTTTGCAACAATAAATGGAGTTGAAAGATGTTGGCACATTTGTGCTCTTTAAACAGCAAGATAACAGCACACACAGCTGCTGTTTATCATGTGTTGTCTTTCCTCCGCAGAGCTGCTGTCAAATGAACAGCAACATAAGCAGGCATAACTCTTCCAATAAATGGAAGCGTATTTGTTTTTCCTGAATATTTCTTCCTACGACATCCTATAGAGACTATGGCAGTGCTGAACAAACACACCTGATATCATCTAATGTGGGTGTTAATAATTTCACATATGTCTCTGCCATATCTCAAAATTTCTGAATTAAGGCTTTTTAAGCCAATGATGAGATCTGCCTGCAAGATGCTATCACCAAAAGTACAGAATATTTCTCTTGGAATAGTATGGATTTTACTTTACAACACATTCAGTGAGACTTGTGAAACATTTGCAACTAGGGGTGAAATGTCACAACAGTAGCTTGTCTGTTCATTAGCAAAACATGCTGGATCTAATTACCCTGTCAGTGGGCGACTGACTCCTGTAAACGAATCAGCCGCCCACTGTTAGATGGTTGTTGGCCAGCTGATAGATGATTATTGCCTTCACTTTGCAATATCATCCACCTTCTAGTTATCAATTATGTGCTGTAACGACCAACTGCAAGGAAATGAGAGAAGGCCAATCAGCATTACTGCAGAACTGACAGGGAGCATGAATGTAGGACTTGAGATTTACTCAGAAAAAAACCCACATGTGCATATCTGTGGTTGAATGTATAAAGTACTGCTATACTACACAGACAATATGCAGAGAAAAAAGGAAGAAAAAGAAGAAAATAAGAGGGGGGAATTATTTTTTTTTTGTTATAATATCCTCATTCATTGTTCTCAGGCCCCATGTGTTGCCATTAAGCTTCCAATTTTCTCCCAGTCTCAGATGCTTCCACTGCTCTCATTTTGGTTCTGTGTTTGTCTATAATTAATGTTGGGTGTTATCTGGGCTCCAAGCACACAGTCCAGCACAATGAAATACATTTTTACAACTTTAAATATGAAGTTTTTCATATCTCTAAGCATTCACAATATCAACAACACAAACAGCTCCCTCGCTCTCAGTAGATGACAATTTTGAAATTCAGTTCAATTAATGCAATTATTATTTTGAAAATGAAATTAATTCCAAAACGCAAAGATATATAATGGTGTGAAAAAGTATTTGCCCCCTTACAAATTTTAAAAACATTACTTAATTAAAACAAAAATAAAAAAAAAACAATTCAAACCAATATGAGGGAACATAAATTGCCTCATTGTTAAATTGTGATTTTTTTTAATCACATTTTTTTTTTGAAAGACAAGTTAATTTTTAGAAGCCATTGCCTGATCTATAAAATCAAAAAAGCAAGACGAATGCAAACAAACAAAAAAACATCAACATAGAAACAGATAATATAACATAGGTTAAAAGATTTTAAAAAGAAACATACAATGTTCAGATCTAAAGAAATTCAACAAGACACGAGGAGGCCATTCATTGTAACAAAACCTTTTTCTAAGCCATCGAGGCTCCAGCAAACCCCAGTAATTGCCCTTATTCACAAAGGATAAACCATGGGAAAGTGGTGACCTTTTCAAGGAGCAGCTGGCCTACCAAAATTAATCCAAGAACACATTGACAATTCAGTCACGTGGTCCCGAAAAGATCCAGGTCAAGATGTTTGCACTTTGCAGCTTTATGCACCAATGCATTTTGTTAGTATACAAGTTTTATGTTAAGCACTTTGAATCTCAGTTATTACTCCATGCTATATTAACAAGAATATGCCTTTGGTATCGAGATTACTCCAGAGATGCAGGAGGAGAGAGATAACGAGAGCAACATGGCACAGAAAGGGAACACTTCTCCTGAAATACTGTATAGAGAAGCTGCCTGTTGTGGATTTTATCATCATAATAAGAGCAAGCAGCACTAACATTTCAGCATATCAATCGTTGCCAACCTTTAAAGCTAAATGTATCAGGAATAGAATGAAATACTAGAAACATGTTCTAGAATATTTTACCTACTAGTAAACAAATACCTTCTGAAAGTTTTTCCAATACAGATTGGCAATTGTCCATCACACCGACATCCTATAAATGCAAGGTAAGCCACAAAAGCTCACAAATGGGATGCTGTGTGGAATAATGAAATGTGGTACACACAGAACAGAGAAAATCTGAGACTTTAGAAGATTATAAAGCAAAACTCATTCAGGAGTTTAAGATGAGGTTGACAAGGCTTGGACTGTGGATTGAGTTAGAGATTTAAGAGCTAACACAAAATACACATCTATGAGACTTGTCTTGTGAAAAGCTACTTGTTAACTAAAGATAATGACAGAAGTATCTTACCTGGGCTGAGGAGAAAAGGCATTAGATTCAGTCGTTCAAAGTCCTCTTGTCAGAACACATTTTTGGAAATCAAGGTTTCTGATCTGCGAGGCAGAGTTTAGGTGCACAGATTACAAGTTTTTAAAATCCAGAAAAGAACTTCCACCATGAAATTTTAAGATAACCTTTAGTTTTCCTCTGTTTTTAGGCTGCATCAGGATGCTTTTTCATTTTCCAGCAGGACACAGGACTTCTCCACACAGCTAAAAGCACCAAAACCTGATTTAATGATAATTTGCTTTACTGGAAAGCTCTGGATGTTATATTATGTGGGGAATGAATATTACTTCTTAATTATTGAAGTAAGTTTAACATTCTATTGTATTGAATTGTAACTGTGTTTGATTCGATATTTGACAGACCTCAACAATAAATAAAAAAAAATAATAATAAAAAAAATTGTTTCTACTTCATACAAGTTTCTTAAATAAAGGAGTCCATACAACGTAGGAGGTTTTACAAATAGTATTACATTTTATTAATATATTTTCATAAAACAAGTTTAAGACTGTATCAAAAACTCAGTAAAAACATTAGATTTTTTTAACCATTTTTCTAATGGTGATATGAACTGTACATAATTCACATATTGTCGTGGTTCCTTTGTTCCCCATCACATTGAGATAATGCTTTATTTTTATTTATGTTTTAATGTGATGGGCGCGTAAACAATCTTTTCTACCCTCACAAACTATAAAGTTATATATATATTTTTTAAAATGACTGATCAGAAATCTAGACATACAATTAAAAAATAAAAATTTCCCACTCGGGGGGAGCGAGCGGGGGTGCCAGTTCCCAACCAGGTTCACTGATAAAACATCAACATTATGGAGTCGTTTTATTTCACAGGCACACAAATATGTACATCCCCTTTTACCCCATGCCTCTCCTGAACCGACAACAGGCACCGTACTGTTGTCGGTTCAGTGCACTGTGCAAACTCTGGCTCTGACACAAGAGTCCAAACTCTTGTGTCAGAGCAGTGGTAATACAGTACTCTACACCCACCCACCCCTCACAGATTAAAAAAAAAAACAAAAAAAAAGACAATGGATCCACCTTATTGACATATATTCGGCCTGCTGTGAATCACAGCATTCCACAGGCCCCTTTGTTATTGTTGTAGCAACTCCATAAGAATTGCACTGTGTCCACAGACATCACCTTGGCAACAGCAAGCCCTGTTATCTCACAGGCAGCTTTAGTGGCACACATTAAAGAGAGGACAAATAAATCATGTTTAAGCTACATCTACAACAGGCATGATTAAAGTTGCGTCCTTTGTGGTCAAGTACCAGAGGAATCTCAGTCATATGGCAAGTTCAAGGATCTAAAATTCTTGTACCTTCTTATCAGTCAAACACTCAAACAATTCAATTATGCTAAAGACACATAGTGCAAGGTTTAACAAGAATTTGCATAAGTGCAAGGACTGCATGTTATTATCCAGAGGGAGCTAAGAAAATGAACAGGGAAGATCAATATCTGATAAACAAATCAATTTATGTGTGAATAAAATGCATCATGCATTCAATTTGCCATTTTGCTTTTCATCCCCTCAAGAAATAACAAGTGCAAAATCTTACTAAACCTAGCTGAAGGGTAGATAAGAATGATTTAGAACTCATAAAGATTAACATCAGGAGGGAGAGCCTCGAGTCTGCTGTCATGGTGACATAGCCACAAAAGGCCCAAAGGACCTCAGTCTTTCCTGCTGCTTTATTATTTTCTATACAATAGAAATAGAAGATCATTGAAGATAAAACTGGCTCTTCTTGACAAAAAACAGACAAAAAAATAAGATGCAAGAAGTCAAAAGCAGATCTGAATTGCAGGAAGGAAAAAGAAATACAAATTGTCCTCTATCTGTTTGTCCAGGGACAGTAGCAGAATGTTTTATTCATGATGGTCAGATATACGCTGTTGCTTGCTCTTCTATAAAGTCAAGCCAGTTCATTTTAACACAAGTAAATGCACTCCTGTTTCTGAGAAGCATCCCTAAATCGGACCAGCTTTTCAAACTGAAAGCTCAGATCTGTGCGTTAGGGAGGTACGTAGGGAGGTGGTGACCTGTAGGATGTCATGTTCTTGGGGCGTGAGCCTTTTCCCTCAATTGGAACAGTGAAAGGGGGTGGGGGCTGATAAGGAGGAGCATTGGGATCGTCATCTGGGTAGACTGAATACTCCTCCAGCAGATCCTGGTTGAGCAGGGTACTGTGGGGGCCGGCCATGTTGGGATACTCAGGAGGAGGAAGAGGCGGTTTTTCCTCCTGCAGGATAAGAGGGATGCTGGAGGATGGTGGAGACTTGGAATCATCCAGTTCATCAGCAAATATTATAGGAACACCCTTCTTTATGAAGGTGGCCTGTTCTTCTATTGTCATTTTCCCTTTGCGTTTCTTGCGGTAGCAGACCATTGCAATGATCCCAGCTATAAGCAACAAGGCTGCCACCACAACAGCAGGGATCACTGTGTGGAGGTAAACATCATCACTACTTCTTTGACTTGTTCCAGGAGACGGTGTGGCTGTAGGAAGGGCAGGCATTGGCACCTCTCCTGGTGGAATGAATGTGTAGCTCTGACATTTATTGGTACCACGGACTGAAATGTTTATGGGTTTAAATTCAGGCTCCATGGCCTTGATGAAGGCTGGCGAAGGTGTTCCTTGGGGGTCTGAGATTTTTTTGGTGAGAGCAGTTATCTGTTCTTTTGGACAAGAATTCTGCTGAATACTATTGTTGGTCCATTCAACCACAATGGATCCGTTAGTGATGCTCCTCAGGGTCACTGTGCTGGTATTTCGGTCCCCCAGTGCGTAGGCCAGTTTTTTAGTCAAAAGAATCTTATTGTGAACATTTTCACTTAAAGTTTTGGGGTCACCATGAAAGCGAGCAGCAAACACCACTGATGGTTTGTCATTGCTGGTCCAGCGGTTGACTCGAACCTCAAATGCATCCATGATGCTCTTCCCGCCCTTATCGGTGGCCAGCAAGAAGTATTCATGATTCCCTGCATGTTCCTCGTCAGGAAGGCCGTACAAAAGCTGGATGCTGCTGTTAAACTGAATCCATGAAGTTTCACTCACGGCTTCTTTTGGGGCCTTCTTCAGAGTCAAACGCAACTTGTCAGTGGTACCATCTTCTCGGTCATAAAACGCATCTGAAGCAATTTTGACCTCAAAATATGTGCCAACCCATGCCGTAACTTGATCAATTGCGTTGCGAATTTCTGGGGTTCGATTCAGGTCTGTGGGCAGAGAAAGAGTAGTTGTACGTATGGTTGTTTTAGGAGTGGTAGACTTTGGTTCACGGGGAGAAGGTGTGGACATTTTGGGTTTCTTGGGCTTCTTTGAAGTTTTTGGTTTTTTGCTGGCACCTGGTGGCGTTGGTGAAGCAGTGGGCCCTAAAATTGTCGGTCGAGTCATCGTAGGCATGATTGGAATGGTACTCGTAGTTCCCAACACTCTGGTAGGCTGAGGAGGTCCAAAGACAGGTGTATGAGCTATTTGATCTTTGACCCTCAATGTGGGCTTCACTGGTAAAGGTAAAGGGCCTCGGACAGGGGTGATAGAGTTGTCTGTTGCTGGGGCAATAGAGGGTGATGTTGGGGTAGGAACAACACGAGAAAGAGGCTCTTGGTTGACAGTGGGGGGAAGTAGGGATGGCATTGGAGTAGGAGTGTTGTACAACTGACGCCTGATACGTTTCACTACATGGGGCTTTTTGTTGACAATATGCCAACCAACCACTGGGTAACCCAACCTAGCTGACATTGTCCCATCTTTTGCTGAGGACTGCACACTGCTGATGTCAGGAATGCTGGGCTGATCAAGCGCACATCCAACTTTCCATGACAGCAAGGCTCCATTCTCCACAACTTTCTTTGCATTTCCTGGGCCAGCCATGAAAGCAGACATGTCAAATAAACGATTGTTTACAACAGGCACCACTCTCATGTGTTCCAGAGGCACATGAGAGAATTTCCTCATCAGTCCTAATAAGCTGACCCTCTGTTCAGCAACCATCTTTGTCAAATCAGCATCCAAGATGACAGTAAGGACTGTGACAGGCTCCTCTGAGCCACAGGTGAAAGGCTGCAGGCCACTGATATCAGACTGCAGAGTGAGCAGAGCTGGCTCAGTGTCAGCCCGTTCTTCTGGGTACACTTCAACAGTGAAGACTGTACTGGGATACACTTGGCTACTTGTCCCTTCAGTCATCTGCTCCCCTGACACCAAGATATGATATACACCTTTATCTTGCTCCAGAGCCAATCCTCTTAGAGTGCATCTCTCTTTGTCCCAGTACAGCCAGGAAGGTAAGGTCTCTCTTCCCATCTCAGTGAGCTTAGAGAAAAGAGAAAGACTATTAGCATTTTGTACAGCATGAGCAAATCTGATATAAGCCAGGTCTAAAATATAAAAGTCCCTAGTAACCGTCACCTCACATTTAATACATTTTATATCAACATAGTAACAGTTTCAGTTTTATACAAAAAAAGTACCCCTCGTACCGCAAATGTATAATTTTTATGAAGACTCTGCCTGTTTTAACATGTATGTATGTTAACACAGGTACATATGTACTTTCCTTTAAATTTTCACAGAGGTTTTGTTCAAGAATCCAAGGCGGGTGTCACATTTTAAGTCACATTTATACTTGTATTAGGGATGGTCAAAGGACAGAAAGTCTGAGCAAAATCTAATTATTTTTAAAAGTGAGGCATAAAAATTCCAGATTCATAACACCTTAACTTTGCATGTAGAATCTCAAGACAGATAGGATCTCATCCAGCAGGTATAAAATGTGCTTTAAAAAAAATTGCAGAGAATGGGAATTATTAGGTTTTGTTTGCATCATATGGTTCATCATTAATTTTCTGATGTGGAGTTATCACTTTACTGTCTTTTGTTCATTCATGTAGCAAATGCTATGGGAGAGGTTACTGAAACTATGATTAACCAAGGCCATGATTATCAATTTATATTTTTTTTTCCAGCTGCAACAATTAACTACCATTTGCTTACACACTTAGAGTGCTAGTATGCAGAGTATTTTATGGAAGATATGTGGGACTTCTGATGTTTGTACCCAAAACTTCACCAATTTTCCGAGTCAATATGTTTATCCATTCTTATACGGGGGAAAAGTAAATATAAGCAGAAAATCATCACAGCTAACATAAACACAGACTAGAAAAGCTCATGTGTAAATAATATGTTGCACAGATATTATATGGGCTTATATCCATATTGCTTCTCAAAACCGTGAAACCATTACCGAAAACACATACACAAATCTCAACTTGACAAAAATCGATATAATTTCTCAATAGTGGCTCAGAAGTAGTTTATGTTAATAATATGTTAGAGTGCATCTCTCTTTGTCCCAGTAGTGTTAAAAATTACCAACATCCATCTAAACCAATGTGATCCAGATAATTTTTAATTTCCACAAAAAGTAAACAGAACAAATATTTTAACATTAAAAATGTATAATAAAATAACTGAGATTGATGGTTTCATATGAAATGTACAGAATAAATTATCATAAATTAACCATTTAATTCTGTCTGCTGCTTCATGCCAAGCCATCAGCCAATGATGGGGAACTCTGATAAACCACACTGAATTAAAATGAATGTAAAATTGAAATATGTAGGGGGGAAAAAAAACCCCATCATCTGCCACAATTGCACTCCTTTCATTCCTTTCAGTTTATCAAATCTTGCCAAAGACGAACAGGAAGCAGAGTGAGCCCCTATTCATAATAACTGTGTGAGTCATCACTCATCATTTTGAGTTATTACGCTGTGACAGGATATCATTCTGTATCACCACTCAGGCCAATAATAATCTCATGTCACTCATAAGTCTGACTGGAACAAATTGCAATAGAGTGTGCCTCAATGAGCAGTGATACAGTGATCAAAAATGATGGGATAAATGCTATATAGTGCATTAAATGTTTTTATAATGACAGAAAACCCTAGGCAATATGACAACTATAAGACACAGGAGATAGAAGAGTACAAGGAAACATTTTTGACAAGCACACATTTTCAAAGGCGCATTTTATTACTTCCTTGAGCCATAATTCAATTGAACTATCAGCTCACCTTCTGTAAAGTTTTAAATAAATGTTTTTTTTCCCCCTTGAAAAACTATTTTAGCTACATCTAAATTCATATCTGATCAATCTTTACGAATACAGTTGCCTCTTAAGTTTAAATATACACACAGATTAGTCACAAACAGTGCTACATTTCACATGAAGTTTTGTTAAGTTTGATCATTTTGGCTTAGAGTTATTGAAAACCTAGAATTCAGTTTCACAGAAAAACCTAATATAAGCAATAAAGTAATTGTTTGCATATATAGTAACATGTTTTGCCCATATAATGGTCAACACAATCATGTAAACAACAGTTACACACAGGAGGTGTAGAAGTTAAGTCCCTACGGTCACAGCTAAAGATGATGGTACTTATTGTGATGTATTGAGGCAACTTAATGGAAAGTTGAGTGAAAGGAAAAACTGCACAAATAGGCATACCTGCAGTCTTCAGAGGTAAAGAAAATGTTAATAAATAGTTTGAGCAGAACTGTTGCAGCAACCAGTACGTTAAGAGCCACAACACATGCGCCAGAAAGGTTGTATTACTTGATTAAGCCACTCCAGATCCTGAAACAAAGTTTAAGAATCTGGATGAAGAAGGCAGACGCACTAAAATCCAAGTGACTTCAGGTCCAATGAAAATGTTCAGTCAGTAATAATTTGTAGAATTATGTCATTTGTCAGAGCATATGATGCTTCCCACTTCATAGACAGCTGACACTTCTGTTTTTTTATTGGTTTAATGCGAAGTTTAAATTTTTTAAGGTTTGGATTTTCATTACCAGTAACTATAATCATCAAAAGAATAAATATAATAAATTCTGTCAAATGTTTAATTGAATGTCAACCTTTTTCATAATATTCAAATTTATTGAGCTACACCTGAATAACAGTTCTTCAAGATGACTTAAAAACAAAGATCCCCTCTGCTGTGTTAAGTCACCTGATAATTTGCTAACATGTTAAACATCTTGACTGAAAACTAGAATTTTTGAAATCATGGGGTTTAGAGACGTCAAGATTTAGCTTTACGTACCTGGACGTTGCAGCTTGCATGGTCAGGTCCAGGAGGAACCTTCAATTGGAACACCTGGCCTACGATTGCTGAGGAATCTGGGATGTTTGTGTGGACTCCATTCCCCACAGAAGAATCTGGTTTAGCGGTAGGGGGGCCTTCACTAACTGAGGATGCTGCAGCGTGGAGCTCAGACATCACAGAGGACTGCATAGAGGCCTCTAGTTCCACAGATATCATGTCCACTAGTGTTTCTTGCTGATCTGGCACGGCGCCATGGGCCAGGGTAACCAGAAGCCATATTACAACAGGGAGAGTCCTGCATGAAGGAAACCTGCTCCTCCCCGCATCCCTGCAGCTCATGTCTCTAAGTATATAGTGCATATCAAGAGGCCTTTGGGCTGCACAGCAGATGTCAGTGAACAACTGAGAAGGCCACATGCACTGAAGTCTCTTCAATGATATGCTTATGGGTCAGAATCTCTAGTGATTGGCTATGCTCACAAATGCAGCAGTTTCTCTTCCCTGTCCTCTGTGATCCATGAAGATATCTTTGACAGCCTGTCAGACGTCCATGTCAGCCCACTGCAAGAGATACACACAGAAAAATGGAAGAGTAAACATAAGGAGAAAGCTGCATAGACACATAAAGCCATCAGTGAAAAAATGCATGAAATTCATTGCTTACATGGCAATCTCTTTATTTAAAATAGCAACATTTAGAGTGCATCACACGATGATAGAGCAGGACATGATGCAATGTCATGCTCTCCTTTTTGACAGCCTGATACCGTATCAGCGTCTACAATTTTGTGACAATTATGTTGTTTTGTCAAGGAGAGAGTTGGTTCAAGGAAACTATAAACAAAACCTTTTTTGAGAAAATGTACTTTGTTTCAAACAACTGGAGACAACAGTTATTAAACAAATACATTTCTCAGGGAAAGCTTTTCACAACTGTTTCAGATTTCACATTTTAACAAAAGCCTGGCAGTAGTGACCTTAGATGGCAAGTGTTTTTGTTCCAGCATAAAGCACTGTATTATTGCATTGATTAAAGCTGAGAACAAGAATGTAGGTCACAGGATTATTTTTGCAAATGCACCCCAATAACACCTCAGAGGAATTACTTGGAACAAATGTAAAAAAAATTAATTTTATAGAAATGTTATAACTTGCCATCTATTCACTAAAATGAATAGATGACCCATTGTTTTCTGACAATGGGTCAGAAAACAATGAGTCCATTAGCTGAGAAGTGTACCACGTCAGATTTTTTTTTCTTTCATCTCAGTTTCACTGTCTTTCAACCCTTTTCCCCATCATTTCTTCAACTCAGTCCAAGAGACAAAAAAAAATATTAATTTTACTGAAAAGATTCTGCAACAGTGCAGAACATGTAGGCTGAGAAAACTACGCATGAATCACACAGTTATTTGTGCTCTAAATGTAAAACACAAGAATAAACATTAAAAAAAGGCTGTCCACCTAAACTGCCTTGGTGTTGGATGATCAAGGCCCTCCTGTGTTCCACACACACACAAAGATGACCATTTAAATCTAAGATACTACAAACAGTGTATATTGTAGTTACCATCTGTGATTCAGCAGGTCACAGCCTTACAATAGAAATCAGAAATAAACAACCCTGTTTTTAGTTATTTGTTAAAGCAGAAGTTTCAAAACATTTCAGAATGTAACCTGCATAAAATACATATTTATTTTAATTCTATATTTACTTATCTAATAGAGTGACATGATTCATCTTTCTATTCATCTCTTTTAATGGGACATTTATTTTTTTCATAGTACAAGTATTTTATTATGTAATTATAATTTTTTTTTCCCTAATTTTGCCTTCCATATAACTTAGGGGTCACATCACAATGATTCTGAAAAACCTCTTTAGAGCCCTGCCTAACCCCCTTGGTGTCTCACGACACCCCACTTTGGAAACCACTGTCTTAGACCACTTATATACACTTTACAATTTTATTTTGTAGTTCTTGTTACAGCAATTCATTTTAGCTGCAGTCAAGGTTTTTTCCTCTCTCACCCCCACTCAGTTAAAGTTTTAATTAGGCAAACCTCAGGCCTGGAATTAAAGTCTTGCTGCTCTGACCTTGCCAGCTTTAATCCTGTAGCACTCAAATGGGCAGAGGAGGGTCAGCCATTTGCCTAGAATCACAACGCCTGCCTTGGCACAACAGTGTGACATCAAGTGATGCAATTAATGTCTTAGCCTGCTCCAAAATCCATTAAAGTACAAATCAAACTCTAGGCAAATTTGTGAATAAAAAAAAAAAAAAAAAAGAAAAAATCTGCTGATCTTCATGAAAATTCAGTGCAACTTTGATTCATTCACTCCAATGTTTTGCACTGCTATAATTGTTTAACAGAAGCCAAAACAAAACCCTCTCAGATAGGTCAATAAGTTTAAACCATAAAAATAAAGCATTACATAAAATTTGGTTTTAAAAAACATTTGTTTGTACATCAAAACCACAAAAGACATGCACAATTGTAAACTGTTATTGCTTAAAATTACCTTAAATTAAAAAAACTGGGAACAGAAAAAATATACCTCAAAATCAAAAATCCAATAAGACAGGAAAATCCAGATTGATTTTGCTGTTTTACTTACCTTTTTGTAATTTTACTATGCATGTTTCCAAAACATAATTACCCCTCAATTATTCTCAACCCAAACTACTATTAACACTTTAATTGTTATTCCAATTGTTGACAGTCAAAAATTTCTGGCTGTTAATGGAAAACTTTATCAAGTAAGCAATGTTATCAAGTCCAAGCAATACATAAACCTAGCAGATCATCAAAGTGTCTAACAGATGTACAAACTTTCCATACATCTAAGGCATACTAAAAAACAAAACAGTTCAGAGAAAGCCATTTTCTACCATTTGCCATCTATTCACTAAAACAAAATGAAAAAACAATGAGTCACAACTCTTCCAGCCCATTAACCAAGCTGAGACATGCACCTCAGCTGAGATTTTTTCCCCCTTTCATCTCAGACAGTTCACAGTCTTTCAAACCCTTCTACTTCCCCAGCATTTCAACTCAGTCCAAAAAAGAAAACAGTATTCACTTTATTGAAAGATTGTGAAAGACATTTAAGTGACTGATTCTTTAACAGCGCAGAACATTTAGGCTAAAAAAAAAACCGCAACCATTATATGATGCATGAATCGTGCAGTCTTTTGTGGTTTAAATATAAAACACAAGCATTGACATGAAAATGGGCCGTGTGCCTAAGCTGCCTTTAATACAGGGAAAACACGACACGTGACCTCAGGTTGTTGCCACACATTTTGAGGAAGGAAGTGGATGGGGAAATACATCTGAGCATTGATGTATACTCTCCAAATGTAGACCTAATTTGATCTTACCCAAAAGTATTTAGGTAAGAATTTAAATAATATTAGGTTACAAACAGCCATTTTAACATGACTCTAAGAAGTATTTAACGAAAAAAAAAATGCAAAGGTTAAGGGGTATTTATGTTGATTAAAGCTGAAAACAGTTACTGGATTTATAGGCGAGGTTGCAAATTAGTGTTGATCCTGACTGCCACTGTTTGGTATTAAACAATGCTACCTCTAAACCCTTTGAGATTCAGCTTGATCTATTCAGACTACCTTAAAGCTCAAGAGTTCTTGGGAAACTTGAATCTGTTCATTGAAGCCACATTAAACTAAGCTTCTAGGAACAACAAAGCATCTGAGTGAAACCTTGTCATTACATGAGTGTAGGGCTGGACGATATGGCTGAAAAACTTACCACTATATAAATGTTTCAGATCAGTCAATGTTGATAATTATTGATTAGTTTTTTTGTTGTTTTAAATATCTGAAAAACCATCAAACAGTTGTTGCTGTTATTTATTTTTTATTTTTAAGCAGTTATGATGCATGGTGTCAAAACATGAAACTGCTGATGTGCAAGTTACTCAACAGGGTGTTGCTAGGTAACCAAAGAGTGAGTGAGTTAGTTGATGCCACCAACCTTAGTTGGCTGTGAGTTTGAGTAGCTAAAGTTTATTTATTGCAGCAATTTCTTCTTAAGATAAAAATAGATTTTTGTGATAAAATGACAACATTTCAGATTCCATCCAGCTGTTTCTTTAAAGAGTAGTGGAAGAATGTAATCATTAGCCACTGGCTGGTTTACCGGTACTAGGCAAGAACATGCAACTTTCTCTTTACCAGGGAAAAGCTATAGGCTGTCTGGCGTTTTCCACGGCTGTTTTGGAGCAGATGTGGCCCCTTTCCCACCTGTTGCTGTGCACTGCCAGTCAGCTGGCTGAAGAAAGACCCCAAAAGGTTTTTCCTTACTTCACCAAAACACAAATTCTTTCCAAATTCTTTTGAAATATTTCCAGTGCAGGAAACACAAGATAGTAATTGTTTACAAGTAGAGAAGTTAATATTGATAATAAAAAAAACAATATAATAATAATAAGCATGACTTAAAATCCAATAGTCGATCATTTTATTAGCAAAATTGTTTTTCACCATAAAAAACGTTTAAAATTTTTGCAATAATATTGTGATTCTGTAAAACAATTTTTCTTTCTTTTAAACACAAGGTTGTCAAATTGACATTCTCATGGCACCCATGCCTAGTAAATTATACAAACATTTAAATGACAGTCATTTAACTTGATGCACAAACGTTTGTATAATTGTTTACTAGACTTTCATGAACCCATTTCTACACTGCAGTGTCTTTGCAAAACTTTTAGTAAATTACTCATTTAATGCGATTACTGCTCTACAAAGAACAAGTTTGCTGAGTCTGTGCTAAGGCACAACACTGGATGTTAATTTTAGAACTGTGTTATCGCAAATTCATGTTTTTTATGCTAAGCCTTTATACTGTATATTTGGTAAACTGCGCAAAAATATAGACTTTAATGTGGGTGATTTGCACCCGGAGGCCTTTACTACTGGGGGCACAAAAGCGTTTTACAACCATCCATGCACTCTGTGGTTCAACAGTAGTTAAAACTCGAAAACCATCAAAAATAATTAGGCCTCCGATGCACAGTGGCACTCAGGGCCAATTGAATTGACGTAGCACATGCAGCAGCCTCTAGATAGAGCATGAGCTGAATAACAAACATATCCACGAGACAAGGTTGCTTTGCAGTTGGATGTTTCCCTTGTGTTGCCCTCTACTCTGTTCAACAAAGTAATGAAATATGTGGGGAGAAAACAGAACAAAAAATGTCTTTGCTGACTGGAAACAGAACTTGGCATGACGATTCCAGAGCAACTCCCTTTACACCGACTACAGTACACTTCTAAATCTCAGTGCTGCATGTCAACAAATTCTGTTGGATATTTACAGGAGTTCAGACGCCACTCTAAATCCATTATCAGAAAATTAGCCGTTAGAGCTTCATATGTTTAGTTGAGTTTGCTGCATCTAATCTTTTTCATTTAATCTTTAATGAAAAAGATTAAAATTAGAATCTTTCACGTGTTACAAGCCACAAATGTTTAACCAAAACAGTAACTAATCATATGACAGTAAGCAATAGTGAATTCAAAATCAACCTCACAGCCTTTCTGGCTAAAAGCCTAAGGAACCTGGGGGCCTCTTTACCTAAATGCCTAGTATAAATGCCCAGAGATTTTTTTTTATTAGTGAAATCAGGATTTAAAAATGGCAAAAACTAATGCCAATATAAGTAAGTAACAAAAGTACAAAGTTGGCATACCTGTTACCCATATCAAAGTATACAAAAAGATTTTAAAAAATGGATTTGAAACTGCTAAAATATGCTATTGTACACTAAATGGGAGTCAGATTCTTCAGTTGTGTCGAGTTTAAAGTTAAATGCTGAATTTCCCTTTCCCCACATATTGCTAGCCGCTTCAGTTTACTCATAAGAAATGTTATTTCTTACCCGTTCTCCTCCAGAAAAGGTAGATTAGAGTATTTTAAAATGTGGAAATATTTTTTAATTCTGACAATACCAAAAAAAATTTAAATAGTCTAAGTGTGGGCATTAATAGGACCTTTTAAGATGATGTAGGTTTTAATATTTGGCAAGCAGCATGCAATTGTTTATTCTGAATTTTTGCTAGGATACAAGCAAACTAATTAAAAAAAACAATCAGAAACTGAATTGCTAGAATGGCAATAACCAATAAGTTCCGGAAGGGTTTTAATTTCACAGTCACACATTTTACAACGTAACATTTTGGCTGATAAAAAAAGGACAGCTACAAGTAAATTTGTCAGGATAATAAAATTTGACAAACTTGATACTAAGAAAAACATCCCATACTGTCTTGGATACACAGCAATCATTTTTGAAGGCACAGAGTTCTTTCTAGTTTTCTTTCTAGTTAAGAGGAAGAAAAACATTTCAAATACAACAAGTAAGCATTTAACTTCTTTAATTGGAATAAAACCAAAAGTAGGAGACAATTGAGTTCTTGATTAGATGTGCCACTTCCCAGGCTGGTAAAACAATGGATCACACTACAAGTTTTAATATCCTAGTTAGAATGTAACTGATTAACTTACACAATTAATGCCTTTTATTATAATTACTCATCTTCAGCGTGCCACTGTCTTCTTCCATCTCTATGTAAATTTGCTGTTGATATAAATCAATTTTACTACTAAGGAACAAAAAGGCTTGTTCTATACTAAAAACTCTATTTCAAAATAAAAATGGATCAGGCACATGCAAAGCATTCATTACTGTAGAACACGGCTTTGGTCCATGCGGATGTATTCAGCAACAACCCAATACTGTTTTGATGTTACTGACAATTTTGCATAATAATATTTCCTTTATTGATCAACAGCAGGTGCCTACCTTTTCCTGCTTTGTCTGTCAGAATCAGTCTGGCTCCACCATAACCTGTATAATGGTGGAGTAAAACCCATTTACTAAGGAAGAGTAAATGGGTTTGCACTGGTTTGTTTCGTTGCTTCACTGTTTAGTAGCCAACAAGTGATTAACATTTTACAGGGTTCGCTGATTTGTACCGTGGTACAAATCAGCGAACCCTGTGTGGTGCACATCTTCCCACCTGAGAAGCACATCTTGACAGGAAAGTTTACACCGACAAAACACAGTCACCGTGTCCTTCTCACTGATATTCTAACAGATAGCATTATCTATCTGTTGCAGATACTGGAGCTTCTAGATGTTGTCAAACTTGGCATTGCAGCACTAGAATCTCATAGGGAAAGACCTCAAAAGGTTATACGCCCACTCCCCTCCCCTCTCAATTTACTCGTCATGCTAATGGAGTTTAAAACTTTCTGCAGCAGCTCATTGTTTTGGTCAGGTGAGCAACTGCATCAAGGAGAAGTTGCTGGAAGAAGTGCTACAATTTAGGCAAATGTGAATGGGTCAGTTCATATCAATTGACATTTGAAATCTTTGAATAGGTAATTTTACTAATGTAAATCATCTTTAAAAAAAATAGTTGTAATTGACAACCCTAGTTACAAGTAGTCGAAATAAGACTTATACAAACACTGAAAAAGGCATCAAAGATCCTTTGAACATCTATTCAAAAGTAAGTAGTCAACTTAACTACATACACACTAGATCTAGGGATGATTCACAACTTCTTTTAACAACTGTTTCAACAAAAAGCTCTTTTCAAAATGTTGCTACTTATGAAGGACAAAAAGCTGCACTAAAGAGGCACAAAACGACCTCAAAGAAACTCCAAACTCTTTGCAAAACTCAATTTACTCCACAGGAATAAATACATTAACGGAGATAATTAGATAAAGACTTTAATATAGATGTACATTAATGTACAAAAAGTTGCACCAAAAACAATTAACAGATTTACACATAACAGGCTGATTCAAACGGTCTCAACAAGAACAGATGTTACATTAAATTTCTTGCGTGTCTTATAGGGACTGAGTGGGAAGCCTTTTTACAAGTCTGTGTGGCCGCTGGCTCATAATCCTTTCGTGTCAATTATAAATCCAACTAATCAATTCTTCCAACATCAGCAGCGACACTGTTCCTGAGATTAGAGGGAGGAGAATTTGTTTTTCGTTTAGGAGGAATGCGAAAGGGCAAACACTGTCACTATTAACATGATTAAGTGATGCAGAATAGCGGTTTTGTGTTGCAAACTGCAGGTAATGAGATAAAGCTAGCGTTAGCTCAGTAACTAGGCATTAGCTCCTGGGCCCCGCTTCAAGTGGACTCGGTGGAGGAGGCCTTTGGAAATCGCAACGCCGCCTACGACGTTCAACCTTGATAAATCATTTCTCAGTATATACCAGGGGAACTCGCGATAAGTCGGGCCAACTTCTCTCTAAAACTGCGGAAAGATTTAAATTGGCTAATTTAGTCAGCGGCTAGATGAGTTATCCCACGTCCTTCCATCTGAGGCGCAGAGATGCACCTGTTTTATTCTAGGCAGAAACAGCAGCGACTTGCTGCTGGGGCATTCGCCTTAGAAACACAAAGCTGTGTCAAAAACACCGCAGCTCCCTTTATCCAGGTCAGGCTGCATTGCTAAATCAGGTTTTAACAAAAGCTTTACTGAAAACAGCAACCTGAACAAGGCAGAGTTATTATGAGTCAGCTCACTTTTAAACACCAAAGTAGGATAAGGAGCGGACTGGGCAGAGATTTAACTACCGAGGGGGGGGCTAACTAACAGGCTAACGCAAACACAATATATCCATCACAAACGCAGCCTTTTGTACGTCCTGTTAGAGACCTGGAGTCTCCGCTAATCTTGCACACGAGTCCGACGTGGACACAGAAAGAAGACGAAATCCTATTCAAAAGTATCACACAAGAGCAACAGAGTCCATATTTCAAACTGACCTTGTTAGCGAGCTAACGTTAGCTAACTCGCGGCGTAATGTCTCCTCTTCTACCCGGAAAGAGCCGCGAAGTCTTCCCAAATGCCATTAAACACGGGCTGTTCCCCTCAGCGACGCAGGCAGCTATCATTAAGCTCGTAGAAAAACCCGCTCAGGAAGAAGAATACGTCCATCTGGTTAGATTAAGCCTACAAATAATTTTCAGCTGTATATAGTGGCGATGACGGTAGCTTCCCCTCCCTCCGCCGCCGCCGCGTTCCTTCTCTCTGCCGCTTCACATACAGGTCTACAGGTTGAGGCCAGTCCTGTTAGCAGCTTGACTCCGCCTTCTTTTTATCCGAACATGAGCAGGTGAAAACATCACAACTGGAAGCACTCACCTCGTAATTATACTGTACTATGCTTAATTATGGTGCTAGAGCATCATTGTGTGTGTTTTTTTTATATTCCCACCTTGAGTGACCTAAAAACCTAATCCAAGTATGCTTCTTTGTCTGCGGAGCTCCTCCCAGGAAACCTTGACAAATCCAGGCAGGTAAACTATAGAAAGGATGTGTACATGCAGTCTATTTGCAACCCTTTCCCTCCTCCTTCATACTTGCTGCATATTTATATTCAAAACAGTCAGAGCCAGCCCAAGATTTTATGGGGCCCTTGTAATAATTTGATTTTGTGGCTCACTTAGATTAATTTCTTGTCAATCAGCTTCTAGAGCCTCACTAATCCCTCTTATTTTATTGGGAATGTGTTTTCCATTTTGCACATGTTCTTACCACCACTTATTTTACAGTTTGCACCAAGATGCACCAAGATGTTGGAGAGCAAAATGTCTGCTGACTCTCATCTCTTCTAACTTGCAGCATCAGAACCAGGCCTTAAAACACTCAACAATCTGATAAAGAAGGATAATTTTCTTCTGGGGACTACTGTTGAACCTCCGGAGATCATGATGCAAGTAGAACTTTATACAAAATCAAGAAAATTATGAACCACCCTGACCTTCCTCTTCATGAGACTGTTACAGAAAATCAGAATCAGTCCGAGGCCTCTTCAAATTTGTTGTAATACAGGCCGCTACTTGAAAACTTCCTGCCCACAGCCATCAACGTCTACAATAACTCTTTAATTAAATGAGTTACAACAGCATCCCTTTGGGATCAATAAATTATTTTTGAATTGAATTGAATTTGAATATTTTACCCAGGGATACATTGATGTGTGACAGGAGGAAGCTGGAATCAAAAGTTCTGATTGCAAAACTCTACCACTGAGCCACAGTTTATTACTTCATTGTATTGTTAACCCAGGCAATTGCATCAAGTTACTGACTTGCAGCCTTTAGTCCTCCTGGGTGAGCATGTGGCAACAGAGGACAGTTGATTGCGGTGAATCATTAACTTTGCAGCGACCCTTCTCATGCTTACCATGCATGTAGGAACAGCAAATAAGAAAACCGTCCTTTAGCAGGAAGAAACCTCCAGCAGAATCTGGCTCAGTGTGTGTATCCATCTGCCATAACTGGGTGTTTGAGTAGACAACGCATAAAGACATACATAAAAAAGAAACACAGAAGCACTGATCCATGACTACATTCAATATTAAAGAAAGAGTATATGGTTGGTGAGCTTTGCAACTACTCTCTGGCTTCAATCACATGAATGCTGCCTAAAATGGACATTTTATTTCTTATTTTTTCAAAGTTTAAATAATTTCAGATGATCACAGAAGCTAAACATACCAGTACCATATTGCTTATTTTCTAGTTTTAGATGATTTGCCTAATACGGGGACATGGAAAAAAAAAAGGAATCTCGAGAAAAAAAGTCGGGATTTCTTTTTCTTTTTTCTCCATGTCCTCTTACTCCATAGCCTAATGATATAGACATGTCAACCAAATAATGAAATTGCTATTATTTAAAAAAAAGTCCTTGTGTATTGCTTTTTTTTTTTCAAATCGACCAAATGAAATGCAAAACAATACCTAATTAGCCTGACATTTTCTTTGGGAAAATAAAAATTATATCATAATTTGATGATTTAACTATACTGTTTATTTGAAAACATTAGAATAATGGTAAACATGTTTTTGTTTTGACAAATGACATTTTCTGTTCCTGTTTTAACGAAACAGAAGACCACTGTTTTCTATATTGAATCATTGTGGACATTTTTGTTTTGGTAAAGGATAAACCGAGAATCTACCTTGTAACTATTCTGCTTTGAGATAAACAAGAACAGAAACTGTAGATCAGACCTCAGATCAGCAAAAACAAAGCTGATTGATGCATTTCAACTTTTGGTTTGTTAAAGGTTTTATGAATACAGATATTATTTTTTTCAGGAGGTTGAGACTAATTAGTAGTTGCTCAGTCTACCATTGTAGATCTACATAAATCTTAAAATGTGTATTGATGCTTTGAGCCATTCAGTTTAGTGAACCATTAAACTTCTGTCATGTTTAAATTGTATCTTTAGTTAGCTTGCTCCAAGGCGGGTGTCTATATTGCCTATACCCTGCGCCGGCTGGTTCAGAACATACAGACTTACTAATGTAGATTGACACATGTGTTTGCTACTTTAAGCAAGTTCTGGTAAACTTTATTTAGTCTGAACATTTTGAAAGATTTGAAGATTAGTATGCTCCACTAATGCTCGCATTTTGTGCAAATTATGTTTTTAAAATAATTGTTCCTTTAAAGTCCATTTGAAATGAGGTCCTGTGGTCTGTTTTTGTCTTAGTCAACTGTAAATTTGTCTATTTTGATAAAATAGGCAATTTCACTAAAAGCCTATTCTACCAATAGGCAAACTGACTGGCAGTTTTTCACTGTGAAAAACTATATAAATAGTGTGAAAGTTATTCTTTAATTCTCCAGGTTGATTTGACAACTTTATTGAAAGCAGGTTTTCTTATAATATCTTTTTTGTGACTATTATTTAAAAATATATTCCTAATAACAAATAAAAATGCCAAAGTTGCACTTTGGTTACTGCTGGATATTCTCTTTATTAGTCTTGAGGAGACCCAAGGGTGTTTACTTATTCCTGGTTGTTCTTTTTGCCAACTCCGAGTGAGTTATTAGTCACAAGTTGCTGAGTTCTTGTTAGAACAGGCTGCTTGTTAACAAAGGCCAAGAATCTTTTCTCAGAGCAGCTGTGGGTCACTCATGGTCTAAAGGTTGCATGTGCTCAGGGTTGGGTCCGGATAAGATCAACAATATTTCATTTTTGTATTTTTACATTACAAAATCCATATTACAGACTCATCTTACTAACAAATCACAGTTTTTAGCAAAAATTATTTGTATTGGTGCATTAGATTATTAGCTCTTAGAAGAATTATGTAGTTGTAACATAGTTACTGCTAAGTCCTTGATTTGCTTTTGCTGGCAGTGTTATGACAATCCTGTTAGAACCAGTGCTGGTTTTTGGATTATGAATTTAAATCAGATATTGAGGAGATTTTCTCCTCACTGGAATTACAAAAAATTTCCGTGAGATTAATTGCCTTCCTTTTGATGACTCAGCATTTCCTCTACTTTTCCAGAACAGATGCAAACAGGAGGTGGCAACTCGTGGATCCAATATGAACAACTGGTTACATTTGACTGCAGTGTTATGGTTTTAAATAGGGCATGAGCTCTACTGGGAAATTTACTTGAAAGACGAAGAGAAAGTTTAAGAGGAACATCTCTCAGACTGACAGCTAGTGACAGGCAGCGAGTGTTAAAGCAACAGCGCGGGGCTGAGTATAAATCTCATAAAAATGCAACGATCACAGATGTCGTTATACCGACAAATAAAACTGCTTAATAGTAGACTGCAATTGGGCATTCTTCTCATCGGCAGCAAATTATATCTGATTTTGTGTTTTATAACATTGTAAATATTTGTGAGCAATATGTGTTGCCATTTACATCATCATGCATAAAGGAATTTTAAATTGTGTTGCAGCAAAAAAAATAAAAAATGGCTCAAGGTTCAGAACAGCCAAGCAAAGGGCTTCCATATTTTAATACCACTCTTGGCAGGACTGAGTGGGATTTTAGAACAGAGATATAGGACCTGTCTGTAATAGTTCACAGAGCTGTCAATCACTAAATCCTTCTGACTCTTTGTTCACTACTCCAGGGCAAAAGTGTGGAAAAAAGAGCAAGCATGTCACATCTGCATGTAAAATAGATCAGATGGAAACTATCTAAACAAGTGTTTTGCCTAAATGAACATCAAAAGCAATTTCCTCTAAATTAGGTTTTGACTTTTTTTTATTCATCACTGAAATGTTCCTACAAATTAAAAATGTCTCTCTTGTTTTGTTTGCCTGATTGTATCTAACGCAAATGAATAAGTCATCTGAATAAGTCATTTTCATAACATGCACAAACATGTTATGAAAACTATCTGTGTTTGCTGTGCTATCATCCTGTTGTTTGCATTGAAGGCAGATGAAGGAATTTCATTACACATGCATCACTCAAGTCTCATTTTGCCAAAACACACAAAAGAGCTTGGAGGTTTACTAGACCATGATAGCCCCACTGCATAGGGGCTTTCATGTGATTGCACATATCAGTCTGACTCTTGATGTGAGAGCTGAGAAAAAGAGAGAGGATTATGAATCAGCTGACTCCTCACATTTTCTTCCAAGTGACTTATTGGGAGAGTTATTTTGAGCTGTTTGCTGAACTGTAGAGGGAGTTGCAATGAGTAGTAAAACCCTTTATATATCTTTTTTTCCCCAAACAATTTTTGTCAGTGGTAATTTAGAGTGTGTAGGTGGTTCTCATATTAGAAATTTTTGCAAAGTCTGGTTCATGATTGGTGTCTCCTATCTTGATCTGAGTCATTAAGGAGGAGAAATTTGCTCACGCCGAGTTCCAATCTAACTCTGCAGTCTCTTGCTTATGTTTTTTTAATACAGTTTTTTCTCAACCAGACTTTCAGTGGGTCAGCCAGAATCTTCTGCTTTAACATACAATTAGTTGGGTTAAGGAAGCTGGTGTAACATTGTGACAGCACATCACCTGAATCACACATTACTTTATGATAAAGATAAATCTGATTCAACACACAAAGGCAAGTTTTCATATGCTCATGTCTTAGTCATGTTAGTTAAAATGCATATTTTACTGAGGTTCAAGCTAATAACGTGCATTCAAAAGTCACTTCATATATTTTGCTTTTTAGAATTATAGTAATGTTTTGACTAATATTTTATCTGCTCCTCTGTGCAGCACATGGACAGCTCCTTAAAAACAGTTTTGGAGCAAGTAACATCACAGACTGACAAATAGCTTCAGCAGCCAATACAATCTCTCTGTAGAGATTGTATTGGCTCTACAGAGAGATTGCTATCATTGTAAATTATGAAAAAAATATGTTTTTGAGAAAAAACAAGTAAATACATACATTGGCTGCAAAAAAAACATGGCCACTCAAGTCCCTTGTTGTCTCACTCACTTGTACAGCTGATAAAAATCCCACATGGTATATCAGTATTAGAGATTAGGCATTTAATCCAGAATTTCCAACTGTTAAAATAAACTTAATCAGAACTCTGATTTAATACTTTGGGCCATATCACCACATCTCTTGTAATTTATAGGAGTTTTCTAACCAGGTCAAGATTTAGAATGATTAAAAAGAGATATGCCATCATAAAAGATACACGATGCTGACAAGGAATTGGTCTTTTGTCTATAAGAAGCTTTAATTGGAATGTGATGGGTGGGTTTTCTTTGCACCACTGTTTAAATTCGACATTACAACTGGAAGAAGAATAATTTTCTTTCTTTACATCTATGTGCCTTTTTAAATTCAGTTCTACCACTTAGCACAAACACCAATTTTCAAGAAGAATCACTGTCCTTGCTGAATCGCTGCATTAAAAAGGGTTATTAGCAAATCAGTGGTCTGTAAAACATGTTTTAATGTAAAACAAGAAACAGTTTTTTTTTAACAAATAGTTTGTTTTGTTCAAAAGCACTTAGGGACTTGTAGTTTCAACTTGTCATATTTGCACTTATCTCAGTGCTAATTAATCCCATCGCTTTCGTGCTGAGGCAAGTTAGTTGATAATGTGCAATTTTCACTGCATAATTAATTCACCTGAGGAGACCTCGAAGGCAATTACAAGGCACTGGACAGTTCTCAACATACTAGCTGTGAAAGAACAGGCTACTTCATAAGAGCCTGTACACACAGCTGTTGAAGAGACTGCATGCTCTATGGAAGTCTGACAAAAAGCCCCTAATGATCATTGTGAGTGAGGTAATAGTTTTGTTATCGGCGACAAACGGGGCTAATTTGGCTCTGAAACACATCAGAGGGACATTAGCAAATACTGAAGTCATCAAATGGAGTGGCCACAAAATGACCCCCATAAAAAGCTGAAGTCAAATCAGAACTCAACAACTGAATAGGTCCTCTATGGGTTTTAAGTGAGTACTGCAACTTCAGCATTTACCCAAAGTGACCTAAATGCAATCCAGTACTGCTTTAACAAGATTCCTATACAGTCCAATTAACAGTGAGAACATTGCAGGCACATTGAGTGGATTATAATTATAATGGCAAACACCCACAAAGTCGGAATTTCTTATTTACCTATAATTAAATAGTCAAAGAGCTATTGGATACACTAAGTTCCCTTATTTAAGCATTTAATCTAGCCCTGCTAATAACTAATTGAGAGATTATGACCTGTCAATATCTTACCTGCAGGAGACAAGTCTTTCCACATCTTTGTCTTAATTAAACTAAAATTAGTTATCCAGAAGAAGCAGATAAACAACTCCAGTCTTAAGCATCCTAAGATGGTAAATGCACAGTCCAAAAAAAGCATGCTATTTGGTTTTTCTAAATTGCTCTTAGGAGGGTGTGTGTGTGTACCTGGACATTTGGCTATGTGTTAACCTGTGTTGGACTGGTGACCTCTTCATAGTGTTCCATCCATGACTGCTAGAGTCATGGATGGCTCTAGCAGTCATCCACCTATTCACCTATTCTCCAGGAATGGGTGGGGATAAACAGCAAGTGGATGGATTAGTTACAAACCTGAACACAATTAAATACAAAAATGTGGGATATGATGTGTTAGAATACAATGAAGCTATGTCTAAGTCTGATGAGACCTAGTTTATGGCATCTGATATGTAGTTTTAGAAGGGAATGATTTATATACTGGAGACTAATATTACTGCATCTAACCATTGACTTCCATGTCAACTACCATCCAATGCGAGCATTTTGGAGCTGAAAAGGTATAAAGTAGGGTTCCCATCAATCACTATGATATTTCTGAGACTTAAGATGTGTCTTGGCCCCACTTAAAGTAGCTCTTGATGGTAGAACAAATTTCTCTTTCATCTAAGTGAAGAAACTAAGAGAGCTATCTGCAGGTCAGATATTGACAAGTCATAACCTTTGAAAAGAAGCCCACTTGAAAAAGTCTAAGCTGTACATTTAAGGGAAAGACAGATGAGTTGACCTCAAGATAGAGTTTGAGGTAAATGGTAATGCTGTGCTTTGCGCTGTTGCCTTAAACCACCTGATGCTTGGAGTCTTTATTAGACCTTTTCTGAAAGGGCATTGCACATTTTCTTTCTGCTTTTGTTTTTAAAATACTGTGATTAAATGAAGATTTTCACAGATTTTCAAAATGCTTGACTGCTTTCAACAGAAACAGTTTGGTACGTCACAATAAAAATCATAAGCATATGTACATGACTCCAAGTAACATGCTTTTAAGGTAATTCAAGATAACAGCTTATATTTTACTGAAGAGGACAATCTAAATTGTGAATGCCTAATATATTTAGGTTGTAGGAGGTAGCACACCTTAACGCTAGCTACATTATTAGCAATACTCAGCAGACAGAAATCAGGCCAATAGTTATTTTGATGTTACCCTATTATAAATATTTCAAGATTTAAAAATATTGGAAAAATATAACCTTTGCTAGGTGTGATTATGTTATGAAATTAAAATATTATATGTCAGTTTTGCATATTTTTTTTACTAGTATTATTGTTTTTATTAATAATATTATTATTGTTGTAATTAGTGGTGTTAGTAGTAGCCTTTATATTGTTATTATTGTTAATGTGATTTTTAATTATTCATTTATTATCCAGAAAATATCATCAAGATATTAGGCAGTTGTTTTCAAGAAAACGTTCAACTTAAAAACAAATATAAGAGCAAAACACATTGTGAGCATGTTTAATCAATATTGAACTGAGTAAAAATTGTAAAATAAAACTACAGCAGTGATTATCACTTGCTGCAGTCTTGGTCGATAAATTTAAAGTGTGACAACATATTTGGCTTTTTTTTTCAAACCATTTTACTGAAACCTTGATCATATGTTGAACAGATATATTTTCAGACAAAAACTATGATATCAAAGAACTCAATAACATTTGTAGTGCAGGGATTTCACCTATCTAAAACTTAAAACATATGTATTATTTCATGGAGCATTCATTCTTTGTTTATATATTGGGGAGAAATAAACCACTGTGGCAGTAACAGGCCACCCCCAATGTAAAGTGACTCCATGTCCTCTCCAGTTTCTTCTGTGGACTGGATAATAATCAACCCCTTGCTTTTCCTGTCGTCTGCAGGGTAAGAGATTTATTAACCAGCAAGAACATGTAAGGTTTCAGGAATGTGCTCCAGTTTTGTCCATTGGACCTGAAGGTGACTGGCACTCATGCCTAACATGGCAGGCAGCTCTGTCTCAGTAAGTCCACACTGCCTGCCAAGTGTGCAGTAGAGCACTCCTGCCTTGCATGCATCTCAGACCCTGTGCTTAGGGAGGATAGAAGTGGGGGAAAAAGTAAGGATTTGGGTCCCAGGTGTGCACTTAATACTACCAATCAACTCCGGCCGTGGGTGTAAGAGACTACACACCAGATCAAATCATGAGTCAGACCGGGAGGGGCATTTCAAACTGCCTTATAGGCGCCTAGTCGCGTAGAAACAGCTCAGACTGAGATGCCATGAGTCAAAGGCTGTAGGAAACAAAGCCTGAAATCCAGCCAAGTGATATGTGGGAGAGAATAAATTTTATATAGACTCTGGAGCATCGCTTTTAATCCCAAGTTTTCGTCATGCAAGTGTCCAAAAAAGTTGCATGATAGCTTGAAGGAATTGTGTTTTTTTCTTTTAAAAGGAAAGAACCAAACAGTCTTTTTTTAGAAAACTCACAATAAAATTAATGTCAGTTAGCTTTGACTTTTTCTACAGTATTTAGTGTATGAAATGTTAAAAACTAACATTATCTCATCAAGTCAAAACTTCGAGTGTTTGACAAGACTTTACAACTTCTAAAGATTTTTTTGTTTACTTTCTGCTCTCATGAATTTTCACCCACTCCTTCTTACAGATCGTTTCAACAAATATTTTCAGGCTGTCTTGGCGGCAGTACATGTTTGATCTGCCCACAGATTTTTCTGTGATGATCAAGTCAGCTAGCTGAGTGTCTCTTTCTAGTTGCATTTCCTTGACTGACTGAATGGAATTTGTAGTAACAATTTGATATATTTTTTTCAAATAAAGTGCCTTCTTTCTCTTCAAGGAATATTCCACGAGGGCATGGGAGCAACACTCACATGGAGGCGTGGCTAATTCTTAAATTTAATCCAACTGATTTTTTTCCTCTTTGTTGTTTTTCTAATCTTGATGAATGTGGTTAAAGGTCTTAATTTCAACTATACCTTGCCAAGGTTTGTTTACAAAATGTGACATTACACAATTTTTAAGCTGATAATACAGAATAGCTAATGTTCAGTTCTAAAGGACAATGTGGGAGTGTGATTTGTATCACCCTTTCTTTATATTGAACCTCATCTGGAGTTAGCTCTCCTGAAGTGACAGGTTCCATGTAAGAAATACATGTATTCTATACAAATACAGTATTACATATTGAAATAAAAAATAAACTATGAAATTAAAGTGAAAAGAAATGTGATGCAATCATCAAAAGGAGCAAAAAAGAGGAGGTTGATATGGAACTTCTCCATCCACTTACAATGTCTTTATTTATTCGTAATACGGATCAAATCACTCAACTGCAGGGCCCCTTTTTATGTCTTTGTTTATAATCAAGATTTTCTCCACCGTTGACATGTTTGTTGTCTTCTTCTGCATTCAGAAGCTGACTGAGTACTGCCATAGAGTGGCCAAATTACCTCACTACGATGCCAGCTTAATAAACACATTGAAAGAGGGAGGATAGTGATCCATGGCAGCTTTAAAAGCAAGTGGGTCATATTTATAGACATAAAGGGAGCATAAGTAATATAAACAACTCTGAACCTCAAGAAGCTGTTTACTCTGCCTGCCATCTGCATAAATGAGAAAAAGTATGAGTGAACTTTCCAAGAAATACACAGAAAATACATAACTTAAATACAACAACTGCATCAGTGCAACAAGACTGTATCTTAAGAGCCGTTGTTGCAGAATTAGAAGCACATGCAAACTCAGGTTTGACAACATTTAGCAACAAAAATACAGTTGTGAATATGACTGACATTTGCTTAGAGTGCTACCATGAAAAGTAATGACCCAGACAATTTATTTAGTGCCTGGCGTCTTATCGTCAGGCACTAACCTGTCTTTCTATTAGAGTGTGATTTGTTCAAGAGAAGAAAATAGTGTCTGATAATATTGAGTAATTAATGGATTTGCTGGCAAACATGAAGTAACTAATAAAATGTAGCAATGTGACAACATAAAGGCGCAAATTGCTTTTGTACATTTACAATAAGATGGAGTCCACATTAATGAAAGAAAAGGTATCAGTCTTTTCAAATCATATCTGGGCTTCCAAAAATTAAATGACATGATTTATTCCCAGCTTCTCGTAAACTTGTGGACAGAACTGAAAGAAATTAATACTTGTTTTGTCTGGAATAAGGAATGAAACAACAACACTGTAGACAAATACACAAAAAAGTTTTGATTATCATGTGGAAAAATACAGGAGCAATTAGTAAAAATAAAATAATAAAAGGATTGTATTTATCTTCATGCAGATAATACTTGTATTTTGTATTTCATTCAGCATTTGTTTTAAAGTCACTTGAGGCAATGAATGAAACAAAAGTGTCTAACAAACCTATTAGAAAACATGCAGTGCCTTGCAAAATTACTAGTTAAAGTGGATGACCATGTTTTGATAAGTTTGCCGTTGTGCCCATACACTTTTCATAGTTAGATGATGGCTTGAACAGTGCTCTTTAAAATGTTCACAGCTTGGAATATGGATTTATGAGCTTTAAACTTTCACAAAACTTTATCACTAGTCTGTTACTGACCTGTCTGCACTGTTTTTTGGTTCTTGTTCTGTTTGTGGAGCTGGTTTTCATTAATGTTTTCTATCAAATATCTGATTCCTTATAGAAGAGCTTCATTAATACAGAGATTAAATTACACATGTGGATTGTGTTAAGATTTTTTTTTAGTCCATTTGGAATTTCAGAGTACATTTAGTTCAAGACAAATCAATTCCACCTTTTGATTTGTCTTGAATCTTTATATGCTGCAAAAACATCTAAAGATTCATTTATTCTTTTCTTTACCTTCACAAGTTTCCTTTACTTTGTGTTACTCTATCACATAAAATCACAATAAGGTTTCTGTTGGCAAAGTAATAGAAAGTAAAAAAAAGTTTTAGGGGTATGGATACTTTGGCAAGAAACTTTATGTTCTGGTACATTTTGTGAGAGAAACATGAAAATAAGTAATCTCTTAGGACTACCTGATAGCAGACTGAATAAAGACACTCCCTTCTCTGTCATCGGCTGGACTCCCAAGGCTGGAACAACCAGGCCTCATTTTGGTTAGGTTGCCTGTTTTTTACTCAAAATAAACCAACCTAAGGCTTCTTGTTTGCTGAGAATCTGTCACTTCACATATTTCCCTTGTAAATAATGTTGTTCCAGGAGAGGGGAGGTTTTCTTTAAACCACTTGTAATTGTGTTTGCCTTTCATTTAAATTGCTCTGCCTGTTGATCTCCTCTCCGACTGGCAGAGGAGATCAAGATTTTACCAGATTTTACAGAAATACAAGAAATATGAATTATTGGATTGTAGCTGTACTTAGTATTGACTGGTGTGAAAGGAGTTCTGCAGCTACCAATCATTTGCATAAATATACAATGGAAAAGATGGGCAAGCCCAAAAAAAACACTTAAGTAGTGCTTTACAAGAATAAACATAGCACATTCTTTGTGTCTTTACCTTTGTGTTTTTTATCTTCAAGTGACAGTGACATTTTAAAAAGGCTTGTGTTTTTTGTCTTCTTGTTGCATTACTTAACACTGTGATTTCAGAACAATATGTAATTTACACAAAGATGGCTATAATTTTGTATCTGTGACAAGAAACAGCTTGAAAGGGGGAAAAAAAATACCTGCAGTGTTGAAGAAGGAGGAACGGCAGCGTCTGAAGCTGCCTATTATGTGTCTCCACATATCCACCCACTGCCTGGTCCAAGGCTGTCTGTGCTGCCTAGCTGTTGCGAAGGGACTATCTGTGATACAGCAGAGCTCTCAGTGCACAGAGCACACTGCTGATGCCAGGGGCCTGCCATCCAAATCTGTCGGCACAGTCTCATTTAACAGATAAGAGGCTAATCTACTGGGTGGGCAGTGGATAGAGAAACACAAAGCCCCTCTTGTTGCTTGCTTACCATTCTCCACATTCTTGGAATGTGTATAGACATGTGCAGACAAAACAAAACCTTTCTGTAGGATCTATTGGTTTATTCCCTTGAGGCTCAGACATGCTCTTTACATTATACACCCCACTATGTTTGTATAGACTGGCTGGGTTGCTTTTACTTATTTGAATGTCATTTACAGCTGATTGTATGTGCTTCTTTTTTGTATTGTGCTGGTGGTAGGGTTATATTTAATGTGATGTAATTATGTGTATAGATTGCTGAACTTATTGGAAATCACTATATGTAATAGATCATGCACTAGTTACTAAGCAGCTGCTGTTTTTACACACCATCCTCTTTGGATAATCCTAACAAGAACAGTGTCATATTATTCATGCTTTTGTCCAAAATAAACTTATTTTTGTAATACTTGTTTTATTTATTTATTGTAGGATTTTGTGGCACTTCTGACCTTTTTTAAGTAATCAGACAGGGAAATATAGAGTTGGGGTTTGGATTCAAACTCTGACAGAAAGCAGGGATGAAGTTGCCAGTACTACTACAGTTACCTGAAAGTGTAAAGTGAGAAGCATAACCCACAGCTAAACCTTTCAAGTCCCAACAGCACAAAATAACTACTGTTCTTGTTTATTCCCAGCATAGAAGCATGCAAATGACTGAGTATCTTAATCGTGAACGGATTTTAAAAAAGGCAAAAAGCTTGTGGAACACTGTAGTTCTTCTAAATTGTTTTGTTTCTTCACTTATTGCACATAGTATAACTCAAATCTTTGATATCATGTGTTTCTCACAGCATGTTACTTGTGTTACCTCTTGCCTGGGTTAGAGAAAAATGCTTTTGGCTCTCTCTAAATTACACATGAACTACAGGGTGGTTATTTTTATGGGATTTTGTGTTATTTGAGCCAGCAGACAAAAATAATTACACTACCTTACAAAGGTGTTCCCACCCCTTGATCTTCTGCACATTTTCTCAAGCTGCAACCCCAAAATTATGGGCATTTTATTTGGATCTTATGTGATAGACCAACACAAAGTAGTGTATAATGGAAAAAATATATAAAAAGTACACACACCATTCACCCCAAATGAATACTTTGTAGAAATGTTCTGTTGTTCAGCAAAGGAAAAGGACAGGGAAGTCTTCTGTCTCTACCAGCTTCACAAAATTAGACTGAAATTCTAATTTTGACGTTTTGGCATTTTTCTAAGAGTTCCTCAAGTTTTGTCCAGTATTTAGCTCCATCTCCAACCTGACCAACTTCCCTGTTGCAGTGGAAGAAAAGCAGCATGATTAATAAAATATACCAAAGTAATTCTGCTTGTTAAATGACAAAAAGAGAAAAGGTTCAAGTGGTATGACTTTTATGGGGCATTTTGCATGTATGTGAGAGAAATTTCTTTGCTTCAAAAGTTGAATTTCACCATAGTGGGTGTTGCCACATTGTCATGGCTTTGTGTCTCATTACCTTTGTCTTCACCTTCTTGCAATTTCTAGATCAAAAGCTGTTTGAAGAAAGCATTTCATATGTGACACATGAGACAGTGCAGAAAGCTTTCTCTGTGAAGTTGCTGTCTGGAGGCTTGATGACATTGAAAGTTGTATTAAAGGAATATTTTTCTATTTTTGCCTACTTCTGGTAAAAGTGCTAGACTCACCAAGTAAATCAGTATCCTGATAAAGAAGGAATGCTGGAATTCTTTACATGCTCTGCTTCTTTTGCACCCTTGAAATTTTCTTTACCTCTCCGTGAAATACAAGCCAGAACCTCCCACATACTTATCAGATAAAGTTCCTGCCTACAGGCGGTTTCCAACCACAACACAGAAAACTGTGCTGCCATATTGTTGCCTGCATTGCACATTTGTGCACCTGCGGATGACACATTATCTTGTGAACTGGCTGAGACGTAGCCTGGAGAGACATTTCCTCTCACATCTGCCATGATGTCATCTTCAATTTTTTTTAGTTTCTTTGCAGACACCAAATTAAGGGAGCATGTGACCTTAGGCTTTGGCTCTCTGTCTCCAAGATTAAAATGGAGACAATTACCTGCACAAAATGCCCCTTTTTAAAAATGGTTTTATTGAAATCGGAACATGGTTTTAGAGAAAGCTTAATTTCTTTCACAGCAGGAGAACACTTTAATTTAGACGGAGATGTGATTCAATAAAACTAAGTAGGGATCTGTCACAAATCATGGAAATGGGACTTTTAACGTCTTTTGAGTTTATATAAAAGATATTTAAGAAATAGATTATATTATGTTATGCTGAACATACATTTACCTTGACATACATTATGTATTTTTTATTATAGGAATACATTACTGTGGCTTGACAAGTCACATCTTTCCGGTTGTCGTTTGCCTTGTATTTAAAGTAAATAACAGGGCTGCAGAGGCAGTAAACACATCTGTAGGCTGAATTTGAGCATTCATTCACTAACAGACGCACTTCAAGGACACACACACATGGTGAGCTGATCCATAATTCACTCTCAATCCCACTTTTATTTCTGCAAATTCTGAGATGTGACTTGTGACCTAGTTGTCTCTGTATTAAGAACTGCATAATGCAGCTTTAAAATCAGATTATATAAGGACTGAAGGAAATCAACTTGTCATGTTTGACTCATTATTTCTTTTTTTATGTTCATGAGCAAGTACTGTCACATTCTTTAGCTGCTCTGCAAGTGGAAACAAGCAGCTTTGGAGAAACATAAAAAGCACATATGACATATTAGTATAAAATACAAGGAATATGATTATGTTTGCATCAGAAGATGGATAAAACTGTATCTGACTTCCAAAAAGATGCTAACAAGTAGGATTTAAACCCACAATGATTATTTAGCTGCACTGTAGCTGTTTTCATCTCATCTGTAACAGCTGCTTTTCCTGCTGTTGAACACATATTTGCTTAAGTGGTAAGAGTCAAAATTCCTATGTCTCGGCCATCTCCAGAAGGAAATAGCTTTGTAATTTTCTGATAAATGTTCTCTCCTGGCACAGCAATTCATTCACCTTTTTTGTAAGCTGCAATATTTTTCCAACAACTTAACCAGTGGTTCTCAAAGCTTTTTATGAAAAGGACCACTTTAATGGCTCCTTTTTCCCATGCAGCTGTTTACATGACCATCTTCGAGTGAACATAGCTCACATTGACATAATGAAACAACGCTCTGTTCAGGCCTGAAGTAAAGATTCATACTGTGTTTATAGCAACAAATATGTGCGTTCCTTTTCCACCCAGTCTTCACAGTCTTTGTGAGGGCTGGATATTAATACCATATGCATCTTTGGCTTTCAACTTGATTAGTACTTATTTGGAGTCACTTTAAATGTAAGAAGATTGTTTTTGTATCCCAATTTTGTAGTTTATGGGAGTAGGACACAGGAGTGGCAAACTGAGGAAGATGTAAGTTAGACTTATCCACTAATTAAAAATGTATCCAAAATCCCAGCAGTGCTGACACAACAAAAAAAACAAGTGGACTAAAAGTGACCACATTCACAGAAAATCAAAATGTCAAACTCACCTTGCTTTTTGGGGACAAAAATATTTAAATATGTGAAGGAGGGCAGCTGTTTTGGAAATCTGGACATTATGAAATACAGTTTATGTTAGCAAAAAGAATCACATTATAGACTAAAAAGGATATAGGACATTTTGCTAATGCTATGACATAATTGATATAGCATTTGTTAAATCATGTTGTGACCTTATGCTACTAAATTAATTTCAATCATTCCCACCTGCATGTTGCTCTTTGGCTCTGCCACTCTAATATGAATATGCTTTGATCTAAAATACCATGTAAAGGTCTGTTGTATTTTTCCCGAGAGGTGAAAATTAGAAGATCCATTTGGACGCATTAATCAAAAATGTCTTTGAAATAGGAAAGTCGTTTCTCCCCAGCCCTCACTTCAAAATCTTACATAAGGGGTTCAAATATAAAATCTGGGTCCTGCCCTCATTTACCCCAATGTTTTCAAAACAACCCAAATAGTAGCACTTGTTCCTGGCTCAAAGTTATCCACCTCAGTTTGTACAAAAATAATCACCACTGCACTTCTCTTCAGGGGAGTTTCTGATCAATATGATGTTAGTGCTTAACAGCTCTACATCACAGCTGGGTTGTTAATATCTACTTTACAAATAACTGATGCTAAAATTTAGCACCACTAATAGGCAGATCAAGTAATGACAGCAGCTTTAGGCACCACAATTTGAAAACCATGGAAAGAATGATCTTGAATTTTTCTCAGATATGAGAGCAGCACATTTAGCTCTCTGAGGTTCATTACTGCGTAGACTTTAATTCAATCTAAATATCGAAGGTTGTAACTAACATTGCATGAGAAAATTATTTCACAAGCAAGAGATTAAACATTCAAGGCTGGATACTCTGTTTTTTTGAGGTATATAATGAGCTGGGGATGCTTTAAAATGTACTTGTACTTGCTTTGACATATTTTATGTACAGACAGGAGAAGATGGGAATATATGAATGTCATACTGTTTTTATTAGGGATTTATTAGAAGTATATTTACAGGCAACAACTTTGATAATTTTTACTGCATTTTTCCAGTCATTATAACCTCTGAGAATGATTTACACTAGGGTCTAATTTTTCCAATTGCATTCACAAATTCAGATGCATTCACACAGATTTTTCATGTTCATAGAAAATAGATAAAAACATGGAAACACGTATCGCCATGTCGTCTGTGACTTTTCTTTACATCTTTTTTTGGTTTCAGTTCATGGAGTGCTCAACAAAGCAACCACTTGCAGATCAAGAAACACTAAATCTCCCATTAGTATTCACCCCCTCCATCTGTTCTGTCCATTGCCTGCTTTGACTGCATTGTCTGAATCAGTACACTCACTTCAAAGTAAAGCCATGAATCTTCAAAGGAATCCAGTGTGGAAATGTGCTTTCTAAAATACATTTATGCATCAGAATGCAAATCACTGACACAGTTGTAAACACGTTCAGATGCTACAGAGAATGTATACACAGGTGTTTAGGTCTGGTTCATTCTTAATAGTCTGTAGAAGTTATTATTTACTGGAGATGGGAGCACCTGTAGCTTTGGCACTCTCTTCATGTAAATTATAAAGGAATTTACTTTCTACTTATGTGCTAGAAGTCTCTTTGATGTTTCTTAAACAAAAATAAAGGAGGGAAAAAAAAATCAAAACATCACTCCACGACTGAAAGAGAATCAAAGATGATTTCAGCTTTCATGAAGATCAAGCTGCCGCAGAGGGCACTTTAATGAAAGTTGAACCTACTCTGAGCCTCCAGCTAAAGCAGGAGTTCAGGCCTTCTTCACATGTGTCTCCCCTCCAGATGACACAAAGACCAAAGAATGCTGAGAAAATCGGTGTGGGGATGGTTCATCCATGGATTTTTGCCCCGGAGGAGAGGAAAGAAGGAAGATGCTCCACAGCTGTGGGATCGTACTTGCTGTCGTGGTGCCATCTCTTGTTGTTTCTCTCTTGCTTACTACCAGGAGCATTTGTTCAGCCTGAATGCTCCCAGACAAGCAGGAATGATGTGCATTGTGCAGGGGAAAGCAAGTGGGTTCCTACATACTACGGCTGATTACAGCGCACGCGGAGCATTTGTGAATTTTGATTACCATCTAATTTTCAGCTCTACTTGATTATAGAAATTATGATGTAACAAAGAAAACACACGTGAGCCTTTCAGAGTTAACAATACTAATTAGAAACCATCCAAACTAAGACACATATTCACAGTGTGTTGGGATAAATCTCTAAAAATAAATCCAAATAATACAATTAAACCAATATTTTCTCTTCCCCTCTGCACAGGCTGGCAGAAATGCACCTACACACACAGAGGGAGGCCTTTTGATGACTTTCTGGGCTGCTGACTGTGTTTATGTTGCTCCATTGTTTGTGACACTTGTTTTAAAGCAATCTGAGTCCCTTCACCCAGGTGATGGAGGTGTCATATGCTAAATTGGGTCTCAGTATATCACATTGACTGACAGCTAGTAGCCTAGTAGCTGGTCTGACACACGCAGGCACTTTGCTTTCTCTCTCTTTCTCTCTCTCTCTCTCAGCCTGAAGGATTTCAATCACACAGCACCTCCTACTGTTCAAGGAACAAGCACATAATGTAACAGATTGATCTAAGCAGAGTCCAGATTAAGCTTTTATAGTTCTTGGTGTCGATTAAAGCTTTCTAGCATTTCTTTGAGAGACATGAAGGGTTTTCCTGCTTAACTGCTTTGGAGGACATTTGCAGTTTATATGTGCATAGTAATAAATATTACAAAAAAGATGTGTTTAATGCAGTGTTTCTCAATTCCAGTCCCCACGACCCCCTACCCTGCATGTTTTAGATGTTTCCCTTCTGCCACACACCTGGATTGAATATTTTGATGATTAACAGGATTCTGCAGGCCTTGATGGTCATGCAGTCATTTGAATCAGCTGTTCTGAAATAGAGACACATCTAAAACATGCAGAGCAGGGGAAGACTGGAAATGAGAAGCACTGCTTTAATGTCAACGTGAGAATTAGTTTAGACAAAAATAATGGCCAAAAATGATATTTAACATAAAATGATTGATTGCTTGGATAATAATGTGGATATTAACTCCCTTAAAGTGTCTTACATTAAACAACAGAGGTCCAGCCAAATGGCTTTTGAGAATGGAAATCATTTTCATGCAGTGAGTGTATCTCAAGTAATTTTATTAAAAAGATACGCATGTGTGGAAGGTTCAATCACTGGTCAAACAGTATTCCTATTACATGAAGACAAAAAAACACTAGAGAAAAAAATCTAAGAAAAGTCCAGTGATGGACACAAAAAATTTTGAGGACCCTGAACATTCCCTGGAGTTCATCATCAAGAAATGGAAGGACTATTTCACATGTGTAAGTCTGTCTAGATCAGGTCATGATCACAAACTGAATGACCCTGCAAAAAAGGGACTAATGAGAGAGGACATCAGGAGACCCATGACTACGCTGAAGGATGTACAAGCTTCAGTAGCCGAGATGATAGAGACTCTCATCTCTTTATTAGAGAGTGGCAATGAGAAAGGGACAGTTGAATAAAACTCATATCAAGGTTCAGCTAGAGTTTGCCAAAATGAATCTGAGAGACTCCATGGTCAAGTAGAAGAAAGTTCTTGCATCGGATGAGAGCAAAATTGACCTTTTTGGCCATCAGACAAAATGCTATTTTTGGTAGACACCAAGCAATGTAAATAACCACAAACACATGGTCCCCTCTGTTACACTTGGTGTTGGCAGCTTCAGGCTGTGGGGACGTTTCTCAGTGGCAGGCCCTGGAAAGCTTGTAAAGGTTGGTTTCTTGCCAAATTTTGTTGATCACATCAAAATTGATTGATTTATAAAAAGTTAAAACAATCAAGGGGGGTGAATACTTTTTATAGACACTACAAAACACAACCATTAGTAACTAAAAAGTGGTGGTTGTGTCAGGATTTTGGCAACTTATTTTTTCTTGTTCTCCTTTTTCTCCTGTTTTTTTAATAATTTTTAAAAAACACCATTTTGAATACTAAATGGTATGTATAACAAAGGTTCTGAAAGCATTCATTCTGCTCTAGCATTACAAGAACATAGATTAAACAAACTAAATGGATCCCAGTATAGGTGGTATATTGTAATATACAGTTCAATAATCCAATGACCTTTTGGTAAAAAACGTCTGCAAAATCTGCTGGTCCTGCACTTAATACAGCAATATCTATTCTCAGGGGGCAGCAGGGGGAAAAATCCATAGTTCAAGTGTTGGGAGGTCATTAATGAGGTTTCTAGCTCGACACATGCAGTATTTAGGTGAACAGAGAGACTTCTGACTTCTCATCACCTTCCAGCAAGAAAAACTACAGCCTCCCAAAAGATACAGAAATGAATCTGGTCAAAAAGTTCTCCATGGTACTTCTGTGTAATATATTAAGGATTTGCAGGACAAGGCTGACTCCCCCCCCCATGCTGTGCGGGGAGTGTAGATGTTACGCTTCCCTCTTGATCAGTGACATGGTTTCCAATCAGCTTCCTGTTGTTGTCTCCAGTGAGATCCACCACCACTGCTCTGTTGTCAGCAAACATCTAATCTAACCAGCGACAACCCATAAGAGAGAGCCTTTTAATCAGGTTAAAAAGCAGGAAGCTCTAAACAAAGCCCTGGTAATGTCATTTCAAGAGTGATAACATTGGAGACATTCTGTCTACATTCTCTACAGGATGAGGGGAGCCCACCTTGCCCTGTGTATCCACAATAAATTATGCACTGAAGTTGATCTTTCAGTAAGGAGGCTAACAGTGAGTTACACAAAGAGGTGCAAATGTTGTTGAATGATGGAACCCATAGATTCCAAAGATACATATACCTTTAAATGATGCGTTCGATCTATTTATCGTGACTGTGTAAAAACATTGTGGCATACTTCTGTAAGTAAGTGATTTACCTTACCCTAAAATTTCCTGCGTTGTCTAGTTTGGTTCATCCTCAAACTGCTGTTTTGAAAGCAGACTAAACTGTCTGGACGTCTCACAGGCGAAGAGTTTGTCCCAGAAGGTAGAGAGCACGAAGCTGAAGAAATCCATTCTCTTCAGGTGGCTTGTTTACAGGTAAGGACAAAAAATGCAGAGTTGAAGTTTCTGTTTTTTAAAGCAAGTAGTGCCCTACTTGCTCTCGCTCTCTCTCTCTCTCTATATATATGTACATATATATATAAATATATATTTAGTCTAGATTTATATAAAATGAGCATACCATGAAAAGTATCTTCAGACATTTTGACATTTTAACAAAAGTGGCAAAAATCTGAGATGTCTTAAATGACTTGGATTGGTATTAAGAGTAAAGATTTTTGATTGTAAATCCCCAGAATCATGGTACTTATTTAACTACATGCATCTGTTTTCTTCTACTTTATTAATAAATCTATCATTCCCTGTTAATGTTATTTTTATTATTTAAAAAATTTTAGAAAGAAGGTCTAAAATGAGTGGGCATTTATAACATTTATTTTACGTTGTTTAAATCCTTAATATATACAATTTCTATGGCTAAAATGAGTTAAAGTAGATAAAACTTTGTAGCTAAAGTGAGATAGATGTGTTTTTCTTTTTAAAATGAACACATTTGAAGTCAGAGAAACAGCCTTGTCAGCGCTCGGCAGGTGGGTGTCTGAGTCTGTCTTGTGGGAAAGTTTGAATCCTTTGGTGCTGCAGATGGTGAGCAGCAGAGAGCTGAGTAGCACACACAACGAACAAAAACATAATTATGAAACAAACAAAAAAAAGAAGATCCAGTGAAAAGGGTAAACAGTTTGACGTGTTTTATGAAGGAGACAGAAATGGAGATTAGGATTCATCACAAGGGCTGGGCATGTTGAATTAATATTGATATTATTGATTCCAAGGTGAGCATTAGTATCGGCTGGATCCTAGCATGTTGAGATCAATACTTTTATTTGCAGTTTCTTTTTTTTGTCTAGCAAATTGCCCAGATTGTAGAGTTTATGCCAACATGTATGCAGGAATTAAAATGACAAATATCAAGAGCTTATATTTTCAGTTTGTAATGTTTACATTCAAGATGTCTATTTTCTTTCATATACAGTCTGTTTAATTCCCCCATAAGCGCAGCTTCACTCCAAAACTGTCTGTGCAAACACTGCACCTCTTCCTCTGCTTTCGCAGTGTAATCTGTGATTGAGAGCTGCAATTTCTTGTTTAAATTAATATTTTCTCCTCAAGCAGCTGAAAAAAATCTTACTGAAACAAAAAGATATACACTTATATGTAAAGATATACTGTATAACCTCAGGTCTGAAATATTTTTATGGTTGAGTATTATTATGCTTTTCTGTTAACTATTGAAGGGAAGATATAATTTCTATTCAGATTACAGTCATCCTAATAAACGACTATGTGGTAGAAATACAATTACTTCAATTGTGTTCTGCTACATTGTGTTGTATTGTAGTTGGTAAGTAAAACAAAACACTATTTGCTTAAAATTGTTGTCCTGCATTTTGTCATAATCATAATCAACTGACTGAAGTTATAAAAGCAAATTATTAAATGATTGGTTGGGGGTTGTACTCTCCAGCCCTCTTTATCAGCTTGCTCAGCTTTTTTAAGTTATAAGAGCCAGGGGCCAAAAAAGCTGAGCAAGGAGATAAGGAGGGCTGGCTCTGCTCTGGGGACTACTCTGGAACCTCTAGAGATGATTGTGCAAAAAAAAAAAAAAATGCTTCATAAAATGAAGAACATAATGAACAACCCCAAAAAAAATCCTCTCCAAGAAACTGAAATACAACAATAGAACGTACTGAGTCTTAAAACTAAATAAGTATGAAAGGAACAGATCCATACAATCTGGGTCCCTTCAAATTAAATCTCCACCTGTAATTTTTCTGTGCTTATCAAAGTACTAATACCTTCCTGCCAAATTCATGTGGGTACCACATTAAAAACTAACAAGTGCTCCTTTGACCATTATGTGTAACATTTTGGATCATTGTGGAGTGATAGTTTTGTTTTTCACTTACTTTAATACAATTTGATAAACTAAACGTCGCTTTAAATATTTAAAGGTTTTTGTTTATTTTCCTGGTTAAATTAAGTAATAACCAATGCCTCTTGCTTCTTTTTTCTTTGATCCTGATACAGATCTAAGGAGTGAGGCATCAGTAGGTATGGTAGAATTGAAAGGTAACGCTCCTGTGCAACAATTTTTATAATATTTTAAATTCTACTCTTACAGCCAATCGACCCCAATCTTACACACATAACATATGGTTATATCAATATCTGAGCTTATGCATGTTGATAATAATAATACATTTTATTTATAATGCCCTTTGGATATTAAATTGAAATCTCAAAGTGCAGATTCACATGCTGCTGATGGCTAGCTAGTAGGCTGCAGCTGATGGAAACGAGGATGCTGATGGTGCCTGCTGGCCACCATCAGCAGGCAAGATGAGTGAAGTGTCTTGGCCAAGGACACAAATTATGAGGGCAGGCAGACCAGGGATCAAACCAGCGATACTTATATTCTTAAACTTCGAATATAAGATATTTCATGCTTGGATTCTAATGAAAACTGTCTTTTACCCATAGTTGCACAGATTGTGTAACTCTTGTTCCTGATGTGTCAATGTCGTACAGCATTGCAAAAAAAAAAAAGTTTAATACCTTATGTGTCACCTGCACCTATAAGCCTGCATTTTAATAAAAGCACGTTCTTGTTTGTCTCTGCCACAGTGTCCTCTCACCTGCGTTGATTTGTCTCACTGCAGCAATATCTGCAGCTCTTTCATCTCAGTAAGTGACTGAAAACCAGCAGCTCTTTTGTGCTTTTGGGAAATAAGCACTTAATAACTTTAACCAACTGTGAGATTTTTTTTTTTTTTGCCGTCATTTCAGCAATCAAGTCTTTACTGCTGTGCCTCAGTCTTTCAAATCAAAATTAAATGTCACCATCAAATACACAAATGATACACACAGCAACAACTTACAGAGGCGATAATTTAAAAAGGAAATTATTAAGATCTCTAACAATATGAGGAGAAGACTAAACTTTCTGTTCCCCCCCATTTTTCATTCCTTTGTATAAATAAGAGGCACCTGGGATCATTTGTGAAATCAATGGCAGTGTGAAGCTCCCATTACACAGATGGCTCCTTCTTCACATGAGAGCAGTGGGAGCTGTCAAGAAGTCTAGCTCAGTCTTTAAATTATTGATTCACTTTGTTGGGAGAACTTCTGTTAGAGAGATTCATATGTGGAATAATTGTTGTGAGGAGTTAAAATTGTGTTTTTCACTCTGAACTGAAAAAAAGGGTTTAAAAATCATTTGCTAAACTAATAGCAAGACTTGGTCATGATTGTTTATTTTATTTTGTAAGTTTGTCCACAGACTCGCTTAGAATTCCTTAGAGATATTTCTTGGAAAAAATGTAAGGGAAAGATGCTGCTGCTTTTAATAATGTGTGTATAAAAAGGGAAGGTATAAAAAGCTACACTTTTTTGTGATCTGTACTTTCTGTTCTTGTCAGTGACAGGATTCCAAATGTTGTTCATCCTGCCTTAATTTTGTTTTGTTAGTGTTCTGCATTTTTGATTGTGAATGGAAAGGTTAAACATTTCAAAAATAAATACTATTAAAAAAATCACTATAGGAGAGTTTTTGTTGCAAACAATGCTATTCATCTGTTTTTGCTATTGGGGTTTCATTGTTCTCTTGTTGTTGAAGACTGTTGACTTGATAATTGTCCAGCTGCCATTGACTCCAACTACAATGAGGGTGAGCTTCAAAAGATCAATGCTAAAAATCTGGCTGTTTTCAGAGTGCTGCATGGCGCTATAGTGACAGAGACATGAATGGAAGGGAAAAGTGTGGTAGAAAAAAATGCAGAAGCAACAGGGTAATACACAACCTTGGGAGGTTTGTGAAAAAACACCTATCCAAGGATTAGTGGGAGATTCACAAGACGTGAACTCCAGCCAAAAACGTCATAAAACTCTAACGTATGCAGGAAACAATCCTGACCTTAGGTCTGTCCTGATCTGAAGATGTCTCAGTGTTTTAACCTCTTTTTTGGGTGAATGTAAATGTTGCATTTCAGTTAGACTGTGTTTGAAGGTGTGTTTTAAAATCTTAGCGCACTTCATCCTTCCATTTGCTGACAAGTTTTACAAAGATGCAGATTTCGATTTCCAATAGGACCTGCAACCTTTCCATCAGTATTAATGGAATCTGCTTCCTCTCCTCACCTGAACCATATAGAAAATCTATGGAAAGAGAAGATAAGAGACACCTGATCCAACAATTTGAACTCACCGAAGGGTGTTGTTAAAGCAACCTTGGCGAGAGACCCTTTAAATTAAAATGTAATGCATTGTAGTGTTAGCAGTACACAGATAGCTACACTAGATGGCGCCAAGTGAAAGAAAGCTACTGATCTGATACATCTAAAACTTCAAACGCTGTCGAGAGGACCTTGTATTACATATTTGTACGTTTAAGCCTGTATTCCACTGCTGTTTGCAGTGTAAAGCTGTGAGATTTACACTTAAAGAGTCATTTGTATAATAAAAATATAAAAGGGGAGAATGAAGCAAAATTGGATTGTGAACGAAAGCTCTAAACACTGCAACTTTCCTGAATTAAGTACACGCTTATGCTGGCATACTGCTGATAAACTTCCAACACATTGATACTGAACGTGAGGAGATGCGCTGCGACGCACAGTAAAAGTGCGCAGCACTCCCAGATCGTGGTCCTGCGGGGATAGAAGGGATCACACACCCCACCAACTCACCGGCAGAGGCGGGGATTCAAACAGAGCATAGCACAGGAAGCAGCTGAGCCCAGGGATTTTTATTTTTCTTCTCAAGACTGTTGGTGTTTGTTGGAAAAAACGCGTTAATCGCATATCTGTGCGTGTGTGTTTGTGGGTGTGCATGCGTGCGTGTGCGAGAAAGAGCGTGTGTGTGTGTCTGTGTGTGCGTGTGATTCCCCTCCTCAGCGCACAGGCGCCCTGCACTCCAGTCTGCTGACACACCGAGAGGACAGTCGGCTCTGCACCTCCGAGTCACCGGACTATATGTGGATATAAAGGCCGATAAACGCAGATCCAGAGGAATAGTTCAGTGAGGACAGCAGCCCGAGACCTCTTTCATGAAAACGGGTAAGAGGACGCTTTGGTGTCTAATTTACAACTGAGGTCGCGCTTGTGAAAAGTGAAATGTTAGGTCTGATCTCCTGTTATTTCTTGCAATATGTCTTTTAAAAAGATAAGAGGGGAACTTGTGTTAATTTAAACTACTGAAATTAATCAGATCTTTCTGTCCATCCACTAAATGATCTGTCATATTTTGACGCACTGTTCTGAGTAGTAGTCTGTATAATAAATCTTCTGTGTGCATATTTGAATTATTGAAGCCATAATCTCCATAAACTGCCTGTGCTGGTAAATCCAGCACATGGCAGAAAGTGTCCAAATGAGGAGACAACTGGTCTGTTGTGTGCGGGTGTGTGTGTGTGTGTGAGTGTGTGTTGACGGTTTTATGGTAATAAAAGCGGACCCTGCTGAAGACGAGGCCAGTCCTGACCACAAAGACTGTTCTCAACAAGTACAGTACAGTGGGCGCCTGCTTGGTGCTGAGGCAGCGAGTGTGTGTGACAGCACCATTATTCACCAAGATGCCTAATTGCACCATGCCGCACTGTCTTCATGAGAAGGAGACGAGAACTAAAGCAGAAACTATTTACTGATAGCATTTGGCTGGACACCTGCTCTTCACTTTTATAATTATCGAACTGAAAAAAAAAATCTGTCGCTGCATTGAGTTTCAGAGACTCTGAAACACACAGCATTTGGTTCTTTGTCACAATACAGAATAATTATATTTTCTTCCAGTTCATCTGCAGCAAACTAGTAGATATTTTACTGAGTTAAATTTAAAATATTCTACAAAAAAATTATCAAATTTAATGGTTAATTTCTGATCACCAATTTTGAAAAGCCCTTATTACAAGTGAAAATAAAACATTTAGTGTACAATATCACTAAAGTTTTTTTTTCTAAAATAGGCCTTCAAATGAAATATCACCTGTTCTCAATTGAATCCAACACGATCTACCAATATATATATATTTTTATATTTTGACTAGAGGCAGTTTCACACTGAGTGTAATATAGCTTATGGTTAAACAGGATTTTGCTATTATTACAAAGCAAAAACACAATAGATAAATATATCCAGCAAAGACAAAATTTCTTATTTCCAGTCAGCAGCCAATTTCTTAATACATTTCCAATGGTGTGATTGCTAGTTCTCATTAGCAAGTGTGTATTTTATCCACTCTTGAACCTGGTAGTAGATAAAATAAGCTACTGCTCACCTTAAATGTAAAAACAGCTGATTAAAACCCTGACAGACTGAGTTGTAGTGGGTAAGGTATTTGTCTAACCAGAAAGAGACAAATGTGAAACCATCACATAACAGTTTCTGGGAGTTGGATGAAATATGTAACATGGACTTTTTTTTACTAAAAAAATTGGATAACTTATTTTAGATTCGCCCTCCTGAGCACCGAGGAGAAATCAATACAGAACACAATTTTATTCTGTGGTTGTGTGCGGTGAAAAGGGCGTCTGCTGGGGTGCAAACACAATACTTAGCCTATTCCTGGAAACTGAATAGAACAAACAATTTAGCTGATATGTGGCAGAACTGTATTTTAGAGGAACTCCAGGGGGTTCAATGTCAGACCATCACATATTGCTGCCTCTCTGTCCAGATTCAATTCCTTAATGCACTCTGAGAGGTTGAGATCTAATAAGAAGTGGAAGAACATCTTCAATAATGAAAGCCCACCTGCATCTGTGGTGCAGAGAGAGGCTGGGGGCTGAGAGGCTTCATAAATAACAGAGGCCAGATCCTGACATGTGCTGCTCCAGCATCTGGGATCTGCCAATAATCCTTCTCATCTACTAAGCTGCTGTTCTGGCCGACTGAAAGGAGACGAGGGAGCAGGAAAGTGTGTGTGTGCGTGAGTGTGGGGGTTTAGTTTGAAGTCATCAAGTAAATGTAACCACGTGTAGAATGTTTTACTCAATTCTGCAGAGAGAAATAAAAATTATAGCTATGTGCCCAGTATCCAGGATAATTTAGACAAATCACCAACATATTTCTGGAATTGTGTCATTCTACTGTGTAAAATTGGTCACAATTACATCTTGCTGTGTTATGGAACTGTATCTTTAATGAGACAAATTATGATAATCATTTAAACCCAGACATGAAATTCTATGTTGCTGTCAAAGGAGCGTTGTTGTGATACAAATTAATTTCCACTGCAGGATTTCAACAAAATCCCTCCATAGGCATTAACCTGCATTCAAACAATTATCCCGAGCTCGTTGCATTCTAATAACTATGGACTCTTGATGCTCAAATAAACCTTCTGTACCGTTTGTGGTTCTGTTTTAACATGAATACTTGTTGATTTGTAGCTGTAGTTTGAATACTGTTAAACAACAGGAGATTCTTTCTTCGGAGGCACAATGTGACTCTCGTCTGAACACAGTCAGGGCTTTAGGCGGTTCCAGCTATGAAAAGATAGCTCTGTGTTGAGCTCTACGGATTGACTGCGCAGGCCGCGTGACCCTGCTGTTGTGTCTTTCAAAGAGTCTCATGAGCGTGATTTATTTAGTTCAGAAGCCATCACCATAGAGCTGTTTCATTCTGTCCATTTTGTACCAAGCAGAGCCAGCCAAAGTCATAAGCAAACAATGGCCTGGTTCTGGCTGTGAAGTCGGCAGGAGACCCCCAAGACTCAACAACTTAGCTATATATTTGACTGATGAGCCTATTTTAAATTTTAAATCAAAAGTTTATATATGGAAAATGTGAAATTTAGATATTTTTTATTTTAAAATTCAATTTTTGAACAAATGTATATGTTATAATCATTAAAGATGGGCATGATCTTTTTCAGTTTTTTTGGTGGTACTGACTGTCGAGGCCACTGATTCCTCTGTTGTTTCAGGGCAGCGTGGTCTTATAAACAGGACATCATATTTTGACCAATTTAAAACTGAAAGTTTTGTCAGTGAGCAGCAAAACTGCTGCACACCTTCACAAAATTAATATAACAATCCTATAAACTGTACATGAAATGCTTTGAATGCATTGGTAAATGTACTTTTTTACCACAAAGCGCTAACCACCTAGCAGCAACAACTTTCTGACCCTATTTACTGTGAAATATATATAATTTGGAAATATTGTGAATCTGTTTTAAGACTGTTACAGGATATGAATATTTATAGATAACCCAGACGTTCTATACCGAGGCTGCTTTTACAGTTAGCAATGTTAATGGTGCTAATAACTATTAAATTTAGCTAAAATAAGCTTAAAATGTGACCATCATATAATCATTGTTTTTGTAATTAAAATAGGAAACTTTTTTTTATTGTGATGTTTGAACATGCATCTTCCCATCTCTCATGGGCATACATATACAGCTATAGCTTTGCTATTCATGGCAGAAAGGCTCGTTAAAGAGAAATTTTATTAATTAACCATTTTACCAATATTTACACACCATGAAAGACAAAAGCAGGAGTAAAAGCATTCCTCCAGTTTTTACTTTTGCTTTTCACTTTTGCCATGTCACCTTCTCATTTTATTTATTTGTTTTACTGCATATTTAAGAATGCCTGGGGGGTATGCTAAATATTAGCTAAATTAATGACAAAGTAGGTCAAGCCATCAGTTTCTATTTCAAGCGTCTGGCAGACAGAGGTGAGTGAATCATGAATTAAGCAGTTGCATGAGATTTGTAGCAGGGACAAGCAAGAGTACTTACTACACATGGTGTGCGGGAGCTGCAGTGATGAGCAGCATCGAAACTGGTTTTAAGTGTGGATAAAATTTTTATATACTGTACAATAGTGTGACATGGCTCTATTAAATCATAAAATGTAGAGGTGTTAAATGGTAAACATGCAAATATTTAGGGTGAGGAAACTTAGAGAGGAATTAATGATGCTATATTGGTTGTTTGGGAATAGTATTAAATGGTAGTGCGGCGCTCAATTTAAGTTCTCTTTTGGGCCTCTTATAATCTTGGGCTGACTCTCTCACAGATAATCAGTTAGGAAATAGCGCTATGTATATGCTAAGTACAGCTCTCTAAAATAAGTCTTGTACATCAAGCAAGAAACTAAAAGACTGCCTTTGCGACAGTAATCCGCCTTGCTCCGCAGTACGCTAAATGGAGGTTTTTCTTTTCAGCTGGCCATCTGCATCTCTGTGTATGTGCGTGTGCGCGTGCACGCGTGTGTGTGTTTTCTGTTGCGACTAAGAGGGAAAGAAGCTTTTTATCCCCCTTGAGCTGGCAAGGCTATGAAATATTTAACAGGGACGGCACTATTTTTGGGTTTGTGCTCAGTTTGTTTTGAAGCTTATGTAATATGTAGTTTTAGCTCAACGTGCATGGCAATGTTTTATCACAAGTTTCATGCCATTGGTTCAGCAAACTTGAGAGTGTAAAAATGCTTGAAATAGTACTATTTCAAGCCAAATAAAACACAAAGAGTTGGAATTAGAGGGAAGAAAATGAGTCCCACCACCAACTGTTCACTGACAAATTGAATTGCCGTGTTTGATACAGTATCTTATGTGTCAAGGAAGCAGAGCCAGACCAGATCGTCTCCAGTTCCTTGTTTCTAAAAGATATTGATCGGCTCATCTCTACTCCCTCCAAATGTCTCTGTCCCTCCTATTTGCCTCCCCTTTTACTTCCCTCCATCTCTTCTGCTCTCCTCTCCTGAGGTGTCAGATTCTCTGACTCATGCCCTGGTGTGGAGGATGGGAGGAAAGCAGGATGAAAGAAGAGAAAGAAAAGTCATTTTGCAGATATAGGGAGTGACCTTCATCCAATAAGAGGGATGGGATAAAAGCTAGAGTTAATACCCTGCCATGGAGAATTCTCCACAGTATGAGAAAGGGGGAAAACCATTGAGAATGATATATGAAGCTAATAGAGGCTCTCAGATAATAGAAGGGATGCTTTTATGAAGCAAAGCAAGTGATCAGAAAATTCCAGAGGTTTACGTGGAAGCTAGGGAAACACTTTAATCAAAATCTTTCAAAGGTCTTTAAAACAGCCTCTGCTTTTAGACAAATTGGTAATTCAGACCAATTTGAATTACCAACAGTGAATTACTAACAGTTGTCAGATTCAGACCAATCTGACAACTGTTGTATAGGCTTGAGCCACAGTCCACCTACACTAAAACTAAAGCCCACTGTATTTCAGGCTCAGACACAGTCACTGTGCCGCTTGGGAGATAACAATTGACAACTCGGAAACAGCTCTGCAAGGTTCATTATCCACGTGTTTCAGCCACTCTGCTGGCTGTAAGAAGAAGGAGGAAGAAAGTTTTGTTTATTTAATCAGAAGATGGCATCTTCTGTAAAAACAACGTCATGACTCAATGCTCAGTAATATGCTTAAAGTAACCTTGAGATAGAATTGATGTCTTTTGAAGAATTGGCATTAATAATAGAATGAGAAAGTGTCTTAGCTTCTCGTCAGATATGGCCAGAGAAGCTTGCCTTTGTGTGTTTAAGACAAACCCTTTGACATGAGCTTAAGGTTATTTTTATGTTTCTTTTTAATTCAATACATAAAAAAAGTTGCAGTAAGCTACAGTAGGTAAAATTTATAATGATATATAAGTACATGTTTGACAGTGCTAAGACCCTCCTATTTTCCTATTTCTGATTAGTTGTTTCTAATCAGGAGTGGTGCATTTCAGAATGTATGTCTCATATTAGATGTTCATAATATGTTAATAAAAGTTACATTTCACAACTTTGATTAAGATACAGTGTATGATATCAGTTTTTCTTGCTATCTGACAGTAAATGATTACTGATGTTATCCTGTTTAACATCAGTTGGAATTATCAAAATTATTTTTGTTATTGAATATACAGTGGTGCAGTTGGTAGCACTGTTGGAATATTGGTCAAGAGTCTTTCAACATGAAGTTTGTATGTTCTGCGTCTGTCTGCAATGATTTTCTTTGGGTACTACGGATTCCTCCAGCAGTCCAGAAACTGGACCGTAAGGGGATTCAGTCTCTCTAAATTGCCCATAAGTATATGTGTGTGCGCATGGTTGTTTGTCCTGTGTGTGTTTGTGTTGGCAAACCTGCCCAGGGTGTACCCTGCACCAGCAGTCCAATGACAGTCCAATGACTGCTGGAGACAGATTTTTTTTTTTTTACTTAAATTCAAAGTTTTCTAAAATGGAATAGTAGTGCTTTTTAAACTTCATGACTTGGGTCAAATATTTATGGCGTTTCTGCTTAAGTTTCTCATAATAGATAATAGTTGCAGGAATTTTCTGCTGACAGAACTGGAGTAACTGAATGTAGAGTTTGCTCTCTCAAACCTTTTCAGCCCTGCCTATGGTGAGAAAAGTCAGAGTTTTGTAGTTTTGAAGCCATGATGGCACAAAACTAAGCTGCATGTATGAGGAATTGCCTTAAAAATTAACCCGTCAGAAGCTTGCAAAGTTATGACATTATCATCTGCACTTCCTGAAATTACTTTAAGGTATAATAATGCTAATGTATGCAAGATTAGGAATTAAAGAAAAGTAATGAAAAGTCAATCCCAGAAACTCATCTTTTCTGTCATTTAGTGGATAGAAAAACAATCTGATTATTAAACATGGGTTAAAACATAGAACTGTTTGTCAGATTTACATCCAGACAGTAAAAAATGTGATGTACTTTTTTTATACAGAGTGTCTAAGTTTCTTTATTTATCGCCCCTGTATTTACAAGCCAACTGCTTGAAGTAACTGTCTTCACAGTAAACCCTCGTTCTGAGCAACGTGAATAAAAAAAACATTGTTATCTTAATCTGTTTGTGAGGAGGACGGTGTTAAATAAGAGAAATAAAATAATTTCATACAAAAGTCAAGACTCTCAGCTTTAATTTAGTGGATTTCACACCTATTTGCAAAAATATGAATTGAAGAGCTATAATCACAGCTTTGAGGGATTTAAATGTAAGTCAACATTGATACGAAGTAAAGATATTTTATTTTGCTTTACCACAAAGTTGTGCAGGCACTGACTTTATGAAATTTGTAGAAACTTCATCAAACAATTGGCTTTCTCATTTGTGACGTTTCACCAGGCTTTTGCCTGGTGTTTTCCGTTGTTTGTGGCTCTTGGCATCTTTAGTCTTGCTTTCAGAGAGTAGGACACTTTACTTTGATTGTGTTCAGTTCAAGTGACTCAAGGATTCAGCCTGTTTAGAATAATCCACTTCTTCGCCGTTAGGAGATACTGGGTTGCTGTGACAGCTTTTAATTTTGTACATCTGTTCTGTGAAGCGCCACCCAATCAGCTTCACAGCATATGGCAGAATGTGAGGTGACAGGTTTCCACCAGCTGCTCCTGTTTTTTGTCATTTAATCAATAAACATCAGTGACCGGGGATCTCTGGTAGCTCTGGCCATCATGCTCCTCTACAGGTTTTACAGGTGATGTAATAAGTTTCTCCTGCATTTAAATCCCCTTTGGCTATTTCTTGTGAATTCACAGCAAAGAGCTTGATAGCTTGGGCATAATAGAGATGGAACATTCAGGTGTTCCCTTGCCAATACCCATTTCTGAATCAGATTTTTGACTAAATCTAATTTAGTTATTTATAAGGAGTGGAAAATAAAACAGGAAGAAATGTGCTGCTGACATTTTGCTGTAGGTAGTGTTTCAATCCAACATGAAATGAAGTAATTGCAAACTAAATTCAAAAAGTGCAAAGTACATCCAATGATGAAAGTTGTTAGTTTTCATTTATTTAATTAACAGCTAAAGCAAATTCAGTTGAGAAGAGAAAGAAGACCAAAATATCTGGACCATGCTGCACCTTAGAGCTAAATACAAAAAAGACAGATGAAAATATTTTTCAAATAAAGCACATACAAAAGCCAACATTAAGCATTGTTAAAATATATATAATTTTTGTAGCGAATTATCTTCTAAAGCTTCTAAGATACCAGTTTAATATTCACAAATCGAATCTTCTCCTCAATTAACTAAATCTAAAAAGTAAGCAACTCTTTCTCTCTTAAAATTATAAGACTGATATCAACAAACCTAAAATCCTTCAAAGCCAATTTAGTCCCACAGACAATAAAATAACACACACTTTTTGGATTTCTGCCTCCTTTATGAAAGGACATAAATAGATAAAGGTGTCTGCTTGACACAGTTGGCTTTAGTGTTGCTAATGTGTAACCTTTTTTATGCAAGTGTAACATATTACTTATATGTATACTGGAATAGATGAGGAAATAGTCCAAATTAAATCAGAAAAGAAAATCCTTAGGTTCGGCTGCTGGAGGGAGTGGCGATTTGTAGTAACGCAGACAGCAAAATTTCATGCAAAATGTGAATGTATTGATATATACAATATTTGCAATGTTTCATGAAATCCAAACAAAAGATAATAACTTTTCTCCCTTAGCGAGGAGAAATCTGGGCAGTTCCTTCACGGGAGCGAAACGAACCACAGAAGAACAAATGTTGCTAGTCTAGTTCAGTCCAGCCGCAAGGTTGCGACGTTCCTGGTATTCCTTAGCCAATTTTTGCTCGCCAGTCTGGTCCTGATAGCACACAGACAATCCAAAATGGGGTCTGGATCCAGAAAGGGATCTGGATGTAGGAGGGGAACCTCAATCAATCTTCTGTTATTTTCTTTTAACAACACTCATACATGTACATGTTTTTTTCTGTTATGAAATGAGTGGATAAAATATAAAATAACTCACTCATTTCCGTTAACCACACAATCCAAATATTTTGGGTTCAAATGTTTCATTCAGATGACAAAACATACTCGGGTTGACCGAGCCCAACCGATAGCCAGGAGCTAGCGCTAGCACGCTAGCTCCCGAACATAAACAAAGACTCACCAGTCCCTCTTGCCAAACCTCGTGAGTGTTTTATTCACAATGTTGAATCTAAAAGTCGAAAGGCATATGAGTAGGTGACCCAGACAGGTGAGCAGCAGTCCCTATAAACAGTTGCTGTCTAATTAAGACGCTGACGTGCAGCCGATCATGTGACTTGTAAAACCACGCGAGAACAAAATAAAAGGAAAGAGGATTTTAATTTTAAATAATTCTGAACAAAAATAAATAAATGTGAGTTAACAAAAAAAAATAGGAAAAAATATTCTGGTTACACAAGATACCTGACAATTGAAAGAAAATGTAATCATATCTGCATTAGACCTAAATCTGATTTTGGTTTCCTTGATTCATTAGTGATTTCACAAAAAAATAAAAACTAAAAAAAATTCTGTAAAAAAAGTAAAGCTGTCAGCCAGTCAGAATAGCAATTAGTTGACATGTATTTTGGGTTAATTGTAATGTTTTTTTCTCCAAATATTTTAGTCCCTTTTGAAGCCTCTCATCTAATGGATTCAAAATCTGACTGCCGAAGGTTAGTCACGAGCTTCCTCCCACATTTAGGCACCATGGCTGTGACAAACACAACTGTTGGGCCCCGTCTTTGCCGGGCAGCTCCAAGAGCAGCGGGCACAGGGGGTCTGATAGCCTTCTCCCGGGCCCCTGCAGTTGACAGGCGACTTGCACTGCAGGCTGACACGGTTACGCTTTAACAACAGATGAAGCCGGGGGCAGATAGGAGCACATGGTCCCTTCTGTGCCAAGGCCTGACCCATCTCATTATATGTGACAGTGCTGAGACAGACATGCTGAGAGATGAAACAGTGCTCTTTAATTTCAAGCTTCTCCTGTTTCACAACTAAAACCTTTGTGTCAGTGCAGAGATTGAGCAATTGATGCTGCTTTGTTGTAACCTCTCCATAGATCATTGATCTATGATCAAATCAAGAGCTCAGAAATTATAAAGATATAATATTCGACACACAATAGATACATGCATTCTAACTTTTATATCAAAAAGCAGATGAAATGTAATTTTTTTTGTGTTGGGCCTTTTCTGTGTAAGTTCTGTCCTTGGTTTCTGTTTAACAGCTCTCTGAAAGGTTTTGAAAGTCTGTTGAAAATCTGTTCTGAAGAGATTTAGCTACATTTTCTTCAATCAGACTTTTCCAGGAAGATTATTTTTGGTGCAGCTTCAAATAGTACAGTCTGTGAAGTTATGTTCATGGAAATTTTATGAACAGCTCCTTACAGTATCTGCCCATCCTTTGCCTTTTATGTTTGTTCTTAATTTGTATCATACAAAGCTCTTTACATTCCCCTGCTGCTTAAATGTGTTGTTCAAATAAATTTGCTTTGGTTTGTCTTACAAAAGCATTCTTGTCCCTTGGACCTTTTCACATTTTGTCACTTTACAACCACTAGCTTACAGTCTGTTTTGGGTGTTTATGTGATGGACAAACTCAGAGTAGCATGTGGTTGTGTAGTGAAAGAAATAGATGTCAGTTTCAAATCTTTTATAAATAAAAATCTGAAAAATGTGGCATATGCATTCAGACCCCTGAGTCAATGACTGATATAACATCCACTTTCTAGAATCACGGCTGTAAATCTTTTGGGGTATGTCTCTACCAGCTTTTCACAGTTAGACTGAAAGATTTACTCATACTTTGCAAAATATGTTAAGCTCATTCAGATTGTATGGACAGCATATTTGACCGGCACATTTTCATTTCAACCATGAATTCAAAATTGGATCTACGTCTGAACTTTGACTGGATCGTTCTAACATATGAATATGCTTCGATCTAAACCCTCCATTTGTTGCTGTCGCAATGTTTACACTGAGAGCTAATTACACAAGTAGAATCTGTTCTCCAAGCAAGTGGCACACGCTTTCTATACTTTTATTTAAAGATATCACGTTAATGCGAATTATATCCTTTTTATTTGTATGAAAATAAAAATACAAATAACTTCCTGTTATGTACATTAAAGGCTACACTATGTGTTGGTCTATCACACAAAATCCCAACAAAATACATTGCGCTTTATGGTTGAAAAAAATTTAAACTTTGTAAATTGTACTATGCTGTCACAGTGATGCCACATACAGTCACTCTAACAGTGATTGCCCTCGCTATGTGTCAAGCTACAAATTATGTTTATATACATAGTTCCAACTTTAGGACCTTTTCTATGGATGTGTGTAATCCCTAAGCATCTCATTTAAATTTAAAGGAGACTAGCAAGGAGCTGGTTAAAGAGCATCCTGGAGGCCTGCTTATTCCTCGCATCATGTTTTTCATCATCATCATTTTCTTCTGAGGACATCTGTCATTGTGCCACTGCATGTGCTCGAGCTTTTACTGTTGCTCGAATTGGTTCATGACAGATTGATGCGCTGAGTCTTCCTGAGGAACTTCTCAGCAGATCAAAGTATGTTTGCACTTCTGTCTCAGCTTCGCGTTTTCTCCGTACATGTGTGTGCTGTAAAAATGGCTGGCTCCTTTCATCCCAGCAGCTGCTTGTGAGGTGGTGTTGCTGCGAATATTGCGGTATGCATGGGTGTGTATGGAGGGGTGTGACGTGTGTGTATGTGTGTGAATGGTTGTGATGTCTTGCCCTTGCTGTGCGTGTGTACACACATCAACACCCTTTCACCTGCTGCTCCTTACGTGACCAAGAGGCCGCCTCGTCCTCTCAGCCTTTGTCTGCCCATTCTGCAGGTTCTCTGCACCTCCATGCAGACAGCAGAGCTTGTTTCTGTCATTTGCCAGGGTATACAAGGCATGGCCTGGTTCCTCCTTCGTGTCCAAATCCAGCCTGTAGCCGTCTGTTTACCAGTTCTTTGAGGGACGCGGTTGCCTCAGAACAGGTGTCCGAATATCCACACAAGTCAGTTGCTCAGATCCTTTTAATCTCAGCAGTCTCTCTGGAGTGGAAGATACTGAAAACATGACAAGAAAGAAAATATTGTTGGTGGTTGTCAAGGGATGTATGCTGGCTGCTTTTATCCATCACAACTTTGATGTAAGTCTGATACAAAAACACAGCATTGGTTTCCCACTCTCCTTTACTAGCAAGGTCATTATATCAGATTGAATGTTATATTGAATGTTCGCATTTCCATTACTTAGGTCATATTCAAAGTTGAGACTATTTCTCCGAAAAAAGTTCATCACATAAAGTTTTTGCTGAACTTAATAGACATAAAATTTTTTTTTCCCTCAATTCAAAGTAATTTTCAAATGAAAATATTTTTTTTCAGATTTAACATCCTTGTTTTTTATTTATAAATCTGTTCCTTTAAAATAAATAGACTGCCTTTGGATATTTTCTCCAAACTGAAAAAAATATCTTGGCAGGTGCTCCTCATGCTCCAGATAATTGGCTATTTGCATAGGAACTCTTTTATTCATCATCATCATCAAAACAACAAATGGGAGGATGCACTTTTAAAAAACTGGGTTTCATTTCATCCCTTCTGATACTGATAGGATTACACAAAACACTGCTCACATGCTCAGCAGCTTTGTTTAGTTTTTTTTTTGTTTTGTTTTAATTTTTTGTTGAATAAAAATAATAATATAAAACATTTCTAGCTCTGGTATTTGTGGTACAATTATTCCATTTTAAAGATTTTACCTCTAACCAATTTTTTTATTCCAGAATTAATTACCAGAACTTTTACTGATAGTATAATTTGCTACAACGACTCAAACAAAAATGCCTACACAAATACGCATTTTTAACAACAGCAAACAAAAATCTATATAATTTATTTGTGTGTCTTTAAATTGATTATTCAGACCCTTCTGTATTGCCAAATCTCAAATGTGTCTTTCAGTGAACACTATCTGTAATAAATATGTGTTAAAATGTAAACTTTTAATACACAAAGGAAGTTTTTGGTCTTAATATGTTTAAAATCTGAGTTTCTGTTATTAGAAATAATCCTAGAAAGACCTGTGACCACACATGGATTCCACAGCAGTTTTCAAACAAACTCAGCTTAATTTTTGGAAACATGTTCTGTTATCTGATTGAAGTAAAGTTTTTTCAGGAAGACTTCCAGAGATAAGACCTGCTGTAGGAAAATTATTTTTATAAGTCAATAAAACCCTAAAATAAAGGGTGTTTTATTTTAGCTAAACAGCTCATTTGCTGTTTAGCTCTTAATTTTTAACCAACCAAAACTGTTGACAGTGCCATCCTGTTATTTCCACTGCAGTAGCAGCCACAGTTGCTTCCAGCTGTAAGCAACACTATCTTCTTATTTCATCACTTCCTCGGAGTTCATCCATTTTAGCCGGGAAGCTGAGTCCTGCTTGGTTCCTCATATGTCCTGCATTTAACATAACGGTTATCTAACTGCTGTAGCTCTGTATTGCTTTGCTGTTGTGTTGATAGATAATTCGGTAGCAATTCTGAGTGTAACTTACTTAGTCAGCAATATAATGAATGATTTCCACCTTTGGACATTTGTTTTTGTGTGTGCTTTTGTGTGTGTCATCACAGTCATGCTTAATTTGGAGTGCAGCAGATGACTACAAATGGTGACTCACAAGCTCACATGTAATGTGTTCAGTTAGTCAGAGCAACAAAAGGGCTATAAAGTCTGTGAATAAGGAGCAGGATGAGGATAAGCTCTCTGCCCTTTCTTCTCCATGTCTGCCTGCATTTTGGCAGCCTGCGCCAAGGTCTGCACTTCGCTAATTTTCTGTTCAGAGTTACCAGGTCTAATTTAGAACAGAGGGCCTCTGTTCATCGCGGAACGCTGCTGCTTGGGATTCTGGAAATGAGGAGTTCAGAGGCTCACCGCCCTCACAGAGACACAAAGCACATGCCTTGTTATCAACCCACGGAGATGCACATAATGATCCCTCCAACCATTAACTCCTAATACAATAAAGTGCTAACATTTTAGCCATGCCTTTCCGTGCCTAATGGAATTGAGTTAGCTCACAGGCTGCTCAAATGCGCTCAGTGATAACACGTGTTCAGGAGGCATCGATCAAGCTTAGAGCCCTGATTGCTTGGACATACATTAGTAGCTAAGAGTAAGTGGGGGAAAAAAAAGAAACTCTTATCTTGAGTCAAACAGTTGGATTTTGTTTGATATTTATGGGAAGGTGAAAGAAGACTTGACTAAGTATCACTTAGTCAAGTGATACTTGACTAAGACAATACAATAGGCAGGCCTTTCATGAAGCAGAGCAAGGTCTATTCGCTGGAATTCGCCCTGCCAAAGCGACACCACAGATATGTGCTTTAGAGCCGCATTGTGACGTCCTGGCATGTCGCTTTATTTCACGACCATGGTGGGAATATAAAACTTACAGGAAGTGTCAGGCTTGGTGACATCTTAAGAAAGATGCTTCACATATACTAAATAAATCAGTTACATAGTGGTGGCCTTGCTGCACTAAGTGAAAACAATAAACCTGCCCACGCACAGGTCTCTGGGGAACTGAATCTCATATCTAAAATAACAGCTATTTATTAAATGTGATGTTTTCACATAGCTCAGTAGATGGCTTGGAGCTTTATAAAAAAAAAGGCTCACATTCATCAGGCAGCAGGACTGCAGCAGTAGGCTGGAATACAGTTCAACTGTAGGCTGGTTGGAATGCATTTGGCAGACAAACAAGCAACTCAATGGTTATGAGAGAAAACAATTATTTGTGGTTCATATGATCCATGTTGATGAAGGATTCCACGGTTGGCTATTATTTTATCTAATTATGTGAAACTGAATTGCTTTAGTCTGTTGTTCAATTAGTCAATCAAATCAAATATCTAGAAATTGTTTTCATTATGACAGAGATGCAGCTTTGAACAGAGGATGGGTTTTATAGTGGCATATGGAAAGTTTTCAAGTTTCTAACTTGAAACAAGCAGTGTGACGAATATCCAGCTCATATATATAATTTGTAATTATACACAATACTTGTTTTCACAAATAAAAATGCCATGCTTGGTTGTCTTGTCACAATGCTGAAAAAACACACAACATTCTTGTGTTTTCAGACATAAATACAGGCTTCATAAATCTCAAACAAGGATCTTGTACACTCAATAAATCTATTTAATAAATATGTTTAATTCAGCGGCTTTGTTGTTCTAATGTAACTGAGCCTGATGTGTCTATTAGAAATCAAGAGAACATATTGTAAACACTATACATTGTCACTGGAAGCTCTTCACTCTGTTATAATGTGAGAATATGCATTAACAGTAATTCTGCTTTGCTGTGTTTTACTCTTTTTATTTGCTTATTTCTTGAATTCAACTTGAATAGTTTTAAATCTGCTAGAAAAACAATAGAAACTAAATCTGTCAACATTTTTGCAAGTAAGGAATACTGTCAAGGTGGTGAAGAATAGTAGGCCTTAAACTTCTTAACAAGTTTAAATAGTTTTGTTTGTTTGTTTCATATCCTGCAATATATTTGAGTCAACAGTGAAGACCAAAGCAGTGGTTTTAAACTAATAAATCGAAAGATTTAAACCCTTTATTTATTATTTTGTTTGTTTGTTTCTTAATAACAACCTTTTGATATCAACCTGTTCTCGTTCATTTTGGGCTATGGGTTTCCATGAAGTTATTGTGGCCCAGTAAAGTCTCATCTGAATTAAACAGAGCTGTTATTTAAAACTCAAACTGCATTTTGAGATAGATATTGGTTACAGAAAGTCAACAGTAAGTCTGAGAATGTAGCTAAATGCACGTTCTGCTTACTGTTCTCTTTCCATGTTCCCACTGACAAACATAAATCAGTGAGAACATGAACTAATTATACCCATCACGCTGAAAGTGTGAGCAGCCAGGTGACTCCCACATTAATCTCCACACCGAGTGGCACATGGCTGACGCACACAGAGCTCCTGCCACTGGAATCAGTACAGATGCTTCTCATTTACTGCCTGACTATAATAGTATCTTAGTTTTGTTTTATAGCACTTTGAAATGCCTTGTTGCTGAAAGGTCCTATACAAATAAAATTTGATTTGATTTGATCTTGGTCACTTAGATGGGGCAGATAAAATCCAACTTTTGACTGAAGCTGTAAACAAGTTCACTTTTATCACTTTCCTCACAATTCTAAATCAGTTAGATTAGCTTTGCATGCATCTAATCCATGCATATGAAGAAGAAAATAACACGTTGCTACAAAAATAGCTATGTTCACTGTGGGAGAAACATGTTGCAGAGGTACGGATGACTCTGGTGTTCCCGGTTATACCCCAAACAGGAACACTGCTGACTGCTGGTGCCTCTGGTCAATATCCTGCATACAGAGTACTGTTCATTATGACTTTGCTATGAATATCTCCATTAATATTAAATCAACTTCAACTAATGAAGAAGTTCTACATATGAAACTGCAGGATGGAGCCCCAGAGCCTTTTGACTCTATAAGTGTATTAGAATTTATCTTTGGGTTGCTGCAGGGAGGAGCAGCACAAGCATTCATTTTCAAAAAACAACAATGCAGCCAGTAGTTTTAATGAGGCCATATAATGTTCAATAAATAATGAGCATGAATCATGTCAAATCTATACAGCATCCCTACACAATTTTAACCTTTCATGCATAGTGGTCACTACAGTGGACAGCTATCTAAAAGCCATTTTCTTATGCTTCTTGTGAATTTTTATGTTATAAATGCACAGAGACCATTGAAGTGGATGCTAATGAATCATAAAATACACTATCAATTTCTACTTTGGCCATCAGCCGCAAATGTAAGAAATTATTTTAGCTAAATCCAATATGGCCGACAGACAAAAAAGCATGCCAACCAACTCTGTCTCTCCTTCTACTGTAGAAGGTAAAAAAAAATATTGTCACATCAGATAACCCCTAAAGAACAATACTACTGATGTATTTTTCAAATAACAACTTTGAATGTGGAAAAAATTACAATTGATCGCCTAAAAAAATTATTATCTTTTTCCTACCATTTTTTATGCCTTAAGAAAAAAAATTTAATAAACTTGACTATTTGCAAGCAAGAGCACCTTCCTTGTTTATTTCCAAGTGTGCCTTTGAAAAGATAGTTTTAGAAGCTTGGAGAGCTGTGGCCCTTCCCCCCAACTGCAGAAATATACTTGAATGAAAGGTGCGGTTATTTTTAATATATATATATATATATATGTGCAGAACCACATATATATACATGTGGTTCTGCACATGCTTGTCTTGGGTGCCAATAAGTGAGGAGGCTGTTGAATGTTTCTGAGTCCTTGAAAAGCAACGACTGCTATGAAAAGCTCCCGTGCGCATAAATAAAAGCTGGGAACGTCATCATTTCAACTTTCATTTTCTCTCTTAGATCAGAACTGAAAGACATCGGCGAGCCAGAGAACGAGTCGTGGCCTTCGCTCGCCTACGTGACCAGCGAATGAGCCTTGTTCATGCGTCTCCCTGCGTGCCACTCCCACATCGTCATGAACTGTGAGCAGGACTTCGGAGACGGGGGCTTGGGAGTGACCCTCACACTACGACTGCTCATGCACGGAAAGGTTGGTCATGAATAAATGTATACTGAAGGCCAGTTTGCAAACACAAGATTTGCGACAGCTTCATAAATAATAAATTTGTCTCCCAATGTTAGGTTATGTTTTTGATTCTTTTATGGCTTTAACTTTTTTTTTCTCTGTGTGCAGGAAGTAGGCAGCATCATAGGAAAGGTGAGGATTTTCCAATTACTTCTATTGGAACATTATCAGAGTTATAATCACTCTGATAAGGTTAACACTGCTTTTAAAGTGTTTTTTTCCCGATGTACCGTCTGCTGTACAAGAAAGGTTAGAAAAAAAAGAAGGTAAAAACAAGCATGCAAGAAAGGAAGAAAGGAGGAAAAAAGGAGGGATATAAGGAAAAAAGGGAGGTAGGAAACAATGAGGCAAGAGATGAAAAAAAAGAGAGGAAGAAAAGAGGCAGATAAAAAACATGGAAAAGATGGAAATAGAGCACAAGAAGGCAAGATAGAAAAAAAAAAAAAAGAAGAAACAGACAAGTAAGAAAAAGAAAAAACAACACATGGAAGGAATAACACAAAGACTTTAAAAATAACCATAAAACTATGTTAAAATGCATTTATAGCAATACATTTATTTGCTTGTTCCATAATTTTTTTCACATGCGAAAAACAGTGAAATCAAATTGCATACATTTCCAGCCTAAATAGAAACTCAGCATGTAAACTGAAGTCTTTCTGTAACAGTTCATTACATCCGGATTCTGTTTTTATTTTCAAAATAATACCAATGCCCCTTAATGAACACCTCTCACTCTGAATATCCCCATCTGAAAAATAATTGCCTCCATCCAAGCCTCTCTAGACCTCCTCACCAAACCCTTCCTCCCATAAAGCACCACAGTAATCCATCAAACAAAGCCATTAGTCCATTGACCACAAGCCTCTTGTTGAAATCGAGCTCCAAAGGCGTATTAGCGTCGCCCCCATGTGAGCACTTTTAGCGTCTCCTTCGAAAGGTGTGTCGGTGGTGGGTTGCTTCATTTGCTCCCCCCCTGAGTTTGAACCTTAAAAGACATCAGTGGGAGAAAGAAAAAAAAAAGTGAAAGCAGTTGATTGGAAAGAAAGATGTCACAATGGATGCGAAGTGCATGGCAGGAAACAATAAGTCGGGGGGAAAACAAAGGATGAAACAACAGAGAGGAGGAGATATGAAGAAAGACGGAGATGAGTCTGGTCTGTAAAGTGCAGCTTGTCAGAGAGAAGCACTTGATTGTCTCTGACAGCTGAACTGATAGTGTACGTCTCCGCCCTTCCCATCTCTGGGGTGAACATCTCATCTCTTCCCCATCAATAGACTACCAACAAATACATTGTAAATGTTAGATCTTTTTTTTCCAGGAACACAAAAAGTGTTCCTGATTTCCTTCAGATTTGTTGAGCTGTGAGATGATGCCTCTGTTGATTTTCAGTTCGGAACATATCAGACTGAATATAAGGGCAAGAATAGTTTGGATGGACACAAAAAATTAGGCATTCAAGCTGCAGTTTGACACAAATCTGCCAAAGGTTCTTGCAGTGCTCACACAATGGCAGTTTTTAAACCAGATGTGGATTAAAGTTTACATACGTACATGTCTTATGGAAAACAGAAAAGAGTATTGCACAACTGTTAACCTACCGAGACACAAAACTGAAAAAAGTTGTGGAAGGAAAGAATTACTCAGACAAGCAGCCAAGAGGTTAACTTTGAGATTCACAGCTCAGAGTCTGTTAACATGATGAACACTAGTAATGCATTTCATTAATAGGACATTTATGATATATTGGCAAGAAAAAGGCTGTCTTGTTGTCATATTCTGCACTTTACAGAAGTCATTTTAGAGAAAGAGATGCTCTGGTTGTATCGGATCAAAATGTACCATTTTCCCTTACATGTCAAACAGTCTATGATCCTGAACAAATTTTCACATGCCACTTTACTCTAATTTAGTCTTTTAGCAAAATTTTACATAACTGAATCTCTTGTAGTAGATTAGTGTCTGTTCATGTCATTTTACAACTTAAAACAAAAAATAAATGAATAAATAAATACACCTAACAGAAATATTTACCTATAATGGAATGGAGATACTGCGCCACACTGGCGCAGTATCTCCATTCCTCTGCCTCTCGCCCAGAACGTTAGCTGGAGATAGACACCAGCAATCCTCCTGACACCACTAAGGGACAATGGTGTGTAGAAAATCAATTGATGGATGGGATGGACATAGTTATAGCCTAAATATCTATCACATAAAATCACGGTAAAATATACTCAAATTTGTGGTTAAAACAAAATGTGAAAAAGTTCTAGCGGATCGAGTTACTTTTACAAAGCAGTGTATTTCTGATCATATTTATGCAGAGGGCATCGCTAGGATGCACTGCAGAATGACTTTTCTTTCTTCTAAATTTAAAGGTTTAGAGCTTAAGGTTTACTAAGGGTTGAATATGTTGCTATGTTGACGCTGAATCATGTTCATCTTTGTTTAAAGCTGCCCTTGTCTTTTTCAGAAAGGAGAGACTGTGAAGCGAATACGAGAGGAGGTAAACTATCCATGATTTTAGACCTTCTACATGACATTTTTTATCATTCTTGCTCTGAACAATGAAGACACATTTTCTCTTTCACATTTAGTCACATTTTCATACTTTCTGTGACACTTAACTAGCTGAAAAGCATTCTTAACAAATACATTGCCTGAAATTCCTTTTAGGTAATGGAAACACATTTTCAATCTAAACCTTTTCTCTCCACTCTCCCAAAGCAAAGCTCAACAAATCCCTTTCGTCTTTCCCTTTCCCAATTACAGCAGTCTCCCTTTTTCTCTCTACTTGTCCCCCAATTTCCCTCTTTATGAATCTCAAGAGTGCAGCCAAACTAATGCCGCTTGGTTAGCTCTCAGTATTAAAAAGTAATTAGACTGACACTCATGGCGGCATATTTGATTCCTTCTCTACTGAAAAGGTTTTATGCTGTACTTTATGAGGCAGAAGGATAAACAGAAGAACAGTGAGGTCATTGGACAATGCTGCTGTGCAGAGCTGCAGGATGAAGCAGTCAGCCATTGTAGCCTTCCAGCCATCCACTCAGGCAGTGTTGACCTTTGTTGCTTCAGCTTCTCTCAGAGCGTCTTCCTCTAAACCCTGCCTTGAAACTTGGAATGACCTTAAAGGCAGAAGCAAAAAAAACTTTAGAAAACCCAGACAAAACGTCCCAGGAGTCATAATTAATGGAGATCGGAGTTGCACTTAGTAAAATATCTAAGCCTCTTTGATCCTTTGTTTATCTACATTTGAAAAGCTATTCAAGCCTGAACTCTACAATAAAGAAGTAACAGCTTAATTCAGCTTTTCCTGAATTTTCATGATGGATGAAAACATCTTTTAAATCTAAATTAGGATTAATAAATTGGTGCCAAATCTTAAGTAGCCATTGGGGTACAATCTGGACAGGCTGGCAGTCTATCACAAGGCAACGCGAAGGCACACAGTTCAGGCAGACAGGCACACAAAACTCACTTCTGAGGGGAATTTAGAGAGATCAATTTACCTAACATGCACAGTTTTGGACCGTGAGATGATGCTTGTGCATCTGGAGAGAATTGATAAATTCAGATTCTAATTTAGAAACATCAAAAAAACCTCAGAGAACCTTTTCTTTGCATTAAAAATAATAATACTTATTTAAAAAAAACTAATCTAGATAGAAGTGAACTGGATTATTTTGTATGACAAGAATAAAAACTAAAAGTTGCCTTAGTCGCTCTATTTTCACAGAACTGTACAGATGCTTACTCCATGAAACTCTGAATTATTATCTGAAATATTATTACGACGTCACTGCATCAAATTCTGAGACGTAAGATGAAGATTCTGGCTGCAGCATCTTATCTCAGCAAGAAACAAAAGTAAAGCTGTTTCCTTCCTGTTTCTTTCTTTCTCAGTTGTTTTAAAGATAATGTTTGAAATGTTGAAATGGTGTCTGCTAACTGCTACACAGAGCTGTGCGCGTGTCAACATCTCAGAGGGTTCCTGTCCGGAGCGGATCATCACCATCACCGGCTCCACGGAGAGCGTTTTCAGAGCTTTCACCATGATCACGTACAAACTGGAGGAGGTCGGTGTGACACACTCAACATCTCTACAATTTACTGCTAATTTACTGAAAATAGCTGATCAAACATAATTTCAACCTTCTGAGGGGGTTTGATGAAACAAATTGAGATAAGAGCAGAAAACACTTGCAGAGAGATTTTAGGATGTTGCCATAGTCATAATGGAGTCACAAATAAAGCTTGTCTTTGAAGTCTGCATAAAGTGCAAAAACACATTTTACCACATGATAACAAGACATCACTTCATGAGCTTCAGCTCAAATTCTTCCCTTAGTGTGTTCTTAAAGCTACTGATCACAGTCCAATGTAAAACAATAACAGAAAAAAAAATCCTATTTCAATATTTCAAAAGCATTTAATGTTCTTACAGATGAGATTGTTTTGTAAACTGTATAGATGCTATTTTGTAGCATAAAATCTATATAAAATGCATTAAAGTTTATGATTGTTAAATGACAAAATGCATAAAAATGTTTTAAATTTTATGTATGGCTGACAGATAATGACAGATAACTTTTGAATACCAAACACATCAAGGTGAAACATGTTGGGTTCAGCCTAAAAATGGCAAGTGCAACTAATGTATACCTGCTGATGCGAGGCGATTGCACATATCTGATCTAGGCTTCACAATCCGTAACTTCCCCTGGTGATTGTCTAGCACAACGTTAATTAATTTAGTGGAAGCTCCTCTCAGCTAAGGCCTCACAGCAAAGTCTGACAAGAAAACAGATGCTCAGGCCAACATCCCCCAGTAAAAATACACACTGCAGGAGCACAGTGCAGTTTTCATTAAAGATCTTTCACATTCACCTCGTTTCATCCCTGAAACTCCTGAGTTTCCATGGCAATATGCTGGCCCACCCACTCTGCGTGGTTTCCACTGTATAGTTGGGTTATTGAATGTCTGACACCTTTAATTAAAAACAAAAGGCATAATCAGATTGTTTTTGAACTAATTATTAGACTATGTACTTTTTTTCTGCCTCTATCAGAGCAGTTCAAGTTAATTTAATTCTTAGTTTGCTGTTGATTAAAAATGTTTCAGCCCTATTTTTGCAAATGCAAACACTTAATGACCAGAATCAACTTGTCCCAGGAATATAACAGTATTTAATGTAACTCCGTTCCGAAAACTAAATATCGCAAAATTAAACAAATTTACACAAAAATGTCAAAATTTGCACAGAATGGTAGAACCCTAAATAGCCTCTTTAGACAGTTTATTAGCAACAAAGTTAATTTGTTAATTACACTTTAAGGAATGCATGTGTGAAGACCAGCTTTACAGTAAAAGTGCCTGGGAGAACTGCTCCCTTTGCTTTAAGAGCCTTGTTTCAACATCACACAAGAAGAGTATTGGAATGTTCAGGACTATTTAGATATGGTGATTATATTTAGATCAAATCAAGAAAAGGATGCCCAGTCTGCGTGTTCCTCTTCTAATGAGACGAGACGTCAAGAGAGCCCAATCCGCCTCACTAAATGTAGCCATGAAGCACTGAGACACAAGAGACTCATCAAAATATCCCTGTAAACTTAAAGTTCACAGTTATTAGAATTACTGTGTGATTTATTTAATGAGTAAAATCCCCCTCGGCTGCACATCCATAGCTGTTCCCCTCATGAGTTAAACTCTTTTAACAGCAAGCTGGCACCAATACCAACCACTGATGGGAAGAAATCAATTTTTGCTGGGATTTTGAAGGTGAGGCGGAACATTTACATGTCAAATGTTGAAAGTGGAAAATTCTTCATTAAATAAAATATTTCATTCAAATAGTACACAGCATAACTAATGAGTTTCAAATGCAACAAAAACATATATACATTAACATTCTTCCAATTCTGTACATTGTAGCATTTAAATATTAACTTTAGGTGGATATTTTATCAGATAACCTTTAACATGTTAACAGCTTCCTGTCAGCAAAAAATACATTTTTGGTATTTTGTGTTGAGAACCAGGTTATAGATGTAGTTGAATTGTTCACACTGCGCAGCTGCAAATGGTGGGACACTTTAAGCTTTTAAACTTTCCTTTTTACCACAGCAATGCATTTTAAAATAAAATCAGGCTTCAGCTTACTAATAAATATGCTCTTATTTGAATCATGTAGAAAAATATAAAGCAATTTTTACAGCACTGTAACACATTGTGTTACAACAGTCTTTAATATTCTTTAATAGAGCATATTCAAGATATTGCTCTATCTTTACTATGTTAGGGATAGAGCAATATGAAGTAACAACTAATTGTGAAATGGGACTAAAAAAGGTCAGAGTGCATTTGAATTCAGTTCCCTTTACAATGATCAATTAAATCACTTTGTCTGTGCATAAGAGGCTTGTTAATGGAAAAAATGAGCATCATGAAGACCAAGGTTAGACATGGGTAACGCTTAAAACAGAGTTGTTTGGTAAAACAATCTCCTCATGTTGAAACACCTCGCAGAAAACTGTTCTGTCCATTATCTGAAAATAGAAATAAAGATACAACTACCAAGACCGAGACCAAAACAAGCCAAGAGGAACACAATTACTCCACAGAAGCTGCAGAAAATCCTAGCTCAGTCTTGCAAACATGTAATCTAGCCTTTATAGAAGAGTGACAAGAAAAAAGACAGTGTTGACAGAAAGTCTCTTTCTCAACATAAAAGCATCTAAATGTCAGAAGTTTGATGATATATCAAACTTAAATAATAAAAATTAAAGGTGTTATTATCTGTGAAACTGGCCCTGTATGAACTGCATTTTTAACTTTGGTACAAAAATGACAAAGGCTATTATTTGAAGGTAAAGTGATGGTATGCAGTATCACTCTTAACTCTGCCAAGATCAATGAGTGCATTTACAAGACACTAAAAATATAAATGTGTTTATTCGTTGTATAAAAACATGAGATAATGCAGAATTTGTTGCTCTCCGAGATAACTTTTGGCTCAACTCTGGATTTTTAGAGCCCTATATGTGGTTCACATTTTCCAATGCTGCATCGCCATGGCAACTTGCACAGGTTATGTTTCTAGCATGAAGGAGCAACACAAATAAAAGCACCGCCTTCCAGCAAATCAATACTGCTGGAAAATAAGAGGTAAAAAATAAATCTGTGCTTGACAAGACACTCATTTCTGTCTGAAATTCTACTGAATTAAACAGTAAAGAATTTTGAGGTGTGTTTTTTTTGTTTTACCCATACAAGATTCACATCAACTAGTTGAAAGCTACAGATCAAAGACTCCCAGACTTCACAGTTTTATATCCTGATTGTCATTTAGTCATAGATGGCCGACGAGTGCATCTTCTCCATTTTTACTCCAAACTTTAATAATGTATTTGGCCCAGATATTTTTTTTCAAATCAAGCAATGAAAATGATAATTTTTTGATAAAGAGAAGATTTGTTAAATTTTTACTGTCAGTTGCATGTAATTGCAGCATTCAGGTCCACTAGCAGTTGGCCTAGATGATTGAAAGCAGGAGGATAACTGCTGGTTCTAAAGAATTGCTGTCAGCTCACCAATTGAGCCTATTGATCAATAGGACTTAGAGTTGCCGGTCGGTGGTTCGCTGTCCGCTTTTTCAGCCTTTAAAATAAGCTATTAGCTGTCAGTCTGTCTCAGCACGATAAACAGGAAATAATGGAAAAAACTGATGATTTTGAAATCTTTCTTTCAATTAGATTTTTAACTAAGCCTCAGAACTAAATGAAAATTGAAGTAGCAGTATGTACACTTCACATAATTTTAAACCATAAAATGCTCTGAAAACATATAAAACAGTGTTTACATATAATTTTTAATTCAGCTCTTTCAAACTGATCCTCCTGGATTCAGTCTCAGGCTGCAGAAGTGAGCAGCACATTTTCCCCACAACCTTCCACGTGGTTACTGTGTTCTCTGTTGTATAGATTCCTGCAGTTTTATTAAACGTTTGAAATGTCATTAAAGGCAACAGACAGGAGTGGAAGAAGAGAAGCTATATTCCTTCCCAGCCTCCTGGGAATGTTGCTTGAACCTGACAATTTATGATTCAACCAGTATGGACACAACAGACTTTAGCTGTAGTTGGAGGGTTGCTGCAGGAAATATATTCCTCTCACTTCTTGTTTTCTCCTTTCCAATAATAATTTTGCCCTATCTTGTTTCCTCTCCCCCCTGTAGGATCTGAATGCACTGGTGGCCAATGGCACCATAAGCTCCAAGCCACCAGTCACTCTTCGGTTGGTCATCCCTGCCAGCCAGTGTGGCTCACTCATTGGGAAGGGAGGCGCAAAGATAAAGGAGATCAGAGAGGTGAGAAATTAATCTATTGCAGAGAATATATGAAATATAAAAAGAGCAAATCTGCTTCTGGAAATGAGAGATGAAGGGTGTAGCTGGAGGTGAGGGACCTTCCGTTTCATTTTGTAGTTTCCTGGCTAAAGTCCTTCAAACATCGAGTCCCATGCAAATTAAGAAGTAAGCTATTAAAAAAAGTTCAGCTTCTACCTAGGTTAACATAAAAAAATAATAAAAAGCAAATGAATGAATGTGGTTACAGGCTGTATTATGGCAGGCAGTTTTTGCCCTGTTGTCTGAGAGTTATCTACCCCAGATCACTGAGGTTCTTCCCCAACTTTAAACCCCTGACTAAGTTGGATGATCTATAAATCAATGTCTTGTCCTAATTTATATAGCTAAATTTAGTTTTATCTCTTTGCATTTACAAACTTAAATTCTACAAGAACAACAAGTTGGAGTCATTGTGTCAAACGCTAATAGCGAGATAGGAAAAAGCATCTAAGTATTTTGCCACTTACTAGTGGAATTGACTCAAAAATCATCTACATTTAAAGATACTCAGACATGTATAATTAATGCTTTCTAGATTATTTCATTACTGTTGCATATGTCATGGGACCCATTTTTAGCTTTGATTACATTTGCATTTTTAGACAATGCACATAAAATATTTATGCCTGAGTTGTATTTGCAAATAGACTAAAATAAACTTGTTTAACATCAACGTGTCAGAAAAACACATAAAAGATAAGGAGGTTGCACTTTTATTTGTATTTTCTTTTTAATCATACATGGGGTTTTCTTTTAGTTTATAAGTTTTGTATTTTGACTATGGTAAATGCTCTTACTGCAAATGGGTTTGTTTTTTAGCAAAGTGTTTAGCTTTTAAATGTTGCTTTAACTCTTTTATATATAAATGAAGAATTCTTGGAAAGTAGAAAGACCATTCAGTAAATGATAATAATAAATGTTTATTAAGAACCTTTGATGTTGGTCTTATTCCAAGTAGGTTAAGAAACTTATTGAATCCAGTCGAAGCAAAGTGAAACGTTACGGCAGAGTGATCATGAATGGCCTTATCTCCTCAATCAAATTGATCTTTATGTCCTGTAACATTTACAGAGCACAGGAGCCCAGATACAGGTGGCAGGGGATTTGCTGCCCAACTCTACTGAGCGAGGGGTTACGATATCTGGGAATCAGGACTCAGTAATCCAGTGTGTGAAGCTCATCTGCACAGTAATCCTGGAGGTAGGAGGCATACGGTTCCTCTCTTTGCTGACATTTGGAAAATCCTTCCCGCTGCAGCAGTGGGAAGGTAAAGACTGCTGTTGACATGCAGATTAGAGTTTCACCCCACAGCTTCTAGCTTCGCTGCTGCAGTAGCTCACATATTTCTCGTTGGTTGCATGACCTCTTTGTTATGTAATATTCCTATGAGTGTGTTGCATTGAAGCTGGCGCAGCCACAGTGAGAGTCTTTGTGTAGCGGGGGTCACACAGTTACAAAAGAGCAAGCTTCTTTAATGTTAGGGCTTGTTGTACTGAAAACAGGGGGGGTGGGGGGGTCTGGCTCTGAGGTCAAAGTTCTATCTCCTAAAAGACAGAAGTTTGCTCACCGAAAGTAAAGTGGCCAGCAGCACATTCTGTGCACCTTTATAGACAACATCTCTCTTGAGAAAATTGACAGGGCAGAAAAATAGAAAAATAAAAAACAACCCCAAGCCTGGTTTTCTCAATGTGTGTTAATGGAAGTGCACAAGCGACTTTTTGTTTCAGCGCTGCAGCTGGACCTGGCTGACTAATTGCTAGTTTGAACCAGTTTTCTTCAAAGGGTTGCAACTTTCATTAGGATTCTGTTCCAGCGGCATCTTGCTTTCGGCTCCCAAGATTTAAATTATGCAAAGTTATACAAAGATTTTATGACTGTTCTACATTTTCAACTCAAAAGCGCATCATGTACGCTTTGTAATCTCCTTTTCTTATCAGCATTTGAATAATTTAATCTTGAAATAACTCTGTGTCACCAGAGGCTTAATCCAAGCAAAAGGAACCTTGGTGTGTGTCACATAATAAAACACAACTATTATCGACATATAACATTTATTTTTGTAGTTTATGGCAAATTTATTTTGCTGATTTAATTAAAAACGTGAAACTCAGACAAAGATGGCAAGTCCTGTTGGAAAATGAAATCAAGAGGGAATCATGAGGAGCTCAAAGAAAATTACATTTTGAAGTTTCAATAGCTGTAGCCTCATTTCATTGAGTTTCACTGAGTTAGTGAAATAAATACATTTATCTAAATTATATAATTTTAGATTTATTTGTACATAGTCAATGTAAAATTTAAAAAAAGAATTAAAACAAATGTGGCAAAGGCAGATGCTCAATCCATTGCTATTATTTTAAGACTTGTCTTTATTTTATGCTTTTCAAGTTATTATTTTAATCAATCACTGAATTAATGAGGTTAATGTTTAGAGTATAACTTTATGTTCCCTTTGGTAAAGGTTTCAGCCTCTGATTATTTGTTTTTTCTCCTCAGTCTCCACCTAAAGGTGCCACCATCCCCTATCGACCGAGTCCCTCACCAGCTGCTCTCCTTATTGCAGGGAACCAGGTAAGAAATTTAAATATTTCAGGTGTGAGTCGATTAATACTTGGATAGAGGAAATAATGCAGAAAGAAATATAATTTCAGTAAAATAAATTTGACATTTATTAAATAATTACTTCTGTTGGATTTTATTTTAAGAGGTCATAGCTAAAATAAATTATAAGGACACTTGTTTCTTTGTATAAGATTAATTAAATTAACATTTTAATTAGATTAAAATATGTTGACTTCCTTGTTATGAAAATATTTTATCAAAATGAAAAACCTCCTCATCATAACAGAGGAAAGTAGAAGATTATCAGTAAGTTATTAGCTGACTTTTCAAGCTGTCCACCAACACACCAACAAATGTCTTCCAACAAAAAAAATACAGAGGGTAGGGAACTAAAATAACTGCCACCATAAATCAACATAAGTGTTTTCATCTATGAGGCATAAGTCATTTCTATTTTATGTTCCATTTGCAGTTATGTACACTACGCTTTTAAGAAAGAATGAAAGAAAGAGAGAGAGAAACAAACAAACAAAGGAAAGACAAAAGAAAGCTCAACAACTTATCCCTGTTATTCTTCTACTTTAAAAAGTTATGGCATCTTTTTGTTTTTCTTTGAATTTGTTTATTGTTTAGCAAAATATCTGCTTATTACTGTGGAAATCCAGGATAACTATTTGGGAATACAAATCTGTGTTTCAACATTATTTTTCTTATTTAATTATATCAGAAAAAAACACAAATACAATAAGTCTCATGATGGATTGTTGTGATGTAGCAAGGTGGTGTCGGGGTTGTTTGAGGCAGTAAAACAGAGTAGAATGATAAATGGTTAGAGGAGGGCCAATGATATTAATGAAGCAGAATAGTAATTTACTGTTTATGCCGTTGTACTGTTTTTGGATAGATAAATAAATGGTGGCATAATAGAGGATGAAAAGCATTTCTAGTACAGAAGATCTGGACCTTTGACTATTGAGAAACCATAGCTTGCTATAGGTGCATTTTTTTCTTTTTCATCTGCTTATTTTACTATCCCTGTTTTAAAGACAAGAATCCTATTGAAGGTCACTGGTTGGAGACTGAGTGGATTTTGCATGTGTGAAATGACTGGAACTCTAAAGATGCTGTTGTATGAGAAGGGGCAGATACCCTCAGACCACCTTCCTCCCGTCCCCTCCCTGTGGAGCGAATCACAAGATTAGCAAGTGAGGTTGGAGGCCTGCCGTCTCCTCTGGCTGTAGCAGCAGCCAGATATTCTGCATAGCTGTCAGCAGTTCTGATACTGATTGTGCTGCTTCAGACTCGAGTTAATTTACAGAATGGCTCTGTGTTTTTGATATTCCTCATAATAGGCAATAAAATTAAACCCGGGGCATGGGGCTGGTCACTGAGAGGAGGCTTTAATGAAAGCTGTGCCGTGATAAGGATGCCTAAATCTGTGAGGGAAATGAAATAGGGTGGGAAAGGGTCTATGGAATGAGTCATAGCCCATAAGCCTGTTTCGTGTGTAAAAGTGTCAGAAATGCAGGCTTGAGAGGCTATCGCGGACCAAATTTGATCTGTGGCAACAGCTAAAAATAAACTAAACATTTTAAGCTTCTATTTATTATTCTCACATCATATGTAGTTCTCAAACTTATGGCTAGTATGCACAGATTTACTTCCACCCACTTGCACTCCAAGCTGAAATATTTGCAGAGCGTTGCAGGCATGACAATATGGTAACCTATACATTGGAGTGCAAAAGTATTTATTCCCTGAACTCCTTTGCTTTTTGTGAAGTTAGATCCAGAAAGCTTAGTGTGCTGTAATGGGATTTAATGTGATAGACCAAAACAAAGTCACACACAATTGTGGAGTGGAAGAAAAAAAATTATATGGGTTTCAAAAATAAATGTGCAGAGTTTGTGTTTTTAGTCTCTTTCACCCTGATACCCCTATAGGATCAAAGGTCTTCAGCAATCTCCTAATTGGTAAACAAAGTCCAAAATTAAATCTCAGTGAATTACAGCTGCTTTAGATAATATTAGAGAACAAACAGCATAATGAAGACCAAGAAACACAGCAGACAGATCAGGGGAAATCTTTGGAGCAGATTAAAACTGGGTCATTTTCTTGAAGATTACAAACTTGACATTTTTCACTGAACACTATTTAATCCATCATCAGAAAATATTAAATGTATAACAAAACTGCAAACTTAACAGGGCAAACTGTCTTCCTCCTAAATAAAAAAATGACATTAACCCAGAGAAGCAGCCGAAACAACCATGTTAACGGTAGAGAAGCTGCAGAAAACCACAGCTCGGGTGGAAGAAAACAACCATCAGCCATGCAGTCAACTATTCGGGCCTTAATGGAGGAGCAGCAAGGAAAAAAAAGCTATGTCAAGACCTGTTTGCATTTTTCAAAATGATCAATATTCCAGCAAGTAGAACGGTTACAAAATGTAGCAAAATTCAACTTGTGTGAATACTTTAGGATGGCGTTGAAATCTCTACTCGCCTCCCACATTTGTTTCTGTGTCTTTTTAGGTTTTTGACGCATCAGAATTTGCCCCCCACCCTCTCTATTCAGTCACCCAGGGTGGCCTGGACCTCCAACAGGTAAGTGGACTGATCCCTGATGTGCAGTCTGTGTAACATGTAATATTCTCCTTAAAGTCTCTTGAATAAACTTGTCTCTGTGGGAGCCAACTTGTTTCAAGCACTAGTCTTTAAACTCCCCTGTAGAGCGGAGGAATGAGTGTTAGCTCTGTGAGGAGCTGAGTGATGATAGAGAGCACGGCTTGAGCTGTAGGTGCACAGAAACACAGTCCAACATGGGGTATGAGGCATTAAAACCAACAGCTGAGCGTAAAGCTGCAGCTATTGTTCTTGCCTTTCATAGGAGCTATAAGCAGTGCTGAAACTTGATGCCATTGCACACCACCACCGCAGATCCACCATGTCTTTTTTTGTCTCGCCATGCTCTGCACCACAAACATTTCGGCTTTAGGAACATTCGTCCCATGACAGCAGAGGAAACAGCATGGAAAGGGCAGCCTCTAGCTGAGGATAATAAGATCTAAGCATTCAACACATTAAGGGGGTTTGTAAATTCTAACAATATTTCATGAATTGACACTGTTTCTGATCTTCCGGATTTAGACGCAGCTGTGATGCATTGATACAGTTCAAGGATGAGCTCTCCTCTCCCATTTATGACCGTATAGGATGGACTGGTAATAGATTCCAGTCTGCTGGCGTCAGACAAAATTGAGTTAAGCTAAGTGCTGTCTGGTAGGGCCATAACTGTAATGAGGAAGGGATATAAAGACACCCCCTTAATTATTCAGATGGATAGATACATCCATAGCTCCATGTTTTACTTTTCAGCTGTTGGGTGGTGTCTTGAGTTTTGATGCTTCAGCTATTGTTTTCCACAGTTCACCTTTAATTCAGAAATTTCTATCTAAATGTGTCATTTTGCTTTCTCAGCAATAAAATCTGGCTGTAATCATTTGTCAATGATCAAGTGTGCAACTTTAATGTTTGTGTGTAGCCCTCAGAAGAAGAGTTCATTAAGTAGATAGTGAGACATTATCACCAAAGAACCACAAACAACTAAGGATGTTACTCTGCCTTCCCTGAATGCTTCAAGGCGATTCAATAAAAGAACATTAGATAATTTAAGTTAAACATGACTTTATGCACAAATGTTGCAATATTTTATTATCTAACTATCACAACTTGAGTAGGATGGCTAAAGAAATCTCACTGATGTTTATCAGCAAGATTGCTATTTATTAAAAATTCAATACATTGCTAACAATTAGCATTGGTGCTAATTGCTAGCAGATTTGTAATGACGGATTTGTAATGACAGACTTACAAATCCGAACTGAGCTGGACTGGAATAGGAACTCATAATGGACACCATTACATAATAAATCATCTTACATTAGATGTGCACATTTTCGAGAAGCCTCTGTTTAGCCTGGCTCAAATACAAGACCAGAAATTTAACATTATTAAATTAGTTGACTGATTGTCTTTTTTCATGTCAATTGTGGCAGAATTATTTTTGATAAAATTCTGTTCTGCAGTTCTTTTGAGTTACCGTTTCAGCATTTCTTCTCCCTTGACATCTTTGTTTTCTCCCGCAAGAATTTTGAAATATTTTGCTTTTATCAACTAAAGACTATTTTCTCAGTAATGTGCAACATTTTGTTGCCCCTAAACAAAGACATTATTACTCTCAGTCAGTAGAAGATGAAGTCAAACACACAGTGACTCTACTATTTCAGCTGCTTTTCTGCCATTTCATTCAGCTGTTGTCCTTGGCCTTACCTAGTGCAGCTTTATCTGATTGAGTGAACAACCTGCTCCATGTGCCAAAAACCACTCCAGATTCCAGATTTATCCTGCTCTTTGGAAAAGCACTTTGGATGTTCTTTGGATTTCTTTTATGCAGTTTTAATAATAATTTGCAGCAAACTTTGAGCAGAATTGTCTCACTGAGCTATCAAGGCAATTTTCTGACCTTGGTACTTTTTCATAGAATTGAAGACAAGCTGAATCAGAACATAAATGATGTGATTTTCTTGACGTTCATTGAAAATGTTAGTTTTTAGGATAATATCTTTTCTGATTTTTTTTCAATAGCTTTGTTGCTATGACATACAGTCAGTGTTCAGCCATTTCTTGTTCATTTGTTTAATGAGACTAAAACCTGCATTGATAAAACACCTGTTATGCATATGGCGTAATGTATTTTTTCAATAAATATTTAAAAACATATTGACTGTAATATTTTTGCAAAGTTATGCTGGTTACAAAAGGATACTTGGCAATTTAACATTGCCAGTTATCAAAAACAGGAAAACACATAATGATAATAATGGTTAGCATAGCATAACTAAACATTATTAATGTTAGGACACACTAACTGCAATTCAGTACCATTATGATTTTGGTCCAGTTACATTAGGAGAACCAACAGCAAAATATGAAGCAAAAGCTTGAGTCTCACTCCAGAAGACTGGGATTTGTATATTGGACATGAATCAATTTTAAAGGTTTCTTTCGTCTATAATACATTGAAAATGCACAGTAATCAATGAGTCACTGTTGGCTTCACCACGTTTGAAATATTTATGCTTTTGGGTGTTTATTAACATACTACTTCATAGCTATAAGGACAGCTATGTTTGTGTAGCACAAAGCTCTAAAAAAAATTAATATTCTTAATATTCTGTCAATTTGCCTGACATTGTGTTATCAGGTGCACAGTTCATTACAAATAATCATTTCCTTTATTTCAGTAAAAGAGGTGTGAAAAAAACTATGTATTACTTCAGATTTGGTAATTTCACCATGGTGAAAAAATACATTTGGATAGTTTTTTTTTATCCATCTTTGCAGTGATGGTACATCATACATCACAGTGGATTGTTATAATTGTGTGTAATATTATAGACCCGGTATAGAAATGTTTCTATTCATATGTGTAGATTGTCCAGGACAACAGAAAACTGCAGACACAGCAGTTCTTAATAAAACTTTAATGAGCTATTTTTAATGCTGCTGGCAACACAACTCAAATACTACTGACCTCTATCATGGCAACAGCTCTGAAAAATACACAGAAAGGACATTTCTGCACTGGGTCAAACAAAAGCTAACAGTTGTGTCTGAATCAATCAATGAACACAAGAATGAATTTATACTTTATATTTATCCAATGATTGTTTCTTTTTAGTGGAAATGTGGACATCTGTTTCTTTTTCTGCTTTATGTTATTGAGCAAAAACAGGTTGTATTCACAGCGAAGCACTTTCATTAGGAAGCTGCAAATTTATTGCTTTTGTGACGTTTTTACTGCTATAATTTAACTAATGCAGAATGCTCTGTTACAGGCCTACACCTTGCAAAATCAATATGGCATTCCACATTCAGAGGTATGGCTGCTTCTAGGAGAATTGTGATTTAACTAAACATGGGCCAGTTATGGTAAAAGTCATATAGAGGTTTTAAAATGATGCATTTCAAAAATGCTCCCATTGTCCTATTATTGCTGCATATTTATGTCCTTTGATTGAGATGTTAGAGAAAGAACTGGAGGGCATGCTGTAAAGTACTGCAATGCTGACCCTCAATTCTCTGTTGCTGGTCAGCAAACTGCAGAAACTCAATCTCACACTACAATGCATTGTCTGCAATCTATTCTTCTAACAATTATCTGACCTCTAAAGGCCACCTCTAGATTATACATATTTAATTTCCAGATGGTCAGTTGATGTTTAAATATGAAATGTAAAAAAGTTCATCCTGCCATCCTGTTCTGATAGAGCTGACCCCTGAATTCCACACTCCTCATCCTAATGCATACACACTATTCAAAAGCAACACTTATATATTAAAGACATGGCAGGACTTGATGTTCCACAAATTGTCCACTTCATCACATTTAGACCTGAATTGTTTTCAGTACACTAGCAAACGTGGGAGGACGGGAAAGAATGTGACAGCTGCTTCATACGCAGTGTGTTATATAATCTCTGCAGCAGTAGGAATAATTGTTGCTTCTCCCTTTTGAATCTATAGCTAATTATTAGTTAATGTAATTCATGTTTTAGAGGAACAATGAAAATATACTTTTAGCCTAGGAATCTTACTGTAAGAGTATCACAATGGCCCATGTCAAATTTTATGCAACCTGATGAGTTTGTGGTTCACACGTCTCTGGTTCAAGTTCTTCTTCTTTGTTTTCCAGCTGGCCAAGCTGCACCAGCTGTCCATGCAGCAAGGCCTGAGTCCCATTGCCCAGCCTGCCTCGACAATCATGCCTGGTATGTGTTACTAGTCAGGACTTCTCTTGATTGTGCTCCGTTGCTCTGACACGTCCCCCACTTTAGCCATATGTGGCTTTTTAACCTGCCCACAGTAATGGGAGGTAAAGGACGGCTGTTATTAGCAGAGCTGATTTGGAGCTTTGTCAGTTCGCCGGGAGGAGACAAGGTTTCGTAGCTCTCTTGAACCCGACAGCCTGACTGAGAAAGTATTATGTGTAATGATATGTTCTGCAGTGTCAAAGAACTGGGAGGGGAAAAAAAAGGTGCCATGTTAAACATCAAACCATTAAAATGGAAATGGCTATAGCTGCAAGTTTACCACTGATAAAGTTTTTTTGCAGCACACCAGGGGTGGACTGTGCAGCTTCCAAACTAAGGGAGTTCAATCTTTATGTAAAACCTCTGATATGTTGGTTTTATTCTCTGAATGCTTATATTTTCTCTCCCTCAGGTTTGGACTCAAACTCTCAAACATCTCAGGAGCTTCTTATTCCCAATGATGTAAGAAAAATCCACTTGTTTTTTTTAAGTGTCGGTATTTCCAGTCCTCATCTCACATTCACACAGCTCTGCTGCAGGTGATGAGATGCAACCATGAAGATGCTGCAGTGTGACTTCAAAAGAGATAAAAGCAATGTGGGCAACTCACTAATTATCCCCTCATTATCCTAACCTCAGACTACGCCAAGGTTAAAAGGATTTTTGAGCTGATATGGATCCATTTTTGCATTATTGTGCGGGCTGCACTTGCAGTGTCTTAGACTCACTCCCATGAGTGATCAGTGAAATCCTCTCATGTTTCCTGACCTACTTAGAAGCTGTCTGCTGTCAAAACAGCCAATAAGAAAACAGAAAGAGAGAGATCCGTTCCCTCTTCACTTGCTCAGCCTCCGCTCGGGTTTGATGAGCAGACTCTCTGATCTCAGAGCAAAAATCACAATGAAATAATCAGTCCGGCGTTAGGCGTGGCTGCTTCGATGTCAGTTCTGCCGTTACATCGCTGCGTCCTCCAAACAATAAGAGAAGTAAATACTGCAATGAAGTCTATGAATATTTATCACTCATATCCTCAGAACAGCAAGTGAAATGCTGCAGAATATGTTAAACAATATGATCTGTGTTTACAATGACTTGCAAAAGTATTCCAACCCACTGAGCTTTTTTCACATTTTATCACATTAAGCACAAAAGTCAATGTATCCTTTTGAGATTTTATGTGGCTGACCAACACAACGTAGTGGATAATTGTGAAGAGAACAGGAAAAGATTCATAACTTTCATTATTTTTTACAAACAAATATCAAATATCTAGTGTGTTTCATTCAGCAGGAATTTTTTGGAAAATTGCTCTGTTTCAGTCAGAGTGCCTGTGAACATTGATTCTCTATTGGATTTGGATCTAACATATGAATATGCTTTGATTTAAGTTTTCCCATTGTAGCTCTGACTGTACATTTGGTGTTGTCCTGCTGGGAAGCAAGCCTCCACTCCAGTCTCAAGTGTTTTGTAAACTCCAAACGTTTTCCTTCCAAGATTGTCTTACAGTTTTCCCCATCCATCCTCCCACCAACTGTGACACTTCCTTGTCTTTCATGAAAAAAAGCCTCCCCAGAACTTGAAGCTGCCATTATCTTGTCTGGGGGTTTTGAGTAGGTAGTGAGGGGCAGGGATTTGTTTACTGCAGGTTTACCAAAAAAAAGAGAAGAAAAAAGGAAAGGAAAGAAAAGAAAAGAAAAAGAAAAAGAAAAGCTCTGCTTGCTCTGTCTTTCACTTTTGGCTTGTGGCAAACTAAAAATAAAGACAGCTTTCTTTAAACCATGTCTTTTAGACAGATTCTCCCACCTGAGCTGTGGCCTTGTACATCTCCCCCAGAGTGACTGATTAAGGCTCTTCTTGTACAGCTTGTCAGTCTGTGCAAGATAGATATCCATCTACATAGATCAGGATCTTTTTTGTTGCTAGGTTTGCAGTCGTGCTGCATTGCTCCCATTTTCAGATGCTGGACTGCATCTAACAATGCTTTGTTAGATGTGTAAAAATTGAACATTGGTTTATATCCTTACCCTGTTTTAAACTTCTCTACTATATTATTCATGATTTGTTTGCAGTAATCCTTTTGTCTTCATAGAACTATTTGTTTACTAATCTTTTCCTTCATGGATCACCTGGACTCTTTTTACTAAATATTTGACTTCTGTAGGCATGTCGGTATCTCTACTGGATTTTATTTACGGGTACCATATTAGGGGCCTGAGTACGTCTGCAGCTTTTTCTTGCAATATTGAATAAAGTTCCATTGAGATCATGTAAAATATGTTAAAAAGTTTCAGGGGTATCAACAGTTTTGCATGGCCCTGTGTTTACACTATTGCGTAGGTATGTGGCATTATTTAGCAGGAGCAATGACAAATTAGCAACAGACATAATTTACTGCCTGCCAAAGAGAAAATTAAATAAAAATAAATCCATTGTTTTCATTTTCTGGACAGTGTGTAGTAGGATATAGCTAGATGCCTTAATCATTTCTAAATAACCAGCAGGTCCCCCGTTACTGCCTCCCATCCCCAAAGACACCCCCACATACCAAGCAACACAATGTACCAGAGGACCGAGGGAGTCCAGCGCGGTACGTGACAGGGACAGCTGTGAGCTCCAGCCATTGTTCCAGAAGAGAGGACTTACAGCCGTGACTGAGCCTCCTCGGCCCGCCGTAAAACCCCCGCTCCCCTATCCTCCTCAGAGCCGCACAAACCCACTCTGTGATCGCACACTGAAGCCCTAAAGGAGGCTTACACACACACACACGCAAACAGAGGCTCACAGATGCTCTCAGAAACTGCTTACACCCAGTCAGCATTGTGCTGCTGTGCCTCTGCGGAAGAGGGGAGATTTAGCAGGAAGAAAAATGGTTGCACCCTTTGCTACACCATCCTTCTTCTTGTGTCCTTTTTAAATGAATGTCTCAGCAGGAGCTCATCGATATATGGGCCACAAGTAGACCAGAGCCACCGTGCGGCTTCGCTTTTAACGAATGCAATCATCTGTGAAATCACACCTGCCTATATTTAGATTTTTTTATTTTTCTCAGGTTGTTCCTACAGAAATGATAACAGTATGAGGTCATGAACAGAGAAGCAGGCAAGCTGATGACAGCTGTATGCTATTGATAGCCGGTAGAGATTGTTGCTCTCAGTTAGGAAGAGGCTTTATCAGCTATATATGGTCTGTGGCGACCATTGTCTGGAGTGTTGCTCTTTGGGCTGGGTGCTCTCTGTTCACCCCCCACCTGAACGAGCCAATAATAGCCAGGCTGACCAACCGAGTCGCTCTGACGGACTTTGGACCGCGCCACTCACTTGTCAGAAACGCAGTCGGAAGAAATCCAAAGTTTGTGTGTTACAAGTCAAGACAAAGTCAATGATCAATAAGCATCAGCAGCTATTAAACTTGCTACACACTCATCCTACAAGCATTTCATCACTGTCTACCTCACTTGCTGTATATTTGGCTACATAAACTCTGCTGCTTGAGCATCTACACACCTGCACTTGAGTTGCCGCTAACTCCGCTCCCGCTAAATATCCATTGCTAAATCACCCCCACCTGGAACCCAGGTGGGGGTGAGAAAAGCAGAACAAAAGTAATAATGTTTTTTGGGATGCAAGAGAAGGTCTGGTCGTTGTCTCTTCTGCTACCAGCAGAGAGAACGCTCAGGCCGACGGGAACAGAAACGCATGTTATGCATTCGAGCTATTTTCCCATTATGTTTTTCCATTAGTGCAGAGATGCATCTAGCTAGCGTTTGTTTGGGAAGTGATTTGTTTGGGAAGCCGTCACCACTCTGTGGAATCAATAACCTTTTAGCTACTCAGATTAATGAGAGGCAAATGTGCCTCATCCCGTCTCCTTTACTGTTATTACGCAGTAGCAATTAAGCCAGACCCCGGCAGGGTAGAAAAGTGCATTTGACATTCATGATGGATGACCAAACATCTAAAGAGCAGCAACCTAACTGCAATATTTGAATTTGTCAGCATTAGGTCAGCTAAACACAACTCCTGGTTTCTCATGGCTTGCTGTTTTTGTTTCAGTCAGAAAGTTTTGTTGCTGAAGCAATTTATCTATTTATAATTTGAATTTTTGCCCAACTTATTGGCTATTTTGATTTTTAAGATATTTGAAAATGAACACAGTCAAAAAGGATAGTGCATCCAATCCATTACATTTTATTCAAGTAAATGGTCATCCAACAAATTCATTGAAATCAGAGTAAAAACGTATCTGATAGAAAAGCAGAAACAATCTGTAACGGTACTGATTTCTGAAATTTAAGATTATTATTAACACTGCAAACCGATTGACCTTTAACCTCTGCAGCTGATTGGCTCAATCATCGGCCGTCAGGGAACCAAGATCAATGAGATCCGACAGGTGTCGGGAGCTCAGATTAAAATTGGCAGCCAGCTGGATGGAACAAGCGACCGCCATGTAACCATCACAGGAACACCAGTCAGCATCAACCTGGCCCAGTACCTCATTACCTCGTGGTAAGACCCAGTGACGTGAAAAAGTCATGTAATGAGTTGCCACAGAAGGAGCACACTGACTTGAGAGGGTCAGAAGTTGTAAGTATTAATGAGGTGCCACCTTCTGCTGCTCGTGATGTTGCAAAAGGCAATGGAGAGAAACTGAATTTGGTTGTGGTGACATATTTTTTATAACGTAGTATTATATTTTAGAACATAGTTTCAAATCAGACTAATTTGCAATTTGCGCACAACACAAAATACTTGTAAACAGGATTTGTTTATTAAAGGAAAGTGAATAAAATGAGAACGAATTACAAATGAAAACTTTTTTCTCAAGGTGAGACATCAAATGAGACTAAGTGTTTCAGTTAAGATAATTCTGTTTGCTAAATGCCAGAATAATGGACACACTATTTATCTAAGGAATGTTTTCATCTTTCTCATCACATTCACAAGGTCACAGATTTTCTAGCTTTTTGCGTGACAATACTGTAAACATTATTAACTAGACAGAGTACAAATATGACATAACTTAGCTTTTATAATTGACTTTGCTCTGACAAAACATTTGCTCATTTTTCTGGTTTAAGTTTATTTTTGTTAGGATAAATTGAGACAAAGCAGAATGCTACCTACTGCTAAGATACTGACTGAGAATATCCTCTATGATGGAACCATAAGACATTTCTGCTATGCCTTTAAAAATGCGAAATAGTGATACTGTTCAATCCAGTAATCCATTGTCCTGTCTTCATGTCTCTTTATTCTTACCATCTCAGTTTAGAGACAGCCAAATCCACGGCCCAAGCAGCCACCATGGCCTCTCCGGTTGACCTCAACATGGCCTTCACCCAGCCCACCTCCCCCACCGCCTCTCCTGCACCCACTCTGGCCGCTGTCAGCACTCTGACCCCCGCTCACATGCTGGGCACCCCGTACGGTGCCATGCCGCTCTCTGGCCTCCTGGGGATGAAATCCGTCCCCTTTCTGACTCTGTCTGGCCCCGCCCCCACTGTGGCCGCCACCGCGGCACCCTCTCACACCACCCTTGCCGCCTACACCGCCAAGATCTCCTCAGCAAACTGCATCAAAAAGCCAGAGAGACAGAAGTTTGCTCCTTACTGATGAGAGTCGGCTGAAAGACAGCTGCAGTGCTCCTCTATAGAAGAAACGCCTGATGTAGCCATATCCACCTGAAGAGATGCTCCGGATTTTAACTCCACCACGCAGCAATGGAGAGTGCTGGAGGATACCATTAAAGGTTTATTTACAATTATAATTTGTCATTTTCTTGTGAATTTATGGACTGGTTTCATCATTGCCTCATTAGTGTTATTGATCATTTTGGGGAAAAGAAAAAAAAACTCACCACAAGGACACGTGTTTAAAAGGTTTACATGTGTACCTCCAGTAAAAAAAATCAGCTAAGTATTTATCCTTCAATAAATTTGTAAATTGTAATCAGAATCAAATCTCTGTCTATTGTTTGATGCTTTTATACAATGTCTGTTTGCCTCAAGAAGTTTTTAAAAAATTTGTAAATGTCCCAGAGTGTCTTTTTTTTTATAATTTCTGCTCTGGTACTGTACTTTACTTCAGTGTTATGTCTGTTTTGTTGGATTTCACTTTAAACGTAAAACTTGGTTAATCTTTATTTATTAGTATTGTTTCATTTATTAAAAGTATTTTTTTTCTGATACTTCAGGTGCATCTGTTTCCAAATTCATTCAAGCAGCCGATCCTATTTCAGAATAAATGCAATAGTTTATATTTTAGGAAATAGAAGATGCAAGATCAGATTCGGGGTTGCTCAGTTTGTTGTTTTTGTTGACAAAACGCATGAGAGGGGTTTTTCATCATGGTGCTCTCATGCCCCTAACAATGACTGCAGAATAAATACCAAACAGAAAATATCTCAGCCGCCGTGACGTTAATGTAAGAATGCTCAGAATCCACTTTCATGTGCAACTCGCTCTGCAGGTCCCTTAGGACAAAATATAGTCAGAGTCCAGGGCAGCAGAGTTTTCAAGCAAAAAAAGGAGAAAAAAAACACAATCCAAGAGAGAGAAACAAGGGGGAGAAGAGAAGAGTGAACATTGCTGCTGTAAACATGAAGTATCTGCATGTGGTGCAGCAACATAATCCTCAGGAGAAAAAGCGAGCTGCCTTTTATCCGAACTCTCTTCTTTTTCTTCTTGTGCCTGCATCATAAATGTATGAAACACTGAGGTGACAATCCCTGCTTGACCAAAAGGCACGCATCTTGGAAGATAAGTCAAACTGACGGTGTGTCGACAATGTTGGACCAAAAGAACTAAAACAGTACATCATTCAAAACGTCAGTGAAGAAATGAAGTTTACACTAATAAATGTTAAGGTTTTTCAGAAAACAGTTCCCTACATACAGCAGCTAATAAGGAAATACTAACTCAAACAGTGAAAGGGAACAACTGCTACAAGATTTTCCTTTCTGAAATGATGTGCTGTCTGGTTTCTTTTGTTGTGTTTCCTACTATTTTTATGTTTTTCAGTTGTTTATTGGGCCTACATTAAATCAATGATCCAAAAATTTGAACAGTGCGGCACAACTGCAGATCTAGCAAGACATGGCACTCAACTTGAAGTGACAGGTAAGGACATAATTAATCAGAGAAGCACCCGAGGGGCTCTTGGCAACTCTGGACAAGCTACAGCAAACCACAACTCAGGTGGAAGAATTTGTTAACATGACAACTATCAGTCAAATGGCGACTTTTGTTGGAGACATACAAAAATAAAGTTACTGTTGAAAGAACGTCAGAAGCCGTGGGGCACAAAACATGTGGAAGAAGTTGCATGGGTCAGATGTGACCAAAATAAGTTTTGTTATTTTTCATCCAAAACTGAGTGATGGAATTAACTCAGTCTCGGTAAAATTGAGTGCATTGCATTCAGAAGTTGTCTCATTAATCAACATTAATGGAAGATAGATGGATCTAAGTCCAAAGAAATCTATCCTGTTACAAGTTTTAAAAAAAAGGTTTTCAGATTATAGTGAAGGTTCTAGAAGGACAAAAGAACACACTTTTCAGATTAAATTTTTTTGGAAAATGTCCTAATTCCCAATTATGCTTTACATTATATTGGTATATATAGAAGACAAATAAGGTGTATCGAAGTTATGTTTTAGTGTATAAAAACATTGCCAAAATTTCCAGGGGTTTGAATACTTTTCTGAGGCTCTACATTCATTGTCTCCATTGGTCACACAGCCATTTATATCATGAAGATCTATAATTGTGATGTAAAAGAAGTTAGTCAGAGGAATACTGTGGGGTGTGTTTTCTTTATCAGAATGTCTAAAACTTTGACATTTCACAAGTAGCATTGTTATGTTTTAACTGTAACAGTGTTTCTGTAGCTCACAGATTTTAATGCTAAAAAAAATCTGATGGAAAAGCAGCATGGTGTAAAATTGGGCAACAAAGCACCTGCAGCAGTCTAAAAAAAACACAAAAAAAGAGATTTCAGTTGTTTCAGATTATGTAAATTTCCTCTAAAATTGGCTCTTCTCCCTTTGCGACTCAGCCACAAAAATAATTTATTTCTGCCTGGAAAAGGGCTGAAATTAGTTACATACATATCTAAATTTTTATCTGGTAAAAAAAAATGTGTAATATGTGTGAGGGAAAATATGCAGGCTTAATGCTGAAAACTACCTATTAATTAAAATTTTAATTTTCTAAAAACAATTAGTATCATTTGTCAGACTTGGATGAGACTGAAGGAACCTTTTTACCTAAAATGACTTCACCTTTCAGTATTCCTGTGTGTTTACTGACTGTGAAATAACAGTTTAAATGCAGAATTTAAAAAAGCATGTCAAATCCGGGCTTGGCTGGCAGGATGGTACCAGCCAACCAACAACAAGCAGCGCCCTCTGCTGGCCACACACTGCGCCCTCCAAGCACAGCACAGAACAAAGAAGGAGTATCAGAATGCAGGAAGAGCTGATAAAAGATTGTCTTTAATGTTTGGCATTGTTAATGAATTCCATACCACAGCAGTTATGGGAGTAGGAAAACCACTTTTACAACCAAACACTTTTGATCATGCTAACACCATATGTACAGGAAAGCACATTGAAAAGTGTATAAAGTATTTATATGAGAAGAATGGTGGAGACAGGCCACAGTCTAATGAATTTGTCCTTTCCCAAACACCGATTATAGATATTTATCAATTACATTGATCTCTTGAGTACATGTATATACACAAAACAACAATAAATCTTTTTTTAGGGCTTCTGCGATAAATTTCAAAAAAATATTTCACAATACTGCTGTATGTACAATAACAGAATGTACATTGAAAAATCCTATTTGAGTATCACTTCAGTCGCCTGTTATCCTCAAAGCCGCATTTAACTAGTAACCTCAAATCCATACAAACTACAGCAGCCTATCTGATACCTTCTGTCAGTTCTTGTGATATGCACACACAACTGATGATCTCACATACAAAAATAGATCTTGTCTAGTCAGCTGACAACTTGATGTACACAAACACAAAGCACCCACCTGCAAAAATCAGCCAGGAAAACAAGGAATTAGTAAAATATTAGCTATATCCTTCCAACCAACAAACGGACGAAAAACAGTGCAGTTTCTCCTACTTCACAAAAATAAACCAAAAAAAAAGGAGCATTGCTGTCCACCTTGTTGATCTTCAGCCTTCTCCATCATCAGAGTCAAACAGCAGAAGGGGAATGAGAAAGAGCTTCAGGCAGGTCAGAAGTATCAGCACAAGAAAACAAACAGCAATTTGAAACCAAAGCAGAATGAAACCATAGAAAAACATCACTAGGCCGATATCTGCTCTGTTTTTGTTTTCTCCTTCAGCGAGAGGACAGAGTGAAAAAAATGGCTGCCACTAAACGGTGAGAGGTCAGACTGCATTAGAGTGCACTTAAGGCAGGTAGGCGATTCCAACACCATCAGGAGAGACCCGATGGTGCCACAGCAGCTGTGCAGGTTCAAACCTCACCGCTGACCTGACGGCAAATGCAGAAGGAAAAACGTGAGAGGAAGGTTGGTGACTGGAGTCCAGCAGAGACGAGTGTTGGGGAGGTGTGGGGGGGTGAAGAGGAGTCTTCCTCCTGTATTCGCCATGAACATGAAAGTCGACAGGCGCGAGACGAGTTTGCCTCTGTCCTCCGTTTCCCCAGCAGTCCCTTGTTCATGTCTAGATATCTTTGCCACGCACATAGGACTAACGAACTAACGAAGACTTAAGATAAGAACTGGACTTGAAGCACTTGAACAGAAAACTGGGATTTGCAGCTTGTGCGGTTACAAGAAGAACATCTCATCTGAATACATTCATGTAGTTGTCCATACACGTGGTACGGATGGGAGATTGGTAGCTCATGTCCAAACAGAGAGCTGCAGGCTCAGTTTCAATGAGCTGAGATTTATGGGAATCCAGCAGCAACACACACAGCGGCGCGCCATCTGATATGATTCACTATTAAGGAGCACTTAACAGTGTTGTCTGAAAAAAACATAATGGGTTCGAAAACACTACAATGTAGCAAATTTATCAAAATAATTATTCATATATATGAAGCGTTTAAACAAGAGAAGTCAATCCACTGTGAGTAATAGTTTGTTTGCTGTGAAAACTGACATGAAAAGCAAAATTAAGGTCGCTCAGAGCTAATACTGCAACGTGTCGGTTGCAATGTTCCACAAAAACTGTTGAATCATATAATTGTCAAATGAAAAAACATGCTCACAGACGAATTGTACAGATGTGTACAATCAATATCAATTTTTGAACAGAGTACTTTTGTGTTATTGTTCTGCAGATTCTTCTTTGAATCCCGCCTAGGAGGCCATGTGGAGCGGTGAAGGTAGTTTGTGCCTCGGACTGCAGCTTGGTGGAGTTTCACTCCTTCTCATCCCTTCATGTGCACTGGCGATAAAATACATGGTGATAGGGATCAACCCGGAACACACACATGCTTCACAAGAGACACTCTGGTACTGCTGTCATGGCTCAGTGCAGATGAAGAGATAAAGACAAGATCGCTCTGATTGGAGCCTCCACCCTCATTGGTTCTCCTCATGCTCCTCACTGATGCACTGCTCCCAAGGATGTTTTCCTGGGTCCTCCCGGTGGCCGTGGGGGGAGTGGAAGATCCTGCGGGGCAGTGGGATGGGCTGAGGCGAGAGCTCCTCCTCAGGGATGCAGCCCTCTCTCAGGTAGGGTTTGGGCGGCACAGCTGGAGGCTGTGGCCTGCGGTAGGGGATGTGATGGGGAACGTGAGTGGGAACATGGTGGTGCTGGGTGGGGCCATGGGAGTGGCTCTCAAGCCCAGGGTGGGAGTGCGGGTGACTGTGTGGGTGTGGGTGCCCATGTGGGTGTGAAGCAGGGTTGCGGTAATGAAAAGGTCGAACGGGGTCAATGGAGTCAATTTCTGTGCCACCGTAGTGGATGTGAAGGTAGGGAGAAGGCATGTACTCATCAGGGGGGGACCACAGATGGCTGGGAAGTGGCTCCAAGGCGTCGTTCCTGATGGGACCAGGATCGGGATACTGGCCACCGAAGTTACTCTCGCTAAGAGACGAAACGCCGCTGCTGGCGCTGCCAGACAGCGTGGAGTTACTTCCACCTAAAGCTGACTGAGGGCTAGTGGGGGAGCCGGGGATAGGGTGGAGAGGAGACTGGGGAGACAAAAAAGCAGCAGCTGTCAGGTCTGAGGTTCTGCATTACAAAAATCATTAGCAATTTTTTAATTCTAGGCTTTTCCAGATATAAATCTATACATTTTTCCTTCTCTCCATCATACATTAGATATCCTTCTTTCAATCAAGTTGAGGGGTGAAAAGAGTCAGACAGACACATTGTGGAGCAGGTGAAACGTAAAAATGAAAAATAGAAGAAAAAAACAAAATATATTAAAAAAATGTAAAATTGCTAAAAGATGTGTCATTTTTAAATTTTTTAACACTTTTTCTTTTCTTTTCTGGGTATTTATATCAGATGTTCTCCTAGTAGGAAACATCTGATATGAGAGAGACTCCCACAGAACTTGTTGGAGAGATTAGAAGATAGTTCAAGTATCTGAATCAGGTGTTTTAATGCAGGAACACATTTGAATTATGACTCCAGCCTCCAAGATTCACTGTGAATCTACTGCAGTGTTCAACCACCAACATGCCCTATTTACTGGATGTATTTAAATTCTGAATCAAAAGTCGCCCATACCTTTCGGAGAGATCGAATTGGCAAAGCCGGAGGAGGATCAGTGTTTTGGTGGTGAAATGCATCACAGTGCATCATGAAATGTCCTGGAAATAAAAACAAATAAATGAATTTAGGAAGAAATTGTAAGGATGTGAAGAAAAACATCATTTTTGTGAGCATTTCTAAAGTCAATAAGCTCTGTATTTGCTAGCAGCAATTGTAGCAGACAGTTGCTAAAAAACAAATTCTGAGATGTAGTGAAACGGTACCTGATGGGAAGGATCTGGGAGGAACAGGGGGCATGATCACTCCTCCAGTAGAAGCCGGGACGTAGTTCATCTGCTCCCGGTTCTCCCCATCCAGACTCCAGTTACTGGAAGCATTGGAAAACACTGGAGGAAGAACCACATCAAGTCCTCACATGAAAGAAAAACAACACACACCAACAACAACTCAGCTATGCTGTAAGATCTCTCTTTGTTTGACTTACCTTTCTCTGGTAGATTCATGTGAGGATCAGCACAAGGCTTACAGGGGCTAACTTGCTGAAGTAAGGCACGCTGCATGTGGTTATTCTGCTGCTAAGATGAAAAATTTAAAGAGACAAAAACTTTTTTTTGTATCAGAAATCAAGAGAATCTCACAGGCAGTGTTGTAACGCACTGCATTTTTCAGGGTAGCGTTGATCATCCATACCTGTCCATTCTCTGCCACGTTGTAATACATCGAGTTGGTGGCCCTCTCACGGTGAGATGGCAGAAGCATCATCACTTCTCGGTTGTGTTTGGACTTATCGGGCAGAGACGGAGAGCCTACACAGAAAATTATTTTTAAAAAAGAGTCAACCAACATCTCTCTACTAAAACAGGAATTACAATTACCCTGTTGTTCCACAGTACTAATGAATTATAACATATGGATTAAATCTATTCTGAGCTATTGTTATTTTGTGTATTTAAAAGCAGTGGGGATTTTCTATATCGGCAATATGCTTCACTGTCCAATAAGAACATGCAAAAAGTTAGACGTGATTTCAATGAAATTGAAATTTTAATTGATAACCTTACATCAATTATTAATAGAAAGGTACACGTCTCATTTCTAACAGAAGCAAAATTGTTGGTTGAATGAAATGAATTTATCCAAGTCTAACATTAAACAGATCTAGGTTTTTTTTTAACAAATCAAATTACTGTTGATGTTTTAGCATAATCTGTTCTATCTAGGGTTGTGTGTATGTGTTAGATTGGTTAGTCATGCCACAAACGTTACCAACATAAAGAAATATTAGGAGTTTGGTGAACAGATCTGTGAGTGAATAATTTTCTTGCATGATTTTCTGGATTTATGTCTCTCACCTCTGGCACTTGATGGAGCGGAGTTTATAATCTGGGAGGAGTTGGAGCGGATTGAACTCAGACTAGAAGATGATGGGCTCGGCTGAAAAAAAGTTAAGTTTTAAAAATCAAAAAACTGTACTGCAGAGTGAGAAAACAATAGACAGTTTATGTGTATTTCTAAAGCACAGACAGATGAGAAAATGTGGGTAATTCCACACATAATCTCAACGGGATGAAGAAGTCTTACCTGCATGTGCATGGCCTCCTCTGGGTGCTCCCCCATCAGGCCGTCAGTCATGATGACCAGGTTTCCTGCCTCACTCGATGTGTGAGAGGACAGGGAGGAGGATGAGTGACGGATCGAGCCTTGCAAATTCATGGGGCTGCAGGACCAACATGTTGTTTGAGAACATAAAAATGACATTTACTGTAAATTCAACTTTTCTTCAGAGTTCCCCAACATCTGAAGCTTCATTGATTTCATTGGTTTATAAAAGACTGAATTTAATCCCAGACTCACTTCAATGTTAATTTTGCCTCCTTTTGAAGGTTGGTAATGAAGTCTTATGTTGTGTTGCATCCTTAATAGGCAGGTATATACAAACAATAACCGAGACTAAAAAGTATTTGGCTATTATTCCCTTATAACCAGATGGTGCTACCAATTTAGTATTCTTTTCTATATCACAAATGTTGCTCAAAATTGCCTTTGGCCTGTATTAACAATTATTCATAAGTGAACCAATCCCTTCAATATGTATCACAGTTGAAGTGGCAAAATATTTGTAAACATTGTTTTTTCTTGGATTAATTCTTAGATTAATATCTTAAAAAATAGATAGAAACAATTTCAAAAAGCCAGACCACACCTATAAGTGTCGATCCCAGATTAAAATTAGCGATGCAGCACAAATTAAAGGATGAAAGTTTGAGTGACTTACCTGTGTCTGTGCATCAGCCGGACGCTCTCAGGGCTCATGTGGTTGTGCGAAGAGAGGATGCCTCTGGGAGAATTGACCCCTGGGCAGCCTGCAGGGCCGAATCGATCCATGCCGGGCACACACTGCTGGGAGCCAATCACATACTACTCTGAATATTTACACTGCTCACACAAGCAATGAGCACAAGCATGCTGGATCGAGGGAAGCGCATAATATTTATATGAAAAGATGTCCGTGTGCCATAGATAACCAAGATAGTATAGTATAGAATTTACTCAAGAAGGCTGAAAACATACACATCCCACACTTTTCAGTTTTTCTAGGTAAACAATTTTGAGAGCCATTTATTATTTTCTTTTCCCTGTTTACGTTTTTAATAAATACATTGAAGTTTGTGGTTGTAACAAAACAAAATGAGGAAAAGTTTAAATGTATGTTAAGGACACATTTAAAAAAGAAAAATGAAAACTCACATGATGTAAACCTGTCCTCATCATGTGGAACTGGTCCACAAGCTTTTTGTGCAGAGGACGCATTTCTGGATGCACCAGTTTCTCATGAACTGCCAGGCCCACTCCAAGAATATGCACCTGACGTCAGAAAATAAAAAAAAACAAGATATAGAAAATAGGAAATAGGATATAGATTCTACATCTACTAAAGTATTTAAATTGAGTCTGACCTGCTCCTGCATGAGATCCTTCAGATGCGTGATTCTCTCCGTGTCCTCGGGGTGACTGCTGATGTAGTCTTTATCGAAGAAGGCCTTTTGCAGAGAATCAAACAAGAGATAAAGATTTCTCACAGCAACAGCTCAACACTCATCACTTTCACACTGGCTTCCCCTTCGTCTCTGCCCTGAAGCTCTACCTCCTGATATCTGGCGATGCCGCCATTCACAGCAGCATCTATGACACCATTGAGACACATGCTGAGCGGGTTGATGTTGCCGTGATGCTGCCTGTGTTGGTACTGGCTGATCAGAGTCCGCAGCTCCTGGGTCTTATTCTCCACAACGTAAATGGCATTCTCGAGCGGGCTCACCTCCACCTGAAAACACAGAGAAAGCCGATATTAAAGCGGCTGACGTGTCTGAGCGAAGCGATGTGTTACATGTTTGATATGAGCCCACCAGTTCTCTCCTCTCCACCTCTGCCCAGCGGGCGATCCCAGGGAGAGGACGAGCCAGAATCAGGGTTGTTCTCTCAATCCACAGACTCTGTTGAACATACAGATAAAAAGCTGCGGTTATTCTAATGGCACCGTCTAATATTAGTTAAACCCAGTGGGCATCTGACTGTGTTTTGCAGATAACAAAAAAAATCTGGCAGGCAGAAACACAGTTGTAGACTGGTGACCTACATGCTTAGCACTTTGTGCGGTTTGATTTTAAATCTGGGTTACTGTGCCACAAAAAGCTACAATATTATGCATAAGCAAGTCTCCGAAGCGCCCCAGGCTGTTTTTGTTTTTTACATTTCAGCTGAAGTAAACACTATTTACAGATTTCAAAGAACTAATACCTCTTCAATAATTTAGGGAAAGCAGTTAGATCTTTCAGTTTTCAGATTCTGCCTGCAAATGTTATACAGTAGTGACTGTATTGTATTGACTGTATAGTGAGAGGATTTTAGCTATATTTTACACATTAAATGTTTCCACAGATGTTTGTGAAATCCCATAATGCCACTCTTCATCTCTGAACCAAAATCAGTATTCAGAGGCTGTCCAATTACTATAAAGATGTTAATGTTATTATAAAAACTCAGTTAGTTCTGTGAAAACATCCGAAATGTCACCAAATACTAAAAGAAAAAGTTTCAAACATAAAGAGTTAAAATATACACATATGTAGTTTGTAATTCATAAACACCTGATGATGTTTCTAAAGCCAGGGTCTAAGCAAGAAACTTTAAAATACCTGATAACTGCAGTAAAATGATCATTGACTACAATTCTTTGGTTTGTGATATAGCTTGACATACCACTTCATTGGCTTTCAGTTCTTTCAGTTTACAAGCAAACCGATTCATTTATTTGATAATGTAATATCTTCATTTTAAACTTGGTTTTGTTAAATGAAGTATTGTTGTTTCTTTAAGGTTTTAATGGAACATTTACATAATCTGCACCCTTTACAGCACTGTTGTGAATCATGGTCCCGAAAAGCCAATTATATAATGATACAGTATATAGAGGAATGTGATTAAATGTCAGGATTGTAAAGGCAAAAATTGGATTGGCTAGGTTATATGTTGTATTATATTGCATATTAACTGTGCCTGTTTGTCTTGTAACGTTAAATGATGTTTGTTGTGAATTGACACTGTTTAAGTAAATTGAATTCAATTAGATGCTACAGAATTTAGGTTTGTCTTGAATAATCAAAAGAATTTTGAACTCTCTTTATTTTTTAAATACTGAATGAAAATCATTCAACACAGTTCATCTCCAAAACTGCATATCTTAGATTCTTGTTAATATAGTGGCTTAAAGGAAAAATAGACATAAGCTCTGGTTTGTTTTAAGTGGGGTGGGGGGGGGAGCTGGATGGCCTCCGCTGTGGCCACCAGGGGGCATTACACCAACCTAAATCAATTGAGATCTTTATCACTGCTGCTTTAATTACCTGCTGTTTCAACACTTAGATCCATTTCAAGTGTGAAAAGGCTACACCTGGACTATTACTCTTGAATAAAGTCTGAGCTGAGCTGAGACTGTCAATCCTGTTCATACCCTGAACTCATTCTCTCTGTCCTTAGGCCCCTTGTGGAAAGGCCTGTCATAGTGGAAGCGGCTGACATTGTTTATGCGGTAGAAACTCTTGATCCTCTCAGGCACACGCTCCAGCTGAGGCACATCAGAAATGTCTGAAACTGGAGTCACTGCGTAGATCTGCAAGTCTAGGGAAGCCACACGTCAAGGAAAAACAGACGAGTCAGATGTTGGTACATGTTCACAGAGGAGGAAGAGAAGGAGGGAGAAGAAAGGGAAAATGCTTTTACTGCCTCACTCTGGAGGAACAATGACAGATTGAGGTTTAGTTTTTTTTATTCAATATGCAACATTTTTCAGTCATCACTAACTTAATCTATTAATACAAAACATCTTTATCTGAGTGGCAGCACCAGCAGTAGGGAAGTTATAAGGATACACTGGGCGTCGCTCTGCAGGATGGTGTCATCAGGCTGGTTTGTGTGCTGCATTGCAATGGCTTGTGGAAATTCTCCCAGCATCCTTTGCTGGAAATCCTCGAGCCGCTCGTAGTCGTAACCACGGCAGACAAACTCCTTATTCTGCAAGAAAAAGTAGGGAAGTGTTCAAACCTCACTGTACCTCTGACTCTGTTTAAAATCTGTAGCACAAGCCTGCTGGATCTGAAGTAAACTTTACCTCATCTTTTTTACTGTTTCAGCACCAACAGCACAAGCTGCTGTGATAGTAATACTCAATTTCAGTTTTTTACTATGAAAAGAAAAACAGCCAAAAGACTCCACTGTCATTCACCTGGTGTGAGAGAATCTGGATATGATTTATTTTGGAAAGCTTTGTATTAACATTACATCAATATAATATATTTTACACTAAAGTTGTAGTTTTAAAATGAAAAACCTTTTCTCTAGAGCAAAAAGCAGCTATTAATGCCTGTATGCAACAAATTTAAAACAGTAACTTTTTTCCAATCCTCCAATGAACTGGCTGCAGCCAAACCCCAACCACAAACATCAACAATTTTATTTGCAAAGCGCTTAAACACCAGCCGCAGCTGAAACAAAGTGCCGAACATGAGAGATAAAGAAGATAAAAGGAAACATGAAATTAATAAAAAAAAATTGTACCGAACATAATAAAGCAAAGCAGTAAAACTGATCCAAATAAAGTGAAATGTAGTCTCAGTCTCAGTGTCCAGGGTTTTAAAACTGGACACTGAAAGGACCTGTCAAATTTATAAGCATTCTTCAACTTAGGGGTCTCGAAATCGAAGATCTTGATCCCTCAAAGCTTCCACTGACCAGAAGCAGTTGGTCAGCAAAAACAAGTGACCAAGTGAGAGCATAGCAGTGGAGCAGCTCTATTAAATAAGGCGGGGCTAGGTTGTTTAACACCTTAAAAACAAATAGTAAGATCATATTTTCTATGTTCCTGCTAAAACGCACGCAGCAGCATTTTGTACCAGCTGCAGACAAGTTTAACATTACATTTAAACAAGTTGCAGTTCATTTTTTCTACATATCAGAAGAAATATTCCAATAGTTACATGTGGGAGTAACAGACATGGCTTCCAGCAGTGAAGCAGATTTCTGACCACTGCAGTCTCCTTACCCTGAGGAAGAAAGGAAACTTCCTCCCATAGAAGCCCATCTTAAAGAACTCCGGCTCGATCCTCTGCTGTTCGATGATGTTGTCATAATATGCTGCCTCCATTTTCTGTGACACAAAGACAAACGAGCAGCAGAGCCATGATGAATAATAATTTAATCACACACTTTACTGAATCCTGCGTGCTTCCAGAGGAGCGTGGGCGTGCTCAGGTAATTGGGACGTTGTGTTTGCACTTCACACCCCACAACAGAGCGTCACAGTGACAGAGGGAGCTGAAAATCTTTCCTTGCAGCATCACAGAGAAGGCTTGTATAATAGCAGCAGCAGAAACGCGTTGTGTGTGGCACTTTTCTTACCCGTATCCAGCTGAGACTCTGATAATCATACAAAGTCTCATACTGGAAAGCCAGCTCCCGGCAGAGAGAGATCCCATATTCCCAGCACTGTAGAGATATAAAAGAGATAATGGAAGAATGAAAAATTTATCTAAAATTTTAGTTTGCATTAGCCACAAAAAAACACCATTAAAATGATCAATTTTGTTACTATATTTGTCTATTGCGTGTAAGGTTTGATGAAGATGGTTTGATCATACAGAGGCTTTTACTTGAGTAAAATGTCTGGATACTGTTAGTAGCTTGACTGAATGAAGAACAAACATGTCTTAACTGGCAACCTAAGAAGCATCTTTGTTCATGGCAAAATAGACACTGTTATTAGGAGGGAAGTAATTAGACTTATATTCTAAAATTGTAAATTGACACTGCGTTAACCTCCACTGCGTTTGGCTGTGGATGATGTATTTTCACAAAAATGCCAGAACCAATCATATCTTGGAGTTTTAACTCTTTACTCTCCTTAATTTAATCAAATAGCAGTTTCTAAGTTGTACCAAGGGAAAGCATCAGGATTAATTTCCAAATCTTTGCATTCGTTCCGGTACCAACTCACAGTGTGCTTTTTAACCACACATTGAGCTATTTTTATCCAGTAAAAAAAAATTTACACTCACTGCTTGTGGAGGCTCTATTTTTTTTTTCCCCTTCATATATAGCAATAACTACAGGAGAAGGCAATAAGTTAATGAAAGATGACAGTTTTATTTCTTTTCAGCTGCTACCTGGGTCCACTGGGCATTTTCCTCTGCAGAGCATACGGGCCAGTCAACTAATTTAATTTTGCGGATGAACACCGGCCAGGGAGGAGAGGTTTGGGAAAGAAAATTACATTTGAACTGATTGCTCATCCTCAGTATGAAGCACTGGATTTGTACAAAACTTTTATGCGAGTTATTTATATAGTTCCCTATAAAATATACAAATATATCAAAAATCAGCTCCTTATCGGCCTGTTAAAACATTCAAATTAAGCATTAAATAGTTGTTTATATGATTAGATATTTGTAAGTTTCATCCATAATAAATTTAACTTACTTTAGAAGATACTTAAACTTGGGTAAACTATGCAATTCTGCAGTATATAATCCACAAAGAAATGTTATTTTAGTAACATGTAAAACTTTGGCAAATGATTAAGGAGGAAGAATGAAAAAGTTAATGAGTGATTAACTAATCTGCTGCACGTTCATAATGAAAATTTAACAACCCTTCAGCAACAGAGACAAAGAATCTTACACAGAAATAGTACAAGGGTTCCCAAGTCCAATCCTTGAGACTTACCAGCCTGCATTGCTGCTCCAATACACCTGAATCAGATAGCCGAATTCCCTCAGCAGCAGTAATTTTGCTCTGCAGAGCTCTGTTAACAAGTAGTTAATTTGATTCAGATGCCGGAGAAGTTGCAGGATGATAGCTCTCAAGGTTTGGACTTAGGCACCTCTGAGTCTCCTTTCTATTTACCACACAAATCATGTTTGGTTTGAAATAGATCAAATTTACTTCACTGCAATTTTTCCCTTTCCTCACATTAAGAGACAGTAAAATGACTCAGACTGAAAAGTAATTAAATCACAAAGAAATGTAAAATATAAAAGATACAGCTGTAGAAAACAAAACAAACAAAAATCACTTGCCTTTCCCTTGTTGAAGTAGTGGAGGATTTTACGACTCAGGTTTTCTTTGCGTTGCCACTCACTCTGGCAGGGGTAGTGGAGAAAATCCCTCAGAGGCCGGTCCTCCCACTGCAGCAGCTCCCAGTACAGCAGCAGAGTGAACGCTGCCTCTGTTAACGAATAACAGATGAACATATACATAACTATGTTTGATATAGCAAAGTAACATGGAGGGATTTTCCTTTTTAGAGTCCACGCCTTAAAGAAAAGCAGAAATTTATAATCAGCATTTTTTTTCAACAACAGATGGCGTATGACATGAAACACAGTCAGCGGCAAAAATACACAAGATGGCCTGAGCATCGTGACTGTATCCTGGCATGACGCTAACGAGAGGTGGAAAGAACATTAAGGATGTTTAAATCCTTCATTTCCAGGGTGAGAAAGTTGCTAAAATTACAAAATCTGATTTTTTTTTAGATGGAAATTTAAACTTGCATTAGCACACAAGATCTCAATAACCACTTCTTGCAAGATTAGAGATTTTCTGTAGAGTTCAAGTCAGGTAATTATATTACTTCTGAAAACTAGCCCTGGTTTTCAGGGCTTTGAGTTAATGACTTTGAGATAATGATCCTCATCTTAATTTGAAGGTCCAATGCTACCCAAGCTTTAGCTTCCTCACAGGAAATGTATTTCCTCATAAAATATTTTACCATTTATTTATATTTATGTACCTTTCTTACTTCTCCTTATGTGTCATGTAACAGTGCATTAAATACACATTATCTATGTCTGAAAAGCTTCCTTTTGCTTGTATGAACACCTGATATGAAGAAACCAGAACATTAAAATCAGAAAGATTCAATGAGAGTATGCAAACTTTAACCTGAAAAGCTCAGATTTGAACCAAGGACATTCATGCTTTAAACCAAGCAACAGTAAAAACAAGCGTAACACTGTACATCTGTGCTGCCAGATCTTGGTTAATATTCCTCTATGCACACACTAAGGGCTTGAAAGATGAAACTAGACATAATTTGGTGTCTCTAAAAATAAACATTTGCCCCCTTTACTTGTAGGAAATATTTGAATGAACCAATCAAGGCACACAATTGAAGCTTTTCCTTCTGTCGCCGGGGTGGGAAGAGGTCTGTTCAGCTGTTTCAACACGACAGAACTGCTTGTGCTTAAATTAGAACCCAAGGTCTATTTTTAATCCGAGAACGTGAATGCCTATTCCATAGATCAGCATCTCATAGAAAATAAGTCCACCAATGTTTCTATTCTGGTGAATTACATAACTAAATGCCATCTGTTCGAAAGTGTTTACATTGAAAATGTTTTGTGTTAAAATTAGCTTTAAATTTGTCGTGTGGTGTCAAGTTGATTAAGATCCCTCATGTTGTTTTAGTTCAGAGTGAGAGACTGTGGTCTGTCTGCCTTTGTCATTGGTTCAATGCATAAAATACACAGTCATAAAAAATATAACTTACTATAAATAATCCAGTGCTGTTGTGTTGCAAGCCTGGAATGTATTTTGTTAGCCACCCTTCATGACACACACTGTTCACTTAAGGGAATAGCTCCCATCCCCCACCATTGTGTCTCTTACTGTTCACCATGTGGCTTACTTCTGGCTGTGTTTGTGCCCTGGACCCCTTGATGTGTGTTTCAAGCAGTGACACGGAAAAAGAAAATCAGGCCCAGTCATGAGGAAAACTGCATGAGTGTCATTTAGTGTGTTGACACATCAAGTAAGGCACCCTGGAACAGCTTTGGAGTCGCAAGGTAAAAGCATACGCCATTAGAGTGAAGTTGAGAAGTGCAGATTGCAGCAAAATCAAGTCAGCAGAGCCACAACTAACACATGCAAAAGAGAGAAGGAAGAGCAACATCTCTGGTAGAAATGGAGCAATCAGAAATTTGTGGTTGGTTCTGGTAAGAATTGACCTGCCAACATGAATTTCAGATGATTAAAGATAACAGGATTCACAACATTTTTCTTAGCCTTTCTTATCCAGTGAGCAGTCACAGGTTTTTATATCAGAACAAATAGGATGTCATGCCATTTGTGTGAGAGGGCTCCCCGTAAAACAGGTTTATTTGTTTTTTTTAATCAATGAAAACTATTCTACAGTTCAAAATAAATAAAAAAAAATAGCAAAAATTATAACAGTAAATCAATGTTTGTGCTCTAAATGTTACAACTGATTAAAAAATAGAAACAGATAAAATAAATATAATGGTTGCTATACTGATATATGCAAATGTTTAACTTACTAGTACGTCTGACATTTGATTCACTGTTATTTGTAACAGTGTAATAATGTAAATAACATTATTCAGCAGATATAATAATGATTTCGCAAAAAACAGATAAATTCAAGGTCATAATGTTATATATGTCAACAAGAATATATAGTGTTGATAATATTTGAGCTGTGTAGCGGATCAACATATCTTTAATGACTCATATGGATACTTAGACATAATGAAGCAGCTACAGTCTTTGATGCCATTTATTCAGCCCGTTGCATATAAGCTGCAAAGTTCCTCTGATTTTCTGCTTACAGGGCTGAAAGGAAAATTATAAAATACAAAATGCACAGTAAATGTTTTTCTAAGAAGTAATAATAAATAATAAAGCCAAGAATGAAAGAGTAAATGCCAGAAGCACATAATTATCTACCTGACATTTAGACCATGAATTTAATCAAGGGAGTCTCTGTACTCTGGTTTGATTTTTAAGAGTTGGAAGTCTCCCATCTATTAACATGTTCATCTGCGTGGGAGCAAATAATAAAATGGGGTTATATAATTTGATGCCCCATCTTCCTTTTGCATAAAGAGAGAGAGGAAAACAGAGGCAAAGAGAAAGAGGCAGACAGACAGAAAGAAAGAAGACAAAGAAGGAAGAAAAAAAGAAAGAAATCTACCTGAAACCCAAATCCAAGTGTAAAAATTTACACCTATCTCAGAGTGTTTTAATATTTATTTTGCTTTTGTTTTTGGCTTTGTTATGAAGTGTCAAAGGTCATGACTAGAATTGTGCATTTTATAATTATTTATTAGTATTTATTTCTTTATCTCTCAGTTTGATACAACAGTTCAATTCCAAAAAGGACCCTGTTTGTTTCCCATCAGCAAGTTCAAGTTTTTCAACACTGCTATTTGTAAATGGCCACACTTGTAAGGTTCAATCATCAATATGATTAGCACCACTGATTGAGTAACACTGATCAAGTTTCTCCACTGCAAATGTGATACTTTGAATTGTACAATTTGAAACTTGACTGACACACTTTGGTATTACTCCCTTCCCCTTCGTGGGTAATAGGAACCCTGCATCCATTGTGCTTTCAATATCAACAGACACAATATTTTTAGGGTCAATAAAACAGAGCTCTCTTTCAGTCAAAATTAAATAACTTAGTTGTACTTTAAAAATCAGCTGCTAACAGGTTCTGCAGCAACCAGTATCAAAGTGAGTGTTGAGTCGAACCAAACTGATAATAATGTACATACAGTCCGAAGGTTACCTGTGAAATCCTCTGCCTGAAGATGCAGGTCACATAGTTTGTGGATGTAACGGATGTACATGTCCTCCTTGTTCACCTCTGATTTGTAGAAGTTCTGATATTGCAATAGAACAAGAAATAAAAAGTAGGTAACTTTTCCCCTCTTACAAAATGATCACATAAGACTGGAAGTGCAATGAATGTCTCACCATAAGGTTGACTGAACCACCGATCTTCTTGTTCTCCATCTCGTCCCCTTTCATACAATCCCTGAAAGGACAAGTTCACTTTCTAGAGCCCTGAAAACATCATTATAGAGCACAGCTTTACTTTAGCATACCTGTAATCAAGTATTCTCTCAACAAGTCTTGTGACTGATGTCACAAATGAGATTCCAGTTTCCCTCCATGTCTCCTGCTCAATCTTCTCCAGCAAGCTGGAGGAAAACACACATTGATCACAGATATTAAGTACAGGAAGCCAATACCAGCATCTTTCAGCTTTTGGAAGTGCAAAGATTATTCTTCACCTTGGATAAGGACCAAACAGCTGTGTTCTGTTGTGATAGAAAAACAACAAGGAAACAATTTGTAAGATCTTAAAGAAACAGTATATGTCCTCCTTAGTCCCACTAAACATTTGTTTGAAACTCACAGCAAGCTGAAGAGCTCTCTATGGTTGTCATCGCCTTTGCCATCCGACACCATGCTGTCCAGCTTATCCATCAGCTCTGCCTCCACCTGGAGGTTTGAATGTCCAGGATCAGGCGCATTATGTGACAAAGAGCTATGTAAGGCTGAGGCACACACTCTGGATTTCATAACAAATCAATTTTATACTAACTTGTTTGAAATTGCCATTTTTCCTTTGCTCCCAGTCCATCATATCATGAAAAATTGGGATCATAATATTTCGGACCTCGGTCTGAGGAACTAAGGTGACACCAAGGAAGGGTCCCATCATTCCTGGGATGAAGTGTGGCTTGTTGTCGCCTATTTGAAATGGATTGATACAGGCAGAAGTGTTTGTTGAACAACTCCACAGGATACACACACAATGGTGTTTTAAGCCACATTGAATTCCTTTAAACTGTTCTCATGAGACCTCAAGACGTTTTAAAATGATGCTGATCCTTAGATTTTTAGGGGGTTTTGAAAATCCCTTAAGATGTTATAATTTCTCTGTGACTATGTACTGCATATAACAGAATGCAGTACAACATTTAAATATGTAAATAGGTGGAGAACAAAAGCACAAAATGAGAAAAGAAGAAATGTCAAGCCTAAGAGTTAGAGTTTGTTGTGAGGCAATGTGAAAGCTCCTAAGGAATTTGTCTTAAATGGTGCTGCAAACAAGGTCCTTAAAGATGCTACTTAAAGTTTCTTTGATATTAATATTGCTATATGTTGGCAGGAAACAGCTTCATTCTTTTAATTTATTCGCCTTTTTGTAACCGCTGAACGACTCCTATTTCAACATCAAGTAGTAAAAAACACAAAAACATAAAGAAATTTTCTTCCACATTTGTAACTTTGGAAGCAAAATATTAAAATAAATCATAAAACTTTTGCAATGTACTGCAAATACTTCACTTAAATTATTATTGATGAAGGGAATGACAGCTGACCCACCTAATTTCTGCCACATGCTGAAGAGCTCATATGCCATTATTACTCTCAAATCCCCATGCCTACAAAAGGAGAAGATTTAGAAGTAACTAATAAGATACACTGTTTGAAATAAAATAAAAATAATGCACATGTTTATTTTTAGAATTTGAGAGAGGCTTTTACTTGTCGAGGGTTTTCTTTCTCTTGGCAGGAGGGAGTGCTTCCAGCTGCAGACTGGGTTGGTTGATGTAGAGGACAGTGAGACTGAAAAAGGAGTTCCACACCTAAAATACAGAGAGAAATATAAATAATTAGCAAGTAATATCATTTAAAAGATTACACAAAAAGCATAAAATATCTAGTGGCTTCACAGAGATGTGGGTTTTCATCATTTGCAAATGCACAGACACACCTTGAAATCAAAATCTCCCTCAGAGAAGTTTTTGTGCAGCGCCGGAGACAGAAACTGAGTCGTCACTACGATGATGCTGCAGAAATACAACAGTGTAAAGTAAAAATCAGCCGGCTGCCAAAAAGTGAATTTAAAAACTTGAAACACAAGCATCACCTTCGGATGAGTATCTGGATTAGAGAGTTGGCTTTGTTCACTCACCATCTGCAGGATAAAAAACGTATAACAGAAACAAAGAAGCAGACTTACTGGCTGGTTAGAAGACGCATGACGCTCCAGTCTCTGGGGAAGATAGTCAGCTTCATCAGGTTTCGAAAAACACAGAAAATCTTCAACAGAAACTCCTGCAGGAAAAGATGCAACAAAAATCTGCTCAGTCCAAGTGTACAGCCAACAGACGCCAGTACAAACTTTCCCTGATGTCAGTTCAGGACTGAAACTGAGAACTGAGCAAAGACGTTATCAGACGTTTAGACTCTCTCGCCTTTAGTTCCTCCTTGCTATGGAAACTGTTGAGAAGATGGTGGAAGTGGATCTCTGTCATCTGTCTGAGGAGAGAAAGGAGGCAGGAAACATACTCCCCCTGCAGAGAGAAGAACAAGTACGAAAACACATAAATAAACCTGCTCAAAATAATGACTAAAGTTTGCAGAGTTTTGTTATCATCCTTCAAAGCGGCAGATTGAGTGAAGGCTTACCGTTATCTCCGCGGTGCACTGGGGACACCGTTGTCCTCTGGATGTCTCCACAGAATGAGATTTGCTCATGATGGACAGCAGAGTCTGCAACAGCACATCCAGAAGGCTCTCCACCATCATTTCCACTTCTTCCTGGACAGAGGACTCCTGAGAAGACAGACAAATTAAAAGAAGATGAGGATAACCTGAAACCACCATGAAGTATGTGATTGATAAAAATGTAACCTAGGCTACATTCACACAGCAGGTCTTCAGTGTCAGTTCCGATTTTTTTCTGAAATCCATTTCTTTTTTTTTTTCTTCTTTTTTTGGGTGTACAATCAGACTGGTAATTTATGGCAACTGCAATCACACTTCTGTGTGAACAATTTATGACCCCAAAGCAACCCGCATTCTCAAAAGAAGAACAGAGACGTCATGCAGCAGTGCACTGCAGTGTACAAAAGTAATAATGGATCAATAAATTTGATCCATCTGTGGATTGATCTTAAACTTGTTGAGCAACGGGAGCCAACGGTATTGCAGAAGATCATAAAGAGAAGGAAGAAGCTGAGAAAATACAGAGGTATAACTAATAGCAATGGCCTTTTGTGGCGCACTGATGTCAACTTCTGTAAAGAAGTATATTTGGAAACGTAGATAGATGACGTAAATGTCAGATAAATGCAACATGATCGTTCTGACTGCAGATGCTTTGAAAATGATGCATGTATGCATGAACTACGTATTCAATTTAGTACCACAAATGGAAGTGAAAGATCAAAGGAAGGAAGGATAGCAGATTGAAACAGTAGGATAAAAAATAGAGTATGGAAATAAAAAATGGCTTGTGATTATTTTGACCTGGAAAATCTTTAAATAAAGTTCAATAGTTTTCTGCACTTTCACACACTGGAATACTGAACATAGCAGAACTAAGTAACTCTGCAATTATGGACTTGGTAAAGTGTACTGCACCATGGAGCTGGTCTTGATTATTGAAAAGATGCTGCTCAGGATCCCAGAACAAATGAGCAGCTCCCTCTGCTGGCGCAGATGTAGATGGATGTGATGCAGGACGACTGGCAGCAAAATACTCCGGGACTCTGAGGCAACAAACATGGAGGAAAAGCAAGCAGAGATGAGGCAAAGAACAAGATTACTGTGAGGTAAAAAAAGGTCCTAAGTCCTTCATGTTTGTCTCACCAGGAAAAAAGAAGAGTCGGCTTTCAACTGTACGAGCAATCGACTGAAGTTTGACCACATCCATGGACTGACCAATGTCCACTGTGCTGGGCATGCTCCCTAGTGTGCCCCTGACATATTCAGCTACCTCCTGAACGGTGAACATCTGCAGCAGCTCATCGAAGATGTCTGGAAAACTGTTCAGCAGCGCTGCCTATGGAGGGGAGACACAAAGAAATCATTTACAGCACACAAATATGAAAAAGTGTCTGTATGAAAACCCTGACAATGACACTTAACATTTAAAAAGATATAAAATATACAGCAAAAATTATAATACTTTAAAAACGCAAAATAAGGAGATTGCTATTGTTTTCTTCAATAAAAGCCAAAATTAAAGTTTATCCATATTGTTCAAATTAAAACCAGTTCCTGAAAAATATCCTGTTGGAGAAGGCTGATGACTTCACAGCTGCTGCATTCCGGAAGCAACACAGGGGGGCACTGTAACTTACTGAAAAGGAGGAGAGTCAAGAATTATGACCACAGAAAAGCCTGCAGCTGGTCACGCCTCTAAAGTGTCCAGGATCAAGCCATGGATGGAGCAACAGTGACGGTGAGGCACTGAAGCGTCAGTTAAAATAATATATAAAACAAAAATTAAACCAACACTAATATGACAAAACATACATTAACAAAGACCATTCAATAACAAGAGTATAAGCAAAGTAAATATATAACAAAAAAAATAACAACTGATAAAAGAGAATTTTTTTTTATGAAGTTATAATATCACTGCAAGGTTCATTTATGGTAGAGAAGGACAAAAATGCATTTTATAAGATTTATTACACGTAGAGTGATATACTTTAAGTGTTGATTAGGTTTTACAGTTAATAAAAAAACTAACATTTACTAGAATATTAATTAAAAGGCATTTAAACAGAACTGTAATGTTATGGTCAACATAATTATGGAGAAGTGTTGTTGCAAGGAGGCTAAGCAACAACATGTCATTGATAATAAGTTGCCCCTTCACACCACTGTGGTTGTAATAATATTGTAATTTATACCATGTGTATTTTGAACCCCAAACAGTAAAAATGTTTGACAGGATCTGCCTAACCTGTGTGAAGACGAGGTTCTCTGAGCTGCGGCTGTCCAGACTCAGGACAAAGCGGATTGACTGGAAAAGTTCCTGGATGCTGGCTCTGAACTGCTCCTCCTCCATCCCACAGGTGGCCCTCGAGTACAGGATGCGAGACTGGACTATGAACTTGAACAGATACTCCAGTGCCTGAAGTGATTAAGTCCAGGAAACAGACGGAGACAAACAATCAGATAACCCACCTTACATGTCATCTCATACTTTTAGTTCCCCAGCAGAGGAAGCAGGCCTGACCACCAAATCAGTTTAAGGTTAAAAATCAATATATGAAAGAAATGATTGCAATCTGGCAGTGGGGTGAAATATCTTTTACCATTATCTTGTCACAAAGGCCACATGAAACGGCCACACTCTTCCAATCAATACCCGCAGAGCTTCACAATGACTTCCTTTCAAATAAATTGTGCAGGGAATTTACTCCTGGGTTCCTCCTGTGGTGTTGCATTACTTCTTATCAGCTCTGTTTCTGTTTGACCATTTTTTCTTTCAGAGCTAATTAATCCCCACTGAAGGAGCCAGATCAGAAGAAGGAGGAAGTGAGTGTGATACTTTACCCTCATTGCTTCCTGTATGTGGTCCTGTCGGACAACCTCAGCCGAGCGGTCCATGTACCACTTCAGGCATCGAATCAATTCTCTGTAGACAAATTAGCTGGAGTTAAGAAACTTCACAGACATCATAAATGGAAAAAAGTTTCAAACAAGCTGCAGATTCAGAGAAAAATAGGGTCGGATTTGCTTTACTTGTATGCCAAAGCGCCGGCAAAGTGGTTTTGGATGTAGGAGTCTATTACTGGTCTGAAGTGGTAGAACCGGCTGTCCCTGAGCAGGTTAATGATGAACACCTGAGCACACAGATACACATGTTACATCCCATTTCCTCTGCAGAAAAGTCACAAAACATGATGTAATGTGTGAGAGCAGCTGCGTTCTTTAAACGCCCCTACCAGAGACTGGAAAACGAGCGGTCCGTATTTATCCGTGTTGTCATCTAAAAGACAGAAAAGTGTATCCAGGACATCTCTCAGGAACTGCGATGGGGGAAAACATAATACATAAAAAATAATAATGTTAAAACCATTGTGGCATGATCTAAAACACAATCAAAGGAACCTGAAAAAATTATAGCCCCTTTGGTTAAAAATTGAACACATTTTCATTTATTCTGAAATTATATGACTTATCAGCAGTCTTAAATGCATACCCTTTAGAAAACCATGTATGCGGAATATAAAAGATGTAGAAAACACTTTTTTTAATCCGATCAGTGTCCGGGAGTTTCCGATCAGTAATCATTGAATGTCGATGTTAATTTTCTCATAGCCATTTGTCGTACTGACCCTGTGTGTGCTTTTACAAGTTTCTTTTGGTGTGGTTTTGGAAACTGACGGTCTGATGGGACAAGCCCCCCTTTCCCACTGTCTGACCATGACATTTTCCACTCTCTTCCTGAGTGTCATGCTGAGGCTGCTGGAGGGTTAGATGACTTTTTACATAAAGATCTGGTCGAAAACTGAAAATGGCTCTTCACTGGGTCTTTCAGATGGATTACGATCTAAATCATATGGCCACTTCAGATCAGAAATGGTTCACCAAGCACAAAATTAACCTTCTTCAATACGCGACAGACATAACAGGCATAAATCTCATAGAAAACCTGTGAGCGGAGCTGAAGAGAAAGGAGTGCGAGAATAAATCTCTGCATCATCGAGAGAGATTGTGCAAAGGCAAAAGGTGAGTGATTACTTTCTTGGTAAATGTTAAAGATTAGTCTAAATGCTCTTCTATTGTCAAAAGAAGATTTCAAAACATACAAATAGCAAGAATATCAATAATTCTATGTAATGGATTTTATTTCATATACAATTCCCCACTGTACTAAAAGGTCTGATTATTCTTTTTTTCTGTTTAAGATCATTTGACAATAAAACAGACATACATGTTTCTCAAGGTTGTAACAATTTTACAAGAAATGTCGCAAGAATCGCTGTATAAAGTTAAGAACGAAGGCAAGTAATCCATTCATTCCTCATTATCTCAGAAATAATGGTGTGATAACCTTCACAATCTCCTCTCCGCTGATCTGTCGCAGTCGACCGAGGATGTCCAACACCCTGTCCGGATGGGCCTTCCAGTTCAGAAGAGCCAGGAGATCCACTAAAAATTAAAGTAAACCAACATTTGCTGAGTTGAATCAAGTGTGAAATATAAGAGGACTGGTGTGTTAGCTGGTAAATTACCATTTTGAGTGAGTTTTGTGGAGCAGAGGATGGTGGAGACCCAGAATGTTTCTTTAGGGCTCCTCTGGAAAGGCAGGTTGGCTGGCAGGTTGGGGCAGCTGTTGAAGTCCTCCTTGCAGCAGGGGAGGCTCAGGTACAGCCCCTGGTTACTGAATGTGGCATTTTCATCACACTAATGAAGGACGGACACAGGAAAGGATTGCTCAAGTTTGTAAAGATGGGAAAAATTTCACAGCAAAATTACATTTGTAGGAACATCATGAATTGAATAAAGAATTACAATTTTTAGAAAAGCAATAGATATTTATATAAAATCCTAATATATGCACAATTGAAAGAGTGCAAAGAATATTACACTCAATAGACCAAGAACATGTACTTTATCTATTATTATTTCAGAAATAGAAGCAACAATGTACTTTCATTTATTACCTTGCTTATTTTATTAAGCAAAAATAAAATAAGCAGGTAATTGTTCATGACATCTTTGGTTCTAGCAGCTATTAAGCAATAGGTTCTCTGGTTTTGGCCATAAACTCAATGAACCTGTGTGAGTTGCATGTGAGCTCAAAAACATTTAGTTTATTCAATGAACCAGATAATTTCTGCAGAAAACTGGTGAGATGCCACAGACTAACTGCAGAAGAAGGTAACAACTCTTGTAATGCACACATTTTCAAGTAAGTGCACCATTTAAATCTAGGATTTCAAAAAACAAATAAAAAAAATGAATTATTTGGTACCTAAAACATAGATATTAATCATTTGAATACTCTTATAGTGTTAGTAATTACACAGTAACTACTATAGATATACAATTATTTATTTTATTGCTTCAGAATGTTTTTGAACCACTTCTTAGAGCTGCAATACATGCACTGTAGCATGTTAGCACCTGATACCAAAGAATGCTCTTTCTGAACATTCTTTGGTATCAGAACAAAGTGTCCAGAGTTGAGAGAGATCAAACTACACAAGAAAATGACAGACAACAGCCCTAGGCCAAGCTTGTTGTGAGATATTTTTGGATCAGTCATACATGGCTGTTGAGTTCATAGAGGGAAGAGCAGAGAGGATCTGAATTTGATTTTTAAAAAAGTTTATATTTTCCATTACAAAGCGTGATTTAGAAAGTATAAGATGTGAAGACGATACAAGTTCATTCAAGCTAAATATACATCCAATGTGTGTGTTAAGGTATTACCATACCTTGTACACATACAGCTCATGGACCTCATCTGAGAGTGTGGTCCCATCCTCTCTCATCAGAGGGGTGAAGGCAAAACCAAACAACTTTTTCTCTCCTTTGTCTTTAGCTGAAAGGAAGAACATGATATCTTGCCTCATGCACATGTTTGGATAGCGCCAATTTTGCTTTTTCAGAGGGTTTGATTGTGACAGAGCTACTAACTTGAGCAGTGTCTGAACTCAAAGCGAAGGTGGGACCCCCTGAAACGGTCAATAGGGATGGGCAGCTTGACCATCTCGCTCCAGCGAGGGCTGTTGTTGTGGTAAAGAACGAAAGAGCGATACTCTGAGGTGTTCGACTCGCCGGTGCCCAGGCTGATGCAGTCCTGTAGAGGGAAAAGAAGCATGGGAAGAAGGTCAAGCTCACTCTTACTCATATACTGATGATATGGGACATGAGAAGTGATGCACGTGTGTGTCATACTTTGAGCGTGTCCCCGTCAGCGTAGAGCACATACAGGGTGACTTCAATGTTCTTCTGGACACTCTTGCCACCCCTCTCAAACTCTCCTCGTTCCAGGGTCAGATACAGGTCATTGCGTGTATCACCTGAGGCAATTAAAGTTTGGAGATGCTTTGTTTAAAGGCAACTGCACTAATCTTACACGTTCATCCCATAATATTGAGCCTCTTACAGCTCCAGTGGGAGCTACAACTGATGTTCTTTTTTTTAGAAGATGTAATTAAAAAGTAAACTGGATTAAAGCTACATTAGGGAAGTAGAACCTTTCCCAAAAAATTAGACCGTGAAAATGTCTCCTTCATCTGTTCCACACATGAACTCTGTGTGGTCAACATGAATAAATAATCTTTGTGAATTACATTCTATGCCGCTGTTCTTTTTAATTCAAGTTGACCCTGCTGAATTGAAGCACGCACGGCCTCATGACTGTCTCAGCACCTTTTGTAAGGTCAGTGTTTATTGAAACAAACATCACAGGCAACACTGGAGAAAGATATTGCTGTTATTTATAAAATCAGATTATTGTTATTTATATCCAAGTCATTTCCTTTGGGACAGATGACTCACAAGGAGAGATGTTGGGAGGTATTTCAAGTCAAGCAGAGAGAAGCTAGAGTGGAGAGGCGAGGAACGAATCACAGTTCGTCAGTAGAAACAAAGAACTACGTGGTGAACGAACTAAGTATTCCGAAATAAACTCAAGCCTCACTGTGTTAGAGGTTGCGGACTGATGCCCTTTGTGCCTCTTTACAAATTTTCTGTGCTTTTATTTATTGGTCACACGTTGTGGATGACCAAAATAATTTTATAACCTTAGTAAATCTGCAAAGTATTTATCATGTTACATCATCAATTAACTGTGATAAACCACATTTTTTTAAGATAAGTCCAGTTTTACAAGACACATCCAGGTATGAGTACTCACCTAAATAGAACCTGTCTGACAACATGAAGTAGGCTAAGAGATCTAAAAACAACAGCACATCATGCTCCAATCTAAAAAATGTCAAGAAAAGATGACAATGTCATGAATAACTATCAGGCTGCAAAGCATTAAAATGCTATGAAGGCTATAAGATACAAAAGGCTATTATTCTAATAAGATAAAACATGGAAAAGAGGTGAGCCTTCCCAGGAGTGTTGGACCTACCAACATTAGTGCATTGACAAATGATCCAGGATATTACAAAAGAACCGAGAACATCTAAAGCCCAGGAGGCTGCAGCTGCTCCAGTTATTTAAGGTCAGTGTTCATGACTCAATAATAAGGAGGAGACTTTACAAAAATGTCCTCCATGAGAGAGGTCAAAGGCAAAAACCTTGGCTTTGTCTCTGTCTCATATTTTACAAAAGAAAATACTGTGATGACCTTTCAAGACTTTGGAAATATTATTACGTCGACTGACAAAACAAGGAAAGTGTAACATTTAAAACATTTTGCATCTGGCACAGCAATTCAGAAAAAGAACATTATTGGAGAAAAGTGGTAGAGCAAGAAAGATGAGAAAACAGCAGGAAAAATAACCTAGAATATTATATCTATATCTGACATAGTGGTGGTTGTATGGTGGTCTGGGCCTTATAAAAGATTTATTTCTTCAAAGACCTGAAGACAGTTGTTACACCAATCAATCTTTGGGTTTAGGGATCAAATACTTTTTAACAGCTCTGTAAATAAGCTTAGCAGCTGAGCTATAGCTTTTAATTTCATGCATTGTTAGAACAAAATGTAAATAAATCTAAACCAATCAATATAAGTGACTGTTTCCAGTTATGCGTTCCTCTCTGCAGACATCCCTCCTGCTCTATCTACTTGAACATTCAAGTGCTTCCTGTTTACCAGCATCTGTGACCTTCCCCTCCTTCCTTTCCTCTGAGCCATCTGGCCTTTGGGCCCCCCCTCCTGTCCTCACCCCATGCCCCCTACTGCTCTTTGCCTCTTTACCTGGCAAGATGACATCTGGGAAACCCAGTTTGCGTGTGAGCGCCAACGCCCTGTTGAACACAGCCTGGTTCTCCCGTCTGATCTGCTCCAGCTCACCTCGCAGCAGCTGCAGGGAGATGATGAGGCCTGCAGAAAGTGGCAGCAGGGAGTTTTAGTGGACACATGTGGATGTGGGAGGGTTGAGGAAAGAGGACAAATAAAGATACAAAGTAAAAAAGAACAGAAAAGAAGACAGAGGTGGGATTTTTAAAGGACATCAGTCAGGATGTTGGGATAGAGAAGAAATGTCCATAGAGATGCAATCAGAGCCAGAACAAAGAGAGGGAAAAACGTTAAGTTATTATCAATTATTGCTATATTCTTAGAGGGAATTTAATTATAAATATAAATTAAAATGTTAAATCACTGAATATTTGCAACTGATCCCAGATAGTCTCCACGACGCACACATGGCAACGACTTGTCAAAGACAAGGAAAACAAATCTTTTATGACCACTTTTACTCTAAATGGGAAAACTAATTATACATATAAAGAAACTTTTAAACTGGTAATATAGAGCAAAGAATAAGCATAGAGACAACTATTTATAATATCAAGCTGGTTTGTGATTTAAAGTCATGCCAATGCAGCAGATGTGTTCTGACTTCTTTTTGCTACTAGCAGAACAACCCCCTGCTGGTAATTAGAAAGAGTGCAGGGTCAATGAACTCTTACACTGGCTTCAAAAAGCTCAACTATGTACATCTCCAACATAAACTCTATGATTTCTTGTCTCTAAATGTCAATACTTGATTGTTAGTGTATAATGTAATATTTTAAGACTAAACCTAGAGATGGATGGATGTTTCCTAACAATAACCGAGAAGGTTTGTGATCAGAAAACACATTTACCATAATTGGTGCTGGGAGCTGAGTACTTGGTGTTGGACTTGCGGATGATGTTCTCGTGGACCTGGTACCACTCATTTTCGTTGTTGCAGCTGGGGAGAGAAAGAGTCGGACAGGGCTGTTTACAGCTCACCCACTTCTAAATCCAGATGGAGGTTTTAGGACTGTGTGCATGGGGACCACATGAACAGCATGTGTCCCAGAGCAGATTTCCTCCTGGAGAAAAGGTAGCAGCAGGGGGAGTTGCTATCAAGCAGCACATTAGCCCAAATGCACAGCTCACTAAGCAAACCTGACAGCCAGCTCTCTACCAGCCTTTTTCATTACTGAGGGCCCAAAGGCCCCTGGGAAAGGCACGAGGAAATGCACAGACTGGAGCCTTATAGGAGCCGACAGTTTGGAGGCAGCAGCACTGAATCACTGCTTACTTTTTCAAAAGGAGGAGCTCTTCATGTTGCCGGAGAAATCCAATAAAGACATAAGCTCTCTGTTCAAGAAATCTTTTTTTTCCATGCGGAGCTGTTGTGTTGCCCTAATGTAACTAAATGAAATAAGTGCTTAAATGACCTCTGACCCACAGAGGAGGCAACAGGGAGACACTTAAGCTGTTGACTGATGAGAAAATATGCTGAGCTTGGTGTTATGTTGCTTTGTCCTCTAACTTTGCTCAATTATCTTTCTGTCATCCCGCTCCATCTCTTTGCCTCTTCCTCTCTATCTCCCTCCTCCACTTTCTTGGCCAGTGGAAAGGAAGAGCTATGTGTGGCAAAGCCTAACAGCAGAAGCCAGATTCACAACATGCCAGGTGCCCTATATCCAACCCAGGGTAAGGAGCTATTGATTTTCCTAAGGACACTTCATTGTCATTCTGGTCAAAACTCACCAGCACCAACACTGAAGAGACAGGCTTTCACACACAAAAAAAAATCCACATTTACGCATTAATTACTGCGGAGAGTTTATAACTTTTATTTCCAAAAGGACACACAGCCAAACTGCAAAGTGAGCCAAGCAAACTTGAGAGGAACAACATTTTCATCAGGGATATCAGAGGAAAATAAAAGCAGACAAGTAGAATCAGAGGCATACTCACGTGTAAACTTTGAGTACAAAGTCCTTCTCCTCTTTAAGGTCTGTAATGGTGTGGAAAACATCGCTCATGGCAAGCACAGCACATCCATAAGGTCGTCTATACTGGACGTGTGGCGGGCCTTTCTTTGAGTCATTCAGCAGCATACGACCTGGAAACGAAACGAGGAGACAGTTCCTGAGAGGAACACAACAAGATCTTAATCCTTCAAAAAGTGATTTTGTTCTTTGTATTTACCAGTTCTTATTACATGTGCAACAATGTACAGGTCTCTCTTCAAGTCTTTACTGCTTAGGTCCTATGGAAGAAAACATAATATAATATATTTGATTATTAGAACAAGAAATGGAAAAATATTCCTTGAACTTTTCACATTTTATCACATCACTAAAACAAACTTCAATACATGTTATGTGACTAACGCAGGACCGGCCCAATGTTGACGGGGCAGAATCCTCAACAGAATTTGATTTGGAGGACCCGCCTGCAAATATTATCGATAGATTTAACAAGTAGGCCAACGAGGAATTCCCTACATAAACTGTTTAGCGACATGTTACGACGGTAAAAGTCGAAAATTGATTTTAGGGATTGGGTTATTTCCCACTTACTCATTTGATGTTGAAGTTATACTAGGTGAACCGTGTTTTCAACATGCTGTACAAGTTAATGTTAATTTAAAGTCAACATTTGCTCATTCTTGCTAACTTTTGTTAATTCTGAGATATATATTGTCTAAAAAATCAAGAGCTCTGAGGCCCTCTACTAGTCTGGAAGCCCTTACTGAACATGTTCACTTATTCCCTCAGCCACCTTTTGAATGGAAAAAAATATGGCATGTAAATATGTCATGACAAAATATGATAAATTTCAAGATCTGTGAACATTTTCACAAGGCATCAAATGTCAAAATATAAAGTTTCTCACCGTAAAGAGTGCACAAAGGCGATCAACCTTCTCTGGATTCTTTGGTCCTCCATTTTTATTCAGTTTCACCATGAACTTCTCACTGCAAGAGAAGCCAGTTCACAGTTTCAGAGAGTCTGTCAGCCACAAAGCGCCTAAGTCAATCTGCTGGACTCAGACAGAGTGTGTCTAACTGTGTCTGTCAGCTTATGCACACATACAGTATGTACTGTGGAACCATTGGAGGCTGCTCTATTAGCACTGGGATTGGTCTGTGTACCTGATTTGTTTGGCTTCACGAGAGTCATATAGAGAGAAGAAGACGTCTGCATCTTCACTGATGCTGTTGTAGGTGAAGCTCTTCAGATTGATGAAGAGATGGTGCGACACGGGGATGCGACAACCATCGCCATGACGCTGCCTCATGCTGTCACCCTGGTAATTAAGAGGAAAGTGACCGCTAACGAGTCAAGTTTACACCAAAGACAGTCAAATATTTGTTCTTTTTATAAGATGAAATAAATAAATATATGTGTATTTTATTTTCTGCCATACTGTACACTGAGTTTTATTTTGCCCAAATTAGTCATTTAATTAAGCAGCTACTCATGGAAACATGATACGCCCTGATTAAAGACTTCTTTGAGCAGCAATGCACCAATCACTCAGAAAGTTTTCCCTTGATCAGCTATTCCTGATGGAACAATCAGCCTCTTTTTCCTGTTAAATATATGCATAAAAACGGAAAAATTCAACCTCATATGGTCTGTAAATGCATCATCAAACTCCTTGTTCTTTGGTTCGCTTTGATTTGAGTTCAGTAAAACCCATATGAAGGTTAGAAAAACATGCTTTGATGAATAAGTGGTGATAATCAGGCAATTTTTTTCATTTTACAAGTTAGTTTGTACTTTTTAAAGACCACAACCGACAGATGTGGGACTAAACATGAAAAAAAAAACATTTTATGCAACAATAAGCCCTGTGCTGTTTTTGAAGAATGTGTTGCTTTCGTTAAGCAAACTGTTTTGTTAAGTTTTTACGCATTGGGATGAAGGTTATGAAATGACATACTGCATGAAGTGACATCACCATCTGTCCATTTTCTAGACTGGAACGATATAGACATGGAGCTTTAATGTCCTACACACATGATTGCCTCCAAGTGCAAATCAGAAAATAGGCCAGAGTTCATCAAATTGAGCTGCTCTGAGCTTTTGGCATCCTGGGGCGAATTCTTGCATTGATGCTGTATTGACACATTATGTGTGATGTCTGACATGTAACTTAGCTGTGATGCTTGCATCACAGAGTTTTTAAAAATGCCCAAAAAAAGCTGTGGCACCTTGGCTTTGCTAGGGTTCATATTGTATTATGTAAGAAGGTGATGCTTGCTATTCAAGCACAAGAAAGAAAATCAAAATCAAATGGACAAAAATCAGAATTTGCAGGTTAGGCCGAAAAGAAAACTGGAAATCATCTCCAGTAAATACTGAATGGTGTAACTTTAACGTTAGGGATTCTATCTGGTTAAAAAGAAAGACATATATCTAATTTATAAAAGAAACAGTTTATTCTTTTGGTCATTTTAATTAGCATTTTGCAAAAGTCAGTATCCTTTTTTGATGAACTAAAGAACCTGCAGCATCTCTTTTTACCTTTTATCATCATCGTTAGTTACATTTAATAATTAAAATAAAACATTATGTTTGCATGCATACAGAATAAAAAAAAATGTAAACAAACTAAAGTTGGAAATTGATGGACAAGGCTGACTGGTACACCTCTAGTTTTGTTTTCTGTATTGCTTTGATTTTATGAACAATAAATGATAAAGCTTTTTTTTTTATTTCACTTTCGTTTCAAAGTACAAGGTAGATTTAAGGAAAAACACCTAACAAGTTAAAATACGTTTTAACTTGTTAAATCACGTTTGATTTGCGTACACAAACGTATAGCAAAAACAGGAAACTGAGATCACAGTGCTGCATATTGCCACAAAATGCTCACACACCATAAAAATTTAGTGGACAAACTATTCACAGTTGAGGCCATGAACTGGGCCATATGTGATCCCAGTGGGAATCAATGCCCTCATCCTTTGGTCTGAGTAACTGAGAGGCCACCAGTAATATACTGCAGGAAAACCAAAACTGAAGTCTAGAAGTGATATGAATATTCTTTTGTTACATATTCTTTGGGAAAACAGATTTAAAATGGGAGTTGAGAAGAGATGAAGAGGATAAAAAGTGTGATAATTTGATAAATAAGGAGTGTTAAAACAACTGTACCTGGTTTGTGCTTTGCTGACCACAGTGTCTGCTGGATACATGCTAAAAAGAGTACATTTCAAAGGAAAGAAGTGTTAGATCCCTCTATTCAGTTTTTACACATCCCACACAGCCCTGAACTTATTTACATTACAGCAGCCTCAGAAGCACTAAGGGCCTGATGATGCCTCTCTCGATTCTTCAAATCTGACAAGATTTCACCTACGTATGCTGCACAACGGCTACACTAGTGTTCCTGCAGAGCAAAGAGAAGCCCACACGAGGCGAAACGTGAGCATGTGGGCAGGGGAATAGGACAAAGCCGGCATCGCCCCCACACATACACTCACAGGCGAAGCGCTCTCTGCTCGGCAGCCTGAGAAAACACCCATATCCGAAGAGGCGCCAAGGCCTTATGCGCCCTGCCAAAGACAAGCTCACTTTCATCACCAGAGTCAGGAGGCTTTCTGGCAACGAGCAGTTACACTGTTGTTTCTGCACAGAGCATTTAGTGCACAAACATTCTGCGTGTAAAGCTGAGAAACATGGCAATGGGATAATGGGAGGCTGCAGGGCAGTTGGACAATGTTTTCACCAACATATGGAGCTGCAGCTACTGACCAGAAAGGATCTCCCTCCTAGATAACAGTCTCCAGCAGAATTACATTAGATTTCATAACATCTGTGCTGTAATGATTCTAAAATTGGATCTGCTTCAGTAAGTCTTCTTCTCTCTCTCTCTCTCTCTCTCCCTGTTTGTGTATAGGTTAGGAAGTCCCACATCACTACAACCAAACTACATTTGAGCCATTATTTATTTATAGAAGCGGGTCTCTCAAGCAGCTGTTGGCTTGAAAAATATGTAATTTATGTTTAAAAAATTTTATGTGTGGGCTTTCCATACATAAACACTGTCACTTTGCATTATTTGTGCATCCATAGCTAACCATCAAACTTGCAAGTATCACATGCATCCAATAAAGGGACAAGCTGACAGAACATGAAATGGCTCCGACAGTAAAATTGTGCTCTCTCACTCTCCGTTTTTTTTGGTTTTGAGTCATCTTCTTATGGATGATTTGATAATCAGTACATTCACACATCCCTACACATCCAACAACACTTTCCTGTCTGAAAATCCCAGCGGTGCAATAGGACAAAGGTACACTGTAGGTACAAGAGCTCATAGTGTGCTAGTCACTTAGTCATTGCTATAAATACACTTAATGCAAGCTGCAGGGACACTTTACCACCATTTCACAGTCCAAGAAGCAGACATGTATTTGAAACATGTGAAAGATGAGCAGTAATTTTTACCAGTTTGTATAACTCCGACACACTGATCTGATCCGGATCCACCATTTCAAACTCTTTTCTGGGAACGAGGTCCAGGCCCAGGTGCCTGATGGAAAATAATTAATGGGAAAAAAAAGAGAGAGAGAAAAAAAAGCATTTTATAGCTGTTAGAAGACATGTTCAGTGATCAGGCATGACATTGTGACCACCAGGCTAATTGTGTGTTAGTCCCTCTAAAGCTAGACTAACATCCCAGAAGTGTGCTGCACTGCACTGTCTGGTGAAGTGAACGACTTAAGACTTCATGGAAATAAACCTGGAATAGTATAGTAAATTTAAGGGTGCATTAAGGAGGGTCTGTTGGATAGTTGAACCTTGGATTCGGGAAGAGCAGTGTGGTTTTCATCCTGGCCGTGGAACGCTGGACCAGCTCTACACCCTCAGCAGGGTCCTTGGAGGGTCCATGGGAGTTCGCCCAACCGGTCTACATGTGTTTTGTGGACTTGGAGAAGGCGTTCGACCGCATCCCTCGGGGAGTCCTGTGGGGGGTTCTCAGGGAGTATGGGGTACCGGGCCCTTTGATATGGGCTGTCAGGTCCCTGTATGACCAATGTCAGAGTCTGGTCCGCATTGCCGGCAGTAAATCGGGCTCGTTTCCCGTGAGAGTTGGACTCCGCCAAGGCTGCCCTTAGACACTGACTCTGTTCATTACTTTCATGCACAGAATTTCTAGGTGCAGCCGGGGTGTTGATGGGATCCGTTTTGGTGGCCTTAGGATCACATCTCTGCTTTTTGCGGATGATGTGGAAGAAAATGGATGGATGGGTGTATTAACATTCACATAGTCTAAGTTTATATAGCATAATGATTTTTCTAAAGTAAGCAAGTTCCTGTAATTTCAAAGGCTGAAGTAATATCTATGTAGACATTACCTTTTCTAACCATAAAATCAGATCATAACTATTTTCCGATCCCTGTTCATTGCATACTTCAGCGATGCTACAACAAAGTATGACACATCACGGACTTTGTGACTTTTTCTGCCCTTCCAGGCACTTGAGTTGGACAAAAGTGTGTATTAACGTACACTATTATTCAAACTAATACTCCTGAGCTGAATCCCTCATATCTTTTTTTCTCTTACAGATCCCTGAGAAAGCTCAGCTGGAATTTGAAGAAGATGACTGTAAAGTTCCTGCAGGCGGATTTGCATTGACTATAAGCAGCTTCAGAGTCACTGATCTTCTAAATGACCATAAAATTCCATCAGTGAGGTACCGCCGTACACCCACATCCTGCGCTGTACATCACCCCGCTGCCAAAATATAAAAACTGATTCTTCTGGAGCCAACAATTAGAACAAATGTTTACTGTAGAGGATGCCGTCAATTTGCCACTCACTTAATTAAACACATTTGTTAAATTAGTACTCACTCGTTTCCCCAGTCCAGCCGTACGGTGATATGCCTCTTGATCTCGCGAGTCTGGTCCTGAGCGAGGTGGCCCTGAATGAGCTGCCGACGCAGGTCGATGAGCTCGTTCATCACATGGCGCAGTTTATGAAACAGATCCACCTTGTGTTTCTATTAAAGAAGCCAAAGAAGACTCAGTTAAAACATAAACAGATTAACTAAGCTAAAGAATGGTAGCGGTAAAACTATGATTATGTAACAGCAGCAGGATCACTATAATGTAAATTTACCTGAAGAAGTTTTTACTTTTTTGCCATACTTAAATGCTTTTGACCAGAGGTGCCAAACTCATTTTATTTTTGGACCATGTAAGACCACGAATGTCCTCAAAGGACAGAATGTATCGTTAAAATCAAACTATTAAAATATTAATAGATTACTCTGCATTTGATGAGTATATCTTAAAATTGAATGATATTGAACATCTTTTAATATTGATGTAATTTGGCAGTATGCCAATATTATTTAAGCACTAAACTATAATCTTGCAATTTCTATTTATTTGACTATCTTGAGATTTAAGTACCACAGAAAAAATTATGGTGGGCTGGATTTGGACCCCGAGCCCTGAGTATGAAATATGTGCTCCCCAAATTTGTGCTAAGATGCTCTCATCCACTCCTCTGCTAACATATGTAAGTCCTATAAGTCGTATAACTGTGTTTTGAGCCCACAAGGTTTTGTTAATGAACTAATTAAGCAGAACAAACTTCCCTTACATGTCTGCTCTGACCTCAACATAATTTCATCATCATTTCTCATAAACCTAGGACAACACTTTTAATTTCTCTATGTTCTGTTTTTCCTAATGGTACGTCAAGCCACATTAGCACCCAGGTTTGTTTACATAAATGCAAAGATTAAGTGCTCCACAATGGCCATGTAAGTTTAATGAGGATAAACACCGCATGTTCTCATAGGCTGCTAGCTGGTGAAAACAAAGAAAATTGTCAGGGTTGATGAGTCCTTTTGGACCTTGTTTCTGTAGGGCTAATTACGCACATTGTAAGAAATACACAGTTATGCTTAGGTCATTGCTCCCTGAAGTAATACAATCAAACCTAATAGGCAACAGTGAGGTGAAACCTACAAACATCTACCCAGTGCAACATCCTATTATTACGGATGGAACTGTAGCAACATGGCCCATTCCACTCAGGGGGTGGGCACAAAACAAGCACAGTTAAATCAAGGCTTCACATTAGACAAGCTTCAGTGGAAGTTACATCATCACACCAATGCCTCTGGCTGCTTAGCTGCTCAGAGCATGAGCAGTCCTCAGTGAAAGGTTATGTAAAAACTCAGAGCTAGCTCTGCAACGTAGCCACTCAGCTCCAATCTCTAAACCCCACCAACCACGTCTGCCTGCCCCCTCGACACTTAGTGGGATTAAAGATGCTTTGGTTTCCCAGTAATCACTTTTTCCCCAACAAGTAAAGCCTGACTAGAGTCAGTGGATCTTAAGAAGATGCAGTAGCTGCATGAAGCAGCCCAGGATCAATCAATGCCGGAAAGACGCAGCATGAAATACGACACGGAAGCCATTATCTGCCCAAACATGATCTCCAATCCCATGTTGTAAATATAGATACATATTTTTCAGATATTTATTTTAAAGAAAATTCAGCGCGATGGCTGGATCAATATGCTGTGAGATGGAAACTTAAGGGACTTCCACTGTCATATTTTATGTAAATGCCTAATTCGGCAGTTTAAGCAAAGCAAAACGCTTCCATCTGAACCCCCTATTCTTCCTAGAAATGCAAATTACACAACAATTTATGCAGTTTCTTTGCCCTTGATGTTTTAGCTCCCTTGGATATCTGAGTAGAGTTAAAACCACATTCACTGTTATTGTTTTATGTGTTTTCTGTAGCAAAATGTGCTGCAACACATAGCTACTGACCACATAGAGCTGCTTCCACAGAATGCCCCATTCCTGCAGCGTTGAGGTGGTCTCTGTGATGATGGGGTCCTCCAGAGGCACCACTGTCTCACACAGCCTGGAGTGAAAATGGAGAAGAAAAAAAATCTGTTAAATTACACATTGCTTTTGACATGCTGTGTGTGATAACTCCAAGTGTTTCAATAAAATAGACATAAATGGTAATAATTGGCAAAGAAATAGGATTGCACAGTGGAGAAGCTGGTTGAACTGTTGCTTTGCAGCAAGAATTCTCCCCGTGCAAGAGTGGACATTCTCCAGGGATTTCGGCTGCCACCCACAGTCTAAAGCCATGAATGTTTTAGACTGTGAATTGCCCTTAAGTGCGTGTGCATGTGTGTGAGATACAGTAACCTCCAAATTATAGCTCCGCTTCTCCACTTTTGTAACAATACAAACTTTAGTATGTATGTTTATGTGGAGAACACTCTGAAGTACAACCTTATGAAGTAATAACAATACAGGGAGGATTTCAAGCTCTAAGGTATTCAGATCGCTCTTCACTTAACTGAAATACAAACCTCAAACAACATCAACAAACGTCTCTGGTGCAGGAAAGAAATGAGCTGATGACTGATTTGCTACCTGTAGCATCCACACATTACATAAAATGCAACTTAGAGGAAAATAGATTTTTCTCACAGCTGTCTGTGCTACATTCAGGTACATTTAAGACAATTTGATTTAAAGATGTATTATTGTAATACATGGGCACAATCTTTCAGAAACATTTCTAAAACAAAAATCAACAATGATTATTCTCCAGTGGTTACATTGTTGTATGATCCATGTACCTTAGCTCTGGTAATGCCAGAATCCATTGACAGAACGACTACAATTTGGAAAGTGCAAATGTAAGATACATACTAAAATATATGCTTTTATTAAATCCATAATAACAATATCGTAGGTTTTGACCAACTCACAAAGCTTTTTTTAATCTGCCATATTAAAATGTTTAACTTCCTTAACAACAATTATGCTAAAGATACAGCCGGAACTACAGTCCTGTACGCAACATAATCACACAAATCAAAACATGACCCTATATAAAAACGTTATTTAAGTCTCAACTTCCATTTTATGGCATAATTTCTAATATATGCACACACAATGATCATGAAATTGTGGAGTTCACCATTGCCTGAAATGTTAACATGCAGATTAAAAAGGCGAGAGATCTCTAAGTCATTTTTATTGCAGCACTAGCTGCTCTTCTTTTTGAACCAGTGCTGCCATTGTGGCCTCACTAAAGCTAAAGAAGGCTTTCTGTGTAACCTATCAACCAGTGAAACCTAGTATTCCAACACAAATGCTGCAAGACATTATTATATCTGTAAACAGAAGTGTGAATTAGTCTGATTATAAAGAAAATATTTAACAAAGCGATAAACTAAAAAAAAAAGAACACACATATTGCTTCCTTTCCGTGTTTCGACATTCATCATGTGATTGCTCAGAGTGTTACACTGAGCACAGCAAATATTTAGTATTATTCATTCATAGCTTTCATCTTTCACTTTTCTGATATGATTATGTGACAAAGAGGAGGCTTCTCCAAATGTTTGGTTAATTTATTTTCTAGAAAGTATGAGTAATTTGGTAACAGGAAATGTATCAGTAAAGGTCAGATCTCTTGTGGTGCTCTGCACTTTGCTCGCAAAGCTTCTGAGTGTGCTGCAGGGAATTAAATGTAGCACTGCATAAAGTTTATGGTACCAGGCGAGCATCTCCATCTGTAACACAGTGTGGGTGGCTGATTGTCTTTGGCAGGGATGCTTTGGGAAAACTACGCAGATGCAGTAGGTGTGTCACCTCATTAACTTCATTAAACAGTGAAGCAAATTTCCCAAAGAGCAGATTTCCCAAAGAACTGCTCCCGCAGCGAGGAAGTATAATAATGTGCATCTGAAAGTCTGCACTTTTACTTGTTTGAGTGAGAAGTCTTTCTTTGTTGCAGCATAATTAGAGGACAAAGTTACAGTGCCTTGTAAAGTGTTCCTACCCCTTGAACAAAGACTGTGAATACTCCTTCAAGGTGACGTGAAACTTCTACAAAGTCAAACATCCCAGAGAACACCCAGGCTCAGATTGTTAAATGATGTCAAATTAAGTCAAAGAAAAGGCCTGTTAATTTTTGTTCCTATTCTTACTCTGATCAATGCAACAATGGCCAAATAACTATGGCCATAGTGATGTCAACATCAATGAGGTGGTAACTATTTACAAATCAGAAAGCAAAGATGTGTGATGGACCTGTTTCACACCATATATATTGAGCCAGTAAAAGTTCCTGAAGATGACCAGCAAAAAAAAAAACAGTTATACTAATTTGTCTGTTGGAAATGGGCTGACACTGGAGAAAATGACAGCTGCTGTTCTGTTCAACTGGGATAAATTGGAATGTATGAGTGATTGAGTTGAAATATGTATATATACATGTATTTTTTTGCAAAGTGCCTTAAAACTACATCAATTGTGAATTGCTGCTATATAAATAAAATTAATTGCATTGATCTCTAAGTGTTGAATGACTAAAATGATGTCAAACAGTGACTTTCCTCATAATGATATTCAATAATAGATCACAAAGATATGGTTTCTTATGATTAAAAGTGGATTACTAATCCCAGTTTAACATAAACACATTACATTTACTTTTTGCTTAACTCTGATTGGTGGAACCCATAAAATCTCCCATGTGTCTTTAGAAGCAAAACAAACCAGAAACATGATCCATTCACACTCATTATCAGCAGCTGGTCCAGTTCTTCTTGATGATGGAGTACAATTTTCATTTTCTGTCCAAAACTGAACTTGTGTGCTTTTCAGATACATTTTTTGAGACAGGTTTTATTGTGCAGATTTAGTCACATGATATATTGAGAACCTGGAAGTCCTTGGTTAGCAGGAAAAAGCTCTACAACTTTTAAGAAGTAGTTTTGATTAAAAGAATTAAAAAAACAAGAGGTTTGACGTTGCATGCCCTCTTCTAAAGATTTATATGAATGAAACGACTTACCCTCTATTTGTCACTGTAGATTTCTTTAAGTGGACATAGCTGACAGGAAAAATACCCTGTGGATGGATAAAAGAGCAGAGCTGTTATAGAGTGACAGGCTTTAATGCCCCTGCTTTATAAAACCAAAATAGTCATTTATTATGTTAGAGTTGTAGCTTAATGTGCTTTGTGCTGCACTGGTAAAAAGAAGTAATAATGGATTTTTTCATTTTAGCTAATGACCCAAAACATACACGACGAGTTCAGATTTCCAGCTCTTTTTTTTCTATATTCTGACATTTTCTCCTGCCTGCTTACATTTTCTGTACAAAAGGAAACGCATGAAAAGCTCAAACTGCTTTTGCAAATCGCAGAAACAGGAGGGAGAGCAGCCTGCAGGATTCCTATTGTGGTTCAGCTTAGCAAGGGAAAGGCCTCAGAGATTGTGTGTTCCCAGCTGCAGACACTGAAGTTCATGCTTTTATTTTTTTGTATTCTAATCTGCCAGATGTGAAGAACTGGCCAAAGTGAGAACAAAAAAAGGAGAGAAATTCTCTCAGCACAGTGAAACCACATGGGCGAATGAATGTGGGCAGAGTACATAACAAAATGGAGGGGTGTTGGTGAGAACTGTAAATAGCTGATGGGAGTAAAGAAGGACAGCATGTGGCTGCTAACACCTACATTTACCAGGACCTGACAGTTTTTATGCTGTCTTTAAAACAGTCCAGCACATAACAGAACAGCTCAATCTCTAACACTTCGATGGATTTAAAAACCTGCTGTTTGGGTTTCACATTAAACTCTTTATCAATATCTTCATATTGAACATTAAAGTACCAAACTGCTCTGCCTCTGTCAAACTATTATATGCACAATTAGAGAACTACAAGAATTGAATGTGGGCTTTTTATCTTCCTTTGTCTTCAAACATTATTTTTGCTTGATCAAAGATATAACAATGCAAGAAGTATTGTTGCATCTGGATTGCAACAGTCACTAAGGAGAAGAAGCTCATTCTTTTTTCCCCTATCAAACCAATTCTGTGGTACAATTTCAAGTTTCAAAAGTAAATATTTTTCCCCACGACAACCTATGCTAGAACCAGAAAAATATGCTAAAATATTTGTTTTTTTATTTTTCCTAAAGCAAGCAGTTTTTTTTCTTAATCTACGCCAATATGAAACAGAAATACAGCTGCGGTTGCCAGAGTTTTACTGAATATATACGGTAAAATTTTATCGTATTTCTATAGTAAAATTCTGGCAACCACAACTGTGTGTATTTTACTGTAAATAATAGACACTTTTATTTTTACAGTGTAATTTGTCTGGTCACAGGGTCTCTGTGACAAAGACAGATTTATTTCTGAGCTTCAACTCCCTACATCACTGTGTCACAAAAAGAAATTAAAAATGAGCGTTTATGACACAAATTCTTCCACATTACTTGCATCAGGGTCAAAATGCAGAAAAAATCCCTCAAATAAATGAATCTTTTATTGCAGAACTATAGCACCATATTATAAATTTTTAGCAAATTCGAAGCTTGAGCTCAAATTTTATGAAGTGGACATAAAAACAAAATCCTATTTTAAGGAATAAATGCTTTCCACAAAATCATTGGTCCAACAACTATTGCTGCTGTTGACAATCTAAACACAATAAGTGTAACTGAGCAATATTTCCATCAATCCAATCATTATCTTCCACTTAATCTGGGATCAGGACACAGGGACAGCAGCCTATGCAGAGAAACCCAGTCTTTACAGTTAGATGTGATTAAAAATTTCAGCACAAAATATGGTTCAAATTGAAATTTACAACAGATTGTGGTTTAACTACCTTGATGGACGGCTTCTTGGTGGAAAAGCCTCGGTACCAACCTAAAGAAAAGGGAGAAGCATGACAAACATGAAGCATGTTTGTTGAGAGGAAAATTAAACTGAAAGTGTTCTTAATTTTTTTTTTCCACAGTCAAAGAAAAAGTTTATTTCTTGGAGGATATAAATCATATTATTGTACTTTGTTCGGCGGTTAAGTTTTGTTAAAACAGACAGAATAGACAGATCTCTAACATATGCTAGGTCATCTGTTAGCAAAGCTTCATTAAGTGTAATAGCTTTCTAAATGCTTCTTGCAGTTTCACACTTAAATCTGTTGTATCTAAAACACAGCCATTATCAGCATGCATTTTTTCATATTCTAGTTGTGTTGCATTTCAGCAGCATTAAGTAGGACTATTAATGTTTTGACTTCTGTTCTTTGTTTTTGAGCTATTTAGTTGATGTGTTGCCATTGCCGGATGGCTCACAGTTGTTGGGTAGAAAGTAGTGTCAGTCTCTTCTTTTAAATCCCACTAAATGTTTTTGGTTGTGAATTTGTTCTTCACTGTGGGAGAAAATGGATGTGAGATGTGACAGAGTGTAAAAAGTGTGAAATATGTGAGACTTGACAGCCGTGGTTTTTAAGACTGCTCCATTAGTTCTTTTTAATACTGCAACATTTGTCTGCTTTGAATAGTGCCATCAAATGTAGTTTTTTTTTCTTCCAGATTGACAAAGAGAACATTGGTCCCACATGTCTTCAAACGCCATGTGTAACACATTTTTCTTTTTTTTTTTACTTGACCCTTGTATTGTACTTTACAAGAACACTGCACTGTTATTTACAGTTTCAATTTCCACAGAATGCACAGATGTTACATCAAAATATTGATCTAACATCAACATAAACAGACCATTTTTATTGTCTTCTTTATATTTCTTTGCAATTTTCTTTGAGAATGTGTTTTTTCTTCGAGCTGCATCAAACTAATAACCCCACTCTGAAGTGTTGAATTGGACTGTGTTGGTCCATGTTTGACTGAGGAACGACTTAATAAAACAAGGTTTTGATATGCATGAATCTGAGTGGCCGCTATGTGGGCCAGCATGTCTTTTGTCCTGTTCCTTGAAAGAAGTGATTCTGTTTTCCCAGTAGTGTCAGATTCTTCCATGTAATTGCTGTTCCTGCCAAAAGGTGACTCATCACTAGAGATCAGTGTTTCCAGTTCACTGTAAAAAAAAAAAAAACCTCTGCACATCATTTGAAGCATTGGCAGAGTTGGGACAAAAAGAGTATGACTTTCGGTTAGTCATCATGACTTGTCTGATGCTACCTGCAGTGAACTAGCTTATTTGGATAAGCACTATACATACCAAACAAGCGAAAGAACACATATTTTTAATAAAGGTCATTATCTTTTTATTGCTAAATGATAAACTTCTAAAAGAAAATCCTATTTGGAAATTAGACCCCGAACTAAATGTATTAGTAATTTGGTTGAAAGGTACTGAGAATAGGCCCTGGAAGCTGAGTTGGATGCACAGAGTAAACTTGATCTGGGCACAAGTGCAATATTTTGACACATTGTCCCATTCATTTGAAATAAGCAGTGTTTAACTGTCCAGACTTTTAAAAAGGCCCTAAAGCCAGACCTTAGCCTGATGAAAATAACATTCGTAAATATTGAGGAATAAACTTTTAACATATGAACATCAAGTAAAAAGGTTAGCTTAACAATATAGTCAGATTTATTTTCTGAGGTCTCAAGTTTAGTAATGACATGCCAAAACCAGCAGCTATGATATACATCATTTCTATGACTCTGTTTTTGACATCGTTACTGTCAGACCACCTGGTCAAAAGCAAAACAAAAATAACAACCATTACATAAACAAACACTCAAGGTTTCCTGATAAGAAATTTGTAGGTTTTGATTATTGTTCATTGATAGAAAATGATGATGCTATCAAAATGTTTGTCGGATGTATAAGTTTGTTTCTGTTTTGACTTCTCAACTTGATCAGTTTTGGCAACAACATCTTCCAATGATCAAACAAGTGCATTGAGAAGAAATTATGATATTCTTAATTAAAATGTTCTTCACATTCATAACTAGTACTTTATGTGACAGGCCAATATCAACCAGCACATAATTATTAAGAGGAAGAAAAAATTATGTATTTTTAATGTTTTGGCAATTCAAAATCTAAAGAGTAACTCCCTGCTTCCTAGAGCCACCTTTTGATTACTGGTTGGTGCCCACACAACATAATGCTGCCACCACGTTTCATTGTGGGGAAGGTGCGTTCAGGGTGGTGTTTAGATTTCTGTTTTCTAACATAAATAATATTTTGGTCTCACGTGACCTTTGCATCCTTTTCCTCATATTTGCTGGCATGTAACAAACTGCACACAGGATTTCTATGCTGTTTTGTTCACAAATGCGCTCCACAGAACATGTGAGGTCTTCACAGGATAGATATATTAATAATCACACACAGATTGATTCTGTTTACTAACCAGATCATTTCTGAACACAGTTGGTTGCATTGGCGTTAAATTAGAGACATCAGCATGAAGGTGGCATGCCAAACTTGTATATTTTTTCTTCATGACTACACTTTGTGCTGTTCTATCAGCACAAACTAAGTGGTGTTTTTACTACTGTAGAATGTGAAAAATGTCAAGGGAGATAAGATAATTCACTCAGCTGATTATTAATGCACACAATCCGAGTTAAATGACCTTATGAACTCAAATGCTTTCACTGAATATTTGAGTGCTTTTACCGTCAAACTTCTCCAGAATCTGGACGGTTTCTCCCAGCTCCAGGACGAGAGCCTGACATATTGGTGACCGGAAGTTGCAGATCACTGTGCAGAACGGAGAGGGGTGGGGGAAAGGGCAGACAAAACTGGTGAGAAAACTTTGTGCAGCTGTTATCAGTAATTCTACTGGCAACAAGGTAAATTTTGCTTTTAGCTTAACTGAGAAAGAACTTTGTGTCCACAGAGAGTTTTTTTTCTTTTTAAAATTGCAGCAATGCAGTCGGTGCAGCTTTTTATTGAGCAGATTCATCCAAAACATATAAACACACACTTTGCCACACTGAAGCCAGTGCTCGGTGAACTGTAAACAAACTGCCACTCTACAAGGTAATTAATTGTTAAGCAACCTGATTTTGAGCAACGTTACGTTAAATTAACTACCTCCCAAAATAGAGACCACACAAAGTGATAGATTATCAGGCTTAACGGGGATTATTTACAGGATGGTATTAGCAAAATCCTCCATGACACCTCGTTTTGTGGCATCCTGCAGCCTCTGACCATACAAAGAAGCATCCTGTGACTCAAACGCTGATGACATGATTATTCTTCAGAGGATAGATGCCACAGTAAAGGCCTTGACAACTACACTGCCTCTGGAGTCTGCCTTTATCTGTGCAGCACTGCAGCTCGGGAAACATGAGCTACGCAACAAAACGCCAACGAAGCCTCAGTAAAGACAGGCGTGTTTGACAAGGATGCTGCGCCACTGATGATTTAAAAAAAAGAAAAAACTACAAATGGAGGCCCTAAAAGGAGAGTTTGGTGTGAATCATTATGGTAACGAACTAGCCAGGGGACTTAGTGAGGGGGAGGAGAAAAAGGAGGGGCTTGTCCTCGGCTCTGTTTGCTTGTTTGAGGGGAATGAGTGTTCAGTTCCTGCGCTTGGGTAACTATGGGAACAGATCATCCACAAACTGGCGGGGTTTCTTCACTGTAACTGCTGCGGGGATCTGGGCATTTTACAAATCAGGACGGCAAGCTTACGAACGCTGCCTGTCCCTCAACTTAAGATGGGCATGTGTTAAAGGAAGAGAGATAAAAAGGTCCTTAGGAAAACTCTTGTCACCTTTCACGTTCTCCACCAATCCTTTTTCCAGCCATGACTGAAAAGTTCCTGTTTGAGAGCCCTACTCTTCAGTGACCTTTATTTCATTTGAACTGCAAACCATGTGAACACTCCAACACAGGTCACACCAGGAGAAGATGAGACATTTAAGAGAGCTTTCAAACACCATATGGGCTTCATGTTTTCATCACTATAATTTGTGTACGAGCACACAGCCACATACACACAGCTAATTTTGCCTGTGGAGATTTACAAAAACCAACAAATTTCTTCATTAGACTTCAACATGTTGAACGTAGGATGTTGGAAGGACTGATGGGACATGGGGTTAAAAAAAATGTTGGCAAAAGCAAACATTTCTACTGAGCAACAGCGTTTCAGTCCAGACTGTCGCTGTATTTAGTTGAATTTGACAGTCACATGGGATCCGATGACTACTGTTGTGTAACCGGCAACTGACTAAAGTGAGCTGTGGGATCTGAGCACAGAAGGAGGAACCTCCTGTGCTCAACTGCTCCCTCTGTGGCCATCATGAAATGTTGTCATGCAAAATATTAACATTCATGGAGTTTTCTGTTTTGTTTTTTTAAACAGAAGATAATGGATCGACACAGAGATGGATGAAAATTTATGGTGACAGAGTGGTCATATAGAAGTTTAAACTTATCTTTCCACCTACATCCATATGAGAATCTTTCCACAGATTCTCATATGGATGTAGGTCTGGACTTCGACTAGGCCATCCAAACATATGAATATGTTTTAATCTAAATCAATCCATCCTAACTCTGACAAAAGACCTTTTCTATCTCTGATGAGGAAAGGTAACCCCTTTCCTCATCAGCATGATGCTGCCAGCACCATGTTCCACTGACAGTATGGTGTACTTAGGTGAACTTCTGGTTGGTTTGTAGATATATTTGTATTTTCAGGTGATGGATTGAACTGTGCTAACTAAACTCTGCTTTAAGCCTATTGACCACTTTATACCTGACCTGTTTGCTGTGTTTCTTGCTCTTTATGAGGTATTTGTTCACTACTTACTCATAGGTAGCCTCTATTAAATAATTAATTAGCAGTTGCTAGCTTTAGTTTATATCTATTAATCAGGATAAAAAGAAACTGAATACAAATTAACTCTAAATGTTTCAGATTTTTGGCTTATGGAATATGAAAACATTTGCAAGGGACTGGCTGGCTCTCCATCAACAGGAGTAAGTGTGTGAACATCTGCACTGATTTACTGTAGCCATCTAAATGTAAATCTGATCAGGAAGTCTCTTAAAGCCGCTTCCCGTTGAAGGTCCCACTGGGTGCAGACGCCGGGGAAGACCCAGAACTTGCTGAAGGGCTGATATATCATGTCTGGTCTCGGAACCACTTGGGAAGCCCCAGGATGAACTGGGTGTTGCCAGTGAGAGGGATGTCTAGGTTCTCCTGTTTATTACCGATCGCAGTGTAATTAGTTAATAAAGCCCTCCCCTCTCTGCTCCTGGTTCAGTTTAGGACACAGTATAGACTGTTGCTGTTTGCTTTTAGAGCACTGAATAGCCTTGCACCAGCAGCAGCAGAGGTTTACGGTCTGCCAGTCACTATCTGCTGGAAGTGCTTCAGACTAGGTTATCAGAGGAGGAGCGGTGTTATTTTGTTGCTGGTCCAACAGCCTGGAATAGATTGCACGCCACCCCTGACTTGTTTTGTTTAAAGCCAACCCTAAGACCCAATTATTTAAAATTGGGTCTTTGTTGTTTAACTTTTAGTATATTTATATCTTGTTTCCTTTCTTTTAACATGTTTGCTTTTTTATCTTTTACTAAACACTGTTCTATTTTATAGTGTTTTGTATTCGTTTTTACTTTGCAAAGCACTTTGGTCGATGTGAAGCGTCATTAGGTGATATATTAATAATCTTTGATTTGTTTATTTATATATCATACTCATCTACCTACGACTATGACTTTATTGCTGCTTCTATGTAGGAGAAAGTAAAAGTGCAAGGCACCATTTTTTTTTATCCAAGTTCCAGTTGGAAGTAGCACCAAATTTGCCGTCTTTATTGTCACTGAAGCTGGAGCTTAGAATAAGATTTTCAGCTCTGCTTATCCATCTGGTGCATATTAGAGCAAAAAATTAAGTGATGGAAAAAAACGTTTTAGATCAACAAAATAGTAAAATAAAGTGCTTAGCACGCAGACGCGTTTTTTGATTGTGTGCAAACAGGGCTGATGTGCCAGTGTGATTCACATAAGTCACTTTAAATATCTCCATTACCAGACCTCTACAGAGGCAGAGAAGGAGGAAGAAGCTGCTGCTTCACTCAGATTATTTCTGCCTCTAAGCAATGTTCAATGACAGGAGAAGATGGCAAAATTCTGATCTCAGGTTTCAACGTTGGAAAGAAATCTAAAATGTTTTGTTTTGTTTAAAAAAAAAAGATCTGCCAGATAAAGGGTGCACAATATTGGCCCTAAATTTTGAGAAATAGCAGTGGCTGTGAAAAATAATTTAGTTGACAGAAAATATCTGTCAATCCCAGTTTTCCTTCTCTGTTAAACATAAAACTGGAAAGCACCTAATAATTGTAACATGCAATGTTTTTGAGAGCAAAACAAGAACCTAAAACAGGAAGAATTATTTAATTTTGAAACTATTTATTTCTTAAATATCAAATGAAAGTCGTCAAAGCACATAAGCATTCTTAGTCCAGCTTTACAAGTTCAAAATTAGCATTTAGCATATAAAAAAAAGTAAAATCATCTTGGTAGAAATTACAACCAAACATCCCGAGCAACGCAAATTTGTTGGCACCCCTCATAAAGATGTGTAAAAAGTTTTAAACTCATTTATAGTATCTCTGCAAAGATATAATCTCACATTGAAAACTTGACAAAAATCCAATCTTTCATTTGAGAAAAATAATTTAATGCATGCTTTTAACTAAATAACTAGTTGCACACCTGTTTTTATTCCTAATAACTTTGCTTAAATCTATGTAACTCATTCCAGTTTTACTGTTTAAGTTGACTAAAATTTTGAAGAATAGACAATAAACTGCCATGTGTCCTCGGATGTTAGCATGACAGAAACATTAAAATTTGTTTACCAAGAGAACTGATTTTATATTTTAACATTATCTTAAGGTAAATATAATTGCTTCTTTATTTTTTAAAAAATCGAATGTCCTTATTGTAGCAAAACTTATAAAAACTGATCAGTGCAAATCTTGGCCCATCAATCTGGACAGGAATTCACTGACATGCATAACTGATTAGTAATATTTATTCTCAATAAATTTATTTGCAAGAAAACCTCTTACAAAAATATTCAAATAAAAAAATGGGTTGCACTCCAGCCACCTTGTTTTCTATCATATCAGGTCTGTGTTGTGAATTAGAAAGGTTTTGGGAAAAGCTCAATTAGCAGATTGCATAATCTTAAAATCTGTCCTGCTATTTTAGTTACTCATTTTAAAAGATGTTTAAAAAGTGACAGGTCCAGCATACAAACTGAAACAAATTTCAAAAGTAGTGTTTGAATTTAATCTGAAAAAGTTATCAGAAATGTATCCTTTAAACTTGCTTCAATCTTCAGTTTATTATATCCAGCATAACATTATAATCTATCAAATCTTTGTATGGTTTTCACATTGCTGTCCCCTTAAAGCTATATGTCTTTAATACATTTTTGTGACATTTACAACATGCTTCAGTCTGCCAATTAATACTGACAAGTTGTGGAAAAAATTAGTTTGATTTTTTTTCTTTTCAAATTCTCAGAATAAATATTTTCAGCAGCACCTGAAGTTTGTATCTCCGTTTTTGTAGTTTGTGCAAGAATGGCATTACTGTGATTCGCTAATTTCATAAAATGCCACATTGATTGCATTGATTGTGATGACGCTGCTCAAGTGATATCTGTGTGGCAGAAGTCATCAGAAGTCATCTGATTCATTTCAGTCTCTCATGTGGGAGGCCACTGAATTAAAGACAAATATTTATTTAATGCAAGCTAGAAGAAATGTTGATGCTTAGAGTGGTTCCGAATAAAAAAAAACACCCCAGTTGAGGCAAAGAATTTGAGCTTTAAAATGAATAACATAAGAATGGAGAATAACAGTATGAATACTTGACTAGTAGGGACTTGGTTTTAGCTGCCAAATCAGCCCCACAGTGTCAAGGCCCCGGCTCCACTGGAGTCTCTGGCAACCTTGTGCTGTGGCATCTGGCACCAAGATATTTGCAGTGCATCCTTTAAGTCCTGTAAATTGTGAGGTAGCCCTACATAGATTAGATCTTCTGTCCAGGAATCCTGTAGAAGCGCAATTGGATTGAGATCTGAGGAATTTGGAGCTCAAGTCAAAACCTAAAATTCATTTCATGCTCCTCAAATCATCCCTCAACCAAGTTTGCTTTGCATCATTGTTCTTCTGAAAGAGGCCACAGCTATTAGGGCGAACCACTTCCACTCCGACTGGTGAGCAGCTGTGAAAACTCAATGCTCAATAAAGTCTGAGGGTCAAAATTTCTCCACTATGATATAAAAGAGTCGTTGCCTGTTAAGTCAAGGGCTTGTTGTGGCTGTTTCCATCAAGGGTGCCGCACAGTTAAGGACAGCAATTATGTTTGTTTTTTTTATGTGTGAGGTTGTAACGGATACTTTATGTATCAACTCGGGTTATCGTTGTCTTAATGTAGCAAATAAGCAAAAGCAGGAAAAAAATCTTAAGGTGTGCATGGAATATCTCACCCACTCACAAGATAAAATGTGTTGCTCATTTTACCTGTCAGTGGTCAAAATGTTACGTCTCATCAGTGTGAAATAGATGGTATAAAAACACAAACCACGAGACAAACTGAAGATTACGATAGTCTAGCCCAGGGGTCAGCAACCTTTTACAGTCAAAGAATGTAAAAGGTTATTTTGCATCCTTTCTTCTACAAAATAAAACTGTTTCCTAAATATGTACAGAATAAAATGTTTCACTATGAAAATTGTAATAAGAGGAAAAAAGAAACATTTTGTACAAAGAGGTGAGCCTTTTCTAGAAATATGGAAACTGAAGAAAGATAGGTAGCATAGTTTGAAGCTAGTTGGTTTTAAAAGCCTGTTGTTGATATTGTATGCAGATTTTGAATAAGAAGTTATGTTTTTTTTGTTTTTGTTTTGTTTTTTTAAAAAAACTCTTAAAATACACTGTGTCCAAAATCAAAAACATTTCCTTTTTGGATTTGGAAGAATCATAGTTAGAATAACCAAACAGCCACATGTGTGTCTGGAGCAGCAGTTTGCAGACCCCTGGTCAAATGTTTCGCCATAAACTGAGAAGAATCAAAAGTATAGCACAGATTCTTTTACTCAGAAGCAGGACTGTACTGGAAAAGCAGAAGAACAAGAAATTTTTAGCAAGGCCACTCACAGAACCATAGCTCTGTTGGTTATCCATGCTGGGCATTTTGTGTGAAATGCAATAAACAGGCAATGACAAAAATCAGCAAATAAGCTGTGGGGGAGTGCAGAATGGTGCCAATGATATGAGAGGTGAGGTAGGAGAGGGAACTAACAGGCCGGTGACAGTGTGCCAGCGCATGCTACCCATCCACCTGTGTGGGCTGTCTTCTGCTGTGATACTGGGAAAATATTGATCCTCGTTTGTCAAACATGTTACCCGAGCAGAGGAGGGGAATTCAGCGGTGATTCGTGCTGCCTTTCGCAAAGTACAGTGTGTACTTCTCTGCGTGGCGGGCTTTACTTCACTTCCCCGCATTTCAGCACCGCGGACAGCGTCATCTCCATCCACGGTTTCAGCACCGCGGAGAGCGCCAGGTTACTCCGCGCAGACTGATGCGGAGGCTGCGCCGAACTGTTGCTTCCCTCCCCACACGTTTAACACAAAACACGCACTGCTGCTGTCTTTTGCTTCAATAAAGCCCACGTAAATAATATCTTTTCTCGGAAAACGAGCCGGAGTGCTTCAGTGACAGATGGACGAACACATAAAATGACACTGAGGATTGGGAGTGGCGGCTTTATGTGATGTTTGGAGGCTCTTTATAAAGCGCTCATGACGAATGCGATGCCTCCAAAAGAAAAAAAAAAGTGCTCATACGTGGGCGTGTGCATGTAAGGGGGAGTATCATGTGTGAGCCAGCGTGAGTAGCCCTAACAAGCTGTGGAGCATCTGGACATGACTCATTCTCCTAATGAAAACCCTCTATAGTGTAATCACAGTCTCTGCACAGCTTTGCTACGATAGCGAGGCCAAGCAGACCATTTATAAAGACACGGAGGCATCGTCAGTTATAAAGGAAGACTTAAAATTTTCCTTTTAAACGTGAGGCCCAGCAGCTCATCTATAGGAATAAATGTTCTCCTACAGATCCATTTCCTGATTTCCTGGTGCGTGTTGATTGTAAAACAGTGTCGCAGCAGCCGCAGTAGCAGAAAAGCAGCTTTTTTTTTCTCCCCAGTCCACAGGTAGACTCCAGCATCACTCCTGCCTACACCTGTTGGAAGGACGCAGTCACGATGCCCCCTTGTGGTTTCAACACGAATCGCGTCTCTCGTCCTCTACATCGCTACTGTACCTCGTCTGAGAGAAGAACGGGGGGGTGGAGAGGGAAGAATGGAAATGCCAAGCTCACGCCTTTCTTTTTTTTTTTTTTTTAACTGCAAAATCACAAAATCTAATAAACAGGAGTGCAGCCCCACCTGAAGCTGCCTTCAGCCTGCGACGGCATCTTTAAGGTGATGGGGTCTGGAAGCTGTATCATCCCACGCAATTTCCCTTCCAATGCAGTCACTGCCGCGTATATCAGCCATTATGTTTTATTATTATTATTATTATTACTAGGTGTAATTGGCTTATTAATATGAAAAATAACGCGCTCCATAGTCAGTTCAAGATAAGAATGGGCAAATTATGCGCTTCTTTCTGCAACAACTGGCGGAGCAACGTATTTGGGAAACCAAAGCTATTTAATGAGCTATAAGGATGAGGAAAAAGTGCCATTGACTCACCAACTCCGATTTTCTCCTCTTCTGTTGGTATCCACATATTTGATTATTTCCCCTCTGGTAGAGCAAGCCACATTATGTCGTTATCGTGAGATGATGCTGCTGGGGGGAAAAAAAGCTACAAATGAAATCGTCTCGGCTGATCCTGTGGTTGTCCAGACTACATGTTTCGAGCGGAATATGCGCTGGGGAAAAGGCTGAAAGGCTCAGTGTCTCCGCTCTATTATGTCCCGGCGTGTGTCTCCAGTCTGATGCAGTCTCCCTGTCCACCTCATGCAACGCGCACAGACACACGCAGGCACGCACACGCACGTACGCACACGGTGATCGGTTTTCTGTTTGCCACAAAAAGGTGTTACTGCAGCCGCCGTTTTAAGGGGTTTCAGCTCTCCTCGCAGCCTCTTCGCGTCGTTTCTTCGCGCTTCCTCCTCGGCTGCTGCTCGGCTGGGACTTCCGCGCAGCGACAATTGGCCTAGTCTCTCGGTAATTATAACATATGGAACGTAGCGAAGAGCTGCGGCAGGAAATTACTGAGAAAACAGCAAAAATACCATAAGCTGCGCCATCTTCATGGTCGTCACATGACTTGTTTTGTCAACACTGATGTGTCAAGCTTTTGCAAATGTATGCGCCTCCTCTTTTCCTCCCCGTGCGCCCCTTCTATCCATCCATCACAAACCGCTTTTTCTTCCAGCGGGGAGGGATACTGGCTGGCAGTCTGCCTTTTGTGTGACTGACTGGACTTGTTACTTTGGCAGCTGCTTGGCCATAAAGTAGCTCCCGGTGTTACACATCAGGCCAGACCACCATGTGGGGAAACACCTCCTGGTTGAGTCATTTCCAAGAAGCAGAGCCACTATATAGCAGCGATGCTTTGTCATAGTGCAGTCATCCCCCCCACACTGATGGGGTGCAACTCATTTCTAAGGACAAGTTCGGTTGAATGATTTGTGAGGATGAACTTCGCACGAAACTATTCACAATATCATTATCAATTCTCCTTAAGGTGCCACTTACAATAAATAACCGATTAGCATTTTTTATGCTAATCGCTAATAAATGCTAATATTAGCGATTAGCATTTATTATTAAATATTTTTCTAATACCTTACTTTGTGCAACATGAACACTCCGCTTTTAAAATGTCGGGTTTTGCTGATGCACAAAAATGGACTACATCTAATTTAGAACCTTCCTCCACCAACAATGTGACAAAAGACATGAAATGTGCTTAACTCAACTTTTTAAAAAACAATGTTGGATAAAAAAAATGTTGCTTTCATAAGTAATAACAAAAACAAAAAATAATAATAATAATAAAGGTTAAAAAAAATCCTAAGATTTTTCAGACCTTTCTGTCCTTCCACCAAATTAATAGTTTTCAGTAGAGGTCACACTAATTCAGACAGTTCACACTGTCTGAGCTAGGCAGCTAGACTGTCTGAGCTAGACAGTGTGAACTGTCAGGAGGACGACAGGTCTGCAAAAAGGTCCTCAGACTGACAGAATACCATCAGAACAAATCAGAACACAGACTGCAAGCTGGGTCTTTTCATCCAACATCAGTGTCTGATCTCACATTTGGTATTCAGGGAAGAAAAAATTAAGTGCAATAGACAAATCTGCTAAGGACGGACCAATGACGTTTAGAGTGACCAGAGAGATACCTGTGAGGGATGGCTTGCAGTTTCCCACAAGCCAAGTATATGACACAGCAAATAAGGGACAGAAAGATGAAACCACAATTGAATTTTTTATGACTAAACACTAACACTATATAAAACATCCTCATGGTGAAACATGGTGGTGGTAGTATTATGCTCAGAGAATCTCTTGCTTCAGCAAAGACAGGAAAGCTGCTCAGTTGAATGGAGGTTAAAAATTAAAAATGGGCAATCTTGGAAGAAAACCTGTTGTAAGGTTGCAAATGACTTGATATTACGGCAACTTCCAGTTGGACTGAACTGAAACTTAAAGAGCTACAATGGTCAAACCAGTTTTATTTGTTAAAATGGCACATTCAAAGTCAAGGCACAAATCCAAATGAGGATCAGTGTCAAGGCTTGATGTTCATGCGAACAGCCCATCCACTCTGGCTGAGCTTATGACACTTTACAAAGAAGAGTGTGCAAAATGTATCCTCTAGATGTGTCAAGCTGATATAAATATACCAACAAAGATTTCAGCTGTGATTTTAGCAAAACATGACTATGCTAATGATTATGTAATGATACAGTGTGTAGAGATATGCATTTTAACCTGAATGAGGAAACTAGGTAACTTCAGGACAGGATAGTTATCAGAAGTAACTAATTAAGGCCTATATCTCATTCATTACTTGATGGGTGTCAGGTTGTACCAATTAATAATAAAAAAACATCCAAGAGTTGGCCCTTTTTCAGAGTGGGGAATTCTCGATAAGTTACTTCATCTTTCTCTTCTGATAAAAGTTGTACTGGAACAGTTTGTAATTTGTGTTTTAGTGGGCAGCTTCATGTGATGAAGTACAAACGAAACCTGATTAATCTGCAGAGTCGTGACTTGCAAAAGTTGCAAACTCCTGCACACTCGTCCTATAGATAAGGCTCAGGGAAAACAGGATGATCTGGCGAGCGCCGAGTAGTGCAGTGAGTCTGATGCAGTGTGGGAGGGAGGGCAGTATTCAGCTGGGTAATTTCTCCCCATCAGAGAGAGACGCTGTGACTGACTCCCATCTGTCTATTACTTCAAGTGGAACATTGTGGGCGGCTTTCCCAATCACACACACAAAGCAAGGGAAGAAGGGGGCGTTTCATAAGCTAAATATGCATCCCAGACAATAAGCATTTGTTTAAAATTACATAACAAATTACTAGCTTCCATCATGGGTGCAGAGAATGTACTATAGTGAAACTGCTGCATGAAGATGGTACAAATGTGGCACAAAGAACATTAATGCACATTTTTACTTGTCATTCCTACATTTAGTCCGTTCTCAGCCCACTGAAAGCACGGCCTGCCTGACAGTTTCAGCACTCCCAAATCGAGTGGACAGCAAACAGAAAAGGTGCCAAAATGCATGTCTTTCCACCTCACCCATTATCTGTTCGCATCACTTACAATGACGGCATGCAATTCTGTAAATATTGGTGATTATATTCGTGCCAGTTGAAGAAGTTTTTCCTCAATCACAATGTCACATCTCGTGCCAAGTTTAGAATCTCGGTCGGTAACATCTGTATCAGGTTTATTGATTAAAGGAATTAAAAACTATTGCAGCTGAATAAATACACAGTTTGCACGAAGAGTTGAAAGCTTCAGACCATAAAACCTTTACTACAATCAAAATAAACAGAAAAAGGTTTTTGAATTATGGCTTAATATATCAAGGGTAAAAAGTTATCCAAACCAATCGGGTCCAAAGTGAAAATGTGATCCCCTCCTGGTAAAACATAAATCAACTTTTTGAGGGTTAACCTAATCCCACCGAGGTCTGACCATTGACGAGACAAGCTCAATATAGAAATTACTTAAATAGAACCTGCATTACAACAAGTATGCAAAAAGATCTCAAAGTACAACAAATCATGCTCCAACCAAAAGAAAGTGTTCATCAGGAAAGGGTCATAAAACAACTTCTGGAAAATCACCATGAGAACTGTTACCCAAAATATTAAACAGCGATGAGCTGTTCTAGGAGTATCCAGGATGCTAAAGAGCCCAAAATAACATCTCAGTTCATCATGTACACTTTGATATGCAGCAGGACAATACACAGCACCAGGTTCTTCTTTGAATGGCTAAAAATAGGCTTTTCACCACATGTTATGTATCTAAACATATCTAAACTCAGTTTCTTAAACTCTGACACATCTTCCTTTAGTAGCCCAAATTTGGCTGAGCTAACATTAAAACTCCCTGTTCGTTAAAACTACTGAAAGCTTAGACTGTTCAAGACAAGTTAAAACATACCAAAAAAGTCACATAATTGCACAAAAAGAAAATTCTGCAACTTTATTAATAGTAAAAATACTTTAGATACATACAATCTGTACAGAAAATTTCAAGAACCTCAAAAAGTCTAAAATTAAAAAAAAATAAAATTAAAAACCAAACTAAAAGCAAAAACATGAAGAAAATATGACGACTGCACAAAAAGTGTGCATGTGCCAGACTTTTTTCCTTTTTACATACAAAAAAGCAGAATTTTTTACTGTAAAAGGAAAAGCAACATTCATTTCTTTTGTTTTCGCTAAATTGTGTGGCAGATTTATTTATTATTTTAAATGCTCCAGAAAATTAGGAGAATCATTTATGTTCAGACCAGTCTTTTAATAAAATCAGTCACTGTTCTAAATACTGTTTGGAAAGAAACAAAAAAAAAAGAATATAAAAAAGTGTTTGAGTGACAAATGCTTTTACTACAGCGTTCACACCATCAAGAGTTCATGTGAAATGGCACTGCTGTGTGTGGCATGGTACAGATTTGCAGAAAATAAAAGCTGATGGCAGGATCCTGAAGATTTGAGGAAAACGTCAGGACTTTTTGGTGATTAGTTAAGTCAGCCTGGCCAAACAAGCCACCAAGAACAGCACAGCCTCAGTTTTCAGACTCCTAGTCTTGTGGATTTCAACCCTTTCATCTGCAAACTCTTACCAAACAGATGTTTACAATGCGTCATAAAAGCAAGAGCTTATGTTTTCTTTCAGCACATCCTCACCCGGACGTCATCGCTCACCCTGCAGCTCAAGTTTTTGTTTTTTTCCTATATAAAATTATATCATTTACAAGCATTTCTGTTCTTCCACACTCTCACTGTGTTCAGTACAGTTTTAAGCTGGCAGTGCTCCAAGTAGATTACCCACTGGTTTTCTCTTTTTGGGACAGATCCGCTGCAAAACAAACGTCTGTGAGGAAGAAATCGTGACATCTCCTCTGGATCTCTGTTCTTAAGATGCTGATGGCCCACATCCTCACTCGTTCAGGGACAAGATGATGTCATCCTCAAGGTCAGAGTTGTCCGAGCTGTCTGTTTGTTTGATAGACAAACACAGATTCAGAAATTGGGAATAGAGATTTTCTGCTGAGTGGGTTAGTGGGCGAGGGCAGAAAGTGCCAAAACGGCAAAAACACTCCAGCTTAGTGAGATGACGTCTTGGTTTTTGTTTCCCTCTGCAAATTTTGCTTTACTTTGTTGAGTTTTGGAATAAACTCTTACTAAAACAGGAGTCTTCAGACTGACCAGAGAGGAATGAAACAATGAGCACTTTAGTTTCCCTCAATTAAAGCTTTGTATACACTTACAAACTAGCCAGAAAAGCCTTTTGAAGTTGGATAGTAAGGTGATTTTAATATTTCTGCAACTGTGTTACCCTAAAGTGAGCCCTCCGAGATGAAAACTTAGTGACGCAGGACTTTGGATCCTGAAGCAAATAGCTCATGTGTGTAATTCTCCAAAAATCAAGCTTTTTCCCCTCATTAACATGAAATACACGGGGGAAGTCCTCCAAGCTTATTAATGCTTCTTTCTTGTTGAAGCTTTTGCCGCATATGTTTATTGTAATAGATCTTAATAGTGAAGGTTTACAAACTAAGGCTAATTTCTCTAGCAAGATTGGTCATTTTTTCCTTACTTCTTGTTAAAACATGTAATTTATGGAGGGCCCTGGAGAACCAGAGAAAAGGCTTTTCCTGAAAACGCCTAAATTAATCCAAATTAACTGTCAACTATTACAGCAGCAGCACAGGGATTATAAAGCAGCTGCTACTCTTTCAGATTAAGGGAAGAGTAACAGAGTTCAGCATTTCTGCATCTTTTTTGTTCCATCAAGATCCAAATCCAATTTATGCATGAAACAAATTAAAAAGGGATGTACAATTATCTAACTTTTCAAAGATAGAAACAATAAAATAAAAATTAAAAGGAATATACCAACCTAAGGCCACTAGGAAAATATTTTTATTTTTTTTAAATAGACTACAAACAGCGAGAGAAACTCCCCTTCTAATATTCTACAACAAAATCCAAAGAAAAACTGACTTTCAGTATCTATTGATCGTTTCTCGCTGTCACCCTCTTGTAAAATCAAAACAAAAAATTAGAACCAGATATTAGGACCAATTAACTGTAAAGGTGGCTTACCGTTGTCACCGTCCAGATCAACATCGTTATCAGAGTCATCATCATCATTGTCGTCATCATCGTCGTCGTCATCACCATCTTCATCGTCATCATCTCCGCCGTCGCCGTCATCTTCGAGAAGACGCGCAACCTCTTCTCCGAAGGAGAATCGTCCTCACCTCCGTTATCGTTCTCCAGCTCAGCGATGAGAGGATCCGTGTCGACGTCGTCGTCAGAGTCGTCGTCATCGTCGTCATCTTCCTCCTGATCATCATCCTCCTGAAAGCACGGAAAAACAAAAGGTAATTTTTTCACTGCATGAAGAAGCAGAAGAGCTGCTGCTTCAAGATCACAACATAGTTAGAACCTGATCTTCCTCATCCTCCTCCTCTTCCTCTGCAAGTCGCTGCCGCCCGACTTCGTAAAGTCGGCACACAGTATCGGTATTCACAGAGTCTTGGTTCTGCAGGATGCAAGGACAAGGTTCATTTAAATGGTAACTTCTTGAACTGGTTTATGAATAAACTATTAATCATCAATTATTTACCTCAATCACAGCGAGGTAGCAGTCTTTTGTGTCTGTGCAAAGGTCAAATATATTCTTCTTGACATCAATTGTGGCTGAAAAAGAAAAAGAGCATGTAAATTTCCACAAATGCTACAAGAAGGCCAAAATATAACATTGTACTGCAGCGATTGAGTAAAACCAACAAGTTTCATCAGGAAAACTGCTTGATCATTAAAAAAGAACATTTTTTTTTTTTATTGAGAAAGATCAGCAGATGTTTAAAAGAAAAAAAAAAAAGAGAGACAGATCTTACCGATTGGTTTGTAATCTGTGGCATTGAAAGTCCTAAACGATGAACCAAATGGACTTTTCATTTGCATTTCCATCATATCATCTTCATCATCTGCTTGCAACATTGCTACAAACACAAAGAGCCAGAGAGAGCATCAGTAAATAAATGAACAGAGAAAGCTGGTGAGCCACATTTCTGGCTTCTGAGTGCCTGAAACGGTCAGGCAGTAGTCAGCTCCATCTCCGCATGCCTTCGCCTCTTCCAGTGAGGGGCCACTATCCTGTGAAAAGGTGCTTATTTTTGATGCCAACATCGAGTAGTCTCCCTACATGGGTCAGAATTACAAGAGCTTCAAATGCGCACGCACACTCACACAGCTTTACAAGCTCTGTTCACACCTCTCTACAAATACACACAGTCTAGGGTAGCTTGATAATTACCAAACTTTCAAACAGCCTCAACAATTTCACACTTGGAGTGGGAGCAGAGTTGTAGACTTCATGCCAAACACTCATTACCCTCCCATCGTTAAATAACTTTTGAATTTACCTCCATAAATGACGGTGCCGCTATTGTTGAAGACTATCCTGCACTGGTCCAGAGCAGGAACCGTGTGGAGGAGGTGAAAGGTCCGCAGGTCCCACTGAGACGTGCAGTTAAGAAACATATTGTTTGTCTTCAACTACGTCTGCTACAAGTTCAGCTACACTAAACAATGATCATGTGCCTCTTTATGTAACCATCTACTGGGAAATAACAGACTGTTAGTGGGATAAATATTTAATGCTAAGCAGCAAAATAAATCTTCATTCATCAACTCATCACTGGAACAGCTTTAGATTGAATTACCAATGGAATTATTTAATGTTGCGGTCACACCAGTGTTTCTAGTGTAAAGAAGGCGGTTTCTGAGATCTAATAATGCTGCAAATCCTGTAATTTTTATTAAAAAAACAATTAACGTAATAGAGTGCATTCATTCACTGGGAAATGATTCATGTCAAAATGTAGATATTTTTATAAGAATTAATGGGTATCAATTTTTGGAACCCCTGATGCTGTTCAATTCAATTTTGCCAAGAAGACAGCACTTTCCTCTTTACTGAAATGCACAAATCAAAAGAGCAGAAGACACTCAGCCAAAAGGGGAAAAACAATAAAACCAGATTTATTGTTGTGAGGCTGCTGGCCCAGAAAGCCAGAGTGGGAATCTGCTAAGGTAGCATTTATGTCAGCATTTCTAATAACTGCCAGAACACTTGACACAAGTGATTATGTTAAAAACTATAATTACCTTACGTGATTATTTTCTCACTCAGTAAACATACTCTAATCGGTGAGTTTTTCCATGGAAGCCTAGGTTTCTGCAATGGAAGCTAAGTTTGTTTAATTCTGGACTTTTCCGCAGCTTTTTTATCAGCACAGGTTCTTTAACCCACAGGTGAAAGAACCTATAGATTCTTTAAACTATTATATAGGTTTAAAGATCCGAGAACATCAGTCTGAAAAGTGCATAAATAATAGATACGGGTAAAAATTAAATGTTGTTATAAGTTCCATTTCATGCTTGTCATTCAGTGTCTGAAGGATACAATCTCTGTGTTGATGATGACCTCCTGGCCATTGGGATGAAACACCCCACTGATGTTCATGTTGAACTTGTCAAACTTGTGGATGGCCTGAGCCGTGCGTATGTCCCACAGCACGCCGTCGTTCAGGACCAGGTCGTCTGTTGGGTTGAAGGTGGCGCAGTTCCTCTTGTAGTTGTTGGCCAGGTCTGGGTTGTTGAGAGTCAGAGTAACCTGACCTGTTTGTATGTCATAAATCTAGGAAAAAGGAACGCTTAAAGTGAAAATTTACGCTTCAACTTTGTAATGTTCGTCTTTACTTAAATATTTTGAGGCTGTGTTTATAACATATAAATAAACATACGCGCGCTACGTGTTCTTTTGTCCCGATGACACGGTCTTGTGAAAGCTTGCTGAACTCCACATAATGGTCACCCAGGAAGGAATGCCTGGATGCAAGGAAAGCAACATTTGAACATATAATATAAAACATAAAGAATAAGGCTGAGCACTTAAAAATCATGTGGTGCCATAAAGTCACTGCAGACTCCAAGAAGTGGTTTATCCGAGTTCAACCATTTGAATAAATGAATCCAAGCGAAAGAGTTTCAGGGACTGAAGACGGTAGCTCTCAGGCTGTTAGTGTGCATAATTAAACAACATATAGTGTGTCTGTTAGCTCCTTTTAACAGAATAAAGCTGCTGTTGTACTGAGTAGAGAGGATCCAGAAATAGAGGAACCAGGATAAAAGAGAGGGAAGTTAACTCTGCTGACTGACATTAATTATATGGTAATGATTTGGGCAATTTTAAACTCCATGGAAGTGCAAGTTCTTTGTCGAGGAGCATATTCAACACACGGAGCTGGGAAATAGACTTACTTCATGATGAACACAGATTTCATGCCCCACAGTGCAGAAAGAGGGTAACTCCACGAGGCTGAGGTTAAAAGCAGAGAACCATCCTAAAAGGGCAAAAAAATTATCAGATTTCACTGACAACTTCTTTTGTAGAACAAACTTTTGCATTTCAATAAATAAGAACATCTTCCAAAGTGTTTTTTTTCCACAGTAATTCAATTCAGAAAGTGAAACACATTGAATATCCTTACTATACACAAAATGATACACTTTTAAACATCAACACCAAATTAAAATCCTAAATTCAATTTCTTAAAAAAAATTATATTATTGTAATTTCCAGACTATAATTCATACTTTTCATAGTTTTTCTAGTCCTATGATTTATAATCGTGTGTGACTTATATGCATTTTCTTCTTCGTGAAGCCTTCTTTGACTGATGCGTTAAACGTTGATTCACACTGACAGACATGGACCGAGGAGTTACTCACAGGCCGAAAGCAAAATGACCAGAGCTGAGGAACAAGTCCACAGATGGGTGGGAGTTGCCAAGGAGAGGAAAATATATGGCTTTGCAGGTGGGGTTACTGTTTCTTCCAACGCAACCTCATTATGTTTGAAAAAATATATATAATAATTCCCATAAGCTGGGAGACCAGTGGACCAGCTGCTTAAAGTTCAATGTAACATTTTCATAGCCAGTCATCATTTTGGGAGTCATGACATCCACTGGTCCACTGTTTTATCAAGTGCAAAGTCAACTTGGCCATCCTGCAGGAAACTTTAGGGGAATGCTTGCATGTCTCCTTCTGCTGATGAACTTTATGAAGATTTGATTTAGTTTTCCAGGTGGACCTGGCACCTGCCCAAAACCCAGCTTTAGAGACGTGAGATTCTTTAAGGCCTCAGTAGAACCACAGGTTTGTCGCCTGCATATCATGTGGCTGCAAAAGTAGTTTCAACTAAGCACTCGGTCCACATAATGTAAGCTATCTTTATTGGTCTTATCCAAAGTTCTCTAAATTCTTTAGTATGTAAGCCATAACTACCAAATTAACAGAAATAAATGCTTCAACTATCACACTGGATTTTTTCAAATTGATCTACAAACATTAATACATTTTTCTATTATATTTTACTTTCTTGAGCTACAGCTGTGTAACATCAGATTTCTCTACAGACCCGTGACGGCTCCAGGTGAGTGATTGCGGAGCTGTGACAACTGTAGCTAGCTTCCTCCTGGCCTGTAAACACGTTGTAGAGCTTGAGCTGGCCCGTACATGTTCCGAGCATCAGGAACCGCTCCCGGGCTGAGAAGGCACAACACGTGAATCCGCTCTCATCTTCATCTGCCTCCCTGAACACGGAGATGGGACGGAACCTGGACAAACACAGAAACGGAGAATGTCGAGAACGGACATGGAGCAGAGCCAGGGCGGAAAGAAGAATGACACCAACCTGCTGAATATAAGATGTCTGTCAAAGCATCCTCCATCCACGCCCCCATATTTTGGGTATATAACTCTACGAGAATGCCGCGATGTGAAATTGACGGGCGCCTGCCGTCTCTGTTTGGGCTCAGGGCATTGGTGGGGGGTGAAAAGAGAGAAAGGTGGGCAGGTTGCGACAGGGTTTTTACAGCGGGCGTGCTGCTCCCTCAGAAACTCTGTGATAATACTGTCCAAGGCAGGAGGAGAAGGTAAGTGTCTGTCAAACTGCTTCTTCATGGCTGGACTCTGGCTGAAGGCCCCATGATCAGACTTCTGTCGAAGCACTCGGTTCTTTTTGCAGTTTATGGCTCCACACGGCATCTGCCGATCACGAGAGAAAACGATGCGGCCGATCAACGGCGAGCCGTTGCTACAGTGTGGGGCAGACGTCGACGGTATGGCGGTAGAAGGTGGTCCAGTCGACTGTGATGTGGAGGGGCGAGCTTGTGGATGGTTGGATGGCATGGTGGATGAGTGTGAGGGATGGTTTCCGTGTCGTGAAACCACACCGTTGGCCAGCCGTGGGGTGCGGGGGAGCGTAGTAACGGGGGAGGCGGCAGGTGGAGGAGCAACAGCAGGGAAAGAAGAGGCTGAATGTGAACAGTGAGATGAATGTGAAAGGCATGTCATGGGTAGATCTGCCTCTTTGGTGAGTGTGTTTGCTGTGTCGTGTAAGCCTTTGGCCACAAGGTGGTTTCGTATGAGAAGCAGCAGCTCCTTCTCGGGGAAGGTGATCTTGGACTGAGCAACCACGTTGGCCCTCTGCAGCCACGCCAGAGACACGTCCGTACCAATCAACAAAGGCTTCCCAGAGATCCTTTCCATCAGCTCTGCAGCAAACTTACAGAACTTGACGTGTTCGCTGCGTTTGTCCTGGAGAACAGGCTCCTTCATGAGCTGCTGGATGTGTCCGCTGCTGAACAACGGCAGCTTGCTGATGATTTGTCTGACAGAGCTGGAGCGAGACAAACCCACCAGAGCTTTGCAGGCAAGAGCTCGGATCTGATCAGCATCTGTAATGGGCATCTTGACAGTCAGCAGGGACAGGAGCACCTAAAGGACAGATACAAAGTGTAAGTTTAAAGACAAAAAGGTTTGCAAAGCAAACAGCATGGCTGAAAGTGCTTCTCACAAGGATGCTGTTAAAAGGAGTTAGATAGTAGCAGAAATGATAAGATTTAATCAACACTTAGAAAGGTAACATGCTCTACATCTAACAGCTCAGAGAACAAACTAATTAAGAGCAAATAACAAAAAGTGTTTATTTCTACCTTCTGCCATATGGGAAATGCAAAAACAATTTATTTAATTAAGGGAATCCTTTTTTCTTTTATTGCAAATGAGACCCATCAGCAGATTTCATTTACTAATTAGGTGACCCCTAAAGCAACTGATTCTACTGTTGCTGTTTTTATTTAGGGGTCTCAGAGTAAAGGGGTAGAGCTTTCATATATTTTTTTTACATTTATTTTGTAATTGTAATTATAAGAATCTGGAAACATCAGAGATGTGTCAATACTTTAGCAAAGCATTTATTCATGAAACAATGTAACATAGATATCAGCTGAGCTTTAAGTGTACCTTGATCCCGTTGTTGGACTGTACAACATTCCACATCTTGGTGAGCACGCTCTCGTTGGCCTTCGTCTGCTGCGGCAGGCGGCGACGGGGAGTCCCGGCGATAAATTTGCCAATGCTGGACATGCGTTTGTCCGGTGCGCACACACAATTGATGACAACCTGAAGAGCCGACTTCTGGATCTCTGCATCGTTCACAAAGACCTCTCCCTCCGCCACAGCCAGGACTATACTCATGCCTACGACAAAAAAAAAAACAAAAAAAAAAACAGCATAATGTTCCTGCACATTATTACTTATTTTTAATAAAGAGATTTTTGTTAAAGGGCTAGAGTTGATTTTCTTACAATAATACGAACACAGTTGCTTAGCAACCAACAGAGCAAGGAAAATCTAAAAGAAAAAACTAAGATTACTGGCAACACAAAAATAAAACTACCCTTTTTGGTAACAGGGTTATAACTAAATGGCTTAGATTAGATCATCCTCTAGGAAAACTTACCAACAGTAGAAACAGTGGATCCTCCCTCATCCAGCACTGCAACAGGTTCAGACAACAGCAGCTGCGTCTTTGGAACGACTGTGAGGATACTCAGGATGTCGAGGGCGTATCGTACTGTATCACTCCTACAAGAGTAGAGAGCAGGACTCAAGACCTACGTTCAAATAAGTTTAGCGGACGCTTAATGGAACTTGGCAATACCTGCCGTAGTAGGTCCTCCAGTCACAAGCGATAGAAATGAGCTGCAGGAGAAGCTGGACGCAAGACAGCTTGTGAAAGACTTCTGCTGGTTCCCAGTATAGTCTGAGTGGACCGTATTCGATCAGAAACTCCATCATTTCCACCACCTGTTCACGGCTGTAGCTGACCGCCTGACGAGTGAGGCAAGCACACAGAATGCCAAATCACAAACTAAAGCAAATAAAAGGAAATGCAAAAAAATATTTTTATTCTGATACACAAATATATCCTCTGTTTACCTTGTAATACGGTTGTGAGTGAATGGGGGCACCTCCCTCTGTGCGCTGCAGACTCTGCTTCACCTGCTCCACCTTGATTGCCAGATGGGCCTCGAAGTACCTGCGCAGAGCCATGCAGGTGTGCTTGGCTCTCTGCCTGCTGGAGAAAATCTCATCATCGCTCAGCAGCGCTCCTTGGTCCTCCGGATTCAGGATCTCCAGTGTGCTGATCTGAAAGCAGTTCATCCATTCCAAACTTTAAATCTACTCAATTTGACATTGTATTGGCTGTTCAGATATCAAAATTTTTGTCACATGGCACAGATGAGTAGGTTTCGATGAGGACAGAGGGGGGTTTTTTCTAACCAGATTGACGAGCCGTCTAAGTCCGTCCTGCTTGTCGAAAAGCTCGAGGACGGCCCGGAACGAAAAGGAGATGGAGAAGAACATGGTTGCGTGGCAGCAGCCTGATGCATGCGAGCACTCCAACAGCCACAGCGTGTAACCAACCACATCTGACAAGACGGAGTGGGGCAACATGCACACCTTGAGTGGAGAGAGCACAGTCCTGAATACAAATAAGGACAGCAACACAAAAATAATATACTGAACTCTGCAAAACTCAGTAATGCAGTGCTGTTTGGTTCTCTGTACATGTATGATCTATATCAGAAAACAATACCACTTCAAAAATAACAATTTTAACAGCTATTAAAAGCAAACAAAACATAACTACCTTCCTTTTGGCTCATTTGGCTCAGCCACAAGAGAATGGCTGTATAGTAAGAAAACATTACTGAGCTTGTCAATAGCTATTGACTTGCTCTGCCAAAATGCTGCATTGACAGAGATACTCCAAACTTTAGCTACTTCAGTTTGAAGCACTTCTGAGTTGCATTGTGTGGTAATCTCCTTCATACCCTTTCCATTGCATCCTGGTTATAGGCGAGGTAATAGAGGCACAGTGACACTCCTGTAGCAGCCATAGAAGGTCTCGGGATTTCCAACAATTTCTGAACGCCTCCATGAGCAACAAACTCTGCAGCGAACTTCTTGTGCAACAGCAGCGAAGCCAGATACTGTAAGAGGGGAAACTGCATGAGCCTAAGGAATATCACGCTGTTTGAGTAACAAGAAGAGTCAAAGAAAGAAAGGGAGATTTACCTTCAGAGCCTCAAAGGTCAGCTGGACATCATTGGTCTGCTTCAGATCCATATAGTGCATGAGGAGCTCTCTGGCTCCCATCTGCATAAACACTGCCAGAAGCTGTAAACCATAAAGGCATAAACAGCGATCGTTTACCACACTTTAAAAATGTCCAAAAATGATTTTAAGCAACATATATTTATTTTCTTGAAACTAAACAATTAGGTAGCTTTAATCGTTTCTTTCATCTGAATTATGAAGATAGAAGGGTGACACCTGCTGGTGACTTTAAAGCATGACGAATACATTCTCTGTCTATGCAAAATTATTTTACTAAATGTATAAAAATCCATAATTGTGCTCCGCCATGAAGAGTATATGAATTAAAGGTGATTTTGCTTCCATTCATGCATGCAAAATATGATGACCTCACCTTTCAAACACTGATATTAATGCGTTAAGTGAATTAGAACATGATCAAAATAGTTTTGAACAAACTGTAAAGTCCTATACTCAAATTTGAATGAGACCAACCTCCTGATACTCTCCCAGAGGTGTCAGATACTGCAAGATGAGCCTCTGCTCAATCTCTGGGGTCAAAGGGTCCAGATGGTAGTTGTTGCCAATAACCCAGGGACTCATCTCCGACCAGCTGCTGTTGGAAAGCTCACTTAAGTTCCTTTCTGGTTCCGGCAGAGAGAAATTCAGCTTCTGTTTTGAGGTTCTGGCATTGTCTCTCTCCATCCTCCTCCGCAGGTAGCCACTACCATCAGACATGCCTGGGTGTGTCAGTGAACCCGGGCCAGACATGGGCTTCATCATGGTTTTAACAGCTGAGCTGGCACGGCTGCTCGTCCTATGAGGCGAGCTGAAACGGAATGACAGTTCGTTTTCAGGCTCGGCGCTTGAGAAGGGAACTTCGGCATCTTCTTGCGGCCCCACTGCTTCTTTTTCGTCTGCATTTTTACATGGAGAGAAGGGCTTGTCTTCAAAGCCTCCATCAACAGCCTCCTCATCTAAAGGCAGCAAAGGCTCGCTGAGAGTCTTCCTGGGGCTGGGTCGTTTGATTTCCCGTTTGTTCTCAGCATCCTTATCCTGAAGCTCGCGCAACCTGTGCAGCATCAAAGGCACCTGTAAAAGTAAAGCACAAATAATAACCAAGTGGACCCTTACTAGTCCTTATGAAAAAACTGTGGGGCAAAATATCACTTGTCTTTCACTATAAACTTCTGAATTATTCATCAATACAAAGTGACATAAGAGACTGGGGACACCCCCTACTGACCAAAACAGAGTTCTCCTCTCTGTAGTTGGCAGCAATGTCCTGGTTCTCCATGGCGCCCGCCAACAGGCCTGTGGCATAGATTCTTAGAGGCTGTTCAGCCTCCTGAGCCCACTTAAAAAGTCTTTCAACGATGCCCTCCTGAAAAAAGACGCACGCAATATGGTGAATAATACATAAACCCAAGAACATCAACAGAATGAATCATAGAGAAAATACAAAGCACTATGTTTGAAGCGTTTTTTGTGAAATAACTATGTGACGATAGAGGAATATCAGTCCCTCCCGACAGAGGAAGGTGGATTACCCTCCATATATTCTCTAAACAGAATGCAGCAATCTTGTAGATGATATGAAGCTCGCCACTACAAAAGCAAGCAGCTTACCAGCTGATTTCATGAGGTTTTACATTTTCTGAATACCTGAAATAATATGAGAAGTGTCAGCGACGCTCATGAACTGACTAACAATAAAAGCTCCCACAGTATTATACTACTTCCTGTTTCCAACTGTCAGGTTGATGGAGCAGTAACACAATTAGGAAGACTTATTTTAGTTTCAGAGAACTTACATGTTTAAAAACTCAACAAAATATTAAAAAATACACCACAAACACACACACAATGAGGGTAAATGTACTTTACCTTTTCTTGAAAGACCACCGCTGTCTCCAGCCCAGGCATGATGTTCTGCAGCAGACGACAAGCTGCTGCATTTAGAGAGAATTCTCTGCTGGTCATCACATAGCTGTTCACCAACTGTTAAAGGAAACATTTACTTTGTTTTAAATTAACTTCCAACCGAGATTTAGAGAACCATATTTCCCTTAGTAAATATGGTTCACTAAGGGAACTCAAAACTACTGATTAATGCTTACTGTATTCATGAATTCATCATTTTTGAACAAGATCTTCAGAAGATGCCCTAACATGCCTTCTGGATCAGCTCTCCCTAGTGGCCAAGAGAGGTATGTCAAAAATATGCAGAACATTTAAATCCGTGGAGGAGTTGCAGTTATGAAATCTGTTTTCCTCTTTCTCATACCAGGATGCCGATCATCAAAAGGGTCAGGGTCCGCTTTGTGGTACTCTTCTGTCTCCTTTTCAACAAGCTCTGAGATTCTAAAAGTCAATAGAAGTCACATTAGATACTCTTAAGGCCCTTTAATTCCTTCTAACAGTATTACAGCTCATCACATACAGCAGACACAAGCCTACTTACCTTGTGAGGATGTTGACCAGCTCTTGGGTGTTGCCTTGCTGCTCCCTCTCCCACTGTTCCAGCAGAGCAGTCAGCTCTGCCTTTGAGTCCACGGAGGCAGATGCTGACGCCATGGTGACGCACCCTGCAAGGATAGAATGTGCTCAATACGTGTAAAATATCAGAAATATGTATTTCAAGTTCATTGTACATTGCAGAAGAACAGGGAACAGGAAATATCTTTATTCCCATGTTATTTTCTCTTTGCTGGTTCATTTGTCCAGGTTTCCAGGTCATACTGAGATTCCAGGGACTGATGGAAACTTTTTAGAAACAATCTACCTTAGAACTGATAATTAAGTGTGAATATTGAGCTAATTTGAGTTACAATAAAAAGGTTGATTCTCCTTACTACCCGATGCCCTTAACATCAGTTAAAAGGTAAAAGGTAAAGATAATTTTATTCATACAGCACATTTTCAGCAACAAGGAAATACAAAGTGCTTTACAGGAAGTAAAAGGAAATATAAACAAAACAACAAACCAAAGAGAAGAGCAAAAGAAGAAAAATAATCTAAATTTGATCTAAAGTATGTAAACTAAGTGCTCCTGTTCAGGAGCACTTGCTAAGTATCCTCTGGTCTAACTCCATTTCTGGGTTGGGAGAACAGGAGTCTGAAAAATCTAACAATGTTGATCCAAAAATATCCTCTGGGCTTCTGGTCTTAGCATCTAAATAGTGAGTAAACTGACTCCACAGTTTCTAAAAAATTAACTAAATTCTAAGTTTGTTCTAAATTCTTTTCTGGGTTACAAGAAAGTAGTCACAGTTTCTAACAAGTAGCATTATAAAAGTACCTGACCGTTCCTGTTAATTATTTCTGGATTCTAAGTTCATAGTAATTCTAAGTCCAGGTTTTTCTGGTCTGTATAATATTGATCTAAATAGTTCATACGCCTCAATGTCTGATATTACTAATAAGCTAAAATAATCATTTTCTGGGTTAAATAGTGAGTACTCCACAGTTTCTAACAGGTTAAAAAATAAAAATGAGGAAAGAACACATTAGGGCAGATGGCAACATTCAGACAAAACCCAGAGCAAAACAAGGACATGAGTGAAGGTGGTGACATCACAGGACCATGAAACCACGCTGCTCAGTCTCCTGGCAGAAGTCCAATAGAGGTGTTGTTATCAAGGCCTGGGCTTGGGAGCGCTCAGCTCCACAGCTGCATGGATAACAGGAGGGGGTGAGGTGAGAAGGAGCGTTATGTTTACATATCTTCAAGGAGATTGGAAATATGCAGCCCTTCCAAGGCAACGCGGGGAAAGTCAATTCAGATACAGAATGTCTTAGTTCGGATGGATTATAAATGTCAATCTTCCCTAAAGTCTTTCCGGTACATCTCAGTTCCCAATTATCCAAATTAATTTGGTCGTTCCACTGATCCAAAACTAGCAACTTTTCCAAGGTCGATTCCATCCGGTTAGTGAGTTTTAGAATCCTCAGCTGGGCTGAGAGTCTCATCAACTTGCGTCTCTGTCCACACCAACAGTGTGAGTGTTTGCTAGCTCGGCCAAGTCAATCACACATTTGTCGATAATCCAGGTATCTTCAAGCTCCAAACAGCAGAAATCCTGTTATCATGAATAAATCCAGGGTGAATCCCAGCGGGTGTGTCCCCGCAGGACAAGAGGGCTCTCCTGTGCCCAGTCTTCTCATCGAGAACATTTGATCAATTGCATTGAGAGACCGGTTGACCGGATCCATAGATTGTAGATTTGGAAGATGTGCAGAAAAAGGCTCCAAAAACAGAGAAAAAGACAGGACAAAAAACAGAGCAAGCAGGGCAGGCAAGGGCAGGAAGGGAGCAGGGGAAAAAAGCGTCTGCTTTCACCCAGAGCAAGAGAGAAAGCTTATCTAGTTAACTTATGACTCTCGCTGTAATGAAAAAATTTCACATAGAACAAATAAAGAAAACACATGGGTTGGTTAATGAGTGGCTGAGAGGTTCAAAGATAACCAACTCAATGACCTGTGCAAATTACAATGACAAAAGGTAACCCAGCAGAAAATGTTGGACAAGCTTTGTTGTGGTTCCTGCACTTTTCACATTTTCAAGAAATACCCTTTCACAGTAGCTCATCTACCGTGCAACTATCCCTTACTTTCATTTCCATAAAGGACGGACATGCCCTTTTTCCCCTTGGCAGTTGAAACACTCTCCACTCTTGGCCTCTGCACTTGGATTTTTGCATGCTTTTTTTAAATCTCCTCTCACTTCCTGTTTTTGTCATGCATGTTGTCCCAGAGCTGAACATCAGACATTACTGTTTTGAAATAACCTGCTTAAAGTTCCTCTGCTGTTCTCTAACGGTGATCTTGGTGGAGGTTTCTACTCAGCGCTGCTTAATTTGATGCTGAAAACGCGAAGCTTACAGAAACACAACAGAACATGATGACGGTCTCACAGGAAGTTCTACCAGCTGATGTTTACAAACCAAAAACAGATGCAGCTCTACTGCGGCTGTTCTCTAGGGAGCACAACCGTCAAAATTTCTAGTCAATTTTGCCTCTTTTCTTAAAATATCAATTAAGCAAGAAATATACTATACAATAATTATGAAAAAACAATACGAACACTTGCCATGTATTCCCGTGTATTATTTATTTAATGAGGTATTGTTTATTTACAATGCAGCAGGCAGCTGGAAACGACGCTCACCACTGCGATGTTTGGCTACTTGAAAAGGGGCTAAACAAGAGAGCTAACGTCATTATTGTTACAACCACACTTTCAAAACACAACTTTAGTATTCCGCCACAGCTTTGTGACTCCTCGGAACGTGCAGCTTATTTCGCAGAATGTAGAGAATATAAGGACTGGTCAAACCTACCTGCAATGGCATATACACGGCATTACAAGGTACAAGCAAAAACCTGGCTATTTAGCCAGCATGCTAACTTTACCTCGTTTTTCCTCTCAGTTCTTACTTGGTTTGCCAAAGTTACACCAAGACTCAAATCCACCGACACAAGCCCCAGCTTAATTATTGTTGCCGAGTCTCAGCGCATCGATAGCCGTTTCTCAAGCACTGCTTTATTTATTTTTATTGTAGCTTTGAGTGCACGGTTTGTTAGCATTATAGCGAACACGTTCTTCGCGTCATATCACAGGCGACAGTCCACTGTTTATGACGGAAAGTGATGGGAATTTCGGCTCTTTTGAGAGAGCCCGCTCTTGTGGCTCGTCTCCCATAAGAAGAGCCGGTGTTCTTTCGGCTCTCAAACATCTATTTATCATCTCCAGGCCCATATTTCAGTGTAACTTCGGAAATAGAGAAGCTTTGCATGACAAATCCTTTTTTTGCTCATTGCACTGCTGTATTTGCAACCTCGCAATTTATATTGAGGTTGCAAATACCTCAATACGAATTGAGGTATTTGCCGGCTCCCGTCGTTCACTTCAAAGAGCCGGCTCTAATAGTCAAAACGTTCGCGACCAACACATCACTAATGACACAATGTTGCAAAAAATAGCTTTTATTTGAATGCAAGAATTTTAATATAAGCGTCACAACATTTTCCTACCAATAGAATTTTCATGTTACATGAAATACATTGTTTTAAAATATTTGCATGTTTAATTGAAATAAATCTGTACATTTAGAATACATGTGCTAGTGACTGTGTTATATTTAAATGGATATTAAATGTGAAGTACTTCATAAAGATCCATCAACTTACATAAATGCAAAGTAATGCAAATTAAATCTTATTTTTTCTCCAATAAAGTGGTGTTCTTTATTTATTTTACAACAAATTCCACCACAAAAAAGGTAGAAGATAATCTGTTAAATCCATCCAAACAACAAAACACTGACAACATAAAGATTAACATGCAATATGCTCATGAATTTGTAGTTCTCTGGGGTTAAACAAAGACAATACATATGCTTTCCCAGTCTTTAAATTGTGTCAGTGCACTTCATAGTGGTCGTTTTCTTAAATTGTCTTACCTTGTAATGTCAGCACAGGTGGTTTCAAAACATTTAAACCAGAAAAGGTATAAAGGTTTTGGACCTTTAAACCTTGATACCACATTTGCATCAACAGCCTGAAATCAACATTAAAATTGTCTTCTACATAGTATGCAGATAACAAAATGGTCCCTTTAACCTGGGAGCAAATATATTTTGTCAATTTCCAACAAAGACACAAAATTATGGACTTGTTAAATGACCAGACAGTTTTCCAGATTGCCTAATTTCAACTTTGATAAACTTTGATGAGGTGGTGCAGCTGGTTCACAACTGCTGCCTCTTTTGACGCTTTTTCCAAATTATTTAGTTGGCAACAGTAATGGCAACTCCTTGTTAAAAAATGGCTCAACTTTGTTTTAAAAGATTTTGTAAATAGTTGATTTCTGATATTTATTTAAAATAATCAGAATGTCATACTCATCTCTGTTACATTACAGAACAGCAGCAGGTAGCAGGATAGTCATCTGTATGAACTTTGAACTCATTTCCATACACAAAGTAAACGTATGTTTTTCCTTTCCATGTGTAGGTGACCTTCGTGACGGGGATCAATTCAATGGTTTGACGCTGCAGACAAAAAAAACAAATGTGAACATTTTGCATGATAACCAAAGCTCCATTATGTGATAGCATCTTTAAATACCTGTTGTAGAATACGTGACGTCCGTGAGAACTTGCACTGATGATCCCCAACAAGTCGCTGTGCAGCCTGCACTATCGTAGGGTCTGGGAAACCCATGACTGGATAGACCTGTAGAGGGTATTAAATAAATACTGTTGAAGTGGTGTCACTGTTTAAGGGGCATGCACAAACATTGTTTGTGCATGAAGAAACTACATTCAGTTATGCTTTGAGAGCTCCTACTGGTTTTCATCACTGTCACACAGGATGCACACAGTCTCGATGTGAGAAACTGTTTGACAACTTGTTTTTCACAATTTTGGGACAAGTTGCTACATGCAAAAGATGCATTACTTACATGGCCTTAGCTCTAAAAGGGTACATTATGTATCTAATATTTAAAATTTTGTTGGCCTGTGTTGGTTGGTTGCAATTTCACATAGATTTTTTTTTTCCATTAATGAAAAGGATAATAATTTAAAAGCAGTGTTTTGTAATTAGTCAGATCATATTTTTTCAAAAATAGCATTTTATTTGTTGATCTGTAACATCAAAACAAAAAAAAAGCTACAAATCTGTAAGGGAGTTAAAATTCTTTAATACGTTTTAATAGCACTATAGCAATATCCATCAATGAAAATATTAATTTATAGAGCAACCAGGCAACAATTTCACCTCTGTCTAAGACCTAAATATATAATTTTGCGATATTTTTCTTACAAAAGCAAAATAAAAAGGTGAATTTACCAAGTACTGAGAGTCCCTGAAGAGCTCCTTGCCAGACACTTGACTGAGGTTTGACACCTGAAGACCACTCGATTGTTCAACGACGTAATTGTCAGAGTTGTTTGTCCTTCAAGCACAAACACAACTGATCATTTTACAGCATCTTCAGACCCTGGGACCTCCTCAGCAAACTCCTTTTAATATAGAGGAGCCTTCTGCCGGGCCCCATCACCAAGGATGAGCTTGGTCACCTTACAAAGCTGCTACTACATAGAATCTCATGCTTTTGGTTGTGATTCCTGTTCCTTTAATATAGGTGAGGGTTAGAATAAAAATGGATCAGGAAATCAAGAGCTTTGGTAGACAAACATGTTTAACAATACTCTACCATTTCACAGTGAGGCGGATGAAGACCAACAGCTGCTGTTTTCCACGACATGTGGTACATTGCTTTGATCCTTGCCCATGACAGGGTCCACAACTGAAACAAAAGACAAACTTTCAAAATATAAATACAGCATTCAGCAGAGTTCTTTAAATGCTCTCATTGTCTTAATGTCATTAGGAATAAAATGCGTACTTTTCCCTCCCCCTTCCGCTGCAGTGGTGGCATCGATCATCTCCGTGACGAAAACCAGATCCGTTACACACCCAACACACTTTCTGTTGAAGAAAAAAAAGAGGAAGAAAGACACTTTTGATTTCATCACACCAAAGAACTTCCAATATTTCTTAACTGAGTAGAAAATACTTACATTACCAGAGCCTGCACAGTCTTTGCAAGGTTTCCTCCCGCTTCCAAAGCAGTCATGGCAAGGCTAGAACAACAGAATAAACTACACACTTATTTGTCATTTAGAAACATACATCAGGTAGAGTACATGAAACCTTCGTTACCATAAGACTAAAAAAACAATTATAACTTAAAGAATTGTATAAGAATAATGTGCAATGATGTTTACAGGGGAAACAAAAGAGCACAAGAGCTCATTTTTTTTTCACCATCATGCATGATTTGTATAGCTTACCTTCATAGATGAGGTGTAGGGAACCTTCATTTTCTGTTCGTTGTCCACAAAAAAAGTGGGTGCTTTGGCAGGAATGTCCCACGGTCCTGGAGGTTGCTGAACATAGGCATCCACTGGCTGGCCTGATCAATATTTACCAACATAAACTGTCACATTATGAATTAACACAATAAACAGCACTGAGCAGTCAATTAATAATCTGTACACTTTTATGCTTTTTAGATTAACATGTCATATTGTGAGCGGCAAGAATCCACAGCAGGAATATGCCATGCTATGAAGACCAGCTTTTGTGGTCGCTTATTTTTTGATGTTTAAAAATAACAATAATGTAATCTTTCAATTTGACAAATAAAGTAGATTGTTGGTCATTTTGGACTTTAGAAAGGCGCAATTTATTTAACATGTTATGTTTTTTTCTATGACTAATTAATAGAAAGTAATACTTTTAAATTCCAGACTTAGTTTTTACTGCATGTTATTCTGCCGTGATAATGGAAACATGTGGTTGACCAAGTGTGGTGGAGCAAAACGGCTTCTTCCTTGATTCTTGTGAACAGGAACCACGTTTGTGTTTGTGTGGTGGTGGTGGTGGTGGTGTATGTGCAGCCGAGGTCCAACTGTCACAGCCACCCTATTAATTTTCTTTTGAAGACAATAGCAGCAGAAACATACCGTTGTATGGCTCATGGCTCCACTCTGTAGACCTGGATTCAGTAAATGTTTCTAGGCGATACTGCAATAATAGCAAAAAAAAGAGTAGTTCATGAAAGGAAAAATCTAATGAGCCACATCTGTTTACTTTTATTCAGTTGTCACAGCTTTTTCCAAAACATGTTTAAATCACAAACCCTCTTACCCTGTAAGTATTGAATGAATCCATGTTGATGATAACACCGTCCTTTGCTGGTGCAGAACTGTAGCAACATTTGCTGGAAGCATACAGGCTTAAGGCATCCCTGGCAGTCTCTTCACTTATAGATGGGATACTGCAGGCAAGAAGCAATAATATGCAAGATGTCACACATATTGGAATATCTACAAATTAACTAACAGCTGTCTTAAATATTCTAAGCCATTGTATTAAGAGAAGGGGCATGGTGTCAGCTTTACTTCCAATGTGGTTGTTCAGGTCCAGGTGAAGGCTGGGGGACTGGTTGAGCAGGCATGGGAGGAGGAAGAAATCCACCTGTAACAAAATTTAAAAGTCCTTTCAGAGAGGATTCTTACTTTATTTAGAAGAATAATATTTGATCTCAGACGTTATTGTCCAAAACCTCCTGTAAAGTAAGAGGTGCTCATCTTCATCTAGATTCTATTACTACTTCTAAATCTCCAAAAATGAATATTGTGAAATAATTGTGAAGCAACTTAGGAACCATTACTCTTCAGTATCATTTCACTCCAAGTTATATCCAAGACTTTTATTGCAGAATATATGTAATTACTACCAGTAAATACAATAATCAGATTACATTGTAGTTAAATAGGTTGTCTGCCGATTGCTTATTTTTTAGGGTTTGGGTTACCACCAAAAGTCACAAACAGTACTAAAAGCAGTAACTATTATAAGTATTATTATTGAAAAAAGATAACATAGCCTATTTTAATTTTTTTAAAACAGTAACAAACAGTTGCTGATATGGATCAAGACCGAAAGAACAAGATTAAAGATACAAGTTTCTGGAATCATCTTTCTTAGAAGAATGACTTGACGGAGATTAACCCTAAGTGTCAGATAAGGTCAGGAGCTCATTCATCCAGTGGCACACCTTGGAGTACTGACAATGCTGAACATTGTTCTGACTTGTTAGGATCATCTATAGAATGACTTCTCCAAGTTTGCCATGCTGTTTCTAATGTAAAAATTAAACCTTTTTTTTCTTAAAAAAAAAAAAAAGCTGTTAGTTTTTGTCTTCCAGACAGACAAGATTAGCATTTTTCATTTAGTTAGTATAAATTTCCCTGAGTTTTTTCAGCAGTTATTGTTGTTTTAATGTTAAATTGATGAAAAAAACTGCCAAATCCTTTTCTTTGCTCTGCTATTCTTTTTTGCTGCTTTCTATTTATGCATTATCTGCAGCCATTGAGACTATCATTCTTTTGATCGCTGTCTTTGTCTGTTCATAGAAGGTAGAACTCACCCTTTAATTCTGTTTTTAACCATTTCGCTTTCCTAAATATAGCCACTGGCATACCTTTTATGTCTACTAGTACTACGTTGTCATTAACTATATTAAACTTGTTTACCATCCCTTTGATAGTATTGCGGGCTCAGAGCTTCTTGGTGTAACTGTGTTTCTTTCCTAGACTGAACCTCAAAAAGAGTAAGTGGCCTTTTATTTTGAAGGTATTTTTATTTCAGAACTCCTCTGTGAAAAATTTGGAATTGAAGAAAGGTATTGGTAGATTTGTACCAGATGTGGATGTGCTTATACGGCACAAATTAAAAAACATAAATCTTAATCATCTGTAATTAAACATATTGTGTTACTACGTACATCTCTTGTTGTTTTTACTTTAAAACTCTTGTTTATGAATTATGAACAATGGGTTAGTGAGTCAGTATTTCTTACTGTACCTCCTCCCGCCATCGTCCCTTCATATCCAGGCATGTTGTCGAACATGCTGGCTGGAGGAGCGCTGGGGCCTGGATATTCCTCCACGGGTGGGGCAAACATGGCTAAATCAAAAACAAGAACAACCAGTCCAGTCAGAAATGCAAACTTTGAAATATGACATATACAGTATTATTGTTTTTTTAAGTTATTTTTTAATGTAATACAACTCAACACAGCATAGCAAATCCAAGTCAGCAAAAGTAATAGAACTTGAGTTTTTCAAATGAATACATGTTCCTTCATGTCAAAATCCTCAGATGCTGTGACTGACTTACCGTGCCCTTCCGTCATGGTGTTCATTTCTACAGATTTCCTGAACCCAAACCCCGATTTACTTGAAGCTTCCCGGTTAATCTTAATCCCTCAGTCTGTAAATATGAGTGAGAAACTCGAAGCTCTGAGATTTCAGCAACTTCAAAGATATGGATTTGCTGACTGCATATTTCAAATGTCTGTAAATATGAGTGAGAAACTCGAAGCTCTGAGATTTAAGCAAACATGTTGCCGCCCATCTCCAGAAGTTACGTTACCGGAAAACCTAGGTTCCTGCGCAGAACTCACTCATAAAGAAAAAAAATAACGACATTAAAACTCGTCTTGTGCTCAGGGTGTAGTTGACATACGGGTTTGTAGGAGGTCATACCTGCTGGTCCCGCTGCTGCTGGTATGTAACCATGGTTGGCAATGCCGGGCTGACCGTAGCTGAAACGCGCAGCGTTAAGACGAAAAGTTAAGCAACAGTTTAACTTTTGCTCTAAATCGACATCATGAAGCGACCCTCACCTCGTTAAACGCTGGTAATCCATTTTGTGCGGTGACAATTGGATTTTTGACCGATATTCTCTCTGGATTTCTTTTCCTGTTTCACAAAACTGCCTGCGTGTTGGTTCCCCTCCTTTAATCGCCCCCTAACTATGACTGCGGTAGTGACGGGATCTGATGACCGGATGCTTAACAATACAGGGAAAGTTTAGCGACCAGAGTCCAGGATCCGGAGTTTTTTTCTTTTTGAGTGGAGCTTGAAGCGAGATTCAAGAAGCGGGATTTGTATTTTATCACCCAGAATGCTTCTGGAAATCACGTGGTTCCCTCCTGCCCACGTTTATTAGTGTTTATAATAACAAAACAATTAAATAAATCATTGTTTGTTCCATTGTGTCAATGTATTGTAATTTTTTGATACACTGTTTAATGAATTTAGTGAAAAACAGAGCCAAAGAGCCTAATGGCTCCAGAACTGCAGTTTGCAGATCCCTGATCCAGCAGATGATGAGTAATGAGAGTATTTCTTAAATATCTGTGAAGACTGTCTTGATACCTCCCTGGTTTCTCCAACAAACTTTTTCTTATGTTTATAATATCTCTCTATGTGAAAAGACCCTTTTGCTGACCTTTGACCTCATATCTCCTCCCTGACTTTGCTCTTTCTAATGTGGCAATAAATATTTGTTTTAAATATGTGGAAAACATACCAACAACAAACAAAAAAACCGTATACCCTAAGAGCTTAAAAATTAAAGATACTCTTCACCCAACAACATAACATTTATCTACTTGGATGGTCATTATGCAGTAATTTGAACCTAAAAACAATAACCTAAAATTCAAACAAATAAAAAACAGTACAGCTAAAGCAGAAGGTTTTTTGGTTAGAAACCGAGCGCCTCAAAAGTGTGGGGTGCGGGAACTGTGCGTCTGCGGTGGCGAGCGGGCAGCGGTGCTGGAACCCCCGCGGTCACCAATAGGCCGGAGCCGCGCTGAGCTGCCAGGGCCGTTCGAGGCTGCTTGCAGCTTTAATTTCTGGCTTTGTCTCTGTAACACGCAGATCCCTTGCCATAACAACTAAGTGACAACAAAGTCCGTTAATTTTATTTTATTAGTCTTTTTTGTTTTGCAACTATTATTAAGTGATCGTCTGAACACAGCTGTGGTTGACTAGATACTCTACCTAGATATTCTACCGACTATCTGTCAGAGAGATAGTGTGAGTCGCCTTATTTTAGCAGCAGTTTTTTTTTCTCCCTCTCTAGCAGGGAGCTGGGGAGCGGGATCATGCTCGCTTAACATGATATTAATTGGCATGGATTAAACAATAGTAATTATTTAGCTAACATTATGCACATCACAGTATGACGCGATTTACACGGTTTGTTTGAAAGAAACTTGTACAAAGTTTTTTTTTTTTTTGCCTTTGATTGTTATAAACCGTGCAACACCGCTCCGCTGCACGTTTCCAGCCGGTGTTGCGCACAAAAATAACACTTGTGACAAAAATGTACGTGTACGCCCATGCTGCGTTTGAGGACGGCTCGGACAAACACACTACCGCTTGTTAACAACAGATTAAACAGTTGCAGCAGAGGGCACAGATAGAGAAAGTGTGGGGGGAAATCTCCCACGTACCCCTGGCCCTTATCTAGAGCCGCCCATCAGAAACAAAACCTGATCCAAATGAAGCTTCTAGGGTTTATCTATCAGTAATACGTCCCACAGCCGAAGCTGTAAACTAAAATCTTGATGCAACTGTTAATTTATCAGCCAGAACCATTATGTGAGCGGCCCGAAGATTGCTAAATTCTCAGTAACACAATCACGTGGCTACCTTAAACGTGACGTCATCGGAAACGAAAGTTACAGTGATCTGCTAAATTAATTTAAAAAAGACAATACACCGAAAAAAGTTGAAATTCAAATTCGTAGCTCATAACCTACCCGCTGCTCCTGCCGCGGCTGGCATGTACCCAGGATTGGCGATGCCATAATTCTTGTACTGCCCACCACTGAAATGAGAAAAGTGAAACTACATTTAAGCAACATAGCACTGTGAAATAATAATAATAATAAAATAAACCAGCAATATTTGCCTCATTATAGGCTGAGACTCCATCTTTCGGTCTTTCGTCCCGCAGCTGAAACAGGAAAAAAATAAACCGCGTTCTAACAAGAGCTGTGACCTACTCCCGATGTGGAAATGTCATACAACTCATCGTCATGTGACAACAAAATGATTTACCTTTAATCGCACCACAACACCGTTTGTCACAGCTACCGTCCCTTAAATCTGAAAAGAAAGTGGATCTTTTATTAAGGAAGTATGTGAAGTTGAAAGGTGCACAGAGTTACCAGCCTTCTCATCTGATCAGGAAGTATGTACCAGTGTAATGAGCCATAGATCGAAAGAGGCCGACAGGAAGATGCATTCTAAATAAATCCTTCTCTCAATGATTAACAAAGAGTTTGTTCTGGCAGATAACAAATATCATGTCAAATACATTGTTACAGTTGGACAACAGGAAATTCCAGCTGCAGCTAAATTCAGTGTAGTATCCCAGATGTTTTTTGTCCAGTGGTTTAGCGTGTGGGACACCACATGGAAATTAAGTTATAAAATCAAAGCAATCTGCACATCTTCACACAATGACTCACACAATTATCAGCAAAAAGACATCAAACTCAAAAAAGCAGAAAGAGCTGGAACTCACCCACCCACTGATCAGTTTTCAGCTTTAAACTTCATGAAGACTAGAAAAGCTATCAGTTGCAACCAGGTCATATTTTTACATGACCCAGTAGCATGTCCAGAGGATTAGAATGACACTCTTTGATTCATTGTGCAATATTGTTGAACACTTTGTCAGGAGAGTGGGTTTTTGCATTTAGTTGTGTGGAACACAATTTAACTGAACTCATGCATCTATAAATATGACCTTCTTACTACCTCATATACTCAAATGTCTACACCAAATATATACCTTACAGCCATTGTTGAACAAAGCAAGTAGCACTGACAGAGACAGTTGTGTGCATGTTAATTTACAATTCATATTTCACTTAATATTGAGATTTCTATTTCCTATTTTAATGCTCTGATACTCCAGACAGGACATTATGTTACCCTGAGAAAAGAGCAATGGATCCCACTGAACATACAGAACACCGGCACAGACATTATGGTGACACAAATAAAGGGAAGTAGAGAAAGAACAAGGGAATTTCTTTCGTGTGTTGCAAGTTTCAAAGGACCGTTAATGCCAAAATAAGAACGAATGAAACAGAAGTAAAAGAGAAAAACAGAAATCAAAAAGTAAAAGTAAGACTCTATTTACAAACAACTAATGAAATTTAAAATCTACACCTCTGAGTCTTTCAGATCTAATGCTGGCTTACAGTTGTTCATCCTGCAGACTTCCACAGGAGCTCACCACAGAGGAACTAAAAATCTAACAGAAATGTCCACTGGATGACTCACACATTTGTCTTCACAACCCAGACTGAGATTATTGTGTTAATTATGATAATCAGTGGGGAAGTTAAAATTTGACAATGTGAATTGCTGTGACAATTGTCACTGTTGTCAATCTCAAGTGAATCTCAAAGTCTTGGCTGACTGTCTAACCTAATGGCTCACAGATATCTCTTTACCAGGTTTTGCTTTGGATCAGATGTTTGATCAACTGGCTCAATAAAACTTAAGCCAATCCATGATAATGCAGCCAAACAATCTGACGATTTTAGCAGATTAGCCAAAAATATTAAATTATCAGCTGTTTGATATAGCAGCTGGAATGTTGATTGTCATGTCTGAAGAAAAACAGGCACTGCTAAATACTTTGCTCTTAGCAGCAATGTATAAACCTTGCAAGGTTTATACCTTGTATCAGCAAGGTATAAACCAAACTAAACATATGGGTTTAGTTTCCATATGTAGGAAACTAAACCCTAGTTTATGGTTTGAAAAACTATTTAAAAATGAAACGTCTATTTCACGTGTGCCAAAAAGTTTGCTGTTCTTCACATAAAAATACATCACCCATAAGGCATTGCCAGATTTGCGGAAGTCCTTTTCTTTCTTTCCGCTGTCGCCGAAGTCCCTTTTGGATTTAGATCGGCGGGTGAGTTGAGAGAATCTAACTTAATCCTCATGAATTTCGCCATCATCTTACTAACCCGATGTTGATAATGTGTTATTGACCTCCATCATTTACAGGATGGATCATATGAGCAGTAGTACAATCGATTTTGTGTTGAATTTGCCCATACGGAGTGAAGTGTTGCTGTTGAAGCGGCTGTCCGGCTAGCACCCGGCCAAGGCCAACTTGTAGCATGGTTTATAGACAACATAAAAAAATATTGCCACATTTTAAACACTGTCGATTAAGTATTGTTCTTCTGTTCATCTCATATATACAGAACTTTAAAGAAAAGCAGTACGGCCTGTTACACAGTCAAGCAGCCCTTGGTAGTAGTTAGCATGCTAACGTAGAGCAACACGTTTAATTTGACTCACTCCGCTGGGAACGCACACTTAATGTGATTGTGAACGCATGTAGGTTCGTAGTTGAAAGCATTATGCGTTAATTAAAATTTTATTCTTGGTGCTTCTGTGTTGTGTTGTTTGCACACCGGGTAGTTAACGGTATTAGATGATCATATAAATGTACTCCCAGCCCTGTCCTGCCGTTTTATTCTAACCTTGTTTTGAATTGTTTGTCCACAGTCATCATGGCAGCCCTCAGGCCCCTAACAAAACCCAAGATTGTCAAAAAGAGAACCAAGAAGTTCATTCGCCATCAATCTGATAGATATGTCAAGATTAGGGTAAGTGTGGAAGGCAGGTCTAACATAATTTACAATTAGCTCACTTACAAAGGCAAGTTAGTGAGATCACTTACATTTATTTCTGTTAACAGCAAAACTGGCGCAAGCCCAGAGGTATTGACAACAGGGTTCGCAGGAGGTTCAAGGGTCAGATGCTGATGCCCAACATTGGTTATGGTAGCAACAAGAAAACCAAGTTCATGCTGCCAACCGGGTTCAAGAAGTTTCTGGTGCACAATGTCAAGGAGCTGGAAGTCCTGATGATGAGTAACAAGTAAGTTGATCCAGTTTACAAACTTGGCTGAGAAATGGCAAGGGTTGGGCTGGAATTTATTTATGTTAAGATAAACTTAAAAGGTTTTATAAGATTTGTTTAAATTAACTAATGATTAGGCAATTTGTTACACAAACTTTATTAGGGCCTTTTCTGATAAGAGATGGTGTTTTAAAGAATTTCTTGTAAGTTGAGGCGGCATAGGATGTTTGTGATGATTTTTGTTGAGGCATATACTGCAGGGTAGACCCACTGTCACAGCAAAACTCAGACTATCATGTCTGAAATGTATTTCTAACATTACAGTGTTTTTATTATTCTTTCTCATGTTCTCAGATTTTTTTTCAACAGGTTCAAATCAGTTTTGTACCAATAATGTATTTGTGCTATAACATTTTTGGCAATGTTTCTCTTAATTATAACAAGACCTTGTATAAGTAGCAAAAGAATAAGCAAATCTAGGTTTATTTCAAACATAATAAAGACTGTTATGTTTGAAATAAGTAAGACTTATTAGCATAAGTCTTACTTTTTGAAGTGTTGTCAAATTGGAGTCGTCTGTTAGGTTTGTAATTACCACAAACTTTGAGCAGTTTCCTTATGAGGAGTAGGGAGAATAAAAATAGGTTTTCATTTATATATGAGAAGATAAAGTCAAGGACAAGTCACGTGTCTGAACTCATCCAGATGTTTGCTTGAGAAGGTTCATCCAGATGTGAAAGTTGTTAATTTAGTTCCCATAACTGCATAGACGATGTTGGATTACATACATTGCACTCAAATTGCATGAGTTCCTTATCCTACATGAATGCAATGTTTATTAATTGTTTGTAATGAAAGCATTGTTCAGCTCAAGATGGAATCCCTAATTTAGTCAACATTGTCTTTATTTCATTTAAATAATAAGCAATTTGAGATAAAATAAAAAAATATATTTTAAGTCTAGTATTAAAAACCAAATAGCTGACCTTTCTACTAATGATTGCTGCATCTAGATTTCCAAAGTAGGTGTTTGAAAGCAAATTATTTAATAATTGTCCTAATTTTTAAAATTATGTTATTAGAATTTCCTTATTTAGTTATTTTAGTTCACTAAGCCAGATATAAAAACATCGATAACAACTGTTGTTTATTTGGAGGTTCTCCAAATATTATCATCTTACTGTGGAGCAACATCAGAACGCGATGTTGAAATATTGTCCTGAAATTAGCCATTTAGTTTTACACCAGTTTGTTCTTTGCTGAAAGTTTCTCATTAGTATTTCAGCACTAAATTGTCCTTATCTTACACTGTAATCCTCAGTGGTGTGTTTTCTGCTCCTGTAGGACTCACTGTGCTGAGATTGCCCACAACGTCTCTTCCAAGAACAGGAAGGTGATTGTGGAGAGAGCAGCTCAGCTGGCGATCAAGATCACCAACCCCAATGCCAGGCTCAGGAGCGAGGAGAACGAATAAACTGGTTGTTCATAATAAACTCTTTAAAATCAAAATTGGCTTCTGGATCTGTTGCCTTATTTCTTCTAATGCAGGTCTGTTTCGTGGGTTTGTAAGGCAAACAAAGTTTTAAACTAAATTGTACACATTCATTTTGAAAATCTATTTTCTCTTACCTCACTCAGACTCACTGAATTCTTGAACATTGGGTGACAAACATAAACTAGTTCTGTGAACATAAACCAGGTTTAAGAAACCTGCTAGGTTTCTTAAACATAATGGCTGCATTGCACATGTTAAGAGAGAGGAAGTCTTGTGTGTGTAGCACAAACTTTAAAGATAAAAATGGTTTATTTTTATTAAAAGACATGCTCACAAACATTACAAGAAATAAAGACTTGAACTATTTTGATGTTTAAGTTTCTGAAATGTGACAAATATTAGACTTTTTCACTTTGTTTTAAACCTTTTTCCTGTCTGCCTCTTTTTTTGAACCCAGCAGTGTGTGAATCAGAAATGACACCTGACACAACCTTTAATATCAATCTTTATTTTTAGGCCAACTGTCATAATAGTGCCGACACAGTGCTTTATGTCAGATAAAACAAGGTGAGAAATGACAGCTACTGAGCTAAACAAGAAGCATCCATTAAACATGGGTAATGTTCTTTTAAGAAAAATGTATGGCTAAAAAAAAAAAGATTAAAATTTGGTAGAGGGTTACAATAAAAAACAAGGTATTTTTGCCTTTAAAAGCATCAATATTCTCCCTCAGAAAATTTTATTTTTCAGACCTTAAAGAGACACTGGTGTTTAGCTCTTATTTGAGTAATTTATCAGAAAACTTAAGAGATTTGGATTGCTTGTGAATTAAAAACAGATATAAGAAATTTGTGGGACTGAGACGAGTAATTTCAAAATCCATTAGAATAATCTTAAAGATTTATTTCCAAAACTAAAGCTAGAAACAGAGTTTTCATCGTCTGTGTCAGCCTTAGTTCACCAGTGTCGGACAAGCTGTCGTGATGGTACATTTGGAGGGTGAGCGATAAAACCATTCTCCATGTATGCCTGTTTGCTACTGTGATCTGTTGATTCTTTTACTCACTTTTGACTTTAGGAAAATAAAATTTCAATAAAATGTAACTCAGGTAAATGCAAAAGTCTTTTTTTATATTCCTGTTATTAGGACAAGAAAAATGTTACCCAAGCCAACCATTGCAAACTAAAAAGGTATTTTTTTCTCTGTGCTATCCCAAAATCCTCATTTGGTGGAGAGAGGGATAAACAGTATGACTCTTGGAAAGTCCTTTGGTAGAAAGGTTATTGCCAAATGGTCACCTCGGTCTATTGAAAATCTCCCAAGATTGAGGGTTGTGTGTATCCTTGGAGGACATTTGTTGCTGGAATTTACCATCAGATGACATTGTCCTGCATTTGCTCACTCAGACTGCGCATTGTTTTACAAGGTAGAACGCTGAGTCCCTGCAGAGAAGGTTTCCATTGCATTCTGGCAGGCAAGCTGTGCCCCACAGCCGTGAACCCTCTGCCATCTGCTCCTGCAAAGCTGACATTGCCAGAGATGTAAAAACACATTTATTCCGCCGGTCAGCTTATAGCTGCTAAGGTTAGGAAGAAACAGACTCGGAAAAGCTGGGAGGGGGAAAAAAACAGAGCGTTGCCCTGTTTGAGAACCTACACCTGTTTGTGGAAGACTCACCTGACGGGACTGGATGTTCTCCAGAAAAGGAAAGGAGAGCACGTGAGCAGCAGGCTGCAAAGCGAGGAGTAGGACAAAATCCTGTTTTTGTTGTTTTTGTTTTGATGGGTCAGAAAATGAACATGTCAGCAAGGGCAGTGTTTGGAAAAGGGCACCTCACCCCCAAACAGCTTTCATTCGCCTTTCCTCAAACAGATTCCCTGAGGAAAGGCAGTCGGTTTGCTGGAGGAAGGAGAAGGATGTTCTCGTTTTCACTCAGATGTCGACTGGGCATCATCAGAGGGAGAACCAAAGGTAAAACAAATGGGAACGCTTTACCTGCAGAAAATTTCTGTTAAATCACCACATAAATTTAACTATATATTTTGTGTATTTTTATAGATAATAATCAAAAATGGGTGAAATGTCTTTGCATGATTGTAATCTGGGATTTACAACTTTAAATGTTAGAAGGTTGGTTTTGAATTTGAGGTAACTTTTTATCCTGCGGCTTCCTTCTGCAGCTGGAGCTGACCGCCATAAGATGGCAGTGTGGTTGGTTTGATCAGGAGAAGCCAGAGATTGCATCAATCTTAACTAGAGCATCAATTCAAAGTAAAAATGTTGACAGTATTTTTTCACTTAAGGTTTTTCCTCCTACTATAGATTGAGTTAAATCAACTTCCTCTCTCTGTGAATTATTGATATTTGTTCCTAGAGGATTTTTCTTTTGTTTTATCCAACACTGTTTCATCTCACATTTCTTATTATCCTGCAGGAAATTAATTAGTTTAGCTCGAAAAGCCTACACGCACACCCACTGTAAATGGGTTATTAAGGACAACAGTCTCTAAGGAAATTATCTACACTAATGTGTACTGTGTCCACTGGAACGTCTGCGAATTATGCTGCTAGTTCTTTGCAATCACTTTCAAAATCTGTTAAAGGAAAAAAAAACTGGGGAAAAAAGTGGGTGGATGTATTTCCTCAGCGCACAATCTGAATTTGTTGGTGGTGCATCTTATGTTGCCATCTAAAATCTCGGTAAGGACAGCACTTTGTCTGCACTGAACCAAAAAAATGAGACAGAGGAGGTTCAGAGGGGTCGCCTCTGGGGGTCAGGAAGCAGCAGGCACTGGGACATGTGTGCATGACAAATGACCCCATCTGTATTTGGGTTTGGAAGCATGACTGGGTCAAGACTTATGAAGAGGTCATTCAAACCTTCTCTCAATGTGGATGCTTATGATTTTTACAAAGTTGCTCAGGTTTAAGTGTTGCATCTCCTCTTTTTTAGATATTATGCGTTCATTTTCCCATGACTGCAATGTGAATCTATCACCAGTGTGGCTGCTGCTCTGTACTTTAAATCACTCTCAACTGCAAGGCATGCAGGCAGCTGTTCGACACAGGAATTTTGCATATGAATGTGTGTGTGTGTGTGTGTGATAGAGAGAGTGAGAGAGACACACACCAGGACTGTGAAGATGCACGCTCTATAATGTGGGTACAGGATCTATGTGAGAAAAACGTGACACGGAGTCTGACAGTGAATGTGCAGGTGGTGTTAATTGTGCCGACAGTTCGGTGTTGTGGTGTGTGCGCCGTTGTGTCATGTCTAATCTCAGTGTGTGAACTGTGCATGTGTGAGAGGGTGGGATTCAGGACTTGGTGCGATAAAGTGAGTTTGTGCGTGTCTGTGTGCAGAGGAGGAAAGGGGTAGAGGGGGGAGTGACTATCGTGTGTGGCTGCCTCACTGAGCCCCTGTGGCAGAGAGGAAGGGAGGATGAGCAATCGCTGAGCAAGAGAGAGGGAGAGAGAGAAGGGTTATGTGTGTGAGCTCATGTGAGTGTGTGAGCAGGGCATGAGAAAATCTCTGCCAAACCCACGAACCATTTGTAAGAATAGCTGGAAAAACGGGGCCACAGCGAGATGCCAAGAATAGGTCACAAGTCATTCCTCTCCCTGCTGTGGCTTTTCACAAAGATCTCAGCTGATCTCAGAGGTTCCATTGGTGAGGACTGCAAAGGATTCATCCTGCAAGTTTAAAAAGAAGACTGGGAGACTGTTTGGAGGGACAACATTAACCTTTCTTTTAACAAGCAGCATGGTTGAAGAAAATGTTGGAAGTGGAGAAGCAGAGATGTATTCTGTGTCTCATGTGAGCGCCTGAAACCTGGACTCTCAGGTGAAACCTCAACTCTTTACATACTAAGCTGAAGATCAGCTTCCAGAGGAGCAGCAGCCATGCTGTGTGGTCTGAGGAGGGACACGAAGAACAGCATTGGTAAGAGAACCCCACTTTGATCTTTAGGGTCTGTAGGAGGTCACCGATCTGTGTTTCATGAATGAGCGTTACTCTGCATCCATCCGCCCTGCTGCAACGCCTGGTCAGTGGCTTTGATAGATTGGAACAGATTTAGATGTGAGAGGACAGGGCTACCAGTTCGGCATAGCATCTTACTATGTGTGATTAGAGCAGAAATAGCAACATAAACCAGATATGGGGCCGCCCACTTTTAAAAATAAAGTTTTACATCTGGAAATAGGATTATGATTTCAGTGTCATGTGTGTCTTCAGACTTAACCCTCATTCCTGTTAGATATGAGACGGATGTCACGCAGTGCCCTTATTTAAACGAGAAGTTAATTAGCTCTATTTATTTATAAAGGAGGGATCATGCCTCTGCTCAGCCTCTAATTATATAAGCATAACTCAATTCGGCTACAGACTGGCAGACAGACAGATCAGTGCGTTATGCATTGTTGTTGGGGTTGTGTGTAATCGACCCTGGCTCTTGGGGTGAGTGGTGGTTATTTTAAGCTGGAGGAGGATTGCTGGCGGACAGCTTGATGGTATAGTAACGTTCAGTCACGTGCAACTTCATCAGCTCAGTGCAACCCAGAGCTAATGCTGCCTTTTGACAGAGAGGACAGCTGCTGGACTGTCAGGGCCCCTGGGAGCCTGCATGGTTACTGTGCTTTTGCCTTGCCTAAAGTGTTTGGGATGTGTCATTCACTTTGTGTGCGCGTGTGTTCAAATCAACTGGGCGCACTGTTCGAGCAAAGGATGTGGGGAAACAAGTGAAATACCATCACGGATGTGTGTGTTCTCTACATCACCATGAAATGTGAATCCAGTGGAGATATTTTTGTGTTAGAGGGCTGACTCATGCAGCTGCTGCAGCGGCTAACATTTTTGTTTTTCACTACTTCTATTCTCACGCAGTTGCCCAAAGGTTTGAGATAACTGAAGGTATGATGAAGGATCCATACCTCTCGGCTGTCTGAAGGTTTCAGCTTCAGCTGGACTGATGTAGACAGACTCTGTGGGCAGAGATAAAAGAGTGGACCTGATGTCCTCTGGCTCCTCTTTCTTAGGATCCAGGGTGGGCTGATGGACACAGAGAAGCACTAGAAACAACCATAGCAAACTTGATGTGGCATTTATCTTTTTAAACTGATGAACTCAGATTTAATGTGTATTTTATGTTACTTATGAAATAGTGCCCTCTAAAGTTATTCACACCCTTGATCACATTACAACTATGACAACATTTATTTTTTTACAGAATTTTTCATAAAATACTAAAACAAAGCAAAGTGATTGCTTTCAAGGTAAAGTAGAAAAAAGTAGGACAGATAGAAATCAGAAAGGTCTTATGTTCAGATTGAATGGAAAGATTTCATCAGATTTCATATCTTTCCACAGTTTCTTAATTGGATTTTAGTTTGGACTCCAGCACACGCTTTGAGCTAAATCATCCTTTGTATCTATGGCAATGTGTTTAAATTGGTCATCCTGCTGGAAGGTGAACCTTTGCCCTGATCTCAGTCTGTTGCAAAGAAACAGGTTTTCTTCTATTTAGCTCAACTCATCTTTACATAAACCCAGAGCATTATTCCTGTCTGATCTGAATTAAAATCTACCTGGTTCAAACTTTGAAAATGACCTTTTATGACTTTCTTGCCTTCCATTCATAAGGACCAGATTAGTGGAGTGCAAAACTAATAACTGTAGATCCCTGCAGTTCCTCCAGAATTACAGTCAGCCTCATAGCTTCTTCTCTAAAGTAACAGTAGGTCTGCAATTGTGCCATACTCTTTCTATTTTCAGATGAAGTATTCAAAGATCGGGTTCTCCTATTAGAACCTAACCCTGATTTAACCTTTTCTAAACTTTATTCCTGTCTTCTATGTTCCTTGGTGTTCTATGACAACTTCATAGAAAAGCTATATTTAAACTGAGATTAAATCACACACACACATGGGTTTGCAAATTAGAGGACTTCTGACGTTAGTTGCTTCCTCTTGATTTTCTTCAGGGGTATCAATGGGAATCTGAAACAAATGAACAGCGAAACCTTCCAATTTCTTGAATTGAGTGTAAAAATATGTTGCAAACCATTTTCAACGTATTTTTCTTTCATTGAACAGTTATGCACAGCTTTCTGCCAGTGAGTGGAATGTAATGTGACAAAATCTGGAAAAGGCTTAAAGGGATGTGAAGACTTTAGCAAGACATTGTAAGTTATGAAAAACCTTTAACAGCATTGTAACTCGTGCTTACAATCATTTGTTCCCTCTTTAAAATGAGAATCTGTCTAGGCTTTTCTTAAGGTGTGCAGAGTGATGTTTAATCCCTGTGCTGGATACCTGAAAAGGTCATCCATAGTGGACAGGATTACAGAAGCGCCAAGTCAGTTTCCTCAGCAGTGTGACTGATAATATGGATTCATTTCTGCGTTCAGGCTCTGATGGCTGGGGACTGACTCTGCTAATTTGTGAACCTTGTCAGAAATGGGCCCCAGTGTGGGTGAGAAGTGAACAAAAATCTGTTCTCTGCTGTGCAGATTGAACATTTTGCTGCTTTCCATAGCAGCTGCTGTAAATGACATGCAAATGATCATTTTCTCCCCATCCAAAATCAGTCAATTAACTGCATGCTGTTTCCATGCCCAAGTGGTTGCATACTTCATCTCCTCTGCAAATGGATTCTTGTTTTTGAATGAATGCCTTTAAAGGCTTATTTTTTTGCCTGAATCAGGTTAAAGTTCAGAATGCTGAGTTGTGGGTTTCTGTCAGAAATAGGGAGTCATGCTTATTTATCTTTATGCTGCAGTCTTTGCATAACTTCCTACACCTCCCTGCTGTCTCCTCAGATGAAGGACCATACTCCAAGGGGAGCAAAGAGACAACTGACCAATCGCATTCCTCCCGGGGGCGAAGCCTTTCAGGTACATTACAGTCAAACTTTACTTTGTTTCATGTGCGGTCTGAGTAACAACCCTGTTGGGTTATCAAGAGGATAAAATCGCATGGAGTCTTTGTTGAATTTTGAATTATGTGTCTTTAACAATTATGCGGTTTGCTTTATCTTTTGATGTTATAAATGCTTAGATAAGTTGAAAAAATGCACTTGTGGCATACCTGTCACAGTACTAAACTGCTGTTGGCATGATGGACAAAGGGGAGATTTACCAGCACAGCACAAAGTGGACCACAAGACAGAATGAGTTCTCTCTCTCACAATGAAAACACACAATTATATTTGTATTTCTTTTTTTTAATCAATGTAATAATAAAATTGTGCTTTAAATCATGACTAAAATAGGTCAACCTGTTTACTTAATAAATTACAAATGTTAAATAAATATTCAAGCTCTTGAAGATCTCAAATTAAGTAACCAAAACATAAGCAGAAACTCAGCATGTGGGAATACATAAAAACTAAAGGCAAAATGTTAAGGCATACTGTAAAATCCCAACAAGCTCAAAATTCTACTGCTTTCAGGAAAACATTTTATGCAATGATTTAAATTATAAGTCTCTTATTTATGATGTAATACATGTTCAGTAATGGACAATTTGTCTAAATGTGTCTGAATTTTGCACTTTGCAACACCACAGACCTTTAAGAAATTGTATTTTTTTGAAAGTTAAATCAAATCATGATCTTTTCATCACAACCTGATAGTTGGGTTTTTGTTTTTAGCTCGACGTGACAAAAATCATTATGTTCAGGTATATCTGTTTCAGTCTCACCTACAAAATGAACATTGTCAATGAAATCTTCTGGTTTGTTCACAACTACAATCACATTATATCATGCTATATTCTTTTTTGTAAAGAAACTTCTCCAAACAAGTCATACTTATTCAGTATTCTCTACTTATATTGACATGAAGTTAATATTTAACATGTTATATGAGGAGTTTTAGTTGTATAGTGGATTGCAAAAGTACTTGGGAAGTAGCACCTTATTGACTTTATTATTCAAACAAAATCAGCATAACAGTTATTAGTTTTACAAATAGATATTTTTCTTAAAGAACTATGGACATACATGTCACCTTAGTGTTCACCTACTTTTGCATTTATGTGTTTTTCAAAATTTTCTTAAACTCCCTACTTTCCTGCTGATTTCCACTCAAAGATTCTCTTTGTGATGTGAAGAAACAAAGAGAAGAGAAAGTAGCTAGAAACTGTACCCCGTGGTTGTACCTTAGAAAACATTTTCAGAAAGATTCAGAAAAAAAAGCCGGTCCATGCCTCACAGACAGGGCAGCTCTGTCAAGCAGAGGCTAATTCTTTCTGTGGGTCTGTGCCTGCGTCTGTATCTGTCAGCAGAGGAGTATCGAGGAGTGACCACGGTGGAGCTGATGAAAAGGGAAGGCAGCAGCCTTGGCCTCACCATCTCCGGAGGCTCTGATAAAGATGGCAAGCCCAGAGTGTCAAACCTACGGCCAGGTGGGCTGGCTGCCAGGTGAGATCTGTGCTCTGTGACGTGCTCTGAGCCTGGCAACACCGGCAAACCGGTCAGCAATCCAGCTCTGCATACACTTGTTTTAAAGTCTAATAGCTGTGTCTAGATTGTTGCTATTCAGAATGTTTTATTAACCTTCTTCTTATGCGAGGCATTTCTTTACCTAAGACAAAGCTGATATTCATTTGTCACGTACCATGACGCCATAAGACACGGTACAAGGGGGCATGGTGGTTAAATCATTAATAAAGTATTACTAAGTTCTTTCAATGCTAAAACAGCAGATGTTAGCCAGAGGGAACTTTTCAAATAAAACCTTATTGTTCAGATGATAATGAGATATTTTCCCCCAGTAGCTAGATAAACCACTAGTTTTCTATGAACACAAAACAGAAAGATATTAAAATCTGATATTTTCCAAATGTCGTCAAGACCAACAATACAGGCATGTACTTCCATGAACTCAAGTCTTGTATTTTCTCAAACATTCTTGTTTTGACTTAATGCCTGAAAATTGTATCGATTACCACAAGTCATGTCCATTCCAGCTCTTCATACAGCAAAAATCACTCATGAATCTTTGGAGTCAGACGCATCCAACAAACTATTCTGGACCAAACCTAACAGAACCTAAACATACATAAGAGAAAACCTGCACATCTTTCATCATCCAAAAACCTCAAGCATGTAACAGAGATGTTTTACTACCAAAAAACATTTAGAACAGGAGAGAGAAACAGATGCAGAGTGCAGTGCTGCTCAGAGGCACCTGTGCTGAAGACATTCACATTAAAACTACCTGTTACTTTGGTTCATTTTTCTATTTTGTCTTGCCGTTAAGATGTTGTAATTTTAAGCTGTGCAAATAAAACTTACTTATTTACTGTTTTCACTTTTAATAAGTCCACAATACCAGTTAAAATCTAGATCAGAAATCCCAATGCAAGAATCTTCTAGCCTTCTGTGTATGCACTTAAGTAGCATGGAAACAATAAATGTTTTATTCAAAGCTTGTTGCTTTTACCTTGTTTGTGGGTGGGGTGAGAGATGGTGTGTCATCCTGCATGACACTGATTAAAAAAAAACACCCTCAGTTCAGCAAGAATGACACAATCCTTTGAAAATGTCCTGGCCAAAATATGTCATTTCTTGTCACATCTAAGGGACACCATGCTAATTCTGCCAAGAAGCTTGTCTTCACACAGCTGAGTTCATGGCTATGTGAAAGTACCCGCTAATTTAATGGGTGGGGACACGGGTCAGAATGGCTATGTGTCTGACGGGACTAGAGCATCGTGACGTTCAACCCTGCTAAGCTTTGGAGGCTTCTCTGTCTGCTGTCACGGCTGATTGACAGGAGCCCAAAGGGTGAGAAGAGCAAGAAAGGCAGGACATCTATTTGATTAATTAGCTCTCCAGTGAGCGGCGTGTTGACTCAGAATGTCAGACGTGAGACACCATATAGTCATCTCTGTCAGTGTCAAAGAGGGAGAGACTGTCAGTCATCTTACTTTCAAATCTGTTTTGCTTTCTACACAGGTGTCCTTCTATGTTTGCCTGCAGAGGTGATAAAAATCACAAAACAGAGATCAAGCTACAAATGTGGTCTAACACACTCACAATGGGCATGAATGGTATATTCATTTTAAAAGCATCTATTGACTTTTGGCATAATTCATGCTAGATTGTTTCCCATTCTTATGCTTATAAATCACAGAGTTGATTTAAATTGGCTGGTTTCCAAATCGGGTTGAGATCGGGGCCATTCCAGAAGCTTAATGTTGGTCTAATTTGTCCATTGCAAAACCAATTAAGGTGTTTACTTAGGACCACCATCCTGTTGGAATACCAAAACGTCTCGAAGTTTTAACCACAGAACTGTTTTATCGAGGTGAACCTAAATAATTAGGAACCAGTGCCCTTCCTTATTCTTACACTTACTTTGCCTGATGCACCTGCACAATTCTAATAGAACAAGATACAAAGCATGATGCTGCCAGCACCATGGTTAAGATTTGGTGGTATGCCTCATAGCCATGCTGGTCTTGTAGCAGAGTGTTCTTTTTTGGTTGGCACCCTCTTATTCCATTCTGGTGTTAAATTGACTTCAAGGTTGTCATTGTTGTTTCAGCATCTTTGAGTTAATGGTGGAATGGCTCCTTGAAGATTTCCAATTGTTCCTAAACATTCAAACCAATTCGCTTTAATGTGACTGTTTTGTATTGTCTTTAAATCAATACATGGTTGGTTTGGTGGAATGATGGTAAACATTTGCTGACATTTAATGAAATGTAAACCAAATGTGCAGATGTGGACGTTTTTGAACTTGTGTAAATTTGATGTGCAGTTTTCTGCTTTCACCAATGAGTAAAGGAAAGCTAGATGACCTTAATGGTCTGTTGTGGCTCTGAACAGGAGCGACCAGCTGAATGTGGGCGACTACATCAAGTCAGTTAATGGCATCAACCTGTCAAAGCTCCGGCACGATGAAATCATTAGCCTTCTGAAGAACATCGGGGAGCGGGTCGTCCTGGAAGTGGAGTATGAGCTGCCTGCATATGGTGAGAACAGAATCTAGATGACAGCATAATAGAAAAAGTTTTTTTTATATATTATTTTCAAAAGCAAAACTGGAGTATGAGATCAACGTTTTCAGATCAATAAAACAAAACTAAAAAAACTAGGATAGGAAACTTTGCCTTTCTTTTAAAAGAAAGAGACTCGTCTTAATGTTTTGAGTTTGTAATAACTTCCCAATTCTACAAAAATTCAACTATTTCCCCATTAAAATGCAGGTAAAAATACAATCATAATTAGCAAATATATATTTTTTTCCTTTTGAAAAACCCAATTTCAACTTGTAAAGTTTTGCCCATGTGACAAAAAAGAAAAGAACAAGAAGATGGAGAAGTTACTACAAAAAGTGTTAATATTACACTCTTCAAACCCAACACAGAATACATTTGACAGCTTTTCATTCCTTCTTCTCAAATAAAACCTTTAAGAAACCATGAACATTGTACAAGATGTGCCTTGTTTCAACAAAAGGAGATTAATTTATCCCAAACAAAATAAAATGATTTCCTAAGAACGTTTCTAAGAATTCACAACTCTTGAACAAGATGCAGTCACATCATTCTGTTTGCAGATGTGGACATTTTCTACTTCTATATAATTCTTTCCTAATTTTTTCTTTCATTGTAGTCCAGAGTCCGTCAGGAGTCATAATTAAAACCATAGAGGTGTTTTTACACAAGGAGGGAAACAGTTTTGGTTTTGTCATGAGAGGTAAGCAAGTTGGATGTGGTTTTCCTTTTCTTATTTTAGGAACTTTATGATGTCCAATACAACTTAGAACTTTTAGACTTATTTTTTCTTCCATATTATAACATTTTCTTGAAATCTGTTTTGAAGGAGGTTTTCATGAAGACTGGCGAAGGTCTCGTCCTTTGGTGGTTACGGGTGTCCGGCCCGGGGGTCCAGCCGACAGGTCAGGAAGTGCCTGATGTGCTTATTTTTAAGGGTTGGTTGTGTTTCACCTGGTTTCTGGTGTGTGAGATTATCTGGGAGGTTTGCATGGATGAGTCCATTAAAATTAAAGAATGTAAGCATTCATGTGTACAGAGGCTTGCAAACTAATGACCATTTGACAAATTTTCTTGTTTTTATGCATTAAATCAAACGTTTCAGTATTCTTCACGTGGAATCTAGCATTCATTATTAATGCGGCAATGAGTTTAAAAATCTGCTGTGCATTTATGTTGCAGAAGCCCAATTTTTCTTTCTCTAAGACTGCACAAAATCGCTGCTGCAACACATGAAGAGCATCTTTAACACAGAAAGGGCACCGCTCATCCTGAGGCTAATGCAGCCTTGCACTTTTCTCTATGAAAAACTGAGAGCACCAAAACAGAGGAGCAAACATAACGCTGCATCAAAGCCATTATGGCCATTTATCTTGTTTATCTTTTGTCCACCTGGGAGGAGATCCTCCCTGCTTAATCATTCACTGTGACTGCTGCTTAAACGCTGCTGAGAGCATCATGGCCCAGTTAAGTAGGTTTTATTCTCTTTGTTCATATTTGAGGGGCTTTATTGTTTTTTTGTTGTTGTTTTTTTCCAGAGAGGGCACGCTAAGGGCCGGAGACCGGATTTTAAGCATAGATGGGATGCCTTTGAACAGAGAGAGGCACGCTGATGCGTTGACTATGCTGATGCAGAGCGGCCAGGAAGTTCTGTTCCTGATCGAGTATGACGTTTCAGTCATGGGTGAGTAATCACACACAGACACACGCACACACACATGCGGAGAGCATGTGGAGGCATGGTAAGGCAGCGTTTCTCTGAGGGCACGGGCCGTTTAGGTGCGTGGATGATTGTTGGAGACGGCACCAGGGGAGCAACATGAACCTTAGTGCACATTGATCATAATGGTATTAACGACACAGTTGGACTTTAGAAATAGTCATAAATTGTTGATGATGATAAATTAATCAAAGGGCAATTTGAGAAACACTGAAAGCAGTGTAGAAATCTGTGAATGTAGATTTTGGTACACTTCCAAAAAAAAGCTGACCGAAATGGGAGGGTAAGAAGCGAGTCAGGTCTAGATACTCCAGGAAAGCATAAGTATCATTTTAGTTTTTAATGATTTTCCAAAATGGATTTTATTCTTGATTTTTTTCTTTATACTGCAGGTTTTATTTGACTATTTTATTTCCTTATCCAGAGGAAATTCTTCTGGCTCACAAAACATCAAGATTTAGATTCATTCTGTGTTTACAACAGGACAAAATGTACATGACAATTGATTATCTTATGCTATTTTATTTCTGTTTCATATTTCTTGTATATTAAGTCATTAATCTGTCAGAATTTATCTTTTGTTTATTATTATTAAATGTTTATTATTTCACTTTAATTTTTATTTTATTAATTATACTATAAAATTACTTAGTTTTTTATTAGCTTTCAATTTTTTTATTGGATGAAGCCAACAAGCTTTCCACTGTTGTTTAAAATCAGGAAACATAATTGGTCACATAACAAATTTTCTACTTTTCTGCATTACTATGAGTCTTGAGTCTTATGATGAGTTTTATGAGTGTGCCGTTTATACATATATGTTAAACTTTGAAAACCTAATAGAGACATTTTACAACTTTTCGTTTGATAATCAAATTTAAATTCAGAAACTTTGAAGGTTGTTCCAGATGTCAAAAAGTTGTAATATAGTTCTTTAACATAGTCAAATTGAAAGCCCACAAATGTGTCATTTTTTGATTTATGGAAGAACAGAATTCAAAAAATATTTTTAATTTTATTCCCTAAAACATTTTTATTTTTAAAATTGTAACTGGAGTCTGGACATTTATTGAGTTTTGAAATAGAAAGCTGAAACTTCAGTATGAGTTTTGCAAAGCATTTGGTGTGACATTATGCTGGAATGTTCTTCCTTTGCAAAGCTTCTGATGACTTTGATTCAGCTTGACATTTTTCATACAGGCATTCACTAGGCTGCCTCCAATCATCATTGTTCCAGCATTTCTTGCTCTCATTTAGTCCTTTATTGTTACACTACCTCAGCCATTTTCTTGGAACTCCAAAATGCTGAACCACATATGTATGACCTGAACAAATGAAAGTTGTTTTATTTCACCATAGCGCAACCTCTGAATAGTCAGAAGACATTTTTTCTCATCCCCTGTTTCAGTTATATCCTCATATTTGAAGGGTTTGTCTTAGACATGGTCTGCAGAGGTTGATGTTATTCAATGTTTAGTTTCTGATCTGTCGCAGAAACTTTGATTTCCTCTGACATGTCCGATGCTGAGTCTGTAGCCCTTTTCTGTCAGGTTTCCACAGCGACTTTATCCATATAAATGCTCAGACAGCATCCAGTCTCTATTGTTGTTTTAGAAGGTCAGCCCCAGCAGCTCAGATTGGAGCTACCCTGACTTATAGCATACTGCTTTCTATTCTTGGAGCTGTTTTTCTGACTGATTTAAGCAAATTGTTGCTCCTTTTTTAACAATTATTTTATTTGTTCAGTATATTTTGAAGAAATAAAAGGGATCCTTAAGTTATTTGTTTTTGATCTTCAAGAGTCTTGTGTTTTCTCTCATGCTCTCTGCTCTTCAGGTCAACCCACTGTTTTTCATTATTCAGTGCATTTGGAAAGAAATCAGGCCCACAGAGTTACGGATCCACCTCTGTACTTATGAGCATGCAGTGCTTTTACGCATAATAATTTTACCTGTAATGTGCCTTTGTAACACCTTAAACTTGTTTCTTTATTTCTGTGTGTTCTGGTAAAATTAATACTGTGAAAGTGAGTAAAGACATGTTTAAATCAGTATAACAGCAAAGAGTGACCCCCGTTTAATCCTTTCTGTTAAGCAGCAGAATATGCCACCAAATACTAGAGCTCACAATATGACTAAAGGCCTAATTATAACCCCCATTTGGTCATGGTGACTAATTCTCAAGATCACGCTCTTTGCTCTGGTCTGTGCAAACTAGGACAGGTCACTAAGGATAGTTGGCACATATATTCTCCCTTTGCACGAAATTTAGGATTCAGACCTTCTGCTGGCACATTAATTAAAGCGTGAAATAATTCCCAGCAATCATCATTCCTTTTTGTACTCAGTACAACAGTGATTTATTTGCAAAAGATTACTACTTATTAAAGAAAATATGAGATGTTTCTGATTTGTAATCAGTAGAATAGAAAAAACTGTATCAAAACAGCAGTAGAGAAATTTTGTTGAAAGGTATTTTCTTATATAACCGTGAGCAAGTCCTGGTTAAAGTGGTCCAATGTTTTATAGCTTGGAAGAAAGCCAAACTGCTCCACCTGAATCCGAGCTTCGACAAGCATTCAGAACCTGCTTTCCAACAAGCTGGAGAATGCTTCTTCATGAAGGTTTAGATGAGAAGGTTTAGACCACATTCCCTGGTCTTTGTAAAAGGAAAAAAAAAAGAACAATAACACATCTTAATTTCATCCTAATGTTTTATTTTGTGATATAATGTTTTTTCATTTACTGACAAACCTGCTAAAACTGAGTAAATTTTGTCCCCTAGTTTCCTAGAAGTCACTAAATATTATTCAGATAATTTATGTTCAGGCTGGGATGATTAGGGGCCTTAATAACCCGTAACTGCTCTGAACGATGGCTGCCCAGTGGCGCAGCTGGTAGAGCTGTTGCCTTGCAGCAAGAAGGTTCTGGGTTCGATTCCCGGCCCCGGTCTTTCTGCATGGAGTTTGCATGTTCTCCCTGGGCATGCGTGGGTTCTCTCCGGGTACTCAGGCTTCCTCCCACAGTCCAAAAACATGACTGTTAGGTTAATTGGCTTCTCTAAATTGTCCCTAGGTGTGAGTGTGTGTGTGCATGTTTGTTTGTCCTGTGTGTCTCTGTGTTGCCCTGCGACAGACTGGCGACCTGTCCAGGGTGTACCCCGCCTCTCGCCCGAAATGACAGCTGGAGATAGGCACCAGCAACCCTCCCGACACCAGTAAGGGAAAAGGGTGCAGGAAAATGGATGGATGCTCTGAACGATAACACAAAAGCTTTGAACTGTGATGAAAACACAAGCATTGTTTTTTTTAATCAGATCGTAAATCATTTTCCTTTTTTTGCTGAATCTAAATCAACTTTTTCTTTTTTTTTTTGCTGATTTAGGTTCAGTAGATCTGTGTAATGTTCTGCATGCTTGTGTTGTCTGCTCCAGAGGCAGTGCAGCAGGCCTCGGGCCCTCTGCTGGTGGAAATAGTGAAAGGTCCTTCTGCCAGCCTGGGGATCAGCCTCACAACCACAACATACAGAAGCAAGCAAGTCATCATTATCGACAAGATAAAGCCAGCAAGTGTGGCGGAAAGGTGAAGCAAATCTTCTGCATGTTCCTTCAATGCAAAGTGTCTCTTGACAAAGCAGACATCCAAACGGAGCCCCGGTCTTTGTCTCACTCTTAGATGTGGAGCACTTCATGTGGGAGACATCCTGCTGTCCATAGATGGGACAAACACTGAGCACTGCTCCTTGATGGAGGCAACACAGCTGCTGGCCAGCACCTCGGAGAATCTCAAACTTGAGATTCTTCCAGCCAGTCAGAGCAGACTTCCCATCAGGCCACAAGACACAGGTATGCCGTGTGGGTCACAGAAAGCCTAATTTATTCATTTCTTTTTAAGAAAAAAGGAAGAAAAAAAGAAAAAGATAAGATGTAAGCAAGAGCCTGCAGCTTCCGGTTATTTACCGCTGTTTTTACTGGTGGTATTAATAAATAATTTACCTGGAGTGTAAAATGTCAAAACATTCTGAAAAACATATGGCTACCCTGAGGTGACACTCACTTAAGCCAAATACATGGGTGTATTCCACTACTTTTACCACTTTTTTACTGTGTTCAGGTTTTTAGTAACTATTTTCTTTTTCCAATTCTTGTAGAAAAGCATATTTTAAAATGTTCCATATTCCCTTTGGAAAGCAATGAAATAACAAAACATGTTTCATACTTTCAAGATTTTCTGGCTCTAAAGTATAAAGATTTAAGAAAGACAAAAGACGGTTTTGTAAAATCTGCCCTATTTTTAAGTGCTTTATGATGTTTTTGGTTTTGTCATGTTGTCATGTGCGAGTTTTCCCCCAAATCCAGGTCTCACCATGCATATAGCGACCGCTCTGTTCTTTGAAGAGTGTAACATGCAGCAGTAAAGGGTTTAGCTGCCTCTTTTCATGCTGTCTGAATCATCTTGACTGCGTGTTTTTTTCTTTGGTATCCTTGTGGCCTTTTGCTTTGCTTGCACACTTGCATGCGTATTATCAAACAACACACAAACAAGCTTTCTCTGTCAGAGATCATGTTCCTGCAGTTTTATATTTGAATCAGCAGCAACAAGAACTTATAGCCCTGCAATGTGAGGGATCACACTAACTAGGGGAGAAAACTAAAAGAAGGAAATAAAACTGTTGAACATGTTCCGAGATTTAACTTTTTCAATTTTTTAATTGCAACAGCTTAAATATTAAAACTGAAATTTAATAAGTTGCCTTTTTAAATATAATCACATTATTTAAAAAACCACGATAGATTTTTAGGAGATTTTTTTTCTTACTTGACATCTAGCAAGATTACTTTTCTTAGACAGTTGAGTGTGTAATTTTTTTTATAGAAGAATTTCCACAGCTTGTTGCTAGAAAACTGCTGTAAAAATGGATCACCAAGTCTCAATAAAAACTATTACACATTATTTACATGCAAGCCATGTGTTTGGGACATATCCCATTAGAAAACCCTTTTCTGTCCTATTGTCACAAACATAAATATTAATTTCCTCACTATATTTCTATTCTATTCCCACACATAAAGAAAAGTACTTCATCCTCACATCTAGGTATGTGTGGATGCTTTGGGCCCCTGTGTATTTTTTCCTATTGCACATATGTTGTCAAATGACAAGTTTAATTTTTCTACTATGATAAAATGTTTTTTTATGTTTTGCAAATCTTTACAAGAGGAGCCACTAAATGAGAGAAACATCCCATTCATTATTGCATGCAGATTAAAAAAAAAATCTCTTAGCATCACTTGGACCATGTGAGGTGATAATGTCAATTTGTTTAGGCGGCTGTAACACTTTAGATGATACATGAGATAAATGATTCACGTGCTTCTGTTGATAACCAGTATGGTAACAATCCAGGCATGATATTTGCTTTCAGTAATAACTCACCGTTTAGTAAGTGTGCTTTTGAGATGAAACATTTTTCACAGCTCCTCTTCTCTGGGAGGAGGCATGATTATAAAATGCAATTTGTTTAATCTTCTCAGAGGATTTAATGAGGCTGACCTAAAGATTAGAAGACATATCTTTCCACCCACTAAGACTGAAAGCAAAATATCTTGAAAAGAGTGCCCTAGGTGAGCTTAATTTAAGCTGGCAGAGTCAGGGCTTTTCAGGCTGATTTGAGTTATGTAGATCTTGGTTTTTTGAAAAGGCCCAGAGGTTCTGCTGCATGTAGTCTAAGTACGTATGATTGGATTTAACCAGGGACTTCGAGTATTGCATCTATGCCAGGCGCCAGTCAGCAATCTCTTGATAAAATACTTCATCCATGCAAGCAACCTGTCAGAGATTAGATTTTTCCAAACGAGGCGGCAAGGATGACTGTCAAATTTGTAACTGAATGACTGATAACAGCTGGCTGAATCCGGAAGGAGGCAGTAATTATTGGGGTGAGTGTCAGACAGTTAGTCAGATGTTTTTTCCTTTGATCACTTCATGAATGCAGCCTGAATAAATGCTCAGGGTTCACCTGTATCTATCCTTGTAAGATGAACCAGACTCTAGAAATGTGAATTTAATCTGCATAAATAAAGACCGACACAAAGCACTTTTAGTAGAGCCAATCAGACGCAGAGACACAAACTCTGCAGTGATACCAATCAGGACTTCAGCTGTACTCAATCAAGGATGAGCTGCATGCCTCCAAGCAGTCAGTCAGCAGGACTTTCTGACTGTCTTCAGCAGTCTTACTCCCTTTGCCAGAAAAAAATTATCAAAATGATCTTCAGTTTGAAATCGGCTCTGTGGAGCCTGGCTAATAGAAGTAAGGTTTGTTTAAAAATATTTCTATAATTTGCCAAAAAAAAAGAAAAAAACTGTCTGATTGATGCATTGATACATTAAACTCCAGGATTCAATCAAAAGTGTCGGGTAAAACATATTAAATATCAATTACTTGTTGCTGGCGCATCCTCCAGACGGAGGTTTAAATTTAGACATGAAAAGCAAATCGTGGAGGTTTCCAGTAGACATCATGTTTTAAAATTAGTCATCTTATTTTAATGATGCATGTGTTTATGTCTGTTCTTGTTGCTGCAGTTAAAGTACAGAAAAGCAACCATCATCACTGGGACCAAAGCAGCAACTACTGCCATCCCCCACATGCCAGCCACAGCAAGACATGGAGCAGCCCGAGCCACCCACACAACCAGCAGGACCACTGCAAATGTAAGTTATCACTTGTGACAGCTCCGCTGCTGGCAGGGCCGTTTTCTTGGCTCTTTAACAGCCCAATTATTAAAACATCTCTCCATGACTACCCAAATAATAGTCACAACCTTTTTACTTTTTTGCTCCATTCTGCTGCTATGGTAAATTTTTTCTGTATTGTCTTCTTTTTATTGCTGTATCAGCCCTTGTGTTGCTCTGTTTTGTTTTAGCAGCTGTGAGTGCCGGCTTCTCCCCTTCATCCACAGCCACCTCTGGCTTCAGCAGCCAAGGTAGCAACACTCTGCCCTGCCCCATCGCCCCCGTTGCCCCCACCAGCCCCCGAAGTGCCACTGGGAGGAGAAGGAACAGGAAGAAGGACCACAAGAGCTCATGTATGATAAATTATCTCCTTTTGTGTTACCATAAGAGGCTGAGACTGCTAATTATTTTAAGGCAAACTTAAGACTTGTGTTTTTGTGCTTTCAACCTGATGAAATGCAGTGATTTGGAAAAAAAAACTCTCTTTAAATTGATTGTCTCGTCTTATTTGAAGCACTTTGTGTTCTGTGTATGAAACTTTCTCAACGTATAAAGATCGACTAACATGTTTAAGTTCACGGCCTGCATTTACAGCATACACTCCCCTGTCAGTTTAGTAGACCATCTGCTAAAAGGTATGTAGTTTCATTTAATAGTCCAGCATGGATTGAAATTCTAGTCAGCTGTCAGGTCTTGTTAGTATATTTTGCAGTTCAGAGCCTTGAAGTGCTTACACTGAGGTGTGAAAATGGATTTATCTGAGTAACCTGAGCCTTGACTTGAATAGACTCAACTGATTGTTGACGTAAGCGTGACTGTGACTCATTCACTTACTATTCCCATGCCACTGAGCCAGTGGGTGGTTGTCTGTTCTCCTCACCCTCTCAAACCATCTCCAAAGGTCCCTTCCTTTGCTCCTTCTTTCTGCCACATTTCCAGTTGCATCTCTGTGTGACGTGTCCTCTCTCTTTCTCCCCTCTTCCTCAGTGTCCTTGTCCTCCAGCTCTGTTGGTCCTGGAGGGCAGATTTTCCATGTGGAAACAAGTGAAGTCCTCCTGAGGGGGGACCCACTAACTGGTTTTGGGATCCAGCTGCAGGGTGGCGTGTTTGCCACAGAAACTCTGTCTGCACCCCCGGTCATCCGCTTTATAGAGCCCGACAGCCCCGCTGAGAGGTAACCCAATCAGACACCTAACCAAAAATCGGGCAGCAAACATGGTCACCTTTATCTGAAGGGCCTCAGTTCTAATGAGGGAAAAGATTCACTCACTGTAATCGACAGACGTTCAGCTGTGGGCCTTTAATAAGGACGTTGGATGTCCTATATCTAGAGTGATTTGTCATTTTAAATGCCACAAATTGAATCCCTGCCTTAGATTGTACATTAGTGGACACTCATTACTGGTTGAATGCAACTAAAATGAAATCTCTCTAACTGGAGTGATGAAGTTGTCCCAAATGTAAGTACGTTTATAAATGCAATGAATTTTAAATAATTCAGTGACTATTGCCAACAAGATGTAAAGTTTTGATGCACAGTTCCCTGTGGAAGCATTAATTCAGCTTCTTCACATTTTGTCAGTTTTAAACCACAAACCTACATGCATTTTACAGAGGTTTTATATATTAAAACAAAACCAAGCTTATGCAGTGGAAAGGACAAAATTGATCAATGGTTTTCAGTGTACTTGACAAATATGAAGTTTTTCCCAGCACTTCCAAAGAAGGGTTTGGAAAAACTTCAAGAGGTATGATTCTTTATGAAAGGCACTGCATGCAAATAATTTTTTCTGGGCCTTAATATCATGATGCCCAACTCTGATTTGGCTTGCCTGTAATAAAACACTTAAGCTCATGGAAAGTGGTGGGAATGTTGTTGTTGATGATAAATGCAGCTCAAGGAATGTTGAGTTAATCACAGCCACCTCCAGTCATGGAAGTATTCAGCAATAATACTGGAAATATTTTTCTAATGCAAAATAAAATTGCAATGTGAGTCATTGGCTTGATAAATACATCACTCTTATTCTGTGGTTCCTTTTATCAGAGGTTTTATATGCAGTGATGTGAGAGGACTGATGGAACAAGAAATGTATAATTGGGAAATACAATCAGATTCTACCAACAAAAATCCGTGACATCTTTTGTCCCAACTAAAATGTGACTTAAATGACATACATTTCTTTTTATTTATTTATTTTTGTCAAGTTACTAGAAGCAAAACGACATTTTAGTTTTTGGATTCATTGTGTTTTCTCAAGGCTTTTGTGGCATTTGTAAGCGTTAAGTGTCTCCTGCTGTTAGAGTGAAGCCCAGAGCAAGCTTTAAGTTTTCCAAATCAAGCAGAGAAGTATTGTATGTGACTGAACAAACTCGCTGTCTTCATGCCTGTATGTCACAGCCCGCCTCGAGTGTTTCAGAACTCCTCTGAGGACATCTGCATTTAAAGATGTTTAAAGGAAAACGTGGCTGTATCAAATGCATAGTCAAATTGACCTACAGAAAGAAGAAATCATTGAATAATGCAGTAATTTCATTGCCTTTGCTTGAATTTGAAATTCCAATGTTTATGCTTTTGTCTTTTCTTGCATGGAGTATCGGTCACAGTGGCAATGTAAACACAAACTAAACATATTTAACAGTATGAGTTGAAAACCTATAGTTAAAAATTATATTTTTGTTCTGGGATTAGTGGTGGAACATTGAAGAAATGTAATTTTCTGCCTCAACATTTTCTACATGGATTTAGTCAAATGTTTTGGATCACTCTCATTAAAGTGACTCGTGCTCACTTTTCTAATAAGGGCCAACATGTTTTTATTTCTAATGTCCTGGTATTGTAAAGACTTCATAATGCTGTACATTACCATGACTTACATAGTTTAATATGGCCTTTGAAAGAGCAATCGGCCCGCAGCATCACAGGTCCTCCAACTTATCTGACCTTACTGGCACATCAGTTACTCATTCGCATCTGATCAAATCACAAAATTCTACTTAAATCGTCATGCTTGAAGTTTAACTGTTTCTGATGCTGGGATAGAAGATCTAGCATCATATTCCCATATCATTAATCCTCACTGTGTGGTGGAAAGAAAAATACTAATTCTCATACAGCCTGGTTGCCTCTTTCTTAACCAAATAAGCCTATTTTACGTCATTTGTTTCCCAGTGAAACAGTTTTTAAGAGATTATTAATTAATTTATTGTCTATTTTAAACTGAAAAGGAAAACCCCTGAAAACATGAAGCTTAGAAATGCTTGTTGCATTTATTTTAAACAGATGATTTAGGGTACCAATAATTGCGTCGTTGGCAATAATTTTTTTTTTTTAATATGTGTGATCTCAGAAATCTGATGAATTTCAAATGTCCTGATCACCAAAGGGGAGGAGGGGTCACAGAATAAATCTGAAAGGACAACAGATGGCTGAAGGCATGGAAACATCTGCTATGTTTCATTTTTCCAGCTATGCTGCCAGCAGCTTTGCACTGTGAACACTGTTGGTCAGTGACACTTGTTAATATCAGGAAGTGTGGTCATGCAGGTTGACTCCCCTCGTCTTTACCGGCGTCTGTTTAAGGTTAGAGAAATGGTTCACTGAATAAATCAGTGATGCATTAAACACAAAAGGGGTTCTGATGTCTCGTCTTCATCGTCCTCCTGGTTGAAGGCAGAATGAGGTGCATTAATTCAGAAATCACACGGTGCTGTTTAGTTAGCACACATCTTAAATGAGGCCAGTTTATAGAGTCTGTCCTACAAGACTAATGATGTGTGTGTCGGCAGCACGGGGCCATGTCCCCCGGGTCCTGTACCATGATTAGTCCAGAAGCAGTTTGACATGAGTGACTAAAGTACAGCAGCCCACTGTGATTTTAGTGCCTCAGCCTCCAATGCAAGGTCAACGAGCTTCAGTTTTCAGTGAATTAATCTCAGTTGACAGCATTTAACGTTTCCCCGCACAGTTTGGGGTCTCTGTAATGGTGTCATCCTGTTTATGCTCCCTACCTCCTCCAGACATTAGTGCTTCCTTGGTGAGATCGCTTTGAAGCTGATGTAAAGATACCAGAAAGGTGTTCACTCCAACTCTGTGGGACTTCATTTGACTTCATACATGCTGCTTTTAGTAACTGTTCTGATGTGCAGAGTTGGAGTTGCAAGATCTAGTCTGCAATAGGTTGATCTTCACCACACTTTTGTATCTGCTGCCACTGCTGGTAAAATTCTTATCCTCTTGCTTTGATCATAATGTTTATTTTGGTAGATCTGAAGAAGAGGAAGGTTGAACTCCACTACAGAGCTTTAAGTGGAGTAAATAAAACCCTAGCAGTTTTTAAGATTCAATTCATTTTGATTAACAAGCTGAGCAGAAAAACTCAGAATAGTGAGTCTTTTTGTAACAGCAGAACACCAGAAGCAAAGGTGGTCATGTAGTTACTCTTGCTGCCACAAGAGGAAGACAAAATCTAGGTAGGGGACATTTATAACTAATATGTTTAATTTGACTAGATATCTCAGAACATACTAAATGATTTTAAGTTGTGTGGACCTCAAGCCACTATGATGCATAATTTATGCATTTAATCTTCTTATGAATTGAAAATGATCTCTGCCTATTTATAAATGTACCACTTCTTGGTATTTGTAATTGCACTTTTTACATACTGCTATTAAATAATTTATTTTCCATCTTCCTGTCTGTATTTTCATTGTTTAATTTTTTGTTTTTTATTTCCTCATTCATCCTCATTTCTCTTCAAAATTGACTATGTATTTTATAGTTTACTTGACTTACATTTATATTGTTTTATTTTAATATTTTGTGTCTCATCTCTTTTTATTGAGGTTTCTCTTTATATTTTAATTTCTTTATGTTCTATTTTATTCCTACATATGCTTTTTTTCCTGCTTTTCCTTTCACTTATTTTTTTTTTCATTTATTGTATAACCTTCATTTGATTTAATAAATACATACACTTCATTTGTTTGTTTTTTGGGTACATAGGTGTGGACTGTTGCAAGTTGGAGACAGAGTGTTGTCCATCAATGGGATCCCGACTGAAGATGGCACTCTGGAAGAAGCTCATCAGCTGCTCAGAGATTCTGCTCTGGCAAACAAAGTTACAGTGGAGGTTGAGTTTGATGTTGCAGGTATCGCCTACTGAAACATTTTCACAATAAAACCGAATGGCTGGTTTCTTGTTTCACTCAGTTTTTTTTCTTTTTTTGAATCCAAATTAGAGTCTGTTGTTCCAAGCAGTGGGACCTTCCACGTCAAATTGCCGAAGCGGAGATCAGTGGAGCTGGGCATCACCATCAGCGGTAGGTTTGAGGGACTGTCAGCAGGGGGCGGTGTTGCTAAACACACTACATCACTTTCAAGTTGTTGAGTCTGAGTTTCCTCATCCATAAAACTGAGACTTGTGAAAAAAAGGAGGCACATAGCTCATTAACTCTGAATAATACTGGTCTGTACCAGTGTCCTTCATTAGCTTTTCTGCTTCAATTACCTCTGAAAAAAATAACAAAAAACAAAGCAAAAGGGAAAGCCAAGGAGCCAGAGAAAGAAATGCAAAGTCATTGATTTTTCAGAATCTTGTCTGTTCTTTTATGCTGTTACATGAAATAAAACATTTTTTCCCCATTTTTACCAGCAAGTAAGAAACCTGGCAAGCCTCTCATCATCTCAGACATCAGGAAAGGAAGCATAGCACACAGGTGGGTTCCATCATGCATACATTTACATTTCCCACAGTTGGATGCTGCGGGTCACATCAGAGACACGCAGGGTTTACACTGACTTGCTCCTGGACTAGATATATATGTCTGCTGTGCAAAAGGGGCCTAATAGGATTGAGCCATCATAACTAGATCAGTAGGGCAGCTACATTTCAGGCGGGGTTGGGGTCGATTAGGTTTAGGGTGAGGTTACGGTCACCCCCACAGATCCCACTGAGGCTAAGAGGATTCTGCTGATGCTGCCTGTGGTCTAGGTTAATGGTTGTGCTCATCTTGCTCTTGGTTGTGTCTGCTAGAACAGGCACTCTGGAGCCCGGGGACCGGTTGCTGGCCATCGACTCTGTACGTCTGGAGAACTGCACCATGGAGGATGCCATGCACGTTCTGCAGCAGGCCGAAGACATGGTCAAACTGCGGATCCAGAAGGACGAAGACAACATCGGTACAAGGATCCTCCTCATAAAATATTAATGTTCAAAGTAAACAAAAAGAGCATTCCTCCAGTTCATAATACTAGATCTATGGCTGTGCAAAACATCTTGACTTCATATTTCTGCAGACAACATAGAACAACTTGGTACATTAAAAAAAAACCCTATTTGGACTAAATGTTGATGCAAAGGACTGTACAGTTAAATATGAACAAGAATAATGTAACAATAGTTTAAAACCAATCAGTTAGTTGATACTACATACCAACGCAAACTATTGTGTGATTCTGAAGTGTAAAAGTGGGTGATCTGCATTTATATTCAGCTCCCTTTAATGTGATACCAAAACCTAAATGCAACAAATTTACTTCAGAAATAACTTAATTAGAAAATATTCCACCTATGTGAAATAAAATCTTCAGTGTAATGCAATTGTTTTATGACGAACTTTGTCAGAGTACAAAACCCAAGGAACAGAAGCAGGTCAGGGATAAAGTCAGAAAATAATAGGCTTTTACAGTGCCTTGGTTAAACATAGGACACTGTTTAAATGTAGAAATTTGTCTTTGCAAATTTACAAAGACGTGGTCATTATCAGGAGAAGCAGATGGCAGGACAATAGTAGTTTTGGAGGAGAATCTGTCAATAGGATAACTGTTAGTTTTGTCGTCCACAAATAAGGTCTTGATGGAAGAAAATTGTTGTTGAAAAGAAGCCTGTTTGCAATTTTGCTGCAAGTCATGTGAGACACAGAAGATGTGCCAGTACAGGTGCTCTGGCCAAATGAAACAAAGGCTCACATTTTCTGGCCTTCATGCAAAAACCTGTGTTCAAAAACCAAAACTTATCATCCTGAAAACCTCATTACCTTGTTGACATGAGGTAATGGCGGCATCATGCTGTGGTGCTGCCTTCTTCAGCAGCTGAAAGATCTTCAAAGCTAATGTGAAAATGTTGGCAAACATGATAAGGATCCCTAAACCAGCAATCAAGCTGTAACTGCGGTGTGTCTGTGTTTTATTACACATCTTCAAGGAATTTATTACAATTTATGCACCTGAGGGTATTGTGTGCTTTGTGCTGTAGATGAGCTGGAGATGTCGGGCTCAATAATCTACACAGTTGAGCTGAAGAGGTTTAACGGACCCCTGGGCATCACGATATCTGGCACAGAGGAGCCTTTCGACCCCATCGTCATTTCTGGCCTTACCAAGAAAGGTCTGGCAGAAAGGTGAGCAAAGAGTAGGTTGAAGAGCACGTGAAGCTTGTTTGCTGTTACTGGTTTTTGATAACAAATGAGAAGCTTGAACAATAGCTGGCTGGTTTCTTTCAACAACAAGAAGCCTCTTTGTTTCTATCTGTGTCCGATCTCTGGCAGTCTGACAGAATTCTCCAACCGGCTCTGTTTTTGCTGTCTGGTATAATCTGGTAACTCTTTCTCCTCTGCTTTCCTGTCCCTGCAGGACCGGGGCCATCCACATGGGAGACCGAGTTCTGGCCATCAATGGGGTCAGCCTTAAAGGGAAGCCTCTGAGCGAGGCCATCCATCTGCTGCAGATGGCTGGGGAGTCCGTCACCCTCAAAATCAAAAAACAAGCTGACCGTATATATCTCCTTTTTAAATTATTTGCTTTTCAATTGAAATAGATGGAAACTATTGAATTTTCAAATGACTAAAATGAAAAGTAATTTAAATGGAATTAAAATAAAAAATATCTTGTTTTGTGAAAAAATTAAGACATATTTTGGAATATAAATTCCTTTGAGTCTGTGTTTATGGAGGCCTGTTTGGTGTCTTTCATACATTTCTGCTTGCATGTCTCTATTTTTCAAAAATCTATTTCCAAAATTAACATTTTCAAAAATGACACAACATTCTAAGATGTTGACAAACAAACATGGATGGAAACAAAAGCAAACAAAACTGTTTAAAATTAGGAAGTTCAAAAGAATTTTAAAGAAGAAAAGCATCTTCCCTAAGTGATTGCTCTGCCTTTTACTCCCAGAGTCTGAATGTCGGCGGTCGGCGGACAGAGAAACCGGCTTTCTGAGCGATCCAGAGGACGAACTAACGGACTCCCAAAAAACCAGCAAACTCTCAGAGGTTTACTCGGCCAATGTTCCCAGCATTGACTCGGCCATGAGCTCCTGGGACAGTGCGGCGTTTGATGCAGGTTACATTAGCCAAGGTGGGTGCTTGAGCACAGGATAGCGGAAAAATATTTACTCCAATATTAAATTCTTCTGCTTTTATTTTAATCTGAGTAAAAGCAGAAGTTTCCAAAGATGGCTTCAATCATTTATTATTGAATCATAAGCTGTGATTATTTTTTCATTTTAGACATACATTTTGGACATTAATTTTATCAGTCACAACCAGGCCTGATCACCTCTAGACATGTAGAATCAGCAAATTACCGTACTTTAACAGAACCTGTATGGCAACATGAAGCAGACTACAAAATTTTGTTTGTTGGATATTAACATTTATTTGATATAAAATATCCGTAAGGTAATAAAATATCAAATTTTCTTTCAGGGCTATATCTGCATAAAACATCTGATTTACTCCTAAATCCACTTGACTGGAGGCGCCCGAAGCACAGAAGCCACACACCCTCCAGCTCCGGAGGTTTGGGTCTGCAAGCAGGGCTGTACGATGGAGGATTCACTGAGGATGAGTGGGACAAGATACCTGGGTGAGTCCTGAGGGTTGAGGTTATGTTTCCAAGCAACTGAGAAGAAATGTCCTGTTTAACAACAAGAATGGTCCAATTATTTTTATACATTCATATGTTGTCTATAAAAGCATTTCAGGTTTGTTCTTGTTGATGTCGTGACTAACACTGAATTGTAGCAGTGAAATGAAAAGCATAAATCTTGCTAAGCTTTCATAACTGGACTGCAAACTACGAATAAATATATTTAAACCACAAAGTGCACTGCACGCTTTATCGTAGTTTGAAAAATGTGGATATTAGCAATGGGTAGTATCATATTTACTCTGTCATATTTGTCTGTAGGACTAGAAAAGTTACTTCATTGTCAACATCTGTGTCAACGTATCTTTAGGTGGTAATTTTTATGTATTTGTTTTTTTTGTTTTTCTTTATATATTTTCCTTTGTTTAAAAGATACAGTTCTGGTCAGATCAGAAAAACCTAGACATTTAATGCAAAGTTTTCCATTCTTCCAGAAATAAACACACACTATTTCATCTATTTGCAAAGATGCTCACTAATACAGCCATTTAAAAACTATTTCAATTTTGTTTTTGTATAACTGAACTCTTTATGCTTTCTTTCAGATTTTAAGTTTACACAGGTTTTGAATTAACTTTGGTTCAGTTGGTAGTTGGAGTAGTGGTGGTGGAGTTGTCCTTGTACCGCTTCCTCTTGTCTGATTTATCTCCCCTCATTCTGGGAGAGCGTTTGATTCCAAGTTTTCTACTTATTTGCATATCAGTGCATCTTCTGGATGTCACTCAAGGCTTGAGTGGCAAGTCAAGTTTTCTCTAATAACTTCAAAGTAAAGGTTTGAAATGAGCCAAAGTAAACAGCCTGTTGCTCAAATTAAATTTGACTTGAAAAAAAAAACAGTTTTTAAATGGCTGTAGCAGTGAACATTAACTGAACTGCGCTCTAAATCTTTACAATCAGATGAAATACACCAATTGAAATAATGACTTTAAGTTGCTGGTAGCTTTGATGCGGAGCAGAGAACAGTAACTCTGATCAGAGTTGTATTCTTTGTCTAAACATGTTGCTGTTCTTTTTGTTGAAAGCTCTGTTTTATCATGTTGTGTGCCTACATGTTGTGTGCTTTTCCAATCTGTCCTTTTCTTTCTTCTTTCTCAGGTATTCTATCTCTGATCTGCTTTATTAACTGTTCGCAAGCTCTTTGGTGTCACAATCAGATGTCCTGTCACCTCTTATCCACACAAAATGCAAAACATTTTCCTCTGAAAGCAACTAAAAGACTTAAGGATACATCTGCCTCATGTCTCCTCAAGCTTGACCCTTATGAACTTGTTGCGTTTCTTTCCTGCTTTTTTTTCTAAATCTAGTCGGACTCCTTTCAGTCCCTTCCTGAGCCAGTTTACAGTAAAAGAAAAAAAAATCAACCTTTTTGTTTTTCTTTTAATGTTTGGGGCTCTCCAGTGCAGCAGCCAAAAGAAACTGCATTTCCCATGCTGCTTTTCCATGCAGCAGTCCCCTCCAGACTTTGCAGGGCTGCTCTTATGTTATGGTTCCTGCACTGTCATAGATTCGTCAGCCCCCATCGCTGCCACGGCACGCTGAACAAGGACGACAGCTTCTGGTCCCAGGCTCTGCAGGACCTCGAGACCTGTGGCCAGTCTGGGATTCTCAGGGAACTGGAAGTAGGTGGCCTCCATCTGCTTTGTCCTTCTGATTCCTCAGGCTTATCCCAGCTTTAATAAACATGCCTGATGAAGCATTATGATAACCATCAGTGAGTAATCTCTTATTAAATCTGACAAGACAAGCCAGACACCTGCTACCAGATTGACCAAGGAAGGGTTTTACACAACGCCTCAGCTGCTAATCTGCATACTAGGCTATATTAGAAGATCCATGCATGCTTCCTGTATTTATTTATTTATTTATTTATTTATTTTACTACATCACATTGAAGTAATTCCTGTCCATGTCAACTCTTCCAGGCTTCTATGACAGGCAGCACTCTCAGTCTGTACCTGGAGGAGACCAAGACCAGTGAAGACTCAGTGTTGCTCTCTGAGATTAGTCCAATAAAGACGGGAGGGTCTAAAAACAAAAGCCTGAACATGTTGACGGGAGCCAGAGATGGATCATCCAGGGCCAAAGGGGACCCCTCTGACTTTCTGTCCCCTTCATCGCTGGCACTGCAGAAGGTGAATTGAGGATGTGAGCCTCATCCACAGTTGGAGAAGAAAAAGGCTTTATGCATGTTTACTTCTACAAAAGGCTTCATAAGTTGTGTGAAAATGTATCTTATAGCAAACTAACCTGAGTACTTTTACCAGCGGAATTTAAAACATTATTTTTAACAGAGTAACTATTGCCAGCATTAGACATTAAAATAAATATGACAATAAAAATATTAGTTTATTTGAATATTTAATAAGTGCCCTACAAATTATTTTTTTCTGCATCATGAACCATGTCAAGTTCTGAATGCAAACATACTATAACCTCAGTCCCTCAGGCCTTGCGACCCAGTATAAATAACTCACACCAGGACAGATGTTGGCTATAGAACATCTGCCTCGTTTTTACACTTTTTTCAATCAGAAAACGGGGGGCATGCAAACATCATGTTTCTGAGACTCTGCGCTGTGTTTTTTGATCCCACTTGCTGATTTCCACACAACCAAATATGTTTTCCGCATAGCGCCATCACAGACCCACTTTTACTTTTTACAGTAACTGAACTATGTGAATTGCTGCCCTGTTTCCCAGTGACAAAACAGCGAGATCAGAATCAACATGATTATTAAAACATGTTCCATGATGTAGTTTGAGATGCTGCTCGAATGGAAAAATGGGAAGCAAATGTACAAACAAATAATAATAAACAAAAATGTGCTCAGATCAGAACATCCTCATGATATGAAACGGTGTTGAACATCGCCGTGCAAAATTCACAAGACACAACAGGAAATGTTACACCGGGCAACAGCCCACACAAATGTTCAAATCATTATTATTAAAAAATTATAAACTGTTTTTAATACGGTAAAAAAATCTGGCAGCTTCACCTGAAACGGCACACAATGTACCAGCAATTCTCTGACACACCTGTTGCTGCCTGCCTTATGTTTGGCAAGCAATAAAGAAACACATGACTGTCCTCCACTGAGTAATAATCGTATTTGGAGTTGATACAACTTTTCTCATGTCATGGAAAGTCATCTGAACGCCACCTTAAAGCTGCTGTTTGGTTATGGATAAATCTGCTGTTCTTCCAAAACGAAACACATAATTTGGAGGCATAAAGCTGCGGCTGCTCCAGCTGTTTAGTGTTTCCACATAGGCTTAAGGAAACAAAGTGTTAGTGTCAGTCCAGAGTCACCATTTAGTCCAGTTTCCAGTGACCGGCAGTACACTGTTACATTTCTAACATTTAAATATTCCATACTGCTTCATATGTATGTGTGCAACTGTAATTGTTTCTTGTTTGCAGGTCTCTCTAAGGAAGGACCCTGAGAGCCATGACTTTGGTTTCAGTGTATCAGATGGGCTCCTGGAAAAAGGAGTTTATGTCAACATGATTAGGCCAGACGGCCCAGCTGATCAAGCTGGTCTGAAACCTTATGACCGGATACTTCAGGTACTGTTTCTGTTTTGAAGAGGTTGAAACTGTATGACGGGGGGCAGGGGGGGAGCAGAGCTCATTAAAATAATTGGCATGCTCTGCTGACATACTTTAAAAGTAAACACTGCCCCTATTGAACTACCATCTTTTTAACAAGTCATGAGATTTTGATCATTTCACATCTCATGAATGTTCATCCAGTCTATACAGCTTGACTGAAAAAAAAAAACATGAAGGAAAAATGCACCAAAAATGCTACAACCTGTTTGCATACGAGTGTGCACTTTAAACTACACTGAGATACAGTTTGATTCTCATTCTATCATCTTTAGTAATATACTTGTCAGCATGGGACACATTAACTCGGACCATTTACTATTGACGATCTCCATCTGCATCGTCAGCAAGCCAAGTCCCACATAAAGCAGAGGTTTTCAATTCTGGTCTTTAGGGACCATTGCCCCACTTCTTTTACTTTGTTTGCTTCTGCCAAAAGCCTTCTAAATGCTTTATATATATATTTTTTTAAATACATAATCAAATTGACAACAAAATGAAAAAGTTAGTCCTGATATGAAACTCTGTTTTTTGCATTCTGAAAATGTGCTGCTAGTTTAAAAAGGTTTGAGAAGCACTGTGCTGAGCTTTAAACCCCAAAGAAACAAACAACAAGAAAAAACTTCTCATTTTGATCTAAATAAACCAGAGGTATTACACAGGCATCAAAGTTATCATACGGAATAGGAGCTTCAGGTTTAATGAGTTAAACAAATGCAGAGTTGAATGTTAATTGGGGGTTGTGGTCTTCCAGGTGAACCGTGTGAGGACCAGGGACTTGGACTGTTGTCTCACTGTGCCTCTAATTATGGAGGCCGGAGACTGCCTGGATCTGGTCATTAGCAGGAATCCACTGGCAGGCGTTTACACGGAGCTGCCCAACAACTGTGACGGCCCCTCGAGCTCGCTTCTCTGCTTCGCCAACTACAGGACCAACAGCATCGCCCTGTGAACGCGGGGATGAAATTGGAACACGGCAGCGCTGGGACCTCACACATGAAACACACGTGGTTCAGTTTGTCACATTGTAGCTCTCTGATGGACCTTTACGCTCGTGCTCCGCACACAGGAACAACCACACTCTGCCTCAGAGCATCTCTCTCTCACTCAGCATTACACGACTGTTGCTTTTGGTCACTGCTGTGTTCAGATGATTTAGCTCTTTGGAGACAGGGGACTCTGTTCTGAAGCCTCAATCACTCCCTCCCTCTGATCCCCCTCTCCGATCCCCCCGTCCTCGCCAGAGGCACAGCCACATGGAGGGTTATATAACAGAAGAGTCATTGCTTCTGACGGGGGCCAGGATGTCAACGCACATGTCTTCACTCTGCAGGATCGCATGATGTGCACACTCGCAGCTAAAGATCTAATATATTTTAATGTTCCTGTTGCCACTGGTTTTATTTTTCACATGGAATGTGTTGGTTTATGTGCATGGAAAGCACTAATATACAGACACCAGGTGTTGGTGAGATCAAGGAACATTGCACTTATTTGAGTTATTTCAGCCATGAGTTGGCTCACTGCCTTTGTTTCTGGCCTCTGCCCAGCACTGGCTGCCCTAAAAAGCGGATGAGCCCTCGAACAGTCCTGAGCACTCCCTGATACCTGCCAACAACTTTATATTTTAATGCCACAAAAACACTTGAGGTCAATCGAACCTGTTAATGACACTTGAATTATGATTATGCTCTGAATCGTTCCAGAGAGATGTTTGTGTGCACAAATGATTTCTTTTAATGTCCACTCTTTTTTTTCACACACTTACAAAGATGTGGGTCATGTTAATTTTGCACGTTCAAACACTGTTCATGTTTACTTTTGTCTTTTTTTAAGAGTTCAAATTCAATTTTCACAACTTTTCTGCACAATCTGCTCTTTCTAACACAAAACTCTAAGGAAGCACACTGTATGCAAATCCTTAACATTTTCTATGTTCTTACAGGGAACTTTGTGAGAGTGCACTTTTTTTGTTTAAAAGTAGGATGTGGTAATTCATTCTTTTTGTAATAAAACAAACGCACTGATCTGAAAGATTATGTTAAGTCATGTGGTGGCTGGTGTGAATATGATGTTGGTGTCCCATTTGTAGCAGCCTCTTAGGCAAATTTATAGTTGGGTCAGTTTGTTTCGGACTTCTCATGAAATTTTATTCAGTGTCAATTCTGTTTTAAAGATTTCAACTTTTTTGTAAACTGTAAAATGCATTATTGTGTGCAATCCTTTTTTTTTCTTTAGTAAAGGCCTGTAATGTTTCAGGATCTTTGTTCAAGCTAACCTGAATGTGTTTCTGTACTTTTAGTTTTTTTAATTCAAAATCTTGTGAATTTGTATGTTTTGGTCAAAATGACCACTAATATTTATTGAATTTTAGTTTAGCGAGAAGTCCAGTTCTTTTTTTTTATTGTAATAAAGTTATAAAACTGTAATGTAAGTGTCCAACTTTTAGAACTTGTGCTCTGTGACCCAGTTATTCTGCAGAGCTGAACCGAATAAATTTTTCTTCCTTTTTAGACAAAAATTCATGTAATGATCTTTGTTCATGATTCAGTTTTGTTAATCTGGAAACAGAAATACCATCACAGAAGTTTTAGATGCTGTAGGCTGCTTGAGATGACCGATTGTAGCTCTGTAAGCAACAATGTCTACTTTTCAAACAATATGTAACACAGAGCAAAGGAAACTTCACACAATCCAAGGAAAATATGTTTATTTCATCTACATAGACATGATGCAATATGCATCTTGAAGGGGATAACTTTGAGACAAAAATAAGTGCTTTGGTACATCAGAGTTTCCAACTAGCAAAAGCGGCAAGATAATGCAGTGGCTCTTGCACAATTTTGAGGAAAACAATTTTTTTAGGCGTTTTATCCAGTTGCATCAGCCAATCAGTCATAATTATCATGTATTTTCATTAGGCAAAGGATGCAATTTATATGCCGTTGTAGCACACTGAAGAGGTGCAGTAAAGATTCTAGATAGTCTATCCTGGAGAAACACATTTCAGTAGATTCTGATGTTCAGGTGATGCACAGTGGAAAATTGTCAGAAAAAGGCATATGTGAATTATCAACAGTTTAAATTCTAAAACACAAACACAGTTTAGCATTGCAGGCTACAACCCAGATGTCCTGTAGAGCAAACCTGCTACTGAAATCAGCAAAATGGAGATACAGTAACTGTCGGGTAGTTCAGAATAAAGGTAAAGTGACAAAACGACATCTTAGATCCCACTAATGATTAAAAAAGTCTGAGTATTTGATATAGCCCTAGTCTGTCCTATCATTATTTTTAGCGGGGAGAAAACTAGATGCTCTGTGTCAAAGTTAATATCAAAAAGTTAAAAGCTAAAAACATTTCCTCTTAAATGAGAGCAACTTCTACATTAAAGGTGATACGACATAAAGTGCAAAGAGAGGTTTCAATAAATGCACTGGGGCTGACTAAGTAGTCACAGAGGCAGGATACATGTACTCTAAAAACGCCTTTTCCCTTTTCCCTTCGCTTTTTCTTTCTCAACTCTTTTTCTCTTTCTTTTAAAAATATTTGACTTTTTTGTAGGCTGGGTCTTTGTTTGAATGAGCCAAGGCCTTGTTTATCATGTAACTGACAAGGAGTATATGTCCCATTATGATCTGAAAGAAATGAAGTCTGAAAGCATTTTGAATAAGAAATCCCAATCATGGGAACAATTTAGGTATTTTCAGTCATTTTTCAGCTAATTGCCCGCTTTGTTACTTGAATTCATGAGAAGTGAGTTACAGTATTTCCTGTGCCTTCTTCGAATTCCTCATCTCCTCGGAATCAACAGAAAAGTAGTAAACATTGAACAGGTTCTATTTAAAAATACTGCTTTAACTGAGATCAGTGCGAACTACAGCAACAACATTTGTAACATCAACAATATCAGTAGAGTAAAAAAAAAATTACAAGAGAAAAACAATTATAACAATAAAATATATATCTTTTAATAGAAATCAAACCATGGTATCTCTAATACGAATATATTGGACAATGTAAACCTACCCTTATCAAAGTTAGCAAAATATAATAACACAGTAAGCACATCAATCTTATTCCTCTCACAGAGAGCGCTCACATCATTGTTTCTACAATGGTGTGGGTGGGCTTGATTAAGTCATTGTTCCCGTTCGGGTCCAGAGGCTGTGTCACCTCGCTGCTCTTCAAATTGTACTCTTTCGGGCGAGAGCTCACGCCTGACTTTGCCGGGGCCGCCACTGCCTTGATCCTCTGGGAGGGGGAAGGAAACGAGACATTAGGCTAATGATCATCAGAAACAAGGGCTCCTTCAAGGCTCAAAGGGACAGTCACTGAGTTTGAAACGTCAAACGTTTTTGTAAATTAAAGACTTGTTAGTTCAACACTGATCAAGACATTTTAATTTACCCAGACAATGATGCATATGTTTAAGAAGGTCTGTTTCAGATGAACAACAGAATGTGACTTCAGGTCTAATTTGCTTATTAATATTTGACTGATTCTCTTCCAAAAACTAAAGAGCCAGAGATGTAAAACATGTTGGCTAAAACACTTTAAAATGATATGCGTAACTATGATTGATTTGCTATTGAAGCCAATCAATCAGTCTTGAACGTAACATATTTTAATTTTTTGGTAAGAAGTTTATTTAGAAAGTTGCAAAAAATAAAACACAATAATTTTTTCCCTAAGATATGACTCAGACTTTTCTTCCCAGTTTGTTCACTTAAATAGGTCTGGTAGTGATATTCAACTCTGTTTTCCAGTCATCACAATATATACAGGAAGTATATACCGTGATGTACTGTGTGTATTGTGATATGTATTTTAATTACTTACTTTATTTGTTTGGTTTTGCATTTTGAACAGTTTGGGGTTTGTGATTACTTTGGGATTCTGCCACTTACAATCTTCCATATTTGGCTCTCTGTCCAGCTTTTAGCTTTCTGTGATTGGGTGGAAGAATCTCCATAGAAAGCCTGAAATCTACCAGTGGCCAAAATTAAACAGACCAGTACTTTTTTAGCGGCGACATCTGTAATGTTGAGAAGAGATAACGGCAAATTGCTACATAGCATATAAACTGTCTGATCAAGCTTGCTTATCGCCCGCTGACTCATGCTGACTGGCTACTCATAATGTGGGTTAATCATTTCAAAATTCACCGTGGAAATTTCCATTTAGGAATCAAAACATTGCTTTGTTTTCTAATTATTACTATAAAATGTGCTGGGGCCAATATTTAGAAACTGAAAATATTTTTAAATAAACTTAATAAAAGTTACAGATTGTCTTATGAGAAAACTTGAAAAACATTTTTAAATGACATATTTTTACACTATTTCTGTAAAGTGTTGCTTAGAAACTCAATCAGCTCACCTCTATGAGAGGTCCCTCCGACTGCAGGATCTTGATGACCATCACCATTGGGATGCAGATCATAGAGGCCAAAGCCAAACACCAGCCCAGGCCAATGGCCCACTCGGGATACTCGTACACCTTGTTGTAGGTCAGTGGTTTGTACTTTACCAGGGAGAAAACAAAGCAACCCTAAGAGAAAAAAAAACATGTTGCCTTAAGCAGAAGCTCTGTAGCCTGTCAACATCTGTAGATGAATCCACATGGTTCTAATGAAGTAATATTTGTCTGTCTCACCATGCAGAGGACAGGAGTGATGATTGTCCAGCTCCATTTCATCCATGGGTTTGGTCTGTAGCCAATCATGTCCTCGACTGCATCGTAGAAGTTGTCAGCTCCTAAAAGGTGCAAAGGTAATGTAATAATCCATCAACATGCTGTATGTTTCTGCTAAATAACAAAACAGTATTTGACATTTCTGTGCATTGTTTCTGGTCACAAAGTGACCTTCACATCCACATGCAGAGATTTATTTATGGACCCTTATCTCTGGTGTTTACTATAAACTGCAGCATAATTTTTCCACTATGTCATGTTTTGTATATATAGACTACAAACAGTCATGGGCTTGTCCCAGGAGGTTATCGGTTATCTTCTTTGATATTTCATGCATTTTTTTTATATTATACAAAAGTGTTTTGTTATCATGTCCCTTGATTTTTTAAAATGTTTTTTCTATATCTAGTACAGCGCATAGCGACAATGTTTGTGAGATTTTGTTTGTGCTAACAGAGAGGAAACTGTGAGGTGCTAGCCCCAACCTAGAGGGGCTCCATCTTTATTCTCATTTACCCTGTTCTGAGGTTAATCTTATTTATTGCAGACATGTGAAACTCCCTCAACCTTTGTTAGCCATTACAGAGCTCCTTCCGGGCTTCTTATCCGACTCCTGTGAATCATTAAATGAAATGATGCAGATACAGTCACTTCCACTTACCATAAACCCAGGCCACAGCAATGCATTCGAAGAATGCAACCCACAAAAGGCACACACCGCTGGCTGCATAGTAGTCAAAGAGCTGAAACACATACATGCCACCCTGGAACAGACAAAAAGCAGCTTTAATTAACTGTTTGATTTGTGTAATGGGGCAAAAAGTCACCGAGATAGAAAGTGATGTAAAACCATATCGAGAGAGAAGGGGGGAGGTGGTGTTGAAAGTAGGACATGGGCACTTTGGCACCTAATCAATAGAGGGAAAGTTCAACAGGTGCTAGGATGTCATTGAAGCCCGTAAACCACTACGGGGAAAACAGCCCTCCAAATTTTTCCATTCACCCATGAAGTTTGTGAATCATCAACATAGCGGGAGGAGGCCATATTTGGTTGCAACGATGCAGTGAGTAAGTAAGGATTGATATACACATATCATGTATATGACATAAAATGAGGAACCTGAAGTTTAAATCCGATCATAAGGCTGAAATAAAAAGATCGTCTCATCTAGTCTGCCAGTAGACATACAATTTAGTGTAATGTTTCATTTCTGAATGAATCAAAAAGTGTTTTTCATTTTGTCTTTAATTACTTAACTACGACTTATTTATTATACACTTTACAAAATCTTGGTAAAAATTTTGTAAAAATATTTTTACAAAATCATCTTCTAATCATAAATGTCAAATCTTTCTTAGTCAGTCCAACCAGCAAACATGTTCTATTATCTCACATAAAATACAACACTGAGTGAATGTCGAAAGTGAAAGACAATTTCATGATGTCTGAATGAACAGAGCAGGAGCTGCTTTTATGCCAACAAACTGTTTCTGATAAGAAACAAACTGATACGTATTTTGTGACAACACAAGTATCTTAGTGCAGCAGTAAAATGTCAGGTATAAATTAAGTCTTTGTTCTGAAACGACCCAAAGACATTTTATACCTTGTTCAATGTTCTGTGTGGTCAACATTATCATTCTACGGCAAACCTGAACAGATTTTTTTCGGGAAACCAACAACAGACCGCAGTCTGCTTATGTCACTGAAAAATACACAGCAGCTTTCCTCTACAAGACTCACTCTGAGTCTAAGCAAGTCTTGAGTCTTGACAGCATGAATCTGAGTTTTGAGACTGTTCCCCACAATTCTAAGTCAAGTTTGAAGTTTTTGATTTTAGGATGACAATGCCGTTCAACTCTAAGTCTGAAACTCGGGTCACCATCTTTGGGATGACACTTACTTTCGTTACCATTGCGAGTCCAAGGAGATAGCTTATGAGACACATCCCTGCGATGAACATCTCTCTGCGGTAACCTTTTCTAAGAACGGATGGGTAGAGATCCACGATGGATGTGATCTGGCCTTCCACTTCAACAAACTGTTGGGACAAAGACTGCTATGAAGTTTTCAGTAAACACACAGATTAGAGAAACAAAGCTGTTGTTGTTGAGCTGTAATGACAGTTTAAACAAACTCCCCCCTGCAATCATGGTTTGCTACAAGCATGTCAGCAGATAACAACAATAGATCAGTGTCTCAGACCACTTGACTGCTGACTTTTTTGCTCCAAAGTGTTATAAACTACTTATTATCCAAACAAAAATTCCCAGAGGGTCTTGATGCACAGAAAAATATTAATTCGGTCTAAAGTACCAAACAAAACCCTATTTGCAACAGTGGCATGGAAACACAATATGTAGCATTCAGAACTGCAAATCTGCATAACATCGACCCACAGAGTCACACACAAACACACACTGGCCCCAATTCTCCTATGAAAATAGCTGCACTTGCATGAGCATTTACATGTACTCAAATTTAGAGCATCGGTCTGATCTCGCTCTTGGCTGACCATGTGCAGGACTGACTTAGTACACGGGTAGAATTACACTTGGAGGCAGGAAATGTGATATAGCTTGAGAAGCCCTCGGGCACGCATTTGTGTTTTGTCAACTTGGATTATCTTGTCCTAATCAAAGCTCTGCCTTTGCATCAAATATGGAAGATTCAAATGCTTGCCATCGGGAGGAGCTTTACAAACAATATGTCTGATGGAAAAGGTTTGTCAAATGTGCATATGTATTCAGTTTTTATGCAATCACATCAGGGCGTTAAAACTGTTTTAATTCTTCCACGGTGAAGTTAAGCAGGTCAATAAAGTGCATTTGTTGGAGGGTCAGATATCTGAAACCTTAGCATGTTAGATATGAATCAGAGAAACACTGTATGCGATTTACACTTCGGTCCAGGATAAAACAACCTACAGGACCTCAGAGGGGCATTCATTAAACTCAAACCAGTTGACATAATTATTCTGCTCATTGTCTCAATGATTGTGAACACTCTGACCTGGCTGTCGAGGCCCAGGAGCAGCAGCATGATGAAGAACAGGATGGCCCACAGGGTTGGCAGTGGCATCATGGACACAGCCTTAGGGTAGGCAATGAAGGCCAGGCCAGGACCTGGAAGGAGAACAGAGTGGGGACGGGGAGAAGGGGGCAAAGGACAGGATTAACACTTCTATATGATTACAGGCTGGACTAATTACATGATAATATTTCTCTCTAGAAATATGCATTTTCTGTGACCAAAAGCATAAAAATATGGCCTCCTTCTAGAAGTATTATTAAGCAAAAATTAAGAAAAACATTATATGCAATATAAGGCAGTGCTTGCAGGGGCTCTTCATGTTAAAGTGCCCCCGACATGGGAATTTACATTAGCAACACGAGTCAGTTTTTATTTTATGTCTTACATTCTGCATAATTTTCAACACTGATATTATGCAACAATTATCTAATGCATGCTTATTTTCCATCATTCCTCTCTTCTCATGATCTAGGACATAAATTATTGACATTTATGACTTTCTATGCAATATTTCTATGAATCATTGTCTCTCCTTCAGGGTGGCATCACTGCTATTCAGTCTGAACATTAGTTCACCTTCATTGCATTTGACATTTGTCATTTTCTATGCTGCATGCTGGTACTTACTGTGAGCAATGGGAATGAGAAGAATCTGATGAAGCACAACTTAAATATATACCACTTCAACAGCATATTGCATTTAAAGCATCAGCTACAGAGTCAGCAATTGAACCTCATTTGAACAGACAAGCATAAAGCACATATGTTTGCTTTCATCAATAATTTTGTTCATGTGCTTTGATATGTAGATAACAATGAAATCACAAAATTATTATATAATATCACTGGCAAAGTCTGGTTGAATCTCAAAGCCAGTGTATTTATACGTAAACAACATCAAGCATACTTTAGCACATTACCTTTACAGCTCATGTACTGTGCCTTGCAAAAGTAATTAGACAACTTGAATTCTTCACATTTTGCCCAGTCACGAACTTCAACGTATTTTATTGGTACTTAAAGTACAAATTAAATTGGAAGGATGCATGCTTTGTCATGCAAATCTGAGAAGTGTAGTGTTGATTTGTTCTCAGCCTCTCTCTGTCAATGCTTTGTGGAACTTTAAGTTTTGCATATCTTGAGACTGAAATTTTGTGAAATAGCTCAACATCAGTTAGATTTCAGGAAGAGCTCAATTTGAGACTGAAGTCTGAAGTCTTTGTGACTGAAGTCCAAGCCTTAGACATTCACATAAAAACTTGAATTGTACTGCGCTGATTTCACCAGATTTTATTTAGGAGTATCGCACTAAAATAATGATGCTGGCCGCTCTTCAAGTTTGTAAAAATCTTAAAAACCATGTATCCTTTTCCTTCCATTTCATGCTATTGTGCTATTATATGTTGGTCTGTCACATAAAAAACCAATAAAACACATAAAAATTCACTGTTTTTAAAGTCACAAGTTGTGAAAAGTTCAAACTGTTTGGACGGTTTTGAGAGGCACTGTAGAAAATACAGGAAGACAGCAACAGATCCAGTGGCATCCACCTCATTAGATCCAAAGCACAGTGAAAGAAATAGGTTCACTGAATAATATCAACCTCAGGGTGCGGTGCAAGCTCCCATGAACAGCCAGATTCATTCAGTATAGAGCCAATCTTCTTAGCAGTGTCCACTGGTCAGAAGGATCTGGAGTTACTAAACTGCACAAGCAGGATTATTGTGGGACAAGCTGATGATGGCGCTCCTTATTGCAGCAGTTCATTGTGTAGCTTAAACACACAGCAGTTGACCAATGCGATGTTGTTTGTCCTCAGTAAACGGGGGACAAGCCATTTTATCTTTGAGGGTTTTATTCAAGGAGTGTGCAATTGCCGATACCTGTACTTTCTAGCGTCATTGTGTCCGAAACTTTTACAAAACACTACGGATTACTCTCTTTTTTTTCTCTCCTTTAAATTCGCCAAAGAATTTTACATTTCCAATTGTCTAACTGTTTTTCTTTCGGCAGCAGCGCCCACCATCACTGCTGCCATCACACTGGACCCTCGTACCTGACTCTGCCACATCGGCAATGTCCACCCCTTGCTCTTGTGCCATGAAGCCCAGGACGGAAAATATTGCGAAGCCAGACACAAAACTGGTACCGCTGTTGAGGCCTCCCAGCAGCAAACAGTCCCTATGTCACACATATGTCATGGAGGTTGTTAATGAACACAGGTGGAACCGAAGTTCCCATTTTCTTTTCACGCAACCGACTCTGACAGAGCGTCGCTGTCACTATTACAGGCCTGCTCCTCCCAGCAGAAACCCAGCTCACCTGTAGCAGTTGTATCTGTACTTGTTGTAGCTTCCCAGGGACGTCATGGCACCCAGGCAGATCGCGTAGGAGAAAAAGATCTGGGTTCCTGCATCGATCCACACCTGATGGGACAGAAGAGCTGTACGTTATTATTGCGATGGGAGGATGTAATGAAGTTCTCTATACTCCTCTAGAAGATTTAATATAGACTTGTGTGCCATGCTCTGCTCCTAAACAGGCAATTTGGTATCAATAGTATCTGTTGTCTTTTCAGAGTAAAATTTTCTATTAAGAGAAAATCTTAATTTTTCGGTAAAAATCTCAGCCATAATAAATTGAGTCCAGTGCAACTATCAATCTGCATCAATCATTTGTGCTTCTTGAATTGTAGTTGGTCACTCAATCATTTCAAACTCCACAAATGGCCCATTGATCGCACACTGGATACCTGAGCCTCAGACCTTCCGAGTCATAATTACAATCCTAGGAGTATTCTTGTTAAATTTACAGCCAGGATAATCAACAAAATGATGATGCATCTCCTGTGTCCGGTAATTAATAGATGTATTTTTTTCTGTTTCTTAAAAAATTACTTTCTGATACTGTTCTGCAGTATAAAGTTTATCAAACCTTACACTTTTACTTTCCGCCCTCCACTTGAACATTGGTTTGTTTGGACTTTGTTTGTGTGTTTATTTTTCATAAGTTTCATAATTTCTGTGTTGTCAGCTATGCATATGGTGCATGTGCGGTGCTCTTATTAATGCTGCCATGGGCACTGGCACTTCCCTCAATATTAACTTTCCAAGATCCAATCCAGAAAGAAAAATGTAAAAGAATTTCAACATAGAAAGTGGTTAGACCCTCACCATTCTAGTTCAAATTGAATACAGCTGCTGTGCATAAAACACTGATCACTGCAGGAGTAAACTGTTTACATAACCAGCACCAACTCTACTTGGGTATGATGTCACCCCACATTCGATAACAGAACTTCAAAGAGAAATGAAACGGTGAGTTAAACCAAGAAATGCATCAATAGATTGTCCAGAAATCAGAATACCTATTTCTATTTGTTTCCAGTTTTTCTGCTAAGATGTAAGAGGGACTATGACAAAAAATGTGTAAAATGATGTACAGATGTTTTCATTTCCTAATCTGTAATAAAGGTTGCATTAACACCCATTTCTGATTATAATGGGATGTGCTTGGAACCTACCTCTGGATCCTGGAGACGGGTCAGGTCTGGGTAAAGGTAAAACTTTATGCCCTCAGCTGCTCCAGGTAGAGTCACTCCGCGCACGAGCAGGATGATGAGCATCACAAACGGGAAAGTTGCTGTCACATACACCACCTACAGAGGACAGAGACATTTTTTGCTGAAAAATCTCTCCAAAAGACAGTCTGGTAAACATTTTTTAGCATAGGCCATTCAAATATCTCATTTCAAGTCCCCTGATCCACTGTGTGACCTTTCCCCACCCCCTTTTATTACATTATACCTCTGTGCCATGTAATTAGCTCATATGAAACTCTGCACTTCCTCAACTGGTGTTTGGTCAAACAATTTATGGCTGTGCAATCTACTAAAGGATTTAGAGGTGCTAACAGCTCTTAAGTTAATCATTTTCTTCTTTTCCATCATTAATGCATTTCTTTCATCCAGACAGAATCAAAAACTGGACATCGGTAACACACATCTGTTTACACTGCAGCCTGACTGATGAAAAAGTAGCATTCAGGACAACCTAAAGGTTGGTGTCTGATTGATCTTGTTCCCCAGCATGTTGTCTTTTTTCCTTTTTCTAAGCAACAGTGTTTTCTTGCTGGCAAGGGTACAAAAAACAAAGACCAAACAGCATCCAGGCAACACAATAACTACAGGATGTGCATCTACTTGCTTCAGCACTTACTTTCCCAGTGGACTTGACCCCTTTCCAGATACAAAAGAAGCAGATAACCCACACTGCCAGGAGACACAAGGCTAAGTCCCACTTTAGGGGCCCAATATCCTCAATGCCAGTGGAGAGACTGAGAACATTACGTCTGCAGAGGAAACAAGGGTGCAGGTTAGAAGCATTACAGGAGATGTGACACAGCAGGTGTTATTTTTAATAAACACTCAAGTATGTAGGTTAGCGCAAGAGGGATATCACGAGAAGCTAATTAAAAGTAGAGGAAATGATATGAAACAGGCAAAATGCCCTGATCTTCCTGTGTTGTTCAGCAGCTCTAGCATAGGAAACAACAGAGTGTAAAAAGCCTTTGAAGCTAAAACTATTATATTTAGAGGTGTGAGGAAGGAAATACAAAATCATATTTCTTGGTGGGAATTTACTGTAATTTGTTTCAGCTTTTAGTTTCATTTATGACAATGTATGGCTGAAAAACGAGAACTTTGCAGGACTATGTTGTGCAAGAAACGAGCCTGGTCAAACATTTTTACGCAACAAAGTTACAGAGGCAGTGTTACTTCAGTTTATTCACGTGCATGTGCATGCATGTGTGTGTGTGTGTGTGCCTACGCAAGCTGGCCACTCTGTCAGTGAATACTCACTCCCAGAACTCGGTGACTGGGGAAGTAAAGTTAGTAATATTGGCCGCCAGCCAGAGGGTCTTGTTCTTGCGGATCGTGTCCTCCACACAGTGTTCTGTGTTCCACGGCTGCTTGCATTTCGCCCAAGGAAGCTCGGGCTGAAAGCACTGAAAGAGGTAGTAGAGTCCCCAGGCCAAGATCACAATGTAGTAGACGTTCAGAAGAGAGACGATCACGATAGAAGCGTAGCCGATACCTGCAGGATTTTCAAAGAAACATTTCCTTATTAAAAAAAATCTGCTGGAAAAAATGGCAGGATAAGTTTGTGTTTTAAAGCAGCTTTTTTTAGTACTTTGATATAGACATAGAAAATGTGAAAAGTGTGAAATAAATATAGTTACAGTTACTTCAGGCTGTATTTCAGAGAAGATAGGAAATAATATCTTCACAAACTTCTAATGAGATAAACACCTTTAGGTTTTAATTTTTCACCATGAACCACTGACAGACTGTCATTTATCTGATGCTTTGTTGGCCATATAGTAAAGCAAATATTTAGAATAAGGAGCATAATTCTCTAAGAAGGAATTGCCCATTCCAAGAAGTTACCTACATGTTTTTTTTAATCTAAAACCAACTTCACAACTTCTGAAATGTTGCATTATTTATTTATAATGCTGATCCAAAGGCTGAACACTTCTCTAAACAACAATCTGTGATATCAAGAGGTGCAGGATGAGCTTTATTTAAACTCCAGCAGATGGCTGCAATAGCTAACTAAAACGGAGGTAAATGTCCTCAGCTTGAATGGACTTTCAACTGTAGCGTCCTTGGTGTATTTCTGTTATTTTTAGATGACTTTGCTTCAAACCTGAACACTGAACTCCCTAACCAACCCCCCACCCTGTATGTACTCATCCACCACTCTGGAGTATTTTTAAACTTATCTTCTCTGTCACCCCCACACCCACCTCCTCATTCCCACATACCAATTGCAAACTGATGAATAAGTCTGTGCCGTGGCAGGTGTGCCTGCACTTGACTTTGTGTAGAGGAGCTGTGGGAAAAATCCTGGACTCCCCGTGTGCTTTGAACAATAAAAACAGGAAACACCTGATTGCTTGCTTTAGTGTTTCTGCATCTGTAAGACACTGTAAGACACTGCTGTGAAGTTTTTGTTTTTTTGTCTTTTAATGCAATGTCCCTCATGTGGACATGAATATGTGTGTCACAGCAGCTAATGGGGCGTGGTGTGCTACTGCTTCTCTACAGCTGTCCCTCAAAGTTAAAAGGGGCCACATAAACACAGCAAGAGGACAAACAGTGTGCACAGGGCACATGCCAGTGTGAAATTCTCGCACTGTGACATCAGTGAGTGAAAATACAGCAATATACCATTTTGTGTTTGTGCTCTTTTAATGAAACGCAAGTGAAACAGTCTAATTAGCCCATCTAATTAGTGATGGGCTAATTAGTTGGGCTATCTTCTCATGTAGCTGATCTGCATTTAGCTGCTTAACAGGCAGGTTGCTTGTAGTTAGCCAAAAGTCATTTTAAAACAGTGTTCCTTTAATTTCCACCTCTTGAAATTAAAGTCTTCTTTCAGCCAGCTGACTCAACAGCAGGTGGGGGAGGGGCCACTGGATAAAATTGTCCTTTTCTGACATTGAAAGAAGTTTAAACCTTAGAAGCAATGTGAAAGTATTACCTTTAAAATCTTTGCTTTACTTTGACACAACTAACAACAACTTCAGAAAAGGGCTGCAATAATTTTTATTATTATTATTATTATTATTTTGGTAATTGATTATTCTATTCATTACTCTGATGAATAATTTGATTAATCATTTCAGAACATGCAGTATTTATGATTTCCCATAAGTGACTCTATCCACTGAGTATCCATTGACTTCTTGTTTTTTGGTTATTTAGGATTGATCAGTCTTTCTTTGTCCTCATTTAACCCAATTGTCCATCTTACCAACTTAATTTCACAACCAGACAGAAAACAATGTCGTTTTTTTCTGCCTATTTAACACAAAGGATTGCTCAAGGATGCAAAGAGGAACAAGGGAAATTGAGCAAAGAAGATGCATCACATGAGATGACAGCACTGCAGGGAAATGTTGTGATTCATTTTGCTCACACTTCATTTCTAAGGTAACTATAAACAAGATCCTTCATGTTCAACATACTAAATTTAATCTATGCTTTGAACATTAATATGACCAGCATGAGAAAAAGGATGAAGAATGAGCACAAGGTGAGATTATCCACATATCATATTGTGGCTTCAAGTCAGGTAAAAAGTTGGAACCATATGGATAGTGGATGTTCTGAACCAATTTTTTGAATTTACGTTAGAAAGCCAGCTAACGGGCAACATGCACATGACTGAGTTTTCTATGGGTGTGTGTGTGTTCGTTTGTGTATTTGGACCAACCAGTAAAGATGGGGCAGAGCTTGGCCCAGCAGGTTATCCCCCCCTCAGAGGTGTATTGACCGAGCGCCACCTCCAAGAAAAACACAGGCAGCCCACCTCCGAAAAGGAAGATGAAGTAGGGGATGAGGAATGCACCTTGAAAAAAAAAACAGGGGAATAATGTCAAAGTAAGCCATCTACTTCACTACTTCCGATGAAACCCTCTAAACTGCAATTTGTATCTGAACCTACCTCCACCATTTTTATAACAAAGATAAGGAAATCGCCACACGTTTCCTAATCCAACAAAGCCTCCGGCCACGGACAGGACAAAGTCGAGCTTGCTGGCCCACTTCTCCCTCTGAGGAACCTTTCCTTCAGCCTCATCCTCAGGCCGGGTGCCTGGACTCTTCCCGGGTGAAGGTTTCAGGGTGTCCTTATGGAAGTCCTTTAGGCATTGGAGCTTCTCTTTTGATGCCATGCTGGGGAAACGAAAGGAAAACATGCTAGACATGGAGTCAATGAAAGGAGACTCAGAGGTGAGAGGGATAACAGCAGACAGGGAGCGGCATTAACACAGATAATACTGTTCCCTGAATGCCTCGCAGCATGCTGTGTGAGCACATGAGATGCAGAGCAATGCTGGTAATCTCTCTAATCTGAGAAACCAATGTATGAAGGTCATTCAGACGGAACGTTGGGAAGTTTGAGAAAGAACAAAAGTGAATCAGCAGAATATTATTTGGCCATCCTTTGTAAATAACACCATCTCATGGTGAAACTGATCCAAAGTATTTTCTAGAACATTATTTAAGGTATTCAAGTCAGGATACAGTGAATGAGAGGGGAAAAGCCAGGCCTTTAGTAACTGGCCTGAACCTGAGGGGAAAATATCTCCTGCTCGCAATGACTTAGGCCAAATTTAAGCTATAAAATATTCCTCCCACATCCCCAAAGCAGGGACTGCTTTCAGGAAGCTACTACGGCTTAAGTTCACTTTAGTGTTTACACTGTAAACTGCCTTTCCAAGAAAGACGACCTTCGTTATTCCTGACCAGGGTGTTGGATTTCCCCACATGATCCTGACAAGAGAAAGAAACCTCAACAAGAAAAAGCAAGACTGAAAATAACCAAAGTTCTCAGCTCGAGTAAGGAATAAAAGAGTGATGCAAAGGTTATATTCTAAGTTTCTTTAAAAAGAAATGAAGCAAGGGAGACTTCCTTCTCTTTTGTCACAAAACTAGAAGTCAGCAGAGCAACACTAAGTGCTTCCTCTTAACTCAATGTTTACCACCAAATGAATGTCAAGTCTGGAAACTCCGACAAAAGAGCAGATTCAGAAAAGAAAGCAAAAAGGAGGTGATCCACCTATAAACTAATGATAACTTGAATCTGCATTTCTATAAATAACACAAAAAATAATCATTCAGTCAAAAAGCAATTATCCCTCCTCTCATGAATGGAGACTTTGACCAGAAAACCAGCTCTCACATTCCCAGTGGGATCCCTGTGCCTCCTTGGTTAATTGGCACTGTGTTGCACTCTGTGTCCCGTCATTTTCAGGGATTTCTCCCTTCTTGTTGTGCATGACAAGTCAACTCGAACCGCTTTGCATTCTCAAACCTGCTTATGTAACTGGATCAGTTCTCGCACAGACTCTGTTTCTCATCCTGTTTGCTTTCCTTCTTATCCTTTTCTCTCTGTTTCCACTCGCCTGCTCAGTGTGTACGCCTCCACCTGCCTGTTTGCCATTTGGAAGCTGTCAGAGGAGCCTTAGTACAGGCCATCTCTGTGACTCAACTCAGATTTGATTCAGAAGGGATTTTTTTTTCTTTTGACTGTACCAACAGAAAAAAACATTAAACTGCTGTAATTCTTTCTTTCAGTCAAAGACAAACTAAACATTTAACAAACAGCATCAGAAATATAATTGAACTACTTTTAATTTAGGCTATTTTTAACTTATACAAATAGGAAAATGAGTGCATGCAAACTCAATAAAAATGCAAAAACTTACATTTCCTTCATGGCTGCGACTATGTATAGTGATCCTCTCGCTCAGCTGTCACCATTCCTCTGTACTGAATGCCTTTATGCACACACGGGTCACAAGAAGTGGAGCTGACAGCACAGCCCGCCCCTTGGCTAAAGACAATTAAATCCAAAGTAGAGATTGGACACAGCCGTACTGTGACAGTCAACCCAGGTACCAACGTAGGAGACTGTAAATTTCCACTGCTCCCTACCCTCAAACATATACACACACGCGCGTACACCCCGTGCAGAGTGGTGGTGTGGAGGCTGGGTGAGTGAATGTCTCACAAACAGACACACACACACACTTCTTATTCATGTTGAAGACACAGAGGACATTTCAGAGGAGAAAAAGGACTGAGCTGCTCCTTTACTGTGGCTGGGCAAAAAAAAAAAAGATACCCTGAGAGTTTGTGTCTTTTCTGCATATTCTAACCAACAGAAACAAGAACACAGAACTTTCATATTAAACCCTTCCTTTACGAGGCACAGTTATAGCAATGCCAGTATTTTTTCTTCTTTATCCATGCTCTTGCGACATGTGTTATCTAGGAAATATAAACACGAACTGTATCAACTTATAACAAAGCCTAATACGGTAGTGTGTCCTCTCTGTTTGTCCATGGTTTCTGCTCAGAGAGTTCACAAAGGCTGTCTAAAGTCTGCTGGCATGTAGCAGTCAGTTAACAGCTGAAAGATTCCTCTGCAGGCAAGGTTAAGAAGGCTGCAAAAAATCAGCAGAAATTAAAGCTTAAGCACCTCTAAAAGCAGAAAATCAGAAAACACGAGTAAACAAAAAATGCAGTTTCCAAATTATGATTTGACTATTTAGCAACAGCAACAAAAATAAACTTGTTGAAACATAATTTCTTTATGATTTAGTAAATTGTTTTGGAAAGCTCAGGAAAATTTTACAAGTCCATCCAGGCCTGAATGTTGCCTGACCTGGAGGAATGAAATATCTGTTTAGCAGAACTTGTCTTACACTATGAAATAGGATGAAGATCTTAAGATGCAACACATTATGTGAGGAGCTATTAGAAATCCAAGGACAGATAAAAAAAGAGTCACTGACATCTATCAATCTGGAGAGGGAACCATAGCAACAGTCATTATCTACAAACGAAGAAAACTTGGCACAGAACTACTGCCACCAAGGCTTATGGGCGTCTCCATACAGAACCAGGTTGGTTTGAATATATTTATTCCTTTCGTAAATTAAATCATTTTGAAACATTGAAATTATAGTTCTTTGCTGTTTATCTGGGGACTATTTGTTACATGCCTCCAGCTGAAAAAAGCCTTTAGGGTTTACCTGCTGGGGGAGCGGATTTAGGTTACCTGCCTGTCAATCATACAATGAACATACGAGACCAAACAGAGGCCGGAGAAATAGGTTAAGCGTCCACCACTCATCATCACATATAAGCCTGTAAATGTCTTACTTCATCAGACCTCTTCCATAAGGTGAACAAAACAAACATTTATCTCCATATTTATCACTTCTGGTTGTGAAACTACATCTGGAACCTGTAGGAAAAACACAACCAATACTATTTATGTATTTCCTCCACATCATGGTCTGAAGTCTGAACACACTAAAACTGTCACAGCAGATAATTCAAAAGGATCAACAAATTCAAGGACTGCTGTCTTATCAGGTCTAAACACAGAGAAGCCTGGTTCAAAGGCCAAGCCGGCAGGTTTTTTTTTTATTTTTTATTGCTGAAACATTTACTTAAGCTGGGCTTACTGAAAGGTTAAAACATGTTAGTCACTCAGCGGAAGTCTAATATAATTGAAAATAAGGGTCCAGTAAAAGACAACAGAACTGTTGGTATCAGCATGTAAATGCATATCCGCCTGCAGCCACAGCAATGTACGGATCCGGTTGGAATGTCACACAGCAAAGGTTCAAAAATATTTTAAAACGTTAAGCAATTTTTGAAGTTTTTTTTTCATATTCTAAATTATACTTCACTGCTCATATCATGTGTCATCGACTATATATGAGACAGGATAAGAATCAAAGAATACAAATATGAGGAGAAACGCATGCATTATTTATTAAAATGAGTACATTCAGACACACAAGGTGACACATGAACTTTCATATTCATTTTGAAGTGAAGACATTGCACAAGTGGATGGAAACATTTATTTAGATCATTTGCATGGTGGGCCCACACTCTTCAGATCCACAAACATGTTCTGTCTTCCTTACAGTGTAAACCTGTATTGTACATTTTAAAGCTGTGTTTTTATAAAGCAGCCAACCAATCGCCTGGAGTTTCAGTGGTTTCACCCACAGAGAACAAAAGACCTGTCAGCATGACAACTGCCTTCTGACGTTAGGGGGAAACAGGAAAGTGACTGGGAGGTAAAAAATGCAAGTTCAAGCACACTGTGCTTGTTTGTGCAACAAATCTTGAATCTAAAGTAGTTGGGCAATGCATGAAAGTTTATTTAACTTACAAGAAGTTAGAATAGCAGGTAGATCAACGATGAGGAAATTTTTATTAATTTCCACAGACAAATGTGAGGTCCACACAGCCTCTGCTTCACAAAGCCACATAACTTTAACAAAGTATTAGATTTGTGTTTTTTTGCAAAAGGAAGTTTTTGTTTCTCATCCCAACATTCGACACAAATCCCAATTGAAACATTCATCAACATAAAAATGATTCACTGTTTCATGTTGGGACATAAAACAGAAATCCATTAAGCCATCAAGGTTTGTGAATCACTTTCACACGGCTTACTGATTCATGACTGCGGGAGATTTTGTGTTGTGGAAACATAACAATGTGGTCTTTTCTGCATACGCCAACTTCAGAGCTTTTAGGACATAGGAGACACTGAGTAACCTTTGACCTAGGATCAATGCATGCTAAGAGTACTTTCACCTCACATTTTGTAAAACCTAACAAATTCAGCAACTATGTTAAATTTCTTTCTGAACTTAGCAGAAACAAATATCGTATCCATTTTGGAGTGAATGTTTGCAGTAATGTCAACAGCACGCACAAATCTTTAAGTTTCTCTCTGGGTAAGTTAACTTCTTAAATCACCTCATTACTAGTTAGTCGATCTCTGTATAATTTCTTTTCAGTGTGACACCAGACAGGTCAGGAATAAAGTTGAAACCAATGTCCTACTTCATCATGAACATTTGTGGGTCTTAACTTGACAAAATGTAATAAAGATCCAAGGACAGTGAACACTCCTGCAAAGCCGACTGCTGTTGTTGCTTCAAGTCGTGTGACTAGGACAAAACGTTTCACTCGACCTTTGCAGGAAGGATTCCTGAATTCTGATGTTTTAATGACCTTCTTTTATGTTTTTACAATAAATTGTAAAAGAAACATATGCTTATTTCTCAATCACAGGTGGATTTACAAGGTCCAAGTCTTTCGTGATCAAGCAGACATATATAACACTTTGGACATTGTTCAAACAAATTAAGCAAGAAACTTAATTTATGTTTATTGCAACATAAAAAAGTGGAGATTTACAATTTACTAAAGCTGGCACCTTCCCTATAGAGGCTAAAGCACTGATTCCTGTTAATGTCTTCACATAATCAAAAAGATCTAAGGGATTACTTTAAGTTTATCCCCAGTTCTGTTTGTTTAAACAATATTGTAATGAGAAAATCTAAATCTAAACAGTCCACTTATAAAGAGTCTATTATGTCTGAAACCAGACGGAATGTCGACCCATCAGAGATACAAAAGCTCTGATTATTAGGTAAACATTAGAATGAAAGTTTATTAAGTAAAATGAAAGAAAGTGTAAGGAGTCTACTTAGAATCTGAGCCTATTGAAGAAGGTCATAGTGTAACTCATCAAATCCCATGTACTGTGAGTCACTCTATATGCGTCTCAACAAGTTTTCTACTGGAAACTTTTGACTAAGCTTCATCAACTCAATCATTCCTTAAAATTAATCTTTGTGGTGAGTACATGTTGTGTAAAGGTAATTCATGTAAAACTTTTCCAAAAGTCTTGGATTAAATATTGGTTCATTGGTTTTAATTTTAGTGTACCAAAATCAGATCAAAGTTAACATTGTACCTTTCGTCCTCTGCTGATCAAGTTAAAGGATGTATCTGTATTTTTCAGTAGTCTACCTTTTTGTTTACATCTGAAGAGTTTGAGACCAGAGGTTGACTTGGACAGATTTAGCTCGTCTGTGCTTAAAGGTCTGTCTAAGGGCAGAACAGTCACATGGTGACTCTGTAATCCTGTCTCACATGCAGACGCTGTTGTTATCTCTTCAGAGCTGACAATGTTCGATGCTAAACATGCTGGTAAGCTTGATATCAAACCATCCACAAACACTGAAGAAGGAGAAAAAAATGGGGGGTTGATGAAGTAAAGTGTATCAGATTTGTGGACACAACTTTTAAAGCATCTGGACGATCCTGGAATGTCGTGTTTCTGTGACGTAGTGTAGGTTATATTTACTAAGCTTTGTCAGAGAACCAACTGTCTTGGACAAAGCTGACTAATGCGACCACTGCTCGCTTGCTCGTCTTTGCCCTGGCTGCTAATGCTCAAGAGAGCATGTAAGGCTTAATCCCATATTACCGTGGCTATGTTAAGTGTGAGCCACTGACAGTGACACTTCCAAAGCAGAACCTAGAGGAAAGCAGAGAGATAAACAGCATACCAGCTTAATAAACATAAGCTTGAGTCAGGGTTAAAGAAATCTCACAGGGTTCTGGTGCTTAAAGGATGTGGCAGCAACATATTGGAACCCTCTCTTTTTAAAATACTGTTACATCTTTACAAGGTGAAAAGATGGCTGTTAATATTGAATTTAATCTTACCAGGTAGAATTTGTGGGTTGCTGTATTATTGATATTGATTATAATTATTATTAAACTTCAACTTAAAAACTTAGGCGAAATGAAGTAAAAGTAGGACTTACAAAAAATCTGTTCTATTACATTATGCATCACCTGAATAAAATCATGATTATTAAACAGAATTTTAAAAAATAAATATTATATATTCATTTGAACAACAATAGAATGATAACAAGATGACATTCTTTGCAGCAGTTCTCTCCAGAAATTATATTTTATCTGACATTTTTCTTGCACAATATTCTTACATGGATTAAAATTTTTGGCACAAATAAAATACAATTTATAATTTCATTCTACCTACATTAAATCAGCAAATGTTAATGCTCCATCTATGGTTACACTCACATGCTTTTAGATTTTTATAACAATTTTTTATTGAGAAGTTAATATTTTCTTAACTCGTGGCCCCCAATAACTATTAGGACAAACAAAAATAGTTACATTTGAAAAACTGAAAAGTAAATATCATGAAGCACCTGAATGCACAAAAAGAAATCCGTATTCTGCATATATGTACATCCACTGTACTCTTGCAGCAGAGCTCATGTAATCAACTTTCGGTCTGGCCTCATGTAGTCATTTCCATCTGCTCTGGTATCTTATGAACACTGTGTGTGAGCTTCATATAGAGGGTCACTGAGATGAACATGTTGTTGTGCAGGAGAACAGATGGTGTGAATGACACAACTCTGCATGATGTGTGCACGTCATCAGGGTACTATATGTGTTTAGGAGACTGAAACCAAGTGAGATGGAAGAAACTTATGGAAAAAAAACATGAATGGAAATAAAAAGCTCTCCTAGATGGAAACTAAAATGAAAAGAGCATATTTTCTTGGTAATTAAGAAAATATGTGTTTGTTCCATAACTTCTCATGCATGATTTTTTTTTTCCCTCAAATGGTACCAAATTTGCAAGTAAAAATATAGATTGAAAAGCAGAGTTCTCGGACAATTCCTAATAATTAATTGTGCTATTAGATCTGCTTCATTTAATGGACCAGATGATTAAAGAAACAAAGCATATGGGCAGTTTAATAATTCATTGGTTGGTACGTCGTTGTGCTGCTTGCTGTTCATCAAGCAGGATGCCCAAGCTGATCATTCAGCTGATTAGTAGGGTTGAGGTCAAGACAACAAGCAGGTTATCTCATTGTGTCCATCACTGAATTCTGGAGGTAGCCCCTGATAAGACTTCTGATTGCCAGGAGCAAATGTTGTCCTCTTTGGGAGTTTAGTCTTTAAGTATGGAGTCATTATATGCTTAAAGGGTTGAAGAATCTCATCTTGGTGCAACTCTTTATCGACATCCCCTCTAGTAATGACAAGCCTTGTTTTTCCAGTGAGGTATTTGGAGGATTTGGAAAATTTTCCACAGATAAAACCCACATCCTCAGGTCTGCTGCCACAGTAAAACACGTATTTTCCTTACAACTGCTGCCCTATTGCAGAGGAATCAAACATACTTTCCATTTGTGTAAGATTTATCACCTTGAAACATTGTTACAAAAAAAAAATGCAACAAATACAAACCCAAATCCTTATTTTTTGTGTTAAGAATATGAATTTTTCTATCTTTAACTCTAAGACTCTTCTCTTGGAAGTTTACTGTAGTTAGTCACAGGGTTATGACTCAAAGCCAACAGATCATTCCCCTTGTTTTCTTCTTAAGGTAATGTATTAGACGCATTATGGGAGCGATAAATACAAGCCATTGTTCTCCATAAATAAAGGGCATTTAAAAAGAAAATTACTGCCTGGATTAACATTGTATTTCAAAACACAGCGGGCCATTAAGAACACATTTTCTTTTGTCTATGGTGAGAGGATACACATACCATCATTACTGTTTTAAATTGTCTGTGAAGTTAAACCTTTACCCATCACTGTGTTGTGGATAATACAATTATAAAGGGCAAAAAGGGGAATTTGATTAATCACCTGTCAGAGTACTAAGAATGGTTTTGGTGCCGTGCTGACTAAGGGATCAGAGTCATGTTAACGGAAAGCATAGTGTCATCTCAATGGGCTAAGAAAAACAGACTACCCCAGAGCACTGCTCATATGTACAGCGCTGCTTTCAACTCAGCCTCAGATTAGCATATTAGTAGTGCTAATATGCTAATCAAGACAACCCAGCTAAATATCACTACAGGGCATTAGACCTTACATAAAGATGAGCTGATGACAGGGTTAGAGGTTAAGCTTCAAATACCACTAAAGTCATAAGGATTATATTAATTAGGGTTGAGAGGAGTCGGCCGTTCATCCAGCACTCAAATGCTCTTTATTAGGGCCACTGCTTATTCAAGACTGAATAAGCAGTGGAAAATATTATGTGATTAACTTTAGGAATCAGAGGATATTCTTGAAGGTAATATCCTCTGATGACCTTCAGGAATCTAACATCAAATCCATAAATTATGACAAAAACCTAGTTTCATCACTACATCTTAAGCTATGCCTGGCCTGCTACTTAAAAAACTCTAGAATATTTATCTACTTATGTGTTGAAGCACTGGATTTTACAGGACAGGTGTGTATAGATTTAAAGTGTTGTTAATTCATACACTATATAGCAAAAATAAATATCTGCTCCAAATAATTGAGTATAGGTGCAATCCGGCTACATTTAAGTTCTTGGCGATGATCAGTGAAAACACCTCCATTTTAAGTTTCATGGCAAATTCTATGAGACATTACATAAATGTGATTTCTTGGTTATCTACTTTTAATTAATTTGCAAAAATAGTGTTTAACTGGGTATTTGTTTGAAGAACTTAAAGGAAAGGGATTAATACAATTTGGAATAAGGCTGTAACACAGCAAAATGTGGACAAAGTGGAGCATTTTGAAAACTTTCCAGATGAATTGTGAGTGTATAAAATCCAGGTCTTCAGTCTCTGACTACAAATATTTATGAAGAAACAAATTTAGATCAAGTTTATTTTGCCACCATGCAGATTGAGAAGAATAATAATGGCACTGCAGCAAAATGTTCAATTTGAAATTGTGCTTGAGGAAGCAGAACATAAGACCATCGTTTCCTGAGGTTTGAATCTGTTACACTGATGGTGCATTACTCCCTATGAGAGAAAATAATACCTTCTATGGCATTCTTTAGATGTTTATGATTATTAAAAATTCACACACAAAATAAACTTTAAAACATAATTCTGTTCAAATTATTTTTACATAGGATCATTGCAGATCCTTAGCAGAATACGACACTTCGTTCTGTACTATTTCTGCAGCTGCTGTTCACACATGCACTTACCAGCAGGTGATTCGGTGCTGAAAATGTGGTCTCACAGCTGGAAACTGGAACATCTGGGAAGAGTACAGAGAATGCAGTACATGATCTAGAAAGTGTGTGGTGGACATCCCATGCATAGATAGTTCAAATCATGGTTATTGTTGATAACAATGCCAGATGCACTGGAATATGTCCACATCTGCAGCAGGCAAATGCAAAACAAAACTTAGGTCAGAGAGACAGCAGTACGATGCATACATTTATCTTCCTTCACAGTGCCTTAATACAGAGAAGAAAAGACAAATAAATAAGAGTACTAAATTCAAAATGAGTGGAAAATACCACTGGACAGGCTGGCGACCTGTCCAGGGTGGACCCTGCCTCTCGTCCGGAACGTTAGCTGTAGATAGGCACCAGCAACCCTCCAGACTCCAGCAGGGATAAGGGTGTATAGAAAATGGATGGATGGATGGGTGGATGGAAAATACCAAAAGTATTGGGTCAGCCATCAAATGGTACAATTCAAGTGTTTTAATTATTTTAATGACCAAATACCTGAAAACTCCAGCATTTATGGGAAGGCAAGTGCTTCTTTCAACAAGCATTGTTGAAAGAATGGTCACTCTCAGAAGCTCAGTAGATCCCAAATGTTTTACCATGAGAGGATTTGCATGTATATTTGTCAGTTGTCATATGTACACGCTACTAAATACCCTGCAGTTATGTGTTAGTATTATAGCAACTTACATTAGTAGCTCAGCCACAAAGTGGTGGCTGTGTAAAATTACAGAGTGTGGTCAATGAATGTGGTCACTGACCACATTGACCGATTGGTCATTGACCACACTGTGACCCCTGATCAGAGTGTGGTCAAGGGTCCAACCAGCACTATGCATTGTCATATTGGCTCAAGAAAAGTGGGTTATTTTCTGTGAATGGTATGAGGTTTGCAACCAGTGCACAAAGCAAAGTCCAGTATGAGAGAGTTTGGTGTAGGAACACAGGCCTGCACATTATCCTAATTTCAACTCTGTAGAGCATCTCTGAGATGAGTTGAACTGGAGACAGTAAGTGAGCCCTTCTTGTCCAGCATCAGTGTCTGATCTCACAAATGCATTTCTGAAAGAAAGCTCATATTCCTGTAAACACTCCTAAGCTTTGTGGAAAGCCTTCTTAGAAGAAGAGCAGCTGTTATAGCTAAAAAGGTTTAAGTGACATCATTTCAAAGCCCATGGATTAAGAATGGGAAGTCATTCACCTTTATATGTGTGTCATGCAAACACATTATGTTTGCATCACACACATAATGCAAAACAAATGCATTATTTTTATCACCTAGAGTGATAAAGGCTACACTTTATATCGAAAACAACTAAAGTGATTCTATCAGCAATTAGTTTTCACACCTCGCTTGGTTTCTCTCAGCCTTGGACTGTCTTTTGAAGTTGTGAAGTCTTTCAACATTGACTTAAAAACAGATTCTCCAAACTGAACAACATCTAAAGCATAATGTCTGTTTGTGTGAAGCAGGATGCAACTGTCCAGATTTTCCCATCCAAGAATAAAAACAAAGCGAGTGTCTTAGCAACAACTATAAAACATTTGGGGAGGAATCTCTGAGTGAAAACTAATTGGATTGTTTATTTCTTGCAAGCATTCAGCAGGCCAGGCTAGAAGCCTGTTTTCTAAAGGATAGCAACAGTTTTGAACTTCACTGTAATTTGTCCTAACAGCTGCTCCACTGCACTGCTGTGATTTGAGCTCATAACACAGGGGGCTCCATTAAGCTGATGTACAGCTTTGTTATTGCCTCCTATAGTCTTTGGAATGAGCCTGATGGAGGCTACATGGGTGCAAGAGACAAAATCTAGAGCAAATATGCAGAACAGCATGCATACAGATCTGAGTGACTGCAAAGACATGCCTGCAGTGTGACTTATTTACATCCTATCCTTCATGTTGCAGATTGAATGACTGTGAAATGACTCCTTTCAGACAACGTTCCCATGAGTTCAGAGTCCTGGCTGGAAAAAAACCCTGGTTCACAGAACATGGTGAAGTCTTAAATGCAGCCACCCTAATGAGAGGAAGCCCACAAGCTTTGAAAGGCTGCGTTTGGAGATAAAATAAGAAATGCTGCCATCTTCAGGCTGCCAATAGAACTCCTCCCTGAAGGTGAAGCTATGTTGTATCAAATCTCCTTTGTTATCATTCACAGAAATGCACAGAACTCAAAATCAAAATTGTAAGACCTCGAGGAAATATTTTGACAACAGGAGATCATAAAAAACAGACAGCACTGTTCACAACTTTTATTTTATTTATTTGCTATACACATAAGGCAAAATGGGTTTGCTGGAAAAATAAGCTCCATGTTCAGTTGAAGCAAAGTGCAAGAGTGGATTAGAGGGTGATATGTGTAAAGATACCAGAGGGAATCCCACAGTTCAAGCAGTGAGGTGAAGGAGAGCCACAAAATACGTTCAAGTAACCACAAAACACAATTTAGTAAAACAGAAGACTAGCGGGACGTTATCTGAACAAGGGAGGAAATTTTTTTTTTTAATCACATTGTTCTGAAATGTGAGAATTAGAGCATTATATGGTCTCTTTATTGCCTTTTTAAAGCATTAGAATAAAAATTTCTTGAAGTTTTACATGATACACATGAAAAACATTAAATTAAATCTAGTTGCTGCAGATCATTTTAAATTCATGCATGAATAATGCAAAAGTATATGTAATCCTTCTTCTTCACAACCAATCTCGGAGTTTAATATCAGTACAAACCAGATCTCTTTCCTCCTGTTTGGTATGGAACTTCCTATTAAATGAGTGAAGCTCCCCAACAACCATCTCCTTTCACATATGGTATAATCTGTGCCATACGCTGTAAATAAAATAGAACCTGTAAACATAAAGATGCATATGTTTCTCTTCTCACCTCACTAAAGATCCCCTCCAAACACGACCTTAACATTTCTGCACCAGATGGAGGAATCTGATGACTCCACTCAGCAGTCAATATTGATGCTGGAAAGCAGCTCCTCCAAAGCCTCCAGCTTCTGATTGGCCTCCTCGATGGCGCTGTACGTTTGCACGTTGCTGGCGATGTGGAAGCGGATGTCGTCCACCAGAGGGACAGAGTCCGTCTCCTGTCGCTCCTCCAGCGACGCAGCGTCCTCCTTTATCATCTCAGCAAACTCGTCCTGCTCTACCAGCTGTGGACAGAGGTGGCAGGTACACAGGTGTGAATCCATCTGGAGGAGGAACTGGATATGTCTGACCTGGACAACCGTCAAGACTAGACCATCTAGAACTGCACCATAATGGCATCATGGTTCTATTTTTATATTTTTCTGTTTTACCTGAAATAATTTTAGATTCATCATCACTTTATCTTTTTCTCAATTCCTATAGTTGTGTGTCACTAGCATAGCACGTTTGTTGATTGTAAAACTCCTGAATATTTTGGAGAACTTGTCTCTCTTTGTTTTATTGAAAACAGACATGAAACTTCCCAAAGCTTTCAAACCCAAAGAGATTGAATACATCACAACAAAATGGAGAGGGGAAAAATGACCGTCAGCTACTTCAGACCTCACTAAATGAGTCAAGGAGTAAACATTAGAAACCAGTCAGTAACACCCAGGTTTGAAATCACAGGTAATTGAGCCATGATGAAGGTCACACAAAGAAACCTACCCGCTCAATGATCTTTGCCATGAACTCTGTGCACTGATCCTCCAGCCGAGAAAGACGGAAGAGCTTGGCCGTCTTCCACATGTGCAGGACGTTGTCCTCACAAATCGCCTTGGCGAGCGTCTTCCCACAGAGACGCTTGAGCCCCGGCAGCAGGTACATGTCAGCCACACACAGCACGTCAAACACACTGTCCATCGTCAGCTGAACGAGGAAGAAGAATCGATCAACGTTAAAGATGAGGGCATTAAAATAAAAAAGAGTTGACAATCCCGCTGAATACCTAACATCACTGCTGTTTTGAGTAAAAACTCAATAAGCTCCTGATGTTTAATTATTGCGGTGATAATTTAGTAAATGATTTTTAAACTTTTTAATATCCCATTAATGTAATAAAACAAACAAATGAATAAAAACTTCTGACAGCATTCACACACACCTCTGTGTCATCAGTGTAGATGTAATACATGACATGAATAAAGACTTCATGGGAGATGTTGTGCAACGTTAACACTGGGGTGCTGGGCTGCGATTGCAGCTGCTCGCCCTCACTGAAGTGGTCCTCCAGTAAGGCCTTGAAATAATCACTGCGACCACAGAAAAAAGCCTGAAAACACACATTATTCAAATCTGACATTAGCAGAATAAGGTTTTAGGGTTAGGATTCATTTTTGTGGGGTTTCAAATTCCTACCTTGTGACATAAGAAATCAAAACCCTCCACTCTGAAACAGATATCAGGGTAAGTAGGGAACAGATCAACCCTGTTAAAGGGAAGTTCACCAAATCCAACCTGGGGGAAAAAAAGAAAGAAGAGTATGTAGTAGCAGTTGTTCTGTGTTTAGCATCAGGATTTCACTGGGTTTAGGGTCTCACTCTTAGTTCAGTGGGCAGTGCACAGTCTGCTAACTGGGCCATCTCCTCTTGGAGCTGACAGGTGTGAGGCTCAAGGCTGAGAACTTTGACACAGGTTCCAGGCTTGTTGGATACTTCAAAATGACAGGAGAAGAAAAAGAGACTATTTCAGATTATAATTCATGGTGAACCACAACAACCAAAGCTCCAGAGGAAAAAAAAGTAGATAAATTACCAATATGAATTATCAACAACACAAGGCACATATTAACTAGCAGTCTTACCAAATTCATAGACCTGTTTGCATTTATTCTCCAGTTCTTCCATAAGGTCTGCCATCTTGCACTGCTTAGCGAGTCGCCTGCAGTCCTCCACCAGACTTATATCAATATCCATTCGTCCTGTAACATCATGAGAGGTTCACACTTTTTTGTGTGGCATTTTTTAAATTAGTCTAATTAGAGTTAATTAGATTGTTTTCTACTTATTTCAGTCTCTATTTTCTTTGCATTAAAATATAGCAAAGATGAAAAGGAAAAACACTCACCGGTATAAAAATATTGAAGAATTGCTCCAAAGGCTGCAGGATTGATCTAAAATCAAAACAGGTTTTGTTCCAATAACATGAAGTTTATTCCACTAAACTTGAATGAGACAAATGTATTTATTTAAGTAAAATTCCATATTACCAAGGGATGTTTGAGGGTTATAAGATTCTTTCCTTTCCATTTTGTCTCAAACATTTCGGTGAAGTATTCTGAACGAGCGCTGAGAACGCATCGGTGAGATGCAAACATTTGTCCATGAACCAGGAACTTGACATCACTGTGCTGACCTTGCTCTAACAACCTGAAGGGAAACAGCAGGGATATGTTTTATACTAAACTGTCTTACCTTTGCAAGCTTTAACAAAATATAACAGTTTTTTTCCAAAGCTAATACCCTAACATAAAAAAGAAAATCTTCATACTTACATGTGTAGAAAGTAGTTAAAATCATTGCGCTGCATGGCACGGACGCTGACACACTTGTAATCTTTGAGCAGGCGTCGGATTGAGTCATTCAGGGAGCCATAAACACATCTTTCACCATCAAATGTGTTGGCTTCACACTTGGCACCTGAAAGTGAATCCATATAAAAAAATAAAAAAAACAAGACAGAATCAAAATGTAGAATCCTTTAGCAAACATCCTTTTATTATGAAAATCTCACTTTATCCAGCGAAAATTTAATTTTACCACTAGCCAACAGGTACTGGACCAGCTCCTCGTGGCCACAGAGGCACGCATAATACCTGTAGGAAGAGCAGCTCTTTTTTAGGATACTTTTATGATAATGCTTTGTATTAAATAGCATTAGAATAAATGCAAGTCAACAAACAATAAACTTACAAAGGTGTGCTGTCCCATTTATCTCTCACATTGAGGTCCACATCCCTTTGTTCAACAAGGTACCTTAAAGAGAACCATAGAGCCTGATCTATGAGCATATTCTATTTACTAACAGTCCTGATCCTCCTTCCTAATACACATATATTTTGTAAACTATCTTTCATAAACAAAATAATTTATGAATCTATTTTCCATAAACAAAATAATTTATGAAAAAAAATTTTTGCTTATTTTGTCTGGATTTTGTGACATGATCAAAAAGTCTTTTCCAAACGACACTAGACAGTAAAGTGGTACTAAATTCATATTTCACACTTATTTTACCCATAAAGTAAAATTACATACTGAATAAAATAGCAATGTTTTAAAATGTATTTTAATAAAAAAAATATTCGGGGTAATGTCTACATTAAAAAAGTGCATTAATAGTGACCTAGCTGTGCACGTTAATATTCATCTGATTGGTGAAAATGTCTTTCTAGTTACTTATAAAGCACCTAAAAATAAAATGTCTACAAAGTGCTTTACATATCCGCCATATTAAAAAATCGATACGTTAAACACAGTTGAATAGACAAATTAAGATAGTTCAATTAGAGTAGAACGTGCAAAAAGCTTCAGCAAATAACTGTTTTAAGACAAAAAAACAAAAATGTATCTTATAGAAAAAGGCTTGATGCTGTAAAAAGCTGCAAAATGCAGCACTAGCAAGACATTAATGTTAAATATTGCACACACAAACTCTGACCTACAAACGTTAGCCTGACAAGCTGGGTCATCGGCGCTAGTGTTAGCAATCTTCCGCTTCTGCTTCCGAGCAAAACATCGTTTAACAGCAGTTAGCCGGACAGGACCGGGCTAATTAGTTATTTTGTTTTATAGCACATCTATGTCAGATGTCAGCCTGATGAAGCAGATGCTTGTGAAACAGTGTTTATGCAGACCAAAACGACGTTAACAGAGCCGCTGGTTACCTGACTCTACAAATGTCGCCCTTTCTGCAACTACTAAACAAGTCGTACACATCCATGGCCGCCTCGGAGTTCTCGGTCCTCTGAAATGCATTGAGACGGCCTGTCTGCCTGACAGGTGGGTGATGGTTTGGTGGGGCTGCAGGTGGAGCTCGAAGGACGAAGAGAAAGTTGACAGTGTCTCACACTTTGTTGACAAATCGCCGCTGCAGCCCCTTCGAAGCCTCTGTGTTTTCGTTAAAGGGGCCAGTCACGTGACTACCAAGCTTACTTCAGTTGACTTACGGAAATGTAGCAACCCGAGAAGCCGAGACAAGAACAAATGCGAGATATGCAGTTAATTCTACGGCAATGTTACAAATTATTTCGAATTTTTTTAACTTTTTATGTAATTACTAACATAATATTTTTTACAAGAGTTAATTTAGCTGGCCGAGTTTTTTCTCTATAATATGGGATTATTCGAGCTAACTTGTGTAGCTTGAATGCAGCACATATAAATGCCTTCAATCATTCTCAAAACAATATTTAAAAACACAATTGTGCAAAGACAATAGGTATAAAATATTGGCTATTTATTATTTTAATATATTTTGATTTTTATCTTTATTTTTCTGTTTCATAAACAATTACAACTCAAAGTAATTAGAACATTATGTTCAGCATTTTCTGGGAAGCAAATCAAACACCCCATGAGATTTATAATTTTATTCAAAGGTACGCTGGGAAGTGCCGTTGTAAAGCCAGGGTAGCATTTTCTATAAAGCACTGAACAGACAGCAAGCAAACACAGAATATAAAAGTAAAACATTTGAATAAAAACAATAAAGACTTTGCAAAAACCATTTAAACACATATATTCTGGCTACATACTAAATGAAACAGTGGTGTTTGAAATCTTCTAGTCACTTCATTCATTCAACTGAGGCAACTTTCTTTTTCAAATAGGAGATCTGAAGATGAAGTTTTTATTGCTGCAGCAGCATGATTTCTTTCTGCAAGCTCATCAATTCTTCCTGCAAACTCCCTGAGAAGAGAGAATATGGGAAAATTCATTTTAAAACCTCTGCGACTAGAAAATTGTGTTTTTGTTTTTATGTTCAAATGCATTTACTATTCTTATTATTTATATTAATATGTCGAAGTTACCAAATGGATAATCAGTTTAATTTATTTACCTTTTTGGGTTAGTCATGATCAGAAATATGGAAAATATGATCAGTATTGAGATAGTGAAGTTCTGTCAGATCTGACTCAACACAAAGGCATGCTGTGGCACTACAAAGAAGTAGAAGCTTGTTAGGCAGTTGATTTAGTTCCTGGAAAGGCTGCGTGGAAGGGTTGGCAGTCTTCCAGGAATGTGAAAAAACATCACATTTCCAATTAGTTTTTTTTTCATTTATATGTAATAACAATGGTGAACCATTGTCACCATTTGTCAATGGTCACCATTGACAAACCATAGGTTTGTCATTGGTGACAATACACCATTTTCACAACAGGATGAATCAATAAGTAGATATAAGAGCCTGGTAGGAAAGGTTCAATACAGAAAACATACAGAGCAAAAATAAACAATATGCAGAGTTTTACTGCAGTGAAAAAAATTACGGTTTTGGACAGATGAATAGTTCTTATTATGAGCAGTGTCCTGTTGTTCTGCTCAACCTGTAGTTCCTTTATAACAGTTTGCACCCAAAATAATCTGTATTTTTTATGAAAGGATGTCAAACAAGTTAAGGTCTGAGCTTTGAGTAGGTCATTCCCTGAGACTTTCAATTTTCTTTGATAAATCATGTTTCCTTGACTGAAATCATTCAAACATGGACCTGAACTAAACTACTTTTTTGTCTTTCAATACTATGCTTCATTGTATTGTTCAAACAAGAACTTCTTGTTTTAACTTCAAGAAGTTCAAGATTAAGTCGTTAAAAAAAGATGGCAAGTCGTTAAAAAAAGAGATTATTTATCTGCTGTTTGAACTTCAAGAAGTTCAAACAGTAGATTTGAGTTCATAGCACATAATGTGTTTTTATTGCTCACTCAGTTTCTCTGTAGTCTTTAAGTTAAGTAAGGCAAAAGTATTTCCTTTAACATCTTTAGGGGATATTTTTTGCTTAATCTTTGTATTTTTAGTAGACAGATGCAGAACCTTAAGGGAACTGGTTTTTACAATCACTTTGGACCTGTGCAGTTACCTCCAGTCCTCAAAGGCCAGTGTTCTGTGTCTATTAGATTTAATGGTTCATTTATATCCATTACATATCATCAAGTTCTGCAGGGAAATGTGAATAACCTATTCGGTGTGTAGAAGCGGGGGAACAACTGAAAATGCAGCACAACTGCCCTCATTTGGACACCACTGGTTTGGACAATACAATGATTTACGTCAATCCTTAAATTAATTAATGCAGCAACAACGTTTAACTGAACAAATCACAAATATTTTCCAAGGTAAAAGACACTCCCAAATTCCATACATATTTGATCTGCAGCCTCACCCTCAACCACAACTGCAGAAGTTCAGAGGAAGCAATCATTACGAAAATATGCATTCAATTTCCTTTTAACACTTAGCCTTTGTAATAAATTACAATTGAATTATTACCTGTTGCAGCTCTGCTAACTGATGCTGTAGCGTTTCCACGTCTTGCCAGCCAGAAAGGAGATGCACTGATGAATTCGACCTCAACCGGATAATGATCGCTGACTCTGAGCACCTATTGGCGCATGTTTGCACTAAGTCAGGGAAATATTTAAAAGGAAAAGTCTTAAGCTTAGCGTGATATCTTACCATTTTATCTGTCAGGTTAAATTCTTTCTGGAAATTAAAGGCCTTGGCAGAGTTTGGCACTATGGTTGCCAGCAGGTCATCTCCATACACAACAATCCTGCATAAGAAATAAGGTTTCTTATTTAAACATGTGGATTTAAGCTTGTTGACTAAAGGTACAATGCTGTACAATGTCATAAGCCCTGGAAAAATAAACACTGCCTGTCGTAGGTGTGATTATTTGTTGTCGTTGAAGTTGTATCCACATCATCAGCAATTAACCAGTGGAAATTTCTGTCACTGCGTATTCGAATGTTTTGCATTTGTTTGTTGGTGACAGAGGCACCATCTGCTCTGAAGTCCCCCAGGATCATTACGTTCTAGAAAAACAAGGGGAAAAAAGAAAATAAAACCATTTATTGCAGAGCTCTATGAATTATTGATTCCCTCTGAAATTTACATTTTATCATATTACAAACACAAATTTCAATGTGCTTATTGCTTGTTTTTGGTGATAGATCAATCCAAAGTAGTGCATTGAGAAGTGGAGGAAAAGTGAGACATGCAACACAAAGCTGAAAAGTATGGAGTGTGACTGTGGTCAACCACTTCTGCTCTGATGACTTCACACATGAATTTGACACATCAGCACCATCCAATGGTGGATTTTGGTTTAAGGTTATTGTCCTGTTGGAACATCTGACTCATTTGAAAGGTTTTTGCTGCTTCTGCCTCTTGTTTATTTTCAGATTTGCCCTGGTTTAGCTCCATTCACTCTTGTATCAACTCAAACCATCTCCTCATCCATGTTGAAGGAACGTGTCCCCACAGCATGATGCTGACACTGAACAATGTAAACTACTTCCCGCTCAGTTTAGAGTAAAATAAGTGGATTAACACAAATTTATATAGTGCTTTCTAGTTTATTGAAGACTCATTAAAGTCTGATCAGAAACCAGACTTGGCTCGACCAACCCAAAGTTTGGGTCAGACTCAGGAACTAGATCTAAACTCTAACTAGGCTGTGGCTAGCTTAGGCAAGTCAGCAGTGGGTTCATTTTAACCGACCTCACCTGTTTGGCCTTTTCACAAAACAAATGCAAAAGGGATCCAAGACCTGCCATTAAGTGTTTTGTGGAAGGGTTACAACCTCACCCTGCTGTCTGCTGCATCACAAGGCAAAGTTTCAGAGCTTTGTGTTACTTTGTCTTGTATTATTACATCATGGAATTCCTAAAAAGTGTGTGGTCCGACGTGAGATAATTCTCATATCAGTTTGCATTGATATCGCCGTGATGTGGCAGAGTTTGTGTCAAATGAGCTCATATTCTTACATCAGTTTTCCATTTGTCTCTGACCATGAGGAAGACATCATACAGTCCTGTGGTGTGGCACGAACTGGGATCAGCACCAAGTCCTTCAGCACTGCAACAAATACATATCATGAAACTGCATGTGTGGCAGAAGAGAGTACAAACTTGACAAACCTGCTATTCCCTTCTATTAATGTGTCAAAATAAATCTGCTTTATTCACACAGGAGAAACAGACACAATCATGCAGACATGACTCAGACAGACAGCAGACACCACACCAAGTGCATTAAATCTTGAAACTCTGACACACAACGCTGCCTGTTTGTGTCAAAAAATGGGCTGCAGAAGCTGACCCGTGTTGTGCGGTTTGAAGTAGAGAATGTAAGGCTCCCTTGCAAATGCATCCACATTGTTCTCCTGATTATCTTCATATTGATAGGAGTCGATCAAATCCACCAGGTCATTCCTGAAAGTTGAACAAAAAGATGACATTTACCTGTAGAGAAACATAAACTGCTCCTTGTATCTGGTCCTTCCCAGGCGGGCGCTGAGCTGCAGGGCGTAGTGGTGGGACGTGTTCACCCTGAGGCACCCTCAAAGGACAGCCTGTTATTTTTCTACTCAAAAAGGCAGTGACATTTTTTTCAGTTTGGCTTAGTGCAAAAATAAAAACATACAGTCACCTGTTAAGTTCTGTCAGGAACAGCTTGATGGAGGCCCTACTCACATCCACCACCTCCAGAATAACTATAATGTCATATCGAGACACAATCTAGAAACGGCAGGGGCTTCTGTTACAATACAGGATCTACAGTGGAAGAAGACCTACCCAGGTTCTGACTAATGCGTGACATTGATGGTTTCTATTTCTTTCTTTGAAGGTCTTCAAAAAACGTTTAAACTCTGTCACCTAATTAGTTTGAAAAATTTTCATTTTCAGATGTTAAACTACTCCTGGCTGCTCTCCAAAAATACATCAGTGACAAGATTTAAAAGGCCCTTTGTAAATATAATTGTGATTATGTGATGAGTTGATCTCAGGGTCCCTGATGCCTGACAAAACACATGGAGCTTCTGAGAGCGGCCATGTCTGATTTTTTACCTTAACAAAAGTTGACAGGACGTCTGGGTCTGAGACTTTAGTCACTCCAAACCTCTGTGCGTTGAATGAAGCAATCTTCATGCCTGACAAAAGAAGGGCAAACAGTTTTCTAAAACATGCATTTAAAATTATACTTTTTGAATCCCTAACTTGAATTACCTCTGGTAATGCACACACACACTAAATAAATGTATTTTCCTCAGCAGCAGGCAGTACTGGGCTTCAGTATGAATTTGTATCCAGTCCGATGAGAAACCAATGTCTCTACCGGTTTTATTTTTTTTCAAAGGTAGACAGATGATTGGTTCATCACCATCACGAGGACAAGAGGGATAATTTGTAGAGAGCAAGTACATTTTGACAGCAAGTGGTCAGACAGGTTCTATTGTTCAGCTGATGGTGATTAAGGTTGGTTAACTTTAACTGTGCAAAGAAGAAATGTTAAAAAAGAAAATAATCTCACCTTCCATCTTAAAATCTTCTAAGTGCTACTGAACTAAGTATAGATAAGACAGTAAATGTCAGTTCACACACCTTCACATTTGACATTAGTATACCTAATGTCAAATCATCACCCATTCACCACTATGCTTCCTCTCTGGCATTGCATTAACATTATCTGTGTGCCATATAGAAAACTGACAAAACCTCAGTTTTTACAAAACGCTCACTCTTCCTTTTGATAATTTAATCAGTTGTATTGGACTGATACTAGTTGGCTACGACTTCCTACTTAAAGCTGCAGTACAGCTTTTCATTTTTGACGACATGCAGTGCTGTCAAACAGCCTTTGCCCCTTTAGATATTTATTTTATTTTTCTTTTCCATTTTACTTAAATGTTTCAGATTATCTAAGATATTTTTAAAATTACATATAGATAACCAATGTAAGTACAAAAGTTATTTTTGGAATGATAGTTTTTATTTTATTTTATTTTTTAAAAAACTATCTAGATAAACTTTCATATATTTCCTCTGATTGACCACATGTTTGGTGGATTTTTACTAAAGAGAAGTAAGATATTATTTGAAGAGTTCCGACCAGATCTCAAAACCCACCACATTATGTCCTGAATTTTTTTTAAAAAGCAGATGAGATGTAAAGTCGTTGAGATTCTTCAGTCTGGAGAGGATTACAAAGTAATTTCTAAAGCTTTTGGATTTCATTGAGATGTAATGATTATCCACAAATAGAGAAACACCAAACAGTGGTGAGCACTCAATGGATTGGTTGGCTAAATGTGACCATTTGAAACATTTAGTGTGACAAAAGAAATCACAGTAGCTGTCACATTCGCAACCTCATGAATGTATCTAATTACTCCTGATAATTTGCTCCTTGTTTCTGAATTGCAATGATTCTTTCCATATTTTTAAGGTAGTTTGCCTTGTGTTTGTTTTGCCATGCATCTTCAGTACTAGTAAACACATACAAACTGGAACCTTACATATAAATCAGTCAAATTACTTAAAGCAACACTAAGCCTTCAAATTCTAGACATTAGTGGTGCGGAAAATCCTCCTAAGGCCAAATTCTATTCACCCATAATCCATTTTCAGAAAAGCCACATAATGGAGCTAAATGCTTTTATTTTGAAAGATAAACAAATGGAAGTTTAAGAACTGAGAAACAAAAGAAATGCTGTCCTACTGCCATGACAGGAACACATAAACAAAGAGGATCTGACACAGTGCAACAGAAAATATGGCTGCATAGTGAGGGAGATAATAACACGATGTGCAATAATAAGTGCCTTAGAGTAGAAGGGGAGGGGAGCAGGAAGAAAAACCTGCTGAGAAAAACAAACACAAACTGTAACAAGAACAAGAAGAACGAACTGTTAAACAAAACAGGTCAAAACCACAAACTTTATCTCATTTTGGGAGGAATTGTGTGCGAAATCAACATAAAGTAGTGTATATGAAGTGAAAAGAAAATATAGTATAGTTTTAAGACTTGTTTATGCTATTATTCTTAAAGTGGCGCCTGCATTTTTGTCAACACTTTGTAGTACCACTTTTAGTAGGCTATGTGAAAGTCTTTTGAGATATCAATCTATCAACTTTCCTCATTTAGAAACTGAAATTTTTGTCCACTCTTCCGTGCAAAACAACTTGAGATTGTCTTTAATTACTTAACCCTGCTTTAGTTTTTCCACAATTTTATCCATGACTTGTTTGCTGTGTACTTTTGTCCTCATTAGTTCCCCAACAAACCTCTGAGGCCTTTATTCGCATATGCATGTATGCATAACTAAGTAATTCTAATCACAAATTTGGAGAGTTCTGCCTCCAGGATTCTCTAAGTTAGTGGATTTTATTTAGGAGTATCAGAATAAATGACAGAAAATTTATCTGATGCATGTTCAGGATTGATATTACAACTAAATACTTTATAAAGAAAACACCAAACGAATCTATAGTGAAGAAAAAGCTTGTAGATGTTAAGACACCGGAATTCCTAACAGGTTTTGGTTGGCGTGCGTTAGGGCTTCGTTTTGCTTCACTTAAGCCATCAAAACTGAAAGGTGTGTCTGAAAGATGATTTGGCTCTGTTGTCTTTTATCTTTGATCCATAACTGGATTTGTTGAAATGGATATGTCAAGAACAGAAACAAGACCAGCTATCAAATTCCCTTTTTGTTCAAAAGAAAGATGTTAGATTTTTTTTTTTATATTATTTAATCATACTTCCACTGTTTATGCAGCTTGCTGTTTACCACCTGATGTTTAAAATAACATAGCCTTCTGAGTCTTTTTTCCTCTAACAGATGCTTTCATATTTTTTCCTCATAGATTTTTATCTTTATAAATCTTAACACACCCAGTTCTTGCATCCAAAATACACTTTGAATGCATTTAAAATTCTAAAGCCAGAGCTGATGAGCAAGATTAGATTACAGAGGAACAATTAGAAGGAAACATTTTTACAGCCCAGGTAGGTGGGAGCAAACAAGTGGCAGATGTCTGACTGGTAAATCTGCATTCACACAACTTCACAACCATACCACACCCAGGTCTTTGCTGTATAAAGTTGTGAAAACAGATAAATGTGCACAAGAGAGCTCCCGCGCCACCTGAACTCAGCACAACTTCCAGCAGAAACCTCATTGCACAAACCTCATCATGAGTGTGAAGATCAAGAAGAATAGGCAATCTGGACGTCATTTGTCCTCTGAAGACTTCACCAGCAAGTCCATGGGATCCTACCCAGTTCGCAAATCCAGCACCACAAACAACGTGGTATCCATTAAACCTGTCACCGTAAACCAGAGCCTCCTTACTCCTCTGAAGACTAACATCAATCCTGAAATCCATGCTGTGCGTACCCAGGAAAAGGATCAAATTATAGGTCTGAATAACCGCTTTGCATCATACATCAAAAAGGTAAGGGGGAAATTCTGCTAAAAAAAAAAACATCTCCCTTTTTCCAGATTTTTAAAAATCAATTTCACCCTTAAAAAAATCTGCAATCAATGACTGTTCCCTTTGGGGTCTGACCTTGAGGCTCATTTCTCTTAGCTACTCTTCAAAATGGGAAAGATGGGAGAACATGCCATCAGTGGTGGTTCTTGCAATTAATTCTAAAAATAAGTAGCCCTGTTTTTTATTTTTACAAATATGTAAGAATAACTTAGCCCCAGTGTGACTAGACTTTGAAGGTATTTTTTTTAAATGCAGCTCTTAATATAAAGTTCCTCTGATGGCAAAACCATTAAAATGCTTAAGGTTTCATTGCCTTTTTCATATTTGTAGTATTCTGTTCAGCATACATGGTCCAAGTACTCAGAAAAATGACCCTTAAAATCAGGGCAAACTTCAGCATCATTAATCAGCATGACCATGATTTATAACCTCCAATTCCTGTGGAAAAAATTCTAACAGAACTGACAGATATTTTTTTCCATCAACTCTCAAGAGAATTTGTCATCCTCTTGAGAGAAGGAGGCCCTGAGTGGTGAGTGACATCGCTCTTCTAGAAACTTCACTGCATGCGTTGAAGTAATGCAGCTGTGTGCATTACTTTATACTCACCAAACGTACAGTCAGATTATTATCTAAAAATTTAAAGCAAATCTAATAGTAACAATGAAAACTGGAGGTTTGACTTGGAATTATGTAATGAGGAGGATGGAAGAAAGAATGAGTTCTCCAAAGATCACTGGTAGACACTGTTGTGGGTGAAGAATGTGTGAAAAACTAATATTTCTAGCCTCATAGCAGATATTTTAGAGTTCAAGAACAATCTTCCTGACTGGATGGATCTGCTTTGTGCTTCTGTTCCAGGTCCAACTGCTGGAGCAAGAGAACATGATGCTGGAAACCAAGGGCAGCTCCTGCAGAGTCAGGCAGCCTCTTCCTCCAGTACTGAGCTCATGTATAAAGCCTACATCACCAACCTGCAAAAACAGCTGGAAGCCTGCCATAGTGACGGCAAGCGTTTCGAGGCGCAGAAGGATTCCTGGAATGATATGCTGGACAAATACAAATCATCGTGGGACATTTTTGTCTGTGAAACAAATTTTAGGTGAAGAGAGGTAAGATCAGCACAAGTCACGAGATATTTGTGATTGTTTCAGGTATGAAGAAGAGACCGGCAAGAAGACTGAGTCAGAAACGTGCTTTGTGAAATCAAAAAGGTAAAAATCATGCACATGAAAAAATATGACATTTTTCAGTTTTAGATTTGTAAAAATTATACAATTTTTGGAAATTGCAAAACATTTAAAACACATATGACTGACTAAAAAGTCATTGTTTTTGGGTTACCAGGAAACGGATGCAGCATTCAGTTCTCAGCTTCAACTAGAAAACAGGTTGTCAGAGCTTAATGAAGAATTCAACTTCCTCAGAGCCGTTCATGCTGCTGTACGTAACCTCACTTCTTAAGTGAAATTTATAGTGATGGGAATTTTATAGGAATGTTATTTTTACTGGAATTTTGTTTTATTTGTTTGTTTGTCTTTTTTTAAATAAAAAAGGAGATGAGAGAACTACAGGGCAGCCTGAAGGACACCTCCGTGGTGGTGGAGATGGACAACTCCCGCAGCCTTAACATGGATCAGATTGTGTCTGATGTTAAGGCTCACTATGAGGAAATTGCTGCTCAGAGCCGTGAAGAAACAGAAAGTTGGTACAGGACAAAGGTGACAAAGACACTTTTTTCCATCTAGGATTTACTGGCAAATATTTGAGAAAAATATTAAGATAATTTCAGAATTTGTACCATTCAAAATAGGAGGGGATAGGGGAGATAGAAAGTATCTTTAGCTTCAGTAAATTTTTTTCAGTGTGGCATAATTTCTAAATTAGTTTGGAAATATTTGCTTTTAACAAAATAATTGACACCCCACAATTATTGACACCCCTAACATCCATCCATCCATTTTCTTACACCTTTGTCCCAAATGGGGTCAGGAGGGGTGCTATCTCCAGCGAGACATTTAGGGCGAGAGGCGGGGTACGCCCTGGACATGTCTCTAGTCCATCGCAGATACTCCTAAATTTCTTTAAAATGAACTTGTGGTTGCAGCATTTTATCAGTGGTTGTAGCATTTTCAGTACTCCACACACTGTGAGCAACTTCACTAAATGAAGAACAAACAAGATATGACCAAAAATGCACCAGACAGTCTGTTAAAGTGATCATTTCTATTTCAACACAAGTTTTGTGCTCTAAGAGTACAAATATTAGTTTCTATCTGCTGAGTCTACTAAGATATGTGAAGGTCATATTTTTCTCTGGATGTACTTTGCCTTGTTCTAACATACATACACATTACTTACTGCAGTAGGTTAATATGTTGTTGTTGTTGTTTTTATCTCTTCAACCTACGCCCCACGGATACTAGTTTGACCTGATGAAAACCCAAGCAAACCAGTATGGTGCTGACCTGCGTTCCACCAAGGTGGAAATAACAGAAATGACCCGACTGATCAGTCGCCTGCAACATGAAATTGATGTTACAAAATCACAGGTGAGGAAGTGAGGGCTGCTCTCTGTCTTAAATTTAAGGATCTAACTACTTTAAAAAGTCTCCAAAACCAAACGCTGTCTGTCAGAACTTTTAACCACCATCCAGGATCCACCACCATACAGTGTTACATATACGAAATCACACTTCTTTATTTAATATTAATCCTGTGGAAGCACAGAACAACATATTGTTTGCTACTATTAATAATGACTAACAATAGAGACTGAAAAACACACATTTACACCACTTTTCTGTCTTGTACAGTGTGAGAGCATTAAGGAGACCATTACTCAGGTGGAATCAAATGGGGGACAAGCTGTGTTGAACGCTAAAGACCGCATCAAGGACTTGGAGAAAGCTTTGATGGACGCAAAACATGTCATGGCTAAACAGATCAGGGAATACCAGGAACTTATGAACATCAAGCTGGCCCTGGATATCGAGATTTCCACTTATATGAAATTGGTGGAAGGAGAGGAGGACAGGTGAGAGCTACTAAAAATCTATCCATTTATGATTCACATCAATTATTTATCTTTCATTTAATTTTGGAACTATTTTTATGTAGATTTTCTTTGCACAAGATCATATCTAAGCCAGAGAAAATATATATATGTATATATATTTTGTTGCTTAATTTATTATTTAATAAATTATTCTCATGGAAACATGAATGTCAGAAAGGACATACTTCCCGTTTTTGCCTTAGATTAACGTGTAATGTAATACTGCCCTCTTGTGGCGAAGATCATAGCAAGTTGGCATGTCAAATTATGTTACTTCGTGGGGAAATTTGGGAAATGTCAATGATCAATGATGTGTTATCATTATTTTTAATAATCGTTATCATAATTAAAAATGATACAAATCCTACACAACACACATAAACGTGTTTATGTGTGAACAAGTGTAAGAAAACTGTGGAATGACAGCACAATAACACTTGCAAGAGGAAGTAATTTTCATCTGAACCAGGTAAAGGTTCCAGGTCAGTTTGATGAAGGGTGAATTCAGGAATATTGAGGATGAGTAAAGATGCATCTAATCTTTAATGCCCATCAATTAAATACCTGTCTGCTTTTTCATCACCAGATTTGGACAGAGCCCTATTAATGTCCGCTCAGCATCCATCACAAATGTGAGCGCAGCATCCACCAGGCAAGTGAGCTCAGAACCCACCAGGCAAGTGAGCTCAGAACCCACCAGACATGTGAGCACAGAATCCACTAAAAGTGAGTATGAGGGCATCATAATGTTGCTGTACTTTTCAACCATTTTTGACCTCTGAAAACATTCTGGTAGATCTCTTATTTGTCCATAAAAATTAATAAAAATAAACCCAAAGTCCCTCAAAGCAGGAGCAGTAAGTTATGTGTGTTTCACCTGTTTCAACATCCTCTTTCCTGGCAGCTATCCATCAGCGGCGGAAGTCAGGGGCAATTCTCATCAAAACGGTAGAGACCCACAACATCTCATACAACTAAAGCAGAACAGACTGCAGTACACAGGCCTCCTGGATCCACAGTCTTTATAATCCATTCTGATAATAACATCAGTGGAAAGTCTGCATTTGTTTGTGTTTCATTGTGTGTCAAAACTGTGATCAACCTTCACAGCCTTGAAAGGGTAATTAATCTTCAGCATATCCGAAGGTCTGAAACCTAATGAATATAATAATCTCATTGACAGTGAGATTAGTGACAACTTGCCCATGATAAGGACCACTCCCACTGTCTCCTTTTCAATGCTTACTGTGTGTGGAAAATATTAAAAGAATTAAAAAAAAATTTCTGTGTGGAGTAGATTGTTATATTTTATTTGCTGAGTACATCAAAAAGAAAATGAAGCAAACCAATTCAAATATTCAGTTTTGAAATGTTATTGTTGAATGAAATACATCAAATCATCATATCAACACAAAAAATTCTACATAGAATTAAAGCAAATCATAAGCATTCCCCCCAAAATTGACTTCCCTTGAAAGCGTCCTCTGGATCTTGAGCTCATCTCCATCAGGAACCACAAAGAGAGGCTGTTACTTGATGTCCATCTTGAAACCAGTGGGGCACCTGTTCACAAACGAGATGATGTACTTGGTTTTGATGTTAGCAACGATATTTTCAAGTCTGTGTACATTTGGGGCACCACATGTACACAGTTTCACATTTTGTACCATGGAGACAGACATGAACTCAACACACCTGTGCTATTGTTCAATCTGAATAATAGATTAAATGCTATGCACAAGTCTGGCCAGGAAATTACAATTCCTATTCACTTTCTGAGAAAACACTGTTTTCAGGATTTACTCCTATAAACACCCCATGTATAGCAGTAGAACTAACAGAGACTGTGACAGACCAAACCTCCCAAAAACCAAAACATGTGTGTAACTTATAAAGCAACGGACTGGGGTTTCAGATAAGTATTTCAAGTTAATTTTCTTTTACACTCAATCTAGTAACATTGAGGTTATTTATAAATTAAAATCGATTTATTTTTTACAGCTGACAATTTTAATATTAGAAGCAAAAAGAGAGAAAAGGTGCTTGTTGATGTTCTTTGCTTGTAAACTAGTGGCACTTTACTGCCACTTATTGGATTGGATTAAGGGACAGTAAAAGAACATCCACCAACTAGAACATTTCTGAAGAAATTTCAACAGGGCCTGCCAAAGTGTGCCCGTCGATTGGAGCCTAGCGCTCTGATCTAAAAGTTAGCATCAATGCTAAGCTTAGCTAACAATTACAAAAAATAGCATGTGGAGAATCACAAGGATGTTGAACTAACATGGGCTTATTCCATTCATTAAGTTAAAGTAAATAAATGTATAAGCTAAAATTAGCCAAAATGATAATGTTAGCCTGATGCTGTCAGTAGCATGTGGAGCTTGTTGTCTGTCATTGACTTACTCCATTCAGGATACTAAACTTGGCTAATAAGTAAGAAAAAAAGGTAAAAGTTTTTTTTATTGGGGGGTGGGGGGGGGGTTGGGGCATTTTAAATGATAATGTTTGAGCTAATGTTAATGAACCACCTTGCTATGCAAGTATGACATCAGCTCTTTTCAAACGAATCCCTCTTTGTTGCCCCCATCCGAAAGTAGTACTAAAACACACTTTAAACTTTTTTTTTTTTTTTTTTTTATTTCATTTAGTCTAAAAGCTCAAATACTGAAATTGATTCACGCGTTTCGTGTCGTTTGTCCTTTTTCTCTTCCCTTAGCAACGGAAGGCTAATCACATGATCAGGTGGGGCTGCGGAGGCTGTTGGAGTCGAGCTGTGAAGAAAAATTTAGCCTGTCAACAACACGTTCATTCTCGGACATAAATGTGATCATAAATGATCCCCCCTGTGACTAACGGGTTAGTATGTGTTTATGTGCGAGTTGAAGTCGTTCGTTTTCTTGCCTCTAGCTGCGCTGTGGGAGAAACAACAGCAAAGCAAAGGAATATTAGCCCTGTTATGCTAACATTTTACTGCTGTCTTAATATGATGATGGACATTAAAGTTAGACGCGACACCAGATTGAAAAGGGACAGATGGGTTGTTCTAAACGTTTCTTAGATGCCAAGGTATTGTATGTTGAATTAGTACACGCTAAAAGATGCTGTCATCGTGAGGGATGAATAGTGATGTGGAGATAGAGCTACCTTTAGCTAACTAATAGATGAAAATACAATAAAAACCTCTGTTTTAAATACCTGTATGCCCTTTTAAACTAGTGTAATTTTGAATAGAAGTTTACCTCATTCATAAAGCAGCTACTATATGATTTTACGGTTATAATTATCAGGAGACTTTAATTATGTTGGTACATTTGAGACAGTTTTAAATCTGGACATTTTATTGTACTTTTATTTAGCAGATGTGGGTAATTAGCTACGTTTACTTAATTAACTTTTTGAAAAAGAAGTTTACTGCATTGTATTGTTGAACTTTTACTTGAGTAATAACATAATGAAACATAGCTACTCTTAACTAAGTAAAACTTCTGCCTTCCACACCCACTGTGAGTACATTCCCTTAAGGATTAACATGCTTGCTTTGACATTGAAACATGCACCTCCACTTCATGTTTTAATGTTAGTAAGTTTACATGTCCACCCATTCCTTTGAACGTTTCTTGTTTACATTGCTGTCATTTTAATTGTAACTTGACACGTTCAAAAAGATACAAAATATATATTTTTTTAAATATCTGCTGAGCTCAAGCAAACATAAACAGCGGAGAAGAACAGAGTACCAGTACTTAAAAAATGACAGAGTAGCACTACTTCATCATGTTTTTACTCAAGTAAAAGTAAAAAATTATTCAAGAAATTACTCAATTAAGAGGAAAAAAAGTGTTCTGTAAAAAGCTTTCTCTGATTTCATATTTAAACATTATTCCATGAGACAGACAAAAATGGTAAAATTCTGGTGGGATATTGTGTAAAATTTACTTTTTACATGCTATGATATTATTCCCTCATGAACAACTTTTCTAGAGCGTTGCTTTGATTCTTTCATACATGTTTGAGGAATCCTAAAAACGCTTGCCCTCACAAAGTGCCGCCTATTTTCTCACAATCTCAGTCTGAACTTTTCAGGAAGTCAGTACCTAATATTTTTCATGTGTGGGTGTTTCTGTTTGGCACCTCAGTTTGCTTTGTTTCTCTGCAGCTTCTGGATTTTCTCCATTAATGCTGTTCTCCTGCTTCAGGTGTTATGGAGCTAACTGAAGGTAGAGTACACACCCTGTGACATGTTGACCCAAGCAGGATCATGGCACCTCGGACCTCCTCCTAAACATCACAAGCTCCTACTGTCGTCATGGCCTCCAGCTTTGCACCGCCGTTTGAGGGCACAGGTGAAGTAAAGGAGGGCTTTCTCTGCCCTCTGTGCCTGAAGGACCTCCAGTCCTTCTACCAACTCCAGGGCCACTATGAGGAGGAGCATTCAGGAGACGATCGGCATGTTCGAGGACAGCTCAAGAGTATGTATAGTAGCAGAAAATCCTCCTAGTGGAACTGTATGAGTGAATGGTTTGAATTGATTTAAGTTGAATTTGGATCAATTTAGATTCTATATAACTGTGACCAGTTTACCTTCAGACAGGCTATATGAAAGAAAATATAATTTATTGAAGCAAAGTAGTTGTTATATAAAAACACAGCTATGGGTTCAATATGATTTTCACAAAAAGGAATAACTCTGGAATGACTGGTAATATCATTAGAAGAATACACCTGTAGAAAAGATTTGTTTTTAGAACAGCTGAAGTACTTTAGAAATGCTAATATAATCCAAATGATACAGAATGATCTATGAAAACAAAAACAATTCAATTGTTTTTAATCACAGTAAGATTTCTAATAATCAGGCTGCACTGTCATTTCATTATAGTTTCAGATAATGAAATGATATCTAATGTATAAATGATATAAATTTCATTTATACTGATCTTGATCTATTTTTCTCTGATAGCATTGCTTTTGAGTCCAGAATAATTTCAATAATTTTGTCTTTATTCTTGTGCTTTCTTTGCTGTTTTCTATACAATGTGGAGGTTAAAATGCTGAAATATGATAACTTCTATCCCATTCACATAGATTTTTTTCCCCGTCTTTTATTGTTATGTATTTAGATTTGGTTCAGAAGGCAAAGAAAGCCAAAGACAAACTGTTGAAGAGGGATGGAGACGACCGACCAGACACCGGCAGTTATGAGTCCTTCTATTACGGTGGGGTCGACCCATACATGTGGGAACCTCAGGAACTGGGTAATACTCTAAATCTGTAACATTTAATATATAAAAGTGCAAGTAAAGCGAAAAATAAAGGAATGATACACAATTGTTTAAATTTTTTACTTTTATCAAATTTTTCTGCTTTTATTTTCCCCCACAGGAGCAACTAGAAGCCACCTGGACCTGTTTAAGAAACACCGGGCAGCCCGCATCGATCATTATGTTATTGAAGTCAATAAGCTCATTATTAGACTGGAAAAGGTTTGCCCAATAAATATTGCAAAAATTTTTTTTCTTCCTGCTCTTCCCAATTTAACAATGCAACTATTAACTATACAAAATGATGTTTCAGTTGACGGCGTTTGACCGAGCCAACGCAGACGCTGCTAAAATTAGAGGTTTGTTTCTTTAATCTTCCAAAATGCTGTGGGCTTTCTGTCAGTCTGGACTTGAATAGCAAACAAAGGATGTTGCTCCTCCTGTGCAGCCATTGAGAAGTCTGTGGTGTCCTGGGTGAGTGACTCCGATGTCCCTTTCTGTCCCGATTGTGGAAACAAGTTCAACATCCGAAACAGACGCCACCATTGCCGGCTCTGTGGATCCATCATGTGCAGGAGGTGCATGGAGTTCGTTCCCCTGCCTTTGGCCCGTACGTAGCAACACTTTGAAAATCTAGTCATGTCTTGATTGTTTGTTTTTTTGCTAACTTTCTTTACACATTTAAACAGAGAAGCTTATTAATGGCACTCGAGAAGCTCTGTGTGTGCCTGGAAGCCCCAGTCAGTCCCAGTCTCCACCAGCAGGGAGCGGAGGCAGTGGGATGGGCTCCAGGAGGGGCAGCATCACCAGCTTGAGCAGCGTAGCGTCCATTTTGGAAGAAAAGGATGATGAGAAGATCCGCTGCTGTCACCACTGCATGGACACTCTGCTGAAGAGGCAGCAGAAGTTAGAGGAGAAGGATCACGTTCCAGATATAGTGAAACTTTATGAGGTAGGCGGAACAACTGATTCTCTTTGAGTTCCTTCTGTCATTCATTGTTTCCTCTGAGGCTTCCTGTTCACAGTCCTTGTTTTCCTGTCAGAGGCTAAGAATGTGCATGGAAAAGGTGGAGGAGAAGGCTCCAGAATATATACGAATGGCGGAATCCCTCAAGTAAGCCACATCAAAAAGCATTAACAAAAAAAAATAATTTTTATATGGAAGAAATGCAGTCTCACTGAATTCTCACCTTATGCAATTATTTGTGTATCTTTTCTTTTACTTTAAATTTGCCAGCAAAAATATCGCCTGCAGATATTCGTTGTAAAAAATTCATTATCAAATTTGTCTCAGTCAGAGGTGCAACTCTAAATAGCTACAGTTACCAGCTAATTGTTTGTCACATAGTCAAAGTAGCATAATTCAATTGGCTAAAAGCAGCTGGACTGATTGTTTTGGCTCGAGTCACTAGAAAATCACAGCGTTTGAAGTCAAGTTTTTGATGGTGAATTTCTGCAAGTAAAATTTTTGCTGGTAAGTTTAAAGTAATAAAAAAATCACAGGATAAACATTCTGTACCATTTACTAGGACTTTTTCTTCCATACGTCTTGGCTTACTTTTATTCTGAAATGATGATGATCTACTTCCTCTTTCAAAGCGCCGGAGAAACCACATACAATCTGGACACTGCTGGAGGACTGAGGCTGGAGGTGCAGAAATACTATGAACTCATTGATGCTCTAAGGTACATGCCGTTCATGACAAACAAAGGGTTTTACAGCTGAAGCAACTGAGAGATTAAACCGAATTAATTTCTTCTCAGTAAGAAGATTTTAACACTGGGGGTGAAAAGTGAGCCGCAGCCACACCCGAAGGCGCTGCAGCTACAGAAGATGATACGCTACACAGCCACGCTGTTTGTCCAGGTGATACAGGGTGGATTCACACCAGCTGTGTTTAGTAAACATGTGCACCCCCACACGTTTACCTAGAATATGTGAATGCACAGTTGAACTCTGATGCGCCTACAAACGTAGGTCTCTCTTCAGTTGAAGTGAACTCTGGTATGGTTCAGATGCATACGAAAATGCCAAATGGAACCTCCAAAGGCAGGAAGCAAAGTATAGTGCAGGGCATTCTGGGTAAATTTTACCTAAATAAACTTGTGTGTCCAGCGGGAGAATTGGCATATGATTTTACCGATGATAAAAGAGAAATCTTAAAAACTCAAGTTTTGTTTACATTTTGTGAAGAAGGAAGAAGTTCTTGCTTCACTTTCTTTAGCGGTTTTCTTCAGTGTTTCTTGGTGCAGCGCCACCACAGGCAAAGGGAGGAACTGGTTTTTCAAAGGTTTTATTTTTTTGACACAATGCAGAGTGAAAACAAACCACACCAGCTGAAAATGTAACACATTGCAATTTTGGTCCCTAAATGAACAGCCTACCATACTAACACCATAGTGAAGACTCTTTTTTTGAATGGAAAACATTCATTGATTTTCATTGTATTTTTTGGTTGTTGTTTTTCCAGGAGAAGCTTTTGGGGCTGATGTCTTTACCCACTAAGGACAAATATGAAGAACTGAAAGAGAAGAGGAAACAGGACCAAGAGAGACGACTCCAACAAGAGAGACAGGTAAGATTCTCCATCTACACCTTCATTTCCTTTCTCTGGGACAAGAAGTCGCTAAATATTAAATATCTCCCTGGATGACAGGCGGCCCAGGACAGTCTGAAAAGGAGGCAGGAGTATGAGAAAAACCGCCCACCAGCTAACGGAGAGCTGCCGCAGGCTGCTAGAGCCCCACGCATGACCAAGGCTGGCGGCTGGCTGCCCTCTGCTGACTCCGCCCACGCTCGCAGCGAGCTGGAAGACCCCCTCTTGCAGCAGATTGAAAACATTCAGTCATTCCTCCGTCAGGCGCGCGAAGCTCAACGGACAGATGAGGTTGCTATGTTGGAGGAGAACTTGCGTCAGCTGCAGGATGAATACGACCAGCAGCAGACCAGCATGGCCATCGCTCTCTCCCAAAAACTGGCGCAGGAGGAGAGCTTGCAGCAGGGGGAGCTGCAGCGCCTGGAGGCTCGGGAGAGGGAGGAAAGGCAGCAGTGGGGCTCCACTTCCGTGTCCGCACAGCCGTCCTTCACCTGGGAGCCGTCTCTGGATATCAACCCTGCAGGAGATCACCAGGTGGAGTCGGGGGCGGAAACTACAGCAGAGATCCCGACTCTGAAAACCGAGGCCAGTCCATCAGCCATCAGAGCCCTCTCCTCGCTCACTCCTGTAGAGGATTCTCCTCCAAGACTAAGGAGCTTAGGGGGGCACATAACCCCACCTAGTGGGGAAGGACAGAGCAGCACCTCCCTTAACCCTTTCGAAGAGGAGGACTCCACTCCCATTGAGGAGGATCCATCCAATCCCTTCTTCGAGGACATCAAGAAGGAAGTTTCCAACGGCAAGAAGGAATACAACCCCTTTGATGAAGACGCAGACAGAGAGGACCAACAGGCTGGAACTGCACCAAGCAACCCGTTCGAGGAGAAAGACGCTGGCGCAGGTAACCCCTTTATGGACGCCGCTGGGAACTCGCCCGAGGCCTCCACCAACCCCTTTGAGGGGGACGACGAAGCTCTGCCCGATGTGGACATGATAGAGGAAGAGCTGCTGCTCCAGCAGATCGACAACATCAGGGCATACATCTTCGATGCCAAACTCAGCGGGCGCCTCGACGAGGTTGAGCTCTTGTCGGAGAACCTCAAAGAGCTACAGCACACTCTGCAGGAGCAGAAGAAGAAGAGGCACTAACACACTCTGGCTCCGACCACCTGCTATTTACCAAGTTGTCCGAGGCTCGCACACTTTAGGGATAGTCAACCCAGTTTACTGCAGTTTGGATGAAGTCTGATCCATCACATGTTAACTATATGTATACCTAGATTTACGGTCCCTAATTTTCTAACGTCTTTTTAGATCATTTAAGGTTACATAGGGCTGAGCTCAAACCCATGCGTGAGCGTAAAGCACAGAGTAAAAATGAATTTCTACAGGCACACTTATGAAGTTGTAACAATGAAAAACGAACAAAGGAAGACAGCAGAATGTTATTTGAATGAGTTGGATGATGTGGTTTAGTTCGTCAGTTGAAGCTGTGAACAAAGTCCAAAAGTTTTAACTCTGCTCTGTGCATTTCTAATAGGGCCAGGAACAACACTCGGAGTGAAGGGTTAACTTTTAGGTCTGCAACTGTAAACGTCGTAAAATTAGAATAAGTTCTATAGCAGCAAATTAACTAATTGTTGATGTAACCCAATAGGTTTGTACTAAGAGGTAAAGGTGCATCACATCATAAAGTCATTTTTACGTGTACATGCTAAGACATTTAAGCTTAGAACCATTTTTTTTCCTACAATAACCATAACAGAAATACTTGGACATAAAAATCTGCACTAAGGATTTTTTTCTGCTTATCTAAACTCCAAGTTTGTCTGAAAGTTTTGATCAAACGAATTAGATAAACTGCTTTTTATGCACTTCGCTTTGAGAAAAAAAAAAATCATTTGTGATTCCACCAAAAGCCAACAAAGACAAAAAAAATTCATGTATTACTGTGACCCGACGGGGTGAGGTTGTTGTTTTGTTTTGGTTACGCCTCGTGTGGCTGCTGTTGAGCTCGTGGCTGGACTCGTCTTCCCGCTCTCCTGGTGCATGTTATCGCTTTCGATCTTCAATCCAGAGTTTATCTGAACAGCTCACTCGTCATGTGTGAACTTAAAACAACAACACTTTATCAAGGAACACTTTAGACAGCCTTTATAAAGCATAGGATGCTCAAATCTGTGCATCTAGAAATGATTATAAAAAACTTAAAGACACTTGTTAGATGTATGCTAACACTACATGAATGCCAGCAGTATTATGATCCAGAGCTGCTATGTTTGCTCCAACTTGAATTTGTTGTTGTGATTTCTGTCAGGTTTTCCATTTTCTGAGTTTATCTGCTAACCTGTAACATCTGCAGATCATCAGAAAACTGTGCCAGTTTTTGTGATGTTGTGAATTCCTTACATGTATGTTGGCAGTTGATTTTAGTCCTGAAATAATTGCAACATCCCTGCGCTAAAACAAGGAACTGCACAATGATTCACAGCCATTACTTTAATAAGAGGAAGTTTCTTCAACACAAATAAATTCATCTGTAACAATATCTTGTGATGTTTTTTTGTTCCTAACTTTATTTCTAATCTCCTGACAGGTAAAAAAAAATATTACATATGTAATTAATTGGAATGTCACTGGATGGGTTTTACTTCAGAAAAAAATTAGGTTCAACATGAAATGAGTATAGACCCATCACAACCCAACCTGTGTTTTAAACATTTCTGCCAATTTTGATCTGCAATAATTCAAGATTAATTCTTTTAAAACATTATTTTTTTTTACAAGCAATAAAAGTACAGAAATATTAAAGCTAACCCCCAGTTATGGGGATTGCAGCTGAAATGAGCGTTCAGTAAATAGACATCCTTCATCTTGCTGGAAAGTTGATTGGAAGATAAAAGTGTAGTAGAATAATTAAAGCCTTGAGAGAATTGTGATGTAAAGGAAATTCAAGATTTGGGGGAGACTGGAAAGGTGTGAACTGGAAAGCTGGAGTTAGTCACATCTGTCTTTGTTTCCAGGAATGGTAAAATTTTGAATGAGTAAATATGGATTATGCATGTTTCACACCATCACTTACATGCACGAGACTGAGAATTTTAGAGTGTAAAACTTTATCCCAGTAGTAATTCAAGCATACATTATAACCTGCACAGAATTTCACATAGATGAGATATTGAGAGCTGGATGTTAACATCCGCATTGATGAATATCAAAAGTCTGTGAAAATAGTGGAGCAGATCAGCATGTGTCAGTGCGATCCTGCAGCTTCTGGCTGGAGTATATGTCCTTTAATACAGCCATCACAGCCAGATTAATCCAGAGGAGCTAGAAAAGCGGGGCTACTCGGCCTCTCAGTCCTGTGACTCTGCCATCTTGGCTCGGTATTTGCCTGTCATCTCCTTTGGCAGCGGCGTAGTGCTGGGACACGGCACTTGGCCGTCCACCTCACAGATGCACTCCCTCAGACAGTACTTCTTTGGGCCAAAGTTGGCAGGGTGGGACGCCTGCATCCTGGCTTGAGCTTCAGCATGCAGCACTTCACTACAGAGAGAGGAGAGCAGAGCAGCTGCATTAAGAGGCTGCCTCAATATGAGTGGGCCTTTTTGTCATGTCAGAGCTGAATATTAGCTTTTATCAAGGCTGAACTCTGGTCAAACAATTTGTGCTGAGCCACACTGATCTAAAGGTAAAGGTAAAGATTAATTTATTATAATTTATTTATAATTTATTCATCTAAAGGTACAGATTAATTTGTTTACATCTTTTGTAAAGATGTGTAAAAATCATTTAAAAACTTTCAGTATTTCAGTTTGTGATGTTATTCGGTCCAGATTCCCAGTGTCCAAACAGACCCACAGGATCACAAAACCTCTACTGTATGTGCTTTTTTACATATTTGTCTTTTCCTTTATTTCAGTCCCACATTGTGTGTTTGCGGCAGAAAAGTGCAATTTTATCTGGCCTAAGCAAAAAGTTCCAGTTGAGACAAGTTCATTAATATATTCACCCTAATTGAGTGACATGTGCTCTTGTCTGTCATCTCTATCTTAAATGTCCCCTTTAATATTATGCTACTGTAATAAAATATACATTTATATGAAGCCTTTCATCTCATCTTAAGCGCTTGTTCACATCTGTAAATAAATAAAAGCTCATAGCAATTGCATGAACACCTTTAAGTGCCATAAAACACCTTCCATACTTACTCTGATTTACCCAGAATCTTCTTGACATGCTGTGAAATTTGCTTGTAGTCCTTTCCCTCCACATCCACCAGGACTTGTTCACCATCATCTGAACAGAGACAAAGTCAGTCTCAAAGTTAAGACAGCATCTAAAACAATCCTTCACCAACATGAGAAATCACACTCACACACACACACACACACACACACACCCACACCCACCCAGGTAAAACTTAAGGAAGGGCGATGGTGTCATATTCTTGAACATCATTATTTGGACCCACGGGTTCTTGTACTGAATCTGCGGGATGTTGAAGAACACAAACTTCCTGGAAAACATCAAATAAAGAACAAACATCTTAAAACTATGCAGGAACTGATATAAACTGTAATACTCTTGATTGACTAAACTATACGTGACTGTAAGCCTAGTGGTTGTGTGATGCTAAGCCGTTAGCTCTGACCTTGCTCCTTCGCTGAGCTGTCCATGTGTGTTGTAATTCACCGTCATGATCTTCACCATCTTCTTGAAGATGATGTCGCCTTTCTGGAGATACTCCAGCGTCCTTCTGATCGGATACCTCCCTTTCATAGGCATGTTTACCTATTTACAAATCAATCTTCCTTGGAACTCACACAAGCACACAAGCGGTACGGGACGCAGATTGATGACGTTTAACTACGTCAAGTAAACACTACGAGCTGACGGTACTTGTAGTTTTAATAATAAATTCGCAGTCGCATCAGTTACATCACTTACTTTTCTCCTGATTGTCATACATTTTGCCTCTGTTCTTCAACTTATGGACGCATTACTGATCCAATACACTTGAATCAAAATGCTAAATTGCCTCCTTAGCATATTAGCAGGTTTTGTACAGGTGTGTTGAATAAGGGAAGCATCCAAAAGTTGCAGGACAGTGGCATATAACTTAGTTGCAGACTCCTGGCCTATGGACACTTTTGCCAAATTATTCACACTTCTGGAACTTTCAATTAACACATTTTTCTGCAAACGTCAACATATCCAACTGATGTATTTTGTGCATGGCTACCAAACACAAAATGGAAGATTATTATTATTTAATTTTTTTTTACAGAAAACTCTGAAAAACAGCATCATTGTTTTTAACCTCCTTTTATCCTGATACCTCTAAATAAAACCAAATGCAAGATTGATTTTACTTACATTTTTAAAAAATGATTTTTTTTCCTACATATAACTTCCACAGCTACGATCTCCATTTGAAAGAATGGTGGCAAAAGTCGTGTTATTTTTCCCTCAAAAAACTTTATAAGTAATTTTGTTTCCTTCCTTGTTTCAGCCAAGCTTTTTGAACATTTCAGCTAATTCTCATCTGGATCATGAACAACATCAGACCTGTTACATTAAATGAAGAGATGTTTATTTTAGTTGAAATAAGACGCATTGCTTCAGAGAAGCTAGCCTCCGACTGGAATGCAGAAACAAGAGTTCAGTTGTTAATACATTTGATTTATATCAGTGAGGTAGAAATGTAGGGTTGTAACCATCTTGGGAAATAAATGTTTAAAATTCACCATTCAAACTTCTGGAGACAGAAAAAATGAACAGAGTAAATTCACACAGTATCAAAAAATGTTAACCAAATGACACCACAAAGGAGGATGATCTATGCGCCTGAAATAGCTGCTAAAGCCACAACATTTAAATCAATATTTCACATATTGCATTTATTAAAATGTGCTTAAGCGATTTCTTCATGCATGGCAATGCACTATAAAAATGACAACAATATTCCTTATTAGGGCTCACAGAAAGATTATAAAACCCTGTTTAAAAACAACATGCGCTCATTTTAATGTCTGTTACATGTACAAATGTCATTTCATCACCAGTGCCTTTAGAAAGTGTCTTTTCAGGTTTAAAACCAAAATATTACAATTGATGTTCATGAGACACAAACCTGGCTGACTTATGTACATCCCCATTACCATTCATGTTGCTGTGGATGTTTATTTAAACATGTATACAAGAGGGTAAAGCCAATGCATATCTCACTGCTGTCCTCAAGACATGAATGCATTCAAGGCTGGCTTTCCTCAAAATCTCATTGTTATTCAATCAGGGGTACCTGCCCAAAAGTACTTTAAGTACACTTAGTATGCAACAAGCACATTTGTTCAAAACAAATGAATGTTTTCAAAAAACATACAAAATATACAGTTTTAGTCAGCCTAAATGCAGTGGAACACCACAGGAGCTGATTAATGTGCAACAAAATACCAATGCAAACATAAAGTGTAGCATAGCTACACATTAGAATGAGTTTTAAACCCAAAGCTTTTAAATAATTGTCTTTAGAACATTCTAAATTGATTGAAGACAAAGAAAGACGTAGGTGTACAGAGCTGCAACACCGATGGGACAGAAGGACAAAACATAACTGATTGTCAATAAGGGAAAAAAGTGGAGGAGGTGATTGCACAGATTTTAAAAGGAGACTAAGTGTACCTTAATAAATGTGTCCACATTTAAATACACCAAGAAATGTCCTTTATGGTAATAAAAGACAACAGCACTGCTCAGACCCAGGCTTTCTGCTAGGAAGCAGGTTCAAACACATTTTCTTTTAGCGGAACAGTTGAACTAAAAATAGATTTGAAGATTACATCTCTGTGACTAGGAAGCTCATCATCAACTCAGCAAACCTGAGTGATCCAGGTTACAAGAGTGTTCATATAAAACAGATGGAGCGATAATTAAAGAAGGAAGCTGGCAAAAGAAACTGATATGAAAATTTGAGCTAATATCAAAATCTGATGTGATGTGAAGATTAGTGTGCGTTTTGATCTCATATTCAAATGATCAAAGCATAATTTTACTTATACTACAATGATAGGAAAAAATTAGAACAATTAAAGAAATACGGGCAAATCATAACAGCTACAATCTTTCTGAGTATTCAGCAATAATATTGCTAATATTATGCTGCCCGAATTTCTTCTATGAGTTACCATGGTGATAGATCCAGGTCAGAAGTGAATCAACTTAATCTTAAACTGATCTCAAACTTCAAATTACCTTGATAAACCTGCTTCATAGTTCAGGCCAAAGGTATGATCATGGCTGATCTGGGTGGAAGTGTTGTAAAACAAACAAAATAAGTTAAAGGCCTCCCTCTAGATTATAAGTGACAATTGTGAGGCTTATTAATTAGCTTTAGTTAAAATACTTGGACAAAAACATCAAAGAAAAAAAAACCTACAAAGCAAGTTTATATATATTCTGATGTGAAAGTGATTTTAAATTTCTTGGCTTTTAGAGACGTCTGTGTTCGAGTCTGAAACTTTTGCCACAAACATGAAAAGTACCGACTGCAGAAGTTCTGGCAGCAGAAGTAACCAAAACAATATGATTATGTAGGTTTACATAATCTGGTGTTTACATTTCAGGCTGTGTTTGGTATTTTATTTGACATTTTGGGATGAAAGGCTAGTAAGGATAGAACATGTATTTGATCAACATCACAGAATGTAAGGCTTATTTAGACTTATTTAAACTTGACAACAACGATCAAAGTGCTCAATGAAATGTGAAGAAAATACTAAAAGAGACAGTTGAGAAGTTACAGCTGACTGGATATATTTTTTTCCATGTAGTTAAGAGCGACTCGCAGCATGAGCTGCAGAAAACATTCCTGGTCATCCTGGTTTTCCAATGCCATGTTACGCCAAATCCGGCGAGTAATGTTAGAAAACAAAGATTTGTAGTTCAACTACAGCCCTCTAGAGACCATGTACCTGAAAATGAGATTTACAAACTTAACTGAAACTTTTTAGGTCTTTGGAGTGTTGTCATTCTGTCGAGTATGAGTCCTGGCTGTTATACTCCGCCGTCTCCATCTTGAGGATGTAGGGAATGATGCTGTCAATAGAGACGCTGCCTATCAAACCAGTGAAGAAGAGTTCCTCTGTGATACTCGAGTTCATTAGACGAAGAGCAGACAGGCGTGTCAGGATGCGTGTTAGTCTGAGGGGAAAAGATTATTTTAGTCAGATTTTGTCCAAAATCATCACTGATGACTTAATTCAGTCAAAATACCTGAACAATTTCTGCTTATATTCATGAAAGTTTAGGTCACAACCATACACAAGCACACATACTCTACACTTTATATTGACTCTCTTATTTTAAAATGGGAGCAATAACAATGACTGTAGTGATGTTTTTTGTCATATTTCTATATTTTATACATTTATTTGAAACTTAAGGTATGAAGAAGCCAGTCTGATTTTGCTGAGTGACCAGATTCACTTTTAGTTTGTTTACTCTTGAAATAATTTATGCCATGAATTAATATCATTAACTGACCTGTATGTGTCTTCAGGATATGTTTTTTGCACATAGTCTTGCAGCTCCATGAGGGCTTTCTCTTGGAACTTCTCAACCTGGCCGCTGCTCTCCACACCTGGGTGATCTGATCATCAGGAAAAAACAAAACAAAACAAAAAAAAAACTACTGAAATCTATAAAAACTAACCTGATTGTGTAGGCTTTTATAATGTGTTTTAAAATAAGTTTCTTGTATTAAATATAGTTCTCACCAGGACTGAACAACACAATAGCCTTTAGGTAGGCGTATTCGTAGCTGTCGGTCTCCAGCCGTGTCATGCTGTTACAAAACTCCTGGAACTTCCAGATGTGCTCCATCACCTGCTTCACCCTCTCTCCAGAAAGTTTGTCTGAAAAAACAAAGAAACTTCTAACATTTCTGTATAGACCCCATGAAACAAATGTAGTCATGGACTTTTGATGAGCAAAAAAAGGAGGTACACGGCTCAGTTTTTTGTATGAAGCCATGTATGCAGATTTTACAAAAATAAAAGGTCTAAATTACTTAATTTTATACTTTGATATTCAGATAAGTTTTACTTTTTTTAACTGCCCAACTAGAAGCAAGCTGTCAAAGATTTACAGAAATAATTTCTGCTTTCATCTGCGAATAGTCACCAAAATAAAAAATAAACAGAGTGATGCAAGACTTATGCATCTTCACAAGAACCTAAAAAATGGGGACTGAGTGTCCTATATAGTCCTTTGTTCCACACACATCTGGTAGAAATGATTGCACTAAATGTCTTCTGCATAGTATCAACTTCCAAAGACCCCCGTTATTGACAAATGCATTTAAGTAAGGCATGTAACAAACAAACAAACAAACTTCCCCAAATATTAATGTTTAAGCTGGATGATAATCAGGGGAACACATTGTCATGTTAATACCTGGGGAATGAAGTACAGCACACAACTCGGAGGTTAAGACATGCAATATGTTAACATGTAGTGCAAGCAACAACTACAATCTAATAAAAATGACATTTCTTTGCTCCTGTTTTCATGTTTGTGTCCTACTGTGAGATGATGACGGGGTCTTTGGTCCATACCGTCCTGGACGCTGCTTTGCAGATGGTTAATGATAGCAGCGAGGATGGTTGACAGGTTCATCACGTGAGCACACTGAGCAAGACCCAGGATGAACAGCTCGTTCCAGCAAGCTCGCACCAAGCTTGTGTTTGCCTCCTGACTGGGAAATACATAAACATGTAAGCCATACCATAAACAAACAGGAGATGGCAGCATTGCAACATGACAGGGAAGCTTTTGTTGTGCCGATTTCTTTTTCTCCCCCACCCAAGTGCTGAGAAGGCAGGAATGGAGCGTGCCCAGTGCATGGAGAGGAAGAGGAGTCTGGACGCCGACTCACAGATGTAGTGTACATTCAGATACTCGGGCATGGGGCTGGGCATGGTCAGCTGGAGCAAACAGAAACAGGAACAAGAACATTACCACCAGGGTTATATTAAAATAATACTGCAACTAATGATTATCTTTGCAATCGATAGTTCTGTTGATTATTTTGACGATCAACTGATCAATCATATTTTAAAAAATTGGCACATTCTGCAGATTTTTCATTAACTACTGCCTTGGAAAATAAAACTTTGGTTTGTTTATTTGGAAGAATGAGGTAATAACAAAGGTTTCTGAGCAAGTGTTTTTCTTATGGAACTGATAACAGAGTTTTCAGGGAAGATGTTTTTCTTCTCTTTCCAACCAAAACTCCTTTGAACCAGGTTTGATTTAGGGACAGAGGCACCAATTAACCAGAGATCGGAGAAACTTAGAGAAACTCCCTGCAGGAGAGAGATGGGTGGAAGGCACCGTGTACATGACTGAGAGATATACAAGAACTGTATGTTTTAAGTTTCTCTCTTGCTTTTCTTTTCTCACACGCTGTTCTCTGATACTTACTCTGATTTTCTAAATAAAATATCTAAAGACAAATACGCATTTCTCTGATTGATTCAGTGTATCACTCACTCCCGAAAACAAAAAAGATTTTTTCTAACCACCACTTAAGCATTTTTCTATGACATTTGTAATACGTTAAAAGATGAACCTAAAAATATTTACAGACAAAGAACGGTTTAATATTTTAATGGCAACTTTTGTATATTATCATTTATATATTATATATATATATGTATATTGTTTGACTCTTGCTGTTGCAGCAGCAAAAAAAACACAACATCGCCAGGCTACCCAAGAAGACATTTGACATAAGTTTATTTAAGATTTGCATGTGTCCTATTTTCCATCTCAGTGGCTTTAGAAGACTCCCTCCACTCACCTTGAAACCAACATGGCTGTCGGTGAGCAGCGGTCCCTCCACCTCGATGATGGGTGTCTCTTGGTCCCGTCCAATCAACTGGATGGTAGTCCCACTGACACACTGCGACTTCTCAGCCAGGTTCTGTTCTGCTCCTGCTTCAGGTGGGTTAAAGACTTTGGCCAGAGTGTCAAAGGCACTGCATTGAAGTACATATAAACACACAGACACATACATCTTTAACTCAATTAAGAGCATAGTCTAGAGCAACAAATAAGAAAGTAGATTTCCCTCCTTTTTAATCTACTAAATCTAATTACAGTAAAACCATATAAATATTTTCTGAAGGACCTGAGATGAACGTCAAGCTGAAATACTTTGAATATGACCAACTGACCGTGTTATCTCGCTTGCAGACTGCTCCTCCTGCTGGCTGTCTGAGGTATCACCATTGTTCAGGCTTTCTTTCAGGGAGTCACTCAGGTTGGCAAGTGATGTCACAACATTGGCAAGCGTTCCCAGGTTTCCGTGCTCAGAATCCATCTAAAGCAAACACTTAATTCTCACATTATGGCATCAACTTCAGCCAAAGACATTTATGCTGGAAGTTGTTCAAAGAAGCAGAGAACAGAGTGAGGGAACAGAGCACTGTGTGTCTTCATAATCAGATGTACCTTGGAGTCTGTTGCCAACAGCAACGTCCCATCAGCCTGAATAACCGGCTGCTGGATATTAACCAGCATTCCCTGGTCCAGCAGGCTGGATCTGTACAATAATACAATGATAACCTGAGTAAATAAAAAAAGCAGTTTTCACATTATGACTTCATTTATTGCAAAGAATTGCTAAGAATATCCAAATCAACGTGGCTATATGTAAAAAAGTAATTGCATGAAGGATTTGGATAGCTTTTGTTTCTTTAAAAATAGAACTATCGCTTATACTATCATTGCCTAGTATTAATAATTGTTTAAACAAGCCAATTATTGATGCGCTGATCATATAGTGCTAAAAACAAAGTACTTGTTTATCGCACTATATATGAACAGATCTCATTTCTGCTGACCTGGAACCATCTGTATCCGTATCGGAGATAAAGGTCGGTGTAGCGATAAGTGGGCTGTTGAGATCCTTGCGGATGTAGATCTTCTGGGTGGAGGCAGCACAGTTGGAGTGTCTTTCTCGGGGAACAACGTCAATGGGTTTCCTCTCACTCTGGACAGCTAAACATTTACACCAGGCAGAATGTTGTTACTATTATTTTGGAGTCATACAACAACAACTACTACTACTACTACTGGTAATAATAATGACATAAGAAATTGAAAAGAAATTGATCCTCAGATATTTACTGCTCCTTAATATAACACCATAATAATATAATACTTAAGATAATACTTAAGATAAGTATAAAAAAGTATAAATAAAGTGAAAATAATTAAAGATCAACAGAAAAGAAAGTTAGTACTTTTATCAGCAAAATGGCAAAAAGACCTGATGGACTCCTGCTTTAAAATGTCTTGACAACTAGGCATTTACTAGGGCAATACTTGTTGCACAGTTTCAGAGCCACTCTCTTAGAAAGTATAAGTAAAAAGGAAAGCAATGTTGTTCGGACTTCCGTAACCCAACTAATTACATTCGTTTAACTGTAACTGAAATAATATTAGGGTCTCAATCTGGATGTAAACTCACAATCAGTTTTCATCCCCATCTTAAGACATTTTCTCAGCCGGCAGAACTGACAGCGGTTGCGGTGATGTTTGTTGATGACACAGTCCTGCTTACTGCGACAGCTGTAGGTCAGATTTTTCCTCACACTCCGCTTGAAGAAACCTTTGCATCCCTCACAGCTGACAGCTCCATAGTGACGCCCTGAAAGCATAAAGAAGTGTTTGAGTCCTGGTGCCGACAGAGCAAAGCTGAACAGCTGAAAGGTAGAGTACCTGAAGCTTTGTCGCCACACACCACGCAATATTCCACCGGCTGAGATCGACTCAAATCTCCTGACTGTCCCAACAAACGTTCCATTGACACTGGATCTGTGACGATCTGAAAGGAAAAGGCAAAAGCAAACTCATACTTTACAAGTTGTCCCTTTAATGGCCCACATAACATCAAAGATATATCTAAAAAAAACAGTAAAAATCATTAAAAGGAAGGATGCCCCAGCAGATTTCTCAACATTATGCAGCAGGAGGGCATATATTGGGACAAATATACCTGTATCCTTCCTGGCATCAGGGTGTCTGCAGCTGTGAAGATGACCTGCTTCGAGCTGCGAGTCTCCGGTGAGGCCAGGATAACCTTGCTCGCCCCTGAGCTGTCAGCCGTCGTCAGGATGAACTGCTGCTTTGAAGCACTGGACGGGTTCATCGCTGTCACGATCTGGATCTTCTGACCCGTCTGCTGGTCGGTTACAATCTGAAGAGTCCAGGGACAGAAGAGGGAGACAGAAAACATGTGTGGTTAATGTAAATAAGTAATAAAAGAAGAGATATGTTACATGTGGTTAGGTCAACCAGTATCTGCATGTTATTGCACTGTTTATTCTATTACCTGTATTCGCTGTGGTGTTGAGGCAGGCTCTGCAGAGATGACCCGAAAGCGCTGAGGAGACTCACCCATCACTGGATCTGATGGAGAGCATGACCCCTAACCCAGTTAAGCACAAATAATTTTTGTCAGCTAGCAAAGACAAAAATAGTTCTTAAATCTGGAATCCACAGAAATATTATTACCGTACATAATACTTTATGAATCCATTAAAAGAATCTGACTGTGATGTGAAACAAAACAGGAAGAAAGCCTTTCTCTGCAAACTGACCTCTGCCTCATGCTCAGAGTCTGATTTCTGCTGAGAGAGCAGATTCAGGTTGGTCGCCATGATCAGACGGAGTCATTAGTGAGGTCTGCAGAGGAATGCAAGACACTTTATTCAACAACAGGTTTATTTTTTTATATACCGGTAACCAAATTACAGGGGTGTGATATATGCATCTTTTCTTTCATAAATCCTGATAATAGTTTTGTTTTGAATTTGTTTCTGAGCGATCACTTAGACTAAATTACACCAGCTATGAGTTCACCTAAAAAAGGTCAAATGTGAAACTGCAACTGTATTTTGAAAGATACTGACCTTCTTTGTGGCTATTCTGAACACATTCAGTACTAAAGCTCAAGGCAGCCAGGTTTGATTCTATTGGATCATGAATACACAAAAATAGTACAAAAATTGTCATCATTTGCACCTTTCTGTAATCACGTTTTCATTTTTACACCTTTACATAACCTTTATTAGTCAGTGTCACTTTAACAAAGTCTCCCGCTGCAGCTGATTAATGTACCTGCAGTCGTCCACAGGGAGGAGCGTGAGGCTTCATGTTGTTTACAGATTGGCTGAACAGTTTGTCCATCAGTAACTTCACTCCAAACACAAAACAGAACAAAATGGAGAATCTGGCGTTTGGCCAACATAACCGCAGACGTTATGATAATTGGTATAATGAAGCAATTTTCTTAATAGACAGTGGAGAGGGTGACATCTAATATTCTGATTGGAGATGCAAAAAAAACAGCTTTTCCAAATAAATCTCTGACACAGACATTTCCATTCACTCGTGTCAGCTGGATGGCAAAGGTAAAAGGGTCGAGTTCATCCGGTGCTAGCTGCCGCCGCTAGCTAGACGCAAATAAACCTATGGTAGGCTATGGAGCAACAGCTAGCTGTGTCTGCCTCTAAGATTCACAATGCAGAGAGCACAACAAATCAACAGCGTTGTCATGTAATTAATAATCAGCTAAGGCGTCTGTGCCGAAAGCCAGACTGCGCGCAGTTTGTTTCTGTTCATCCCCGGAGGTTAAGCACTCGCAGCCGGACAGGCAGCTAGCCGCTGTTTTGTGACCCAGCGCTGCTCCTTCATTGGGCTTTAATGCTTCCAGTCCGGGACTGACACTCACCTCAGAGGAACGCCGCTCTCAGCTTTAAGGCGCTCGGTTGTTTTATAAAAAAAATAATTGTTATTTTCTTCTGTTAAAGGTCATAGTTCGTGACCCCCGCACCAACAGCGCGTTGATGATGATGATGTTTTTTTCCCTCTTCTTCTTCCTCCTCCCTCTCTGTCCGCGTGCCTCAACCCCCCCACTCCAAGCTTTAGCTCGAGCCAGACAGCGTTGACGTCATAATGTCTGAGGACTTGTCAAATTATGCGTATTAAAAAAATAACGAGATAAAAACAATTTCAATTTTGGTACTATTTAGCTTTCTTGATAGGTTTCTGCGTGTCATTGTGTGCGTGAATAGTAATAACTGATTTCATTGTAAAGTGTCTCTGAGTGTCTTCATAAGCGCTATATAAATCTAATGACATTTCATTTATTTTCTGTAAAATTAGTGTATTTCCCCCTGTCATGTTTTCTGGTTTTGCTAAATTATGATTATGTGAATTATAGTTAATTATACTTTCTATATTGTTTTGCAGGCTTTAAAACTCAATCCGTATTCCTTAAGGACAATGGCCATCACAAAGCCCTTACTCCAGTGGGTTGTCGGTAGATCTAAAAAGGTGTGTGCAGCCTATAAAGCTAACTAAGTTCACCAGTTCTGTCAGGAGGAATGCACCAGAACTCCAGCACACTATGAGAAGTTTGAGGAAGGAAACATTTGACCCAAGTCATCCAGCTTAAAAGACAATCACCTACTGACCAAATTCAAAGAAGGTTACAAAACTCTCTAAAAAATGTTCTTGATAGTTTTTCTGGCTGGCATTTAGCAAGTAAAAATTATTTGTGGTAATTCTAAACAACCTAAAACCAGAAGAATTTGTTCTGATTTAACTTCAAAATGTGTATCTTCATATAGATTTGAACTGCATTCATCATGATCAGATACACTGAGTTTTTTTTTCTTATAATTTTGACTTCAGCTTTCTAAATGATTTAAATATTACACTAGGTCAGTAAGAAAGTAAAACATTCCGTCTCCTGAAAAACATAGCCTCAGCACTATATTGAACAGTATATACTGTGCTGTATTGTACAGTATGTACATACTTGCTTAGTGCTCATAAATTTGCAAAATGCGCCCTGTGGTTCTGTTGGAGTGTTAAGGAAGCTTTGCTAATGGCTTTTAGCTCATCTGCATTGCTGGAGCTGGCATATTTGATCTTCCTCTTAACAATACTCCATATATTTTCTTTGGGAGTTTGGTCAGGTGAGTTTGCTAGCCATTCAAACGCAGTGATATTACAGTCATTAAAGGAAATACTGGTACTTTGTAAGTTGTCAAGTCCTGCTGGAAAATGAAAATTTGCATTTCTCTTAGTAGACACTAAAATTGTCTACTAGATTACTAGAATGTTCTAACTCTAGGAATAAAGTTAGAACATGAACTGTTTATAGACTAAACAGTCCATTGTTAAACCAGCAGATCACAAATTAACAGACTGGAAACTTCATAGACCTCAACCAGCTTGGATTCTGAACCACTCCACTCTTGTTACAGACAAAGCATTGCTTGGACCTCTGAGCACCAGTTCAGTCCAATTTCTCCTAAGCTCCAATGAAACACTGCTGACCATCATCTAACTGGCTTAAAATAAAGAATGCAACAGAGGCAGCCCATATCCTGTTCATGCCTGTCCATGATGTGACTGTGTGTTCTTGTAGGGACCACTATAACAATTTTCACAAGCAACAGGAGGTCATTTGTGGAAAGTGAAGACATTTTCTAGTCGTCATTTTTTATTAATTTATTTTCCAATTCTACTGAGCTCTACCAGTACGGTTTAGAGTGGTATGGTGTGTATTATGTTTCAGATATGTTTAGGAATAGACTTAAAGTTTGGGAAAATGTCTGGCATACTTATAAAGTCTGTATTTATTTGTTTTATCTGTGTCATATGTGTCACAGCTGACAACCATTTTTAGGGTAACAACATGTGTTCTTTATGTGTGTAGTGAAAGTTAAAAAGAAAAGGTAAGCGGTAAGTCATAAAGCCTTACAGGTAGATTTAAGGATAAGCATAAATGCTTACTTATTGAATATAAATTTAAATTTAGATGTTTCTGTCATAAAAGGAAACATGAACGAGTACTTTTTTCATGAAATGTTCTCTTTCAAAGTTCGAAATCAGCCATATATGCAGTGTTTACCAATGCAATTTAAGCAAACATCTTTTTTTCTTATAATGTAAAAAGATTTTTGTTTGTGTTGAATTTCAAAGAATACAATGCAGTGGGTCCAACAATGGCTGAGTCCCCAAAATATAAACACCACACAAAGATTAGTGTATTTGTTTAACTGCTTGGTGGTCATTAATTAATAGAAATAACCACATGGAATGTATCACACTGTGTGCAATGGATCCTGCACAAGTTTTTTTTTAATCAACTTTAATAATTTATTGGAATGGACGTGAAACCAAGGAGTTGATCTTAAAGGATGGTTTGAAACAAGACAGAGTGACAACCAAGCTCTATTAATCATACTCAAGAATAGCCAGTAGGTGTCGCACAACGTTCAGCTGTAAGGATGACAATAGGCGTACACGAGAGCTTCTGTCACACAACGCTTAATGAATAACATCCTCATACTTTCATCAGTCCATTTTTTTTCTGTTCATCTTATCATCGATGTTTGATTCGCTTAATCCTAGGTGTTGTCTTTACCGGACTCCAAAAACGGACAGCAAATATTCTCTGCGGACATTCAGTAAACGTTGTGTGGATGTTTTCTGAACCTTCAATGCATGATCGGATGAATATTAAAATATTATCAAAAACTGGCCTGGTGCGCCTCAGCAGGATATCGGACGTCCCATCAATTTGTGGGGGAGAATCACTGAAGCCGTTCAATCAGAGGACCGGGGCGCAGAGGTGCTGCCTGACCTCTTCACAGCGATAAAAAAAGAAGCAAAAACTGCTGCGAGCCGCTGCCAGATCGACCGCTCCATTTGCGCAACTGCACCTCCATCCAAATCAAAGACAAAAGGCTGCAGTAGAAACGAATAGCTGCCGGACCTGCCGCAGAGAAAGGTGGAGGAGAGTGCAGCGGACCCAGAGGTGAGAACAAGCCGCAAGTGGAATGCGTCTTCACGTTCAGCAACGATAGGAGTGGAGCGGGAAAAAGCAGCGAGAAGACAGGAATATTTCTTTTGTTGCTTGTAACACTAGCAGCAGCAGAGAAGGACATGATGATGGTGATCATGGTCGGAAGGGGATGTTGCAAGCCCAGGTTAGGAAAGCGTGGAAACAGGACGGCAGTCTTTCCGTCCCTGTGTGGGATCCTGGCATGCGCCGCGGTGCTCGCGCTGCTCTTCCTGGACATCATTGAGACGTGGGTCACCTCGATGGGCATGAGCAGGGCGGTGGAGTCGCATGTCGCCATCGTCTCACCCCAGAGCCTACCCCCCTCCAGACCCGAGGAGTTCCTGCTCATGCCCAGCCCGCTGGTGTGCCAACGCGCCAAGCCTTACCTCATAACCATAGTGACCTCAGCACCTAGCAATCAGCGGGCTCGTCAGGCCATCAGGGACACCTGGGGCGGACAGATGGAGGTGCGGGGCCTGCGGGTCATGACCCTCTTCATGGTGGGCGTGGCCTCTGACCCCGGCCTGGGAAAGCTGCTGATAGAAGAAGCCAGGGAGAAAGGAGACCTGATTCAGGGCCGGTTCTTGGACTCCTACTCCAACCTTACTCTGAAGACCCTGGCCATGCTGGGCTGGGCTCGCAGGTTCTGCCCTCAAGCTCACTTCCTGGCCAAAGTGGACGATGACGTCTTCTTCAATCCCAGCGTTCTTCTGCACTTCCTAAACAAAAGCCGGAACCCTTACGAGCAAGGGGACTTGTACCTGGGTAGAGTCCATCTCCATGTGGCCCCAAACCGCGACCCAGACAGCAAGCACTACCTCCCCTCAGGGGCCTACCCTTTGTCTGTGTTCCCCGACTATTGCAGTGGCACAGCCTATGTCTTTTCTCGCTCTACATTGCTTAAAGTTGCCCTTGCAGCTTCAGCATCGCCTCTGTCTACTCCTTTGCCCCCCGAGGATGTGTTTGTTGGCCTCTGCGCCTACGCTGCTGGAGTGAGGCCCTCACATTGCCCTCTCTTCGGTGGGGGCCCACCTGTGCCATACGGACGCTGCTGCTATCAAGCTATGGTGTCCGTCCACCAAATCACACCCAAAGAGATGCTGGACTACTGGAAAGATGTCCATTCATCCCCCACCTGCTCTTGGCTGAGTCAGCGAGCTTCTCTGGGGATGTGCAAAGTCAGGGCGATGCTGGGCTCAGCTCTGGGCCTGGAGAAATGACCGTGACTGCTATTAGGAGGTTATAGGACTCACTGGCGCTCTGCCTCGCACAACTGTTCTACAAGCTGTGAATCTACCTGCACTGATAGCATTTAGGCTAATTGTCATCATTAGAGCTTTATTTTTATAAGAACGTCAATTTTTGTTTCCCCTCAGAAAACAGGATAATTTCAGGTTTTCTAAATCTTCGTCTTACAGCATCTAGTTTCAACAATGTGCAGCTGAGAAACAAATATAAGCATGCTGCCTATACAACTGCTCATGATGAAGGCACATAGGAGAAATGCTTTCAGAATCCGACATCTGAGTCCGATATCTAAACGCCAAAACAAGCAGTCCATTACAAGCTGCTTTAATTTAGAACTTAGTCTAAAACCCTAAATGCATGTATTGCAAAATATTAGCATTAGATTCAGTTCCATCAAACACAGGAAAAATACCCCAAAATAGAATTTTAATTTCTAAAGTTTATTATATGTATGACATTTAAATGGTGGCACTTAGAAGGTTGATAAAAAGTGAGGTTTAAGTGATCAGCTCCAGTGACTGAAAGTCACTGATAGCTGTCTCACAAATGAAGAGCTGCACTGTACTGTTAATGGGGGAAATAATTTCACTAAGGATGCGCTAGAATTTTGGTGTGCCTTGTTAATAAAAATAAATATTTATTATGAACTGTTGGATGCATACATTTCCTGAGTGTTTTTCTTTCTTTTTTTTCTCACTCAGGAAATGTATGAATCAAATTCTGGCACCAATAAACGATCATGTGTGAGATAAAACTGGTCTGCGTATTTTCCTTTCAGTTTCTACAAATCATCAAGATCAAATAATCCTGAATGATTCCGAAAATAAACCTCCAGTTTACACAACTTAATTATGACCAGAGTATGGATGGCATCAGTCGAGTTCAGAAAAATTGCTTCAGGCCACATAATCCCATGAATACCCGAGGCCATAAACCCTTTTTTATATAAATAACTATAAATGCTTCTTTGTGCTCAGAATAAACAGTTTCCAGACAAACATAGACAAATAACTCAGAAAATGCGCAGGTTGATTTGGATAGCTTTTCTCCATTGAAATGAAAGTATTTATTGAGAAAGAAAGTTTTATTTCTTGCATTTACACAGGTTATATCTCTCAGATTTCAAGGTTAATTTTATCATTCAAACCACTTCAAAGTGATTTAAAAAGAAAACAAAATAAACATGTAAAATGTTAAAGTTTTTCTTGGCTCTGTATTTTTCCAGGTATGTTTTTTTAGAGAAAGTGAGGCTTTAAAACCTAAGAACACAGAACCTACTGTCAAGCATTCTGGAGGCAGCATTATGCTGTGACAGTCGTTCACTGTCTCTTATTGCAATGTAAGGTACATGGAATATGAAGAGAGACAGATTACGACTAAACACATATATGTGTCAACACTTAAATATGTCAGACAGACAATGTTTTTTCCAAGCAGACAACTGTACGACTTTTGCTTTTGGGCAATGTGGTGAAACCTGTTAGGACTTTACCCGTCAGAGGCGCAACCAAGCTAATTTGCTTACAGTTATTCATTTAAGCAAAACTTGAATAAAGACAACTCTGCTTTTTTGATACCGCCTACTTCAGAAGTTTAAAGTCTTTTAACATGCCTGTCTTATTTCCTAACACATACAAAGTCCTTCTAAATCTTTCAGAGGCGTGAATCATGTTGGATTTAACAGATTAAGCTTACAATTTGATAATTTGCTGTCAAAAATCAAAAGGAAGTTTTAGGTATCTGTTTTATAATATTTAAACAGAATCCAAAATACATTCGTGAATTTAAATGGATTTACAGTATCATTTCCTTGAACATTTTATATTCTTGCATTTATCCCTTTAAATTGTTATCAAGCAACACTTTGCACAACATTTTGTTTCTATAAAAATATGAAACAAATCATCTCAGCAAAAGAGCCACAACTGACAAGGTCAAAGATGCAGGGAAAGTTTTTATTGGTAGTAAAAGAAGAATCTGGGTGACTGCTGTCATCCACCACATGATCACAAACAGGATCTGCTTCAGGCCACAGTCAATAAGTAGAACAGACCAACCGGTGCTCTCAACATTGATTTCATGAACTATTTCCCATTACAATCCAGGCCAGATGTTGCACCCTGAAGCTACTCAACACCAAGAACTTCTGCTTTTGATGTCCCAGTAGACCTCTGAGTCCTAAAAAAAGTTTCAATGTCAAGGATCCCGCCCACTGAATGTCTCTGAGTTTGAGTTGCACAAAGAGTCCTTTTCTATTTTTTGAATCTGTCCAGAGCAGATCTTTTTCCAGACAGTGCTGCTTTCTTCTCCTTCATCCTCGTTCTCTCTTCCTCCAGTTTCATTCTGTCCTCCACAGTTTTTCTGATAACGTCCTGCAACAGCCAGCAAGCAAACTGGATTATACATATTCTGGAGAACAAGTAGGTGGTTTTAATGACATGAACAAGATCTACAAAAAAAGGTGATCACAAAAATTATCCTTTGATAATGAATAAGAAATGTAATGGAGTTTGACGGGTTCTGTTGGATTAAGAGGAATGAACCTCAGATTAAAATTTCCATACTAGCTCCCATTTCTAAGGTTGTTGGTAAAGAAACCGATGTGATGGCTTTCTTTTACACAATGTAAGACAGTAAAAAAAAAGGACTTGGGATGCATCTAGATACAGCAGCTTTAAAAATATACTCACCTCTTCATCTTTTTCTACATTTGTTGAATTACAATCACAAACTTCAATGTCTTTCATTGTGATCAACACAAAGTAGAGTATAAATGTGAAGTGGTAGGAAATAAATATTTTATTCATTTCTAATGTATAAAAATCTGAAATGTGTGACATGCATTTGTATTCTCCCCCTTTATTCCTGTACCCTGCAATTAAAAGTAGGTGCAAACAGCTGCAGTCAGAAGTTGACTCCAGGTCATTTAAACCTAGCTGCTCTGAGAAGGTCTCAATAAAAACATTCCACATTGGTACAGACTTAGTTTTCCACTGTTTGACCATTTATGTACTTAGGTTGTTCTTAAAAGTATAGAATACCAGTAACTGTAAAGGGACAACAGAGAGAACAGGAGGACAATGGAACAATATATTGAATGATTGATAGGATAGAACAATAGAGGGGTAGACAAAAACATAACAACTAAAAAGCAATAGCGTCAATCAAATCACCTTCATGTGATAGAATGACCTAGTCAAACTCCAGACCAAATCCTAACAGAGAATATATGGAATGAGCAAAGCTTCTGGCTTTTTGACGATCCAAGCTGGTAGAGATATACCAGCTGTAATTTGTGATATTACAACAATTTTGACTCAATGTATAAAAATTCATATCACATTGTTCAAACGTTATTTGTGCAAAATAATGCATGTGTTCCTGTCCACTTCACAAGTATCCACTACTTTGTCGGCCTACCACAGAATCCCGCAGAAGTACTTCCTTTTAACTGTGAAAAATGAGGAAATGTTACAGGGCCAACTTTAAGGAACTGCTTACCCTCTGGTCCTCATGGGCCACTTGCCTCTTCCGCCTTTCAATACCAGCAGCAGAACTGCGACCTTTTTTCTTATGTTTCGGAACAAATTTCTCTTTGCCAAGTGGATCAAAGCCCTGAAAGAGAAGCCTTATGCTTTGACAAACTGCACATTTTACACCTTGAGTGTAAAATGTTTGCATATCATTTACATATCAGTAAATCATATCAAGAGATGCACCTAAAAAAAAAGAAAGTGTACCAACTGACCAGAGCTTCGACTCTGTCTTGATGCCTCTGCTCAAAGGTAGTACGATCAACATGACCCAGCTCTGAGGGGTCCAGCGTAATGAGTTCAGGCTGAATCTTCTCCAGCAGAGCCTTGACCTCCCACTCCTGCCTCTGCTTTGCACTGCGGTAAGGATTTGCATCCAGACCGTCAAAGTTAGGCTCACCAGCGCCTGTCATCATAAAAAGGAAAAAAGCACAGTAAACAAACAACAACGACTTTAGAAAACTTTTTTTTATAGAATAATATTTCTATTTATATCCAAAACAAATAAACTATTTAAAAAAATTATTGGATTATTTTGTGCTGCAAAACTGTTTCATGCTTCATCAGACACCAAACAATCAAAGAAACTAGTGCAAAATTTGGTCTTTAATTTTTCTTATTGGCATTGAAACTTTATAGTGAAAAATTGCATACATGAAGGCAAATGTCCATCCTTGCTCACAAGAACCCATGCATGAGCACAGAGATTATGCAAAACCTCTTTGCAATGCTACCACTACCCTTTTAAAACCCCATTTTGGGTTTCAAATGCTTTCTAGTCAAAAGTTTTAATACTTCAGAGTATTTGTGCATGAAAGCTCAAACTTTGCAGAGTTTATGAAAGCTTCAAAGACAAGCTGACCTGGTACGAGCATGCTGGTGAAACCTTCTCCATGTCCAATTCCGAGGACATCCTCAAAGGGACAAAAGCCAAGTCCCCAAACTGATCCTCGCACACGGTGAGCCATGTAGGGTTTAGTGACTGGTGTGCTCCACACATCCCTGTAAACCTGGAGAGAGAGATTAAGAAAGTTACCAACATTCACTGAAAGGATTTATAAATTACTTTCTAAAACAAAAGAAAATACAAGTTCTGGAAACATCCTGCTAAATAATCCTGTTCCTCCAACAGGAAACAGAAATATTTAAATCAACTCCACCAACTGTGATAAGAGGGATCCTCACATATCTAGCAAAAATCATCCCAGAAGATGATATCTAAACAAGGATGATATGTAAACAAGGATGAGGCATGTATAATCTTGACCAGGTATGGAACAGAAAGAAAAACCATACAAAAATTAAAACTTGTACACCAAATTCTTGTTTTAAAAAAATATTGTAGAAGTTTAGAAACATATTTTAATCCTGGAAAAGAACACTTAAAAGGCATCAATCAAAAAGAAAAAAAGAAATCACATTTTCCCATACAGACTAACTGAATTGCATGTGGTGGATTAATTTGGTTATTTGTTATTCACCTCAACATAACAGTTCAAAAAGAACTATTAAACAGTTTTTGAACTGTTAAACAGTTCATTTAACTGTTAAACAGTAAAAAGAACTGTTTAACATAAAAGTAGATTTGATCTACTTCACCCGTTTCCAGTACATGTGGCTTCACACCTACTTTAGCTGGCCAGGTTGCGTAAAGCATTTAATTTGTAAAAGGTACATACTGCAGCTTTCAGATCACTTCTTAAAATGCTGCAGTTTCCAACCCACATCAAGATAGTGAAGGCCCATTTCCTTGCAATCAGATGGCTAACTCTGCAGAGCTTTGCAGACAGTCACCTGAACTATGTCCCCCGTGGCTGCGGACAGCAGTCCTCTCTGGCTCAGAGACAAACATGAAGCTCCAGTAGGAAGGAAGTACGACCTGAGGGGCTTGAAAGCTCTGATGTCAAAGACTTTCATTTTTTTATCCATTCCAGATGTAATCATGTATCTGCCGGAAGACACAAAAAAGCCCCGAAAGTCATCATGAAAGGTTGCTTTCTAAACAAAGTTACAAAATTACAGTGCAGATTAACATGCTGTTGGTGTAATAAAAAACGCAGACAGCACTTGACTGTCATCTTAGTTTTTTGTGTTTTTGTTGAATAATCTTCACATCTGACAAATTATTGGAGCAATAAAAGCAAAGCAAAATACTTATTTTTCTGTCAAGAGAGCTGACAAATATAAATGATGAAGGAATAAACACAAAACATAATAAACACAAAAAGAAGGCATTTAAATGCCATTTCTACTGCAGCTAATGTTACAAGCATTTACACGCTTTTAACTCTAATTTTTTTCGACAAGAAATCTAAGAATTTTGCATGTGACTCACGTGCCAGTTGTATCCACAGTGACTGAACGGACGCCACCCTGGTGACAGAGCATTTTGACCAGGGCTTCTTTCTGATTGGGTGACCAAAGCGTAACTGTGCCATTGGGGTGGCCGAGGTGGATGACAGCATTGTGAGGGTTCTGGCACATCACATCAAGCCGGCCAGTCTTGGTGCAGATGGCTGCCACCTCTTTTCCAATGGACACATCCAAGTACTGCAGGAAGCCCGTTGCACTCTGCAGGCAAGAATGAACAAACTAGAATAATTTGGGGATAAATGGGTTCTAACCAATAAAAACACCAATTCTGGCATAACAATGGGTAGGTGATGCATGATGTTCCATATTTTCCTTTTGTCTATAACCCCTTAACATCACTGACCCATTAAATAACACATGGGTTAATCTTAATTCCATAGAAAGTAGAACCATAACTGCCCAGCTACGTTTACAAAGAAGCAGACCTTAACACACCCATTCATTAAACTTGGCTAAGTAATGCAAGAGAAAATTAATCTGAAGATTCACCTTAAAGGCAAGGCAATATGCATTTCCAGACAAAATGTGCCATTTTATAGCACAATCAAGTATCAAGTACGACTTAAAAGAAGTTTGACTTTGTAATTTGACACCATAATATAAACCTGTCTTGTAAAGTGCCTCAGTATGGTATTTGTTGTGATTTAGCGGAACAATACATTTCTAAGCTGAATGTGGGAAAGTTGAAGAGGACATGAATAGGCTTGCAATATGTTGCACATTTGGGAATTTAGGTAATGACAAGTGTGGGTAAATTGCTGCAGGGAAACTCTACAGTGCATGAATTCACACGCTGCATGTTCAGAGAAAATATTTCTCCCCTACACTTGGAATAGGCTATTTGGAAAAGCATCTGGCCTGCTGTGCTGGATAACATCTAGACCAGACACAGCGATGCCACAATTACATTTTTGAGCTGCTGTAAACTCTGGCTATCAGAGACAAAGCAGTGAGATTAAATGTATTATTAAATTTGAGATTTTATCACAATCTCAAATTGTGGGACGAGCAAACAAAATTACCAAGATGAAGAAGGTCAGTTGCTCTTAATGGCACAGCAGGAATGGAAGGACTTATGGGATTTAACGCCACACCATTTTGTTGTTTGCCACTATGAATCCATATCAGGTTCACAATCTGATATCTACTATGATGTTTGGAGAAGATCTAGGTCTGAGCCTAGTCATACATCACAAATGAGAACTGCGTGTCTCAAAACTCACCGCTGTCGCTAGGAGAAAGTGGTACGGGAGGAACTGCATTCGTAAGACGTCATTAAACTTACGAATGCAGTGCAACTCTATTCCATTAGAGTCATAGATGTAGAGCCACTTCTTCTGAGCCACAGCAAACATGTGTTCAGTGTGGAGCCATCTGGAGAAACACAGACCAAACTCTGTAAGGCTTGGAAACACACAATTTGTGCACAGTGCAAATGTTTTTGTGTTTTTCTTTAAACTTACTTGACATCATTGACAGACTCCATGACGTTTAGCTCACACATGAGCTGCTTGGACTGCCAGTCAACACAAGCTACATGGCCTCTCCTTCCACCCAGCAGCAGATGGCTGAAGCAAAAACAACACAACATCATGAACAATGATAACGATGAAGGAAGCATCATGACTTTCAAACTCAACATGAAACCAAAAAAGCTTTCTGGGGGAAAAAAACCCCCAAAACTGATGCAAAATTAGACCCCTGCCCCTAAAAAATGAATTTTTTGTCCAGATGTTTCTCAGCATTTTTAAATAAAGAATAGTGTGTGAGTTTTGAATTTCATGACTCCTGTGCATCACTACACACTTACAAACTAAAAAGTCCCATCTGGTTATAATGGGTTGCAGAAAACTACAGAAAAAACATTTAATTATTAACAGCAAACTTTAACAATATGGAAATACTTCTATAAGGGCGAAAAGATTTTGGGCATATTTAATTATTTGGCTCCAGGAAGTGCTTTAGGGTTAGGGTTAACTAACTACATATGTATTTTTTTACTGAAAGAGCCATATAACAAACAGAAATAAAAATTGCCCTGAAACATAATCACACATGCCTTTTTATCCTACCTAGAACCATTTATTACTGTATGACTGGTAAAATGGCTGAATTTATACATATATCTGCATTCTTATTTATAAGACATATATGTAGACATATCTGTTTTATTTCCTTTGTAAATTTTTGCATGCAAGCAGAATGATGGCACTTAATGCAAGAAGCACAAGCAGCTGAAAGGACAGACAACATGGGTGAAAACCACATAGAGCTAGAAGGGTTCAAGCAGGCATCAGTTTGTATAGTGTTTCTGAGCATCAAGTTGTTTTTCTGTTCCTGGGGGAAAGAGCTTGTACTCGTCTGTAGACAGGATGTGGTTAACTGTGAAGTGTAGGAAGGAAGTGCGATTCTTCATTTTTAGAGCCTTGCTTCTCATTTGAGTCAGAAATGACTCAAATGAGTCATCAAAGGTGAGAAATGCTCCCATCTTTGAATAAAGGGCATTTCTCAACAGTTTTCTCTAGCCTTTATAAAAGAATTTCCACAACATTGGACAAGTAGTCCAATCATATTTTCCGAATATAAATTTCACTTGTTTCTCTTGTAAGAGCTTTGAGGTGATTAATACAACAAAGCAGGCATCATCTGTGTTTCATGATTATATTGCTCATGATCTGAAAAGATGCTGAGCTGCTTAGTTTAAAATCTCATGGTGACAACGGTAAGGAAAAAAAGTGAATATGAATCATAAATATCTGCAGGCTGACAATTAAAAATGTTATCAGCAGCTCTGTTGTTACTGTCCCTGTTCATGCAACATAAATTATGTCTCATAGATCATAAGTCCAATAGCATGTCGATACTCACCGTCCTGTTCTGCTGTAATCCAGGCGATATGGACCAAACTGACACAGTTTTAGACTAAAATACTGTAAAGAGAGTAAAAAAAAACAATTAGAGTTAGCAGGACTGGCAAAAAATGCAATGAGTACCATCCTTTTTGCAAATATGGCTTGGCGCAATAAAACGTACTGTACAATGCAAATGGCATTGAAACAGCTTGATTAAACAAAAGAAAATAACTAAATGTGAAAAATAAAACTGCAAATGGCTTGCTTGCTCATAGTTTTAGGTCAGTTAAGATTATTCAAATTATTTCAATCTTCCTGCACAGAACCTGCACAACAATAATGAAGCTTCTAAGAAAACCAAAACATGGAGACTCGAAAGTAACAGGACTGATGCAAAGGGATAAATAATCAAGACTAGAACACAAATAGAAACATTAAAAAAAAGACATGGACGGACACCAGGGTAGCTCTGAATAACAATGACAAGATCAATAAAACAAAATTAGGAATAAACAGAAAATTATGGTGATGAAACAAAACTGTAACAAAACCACTAAAGACCCAGAGACCACATGTGTACTTCTAATTAACATGAAAGTTGTGACTAAATTTAATGCATTGCAATCTTAAATTATGTTCATTTCTGAATGTGAAGAAAGTAGAAATTACTCACTTGTCTTTTTGACATTTTATAAACAAAAATCATGTTAATATCAGACTATGAGATAAAAAGGTTGTGCTTTTTTATGCACAGTATGTAAATATCTGGTTTTAACTGTGAGACCAAAACCAGATACTCAGTGTATGTTTTGTGGGGGTGTTTTGTTTGTGTGCAGTCTCTTTGCCATTAAAGTATCCAGCTCTCCAGTGCCCCCTATTGACTCTTAAACATCATTTAGAAACAAAGAGTCAAACTATCCCAAATTTTTCTCTTAGATTTTTAGACTTCTAATACAAGTGATCCTCAGATTAAATTTATACAGTATATTTTGGCATGATGGCCATTTACCCAATTATTAAATCATTTCCTCTCATTGAATAAAGTTAAGTAGTCTTTTAGTAAGAAGCGTAATACTTCGATGATTTATTGTACAAAAACAAATTATGGTTATCTACTACAAACTTCTATATGTAAAAAATAACTTTACTTCTGCAGAGAGTCTTTATCAGAGTAATAGCCTTTGTACCTTTGCTCCAGATGTAATGTCCACAGCATCAGCAATATCCTCCTGTGAGATCATGCATGTATCCTCATCTTCATCTCCTTCTAAAAAGCTGACATCAGACAGAGAAATGGCTTAAAGTAAAATGTCTTCATACAGCATCTTTTTCCACAGTAGTGCATATTTTTTTCCGAGAAAATTACCCTGCGTCTTCTGGCAGCAGAAGGTCAAATCGAGCAGCTTGTTTCTTGGCCATTTCTGAAGCTTCCTCTGTGCGAGTGATGATGTCTTTCAGCTTGTAATGCTGCTGATGAGGCTGAAACGACACCAGAGAAGTACAGAGATGAGGTATAAGGACAGCCAGCTGCTCAAAGTGGAAACAGTTTGTGCACAAAGGTGCTAACCTTCTGAATTTTGCCTTTTCTCTTGAATTTCTCCAGCTTGTCTTTCGGGATAGGAGCAGGCCCAGGGAAAGGGTCGGATTTCTGAAAGTTAATTACTTACAAAGTTATAAAATCATGTCTTAATAAATTAAGATAAAACGGAGGGGTACAAATATTATATGCAAGAGACAAAACCATTTCAGGATGTTCAGTTAGGCATAATCTTTATTGCAAATTTAAATCACTAGCAGCTTTTCTCGTGATATTTATTTGACAGATGAGTAATAAACTGATGGTCAGTCAGTAACAAGATTATAATAAATTACTTTGGTGCTACTTAATACTAAAGCTGCACAGTATATTGCTAATTGATTCTTACTGTAATATTATTGCATGCATTATGGAAATCACAAAAAAATGCCTGGATAAGCATTAGTTAATTACCTAAATACTATACACTCAGGCAGGCTATGTCTGTACACTTGTTTAATGTGACATAAAAGACAAGAGATGATAAAGTGGTCAAATCATTAAGAAACTACAGCAGACATCAGCTAGAGGTAACTTGTTCAATAAAACCTTGTTGTTGAAATAGAAATGTTACTAAATCTCTCATCTTAAATAATCCAGAAGCAGATTTGTAATAACATTTTTAAAATTGTTTTTGTCCTTCAAGGCAAACCCATTAAACCAATAAAAAAAATAACAAATATGGATAAACAACACGTAGAGTAGGACTAGCAGAGATTGTTTTTGAGCGCTGTTGCAGACCAGACATCCTCTCAGAGAGACAGCACTCCTTGAGAACTACAAACACTGTAGTGTAATAGTTTGGAAGAATACAACATTGGGTTTGATAAACTGTCCTATCCACCAAATTTCCCAGATTGCGATCTTGTCCAGCATTTTTGGGATGTACTGGACAAAAAGCTTTGACTTACAGTTTACAGGACATGTTGCCAACATCTTTGTTGGCAACAAAGATGTTGGCAAGAAACCACAGCAAAGGAGGTACAAACAATTCTGGGCCTACTGGTTATAATGTTATCCTCCTTCATCAATATTAACTATTAATAATGTCACCTTCTGTAACAACAAAAACAATTTATTTGATCCACTTTTGCACACGTTGATGATAAAAGGATTTTCAATAGGCTGGATCTCAGTCAGTTTTTCATACTCTTACCCCCGATATGACTGTCTTTCTACCGCCTGGCTGTTCGTCTCGCTTCCTTTTCTTTTCTTTCCGAGTCTGTTGCTCCTTCTGCTGCTCAGGTTGTCCTTCAGTTTTGCTGTCATCTTTCGTTTTGCCTTGTGTCTCCTGCCAGTAACGAACTGGAGGCTGATGGAAATGACCAAAGAGCGGCAGTTTAACAGGATTAACATAAAACGACATTCAGTTTAAAACATTCATTTCAACACTAAAACGGGACTAGCAGGGTGTAATTTGCTACAATTATGGGGTTTCATAAAAAACAAAACAAAAAATCCAAATTCATTCATACCTTTTTCTTTTTTTCCACGTGTGAAACATTCGCATCTGCCTCGCAGGAAGACGCCATTTTTGTTGTGTACGTTTTTGAAGTTCCTGTTGCGTCACTTCTGCTTCATCACTTCCGGATTTTGTGTTAATTATTTTTCTATTTCTTGATTTTTTTTTTGGCACATTGTCGCAAATAATGTAATATTTCAGCGTGTGATATGTAGTCCTTCGAATTAGAAAAGCAGAACATTGCAAATAAATTACATTTATTTATTTTTTTACATTAGATCTTTGCCAAATTTACACCCTGCTTTATTTACACTCCACTACTCACAAATTAGCTTTGGTTAGATTTCACATGATTGTCGTAATGTTTTTTTTCGTTGTAAAAACCTTCTACATTGAAAAATAATCATATTTTAAATGTAAAATATTTAAAATATTAAAAGATATATTAATAGAATTATATAATCCAGTAATTAGGTTTTTAAATGATTATGTCATGGGTTGTGTTGTTGAAGAAGGGCCAAAATACAAATAAGAGCTTGGAAGTAATGTGGTGAATTGAGGCGTTTAATAATAAAAATAACAAAAACCTAAAGGCAAGCCACAGAGACGACAGGAAATGAAAGTAGCCAGGAAACAATTGGAAAACCAGTGAACATAAATACAAAGGAGAGATGACATCCTGACATGGGAACAGGTGAGTCTAATCAGGGGGATGTTGAATAGCTGTGAGAGAGGACGGAGAGAAGGAAACTTAACACAGATTACACACAGGAAGGTTAACTACACCATAGCCTAGCACCATGATAAGAGGATAAACAAAACACAAAAACAACAGAACATAATAATTAATTAAGAAACTCAACACCTGGAATAACGTATACATTACTAACATAAATAATCCCAGAAAGGATCATAAAACAAAAATGGTTCCAGTATTAACTTAAACAAACTGCATTTGGGCCATGCTCAGTTTTTGTCAGAAAATTAAAAAAATATGTTTTTTATGCATTCTTCTAAATCTGAGCACATATTTATCAACCATAAATTGACATTTTATTGATCAAATGTCTTCTTTATTATGTCAGAAGACATGAAGCTTTGGAGTTTTAAATGGCTTTTTCAGTTTGTGAAATTGCGTAACTGAGAAAACATGAAGGCAAAAGTTCAAACATGTTGCGAGCTGGAAGTAGAAATCTATTCAGGAAGAGCGACTATGCTAACAGTGATGTAATTTGAGAAGCAGAGAACAAATCAGCTCTCCAGTACAAACAGGACATTCCAGGAAAGAAAGGCAGCCTAACTCCAGCTGCAACATGTCTCTCGATTTCAGCAAGGTATGTGATTTCTTGATGGTTTTCTTAGTTTTTTTTTCTGCAACTTCTTCTTTGAACATTGCAATCTTGTGGAGTTCAACTCTTCTAAGCTCTTGGTGCTCAAGTGAAAAGAATGCTTATTTGAGGATGTTACTTTAAATGCACACAGGATTGTGAGTGGATTCAATAGTTTCAGCAAAGAGTTGCAAATCCCACTCCATTCTTTTCTCAGTGCCTCTAGAGCTTTCACTAAACTGTATAGCCTGAGATTTTCTCATTGAATATTACGCAAAACATTTGCTCTGATTGCTTCCTTAAAAGTGTTTTTTTTATATATATATAAAATCTTTAACCTATGAGTTTCCAGCTCATAATGCAAATCTGACTCTCCCTCATCTAACCTTTACGGTTTGATATCAGTTTTTACTTTTCTTTATCAAAGATGGATCTGTCTTCCCGGCCACAGCTGTTTGATTTCCATGGAGTCTCAATGACGCATATTTTCACAGCAAACTGGGAAAATGTCCAAAATTTTCAGGCCAGACCAGATGATATACTTATAGCAACATATCCAAAAGCAGGCAAGTCGACATAATCTTTACATGTGTTTTATTGATTACATAGCTCTCTTTGTGTGTGTTTGTTCATGTATGTGTGTGAAATGAATTTAACAGCTGAGATCATTAATCATATCCGCCTCTCTTCAACTTCTCAGGGACCACATGGGTCTCCCAAATGCTTGACATGCTGTATTTTGGCAAGACGTCTCCAGAGCGTCTGACTTCACTCCCCATCTATGAGAGAGTACCTTTTTTGGAGATGACCATCCCAAACTTGGTGTCAGGTTAAAGAAAAGATGCATTCCTTGTTTATAATAGCCTCACTTTAAATTTCAATAGACTTCCAGCTGCAAATCATAAAATATCATAATCTGAAGGACTTGTCTTTGTTTGTCACTTCAGTTTGATGTTTTTTGTGTCTTATTTTCTTTGTTTTAGCTTAGTTGTGCTTCCTAATTAATTAGCTTCCTAATTAGTTTTGCTGCGTTCATTAGTTATTTCTTCTAATTAGCATTAGCAAAGGTGTTTCTTTGCAATGTTTTCCTATTTTAGGCCATTGACCTCCAACCTCCCAGTAATATCCTCCCCATTATAAGTAGCCCTTCTGGTTTTGCCAGTATCGTCAGATCAATCTGGTACGCACTACGCTGTTTCAGTGCAGATTTTATTCTTTTACCACCCTGATGAGATTATATTTTTATACCTGGACTTTAGTTGTTATTGAACAGGCTTTGGTTTTTGTTTTACCCTCTCCTGTCAGTGATTTGGTACTTGTCAATATAAACCTCACAGAAGGGTTTTAGCAGCCCACACTGAGAAATTAGTGTAAAAGGCAAAGCAGCAGAAGAGGACATCTTTGTCTATGCATTTTTTGTTTGCATGCTTCTACAGGAAAAGACCAGGCAGATAAGCTTCCTACCACCCCTAGACTCATCAAAACCCATTATCCTGTGCAGTTTGTGCCAAAGTCATTTTGGGAGCAGAACTGCCGGGTAATGAGGGTTCTTTGTTTGCATTTTCTTAACATGACCAGAACAAGTTGAAATACTGGACAATGTTGATATTTATTTTCTCACAGCAATGGTGAATGTTTTACAAACGTCTGTTTCTTTGGTAGATGATCTATGTAGCCCGCAATGCAAAAGACAACATGGTGTCTTATTACCACTTCGACTGCATGAACCATGCCCAACCTGCAGCTGGAGACTGGAACAGCTTTTTTCAGAGATTCATGGAAGGAGACAGTATGTATGAAATCGTTGTCTTCTATGTATTCATTCAGTAATGGCGTCCATATTGCAAGCCTTCCGTCCATGCATTCTATGTACCTGCAAAAGAGGCACCAAACATTGTTAAAAATAAAATATCAATATCTTGGATTTTTTGAAAAGATTGGGTATTAATTTGATGTAATTGGCATCCAGCATACAAATGACTATGTCATTGCAATTCTATAAATTTTTTCCACAAGTTTTGTCTGTGTTTGGCTTATTTTTGTTCAATAAATGACAGAGTCAACTCTCTTACTTTAAGATGGTTTTACAAGTTTGTAAAGACTTTAATTTGAAGAATGTGCATTTTCTTCTGGATGATATGCACAGTTCCTCCACCATAACCTTTCTTCTACTGTTAATCTACCATTCAGTGGTGTTTGGGTCCTGGTATGACCATGTGAATGGCTGGTGGAAGAAGAAGCAAACCCATCCAAACATCCACTACATGTTCTATGAAGATATGATTGAGGTAGTTTGTTTCAATCTTTCACAGATTTCTCCTTATTTTATAACTAAGCGGTGATGAAGCATGGATGACTTCTGATCATCTTCACAGGACACTGGACGGGAAATAGAGAAACTTTGCTCCTTTATAGGTTTGTCTCCCTCTGAAGAGGAGAAGGAAATGATCAAAACTGGAGTGCAGTTTGACAACATGAAAAAGAACAAGATGGCCAACTATTCCACACTGCCAGTTATGGATTTCAAGGTGTCTCCCTTCATGAGAAAAGGTTTGATGAATAAGTTCATGTTGCAAGCGATGTCAAAATCAACTTCCAAACACCAGTGCAGTCAACTTATGCCTGTATTTCTGCAGGAAAAGTTGGTGACTGGAAGAATTACTTCACTGTGGCACAGAACGAAGAGTTTGATGAAGACTACAAGACAAAGATGAAGGACCCTGCCTTGCATTTCCGCTGTTTACTCTGAAGAAAACAGATGACAAACACGACTGGACTGAAAAAACTGTGACTTTTATTATCAAAAAGTAATAGTAATGTAACTTGTAAGTGTAAAGAAAAATATGGGCATAATCTTTTTTTGTACTAATTTTAAATAATATACAAAATATTTTGTAATATTTAAATAACAACCATCACATTTCATTTTTTTAGATTTTAGAATGAAGAAAAATATTAAACTTTTCCAAAAAGATGATGACTATATATATATATATATATATATATATTTTAAGTGATGTTGATATTTGTAATTAACTTCAAACAGATCTTATAGCTATTACTGGGAGACTTATTGTCATGCTGTTCTGGAAATTATGGACAATTGTTCCATCAGAAAAAAAGTGCTAAAACATATAGTTCCTATTATGTCTGTTTTTCAAAATATTACTCGGCTTTTGATCATTTTGCCTAAGAGTCTCTTCTACCTCCAGAGCCACAAGTTGAAGACCTTCTGATCTAGAATATGAAATTAAAAATGTTAAAACTATTGCGTGTTTTTTTATAGATCTGTGACAACCAAGCCCAAATTAAGCTCGAATTAGGTAAAACAATAATCAGACGAAACAGTATTTATTACAATCTAACAAAGTAGCTCTTTATTGAACTCATCAAAATCCCTAAAGAAAAACAACTTGTGCAACATGAAGTTGTCATGTTTAGTTACCCAAATTCAGGCAGTGGTTGGGATAAACCAACCACTTTAGTAAAATTGTTTACTAAACAAATTTATTATTTTAGTAAATTAACAGTATGAATTAAACAAAAAACAGGATCCTCAATGATCAGTTCTTCCTGTCAAATCACAGTACCCTAAGTTGACTACTGATCTGAGTCTTGGTGTATGGATGTGTGGGGTCTGTGAGAGTAAATGGACGAACTTGGCTGTAGTGGGAAGTGCTGTGAGTGTTTATTCAGTTCATTTACAAGAGGAACCCCCATGGAATGCTAAGTAAGGAAACTGATGATGAAAGGTTTAAATAACAATGCTTTGGGAGAAACAAGACGCTATAGAGACCACGTTTAGAAATCCAAACATGAAAGAAAGGTGGATGAATGCCAATAAGTAAACATGAGAGAACAGTAAGTACAAAGAGCAGGACCAGGTTTAGAATGGGTTAAACAGTGAACAAAAAGATAACAATGAACCTCAGAAAAGAGAATAACAGGAAAATGAGCAGCAAATCAAGCAAAGGGGAATACAAATTGCCAAAATAAACTGTAATCTGCAAAGAAACAAAAAGGGAAAACGAAAAGAATAACATAAAACCACCACATGAACAAAAGCCTGAAGATTCTTGGCAGAACTATTTCTTAAGCAAGAACACCAGACCTTGTTTGAGTCACCAAGACAACAAATGCTCTATTGAAACTGAGGAAGTTGTGCAAGATGTCACCCTGAATATTACACAACAAACTAATCACTTTAGTTCAGAAGATCCGCATAAGACTGCACAAGACTGAGAAATTACCGTTTTCACAAGGTAAGTTTGGCTTTATTCTACTTAAAGATGAACATCTAATGTCATGGTGTAAATGAACTGATGAACAGAAACATCGACTGACAGTTTTGTAAACCGCCTGTGTGCTCACAGAGATAAAAATCTGAACGCTTGGGTCACATATTTAATTGACCCTGTGGAGACTGTTTGAAGATGAAAATAACCAATCACTGCCAGCAATATAATGCAACACGATCAGAAGACAGAGCAAATTTGTATTCAAATTTATTTAAATTAAATGAGTGTGGTTTAGAAATAGTCTAAATGAGAACATTTAGACTTTGGCCATTAGGCTTTATCCCTGGGAGGACATTTGTTTTCATAACATACTAATAAGTATTGAAAGACAAAGACATTACATATGACAAGGTGATCATACATAACTGTTTATAAAGTGTCTTGAGTCCAGATTAGACACACAGACAGACTTTGGGACTTCAGAGACCACTAGTGAGAATCATTGTGCACAAACAGAGAAAACACTGAACATTGGTTAACCTTCTCAGCGGCAGCCGCCCTTCCAAATTTACTCAAGAAGTGCATCTACAACTCATTCGGGAGGTCACAACAAACCCAGAACAACATCTAAATGGCATTCATACTGCAGCTTTGAGGCCAAAATCTGTGCAGACCCACAAAGGAAACTAAGTCACAAAGAACATATTGATGATCCTCTTGAGAATGTGGAAGTGGAACTTCTAGGAAGATGGATATCGTTACTGACCAACAGGCACGATGGTCTGGGGCTGCTTTACTGCAGGACCTCAGGTTAACTGAACCTCCATTTCAAGGGTCACTCTAGTTTGTACATGTTCCCTTTGCTCAGCTGTTGGGAGACAAGCCCAGAAAAGAACAAAGTCTGCTGATTTCCTGTTCAGTTAATCTGAACAGAGGTTTCAGATTAATTTAGACTAGGTCTGGACTTACATATGGCTGTAATGCTGTGATATGATGTTGAACACACACTTCATGCCAGATATTGCAGATGCTTGCAGCTTCCATCATTGGTACAACCAATTAGGTTTAGGGGACAATTGTTATTTCACAAAGGGCCATGTTGGCTTGGAAAGTTTTTTACAGTTAATATGTGATTATCTGAAACTGTTACTTGTCTGTAATAAAGTTGGAGTTCTACTTTTTGAGGATGATCTTTCACTACTGACTGTGGACTGTAAAGTCTATTTATTTAAGACATAATGAGAATAAAATGAAGCTTTATTGATATTCATAGATGGAGTTGCCACCTCGTCCAACTTTGTTTGACTTTCATGGAGTCTCCATGACCAAATACTTCACTGACAACTGGGAGAATATTCAGAGCTTCGAGGCAAGGCCAGATGATATTCTAATAGCTACTTACCCTAAAGCAGGTGAGCTCAAGTATGTACAATAATTGCTTCCATTTAAATTTATTGTGTATTGTAATTTAAAATGTTTCCATCCCAGGAACCACATGGGTTTCCTACATCCTGGATCTTCTCTACTTTGGGGAAGCAGACTATCGTTCTTCTGTTCCTCTGCAAGAAAGAGTGCCTTTCCTGGAGATCAGTGTACCTTCTCGACTTAAAGGTTTATCCTAAATGACACACACATTTGTACATCTATTTGCATTATAATCCAATTGAATCTTTATTTTTGTGGGTTAAGGATCTGTTGTCAAAAGGATCTTTTTTTTTTTAATGAGTCATGCTAAGCTGCTGAATCTAAGCATGTCAAGTTGTGAATGTCATCAACTGCAATCGTATCCATCTCCCAAGGCAAAGATTTGGCAGACCAGCTCCCTACTTCTCCTCGTCTCATTAAAACCCATCTTCCAGTTCAGTTTGTGCCAAAATCCTTCTGGGAGCAAGGCAGCAGGGTAAAATGACATGCAATACACGTGCACAATTCAGGAAACCAACAGAACAAATCTAAATTGTTGTTCATGTCTTAACAGATTGTATATGTGGCACGTAATGCAAAAGACACCGCGGTTTCCTATTTCCATTTTGGACGTATGAACCGTGTCCAGCCAGAACCGGGGGACTGGAGCTGCTTTCTGCAGAACTTCATGCAGGGAAAGAGTAGGTACAATGTTAGAGAGCCACAGTAGAAAATGTAATTTCCATCCCCCATGTTCGTAGCAAACATGTTCTGTGCTTCCAGTGGTGTTTGGATCGTGGTATGAGCATGTGAATACCTGGTGGGACAAAAAGCAGACTTACTCTAATCTTCACTACATGTTCTATGAAGACTTGATCGAGGTAAGGGGAGTTGTGCTTAAAACGGCAACTAGGCCTACAGTTTGAAATGGCCTCCTTTCCATTTCTGAAAGAACAGCTGGAATTCATGCTGATGAGTTAACCCAGCCTTTTGATCCTGGTGTGTAAGACTAGGGGCAAATCCTTGTTTTTGTAATAATTTTTTCTCTAATGTAATTCATGAATTGTTCTACACACAATTCTTGTGTAATCTTGGCTTCAGTTTCTTATTTTTAACATGTCATCTTTAATCATTTTCAGAACTCGAGACAGGAAATCAGCAGACTTTGCTCTTTTCTGGGCTTGTCTCCAACAGCTGAGCAACGGGAACATGTACAAACTAAAGTGACGTTTGACAATATGAAACGAAACAAAATAACCAATTTCTCCACTGTACCAATGATGAATCAAAGTGTATCTCCTTTCATGAGGAAAGGTCTGTAAAATGTCTTTTGAAGATCAGACATTTTCACTAGTTTTATCATTGATTTAAGTCTTTATTTTCAGGAAGAGCAGGAGACTGGAAGAATCATTTCACCGTCTCCCAGAATGAACAGTTTGAAGAAGACTATAAGAAGAAAATGAAGAACTCTGCTCTTGTCTTTCGCAGTGAAATTTAAGGACATTGTCTTAAGCCCCACATTGTTAGCACAGGGAGAAAATCCTGTGGAGTTTTTACCTTTTCTTAATGTACATGCTTTGTTGATGCGTCTGTTGTTGCATTTTAGAACTGAGTAAAATGAATGTGAAATAGACTTTACATCTTTTCCCCATTTCTCCTTCGAGCCAAATAGAGATCCGATAAACTGGAGATGTTTTCATACAATGTCTCATAGAATTTATTGTTACAAAAATCCCTGTCTGACATGAATACTCATGTTGCTGCACATTAATTTGACACTTAAGTTTCAACTCTAGCACAAAAGTTACTTGTGATTCTTATCTCTATTTGTTTTTTACTTTAATAATTAAAAAAATGAACCATTTTGACAATGACTTGCACATTAACTCTTTATTTGCTTATTATAAATAGGGGATTACCTTTTAGATGTTTCCTTATGGTTAAAATGAGTTGTGCCGCCGAGAAATAAAAAATGTCACACTTTAAAAACAAGGAAAAAAATTAAAAAGTGTGTTCATATCTAACACAGTTAGATGCAAAAGGTTAACCTTTGTCAACCACTGAAAAATAGATACTTGTGTCAAATCTTTGACATTTTTATGGCAAAATATTGTAGTCAGGATACCTTTGGACAGTGAAACAACCGCCTGAACTAAAAAGGACTGGTTCTAGATAAGGAGCTAACTTTGCTCTGATTAGGAGCCACACAAGGACAAACTTTCAGGTGAGCTAACAAATTTATAATTCATTTTTAAAGGAGTTCAGATGTTTTGTAAGCACTACCATGTTATTGCATTTGTTTTTAGTAATGTACATGTAATTTGATCGTCACAATTTGCTGCCGCTGGAAAGTGTTAATGTATAGTCTTAGGAGACTATACATTTTATTTTCTTAGGAGGAATGTAAGCAGGAATGTGACTAGACACTTCTAGATATTTAAAACGTGTGAAAAGCTTTACTTAGGCTCTTTTTGTCCTTTGTCGGAGCAACAACAGCTTTGCAGGTTAATGTTTGTCCAAACATTCAGTTTGTATGGACTTCATTTGTCTGCATATTATAGAACATGTGTTGCATTTTTTTAAACTCAGCGAATTTATGAAACTGAAACTGGTCATATTGTAATCACATCAATTTTTTTTATTTCACAAGTTGTGTAGCATTTCATTAAAAGCAGTTTTCCAGCATCTTATTTGTTTAAACACCTGTTGAAGCAAACGGCTTCGCATTTTTTGTTCAGTTTAAAGGGCTTGGTCTGACCTTTTCCAGTGCTGGAACAAAGTTTGTTTGTTCCTAAAAGGTTTAGGACACACCCAGCAGATGGAGTTACCACCTCGACCTACACTGTTTGACTTCAAAGGAGTCTCCATGACCAAATACTTCACAGACAATTGGGTTAATGTACAGAGCTTCAAGGCAAGGCCAGATGATATTGTGTTGGTGAGCTATCCAAAAGCAGGTAGGTATTAGAAATAGTTTTATATTTGTTTAAAAGTTCCTTTGCTTTTGTGCCTAATTTTGCAACATTTTATCTAAATGTTATCTGTTTTATGGCTCTAAGGAAACACATGGGTCTCCTACATCCTGGACCTTTTGTACTTCAGCCAAACATCACCTGACAGACAGAACTCAGTGCCACTTCATGAAAGAGTGCCATTTCTGGAGATCAGCATACCAGGGTTTCCCTCTGGTATATTTATCTAAAAAGTGACTTAATTGATAAATTAAATTTTAACTTATTTGGTTAAAAAAAAAAATCCATTCCTTTTCCAGGAGTGGATGAACTGAATTCATTAAACAGCTTTCCACGCATTATCAAGACACACCTACCAGTCCAGTTTCTTCCCCAGTCCTTCTGGGAACAGAATTCCAAGGTTTGTTTATTCCAAATACAGAACCGTTCATAATTATCTTCTGGAAAAACAGGACAGGTAGTCTTTTCATTTACCATTTCAAAAGATTGGAGCAAACAGGAAGAAGGATCTTTGACCATTTTGCTTTGCACAATCTCTTTCAGATCGTCCAAAGTCCTGAGTCCTCTTCTATTCTGGCTTCTGTTAATCACAGCCAGAGCTTTTTTCTATGACTTGTTTGTGTACTGAGTATCACTTCTGAGTTAATTCAGCCTTTATGATATCTTTCTTTTTCATAAAAAAAAGAATAAATCATATTGGATATTTCCAGGTTTACAATGCTATTAGAAAAGAAACAGAATCACAGGTTCCCCAACTAATCACATTTTTAGAATGAGTAGTTTCCCAAAGTGGCATCAGAAAGGGGAAACCCAATAGGAGAAGATCAAAAATATAACTTGTTAGACTTACCAGAACAAACGTTATGCAGTTAATTAAAGGGTTAGTGTTCCCATTGGTTAAGTATAGGCTCTCCCTGCTTGTTGCTGAGAGTTTTGAGGGGCAACACTACACTTTAACCAACACAGAATCTCATTTTCTCATTTTAACTAATCAGAAGGTGATAGAAGGACCTGTTAGTACATGTTAGTACTGCCGCTGCTGCCAACAAATTGATACTTCTCCCTAATGATCTTTGCTATCATGCAAGGACTGATTGTTGCTTAAAAGTTCAAAGAAAGTTCATCTGACTAAAGGAAACAATTCTACAATCTCAGGAGAGATTAGAAGTGATCTTACATTTTGATAGTGGAACAAAAAAATTTTTTTTTCCTTCTGCACTTGCCAAACAATCAGTAGGTATGCACACAGCATTTAATGATGTTATTTAGATTTGGTGACCCCAAGATATCACTCATTGCTCAGTGAGTTTTATACTGCTTCCTACTTAAATGTACTCACATTAAAGTACCTTAAAATTAAAAACCTTCAGTGATGTTTTGTGATTTTATACCACAATCTAAATTTATTGCCAGATTTCCCTGCATGTAATCTCTCTTAAATCTGAACTTTTTAAAAAATAATGTCTCCATAATGTTCGTCTGATTGCAGATTATCTATGTAGCCCGCAATGCGAAGGACACAGTTGTATCTTATTTTCATTTTGACCGCATGAATAAGGCCCAGCCAGAGCCTGGAGACTGGAACAGTTTTCTACAGAGATTTGTGGATGGAAAAAGTGAGTAATGGGAGGAATAACTGAAAACACAAAGATAATTTTACTGCTTGTGACATAACTTTCTGACTCCTTTCAGTGGTCTTTGGTCCCTGGAATGACCATGTGGGAGGCTGGTGGACGAAGACAAAGACCACATCTAACATCCTGTACTTGTTCTATGAGGATCTCATTGAGGTGGGTGGTGTCTATGTGTTTAATTTTGTCACACTGCAAATGGAAGTACAGCATAATAGTGGCTTTGTCTGGTAGGATACTGAACGAGAAGTCAGCCGGATCTGCTCCTTTCTGGAACTGTCACCCAGCACGGACCTGAAGAAAGAAGTAACAGAAAAATCTCTCTTCAACAACATGAAACACAACAAGATGGCCAACGGTTCAGCTGATGAAATCTTGGATTTCAAGATTTCACCTTTCATGCGCAAAGGTCAGCTGTATTTTCCTCCCAATCTCAAAAGTGGACTCACCCCTACAATTGCATTGCAATATTTTCATTGCTATTGGGTTGAACTTACGGGTATTTGGAACCTTTGTAATTTTAAGGCAGTTCATTTAGTGATGCAAATGTTCTTAGCCAATCATTTTGTTTGGATTTTTCAGACTATTGTTTGTTCAGACTATTGCATGTTCAACAAACACTTTGGGGAACTTTAGTCAGACCTTCTGTTTCAATCTGACTATATGGAGGATACAGCAGGATTTGATACAAGTTGGACCCAGAGCACAGACTCCTACCAAGTAAAAGTTCAATGAATTTTATTAACAGAATAGAACATGTGCAAGATGGTCAGTAACTTTTTCAAAGGTTCAGATTTTAGGTCAGACTCTGAAAAAGATTGTTAAAGTGAATGATCAGTAGTTTTTGCAAAACTGGATGCCCACTGCTTGCAGTAAAAAAGTAATCAGTGAAGTAGAGATTAATAGTATAATCATCATTTCTCCATTTTTCTTTTTAGGAAAGGTTGGTGACTGGAAGAATCATTTCACCGTTAAACAGAATGAGCAGTTTGATGAAGACTATCAAAGGAAGATGAGAAATATGGATCTCCACTTTCGAACAGTTCTGTAACTGCCCAGTAACAGCATTACCACTGAACGCAAATAAAAACAATCAGAAGAGCTTAAGGATTTTAGGTTTTTATTTAAGTTCAGATGTGAAAAGCAGCAGGAAATACATGAACAAAGAGTTCAATGAGCAAAGTAAACAGACTGCACTGCACAGGGAACATTATGTGTATTTTCTATGGCATGTACTGCTTCACGGGACAATCCTGAGGGAGCTGAAGGAACCACAGTGGCCATTTAGACAAGTCCTCGTACAGCGAAATAATACCGGCTCATGGGAATGTCGACAGCAACAAAAAGGATGCACCGCACTGTAAAAAAACTCAACAAGCATCTCACATCAGTCTGAGGTACTGCAGATTAGACAAAAGAAATCAGAAAACAAGTGATGGACCATCTGCAAAGAGGAAAAAGGCATCAGTAACTAGACTTAAAGACAAGATCACTAAATTCTTATTTGTCTAACAATACATACGCAAAATGCAAAAAAGGAATTCAAAAGAATAAACAGATTACACATGGCTCAACAAACATGTCTTGTATGGACAGAAACAAAGCAAAAATCTACATCCAACAAATTTAGATGATCTAGACACTATAAAACTTGCAATAATATAACAGTCCTTTCTATATCAAGTATCACCTCACAATTTCATATTCATCTCAACAGGTAAAATCATCTGCACAGCTCATGAGCAACATCTACGCTCAGGTTGGAGTCTTGTTAGTTAGAGCTTGATGGTATAAATCAAACTTCTTTACCCTGTAAGTTCAGTTCAAGACATTAAAATCGATGCTGAAGAAAATAATTTATGTCTTCAAAAGATGTCATTTTATTGACAAAGTTAAGAACATTAAGTTTGAAATTTTGCGATTGTGAGCCAAAATTAAACTTTTAATTTCTAAATCTGGTGTTATTTATACCCCAAGGTGACTGGGCAGTTGCAACCTGATCACAGAACAGGGATGCATTAAAAGCAACACATATTTTCAGGTGTAGACTGCATAGCATGTTTTTAGTACACTTCACTTGCATAAATGACAAAAGTAGTGACAGAATTTTTCATAGATAACTTTGCTATCAGGCATTATATAATAAACTAAACGAATTTTATAATAATTCAGAATTGGTCTGTAAGGAATTGCATCTGAAGTTAATTTTAAGACTTGATTATACATGATAATTTGAACTAATTTGAATATAAACTGGAAGAAATTTGTCTTTATATACTTGAATATGGATTGGAGATCCTTTTTATGACCTTTGATGGGAATTGGTTCTTGATAAATAAATTCCTGGGCTTACATGAGAGAGAAGAACTACTGAAGTCGATTGACTAACTTGAGCCTACTAATTTATGTATGCTGGTCCCTTTTAAATAAATGTGAAATTAATTATAATGAAAAAGATAAGCATTTATTGTCTTAGGTAACAGTAGCACTTACAGTTACTGTGTTTTTACTCTAACAAAGTTATCAATGTGTGTGTGTGTGGGCTTTTTTTTTTACATTATTCTTGCATCTGAGGAAGAGTTGAAGGCAAATCCATCCACCTCCAACTTTCAGCTATGAGTCAGTTTGGGGGTTAAAAACAGGCTCAGAATTGGCACTTATGAAACATAAATACTTTCCATCTTTGCAGAATTTTTTTCTAAACTTGAAAAAGTATTTAAGGCAAATTTATTTGATTAAAATTCATTTAGCAGATATCTATGAACTCAATTTAAAAACCAAAAATCTGATCGACTCCAACCTGAGCTTTTAGAAATACCACTTAAGATTGTCCTTCACAGTAACAACATTGTTTCAAACACAACTTTATTCATTGACATTAAAAAGGACAGTATTTTCATTGTGACTTGTACATTTTATCTCTAAAAGATAGTAGTAAAATACTTCAGTCTAAACAGGTAAGTGCTTTGTTACTGACTCAGATCTAGTAAGAGTTTTGAAGTTCAAGCCAAGCCAGTCCTGTGTATTGCAGCCCTGCAAAGCTGTGCAGCATATTTCAATACGACTGATCTGTTAAAAATCTGATTCAGATTCTGCAAAAAATGCACTCAAAGGCATTGATTATTAATGGGTGTTACCCCACAAGCATTGTTCTGCAGCAGCCTAAGATAATAAAATGCATCAAACTCATGGGAATTCAATATGGTATCTTAAACAGCTACTATCCTCGGCTGCATGGGAGGTTGTTGTTGACTGCCTGTGTCTTTATGTAACCAGCTTTAGCTTATAAGACAAAACAAATGAGTACAACAGCGACAGCAAGAAAAGAGCTTACACATAATCTGCTGCTGAGTCACCATGATACAAATGCTAAGACCCTAGAGAGAGAACAGCACAGGAACCAGTCATGATTATGTATGGCACATCTTTACATAACAAAAGCATACAGAAAAAAAAACTCTAAAAAAATTACAACCAATGATATGCTTAGGAATTCTTTCATGGAAACAAATGGGACCTTTAACACTTAGTCACATTACAGGAAGTTAATCATTTTAAATCATTTTATTTTCATACAACAAAAGGAAAATTACCACTTTCATCACTAATCTTTAGCACATTACATAGCTGCTAAAATGTTTCCTTGTCTAACATATGTTTGGTCCCACAAAAGTTAAACTCAGAATTATGTGTAAGTGTGTTTCCACTTTGCAACCCAGATCCTATTTTGTCGGACCCTGTTTTACCCTGCATGTGTGTTGCGTGCATTTCGGCCATGTTGTTTATTCTGATGCTGACAGATTCAATGGAATAACACTGATTGAAATCTTCTTCATCCAGTATTTGGGAGAGAGGCTGGAAACAAAAAGCTGGAATTTTTTGCAATACATGTTTAATGATTTTGTCACAGCCACTCCAAAAGATAACTCATGAAGGCTGCTCCAAACTTTGTCCAAAAATGCAACAGTGGCAAACTAAACAAGTCTTGTCTGCTAAGACTTTATCCATATTTGGATAAACCAATCAGTATTTGGAAATTATCATTTCAAGGTCAGTCAGAATAACAAGAATGTTTCCTAAAGTTGGAATTCCAACACTGAATGTTGTAAGGCAAAGAGAAAAGCTGTGAGCATCCACAATGTAGACAAAGGTACAGGTATAAACTTTGAATTAAGCACTTCTGAATGTATGTAGTTTATGAAACCAGTGGTACAATAAGTGCTTTAACGTATCTACTTGTTAAAATGTGTTTGAGTGCATAAAATAGAAATATATTATGAGCTTGCTTTGCTAGTGGTAGATGCCACAAAAACCAATACTTAATAACTTTTGTTTTCCAACTTGCAACTAAAAAGCTCTGAAACTGGTTATGATTTCCTGCTCTGAGTTCCAGCTTCAGAGTCAGCTAGAACACCAGTATACAGCCTGGTGTTCTATGTAGTTACTTCACAGTGGCTACACTAACAAAAGAAAACGAAAAAGAATTCAAAATTAAAGTTTGAATTTTGTAAACTCAAAATGATTTAGGTTTTTAAAAACCTAAATCATTGAGGGAGTAAAAATAACACATGCTCAGCAGCAGCATGCCTCATTTCTATGTAACCTAAAATCAATTTGTAAAACACACATCAGATTCAAGTGTTTATTTGTGTCTCAAACCAGCTTTTACAGATGAACAAATGCAGTCAGTGTTTGGTATAAGTAATTTCATTTCTCTTTTCATTAAGATTAGGTGATTCTATTATTGTATTTGAATATAAGCACTACAAAACACTGAGATACTAACAATGAGTTAAAAATTTTTTCTACCAGAAGATTTATTTCTATTTTGTACTCTGCTAATACTCTTGCAGTGGAAATGATGAGGGTAAAAAACAAACTGCAATGGTTCCTGGAAAAGGTTCTTGCAGTGGAAACACAGTGCATGATGAAATTATGCGAGTGAAAAAAATGGAAAGAGCTGTGTGGGTGGTGTGTTAAACATGTTGTATCTCCCAGTTACAGTAAAATCCATTCACCTGGTAAATCATTGAAACAAAAGGACTTTAAAGATAAAGGTGATGAGCTTAATACTAATCACCTAAAGTTTCTATTGAACTGGTTCCTATTTCTAAGCCAACTTGAGGAAGTCTGATCAGATCTCCCCTGCATTAATCTGAAACAAATGTGTGAATATCTGAAGTGCAGTCACTAGTCTTTATGTCCATTGTGTGGTTCAAAGGTCTATAATTTCACTGCTAACACTGGCAGAATCATCATGTCGACTCACTTCCAGGTAACTGCGTGAACCCACAGGTCTCCCAGCTCTTGCTCGTGCCCTTTCAGAATCTGGAGTGATAAACGGCCGAGTGTCATCCACTCCATCCTCACCCAAATTCCCTGTAGATGTTCTGGAGGGGCGAAGCGACACTGGGCAAGACACTGATGAGGGAACGCTGACCATACCATTCCCAGCCCACCTGTGACCCTGGTGGGATGGCGTGGGTGGAGCAGTCACCTGCCTGCTGGGTACGCTGCTGAGAACACTACCCCCCAGAGGCATGGAGGACTCTGTTGGGGCTTCGCTGCTCTCAGAAAGCAGCTGAGGATCACTGTTCCTGCGAAGCCAATGCTCTTGGCTGATCCCAGAGCCTGGAGAAGGAGTCTGAATTACAGGATGAAACAGACTCCCTCCCGTGACCAAATGTTCTCTGTGCAGAGCCTCATCAATGCTGCGAGTCAGATCAATAGGGGAGGGTGGCCGGAGGTCAAATTCATAGAAAGACAGAGATGTATCTCTGTCCTGATCCAGACTGCCACTCACTGAGCGATGTGGAGTTTGACCCAGAGTCTGCAGTCTCAGCAGGGAGCTGGTGGAATCCTCAGATATGCCTGGGTCCTCAGGGTGGCCCCCATGGTTACGTCCATAGTTATTGTCTTTGAGCAATCGTGGCTGGGCCATATTCTGCTCATGGTCCTGGTTCCTAATAAGACTCTTGCTGATATCAGCTCCAGGTCGCTCTTGTCCAGTCCAGTTGTTCGGCACCTCTCCTGGTCCTCCTGCTCCCCCTGTTCCACCTCCCACACCATTACTTTCAGACTTTCTGCAGGGTTTACCTCTCAGACTTTGGACTATCTTAGACCAGCAGGTATGTCTTTGAGGAGAACCAACAGACTGACCAGGAGTTGGGATATCCACTGTGCTGCCGTCTTGCCCTCCTTCCTCCCTTGCCCGGCATGTGATGGGCTTCCAGAACACCCAGGATCCCATCAGTAGTAGGAAAAAACCCCAGGTTAGTTCCAGCAGCCGAGCCCAGAAATGCACCAACAACCATCGCCAGTTGAAACGCGTCCAGTCTCCTAAAAGTCCATAGAGCCACAAGGTAGCGTGGACATGCAAACCACAGCATAAAGCTCCAAGAACTGCACAGACTGCCAGCACTCTTGCCAGAATCACTGCTGTTTTTTGGCTCACCGTCCAAGTCTTCCTCCTGGCCTCAACAGGAGCACTGTGATGGGGAAGACAGGACAGCGTATACGTGGAAATACATAGCAAAGATAGCCCAAACAGATACCTAGGCCCCAACATAAGGACAGGACCTGTAGGGTTACTGGTACTACAGGAGACAGAGCTGGAGACAACAGATCAGCAGCTAACAGCAGTGTACACTGCAACACAGTAAGCACGGCCACCAGAGGGGGGTGCTCTAAGGTTGGAGGTAACACACTGACTCTTGCCACCCTCAGTGCAAGAAGTACTATTGAAGCCTGGGCCCACACTAAGAGGTGAAGAGGCAGGTTGTAGAGGGCCGTAACTGCTGTGCGAGGGAAGATGCCTCGTGTCCCATAAGGGTCAAAGAAAAACAGAACTGCCCTGAGGCCTCCAACCAGAAACAACAGAGCATTGGCAAGTCCAAGAGCCCCACGATGAGGACAGTTTGCTCCGGGGGATAGAATCAGGCCGAGGGCAGCTCCAGTAAACAGGAGCAGGAAGAGACTTGCTGTGCCATAGACATGCAGTTCCAAGGCAAAAACCAATGTGGGGCTAAAGTCACCCCCATAAAGAAGTGCACCATTCGTAGAGGGAATGGCACTTGGAGATGGGACTGGATTAAAAGTGGAGCGTGGAGCTTGCTGTGGATATCCCAACAGAACAGAGCTGTTCCTCCTGTCCTGATACGTGGGGCCAAATCTGGGTCGGATCACAGGAACAACACTGGTTGTAAGAAGTGAAGAGTCCCCTGAAAGGTAGAACATGCCTTTGGTTAGTATTTTTTTAATCACAACAGAGAGATGTTCAACTATCTTAAAGTAGAAGAAAACAGTGAAAGAGCATGAAGTACCACTGAGATCCACTAGAGGGATGCAGCTCACCATCATAGAACAATACATCTGCAAGAGCTTTTCAGTGAATAGAAACTAAGATGCACTGCTAAAGATCTGAAATGCAGTGCTTTCAGAAAGTATTCGTACCCATTAATTTTTACATTTTGTCACATTCCAAACACAAACTTCAGTGTGTTTTAAGATTTTTATGTGAGAGACCAAAGTAGTAAAAAAACAAAAGCAACAGGAAAACATTTATTTTTTCAAATTACTTCAAACTCTGAAGAGAGACATGCATGTTTCAGCCCCATTTATTATAACACCCATAAATGTCCTTGAGAGGTTTTGGGTAGAACATATTTACAGATGAAGACTTTTTTTTAATTAATAGTGAAATGTATAAATGTTTTGTACAGTTTTGGCTTAATTACTGCTCTCAGTATGTTCTTTCAGCTAATTGGCTTTTTTAAGTCTATAGTCTACTTAATGATTAATTGATTACTAAATTAGTTGATCATTTTTTCAATAGGTTGGGGTTGCAGCAAAAGCCACAAAAGCTTAAGTATTATGTACTGTGTGGTCTGTAAAGAAAGACAAACCATCATTATATTGTAAAAACCATCTCTAAATAAATTTTAATTAATTTGCATCAGTTAATTTTTTCCTGCTTCTTGGTGAATATGGTGTTTATATTTGAAAACTACATTTGGTCAAGTAAGAAAATTCCAAACCTAGACCACAGGTTGTCATTCTGAGCAAATAACCTTTAAGTCTTGAATGATGCATTAAAATCAACCACAAAGGTGGTGGAATCACTGATCAATTAAATTTCTTTCTGAATTCATTTGGTGATTACTAGCATATTATTGATATTACTAGCATATTCTTGATATGCTAGTAAGAATATCAATAATAAACACATCTGAAATTCAGAGTAACTGTGTGGCTTAATTGAGATTATATAATTAACAAGAACATCTTTATTGTGCAGCACAGTGCCACAATAAATTTATATCAGGTAAGCTCTGCACACATTCAGAGATTACCAGAATGCCACATGGGACAAATTTGCATCTCTCTGTTTATAATTTGCTCATTATGATTCAGGCTCCTGTTTGCACAGAGCTCATAACTTTATCCAACTGGAAGAACCTGGAAACACCCAGTTGTATTATGATCACATTCAGTGCTAGGATTTCTTCTAGTTTTCATTTTAAGGAAAAACACAAACAGAAATGTAGCCATGACAAAGATGATCTTATGAACTTTAAGCAATAGGATATCCATCTTGATGGCTTTATTGTAAAGCATCTTCACAAATTTTTAACAATTAGATGATCAGCGATAAAACTTTCAAACCTCTAGTCACTTGAAGTACTCTTTGCCCGGCAGAAGACCTCCATAAAACTGACACAGTGATAAATGACTCACTCCCACATACGTTTCACCCTTTTGTTCCCTCCTTCCTTCCATTGACGCACTCCTGGGCCTCGCAAAGTAAAAGCGCTTTGAATACACATCTCAGACACCCTTCTTTATTTACATAAAGGTATGTTTTACTTCCTTCAACATTTTTTCCCCAAACTGGGATGAGATCCAGACACATTCCAGATGTGCCGATCACATTGCACAGCTGGGCACACTTAGGCTTACCTCAACCCTTTTTTTTTTCTTTAAAACTGGCACTTCATCATACGTCAGGAAAGAAATAAAATATCAAAAGACCCTGTTAAAAAACTAAAGTTACAGGTATGAAAACACTATGTTATTATACCAAAGCATAACAAAGCATTGGTTGGAAGTAAAATTCTTTTTTTTAATTTTTATCAGGATTGTTGTGACAACAAAGAAACTCTTTTGATCATAGTAATTCCATCAAAACTTTAGCTTATAAAATGTTGGTAACATTCTGGACACGGATAACTTGAAGTTTCTCAACAAATAATAAAATCTAAACTTGGTATAAGTCACGTTAGCGTAATGTCTTCGAATTTAATTCCAGAAGTGGTTAAAATATTCCACTAACAAATAATACAGTCCTTCATTGTGGCGGGAATGATGTCCGTTTACATTGTCTACTGGTCTGTTAAATCATACAGGATTTAATATGACTGTATACATCAGTTATTTATCCTGTAGCAGCCATTATCATATTTACTTTTATGCAATTGTCGTGCTAATCAATGAGACACATTCTACCACATGTAAAGCATCCAAATACATGGAACTAGACATTACATTGGTCTTGTGGTTATATATATTTTTAAGCAACATACAACTATGTGCATTAAACTGTTATGGTGGTAAGTGTGATATATTTTAAATGGAGAAATATATTTTTATGCATGCATGTGTTATGAATGAACACTAGAAGCTACAAAGTTAGCTACAGTTTAATTGTTCCTCCCATTTAAAGCCCTTTAAATGAAATAAAACTAACACAGCAGTGCTCCTCTCCCAACTTCACATTCTTATTCAGAAAAAAACACAGATACTCATTGTGTGAAAACTAAAGAAGTGTCACTCATCACAGCTCCTTAAAAATTACAGTTGGCAAGCATGGCAGCAGAAAAACAAATGAAGAGGATTCTCAAGAACTGATTATGTCATCCAGGACATGCTACTATGGAATACTGTCTCTGCTGCCCAGATACTGTCATCGCTGTCATGACAGTGATGAGACCGTTATACAGCCACAGTCCTCAGTCAGAGGCCTCTTTGAATTTGTTGCAAGACTGACTGCTGTTGATATTGTTTGTGTTGCTATTATAACCATCTTAGTTGGGATCACAAAGCCCTTTTACTGGTACTTGTGGAGTTGGAAGCCAAAACGTTTTGGAAAAACTGCCTTTAAGTAAACAGCTGAGGGCATGCTCTTTGTCAAAGTTACTGCATTGTACTGTTTGTCACCCGTGTATTGTGGTTACCAAGTAAAACATAAATACATCTCATATACTGTTTAGTCATTTCATGCTTATCAGACAACCCCCAGTGCCTTGGACTAACCTGTGTGTCGTTCTTTTCACACAAAGCACTCCTGCTCTTATTCCTAATATGGGTTTAAAAGGGAGACACTGACTTTGACTGAACTGAACTTCAAGCAAAAAAAACATCTGTAAAAATGATCGACTAAGAAAAGCATGGTCATATTACCAGTAATGGCTCCCTTTAAATGTGCTGTGACTGTCTCTTGAGCTCCGTGTGTAATGTTCCTTTATTTATTTTTCACTGTCTACTTTCTCCTTTGCATTACTTTTTTTTTCCCCTTCCTCTCAGACCCTATTTGCTTCCCTCTTACCCTTTTCCTTCAGTCCTACCCACCCACTTCCTCTCACCGCTTGCTCATACTTTAGTCTCTCACTTTGTTGACCCCAACTACAGCCCCCCTTTCCATGGAAAGGCTTGTCTGCTTTTTCCCTTCCTTTGAAGCCTTTTCCAGTAAAATAAGGTTTCAGCTGTATAAATAATTATTTTCTGAATGATCAGAGGACAAAGGAAACTCTGAAAGTTGTTGTAACCGCAAAACACATAGAATCCTGTTTCTTACCTCTCGACGGCACAGTAGTTCTCGATGTATTTCTTCCTATTTCTGCTGTTTTGACACTTTGAGTAGTAACTGTCCAACCAGCCTCCGGAGTAGGTGGAAGACCAGTTGTAGACGTGTGGGTTTCTTGTTCTGTTGAACTGTTTGGATTTGGACCAGCTGGGCTTCTGTTTGTGACAGGTTGTTCTGCAGTCTGTAGCTGTTTATCAGCGGAGCTTGACGTGGGTTTGGGAGATGTCACCGCAGAGGAGCCCTGCTTTGGCTGAAGTCTGTCACTGGAAGGGTGATTTGCTGCAAGTGTACCTAAAAATGGAGGACAATATATTGTGAGACATTCAAGTGGCATTTAATCCCAAATTTAAAAAGTTACGAAACTGTTACATGCATACAGTGATTTCGCCTAACATTATGACTAGTGAAAGGTGAAGTAAAAAATTATGCCATTAATTGAAGATTTTTAGGTGCTTACCCAGTCTGCAGCATGGGCAGCCAATACTCACTTATGCCGAGTTAAGGTTAGCCAGCAGATGAACTGCGGAGGCTTAAATTGCTGAGATGCAAATTCTGGTAGAGAAGTGTCAGAGTGCACTGTCCATCACATTTTGTTTTATATGATATTGCAATTCCACCCAACACACCAGTTGGGGTGAAATTAGTCTTCTGTAATGACTAAGACCTCTGCTACTAATCAGTGAGATGTTGATATGTTGGAATTCCCCAAATCCCAATTTAATCCAATTCATCCTGAGGTGGGAAAACATGTCTGATTCATGGAAATTCCACCTCCCAACTTGAAGGACCTAAATGATCCCTTGCTAACATCTAAGTATCACATCTGACCTTTAAGGGATCTTGTGGATTTGATGCTTCAACATGTCAGAGATGTTTTGGCAGCAAATGGGGGACAATCATTGGACAGGTAATCATAAAGATATGCTTCATAATTAAATATCTTACCTGCTAATTCTGCAGCCTTATGTGTTTGTTGTGTTATTGTAGAGGTTGCACTGGTTGTTGTTAACAAAAACAGGTGAGTCTCATCATTCTGATAATCCAGTGATGGTGTTTCTTCATCCGTACTTTTGGAGGTCATGGTCTGCGCCTGTGGTCGATACTGAGCCATCTCCTCAGCAACTATTGGCTGATGACCAGTTGATTTCTCCTCTGCCAGAGCTCTGCCTGATCCCAACCCTTGGGAATCAACATCCTCTGAACCTTTGATTGATCTCTCTTCTGCAAGACTTGAATGGGATGGCAAAGTGGGAAAAGGTGGAGTTGTGGCAGCTTCTTCCCTTTTTAAAGCCTTGATGAATGTTAAGCTAGCTGTGTCAGTTCTGGGTCTTGAGACAGTTGGTTGGGTTGCAATTTGCCCCCTGCTAAACTTCTGTGGAGACTGCGTAAAAATTAAAGATGGGTTGAGCTGTGACGATGGATGGATCATCCGTTGCCCCTGCTCCACTGCATTCAAAGCTGTAAACCTTTCCCGGATTGTTACTCTGATGGGAAGATCGGTGCGTCCCCTGGGAGGTAAAGAAGGCCAGAATCTAATTGTCTGCTTGGTAGGTGAAGGTGGGTTGCTAGGCAAGTTCAGAGTTGTGAAGGAAGAAGAGGAATCTATGATGGTCTGTGCACCGGATAAATGGAAGAAGAATAAGATCAAGGTATGGAAGAGGAGCAGTTTGAGAGCCATATTCAGCAAGGAAGCGAAGTGGACCTTCAAGGAATTTGGTCTTATTTGTCAGACCATTCTTCCACTGTTGGGGAAAAAGAGAAAATACATAAGTAAACAGAAATAATTACAAAATTAGATTTAAAAAGACTGATCTGTTTTTAATGTATTTTGTTAGAGTAATCTTAGAAATGCACACAAAGAAATTGTCGGCCCTCAGGGGCTAGAATCGTGCATGTTTTAGTTCTTTCCCTGGTATTAGTAACAACCTTTTCAGCAAGTTAATGTTCTTCTTAGGCCTTCTAATGAGCCATTATTGGATCCAGCTGCAAACTAAATCAGGGAGAAAACAAGAACATGCAGGATGCTAGCCCTCGAGGATCAACTTTGGGCACCACTGCTCTAGAGCATACAAACAGAGACCGCAGTGCTAACCCTGTTCCTTATGTATGTTGTTCTTTGTTTCTGAGATCATTTGCAAATTCTAACACGGTTTGCTATGTTGCTTCCTCCTTACTGAGTTTCCTTCCAGGCCATGTTGGGACGGGATTAATTTTATTATGAATGACAAAGCATCAGCCAAACTCTTCCTAAGGGGTTTTGGTTCTTGGGCTAATCCAAACATTTTTTGCTAAAACATGACCTCTGGGATACAAAACACGTCTCTATTGAAACTGGTGAAGGCCAGACATTTCCATGGTGTTTATACTTGTGAAAGTTTGTTTGAATAGAGGAAAATGGCACCTTCACTCAAACTTGTACTCAAGAATGAAACAGACTTGTACAGGTGCAAAACATTCTTCTTGATATCTGTTCCTGAAGCATAGTGTCTGGGGTGTTGCTTCAAAATACATCTACAAGGTTTTGATGTATTTCTTAAAATTCTCTCTCATTATTCTGATATTTAGCAAGACATAAAAAAATATTGGTAATTCTATCTAGAAACAGTACAAGACCAAACTGGTCGGACCAGGAGCAAAAAATAATAAGGTCATCTATTTTTTATGTTTGTGAATATCTGGTTTCAACTTTCTGTGGTAAATCAAAATGACAGACCGAATCAAAATGAAGAAAGTCACAGATGGTTTCAGTCAGTGACAGATGGGTACAATAACTTTTTTCCTCCTATGTGTGCCTTAAAGATTCTTTGAGAAAATATCAATATCTCCTCCACATGTCTTCTCTGTGGTTGCTTCTAAGTAGGAGGATTGATTTACAAGCTATCTGAGTCGTGATGCCAGAGGCTGTGAGACTGACTGTCGTATTTCAGAGAGCTAGGTGACATGCAACCCCCCCAGGCCCTTGAGCACTGTGCATTCTTACAAGTGATCGAACCAAACAACTGCCAGTAAAATCCCCCAGCACCAATCTTTTTGTTCTCTAACTTGCATAAATCTTTCTCTTTTGCGTCAATTTCTACCTATGACTCAGAGTGGGAGATAACCTCTCCAACTTCAGCTGAAAGGGAAGGGGAAGCTCAGAAAATGGAAATCAGTGGCTATGGGAGGTTTTACTTTGCTGCGAATGAGTCACCCTGCATCCATTCACATCCATGATGATTGGACCTTAGAAAAGTCACTGCAGTCACACACAAGGGTTTACTCATATATTCTGGGCTTCCAAACATGCTTAAGGTAATCTGTGTGAGTATATGAGAATGTGCGAGTGAGCATGCAGTTTATACATGCAAAAAAATCCAATTTGAAATTCTCGATGCATGCTTGGGAAATCTATTGAGTCTGTACAGTGGTGCATATGTATTCCTGTAAACATCAGTGTGTACAGGAATACAACTGTTAGAACATCTCACTCTCCACCCACTCACAGTAGCCTCAGTGTTTATTTTTTTCCTTTTTGCGCTACCTTGTCTTCTGTCTCTCCATTTTCAAAAATAATGTCATCCCTTCTCCTCTCTTTTTCTACCTTGTTTTTCAGCTGCATAGCTTTGTATGGTAGATAATATCCAAATGATAGAAGCAGAAGCAAAATAACTGAAATGCAATGCCAGAATCTGCTCATATGCAAGTGGTATTTTGAAAAGAGAGGAGAAAATACAGATAGGTGAAAAAGGCTTGATGTGACTGATAGTAGAGGGCACAATGAGGCAAACTGATGAAAGTGAAGAGACCAGCAATAAAATTAAGATGGAGAGAATATGGAGGGATGCAAACATAGAACAGATGATGGGGGAGTCAGAGAAGCTTGTTAATACAAAGTGAAAGAAAGAAAGGCAGATGATATTTCATAAAAGTAAGACATGTACACATGGGAACGATGCAGCAGGGTGAACTGGTTTGATCAAATGTGGCAATCAGTCCAGGAAGTTATGCAAAAAGAGAGAAACTGCGTCACAGTTCCACATGCTGGTGTGCATGTGGAACTATGGAACATTATTTGTAACTAGATAAAAAGGGTTTAAGTGTAAACCTATGGTCAGAAATAAGAGGATATGCTGAGACAAAGCAGAGATTATTGAGAGTAACTCTCAGTTGCTATTTTTGAAGTGTTGTCACAATTAATCAATCTCTTTTCCAGAAGCCAACGACAGAGCAGAATGTTCTGTGCACTGGACCAATACAAATAAGAGTGAATTTAGTTTCAGCTCATCCAGACAGTTTGAATTTGGGGGGAAAAAGACAAATCATTTCAGTTAAACACCACTAATCAGCCTTCCTGATGTCTGCTTCAGTACACTGTTGAGCAAACAACATTCATTCTCTTGACCCTGACACATCTGTGCATACTGCAGCCAGAATCCCTCAGAATACGCACACACAGGCGCACAAATAGAAATTATGTTCCTCTGAGACTGTTTAAGGGGGGGGGGGGACGGCAGATGGGTGCACGGCCTGAGTATTTTTATCTTTGTAAAGCCCAAAGGGTTCTCTGAGACACTTCACTCTGAATTTAAAATGCAACATGGTGAGCATGTTGTCTGGATGCCGTCACTCTTACTTGCACAATGCATGCCTTGTTTGATGCAGGAAATACCCGTGGATAAAATCCAACTGTACAGTAGCAGGCAGCAATCTGGAGATTACTATAAACTCCTAGCCCACAGTATATTCTGGCTGTTATACAACCATATGAGTAAGTGCTGCAGCAGCTGCTACTAATCAGTTAATCGTTGCAGCACTGATGTCATGTCTACACTCATGTTGTAATATGACGAGTGAATGCACAAACTTTCCATAAGAAACCTGGGAGGTGTGGGTGTGTGTGTGTGTGTGTGTGTGTGGGTGTCTGTGGATGTGGGTGGGGCACACAGTCATGCTTCTGCAGAGACTCCCTCCTACTTGCAAACATTTAATTTCTTTTTACCAGATTTCAGACAGGATAGCAGAGTGTGAAGTTGCCATTGGTTCCATCTGTCTGTGGCCAGTCTAGGATCAGTCTTCCTAAGTAAGAACGATCCAAATGCTTCTCATAAACAATTTGGTTTAGATTTTTAGTGAAGGTTTGAAGACAATGCAGCTTTCTTAGCACAGAGTCCATGAAGTACCAACAAAAAAAGACAGAAAGCCGAGTCATGGCTGGAATCTTGTTTACGTAGTAATTGATTGGATGGCCCCTGATTAAAATCACAATTTTGCCAATTGCAGACAATTGGCTTGCACAGCTGCTGGTACTTAGACCTCTACGACTTTCTGTCTCCTTCTGTTAAAGTTCAGATTTTATTTTATGTGTCAACGACCAGAAGTGTTTTGGTTCTGTTAGTGAAATTGGGTACATTGGAACTTTTTAAACTAAAAACATGTGTCTTGGGTTGATTGAAAGGTAATTTATTTTTTAATCTAAACTATCAGAAACATCTGGAGTGAAATATAGCACAAAATAAAATAAAACAAATATAAACATTAAAAAAGGCAAGTCCAAACATGCAATTTTCATAAGTAGGTAATTTTACAATAGTTCTTAGTTTAATGGTCTCACTCATCAGTGAATAATAGAGATGTGATAGTCAAGCTTTTCTTGGCTGATGCTGATTTGTGGTATTCTTTTAGATGCCAGCTGGGATTTAGCAGGACGCACTACAAGAAGCAAGGACAATAAGATAAAAGTTACTGGTTCTTGATTTGAAGATTTTGATTTTGTATAAAGCAGAAAATTAAGGAATTATAAACTTTTAGTGAAATAACTTGAACTATAGCTATTATTACTTGGACTGCTTTTTGTATTTGTTGTGAAGGTGGTTCCAACAAGCCTAATGAGGAGGAAAATTTGCAAAGTTAATGAAAGGAGACATATATAAATATGACAAAAGAAGCGGTGAGAATCAAGCCACAGAAAGATTTTCTGCAGAAATGGGACAGATAGGCAGAAGTTGAGGGGATTGTAAAAGATGTAAATAACTATGTTGGGAATACAAAGACATAAACATATATGAGCCAAATGTAAAGGGTCACTGTCCTCTGTGGTGTATAACCGTAAAGCATTACTGCTCAGCCGTCAGCGAGCTGTGCAGATGTATAACTTGTTTGTACTTCATCCTGACTGTGGAAATGTGGGTGTGTTAGGAAGTGAATGTATGTGAATATGTGCGTATGTGAGAAACAGGAAGAAAAGGGAAAGAAGGAGCATGTGTGGTTGTGTTGGAATGTGAGTCACGGGGGAGGTCCTTCCATTAACCGTTACAAAATTCCACACCTTGAAATAACACACGGTTTCCAAATAGCTCCCACTATATCGCCTTACTACCAGTACAATTTAAAAAAACAAAAACAAGCCCTTCACTATTTTGTTCAAGTTTCACTGTTAGATCTCGAGACATTTAAGCTCCTAATCTGGAAAATTGATTTTCCAGAAAGTTTTCCAGGTGAGGTCACAGAATATGTGTCAGACCAAACTGATCCATCTGCCCCCAGACAAGGAAGGCTGTTAAGAAGGCCTCCCAGTGTGCGTGGGGGTGTGTGTGTGTGTGTGTGTGTAGGGAAGGTTGGGGGGAGTCAAAACGTCAGAAATCGACCACACAGGAGATGTTGAAAAGAGGCTCCAGAAACAGTTCCGGATGTTTTTGATCATTGATGGAGAGGATGTTCTAGTTAAAGGTGATGGAACCCAGAATATCTCTAAAGCTCATCGGTGAAGTGAGCCACTGATCAAAGGCTGCCACTGCAACCAGGGTGTTATAGATTCACCAATTGATCAGCCAAAGACCAGAATCAGCCAATTTTCCCAAGACCTGCCATTATTGGATATGACTTCCACCATTTTCAGGTTACCATCCAAACACTTCACTTTAATAGACTTTTTTGACTTTAATAAAAATTAAATGACAGTTAATTGCTTCAATGCATAAAGGGGGTAATCTTGCAATGCTTTAATTTTCTGTCTAACAAATTGCCCTTTGTCAAACAGGAGACCTGCAGAAAATGTCTTTCTGTTTTATATGTTAAAGTTGTCAGTGAAATTACGTGACTGGAGAACCATGGAAAGAAAGTTCAGCAGAAATTTTACAATCTTTTCAACCATGTTAGGACTCTGATGTTTTAATTAGCTCCCGCACATTGCCAGAAACACACCCTGAAAGATAGCAAGTCTGCTGACTTTTTGAGACGACTTTTGAATCCCACTAAGCCACAAAGACACTTTCAGGAAAATAAATTACAGGCATCACAAGTCATAAACTTTGCAGACTACAGAGAGTTAACCACATCTCTGCTTGAACCAAGACTCCCATATTGTTGCAGCTGGATGCAATAAAATTATGTTGAGGTTGCAAACAACTTGTCAGTAAATGAACTGTTGGCTGATAAAGAGAAGTGAAGAGCAACTTTAGGATATATCAGAAATAATAGAACTTGAAACCAATTTCTTGGATGGCTTGTGCATTGTTGCTAATTTATATTTTTGGTATTTTGGCCTTACTCTGCAGTTTCTTTCTTTCTTTCTTTGCTATTGTTATGTGAATCTACCTGGTTCCATTTGCCAATCCCTTTGGTTCTGAAACATGAAGTTTTTCCCAATGAGGGACAGTAGAGGATATTTCTATTCAATTCTTTTATTTTCCACTGTCTGCTTAAGGTTTTTGTTTTTAAACAGTTTGTTCCTGCCACGAAAAGTACTTTCTGTTCATCCTGTCAGAATAAAAGCCTTTGAAACATTAGAAGACAGTGAAATTAATCATTTCTTTGATGCTAGAGCCATAGTCATAAGTCATCTTTTGTCGTATTACTCCCTTTTTGGTACTGATTGAGTTGACTTCCTCATTATAATTTTACCAAAACAGCTGTAAAATCCTACTTAAGCTCTTCTAAAAGTTTTACTGTAGAGTTTGTGGTGTGGTGGTTTTCTTTAAAATTAAGGTAATCTGTCAGAACTCTGCTAGGTTCCAGTAGTCTGTAAAAGTTACATTGACAATTAAAGTTATTGTAGGCATCTATCAAATATTAATAGCCTCACAATTCAACAAAAATATTTAAAAAATATTTTTTATTTTTCACAGTTCCAATAAAAAATTGGAAACAAACTCATCAAATAAAGAAATGTACCAACAATTTTAAAATTTATCTGCAAGTGCAATTGTAAATGAGAAGCCCGATTCCGTTATTTATTTCATGGTTCCTCTTTGGCAATGCACAATGACTTAGGCTAATCCTTCAGGCGTCTGAAAGGGAGTTACTTGGACTCCTACTTATACTCTTTTAATCTGAGAAGAGATAGGCACATACATTTCCTTGTGTTTATTTTGGGTTGTTGTTAATGAAGGAATGCATTTAAATTACATGTTTTAAATGGGAAATATTTGTCCATAGCTTTGCTGTGTCTCAAATGTATTTTAATATGGCTATATTTATGTGATTTGATTAATTTTTCCACTTCAAGTTTATTGAGCATGTTTCTTATTCCATTTCTTTATTGTAATAAGTCAAATTCAGAAATGGCCAAAAAGGTTTCAGACTCTGGCACTGTAAATAGGCCCCATATATCTGACTTAATATAATAGTGTGCTTCAAATCAGTTAATTTGATCTGAACTATGCTAAGGTTGCTAATGTTGGTCCCACTGACTTTGATTGGTAATATTGACAGACTAAACTCTGCGTTAAAATAATTAAATATAGAAACTATTTGGCGATTATCTATTTATTGGCCGGTGTGTGTAGTTTATGCTATATTTAAGTAGGTATACAATGATTTATTCATTTATTGAATTGTGATACTTTTGAGCCTCCATAGTCTTCCACTGCTCAGTTTTATTAGTCAATAAATTCCAAGCCAGTGTAGCTAAAAATAAAAACTAACTTCGGGTAACCTAAAAATGAGACCAACAAACTTTGTTTTTCAGGACTTTGCAGCTTTTACTGCACTCTGCGGGTAACCAAGTAGTATCAGGGTGCCGTTGTTAACTATTAGTGAGAGTAGCAACGCCGTCACTGTCCTAACATCGGTGGGGGCGCTTTTTGCGGCACAACACCGGGTGAAATTAGTCTTGTCCAGCCTTTCCCTGGCGCCCTTTAGGATGGAGATTTGTGCAACTACTAATCAGAAAATCATAATAACAAAAAAAAGGCTTAGGACTTTATCAACCACCACTGAACGAAACCCAGGTTAGTAAGCGTGTGAACCTGAACCTGAACCTGAACGGTGAGTCGGCCCGGCACAGGTAAAGGCAGCGTCACTACAGTATCAATGCGCAATGAATCCCCGCATAGCCGCTGCTACGCAAATGTCGGTGCCTGGAAAACGTACCTGCAGCTATGTCCGGATCCTTTCAGATGGCGTCTGTTGCGGCAGGCTGAGGGGGACTAAGGCATTCTGTGATAATGGCAGAATATCCCTCGATTTATCCGAAGAATATAACCACTAGGGCTGCCTCTATGTCCAGCTATCTTCTGCTATCGCTGCCTCTTCCCCTAACCACGAGCTACTGAAAGAATATACGCCCCCTCTGTCCTCTTCATCTGTCTCCACATCGCTCCCTCCCCTCTCACTCCTTTTCCTCACAAGCGGATAAACACGACTGCTTTACCTACCAACCGGTCGCCTGACAGCTCTTACGCAACAGCGGGCGGATACTACTTGACTGTCATTTCATATCTACCTGTTCATAAAGTAGAACTGAGGTTACATATCATTGACATCATCAAACTGAGCGTAGAAACCACTGTTCGGATTCTTAGCGGGGATCTACATTAAATTAGTATTGAGCCCGAATAAGTAGATGGACTTACTTTATAGATGTAGATATTCCCCCGCTCCTCAAGGAAGCATATGTTCTGACAACAAAAGCACATCTGTGCAACGAATTAAAAAAATTGTACTTTAGAAAATAACATGGTGATAAAAAATCCAATAAAGATTCATCTCTATTTGTAATTGGGTCGTTAACATCATCAAAGGTTCAACAGAGTTGCTGCAGGTCATTTTAAACCTTGCCAGTTTGTGCCCATTTTGTGCCCACACCTTGCCATTTCTTGTGCACCTTGTTAGTGCACAAGAAATTTTATACTAATGCAATTAACCATTGTATTATAATCAATTTCTCTAGATGTGTAGATATTTTAACAACTCACATGGTTGGAAAATCATAAAAGGCTCAAATTTCCCATCTATCCATTTTCTTACACCTCTATCCCACTGGGGCCAGAAGGGGTGTGGTGCTGGTAATTATCTCCAGCTGTCAATGGGCAAGAGGCCGAGTCCAACCTGGACAGGTTCCCAGTCCATCACTAGGCAACACATGTCAAGTTTTCTCTGCATAGACGTGCTTTATCATGACTTATCTAAAGTTTGTCAAAGGCAATAGCTGATACATATTAATTGACCAGTCGCACCATTTCTGGGATTCCAAATATGCATTCCTCATAAATGAAATTAAATTAAATTGTTGAGCACCCAAGTCCAGGCAGGAGGCAGGCAAGATAGTTTGATGTGAATAACTGGGAAAAAGAGAAATTGAGATCTGTGAGTGATCAAGAGGAAGAAGCATTGATGAAAAAACTTGCAAGATGTCAGAAGGGAAAAAACAAATCCCAGCAAATTACTGGAAAGAAGTAGCAGTATAAATACAGAGCATGGCGAGTGTGGATAAAGAGCAAGTAGGTCTAAATAGCTAAATTTTATGTGGCTATGTGGCTTGGAGGAGCTGAGGAAAAAGTCCTACAGGACAGAATAAGAATAACTGAACAGAGTAAAATAACCAAACATAAAACTTTAGAAACCAAAATACAAATTGAATAAACAGAATAAAACAAAATACAAATTAAAAGTTCAATGGATCGAGACAATTGTTATTGTCTCAACATGACCGAAGATCTTTGAAAAATGAAATTATGACAGTTTCAGTCTGCCCTAATCTTCTTCTCAAACCACTTTAGAGGATTTCATTGTCACCAAACTAACTCGAAATCCATGCAGTATTGTCAGCTAAAACATGTTACCAATAAAGAGGAGAAAACAATGGACTCAAATGAACTCTGAGCATTTGCCATATGCAAATATCACCAGGGGCGTGTAAATGTGACAGCTTGTTTTTTACTTGAACAAGCTGTCAACCGAACAGCTGTCTTGTTTTTGTCTTCACTAAATAAGAACAATTTATATCCACCAGAGCTAGTTTTATTTCTAATGCCAAGGTTATGTGTGATGGTGTTGTGTGAATTAATGTTTGCAAGGGAAGGTACCCAATTTTGTTATAGTCCATGTATTTTTATGACATGTTTCACTTTCACAATAAATATATATATATTTTTATTATTTATTTTTATTATTATTATTATTATTACTATTATTAATATTGTTGTTGTTGTTGAAAGGATGTAGTATGAAATAGCAAAGAAAATAGACTTACCTTGGCATTTTGTTAAATTTTGATTGATTTAACTGAAAAGTTTCGCCAGTAGCTTGACGAGGGATTGTTTGTGCCACAGCCACAAGGACAGTAAGATGAGTCCAGGGCTGTGAATGAAACAATACCCTCACTCTGCTGTGCTACACCCCATTCTGGGTGTGTAGAGCGAGAACAAGCCACCTTGAGCCAAACTGATAGAGTTTCCTCATGCTGCACGTTGGCTCAGAGCCACTCTGTCATGCTTCGTCTGAGCATTTCTGTTTTTACAATAACTTCTACATTTTTCTCGTCTGGACACGCTGAAGGCAGCAGCTTTGCTCTGATTAAGCTTAAACACAGAAACCATCTGACAATGGCCGTGGGTGTAGATTTAGAACCAAACTACAAACAGGAATCCTAAAGTTCTCTCTTGTATTCTTCACTTTCATCAAACCGACTGGACCATCGGGCTAAGTCCTAAAATAACCTGGGTGGTTCAGAGGATTGTCTTAAGGACATTAAATAACTACTGAGCCAGCAGGGGTCACTGGAGGCTTTGAACAGGTGGAACAGGAACACTTTTGGATGGTAATCACATTATTGTCCATAGATTATGACTAACATTATAGCCTCTTGGCACATTGGCAATAGATTTAATGTCAGAAATGACTGTTAAGTTAAAAAAATGTGAAAGACCTTTATGTTTCGCTTTTTCTTTAAGAGAAACTGTAACATGAGAGGAGTGTTGACAGCTGTAACAAGATTAGAGTAGTAGGGCGTTAAAGAGGGGGTTGGTTCTAATAAGAAGGAAATTGTTTAGAAGAGATTACTTACAGGAGAGTTTTAATTATCTTCGATGCACTTAAGAAGTGTTTATTTAAAAAATTACATTTTGAAATGTATAATTTGAAAAATAATCAAATTATTATTCTAAGAAAAATAAAGTTCTATAAAAAATGCCAAAAAGGGTTTATTTAAAAACATGCTTGGTTTAATGCCTCCATTTGCTTTGGCACAAACTTTTAATCATGACTAAATAAAATTGGTGTCTAATTTTTTTATTGAGTGTTCTAGTTTTGATTTCAAGTTAATAAATTTGTATGTTTCTTCATCTAACAGTCAGTGAGATTATTGAGCCTGTAACTTACTAACTTTTCCTCTTGGCATGATTTTCTTTCTTTTGCTATTCTAAAAATTTGAAGAATAACCAAACAAGAGATACTGTGTTATTTCTCTAAGAGAAGTCCACATTCTTCTGAAATCAAACAAGAATCAGGAGGGATTTACTACAAAAACCATGTGCATATATTGGATAAAAAGACAATCTTTTCATTGTAATTTTTCTGAAATTAAACCAGGCATAGCTTGTGTTTCATTAAATAAACATCATGGTAAAATCCAGCTTTGTATTTTGGAGTACCATCTCTAGTGGTATACCTATCAATGTTGGTGTTGAGAAAATTGGTTTATATTAGTTTATTCTATTTCAAATCATTTTACATCTTTTTGATTACAACTCTTTAGTCATTCTGTTTGCTGTAGGTAGGCCTGAGGCCCCATTATTTCTTGGACTTAAAGAGTTAATTTGAACTGAATTTTAACTGGTTCAAACGCAACCATCCTCCTTAAAAATATGAGCTATTGAGTCTTAATCCTTAGCAGAAAAGCAAGGGCCCTTTCAGGTGATGTATATTGTTATCTTTTTTTGACAAAATAAGCCGCTTTTATTAAGAACAGCTTTGCTAGCGACCATCTACACACTTCAGAGTCAGAACAGTTTGAGATCTGAAAGATCCTTGGCAGCTCTGTGCTCTCAGTCTTTCACTTTGTGGTTTCCCTTCATCCTACGGAACAAAGCACCCCATCTTTGGGCCCCAATGAGACCTCCAAGTGGGGACCACCTCCCGGTTCTGTTGGACTTTATCACAGCTGCCTGTGGAAGTGTTAAATTTCACCACATCTATAAATGAACTGACACCACTCTTAAGGTTTTTGTCTGTCTTACTGTCACATGAAAACATCTGGCACTGCTGTGTAAACATAAGACAGAAAACATCTTATTATGTTTATTAAAGTAAAGATGCAACAAAATGATACTAAAAAAATTATTTAAAGCTTAAATAAAATGCTTTTATTGTTCATCAAGCTCAAGTATATTTTATGCATATAAAGTCTAACCTTTATGCATACTGCTAACCAAAATAAATCTAAAAATAAATTTTTTGAAAGGTCCATTTTTGCATATGACCCACTTTCAAGAGAATTCCTTCTGAACAGATTCCGGGTAACAGAACCCCTACACTTTAAGGTCCACTAAAACAAAACATTCCCATCCAAGCTGTTATTAACTCTGGAAATCGATGGAGATCTTTCCTTTTCATGGATTCTCTGATTGTAGTGCCTCCAAGTGTTGGTACGGAGCAGCAACACTCATGTTAGAGAAAGTAGGCAGAGTAAGATGTTCTTCAACTGAATGACCCCTGAGGGTACAACAAAAGTCAATGCACACGTCTTACATAATGCAGAGGCCACTGTTGTTTTGCTGTCCTTTGTGTCTTCACCAACATCACTGTCCCTACCTTCTGCACACACAGACCTATCCCCCTTCTCTTTTTTTATTTTATCTTCACAGTGACTCTGCCTGAAGCAGAGATGCAGCTTCTGCCCAGCTGAAGTGGAGCGGGGATGAAAGCTGAGTCACATTCTCATTAACTCGCATGGCTGCACTCTGCTCCACAAAAATAAAACAGTCCTATGGATGTACGACATGCACATCCGCAAATGAAACAGCCACACATGTAGGCCTCAGCTTGCTCGAAGACATGTCAGGAAACATTTCTCACATTAGAGCCTGATGGCCGTGCAGATCTAAAAATGTCCTAATAAGAAGGGAACTAAAAAGTACCTCTGTCATTTCTTCACATGGACATCAGCAGTCATGCTGTCACCAGAGACAGTCACAGCAGCCCTGAGCACTGGCAGCAGATAACTGCAACCTCTGCTATAAAAAGATCAGCTGACACAGTCTGAAAGTGCCTATAGATAAACATATGGACACTGAATCTCTCAGCGAGGATGATTGTTTTGAGCTAACACAGAAATACTACTCTGCTCCAGGGAATGCTCTGAAGAAACACCCACTGCTGCAGCATCCTATGGGCATCTCCAACATGCCTTCAAACATATATGTTGTTCTTGCAGCGATTAGCCAAGGGGGCTGGCAGAGACAATTCATCCAATGAAAGTGTCAAAAAGCTGAATAAACCACATGGACCCTCTGTAAGAATAGAGATCAATCTGTGCTGCCATCTGGAGGCCAATTTTAGCACATTAAAAGTGGGCACATTTAAAAACAATTTAATTCTCCTTAAAGTCTGTTTCAACAATTTTTTGAACATTTGAGTTGAGAACATTTCATTAAATTCAATTCTGTTTATTTATAAATATTTACAAATATTATATTGAACCAATAGGTCTTAAATACCTTTATTCTGCTTACTTTAAATAAAAAAAGACAACCAACTTCCTTTTTAATTATTAGATCAGACATATTCTATTATCATAAAAGTTTTGTCATTTATTTTAGCATTTGAGTCCTGACTCAAACTTTGGGACTCACCATGTTGGACAATAACATCAATTATAAAGATAGAAAACTCAAACAGATTCCCACAAACAATGATTAAAGCAAGAACAGTATTTTTCAGTGTGTTTTACTCTGTAGAAATAGTCTGGTGCAGCACTAATGAGTGGTCATTTTACTGAGTTTGTGGTTCATAATGACCACATTTTTAATATTAAAATTTACAGGCTCATCATTTTTTAAATAACTATATTGTAAAACAATCCACATTGTACATTCCGTTTCATAGTTCAAAGTCATAAAAGAGCACAAAGCAATTTTATAGTAGCAACCTGCAGACTAAAAAAGAAAGAGATTATATAAATTTGAATCAATTTCCATGAAGTTTATAAACAATAATTCCAGTGCATGTTTATTTGATCTGATCAGTGGCTTCACACCTCTTCTGTCTTGATGGACATGGACATCTTTGCCTTCTTCTGATGTTCCAACTTGGATTTCTTCTTTTTTTCATGTTCATCACACTCTCTTTTTATTTGAAGCCCCTTGCTCTCTCCTTCACAGCCTTCTTCATTCTTTGGCTGCTTTGAACTTATCATTTCTTTGAGGCTCTGAAACTTCTTGAGGTCAGCACAGAATAAAACCTAAAAGAGGCAAATAAGTGGTAACAGTAGATCCACAGTGAAAGAGACGAAAACACAGTGGATGATGATACTTACTGAATGGGCCCAACCTGCATATGGCCCCCACAGCTTTCTGAAGAAATCCCCTGCAGAGGAAAGGTTTGTTAGATATTTTGTTTTTGTAGGAGGAGAATTTCAACAAAGTGTGGAAAAACCAACCTATATCTCTGTGAACTTTTTCTGTGAGGGTCTTTTGTCCGTTATCAGATGTGTATTTATAGTCCCGTTTAGCGATCTGCCAAACATGTGTGTCCACAGGAACGGCCTCACACTTATCCAGACACATCAGACAAACACAGTCTGCCACCTACAACAAATGCTGTTAGTACTTCATGTCTTAATATCTGCTCTCCAAGTTAATATGAATAAAATGTAAGGATCTAACATGTTTGCGTTCTGTCTTACTTTGGTGCCAACACCTGGGAGGGTTCGGAGAGAATCACGAGCCTCCAGATACGGGACGTTTCGTAAACCAACAAGCCACTGGGGCCCGTGTGTGTCCAGGATCTGCTTAGCACTCTGCTGAAGGAACCGAGCCCTGTAGCCAAAGCCCAGATCTCTGAGACATTTCTCTACATCGCTGTCTGCAGATCACAAGAGCAGCATATATGAAATAAGAAAATGTGAAAAAGAAAAAGCTGCTGAAAAGGACATTATGAAGTACTAAATGTGGGTACATCAGAGAAAAAGCACCAAAATACAAGAACCGGCAATAGCCTTTCATAAAAAATTAAATATAGTTCAACAGTGGGCTGAAAAATTAATTACACACCTCGTACACAACACCTAACCCTAATTTTCTTTTTGGCTGGTAAGAAATGTTGAAACCAAACAATTTTCCTTTCATTTCACACATTGAAGTTTGTGATTAACATGAAAAAGTTCCACTCTAGTGAAACGCAGACTTTTTTTCTGATTTATCTGCTAAATAATAAGTGTTTAAAAATAATGTAATTGTTAGAAATATGTGTGAGACTTAGTCAGTCCTGTAAAGGGCGTGCAAATCCTAATGCAAAGTTTCACGCACCTGCCAGTGCGGACAGTGTCGGAAAGTTGTGGTAGGAGGTTTGATCCAGTTCACAGATAGGGCTCCCCAGAGCCTGACACAGTCTCTCCACCATGCCCTGAATACGTGAGATGTGGTTGTTGGAAGTGCAAATGAAGGAAAAAAGGCATTCTATGGGATCCTGACGCAACATCCGCACACCTGCAGAAACACAGAGCATTACATTTTAGATCTGATTCGATTCATTATGAAACAGTAAAATGCAAACATGAACAAACACACTAACCTGTAAAGATGTCAGAAATTTTCTTGAAGTGAGGGTCTGCTGCACCCCACTCCTTGTATAGATGCCCCAGCTTCACATGCAGCTGGAAGTAGTCTCTCAGCATCTCTGCTTCCACCTCAGACTGGTGTGAGGCAGTGACAGACTCAGCCCTCAGAGAGTCTTCTGATTTGTTTTCTCCACCAGCTCCACTCTGGTTTGTGTACACATAGTACCAAAGAGTGTCTTCTGTTTGAGTCAGGGTCCAAACACGCTCCCCTATGACTCCAGTCCAGTGCCCCTCAGCAGTTTCTCTCCAGCTGTGAATTAATAAAACGATGATTTTATTAATTCAAACTGAAATTAATAAAAAACACGGGAATACGCGTAACTTCCGGTTATATTTAATGTTATATGAGTTATCTATAAACACTCACCGGAAAGTTTGTCCACAAGCAAGGGTGAGATCCAGTCGCAGCTCCGACTTTGCGCATGGCAAAGATCGCCACAATTTGGCCCCTGAAGACAACACCGCATGTTTGGCCATACTTGTTTGGAGCTAAGCTAAAAGATGCCTTTACTGACCGATAAGTGATCTGTAGTAAAAACGCATTTATTTGTCGGAATGCAACGTACAGAAAAATGAAAAGTGAATATACACATAGCTACATGGTGGATTCACTCTTTTCCCGTCGACCGGCAAAATCTCCGGGTGACTAGTTTCGAGGGAGGAGTTTCTATCCTAGATAGAGGTGGAAGCAGGTGGGAGATTGCCTCATCCTAAATATTTGAAGATCACACATCGATGAGGCAAGACGATAAAAAAGCATATGATTGCCACCAATTGACTTAATAGTTATTTGTTTCCTCTTTTGTTGCCAACAGCCCTGCCATGACCTATGTCTCTCAAAGTCGGATGTGATATGGCACTAAAATGTTAGCAGCAGTTGTCAGGAGCAAAACTATAATTTGCAGTCAATAATTGAACACAGTCAATGAATATGATAAACATGATTAATTCTGAGCTCAGGTGGTGCACAGATATTTTGCATGCAGTTTGGACCAGATATTTCTGGTCCAAGCTTTTCTGAGTTTGCTTAGATTGAGTACCGGTTTCCTCTCCGGCTGGTAAATGGAGCGGAGCCAGCTGAACGAGCCATCAAAACTTTCACAGAGTTAACACAGAAAATGACGAACAGAAATAAGTTACCCTGCGATTGAAATATTTACACATGTAAGAAATAAAATAAAAAGGCGCGCTTTTCTGTTTCTAAATGATTTCTCAAGTAAATACAATTTGATTATGTTACAAATTTCTGCTAAATACTTACTGAAGTATCAATCTGATGCAATGTTACTCTAATTCTGGAAGTCCCTCCCTCGCTGATGTCAACAAACAGCTGATTGGTTAATAGGCTTACATTGCAAGCAAAGCTCATTCGTAATTGGTCAAATTCATGTGTGGGGTTTGTGCCCTATTGGCTAATAATTTTCTAGCGTAATATTTTTGGTTTGCGCTAGACAGGAAGTCTCTCTTTCGCTCTTCCTCTGAAGAGACAGACAGTGTGCGGCAGCGTTGTGTCTGTGTGGTTCCGATTACTAAGTGGACTAATGGCTGACACTTTGACACTTTTCACCTCGATTGGGCTCAGCGAGCAGAAAGCGAAGGAGACACAGAAAAATGAAGCGTTGAGTTCGGCTCTAAAGGAGGGGATTATTCAGGTAGGAGCTCACCGGTGCAGCTGGGATATGTCGCTGTTCCGCACACCAACTTTACTCATTTTGAAACTAACTAAGCAATAAACATCAAGCTTAATTACCACTTTCGCTTTATATAGTTCAATTCCATAGTTAAGCTTATATTTTTCACATTGCTTAACTTGGGTTGAGACCTTTCTCTTATTTCGACTGCTATTTTTAACTGCAACAGAGCTGGAGAAAAAGCAACACATTTGATCAATTTTTAAAAACTTTTAACAGGCTCAGCGTGTCAATGGGGCATCTGGAGTGGACAAAGCCATGGGCACTTTGCTGTACAGCATGGCTTCTCGCCTTAAAGACAACAAACGCCTGGTATTTCTGTCAGACTGCATCGCTCAGAGGAAAATCTGTACAGAACTACAGCTGGCAGGTAATTTCTTACAACATTTAATATGTACAATTAAAGGAAAACTGAATAATAAACCTTAGAGGTTGGTGTTGACTGCTTTCTCACTTAAGTGTCTATATTTTTTGCAGCTGCTTTAGACTTTGTCAAAAGTCATCCTGAGGATCCCATCAGTCAGAAGGAGTTTGATGAAGCATGTGGTGTAGGTGTAGTCATAACACCGGAGCAGATTGAGGATGCAGTAAGTGCATAAACTCCCACTGATCTGAAGCAAAATGTCTCACAAATACAGTCATGCATTCTTAGCTATTTTGACATATCATCACATTACACCCAACACAAACCATTGCCTAGAAGCGGAAGTAAAAACATTTTTCAAAGGTTTTTGCAAATTAACACCTGAAATTTGAGGTGTGTATTTGTGTTGAGCCTCATTTACCGATACTTCTAAATACATTCGCAGGATCGATTACCTTAAAGAGTCATTTAATTAGAAAACAGTCCATCCAGGTGTAATTTAGTACAGTGACACATTGGTGAACAGAAAACATTAATTATTTAAATTAATTATCACAAAATGGTTTAGAAATGACCATTCCAGTTTCTAAGATGGCATTCAGAAACTGGAAGTAAATCTCTCAATTCTCTCAACAATTCTCAGAAGCATGTATTATACATGTACATGTACTATAAGTAAGCCAATAAAAAAATGCTTACCAATATATTAGCAATCTCTGATCCGTCTCGTAAAATTGATTAAATCACAGTGGCAACATATGCTGCCTTACAGGCCACATTTATTGTGTTATTGACTTCCAAAGCCTGCCGTTATCATTTCCTGTTCCTCAATAGACTATTGGAATAGTTTTATTGCATTTATTAGAATGTCCTAGTTAAAGTCCAACTGATAATCTGTGGTAGGAAACATTATACTTAGATACTTTCCATCCATCCAGCCTGACTGAGCCCAACCTGATTCACAAAGAGGAAGAGGGACAACTTAGCAAAACTCAAAGCTATAACTGCAGCAAAAAGTGATTGAAGTTTTGTGACTGAGAACTAAATAAAAATGCATGCAGCACTTTTAATATTTTTTACTTGCAAAAACATTTGAAAACTGTGTCTCAATCCTTCCACTTTAGATTTACATGGTAAACAATTTACAAACATAGTAGTTTGTGTTGGTTGATCACATAAACTCCCATTAAATACACAAAAGTTTCTGATTGTAATGCAACAAAATGTGAAAAACACTGAGAAGTATGCATTACTATTGCATAGTGGTGTAAATCTCTTACTGTGGTATGTGACGGTGGAATGTCCTGCAGGTTGAGTCTGTCATCAAGAAGCACAAGGAAAAGCTGCTAATGGAGAGGTATCGCTTCAACATGGGATTGCTTATGGGTATGATCTCACATTTGGTTGAATATTGTCAGCCATTACAGCAGAACGAGCTGATAGAATGTCTGTCTGTTTGTTGCAGGTGAGGCACGCTCGGCTCTAAAGTGGGCCGACGGGAAGGTGATCAAAAACGAGGTGGATGTACAGGTATGGATGGAGGAGGAGTGGGTTTGCTTTAATTGAATATGAACAGGTGACGTTACACATTACATTTTGGTCTTAAAGGTCCTGCACCTGCTGGGACCCAAGACAGAGGCGGATCTAGAGAAGAAACCCAAAGTAAGAGAGCTCTTGCATATGTGAGGGAAAGTTCAAACTGCTCTCACCGGAGCAGTTTGCTCCGTGCGATGTTTTCTCACTCTGTGTAATTGCTGCATCCTTCATGCTTTGTTGTGCAGGCACAGAAAGCAAAGGTGGTAGAGAATGACTTGAAGACGAAGAAAGAGGAGGTGACACTGAATGGTGAGCTGCAGCAAAGCAGACAAAAGTGCATTGAACTGTTTCTTATTTGAGCGTGTTTTTTTTGTTTGTTTTATTTATTAAGGTGATGGAAATTTTGTGGAGGGAAGATCTCTAATGGAGCAGCTGAGAGGAGAAGCACTGAAGTTTCATAAACCAGGTGAGAAGAAAACTCTTAGCATTTATATGAAGGAGCATATTTTTGTCTATTGTTGTCAACATTAGCATTAGTAAAACGTTTGTCTCTTTTTTTCAAGCTGTGATAGTATTATTGTACTTTAGTAGTCTGGACACACTGCAACACACCAAAACTGCACCAGGGTCAGATTGAATAAAATATTTTACGTTCTTTGATTGATAATTGATCATCTGCACAGAAAATGCACATCTTCTTACACATTCACAGATTATATTTCTTAGAAACCAGTCAAATCTCCCTGTGGTGCATTAAGATATTTTTCTGTATATTTTTTAACATTAGACAATGTAACACAGAGTCATTTATTTATAATCTGACCTTTTACTATTGCCGTTTTCAGGAGAAAACTACAAAACCGAGGGGTATGCTGTGACTCCAAAAACAATGGACCTCCTTCAGAAACACATGGAGTTCACAGGTGGACAGGTACAGACTCTAACAATGTTAATATATCAACATAAAATGAAAAGTGTTCATATTAAATGAGTGAGGGAGTTTTGTCTGCTTTAACTGCTTCAGATCCGTACCCGTTTTCCACCTGAACCCAATGGTATTCTTCACATTGGACATGCTAAAGCCATTAATTTCAACTTTGGTTACGCCAAGGTACGTTTGCCTAATTTAAAATCAATTTATTATTTTCTGTGAAAAAGTTTTCTCTGAATCACAACTCTTTCTGCAGGCAAACAATGGGATTTGTTTCCTAAGGTATGATGACACCAATCCTGAGAAGGAGGAGGAGAAGTACTTCACTGCCATCAAGGACATGGTGGAATGGCTGGGTGTGTTTAAGTGATGTTTTATCTCATTATAGTGTAAACATGATGCATGTTTCAGGATTCCTGATGGATATTTGTGATTCTAGTATTTTTCAGGTCTAAATCAGTGTATGGCAAAAAACTTTAGATTTTATTCCCTATCTTGTTGCCTTCCGTCAACCCTTTGTTGTGTCAACCCTTCCTTTCATCCTTGTGTGTAGACCTTGCTTCTTTGCCTTTCCTCCTGTTCATCAGTCTGTTTTTTTTCCAGTTTCCATACTTAAAGATGGAACCACACTCATCTTTGTATTTTTTAATTGCTAAAAGTGACTCAGACCATGCATAGTTGAGATCTGGGAAAGCAGGAGATTTTTAAATGAATATTATGTGCGGTCCTTGTATTATAAAACCGGCTCCTAATCAGTGCAGCTGTACCTCACAGGTTACACACCGTACGACGTCACGCATGCATCGGACAACTTCCAAAAACTCTACGACCTCGCCGTTGATCTGATCCGCAGGTAAGCGGGGGGCGAGAACGAACGTTGGGAGTTTACTTTGACGGATGGCTGGATTTCTGATCATCCTGTCTGTCATCAGGGGCCATGCGTATGTGTGCCATCAGAAGGGTGAGGAGCTGAAAGGCCACAACGTTCCTCCATCTCCATGGAGGGATCGGCCCGTCGAAGAGTCTCTGGTGTTGTTTGAGAGAATGAAGAAAGGCATGTTCGCTGAGGGAGAGGCCACACTCCGGATGAAGATGGTCATGGAGGATGGGAAGATGGATCCTGTGGCGTATCGAATCAAGTACACGCCTCATCACCGAACAGGAGATGAATGGTAAGGAAACATGTCTTAGTTTTTATTTCTTTAACTCAGTTTGAATCAATGAACATTGTTTTGGTTTATCTTCCTCTACAGGTGTATCTACCCCACCTATGACTACACCCACTGTCTGTGTGACTCTATTGAAAACATCACCCATTCTCTGTGTACCAAAGAGTTTCAAGCCAGGTATATCAGGGTGTTTGATCTGTATGTAACTTCTCTTGGCTTTGGTTTGAAGGCATCGGTTTGATCAAGTGTTTCTGCTTTTTGATCAACATTTTTAGGCGATCCTCGTATTACTGGCTGTGTAACGCTCTGGATTTGTACTGCCCCGTTCAGTGGGAATACGGCCGCTTGAACCTCACCTACACTGTTGTGTCGAAGAGGAAAATTATCAAACTTGTTGAGACTGGCGTGGTCAGGTGACAAATCTTTATTTATGTTAAGATTAAATCTAAGGGGTTTTTTTTCACTCTGGTTCTTGCCGAGCCCCTTAGGGGAAACAGATGGAATTTTTTTCTTGGCATTGTTTCGCAATATATTTGCTCGTACACCTTGTTTTTTTTTTTTTTTTGTATATAGCCACAGGGATAAAAACAAATCCCTGTTTTGGGATTTGTTTTTGCAAACTGTTGAAATTGTTGTTGAAATTGAAAAATTATTGTGAGAGAAAGCAAGGCAGGATTTTATTTAAAAAAAACTGCATGGTTTACCAACATTTAATACAATATTTTACAGAAAAGAGACGCTTTTACACAAATTATTTTGTCTTGACAAAATCGCAGTTGGTTTCTGAAACCACCTGCTTTTAGAAAATCAGTTGGTCTTCTTTTCTGAAAGTTACAGAAAGTTACTCTTCATTTTTTAGGATGTGCTGTACATAACAAAATGTCAACATAAATAACATAAATTCTTCTCAATATAAATCTGCTGTTTCTGTTTAATTTGTTGAATTATTTAAGACTCGAGGTTTACAACAATATCGAAAGTTATGTGTATGAATCACTTCAAACTATTATATTCTGGACTAAGTGTTTGATTTTAGTTTCACATACATCTTGTTGATCTTATTTTCTTCCTCATGCAGAGACTGGGATGACCCCAGACTCTTCACTCTGACTGCTTTGAGGAGAAGAGGTTTCCCCCCTGAGGCCATCAATAACTTCTGTGCACGCGTATGTAGAGGGGAGGGATTTTGATCTGCTGCACAGATCGACAATGATTTAAAGGTAAAAGAATATGTTGTTTTGTAATTGTAACTGACTCCATTTCAGGTTGGTGTGACCGTTTCCCAGACGACGACAGAACCTCATCTGCTGGAGTCGTGTGTGAGAGACGTACTAAATGACACTGCTCCTCGTGCCATGGCAGTGCTGGAACCCCTCAAGGTCACCATAACAAACCTCCCCAAGGACACAAAGGTTTGTTAGATTACTTTCAAATACAGAATACATGTACTAAAGATTTATATATTTTAAAGTTTAACCTTACTGCGATGGACTGGCGACCTGTCCAGGTTGTACTCTCTCCTAGAGATAGGCACCAGCACCCCTCCTGGCCCCACTACGGACAAGGTGTAAGAAGATGGATGGATGAAAGTTTAACCTCATTAAGTAATCAAACTGCTGTTGTCTTCATTAACAGATGGATGTAAGGGTACCAGACTTTCCTGCCAATGAGGCCAAAGGCGCCCACACAGTTCCATTTACATGCACAATATTCATTGAACAGAGTGACTTCAGAGAGGTTAGAAAGATGATAAACAAAGAGCTCCAACAATAATTTTGTGGAAGACTTTCATAATGTTTTTTTTTCTTTTTTTTGCAGGTAATGGAGAAAGGTTACAAACGCCTGACTCCAGAACAGCCGGTTGGCTTGAGACATGCTGGATATGTCATCTCTGTCCAGAAAGTTATCAAGGTAAATGTCAAAGTTATTTAATTTAATATGACTTTAATACAAGAAATTCAAGAAACATTTAGTCAAAAACATTTTTAGGGAGTTAAATTTGTAAGAACGAGGTGAATCCATGTACCGTATGTTAAACCAGCCACCGGGTGTTGCAGGGTAAAAGAGTAGAAATAAGCAAATATATTTACACATATTTCAAATTTTTACCAGCAGTTTTAACTTCCAAGGTTGTTCAGTGCAAACATTAGTTTTGGATTAACTATTAAAATCACCACATGGCAATGAAGTTATTAATCATTAAATCATCCAATTCCTCTCTGCTTCTCAGGACTCTCAGGGTAAAGTGTTGGAGCTGGAAGTGACCTGCTGCAGCTCAGAGACTGCAGAGAAACCAAAGGCTTTCATCCACTGGGTCAGCCAGCCACTGGTGTGTGAAGTGCGTCTCTATGAAAGACTGTAAGTCAGGAACCACGACTGCCATCCACAACTTACAACCTGTGATTTAAAAACTCAACTAAGTGAGAAGTCTTGCCTGCTTTATAGCTTCCTGCACAAGCACCCAGAGGATCCGTCGGAAGTGCCAGGTGGCTTCCTGAGTGACATCAACCCTGTAAGTCTTTGATAAGGCTTAAAAATGTATCTTCACCTTTCAGTGGTTAAACATTGATTCAGGGGATACACTGGCCACTTTTTAGATTTATTCCAAACCATGTACAACTGTCTTTCTGCTTCACAAATATGCTACTTTGTGTTGGTCTTTCACATAAAATCCTACTGAAATTCAGTGAATGTTGTGCATGTGATAAGATGATATTTGTAGTAGTTCAAGGGATAAGAATACTTTTACAAGTTTCAGGGGGTTTACTGTCTTATCTTCTCTTATTGTTTTCTCCAGAATTCCCTGCAGGTGATCAGCAGTGCCTTAGTGGATATCTCAGTGAAGGGAGCAAAGGTTTTGGATAAATTCCAGTTTGAGAGAGTTGGCTACTTCTCCCTGGACCCTGACAGCTCAGCTGATAAGGTACAATACAACTCAAATTAATTTTGAAATGCTTTATTTTTATCACTAGCAGCTATTTATATAGGTCTTTTTATATCTATATTAAATACATACACACTCCAGTGGCAAGATATGACATAATGTATTTTTTCTTTCCATTTCAGCTTGTTTTTAACAGAACTGTCACACTCAAAGAAGACCCAGGGAAGATCTGATTGATTTAAAAATAAAAAAAAAAATAAAAAGCTCTGCTTAATCCCCAGGGCCTTCAGATACTCGACCACTGTGTTTGTATCACTTATGTTGGAACATCAGCAAGGACACAGACAGATCTGACTGAGACTGCTTTAAATTATATGCCTTTTCTTGTTGCCTGCAACTTTCTAATCAGCTCTTCTCATGTATGTCTCATGTGACTGGTTCATAAGGGAACCAGCAAACTCTGAGGCTGCTCTTTGGGCTGTCTTATGGCTTTACCAGTCAGTGTTAAGAGCCCCTTCAAGATTTGTGTGTCCTGTTTTTGCTGCAGCAGTGACTACCTGTAAGCAACTTTGATGAAAAAGAAAAAAAAGGACTTCCTGAGCAAATTTTATTATGACTGATATTTTACGTTAAGGGGATGCTCTCAAATGCCGTATTTGATTTTTCTAACTGAGGTGGTCCCATCCCATCTTGTGGTTTTTAAGACTCACAGGGATCCTTTGTACAGCAAAAAATAAAATTTATATGATAAAACTGTCTGTATTTATGGTATAGTGAGCATGTTTCCATATCCATGTAAACAGCTAGTAATACACTGATGGTTCTTGAATATTTATACTCACCAAAAGATTGCTCAGTGGTTTATAAACCAAATGCTAATGAAAAAGTGCGTTACCTTTTCACACCTATTGCTCAAAGTACAAAAAGAAACATTGTTTACTAATGCCGAGGAAGGCTCAGCCTTTTTTCACAATAAAGATAAACTTCACACAGTGAACTTATAGATTCTTTACGGAAAAAGCTTTTTGAGGGTGGAGTCAAATCTGGAACTTTATGAAGAACAGTTCCAGTAAATGAGTAAGTCAAGTAATATGCCAGTGATTAATTTAGTCACAGTTTGCATATAGTGATTACTAGATGAGAGAAAACCCAGATGATTATGTCATTTGGGGCTAACTTGTACTGGTGTGCTTGACATTTTTCTTAAGTGCACCAAAATGTTTAACTATGTGATGTTCTGAGTTTAACAGCTACAAGTCTGTAGTCTATATTGGCAACAAAAATAATTGCTAAAGTATTTATTTTAAAACTGTTTTAAAACTTTAAAGTTATAAATGGAATAGGTTCAAGGAGGTAGTGGTGGACTGCCATGAATACACCTGCTTTACATCACCTCTTATCTGAATCAGGATATTACTTTTAATTCAAGACTTTTTCAGGCAACTCGTGAACTGTGTACTCTTGGATAGATAAATGTCAGTTTACCACTTTTTCGACCTTCAACCTCATTATAACAGTACATAAAACCACACTATAGTATAACTACTACTGATGTTAACAATTCATCAAATATGGCATAGGAATAACAATTCTATGGACAGGGATACTTTTAAGCTGAGATTTATATAACCACAATAACAGCACATTAAACCATAAACATTAAACAACGTGGGATAACACCATGCCAGACTGAAGTGCGTGGGAATTAACTCCCACCTGCCCAGAGCTTCGGAAGCCCCAACTAAACATTCGGCGCATCTCTCTGGCACCACCTTAAAAGATTTAGATGCCAGTGAGCCACTAGGAGCGTCTCTCTGGAAGAACTGTGTTTTAAGGTGGAACGATATCTGCGCCGTCCCGTCTGCTTTTCTACTTGTACGAGTCGCCTTTAATAAATTACAAAGCAACTGAAGATTCTCGCGAGGTTACCTATCAAAAATATCGCGATAGCAGCCCAGAGTTACAAATCGGTAGCCTATTGGTTTGAGGATGCTGTTGTAAGATGGCGCCCAGCGGAATATGAGTCTGGTGGGAAAAAAAGGAAAAACTACAGCTAACGGAAAAAGCAACCCATTAGGTAGCGGCTGCAAACACCAACGGTACTGCGTCGTCCAGCTTATTGGAGGAAAACCGTTGTGGACGACTTAACCTTCGAGCTGTTAGAGACAGGTAGCCAATATCCATGCTAATATTAGCCTGCTAGCTTTAAGGTAATCAGAGAAAAAACAGTAAAGCGCAACTGACGTAGGATGGTTTGTCAAGAGCTGATGGTTTGAACACACCTTTAATCTATTGCGGATCTGAATTGTTGGATTTAACGCTTGTTTCCAACGATACTGTGATTGGCTTTATTTTGCAAACAACACGCGGCTAGTTAGCAATGCACCTGGCTAACCTAGCGCGTTGTGTAATCAACAGCTTGGTTAGGGGCTGTTCAGACAGGTAACCGTAAACATTACAGTAACATAAATCCGGTTTTAAGCCTGACCGTTTCATCCTGAATATGTTACCAACCCAAGACTGCTGCGTTCGATTTGGAAAGTGAGCGCGCTTTTGTCCCAGCTCGTTTACACTCAGCCGGAATTAACCCTTTCCTATTACAATCTCTCTCTCTGCTATCATCAATCATTTAGCTCTGTCTGCGTCAGACTGGAGCCAGTGTTGAATGATTTTAATGTAGTCGTCTTTTTAATAATTATTTATTTATTATAATTTTAACTGAAATTAAAAATTTTGCTTTACATCTTTTGCTCCAGGTTTCCATCTCTAAGTGATAACAGCCTGCAGCTATGAATAATGCCATGGATAACAGCAGCTCATATGAGGAGCTGATGAGACAGAAAGCTCGGAGCATTCCTCAACATCGTATGAAGGAGTTCCTGGAGTCATTGGCCAGTAAAGGTCCTGATGCTTTGCAGGAGTTCAGCCAACAAAGTGGAGACACTACAACTACCACTACGACTATGGTTTACCAACAAGAGACCAACTGCATCTATACAGACAGTACAGAAGTGGCTGGGTCGCTGTTGGAGCTGGCATGTCCGGTAAATGACCAAGTCTGTGTGTTACACCCCCCAATGCAATGTGTTTTTTATATACGTACAAATTGAATGCACATAAAGAATGCACATGATTAAACTTCAAACTAGATTATATAGGTTAGTGCGTCAACTATGTATTTTCATTATGATATCTGTGTGCGCAATATTCATGTAACAAGAATCATAGTGAATTCATAGTGTCATGAATTCAGAGTGCATTCATTATGAGTACACAAATTGCAAATTGCATGCTTGCAAAGCATGCAATTTGCCAAGCATGCAAATTGCATGCTTGGCTTCATTGCAATAGATGCACACACTTGACACAACTAATACCCTGCAAGATTTTTAAGGTAATAAAAAAGTTGGAAGCATGCTAGAATAGAAAAATGTGGATTCATCACAACTGGTGTATTTTCCATACTAAGAAGAAAAAAGATTGACCATTTTTGGGCAGTTGTAAAACATTATTAGAAAGTTGTACACTTAATGCCTTTATCACAAATGAAAATGTCCTTTATTTTTCTATATTTTAATGAAAACTATAAACAGAAGCTATCATTTTTTAGGTTTGGTTTGAGATAACTTGGACAGTATTCTAGGGCTTTTACCTTCCTATAGCTGATTCTTTTATATAGCACTGCAGCATAATCCCTAACAGCTCTTAAATTTAGTAAGTAAATAGTCAAAAAAAATCCTTTTACATTTTTGTCCTCTAACTTGCCAGAATTTTTTTGAGAATTTCATCAATGCCCTTTATTATAGCGCGTTTAATTATTTACTGTGGTTCTTTATTTAAGAATATCATCTGTAGCTGTCGCTCCATAATTTCTTATGGGAACTAGGAAATGGGATTGTGTAATTCCAGTGTTTGCTTCACCTGACTTCCTAGCTACTAAGGGACTGATTGTTAGATTTTATTGTTGTTTTGAAGTATTCAAGTCTGACCTTGTCTAATCTTGGAGGTCTTTTGCCAAGCCTAGTCAAGAAAAGATGCACCTTGAAAAATAAGATGCTTTTAAATGTTTGGAGCTCTGATCTAAGTAGAGGGAATTGTGTGTGTGCAGTTGCTTTTTCCATCTCATGGAATAGCTTTCTTTCCTGTAGAGGAACTGTTGAGGACTCAGAAATATTAAAGATTCTCCTTTTGACTCAGGCGGAGGTTGATGTTACTTCTTCATTGTTTTATATCTGCTCTTCGTGAAATATGTAGTGAATTATGTTGTGTGAGTGTGTGCTTCGAAGTGACTTTGCAATTTAATTAGTATTCCTAAGCGCTTCTTTCTTTGAAGTATTTTAGTGGTCTATGTTGTTTAATTACTGCAGTGCAGAAATTCTCTACAACTTTATTTGTTTATCTCTGGATTTTCAGATGAAGGCCAAATAATTTGAAACTTTTTGATGCCTTTCTAGTCCAGTAAACCTGAATTAAATGGCTGAAAAACATCTGCAATTCCATGCTGTGTCAGATTATAGAGATTTCTGCTAATGACATTCGTATTTGATTCAGGTGTGTTGAAACAGTCAGCTGGCTCAGTTTTTGTTCACTCTGATTTCTAATTCGGAATACAACCTTAATTAAAATGACTGTAATATATACATAAGTGATTTTGTTTTGAGAGTGCCTCTTTTAAAAATGAAAACCTTATTCTCTGCTGCAGGTTCAGGTGCAGGTCCAGCCACAGCAGCAGATGCAGGACTCTGCATCGCAGCAGTCTGTCCAACAGAATGCAGAACAACAGATTGTGCAGGTCAGAATCTGAATGTTAAGAAAAAGCTGCATGTGCAATATATTGTCATCTTATCTAGTTTGATAATGTCATGTTTCTGCTTAATGTCCTACTTATACTAACGCACAGGTGCAAATTCAAGGCCAGCAACAGGGTCAGATGCTTGGCCAGGTTCTCCAGGTGCCTGCTGGTTCCCATCAGCAGCTGCAGGGCATTACCACTGCACAGCTGATTCAGCCTGGGGAACTGACAGAGGAACAGCAGCAACAGGTTTGTCCATAAACTATTGGTACTGGAATGATGCACATGGCAAGATGAGGCAGTAAACAGATGGGACATCATTCACACAGTGAATCTTGATGCTCAATTCAAAGTTATTTTTTTATGAAATCTGAGTGTTTTACTTTTTTCTTTCTTTCTTTCTCTTTTTTTTTTTTTGATATTATGCATAGAGCTATTGCAATGAGATCTTGTATTATAATGCACTGCAGTGTAAAACACAGTAGTGTACTAGAATTTTCTTTTTGCTCATTATTTCTTTTGTGTGTTTCAGCTGCAAGCCCAGCTAGTGGCAGCTGTGGCAGGTGGGCAGCAGATCCAGATCCAGACGGTGGGGCCCCTGTCGCCCACCCAGCAGCAGGACGGTGTGGAGCGGAGGGTGATGGGAACCACGGTTGCTACATCCCAAGCAGCAGGGGTCCTGCAGCCAGCCAAAAAGCGTAAAGTGGACATGCCCATCACTGTGTCGTATGCCCTGCCTGGTCAGCAGGTAACCACAGTCTTGGCGATCCCACAAGGTCAGGGGCAGCAGCAGAGCTATGTGTCGCTGCGGCCAGACCTGCTAACTGTTGACAGTTCCCACCTTTACAGTGCTACTGGTACGATCACCAGTCCCACAGGTGAGACCTGGACCATCCCTGTGTACTCTGCTCCTGCTGGGTCTGGGGGCCGTGAGCAGGTCACACACATTGCCATCCCCCAGGAAGCTTACGGGACGGTGCAGGTGGCAGGGACAAACACTACAACAATGACCACAATGCCGACCCAGGCCACCATTGAAAGTGACAAGCTAAAAAGCCCCACTAGCCAAAGTCAGACTGTGCAGGCAGTTTCCAGCATAACAAGCTCCACCGGGATGAGCAACCAAGAGGAAGTGGTTCACACGCTGGCCGCAAACACGCTCTTCCCTGCCCAGCTGATGAACGGAAACATCCACATTCCCGTGGCGGTGCAGGGCTACTCCAACGCCACACAATCCATTATCTGGGACCCCCAGCAGCAAGTGCTGCACACACAAGGGCTGACAGGGCAGGATGGACAGCCGTTACAGGTAATAACACAGCATCCTTTCATCCTGTAGGTGTTTCATTTCAGCTCAGTGAAAGTTTTGTTTTCTTTTTTTTTCTCTTTGGTTGGTTTTCAGGGTCAGACGGTGGTAGCAGAAGTAGACGGTCAAGGTCAGCAGCAAGTGCAGGTGCAAGAGCTGCTGCTGCCCGCCACGCTGAAGCCAGAGGAGGGGCTGGACGTGTGGCGACTCTGGGCTCAGAGGAAAAATGCAGAGCTGGACAAATCGGATCAGAACAAACTTGCTCCAATAGGCCGTGAGTGACCATGCATTTTGCTTAAAGAGTTAAAGTGACAAACAATAATTGGTAACAACAAATTTCCCCATTATGGGACAGTAAAGGATCTTATCTTCTGTTCCTTTCTCAATTTTAATTTTTTCCTCATGTGGTGCTTCAGGACGCCAGGCGCTCCGCTTCCAGGAGGATCTGGTGTCGTGTGCGGTGGCTGAGCTCTGCATGGGTCTGTCTCTGATGACAGCAGAGGCTCGGGGGCTTGAAGGAGAATCATACGAGGCGGATGTTCTTTATTATGTATTTCTCTGCATACAAAAGGTTAGTTGCACTCATTCATACCCAAGAAATTCAGAGCCTTTAATTTCCATAGTTTACAATTGAAATTGGAAAAATAATTATTTTTGTTCCAATAATCTTAAAGCTAAGTTTTTACTGCCTTCCCAAATAGGAACTAGATGAAAGTTTCTAAAGTGGATTTTTACATTTTGATTGAATTCTATGGCTTGTTTTATTTGTCCTGCTAAGCATCTTTGAATCCAGTCGACTAGGAGTTAATGGCACCACTGATGATCTGCTTCTCTCTCTTCTTCCTGCAGTATATGTTTGATAACGGTCGAGTTGACGACATTTTCTCAGATCAGTACTATACTCGTTTCGCTCATTGTCTTCATCTAATCTTGGACCCGTGGAGGCCGTCAGTTCATCCTCTAGGTACACCCAGATATTTATTTTTTATTTTTTGAATTTGCTGCATTGCTCTGCATAAATTCCCTACAAATCACCTGTCCCTGCAAACCTTTACAAGGAGTTCCAGCTGCATGTGCAACAGCTTTCTAAACCTATCAGCTCTTCATATTTTGGTCTTTACCTCTTTCCCCAGGATATGTTATTCCCAGTCATGTAACAGAGGAGATGCTGTGGGAGTGTAAACAGCTGGGAGCTCATTCCCCATCAACACTGCTCACAACTCTCATGTTCTTCAACACAAAGTGAGTTTCAAAGCCCTCCAGTATCCTGATGGTTTGGTAGACATTTCATTAACAAAAAAATTTTCTTCATTTAATGAAGCATGATCAAATGTGGATCGGTGTGTTCGTCTACTGTATATCTTTAATACTCTGCCTCACTGGTTGATTTTGCTCTGTTTTCCAGGTATTTCCACCTAAAAACAGTGGATCAGCATCTAAAATTGGCTTTTTCAAAGGTGTTGAGACACACCAGGAAGAGTCCCAACAATCCCAAAGACAAGAGCACCAGCATACGGTACCTAAAGTCAGCAGAAAGGTTTATAGGACAGAAAGGTAAGAGGATAAATGGATCTTAAATTCCTTTTATAATTACATGACATGATCCAGTTCTGCTCGGCATTTCTCTGCTTCAATACAAACTGTTGATCAGTGGCCTTTTTAGAAAATGCTAGTGTGATTGTCACTCTTTTTAAAAGTGCAGTCGTTCTCTCTTCTGGACAGTGTAAAAATCCTGCTTATTATGTTTGCTCATGAATGATGGAATCAGTAGGCCTGTCGCAATAAGCAATAACTCAATAATAAAATGCATAATAAATTAAAACAAGCTCATTAATACCATTTGCATGATTTATCGTTTTCTCTTTCTTTTTGTGGTAGAAGTTTTCGGTAGAAAAACTTGTACTTGTGCTTTCCAATTAAATCCAAAAAGTCTTCAGTTTGGTGCTTTGGTCTCAACTAGCTTTCTTTTGAAGGACAATTTTGTTTAGAGACTTCATATCTCAATTTTCTTTGTTGCTGTTGCTTTGTTTATTTTGGATGTATGAAATATCTTCCAAGTTCTAGTGTCAAATGTTCATTAGAAATGAAAGTATATTTATCTTTAAGAATGTGTTCTAGCATTATAATGCCATTAACATTACATCACTTGAAAATGGTCTCAAAACAATATTATCATTTATCACAATAACTTCTGCAATAAACATGTACATATAGGCTCACATGTGTAATTGGACACTTGTGAGCTCTATACACAAAGGTTATATCCATTTTGTGAATTTTGTCAGGGGAGGATGTTTGCTTTCACACAAACATCATCCCCCACAACTGTTGATTGTTTTTGACAGGGTTTTTTATTTTTACATGGTCTGTTTTGCTGAGGTAGAATTACAAAATGCTGCATGTACCTTGTGCTTTCTGATAAAATCCAAAATGACGAGCTGCATTTCCCCATTGAGAGTTAACGATGAGTGTTTTTACTTTTCGTTCAGTGACAGATGACATGTACTCAGAACAGCTGGAGGACCCTGAGAACCCGCTGCGCTGCCCTATCAAGCTCTATGATTTCTACCTCTTCAAATGGTAAATAGAAAGCGACTTCTTGATAAGATTTAGTTCCTCTTGGAGGAGCTCCTATGATTAAGTAAAATTACTAGTTGGTGTAATTGAAAGGGTGTGAAGATGCTGCACTCCTCGCTGAAGTATCTTAATTATTGCTGTTGAGAATCTGAAAAAAAAAAAAATTTATGCTGAAAAATCTAGCTTCTCCATCTTTTAGAATTAATATTTATTGGATCTTGAACCTTATTTGGTCAGGACTCTTGCAAGGTCAGAAAATGTAATTGAATTTTATGTCCTGAAGAGGCTGAAATACAAACTCAAGTTTATGTCTTACATTTTCATGTTCTATCAAGAATGCACCAATTGGAAAATTGGGGCCAATATCAATATCTGATAGTAACATAACTGTTATATTACTATAAGATAAAACAGCTAGTGGATAATCAATATTTATTGAGATTATATGTTTTTTACAGATGTAAAGACCCTGGAACAATAGACATTTCCAGTATGTTAAGTGATCAACACCAGTTAATGCTGATTCACCGTCCACTCTTATGTTCAGTCGTTAATTGTTTCTTCCAACTTTTGTTTTTAGAAACAGATATTTTACCTTCATCTCTGAGTTGTGACTCTTGCTGAATGATTTGGGTTTATTATGTTGTTCCAAAGCTGTATATGCCTAGATGAATGAAAGCAATAAGCTCGGTTAAAACAAATGTATCCCCTGAAATCAGCTGTCCATGCAAATTTTCTGAAAATGTTGTTCCTAAACTGGACTAGCATACATTTTAGTTGTAGTTAATGAACATTTTGTTACATTTTTTATTTTTTTCATTTCCAGCACCTCCATCATGCAAAAGTGTCTTCAAATGTCGATTCAGAATGTTTAATTTGAAATTATGGATTTTAGTAGGTGGCTAAGACCCATTGTCTATAATGGTTAGGTTGCTAATTATATACCATAAAAAGTTGTTTAACTTATGTAGCTGGGTGTACAGACACTCGAATCATGTGTTTCTAAAGTTATTTTTTACTTTCCACTCAGGTTTTTCAGAAACCCTGTTTGATTAAAGATGTAGCTTGCAGCAACTCAAAGACTAGAGGTGGAGACCCCCAGCCTAAATGACTTAACAAGAGATCCACCAATCAAACTTTCTCTGTCTGTTACAGATCGTGACCAGTACCATGTGTTTTATTTTATGGAAATTATGCATGAGCCATAGGCAGGTTCCTCAATTGAGGTTCTGATTTTGTTACAACAGAAAGTGAATGGGTTACCAGGATATCTCTATTTATGCTCCAACGCATAAATAACTTCAACCTTTAGCCTAATTGCATTCAAAAAGTGCATCAAACTATATGTTTAGGGGCCTTAGGTGAGTGTTTTTAGTTTTGATGAATGGGAAGAAAAAATGTGTTTTTCCTAAGCATTTTACATGTATATCACCAATCGGAGGGAAAATTACATGGTTCAGATTACACATAGATTACTGCTATGTGTAATCTGCTTACACATAGCAGATTGATTGTTGCCTCCCTGTGCTTAGTTTGATTCATATAAATGACGATGAGAGATTTAAGACCTATCTGCAGTAGCTGAAAGATGAATAATAATATATGAAATTAAGCCCTCCCTCCTCACCTCTTCCTTTTCCTACTAGGAACTGTTTTCTTTCAGTTTGTGTTGGGAGACTGAAATTTTTAACATTTAAATAAGTACACCCATAAAATATGCTCACTCTTGGTTCCGTTGTGTGTTTGTACAGTCCTCAGAGTGCTAAAGGGCGTAACGACACCTTCTACCTGACCCCGGAGCCGGTGGTGGCTCCAAACAGTCCCATTTGGTACTCAACACAACCAATCCCCCGGGAGCACCTGGAGCAGATGCTCGCCCGAATCCTTGTTGTCCGAGATATCCAGGAAGCCCTTAACATGTCGGAGGCCGTGCACTAGTTGAACCAGAAGAGAAGTAAAAACAGAAGGGACTCCTCCTGCTTTTATCACCCAGCCTTCGATAGCTCGTCATGAGTAGTTTGCTCTTCTCACTCTCATGTTGTTTTTTTTTGGGGTGGCATGTATCTGCTTATGCCTATCGTGGACATAAGCTGTAAATACACTTAAAAAAAAAATCAATATATAGGGAGATTTGTCTCATTGAGACGGTCCCCTTTTTTGTCTTCGTTATGGCCAAAGGATGTAGAGTCTAATAATCTCTTAGTGGACCTAAACGCTAATTTAAAAGTTATTTTAACTGTTGGTTCACCTCTCCAATAGTCTGATATAAATGTTAATTTTCTTACCTGTTTTAATCTGTAATATATTTTCAATTGTCACCATGGTTGGCCTACACTATGCTGCTTTTTCTTTTCCTATTTGTTTTATTCCTTTGTCTGCCTTGCCTTGATCGCTGTTGAGTCTCACAGTGAGTATCTCAGTGGCATCAGAACTGTATTTAAAAAAGAAAAGAAACTAGGTATGAAAAAGTCTTTAAGTTATGTACATTTTCCTTTCTGATATCATTTTGTTTAGGTGGAGCCTACTTATTTGGAGATGATGAGCTTTTGAGATTACCTGCTTAAGAGCACCCTCTGTTGGAGTTTGGCGGTATTGAATCACATAAGTATTTAAATCCTCCATGGATTTGATTGCAGAGACTAGGCAATCTGCAGCATTGCCTAGTCTGCAGCGAATACCACTTGCCACTGGGTGGAGGTGTGCTGAAAGGAGGACTTGGACGCTGACGTCTGCTGGATCCTCTATCTCTTGAGGACTTCAAAGACTAAAGAGGGAGCTAATGTATCATGTCCGCTGTACTCCATGAAAGACTTAAAGTGGGTTAGCCCTACATGTTCTATAATGTATAGTACCAGTAGTTTCTCCATGAACTGTAATGGGATTCAGTCATTTAAGGAGAATGGCAGTGCCTGTGTGTTTTTCAAACATGACCTTTTTTGTACAGCCACTACACCGTGTGTCTGCCTTTCTGTTGTTGCCTCTGCACCCTGATTGATAGACTTGATTGTGTAACATGAAAGAAATGCACAGTGGACTTTTTTTTGTTTCCCAACAGTTGTTAATAAAATACATCTCAGCAGTCTTTGTCACCAATTAAGGTAAATAATTAGCTCTCTAGCCCCTCCCACCTGGAATCTTTGCTCGTCATAAAAGGTTTTTTGTCGGTGACCTGATAAAAAGCCTCTGCCTGCAGTATTTTTACTTCATGCAGCCTCATTTTCTCATGAATCAGAAGTGATTAACAGAATAACAGGTTTAACCTGATGAATTATTCCCTCAGTTCTTCCTCCTGGTTACAGCACAAACTGCTGTCTTTGTTAAAAGCATTTATCTGCATGTTGTCAGGGCAGTTCAGTGCCTCCAGGGCCTCTCCTCACACTGCTTACACAGCGTTGCAGCTTTAGTCATTGTCTACACGTGTAAAGCAGCATCAAAAGGCCCCCCCACTCCTCTTTTACATCCAATGAGATGGTTATCAATTCTTCCATGCCTTCTTCAGAGGATGTCTTCAGGCGTTTTGTGAGTTCGGATTCATCTGCGATAAGGAGGGTATTAACCTCCTCAGTAGGTTCCCGGGTTTAAAAATTTGCTGCAGTGTGTTCTGGGGTTGGTCTGCCGGGGGGTTATGTTGAGAGCTGTGTCGCCGCCTCCTCTGTATGCTCTGAGGTTGATCCTTCTTGTGTTGGTCAGAGTTCAAACCCGGTACCTGCATCTGTTTCCTGCTGAGAAAGAGAAGATGTCTCATTCAGTCCTCTTGGGTTGCCTCATAATGCTGTCTTACGGCGCTCAGTGGGAACTTATTTCTGCATCCCTACCTTGCTGATGCTCCTCTGCTGAGCCAATGTAGCAGACAATGATGAATAAATATGTACTGGTCCTGAATACACACAAAGGAATGAGCAGGTTATGAAATAGCTTTGTTTTGGATTACTGAGCATGAGTCAGTTAAGTACACAGTCTATAATAAGTAGCTCAATTATACCTCCCAGTAAGGATAGTCATCAAAATGTTTGTTTTAAACTCTATATTGATTAATTTGTGCTATATTTCTGGTGGTTATTTAGTAATTTTGATGATTAGAACTTATAGATAATGAAATATTCAGTTTCTAATAACTTGAATAGGATATAAATCAATAAAAACTAATTTTTGATGCACAGATGTCTGCTTACCAAAAAGTATATCTATACACAGTAAAGTTTATTCATAGTACTTCATTGGGGCACTGTTTGCATAAGTTGCTGGATCAGTGAAGTGTGGCATGGACTCAGCCTGTGGCATTGCTGAAGTCGTAACTACGTCCAGGTTCTAATCTTCAGCTTATCTGCGTTGTTTGGTCAAATGTTTCTCTTCTTCATAACACTCAACAGATTCACTGTGAGATTCAGGTAAGAAGCGAAAAACTGGCCAATTGAGCACATGGTCTTTGGCAGTTGTGGGCAGATGTGAAGTCCTGCTGGAAAATGAAATCGATATCCAGAAAGCTTGTCTGCAGGAAGGAGTTCCTTCTAAAAGTTTGTGGTAGGCGATTGTATGTCACATAGCTCCCTAAAAGTTCACCAACTTTTAGGGTTGGATGTACCAACCCTAAAAGTTGGTACATCTTGGAAATTTTGTGATGTACCCAAAGCATTTTGGATTCTGTCTCTCTCTGCTTTTCATCCAAACTGCCCGATTCTTTATCTCCTAAGCCCAGGTAAGACTTCTCTTTTATTGTCTTTGGCTCAGGATTGATTTAACACAAGAAATGTAAAAGTAGCGACTTATGTCTCGGATATAATCTGTGATGCCTGTGAAGCTCACTCCAGCTCACTCTTTGATAGGATTTACATCACAGTCTGTTCAAGGCTGTAGTTATTACATTAGGCGCATCTTCAGCGGAATAGCTGGTAAGTGAATAATAAAGGTGTTGTGGAGCTCGGTCAAAGCCTAATCTGAATGATACTTTCTATTTGCTGAACACCTTATATTGAAAGTTTGTTCCCAATATTTATAGAAAGTATTCTGTGGTATTACTTAAGATTTTGACATGTATACTACTCAGCCAGACTCTGCTGGAGGTTTCTCTTCACAGTCACCTTTTGCTTGCTAAGATTTAGGAACTGTTGCTACGGCAACCGCTTGACTCAATTGCCTCAATTGAGTAGAATTTGTTTAACTGGATATAAATCAGACCTGCTTGTCTTTTAAAGTGTCTAGAAATAATATTTGTTGTGAATTGGTGCTTTCTAACTGAATTGAGTTGTTATCACTTTAAGATATCCTTATAGCTATGTATTTAAGCAAGTGATGTTCAGTGTAGACTTACAAGTGTCTGGACCATCGACATCCGATGCAATCGCAGGTCCTTCACAGCACCTTTGATGTCAGGTGGGATTCCTCTCAAGCTCAGCTGCATCAGCCACAACAAAGTCACAAACGTCCCCGACCGGCCAATGCCTGCACTGAACCACAGAAGCCGAGCAACAAAACTGTTGGAGTGAAACATTTATATTTATATTTATTGGAGTAGAGGATGTTAAATCCAGAAATCACACCTGCAGTGCACCACAGCTGGCCCCAGGCGGGGTAGAGCCTCCAAATGCTGCCGCACGTGCTCAGTGAACACACACAGAGAAACTGGGTTTGGGACACTCTGGTCCGGCCAGGACGGGTAGTAGTAGTGTGTGATTATCCTGTCGTTCGGCAGGACCCCCTGAAAAACAAACACTTGTTCGGTCTGTAAAGTAAAGATAAACCAGTTTAAAGGGAAAAGGAAGAGCAGGTCTTTCTCTTCTTACCTGTCGCAGGTTAATGGTTGTAACAAAATAATCTGGACCCTGTTTCCGAGTCACTGTTGTTATTTGGAACAGCCCATGATAAACCGTCCCTTCTTCCAGAGACCAGTACTTTTCACACAGTACCTGCACACACACAGGATTCACAGTCAATCATGTAGCACAGTTGGAGCAAAAATCATGTGCACCATTTTTAAGCTTCAATGGTCTTTTGCATCAGGAAGGAAATTTTAGAGCGACAAAAAATGAACATGACTCAATGAGCCAAATAGCTTATTTTAATAACGGATAATAGATTTTCAATTGTCAGAATAACAAGTTTACTTTAGTTCTTAGGTTTAAAAAAATTTCTTCAGAGATTCAGTTTTTAAATAAAATTAAGCTACAAAAGTACAGTTTGCAAAAAAAATGCAAAAAAACTTAAACTTTCTTGTCACCATCAGTGTCATTGTTCATGGAAATATATATTGCATGAAGATGCCTGGGAAGCATTTTTTAAATTACATTTACATTTTAAAACATTCAATTTGTTTGAATTTTTGTCCAAAGTTATACATTTTTTTGTTATTTTTATTGATTAAAATCCACACGCAACTCCATGCTACATGTTAAAGTTAATAAAGATAAAATTGGAAAAAGATAAGTATGGTTTGCTTAGAATAGTTGCCAAGTGGAAAACTCTTCCATGTAAAAATGAATTTGGCTCAAGTTTAAAACTAAGCCTAGCATAAAAGTACGGCCTAAACCTGGGAAGCACACGTGAGGGGTGATGATTTGGCCTTGTTTTGTACCCACAGGCGCGGGCTGAGTGCTTTGACTTGACCATGATCTCTTCTGTGTACCAAATATGTTGCAGATACAAATCTGACTGACAACTAGAGCTTTCCCCAAACTGACAATCATTTCAAAGACAAAATCAGCAGGAAAACTATACTAGAATGACTGAAATAGAACAGCATCAGGATGAGAAAGATTGAGACTCAAAATGTCCTAAAAAAACACCAATTTGTGTCATTGGTGCACAGGCTAAAGCATGAAGAGACAGTTTGTAGCACAGCCTTGGAATTTTGCCTTTCTTTCCTCATTAATAGAGTGCATGTTTGGTTTACTTACTTAAAATGAGATTTAAGTAATTTGAGGAACACAAACAGTTTTGTTATGTCCTGATTTGTAATATTTAGGAAGGTGCAAACTTTTTTAAATCATCAGGAACACTTTTTTAAATCATCCTTAAATTTTGATCAACCATGATCAAAATTTAATACATTTATAGATGTAAAGCCTAAAACAAATAATGTGGATCACAGACTGTTTTTGTCTGGGTCTTTCTTTTGCTCCTTCATGGTTGCAGGATTTGCAATCATGACAATGGTGCAACTTGTTAGCCTAATGGAGTGTTTCTCAATTCCAGTGCTCACGCCCCCTGCCCTGCATGTTTTAGGTGTTTCTCTTCTGCCACACACCTGGATAAAATCTTTGAGCGATTAAAAGGCTTCTGCATTACTTGATGGCTGCAGAAGATGTCATGCAACCATCTGAATCAGCTGTTCTGGTATAGAAGCACATCTAAAACATGCAGAGCAGGGGGGCCTGAGGACTGGAATTGAGAAGCACTGGCCTAATGTGAGTGGGTGGATTGAGTTATGACAGAGGCAGCACAGAAACACAGAGTGTTCTAGTGAGCTGTTGAAAACTAATCCTCCTTGTCTTGTAATCTCCCCCAGCAGAGTGTTTCAGATTTGAGTTTCTGCTAAAATCAACTAAAACCATGTTTTTGTTAATATCTTTTTTGATTTTAACAAATAAACTGGGATTTGTTTGATAAAACATATTTTAAAAAAAAAATTTTTTTTATTTGAGCATGGCTAAGTAACCAGTTAGCATATCCCTGAGGTAGGAGCAAACATCTTACTGTGTTTTTTTCTCTGAGAGCGGTCACCATGACGATTATCCTGACGTTTTGCTCCCAGACCATCCTCCAGAAGTCGGCTAAAGTGTTGGATATTGGACCCTGGGTGCAGATAAAGTCCCTTTCTGATCCGCCACCCTAAATGCAGACAAACAAATACAAAAAGTGATGATGGAATCCCAGTGAAGATGAAGATGTGGGAAAAGTGACACAAACTAAAACAAAGAAAGAGAAATAGAGGAAGAGAGAAAGCTCTTACAGGGACAAAACTTGCGTTGATGTAATCAGAATTTGGGTTCTGGTTTTGAACTGAAAGCCTCACCCGACAGTGATCATCTACAATAAGATGGAGTAAAGAAAACAAACAAAAAAAAAAACGTAAAACATTTACAGACACACTTATCGTAATTGGAATTAATATGAGATGTTGTCCACTCACATGGCAAAATGAAAGGGTATCTGTTTTTTTCTCTGTTGGCCTCCGAGCTGCCTGTTCTACTGGGGAGATCTTTCCCAACATCATTCAACTCCTGCTGAGAGTCAGCACCATAGAAACAGATAATGCACACTTTATAAACCATACCTCTGATGTAAGTGTTATATTTGTAGTAATTACCCTAAAGGCCTGTTTAAAGCCTCGGTTGTTATTGGACGCCAGTTTGCTGCATTGGAATTTAAAGTCCTGCAGAATCTGTGATCTTGAGAAAGTCTCCATCCTTCAAAAAACAATTTTATTGCATTCAGTGAATTCTGGCAATATTTTCCCCAATCAGATTTAAAGATCAAAAATAAAATTCACACATAATTTATTTTTATTACTGACCACCTTTTCCCCTAAAAAGTATAAACCAGATGATATGTTTCTAATTGCAATAATCATGAGTGTCCTTAAACCTTAAAAATCCTAAAATTCCTTACTGCTGCCACATCTCCACCAAATGTATGACTAAACCTCACTACTAACATGTTTTTGTTTAAAATGGAACTTTTACAGTTTACTGTTATTAATAATACAAAAAAAAAAATACCCGAAACCTAACATTTTAAGGAAACATTTGGAACCCTAGTAAGACTGTTGTCAAGCTTACCTCATGTCTTCTCCTGAATGCAGTCCTGTCCTTTAAGTATAAACTCAGGGGGAGAGTTTAAAGCTCTGGATATGTCGTCAGTGCTGATCATGTAAAAAATCCAAAAATTTGAAATGAAAAGAGTAAAACCTGATTATTTTTCCAATTATGAGCCATTTAGCCGCTAATCAGAAGTACACCAGACAATAAAACATTATTTTTCTGTGTGATAATGAATAATCCAGTCCAAGGTAATACTCTCCTCTGGGAGCTTCAATTTGATAGAAAGCTTTTTTTGCAGGAGGAGCTAAACCAAACATTCACAGAGAACAATTAGCTGACTACTCACCTGACAAGAAAGAAAACCTGCTTGGTCAAGTTCCTAACCCCAGACATCAACCAGCAGAGCAGCTTGAATGTGGTGTGGCTGCATCAGGTTTGCGTCAGTCATCATGCCCCAAAAACAGTCATTCACAAGGAGAGGACCGCGATCTGAGTCCACCGCTCTTCCCGAGCTGCCTCAAAGTTCCCAGGTGGTGGTAATGCTGTCTGAGGCACGATTAAACAAAACATGGGTGGGGAGAGTGGGCGGAGTGAGGAGCACAAAACATCAGAGGAGGGAAGGAGGTTTATGAAAGCCTTGGCTCTTATTTGCACACGAAAAATCAATCCTTTCTGTCTAACATCAGTTCTAGGAAATCCCTAGACATCAGCTTCCTTTGTTCTGGCCAATTTGTCTGGCAGATGTGTGATGAATTTAAGAATAAAAACACAGATGTTAAAAAAAGAAACACGCTGCAGTAAAATGAATCATTACAGATATATAGAATAGTTTCCTGCACCATATTAGAACAATTCACAGTGAAAGATACCCTTACTATGATGGGGCCATCTCCATGCCTGACTACACAATTCATGAGGTGATGCTCTGTTGCTGAAACTTTTCAGCTGGAAATTTTCCCTATGTTGTGTTTTAACGGGTGTAAAGACTTTGCCTATCATAGTCTATTTTTTTAACAAGTTTTGTAATTTGGGGGATTCAAACTATTTAGTCTAATTTCAATCCAAATTCTGCTCCAAGGATGCTACAACGAGTAATCAGATTTTTGACAAAGGGCCATGTTAGTTTGGGATGCCTAAAAGCAAAAATTAGGAGGAATTATATGGGGACAAATCATTTTTAAGGCACAAATGCGAGAATATGCAGCGGAGTGAGTTTGCTAGTTTTCAGTCTCACACCTTTTTAGTTTTAGTAGCCAATTAAGCAAACTTTTGTTAAATCAAAAAAAATAATTCAAGCAAGGAATATGGACACGTGTAAGCCAGTGGTGTACTTTTTAGTGATGTTTGTGAAATGGGAAACTATTGTAGGGCATAAAACATAAACCAAAATGCAACCTGCATAGACCAAAGCAAAACCTGAGGGTTGCTTCCTACATTGAGATCATGGGTTCTGCTGAAAAACACCCGGAACACTGAGCCAGTCAACACCTGAAACCTGGGCACTCCCACTTCACAGTTAACTCTCCGACAGGTTTGGTCTTGACATCATACAGATCAAACAAAAGATTGAGTACATTACGCGATACTACTAGTATTGGAAAACTTTTTTATTGTTTTTACTGCCGATAAAATTCATTTTTTATTATTTTGTAGATGTGTGCTTTCTGCAAATGCTCGTCGTACATAAAAAACAGCTGCAGTGCTGGGAGCTCATTTCCAGAAGTTATTACAGAGAAACACAAACAGGTCCAACAACATTCAGGAAGCAATCTACACCACCCGCAGCTTTTAAAACCCTTATTCTCAGCCCCACTGTCACGCTATGACAACGGAACAAAAACACATTAATCAAGTCAAACGACATGCTGATCATGGTGGACATGGTGGCGTGCCCTCTGCACAGTTCCCTACTTCTAGTTTCGCTTTTGATAAGCGCATATCACCAAAGCCTGACTCTGATTGGGCAAGAGGTGAAAAAGGAAGTAACGAACGTCGAGTTATTTTCCTGCGTATAAAACCATAGAAAAAGAGAGGCACGGGACACGAAGGGGAACTTTTTTTTAACTTGTTCAGGTGAAAGAAATGCCCTCCTTTGGTTAATTTTTGGCAAGTGGAAGGCAGAGATAGAGAAGTTTCACGTTTGCGATGGATTAATCTGAGAGGCCACACTTTCTTCCTGCTCAGCTCGAGTCCAGAGGACAAAATAAAAAAATAAAGTTTGGACTTAAGCTTAATGAGCCGCGAGTGTGCAGAGATGGACCATGCACGAGCGCCAGCAACACAGGAAAGCAAGGTAAATAAATGAATACATAAATACAGTGACGGGTACGCATTTAACGCTTAGTTTTATTGGGTGTACACAGTGATGAAGCGTTTAAGGTTGTAGACCTGCCTTTACTCTTTAAAGTAATAATAAGCACGGTGGTTAATAACTCTGTCAGGCCAGGACGTCAACAACTCTAATAGAGTATTGCTGTACATGGCAGAAAGGACGGTGTAATTAGGACCACAAGAGGGCGCCGATGAGCTTCACATGAATTAATAAAGGTAGAGCGATTTCGTGATTAAACACGTTTGTGGAAATATTTAAAGCATATACATTTGAAGTCGCTGACAAAATTCACATAAATGACTTGTGAGGTCTTTGTTCTTTGGTACTGATGTAAAAATATAGTTTATCTCATAATAGGACTAGAAATTTATTTTAAATTAGTGACACTGTTTGCATAATTGTTGGTATTTTGCTTCGGTGAAAGATAAAAAGAACTATATAATAATATTAATCTATTTATTTATATGATTTTTTTTTTATCATTTTGAGACCCCAGAAAATGTATTTGATTGTTTTAAAACTATTTATTTATGTTTTTTAATCCAGTGTTTTCTCACAGTATTGTGTTTTCCCATTTCTTCATCTACTAAAATTGAATGACTTACTACTTCATTGAACTATACATATTATCTTAGTGTCAGAAAACAAAAATGAAAAGTTTTTAATCTTTAAAGTTGAATGTTAAAGAAGTTTAAATGTGAAAACATTTTTAATTAATTTCCTATCAAATTGTTTCCTATCGGTTCTAATAATATCATCTTCTACCTTCACAGGTTGACAAGAGGCTGATTGGCAGCACTGCTTCTCCCGCCGAGGTACAGCCCATTGACTAAAACTGACCTTTTTACACTAAACAATTCTGTAGTTTTTGTATGTGTGAGGAATTATTTTATGTCTCAATACAGATTGAAAAGAGGCCAATCAGAAGAGTGAGAAGTCCATCTGCACCAAGAGCATGGCTATCCAGGTCTTACAAACCAAAGCCTGGAGGGCATGTGTACAAGCCTCGGTGAGGCTCAAAATATATTTATTAAACCAATATATAATCTATTAAGTATGTATTTGTAACTTATTCAACCTAATTTCATTTAAATGTTTTCCATAATGCAGTCTTCCAGGAGACCACCATTCTTTTCACAAAGCTGGTTTCAGCAGTCAACACCACCACTACCTGAAGCATCGGCCTTACGTCCATCACAAGGGTTACCCTCCACCTAAACCTTGGCCGCTCGCACCGAAGGAGAATCAGAAGCAGAGGGAGAAAGAGAGAGAAAAGCAGCATCATGAGCAGAGAGAGAGCACTGAGAGAAGTTCACCTTCAAAACAAAACAGTAGGTTTAAGTTTGTACTGTTACACCCATCTCATACATCATTGCAAAACCAAATGTATTAATCTGTTTATAAAACAGCCCATAACAGGCTCATTCATTACTTCATATAAGAGATTCACAAACAAATCAACTAATGATCTTATTTTACCGTGATAGTTGAACACTACAAATTTGACCTTTTTCAGTGAATGCACCATACGTGGCAAGAGGTTTCTGAAAGGAAATTGTGTTTTCTACAAAGACATCTCAGTTGTTCACTCAGGCTGCTATCTAACTAAACAAGGAGGGAGATGTCAACAAATAACAGGAAGGCTGAAGGAATTACAGAATGGTTTCTGTCTTTTATCCTCCACTGTCACAGACATTTTAGAAACTTTTAAACTTCATAGTTATTGTTAGTTTTCTTATTTTGCAGCAAATACATAAAGAAGAAGTCATTTACCGTTAATAAGTTATGTTAATCATGTTAATTATAAAAATAACAAAGCAATAATAAAACTTTATTACAAATTATGAAGTGTCACACTCATAACCATGTTTTCTTTGTTTTCAAACAATAGTGAAACCCTCCTTACCTCCATCTCACACAGTGGGAAGTTGCTTCTAATTTAAAAATATATAATTACTTAATTAATCAGTCACAGAAAATATTCTTAAAACCACAATGTAACTAAAATGATTAAATAGCTGATTTACCAGTTTGACACCTCTACATCAGCTATATAAATATACTAGCTGATATATTTGTCAACCATATAAATATATGTCCTATCATAAAATACTCTATAAGGACATATCAATCATAGCAATTGCAATGTATTAAATCGTGGTACTCTTGGCCCGTTTTACAAACAATTATTTGGTAACTTACAATGAATGAAAAGAAATTGTTCACTAAAACAGGCCAATGTGACTAATTGCAGTATGTTAGGTTGCCACTAGATGGAAGCGTATTCAAGTTAAGGAACTTGTCTTGTTTTCTTGAGCTCTTTGCTGCAACAAACATTTGGAGGCAGTTGCTTGTTGTATCTGCTGGTAGGTAGAAACTCTAGTAGCAACAAACCAGAGTTACATAAAGCTGATCAGACAGAAACCTTTTCCTGCTCAGTGTATGGATTATGTCATCAATGAGCTGCTTACAGGCCAGCTTGTTTCCCCCCTTTGAACAGTGTGGTGCTGCTTTTTTTCCAGAGACACATCTGTTAGATGCTTAACAATACCTTTGTGGTCTGTTAGTGGTAGGAGTTCACAATTTATCAGTAGAAAGGTGGTGTGTTTCCATGGTTGTAACGCTGAAAATCCACGTATCAGATTTTTGCTGGAATAAACTGGTGCTGAGTATCTTTATCTTCCCTTGCACACAGCCATTTTATTTGTGCGCACACTGCAGCACTGTGGAGGTGTGTGTTTGTGCATGTGTGAGTGTGGAGCAGGTTTTTTTTGTGTTCCTGAGTGATGGTGCGATGATGGTGACTCATCGCTGATTTGTGTGTATATGAGAGTGTGAAAGATGAAGAGAGGGAGAGATTTACCCGCAGAACATAATGAACCATAACAAAGCTACGGCTTTACATGGGAATACCGCATTCCAGCACTGCAAAGGCTGGCAGGTCATGCAAAAATCTGTATTGATCTCAGATCTCAACGGTAGAAAAATGGAACATCAGTTCAATGAAAAAGTGCTTGTAAATATGCAAGGTGTTTTATCTTATTTAGTGTGGTGAAATCTCTCGCTGTGCCACCGAGCTGACCTTGTGGTTTGTGTGTCTTCCAGCTTCTAGGCCTGTCTTACCAAGGTCCACGTCCAGCAGAGACAAGGACATGCAGATCACTGTAAGTTCACAGGCAAGAAATCTCCTCCATCCTCACATTCATTTAAAATTTGATATTAAAACCTTAAGGCATCGATTTTTAGTTATCATCTTTTTTTCCTCTGCTAGATGTTTATCTAAAGATGTTTTTTTTAACCTCAGTTGTTATTGATTCATTATTTGTTAGAACTTCTACTAATTTAATGCTGATAAAAAAAAGGTAAATTAAAAGCTTAAAAACTGAAGCCCAGCTAAAGAGCGAACATTAGGAGTCCTTTGAATTTGAATGTTTTCAGCAAACGTTCTCGTTATGGATAGTTTTATCCTGTGGTTCTTTGAACAGTATCAAGAAAAAACACTGTTCACAGGATGATCCACAGATTTTGAAGTTACCTTTATTACGTTCACTATTAAATCTTCATGGTTAAAACAGTTAAAAATTATAGCAGAAAAAGTTTCTTAAAAGTTACACATAACTGGAAAGTAAAGCTTTGCAAAGAGCTTCATTTTGAAACTTGCAGATCATCTTTAGGAACATTTAGAGAAGAGTCTATAGAGGTTATCTTAAGGTTAGTGAAAGTTTTTGACAATATAACCTTTAGAAAGTATTTGGTGAACATTCCCTAATAGTTTCCACAAGATTCTTCTTTGAAATGTGGAACATTTAGAGACAACATTCACTGAAGGTTCTCTAAAAGTTAGAAGACTCGTAAGTATTGAATGAATGTTCTCTGGAGATGTTACACCTTCAGAGAACATTTACTGATATCTCCCACTAGAACATATCCTTAAAAGCTATATTAAATTGTCAAGGCACATCCTTAAATGTAAGGTTACTGTTTGCTGCTGGGCATTAAATGTAACACATTTTGCCAGTTTGATTACACGATTTTCGTAAATATACTCACTCTTGGTTATAAAGTATTCTTAGGTTTGTGCGTGTTAAGGGTTTTTTATCTTTATCTTGATTTTACTTTATCAGCTCAGAAATATACAAGAGATTCTTACTTTTTTTAACCAAGAAAATTGATTGGAGGTTAAACACCACAATCAGCAAATATTGAAAATTAATAAATATTATCATGCATATTGTAGCAAAATATGTCTCTAACTGATAAATATGATTGTTGTCATCGTCATCAGCCTGCTCTGAGAAATTCTCTTTTCTTTAAGCTAAAAAATGTTTACATTTTGTAATTGTTAAATATTTATCCTTTCATACGGTTGTAAATTTATGCATCCAGCAAGCTTCCATACAACATTAATAGATGTTTATTTTTTGTTCTCCAGACAGGAGTGTAGATCACAGTGTTTTTTTAGCTTTAATTGACGTGGCTCAGGTGGCTGAAATCAAAGGATTGCATGGTTATCTTTGCTGATGTGAGCACAGTGTGGAGCGCAGCTGCACATGATAAACTGCAGCTGGTTGCTGCTATAGTGAGGCTGAAATGATGAGAGTCAAGGCTTTTTTTGAAACTATGAAGATATTTGATAATGTATATTTTGGAAGATATTGTTTCTCTTTTCTAAAATGTATTTTTTTGGAGAAAATGCACCAGAGCAGAGATGATCCCCTGGTTGAAGAAATCAATGAGATTGCTTCACTGGCAAATCAGGATTGGAATTATGCACATAACATCTGACTGATTCAATTAAACATGCAGAATTTGAAAGGCATCCGAAATCAAGTTAGTTTGGTGGTTAGAAGTCCTCACATAATTAGATTCTTTTTTCTGTTTTCACAATCTAGATGTGACATTCTTACTAGAAGATCTTAATGAGAAATTAAAATTTAGATGCAACAAATGCTGCTTCTAGTTGGAGAATATGTTTTATATTTCTCATTGTGATTTTCTTTTTTATTGCTCAACTTTTTCATTTTGTTTACTTAATGCATTGTGATTATATTTGCTCTGACATATGTTACTGTTCATCTGAATTAATTTTGCCTGTTATTAATGTAGATGATCCAATGTGTTTACAGTTCATTTTGGATTACATTCTCAAACGTGGCTAAAATACAGACCTTCGGTTTAAAAATAAGGTTTTTATCAAAGTTGCATTTAGAAATCCAGTTATGCACTGATTAGGCTTTTAATTGCTTTTGCAGATCTAAGTTAAATAAATATAAATAATACAGAAAATGTTGACAAAACTGACCAAAGATGTTATTCATGTTCCTTAATGGCAGTACAGTACTTTGAAAAACTTTCTGCCCTTTTACAGATTTTCTTCACACCTATATAAGTTAGTTTTCAAATGATAATTTCAGTTACTAAGACAAATCTCTCTCAAAACTAATCATCATCTTCTTAAATAATTTATAAACTTTAATCAACCACATTTTCTGGAGAAAGCCTGGCCTGCTGAATAAAAAGGAAATAATTCAAATAGAACCCACTTCACAACATAAAGTAGGCCGGGAGCAACTCAGCTGATTTTTTTTTTGTGTCTGAAACATAGCACGAATATTGTCGAGTTGGCAACTGTGGGATGACTATTGTTAACTGCAAATGTGCTGACATGACCTGGTGGGTGGGTGGATGAGATTGGCTTCACATGTAAGTATTGGCTGATCACAGATTTCTCAAAATTTAGGAAATTAGGGCCAATTTATCTGCTGACTGATTTAATGGAATCTAACATAAAACAACGTAAACACAATTCTATCTCAGTTTTTACTTAGATAGTGTCCCTGCAAATATATTAAAGAACATGCAGTTTGTTGGTAGAGTTACACACAAGAAGAGTGGGATTTTTCAGCTTTAGTGTATTTACTTAACTTTAATTTAATTAAAAAATTATGTTATTTTCTTACTATTTAAGAAATTGGACATTTTACTAAATGTACATGCTGATCACTGATAAGAGCATCCCATGTTGATCACTGGGCGATCTGCTGGTTTATTTTTCATTTAATTGAATATGAGGATGTGTTGATAAATTAGTCTTGTAATTTTTGCATGAAGAACACAAATGAACTACTGTCTTGGTGAAAGAAATCTGCTTTGAAGCATCATGCTATCTCAACATTCATGAGGAGGCGTTTTATAAAGGCCTGCAACCAAAGCAGGCCTTTATGAATATGGTGCACAGTACTGGAACAAGATTCTCTGGACAGATGGAGCCAAGATGAAACCTGGACCAGAACCATCTGAGACGAAGAGTAAGGAGAACTGAAATGAGAGATTACAATCCAAGGATATTGTACATCATCTGTTTAGCATGGTGAAGACTGAGAAACGCTTGGGACTTGAAAGCTGATGTTGGAGTTAGATGATCTGTATTTACAGAGGATTTATTTGTTAGGAAAAGCATCAGAATTTATTTTCAGCTCAGATTCAGGAAAGTGGTGCAAAACTAAGAGGTTGTTTGACATCTCCCATCAAGCCCAATTTGGATAATTGTACAAGTTTAAATGTAAAACAGAATCATATGTGGATATTGATGCTAGGACAGATTGTGTCTGTGCAGTGTGCAGGTGGATCTCTTAGCGCATCCTGTCAAGGTGGCCTGTGTACTCAGAATGGGTTTGTTGAGTGTGAGGCGAGATGCAAAACAGAGACAATAAACATAAATTTTGAATGAGAGGCTGAATTCCTGCAGTGCTTAGAAGATTGAGAAAAAGAGGAAGATGGAGGCCGGAGGAGAGTTTCTCATTGTTGAGCCGCCGTTAGCTGTCAATCAAATTTGAGTTAGTGACTGTACAGGATTTGCATCCAAATCATAAAAAACAGGATTTGCATCCAAATCATAAAAAAAACCAAAAAACTGTTTTTATAATTAGTTTAGTTTATCCAATTAGTCTGGAATGCATAAAAATTGAGGCATTATGTAAAGCAAATATGTTTTCCTCAGTATTTCTGTCAGATACTACACTTAAGCTGATTGCCTAATTTAAAAAAACATTGTTCTGGTGCACAAAAGCATAATTACATAAATAATTGCAAAATATTACCTCACTGTCTTAATACTGTCCTAAAAAATTTTTTATTGCCTCAAAGAATAAGTAAATAAATACATTTATATGTTATGAAGCTCTGTTCTTTGACTGCCAATCATTGCAACACTATTATATCTATAAATGTATAATTATTGTTTGTTATATATGTCTATTATTTTGTAATTAGGGAGATACCTGCCAGCCTGATCCTTATTTGGAAGTTGAAAAAGTCAGTGTGACTCATTACATCTGGATTAACAGGTTGTTTGATTTACTTGAACGTTATGGAGACATCCAGCTAACTTCACACCAATCTAAGACCACCTTGCGAATACGGACAGCAAAAGGGCATTAACGCGTATGTGTAGCTGAGGTTCTGGTTGTGTTAAAAAAATCAGAATTCCAGCTGCAGAAAACACCGCCATGCACCCCAGCATAATGCCTAATTGTCTCTGTACATTTTCTGACAATCCCAATAAATACTACACTTTGCTGAGCCTATGCCTTGAAGAAATATTGGTTTCCTTGTGATGCATTACAACCAGAAAAATCTGCGGTTGTTAGGACTTCATGATAACAAAGTAGTTGAAAAAGCTTGAATTGAATAAAAAGGGGAACATAATTTGATTTTGCAACAGATTGCTGTTGATTTTAGGTCTGGACTTTGGCTGGACTGTTCTAATAAATGGTTCTAAACTAAGATCTACAGTATTCCATGGTAGTTGAGTGAATCATGCCAGCCTCAACTCTTTTTCCAGTGTAACCTGTGTTTAGTCAGGTCTTTGCAGGTTTGCAGTTGTTCCATATTTTTTCTATTTTCAGAAGATGGACTGAATATGCTCCATGAGATATTCTAAGCATAGGACATTCTCTTAAAGACTAACCTGTTCTAAACTTCTCCACAGTTTTATCTCAGACATATCTGTAGTGTTCCTTTATGTCTGTGACATTGCTTATTCAGTAATGTTTTCTAACAAACCTCTGAAACCCAGATGACCTGGATTTATATTGAGACTAAATTACACATAGATTGACTGCATTTAGAAATCAGATGACTTTTGATGATAACTGGCTGCACTGAATTTGAAGGTGTCAAAGTAAAGAGGGCAATGGAAATCTCAGCAAAATACACAAATGTTTGTTTATACTGAGACAAAATGTGAAAAGGGATAAGAAGTTGGAGAAAACCTTTGTAACATACATTATGTCAGGTGAAATGTGCACTTTGTTTTGCTGCAACGTTTCAGGATGCTCATTAGCACATCAATCATAAGCTGTGTTTACAGACATGATTTTGGCTAACAGTGAAACACTTAAAGCTTTGTTCCTGTTTGGCCTCATTTTTTACAGGTTTTTCAAAACGAGCGAAACCAAAGCAGAGAGAGAGATCACAGAGAGCGAAGCAGAGATGGGGAGCTCCCTTTAACTGCGAGCCAGACGGCAGCACGAGACAGAGCCATCCAACAGAAGAGGAAAGAGATAGATGAGGTGGGGGAAGAGTATAATTACGCAAACAATTCACCCACATGTCTTGGGAGAGGACTGGTTATAAAGTGATCGAGAAAGAGCAAAGATAAGAGAAGCGGGTATTAGAGGGAGAATGTCAGAGTACAGATCTTAGGAAGTGCTGGGAGACATGAGACAGGCAACAAAAGATTTGTTTGCTGTAGTATAAACATTAATTTTGTAGTGCCGAGCCCGAGGCAACAGAAGTGTCATTACTGGCTTTTTTTTTTTTCGCCAAACCTGGCAATGAAGGCCTTGTTCACAGTTTAGCATGACTGAGAGTGTTTTTCTTTCATGCTCTTTGTTTTCAAATTGATCAAAAAAAAGCATGACAGGCTCACCTGTCTCACAAGAGACTCCGCACGTGCTTTAATGTTGCCTTCAATGTGACGGGCATCACATGAGGCTGTGCTCATCAGCTCTCTGTTTATGTCAGAGACTGTACTTGTGTTTCCACCCACTTGATGGAGAAGATGCTTTGGTTCCTTTTTTTCATGTCTCCATGGTTGCAGGGATATGGAAGCACTGCAGTGATAAAATGTGAGGTTGGCAATGGATGCTGATGCAAAAATGTCCACAATAGTTGCTGCAACGACTATTCTTGTGAACAGTCTGCAATATTATACTTTCAGTAATAATACATGAAGAAGAGTTTTTTTGGCAAAATGATTTAATTCGTTTTTTTTTTCCTCTCTGTTTTTCTGTGTCCTCTAACACTGGTTGCTTTGCCCTAAAGCCCTGAATATTTTTGCCTTTCAGGTTTACTACCAGGAGTGTGAAATGTTCAGCCTTGTAGCAAAGATGCTAATTGCAAAGGATCCATCCCTGGAGCGTCCCATCCAGTCATCGCTGCAGGAGAATCTCCGGGACATTGGTAAACGCTGTGTGGATGCCATGGAGAAATTTATTGAGAACTATGACTCCAGGGAACTTTTGCACTAATCACACATCCAGATTTATGTGTCATTTAGAGACAGGGATTCTCAGTGAGACTTTTTTTGACAGTTTGTCTGATGGAGTACATATTCATATTTAGATTTTTTTTTTATGAGTAATGTAGGAAGATTAGGTTCTTAAATTCTGCCTGACATGTTTTAAGATGTTTCCAGTCTAATTCTATTGGAAAATGCTGACCATTTTAATGTGATTGTGAAATAAATACACTGGTCATTTCGCTTGAAATGCATTAAAGCTGGAGAACTGTGTCTGATGTAGTTTATTCTCACTTCTCTATTTTTGTTATACCTTTATAGTTTCTTTGCAGTATTTAAGCTGTTGCATGGGTTCAAATATTTTTAGAAACTTTTTAGGTCATATCTAAAAGCAGGCAAATGGGTCAAATGGTGACCAGCATACATGCAGCTCTTCGATAAGATACGGTGCATCTGGTAAGTATTCTCACCGCTTCACTTTTGCCACATTTTGCCATGTTACAGCCTTACTGCAAATTGTATTAAGTTAATCTCTTTCCTCAAAATTTCACACACAGATGCCCATTATGACAATGTGGAAAGTTCAGTTTGAGATTTATCCAAATTTATTACAAATAGAAAACCAATAAATCAAATTTACATAAGTAATTACATCTTTTACTTAATACTTTGCTGATCCACCATTGGCAACAATTACAGCCTCAAATTTTTTTAAATATGCCAAAAGTTTAATACACATATCTTTAAGCAGTTTGGCCCATTCTCTTCAGTACTTCATCCATCAGTTTGGATGGGAGCCATTGGTGAAGCCGTTTCCAGATCTTCCCAGAGAGGTTTAATCAGTCTGGACTCTGGCTTGGCCTCTTCATAACGTTCACAAAGTGGTTCTAAAGCCACTTTTTTGAGATCTTGGCCATGCGTTTCCTGTCATCCTGCTGAAAAATGAACCGTCACCCCAGCTTGAGATCAAGAACACAGGTTTCTATCCAGAATGTCTCTACATTGCTGCATTCATCTTTCCCTCTATCCTGACTATCTTATCAGTTCTTGTTGCTGCAAAATATTCCCATACTATGATGCTGGCTCTACCATGCTTCACTGAAAAGTGATGGTATCGACCGAGTGATGAGCTGTGCTTGGTTTCCTCCTAACACGACGTCTGGCATTCATACCAAAGAGTTTAATCTTTGTGTTACCAAATTAACTTTGTGTTGGTGCAAAATCTAAAGTTTAGAAAAGCAGACTCATCAGGAGTGGGTAGACCATATAATACTGATGAAACTGTTTTCAAGTATATACATGGCACTGATCTTTTTAAAAAATGTTAATAGTATCATGTTGGTGTCCGTTAGACACCTCATCTTAAATAACTTGGATCAGACATTTTGATTGGGCCTTTCCTTCTTGTGAGCAATTCAGTTCTAGGGAATAAGTAGCTAAACATTAGGAAAAAATAAAATAAAGCAAAACCTGGGATAGGTCAAAGCTCAGCTCAGGCTTCAATGTGCCTGTCACATTAAAGGCTGAGCTCAGGCTTTGACCTATCATGGAACAATCATAGACATTGCAGTTTGATATTTCATGTCAAAATATCTGTTTCCATGCAGAGTGTTGAGGATTTTTATCGCCCTGTCACACTGAAGCACAAACAGAAACCTTGCTTTGAGCAAAATAGTACAGTACAACTCACGCTAGAGTTTCCTGGTTAAAGTACACTTTATTTTCAGTATGAGACAACAACAACAAAATTCACATGCAAGCCTCCCCATTTCTATGATGTTATACAAATAATGATTCTTTTGTTACAAAATATATAAATATTTAAGACAATATGTACAAGACATTTACAGTACTTCATCTATTAATAAAGTGTATTATTATACATACATTTAGCAGGTATTTTTTGTAATATTATTATAATTATTGTTTGCATTAGTATTATTATTGTTAATATCATTATTATTAATATTACTATTTAATTATTCTTAACCATCTGTAAGGAAAACAAAGCATGTTGCAGAAAAGAAAACAGGACCATACCTGACGTTACTGTGCCTGAATGGGCAAGGAGCAGAGGCTGCCCGGCGCTCTGTCCTTGGTAAAGCATGGAGAGCTGGCTATGTAGAGCACAAGTTTCAATAGACTTTTATTTTTTTTGTACAAGCTGATAACAGGGCTAGGAAGCCAACACTATATTCCAGCAGCATTTTTGATTCCACAGAGGTAAACAATGACGTAGCTTGGAATCTAGCACGTAGCTTTCACTATCCCAGTACAATTTCTTGTTGGTCCATGTAGAAGAAGTCGGCTGCTCAAGGCTCGGTTCTCTGAGCTTGCAGATCGCTGCAGCTTTACTTTCCGTTTCAGACTAAAGAAATTGTTCAGATTCTCTGTTACATGAATACACTCACAGACAGACACGCACGTACACCATGTTATATACCTTGACCACGGCATATTAAGCAGTCCAATTCATTAGTGCTTCCTGGTGCCATCATTGAGTTGGTCTCATGTTTATACAAACATTCTTGTTGTATAAGCCAGCTGAGCTTCCTCTTATGATTAGATCATTCTGTGTAGGTGTACACAACCATAACCCAGTGTAGAGTTGTGTAAGCTCACAAGCCCAAAGAAATTGGCTTTTTTATCCCTCAAACCTTGCCAAAAACAGAAACACACACACACCCTGAACACTCTCAGCTGTCTTACTCTCACCTTCCCACTCATCCTGTTCCTCCTCTCAAGCACTTTCTTCTGTCTTCTTACCTTTCTAATTTCCTTCGCTCTTCTTCCCTTCCCTTCTCATCTCCTTGCTCTACATCTAGGAAATTATACAGTTTTTGCTCTTCCTCCTCTGGCGGCTGTGGAGCTGGCCATGAATCGGTCCGTGCAGAGGCCCGTGATGGGCCCCTATCCCAGATGGGCTGTAGCGGTGGCGCAGCTCCTCATTATTTATGTAGCACAGCTGCACAGGCCGAGGGATTGGATCACTCAGGTAATACCCCTCATCAGCCTCAGATTCAGAAGAAGAGGAGCAGCTGGAGCACCATGGGTCTGCAGCCTCCATGTAGCCATCATTCCAGCATGGCCCACCCAATCCTACTGGCTGCCAGCCAGCATTTTGCAGAGTAAGGTCAGAAGTCGTGCGTGGGCAAGGCCGATGGGGCATCTGCCTGTGCCCGCCTGAGTCCACACCATACAACTCCCGAGCAGCTTGACCGGAGGGGAAGCGGTCGTAATCCTCTTGTACGCGGCGATAGGGAAGCTCCACCATTTGAGTTGGGCGGTCTGCCACTAGGTGCAAGGCATTGTCAGAGCGCGAGCGGCGGGAGCGTTTGTGATGGCGACCACTGCGGTGGTGGCCATTACCGTTAGTCCCACGATGGTGTTTGTGGGGTCTCGGTTGTGGCTGCTGTTGCTGTGAAATTGACTCCTGTGCGTTTATGCGGCGCCGTGGCATCCTGTCACTCATAGGAGCCATGCGCAGGTTCCCACTGCTTCCCATCAACCCAACACGACCTTTGCCATCAAAGCCGATGTCTTGTGGGCCATCCCAGTACTGAAGTGGGTACCCGACTCTCAGAGGAGTGTACATGTTGTTGTTATAAGGGCGAGAAGAGGACAGCGACTCTGTACTGTGGAATTGGACTGAGGAGCTGAGGGTACCCATGTTGCTCTTCTCCGACACATTTACACCTGAGTCCTTACTCAGGTCAGGCATGGAGAACCTGGACAAATGCTCCTGGCGCTTAGTGGCTCCATCCAGAGAGTTGCCTGTTAGGACAGGACATCAAACATCATATTTTCCAGTCACAATATGGAGATATATTTCAATAACAAAAAGCAATATCAAAAAGTTAATTAATTTTAACACAAAAATTTAATTTATATATCATATAGTGTTATTACATACAGAGTGACAAAGGTCAAGTATTTATTTCTCATTTTGATGAGATTATATATTTTTAGTCACTTATAAAGTTAGTATATTATATTGGACCAATGAAACTGTTTTTTTCTGTTACAAAAAAAATCAGCCAACTGAAAAATATGTCCTTGTACTTTACAGGATAGAGTTTCAGTACTTGGTTGAGGCTCCTATTGAATCCATAAGTGTCGGTGCAGCATGGCATGGAGGTGATCAGCATGTAACTCAGCTGAGGTATTAAGGAAGCACAGGTTGCTTAAACAACAATCTTTCCCTAATCTGCATTATATGGATTCTGTGGCTCCCAGTGGACCTCCTGACTTTGACCAAATACAATGCTGCAATACTTTAAACTTCAAATAGGACTTTGGACCACTGAGATACAGTCCAGTCACTTTTCTCCAAACCACTTCTTTTTCTTTCACAAAAGTTTCCATTATTTTGCTTTTATGTAGAGCACTACATGTACAAGCTTCTTCTTTGCCAGTTTTTACTTACCTTTATTATAGATGGATAATGATAAATCAATTTTATTATTTTTATGTAATTGTAACATTTTCAGAGAAACTGAATTACAGGTAATTATTAGTTTTGAGCAATAAACACTTGAAATAAGCTTTTCTGTCTGTGTAACAAAACTATGTGATAAGAGTTCACATTTCAAATAAGTTAATAAATTGCATTTTCAGTGATTTTCTGTTGTACTGTGATGCACCTACATATGTCTAAGCCACATTGTACAATTCATTACCTGCAGTATTGGACATAGTGAGCGAGTCCATGGATCCACGAGGCGTCTGCTCTAATGGAGTGAGTGGTTCGTTGAAGCTCATGGCAGTGATGTGGTTCCTCCTTGTCAGCGGGGGTCTGCCATCTCTCTGGAATCCATGAAGACTGGTACTCCTCTTGTCAGAGAAACCCTGATTCTGGCTAGACATCTCATTGAAGCTCATCTGGGTACGGAGCTTGTTGGGTCTGAACTCGTCCTGGCTGTGATGGATCCAGTTCTCATTGAAGGAGTGGCCCCTCAGGGCAGCCATAGGGGTCCTCTTGGCATTGCCCTGCTCCTTCCCCCAGGAATCAGGCCTCTTGCCTGGGTTGGCAGGACTCTGGGCAGTTGGATGAGCATTTGTGTTGGGATTGTATCCCTGCCTGGCATTACACTGACCCAGCAGGTGTATGGACGCAGGGGTTGGAGAGGGATCCCTCTTAGGGCCCTCATACGAAGCGGGGATGTAGGGTTCGTCCCTGCTCATCCACACTTGGTTAAGGCTTGGAGTGCGGCTTGGAGTGCGGCTTGGTGTACGGTTAGGTGTTCTGCTTGGAGTCTGACTGGATGAAAGACTTAGTCGGTCCATCGGAACAGAAAGAGGATCAATTTCAGTAGACAAGCGGTCGGGCATGGGTGGAGGAGCAGACTGGCGGGGCTCTGTGCTCCGGCGATCCTGCTCAGCATTCCTGCGCTCCTTCTTCCCAATCTTGGTGCTGTGGCGGGATTCTCGAGAGCGAGCACTTTGGAAAGCAGAGTCAGAGGAGTCAGACTCCTCTGGATCCTGATACATGGAAAGAAACCAGATTTGTTTGATTATGAAAATGCTTAAAGGAATGTATTTAATCAAATTGCAGTTGCTTTCAGTTTTTCATACCTGCCCAGCACTGCAGGACCGTGAGCAGAAGATCTGCCCCTGTTTTGGGAGGAATGGACGGCCCAGCAGGGAACGCTTACAGCGAGCGCAGCAGAAACATTCCTCAGTGGCATGCCAGTGCTGCCCATCATATGTCATCTGGCCTTGGTCAATTCCTTTAATCACATAGGAAAAAAATCCTTTCCACAATATTCCAGAAATAAGTAGAACTACAATGTTGGTGAATGAGTATGCTCCTCAATTGCAATTTAACCAGCAGATTAACCTTCTTTATTTCCTAGACTCAAACATTTGTGATTCTGTGCCCTTATATGATTGCTTGATTTCTAAGATAGCACGAATAAATTTCACAAGCGCTGCTCTCAGACTGGAGGAAGTAATCATCCTTCACAGCTCCCATCTGGTTACAGTTTGGGGGCACTCTCTGAAACCCACTCCTTCACTGTTATCTGGGGATGATAATAACCATCCACATCTCACCGCACTGGATCCGCCTCTCTGCAGCTGTGCCCCATGAGGCTCGGAGCTGATACTAGCCACACATACATTCATTATGAGGCTGTTTGAGCTGCTGTATTATAGTGTAGAAAGTAAAACATGTCCGTGTGTTTTGTCAACTGTACGTATGTGTTATTGTAGGTGTGCTGTACCTATGTGTTCTCCACAGGCATCGCAGTACTCTGCATAAAGAGACTCGAAGCAGTTGCAGCAGTGTGGCCGTCCATCCTTCATGATGTAGCGCTGGCCCCCGAGGGTGGTCTCGCATTCATAGCAGCAGAAGTGCTTCATGTGCCAGTGCCTTCCCTCTGCCTCAGTGCATTCATCAGCAAAGATTAACTGTGTGGTTCAGATATTACAATAGTCAGCAAACACATGCGGTAAGAACACTAAAAAAAAACTTAGTCAGAACAGATGCTAATATTTCCTAAAATCCCATTGAGAGCAAGGCCCATGTTTGGGGTAATCTAGGATTTAACCAACAGGCTGTTGGTTTTGTTTGGTACTTTTTCTATGAAGCCACTTCTAAATATTCTTTTTACTCTTTGTCACACTAATATGTTTTGGACCATCAAACAAACAAAGCTAACTTGTGGAAATAGAAAACACAGGATTAGGTTTTCGGCTAAGAAGCCACACATTTCCTTGTTCCATGTTTAAATTGTGGTAGGCAGAAGTACACCTCTCTAGGCTACAGAAAGCTGAATTAGGATAAATATTTTCTTTATTAAAGATGTGGTATTATATATTTTCCAGGCACATAGTTTCATTTTTATAGCTAATCTGGAGGAACTGAGTGGGAAAGGCACAAGGGACGGATGGTCTGTGAGGATGAAACTTGGCAGTAGACTGCAGCTTCAAGTGTACAGTCTCTGCCTATTTGTGGAAATAGGTGGTGCATATCAACGACTTATCAAGAAGGTCACTAAGAACCCAAAACAACATCGGAAGCACTGTAGACCTTGCTTTGCTCATTTAAGAGTCAGCGTTTATGACTAAACAATTAGAAAGAAACTGAGTAAATTTCCATTCTTGAGAAATTTCCGAGGAGATAAATAAATAAAAAACTCAGCTGACCAAAAAACAAAAAGTTGAGGGGTTGTCTCAAGTTTGTGAAATAAACTTCCTATGATTTTTTAAATTTGATATGAAAATGTGTGTAATTATCTGAAACATTTCAGTGAGATAAATAAAGGTGTGAGGGACAAGTACCTGTGCACTGTGTTGTAAAATAATCTCTTGTCGCACCCTATGTTTATTTCTGCATTTTTCTTTTCTGAGGGCTTAAGAAAAGCAACTCATACACACTTGAACACTTCTGATGTAAAAAGAATAAGTCGCAGCGATCAGATGTATTTTAACAGGCTTTTTTTAAATGAAAAAATGACATACCATCTGTGGGTGGGACTGTTAAAAAACAGGGATTCTGTCTGTTCTGAAAAATGATGATGACTAATATCATTCAATCAGAGTGAAAAAGATAATTAACAAGGTCAAGAAGTTTAAAGAGATAAGAAGCATAAAGGCCTGTTGTGTGTTGTGTCTTGTGCTCACTGCAGCCGAATCAATGGCCAGATGGTCTACTCTCTGAAGACTGAGAATGCCCATCTGCTCATGTATATATGTATAAGAAAAATAACAGGCAAAACCATATACATCGACTGCACTTGTACTACTCTTTATCTAAAATGCTGAGATTTGATATATTACCTTGCAAAAGATTGAGGACAAGGGTTGGGGACCATTGGTGTCGACTAACACAAAATAGCACAAATGATGATTTATAATTTCTTTTTATGTACAAAAGAGGAATTTATGGTATGCATTTTTGTTTAACTCTAAATTTTGGTACCCCTAAATAAAATCAACCAAATGCCAATTATATTTGTATTATAAATAGTTCATATGACTGTGATTAATAAGTTTGATAAACTCAGCTGTTCTTTATAGGCTTCAGAATGTTAGAGAACTTTAATAAATAAACAACACCAACAAGACCAAAGAGCACTTTAGATAGATGCAAAATTCTGTATGAGGTTGGGAGAGAGCTGAAGTACCATGAGAGGATACAACATGCAGACTCCACTCAGAAAGACCAGAGACCTTCTTGCTGCTATGCAACACTTCTCAACTGTAGCCTGCTTTCTGTCCTACAGATTTAACATATTTGAAAACAAATCTTTGCTATCAAAACTACAAATGCTGCCCTCTTAAAAAATCATCTGGGTCACAATATGTTCAAATAATTAACACAAGAGGACTTCACCAGACTTTGGTCCTGCGAGGGGAAACTACATGCCTGGCATATTTAACAGAGCCATATTTTCTCTGTAAACTGGTTCAAAACCTTTTAGATTCTGTATTGCTTAGGCTTTCCAACCCCAAAGGGCTTCAGGCCCAGACAGGCGCACCTCATCACAGGCACAGCAGCGGGGTTTCAGCCGCTCAGAGTGGTGCCGGCCGCAGTAGATCTTCCCATCCTGAAGGAAGTAGATGAGATCCACCAGCAACTCCTCACATGTGCAGCAGACGAAGCAACCAGGGTGCCAACATTTTCCATGTCCTGCCCTGGCAGCAAAAACTACAATTTCCCCTCCATTTATCTGACCTCCGCACTGTTGGCGAGGAAGAGGATGAAGAGAGTGGAACAGGTCGAAAAAAGGGGGAGATGGTAAGAGAAGGGAAAGAGAAATTAGGAAGTTTTACGACTTTTCATTTAATCTAAAAATCAAAATGAGGAAGAGTTCTTCTGTTTACCTTCTCACAGACCATCCCGGTCACAGTGAGGGGGAACGGACGGACGTTCCCTCTGCCTAAGTTGTCTTTTTTCCGCTGGTTGCTGAAGATCTTAAGCTCTCGTTTTTCTTCCTCGTCCAGTGCGTTGCAGTAACGTACCTGAAACATCACAGCTCATCATCATCAGGCAACATATCTAGAAATACCAGACATCTTCAAAGTTCACACATTAAAACAGAAAATCTCTCATTTGTTGGCTGAAAGTGTATTTCACCTCATTGTCATGTGGGGGCAACTGGTGAAGCAGCTGCTTGATGCGATATTTCTCTCCTGGGCTGTTTATGTATGGCACTTTCTCCTCTGGTAAAGAATTATAATACTGATGCACCTAAAACAGACAAAGCAGAAGCATTTAAATTCCCATTTTAATCGCGTCTGAAAGATAAAACTAATATCTATTATTTTTAACCATTTTGTAAGATGTCTGTCCACTGAAACATTTTTGCTACAATTTTAAATTTTATCCTTGAACACCCAATGAAATCAGAGTCAAAGTTATCCTCCTTTCCTCTGTGCTTGATTATCTCTCACAGCATAAGTTATATATTAGCTGGGAGGCTCATGAGTAACAGAGGAGAAGAACTGAGCTGCAGGACAGAGACAGAACTGTGACTGAAGGACACTCCGTAGTGACCAATTTACATAAATTTCTAACAGAGTGTAAATTTTAAGTATTTAGAATTATAATAGGTATCACAGAAATAGGCTTAATCAACTATTCTTAGCAGACAATGGTATGCAAAAGGATTTGGATTTTGGAGCAAAACTTAAAACAATATACACATTCTGTGGTCAACCTAATTGAGATATTTAGAAGAAAATGTAAAACAAGTACCAGTCTCTATATGCTTTTACAATGTATTTTCTAAATGTTAAACATGTATCCTTTTCCTCCTACTTCACAATTATCTACCACTTATCAATGGTCTATCATATAAAACCTCTATAAAATATATTAATGCTTCAGAGCACTGAATATGTTGTGTGGGGGTCCATTGCTTTGAATTGAATGCAAAGTAGTTTACATGTTCTGCTTTATTTCATTAATTCATGCAACAAACTCATTTACATTAATCTGAAATTACATTCAAATGAATTTAGTATGCCCTTCATGCCAACAGAACCCGTTTATGTTTCTCCCTCAATGACTGTTATCCTTGGAGGTCAGCGTCTCGAGTTAAAAATGATTGCACAATGAGCTATGTGCTCCTGCAGCTGCAGACTCAACCTAGAACAGAATGAGCTTCTTTAAACTTTTAACAGCTAATATTCATGTTGCTCAAAGGAAATCTCAGCGTACCCACACCCTCAGCATATCCGCTGCAGTTTCAATTCATCATGCAGCAGCACTCAGTGTCCTTGTCCTGAACCTCCCCTTGTATTTGCATGTTAGTTGGTGAAATAAAGGAAACGCTGATTGGTACTCAAGAGGTAAACACTTTTGGGATGGAAACAATCTTGTCGCTTGCCTGATTTTAAGCAAACTGGCCTCCGAATCAAAATTGTTTGTGCTCAGTCAAGTTTTTCAGATTAAGTTTACATAATCATTGGGGCGGAAAATTACTGTAAGAACAAGGTGCCTTTCTTTCCTCATGCAAGGAGCAAAAAGGCACTAATACTATACTATACTACGCTATACTATAATATACTATGCCATACCATACCATGCCACACCATACCATACAGTACCATGCCATGCTATGCTATACTATACTATATTATACTATACTATACTAGTGTTCATTTCAGTTCTGCTCTGTTTGCTTGTGACACTCAGGTATACTATGCTATTCTACACTATGCTATGCTATACTATGCTGTGCTACGCTATGCTTAAATATGCTATGCTATGCTACACTGCGCTACACTATACTATGCTATACTATGCTATATTATATTATGCTGTATTATACTATAATGAAAATGTAAGGTTTAAGAGGTGATGATTTCTCTTACTCCTGCATTACCTCAGTTCTCATGCTGGGAAACAGGTGATACACATAAGTAACTAAATCATCATTAAGTGATTAGTTTCATAAATAATTTATCACTGTAAAAATGCCTCATGTATTTTCCGTAGCAAGCTCAATTCTACATTAGCTTAATTTATTCTCCTAGCTGAGCATGATTGATCTTTCTAATTTAATGTTTATAAATAATGCTATAGTAATAATGAATAGTGTTCATTTCAGTTCTGCTCTGTTCACTTGTGATAATTTGATTTAGTGCACTAAAACATGGATCAGAAAAAATTAATTCTTTTTGTGTTAGAACAAACATTCGGAGGAAATGATAAATTTTTTTTGTCTCAGGATTCATTTTCAAATCTTAGCTGAATGATTTGAAGATGAATCAAATCATCTTCAAATCCTGAAGATCATTTGAAGATGTTTTTGAGGTAAAACATTATGAAAAAATAACAATGCCTTTTAATAGAAGTGGACATCTCAGGTTTTACCTTTCACCTACATTAACTGCTTAACTCCAGGTCATTTAAGGCTGACTTTAAAGTGTTGGTCAAAATATGAATGATTTTTTAAAATATTATTCCAAAATGTAAAACGTTTTGAAATACTGTATCCATTACAATATTAGAAATTAACATTTTTGTTTTGACTGACTGTGAGACAGATTGCTCAATAAATCTAAGTAAGCTACTGTGTCTTGTTTATTTAAAAAAAATATTTTAAAAAATCTCAAAATTTAGTCTGTATTCTCAATTTTGAGATATTTTTTGACAACAGTTCTTTATTGTTGACTTTTGTTTTAGAATAAAATGATGTAGTGTAGCACATCATAGTTCTCAAATTTATTGACTTTGTAGCAAGATGTTGCTCTTACGTTACCCAAGTTGACTCCTGATTCGCTAATCAGCTCTTCCTGATGTCTACACATCCGAAAGCAAGTGAGTTCTGACTCCATCAGAGAAAGAAATAATCCACCAATGAGCCTTTTTTTGGATTTCATGCTGTGCACTGTGTGACTACTTTGGTGCAAAGCTGTTAAAGAAACCACTTTCCCTCAACCCACCTCAGACGTGTGTGCCACGTCACTCGGTACATTTCTTTAAGAGCAATCCTGAAGCTAAAGTGAAGAAGCACTAAGACATCCAATGACCTGGATAAGAACTAATCTGTGAGTCACAAAGTGAATCAACTGCTATTATAAAGATGACCTGAGAGCAAGTCCGCTCTGTTCTTTGACTGAAAAATCAATGCTGGTGACCCAAACATAAGCAGGGTGAAGTCAAACCCATGTTCAAAAAACTTTCTTAAAATGAAAGGGTGAAGCTTCCACACAGTGGAAATATAAGGGCTCAAGAACATAGCAGGCGGGACAAAAGCATATATAACAATATACTGAAGAAACTAAGATTAAATTAAACCGTGGTAGTGATTCTGGAAGAAATGAATAAAAAACTGCATCTTTGGAGTGCAGTTTTTTATTGAGGAACTTCAACTGAATGTATCTATAGTAGAATAGTATATCAGAATAAATGTTTTTATGTCTTCTGTTTGGTGACATCACTGGTTAATGCATTTTTTTTATGGTTATAATCAATTTCATAATGAAATTGCTTGCTGAAGAGAAGCACCAGCTCCCTGCAACTCTAACAAGCTGATGTATGTATGTATGTATGTATGTATGGATGGATAATAAATTCAGTCCTGGATTTCTTTAGTACTTACTGTAGATTTTTTGTATAACTTTTGTTGACTCGTTATTATTCTTGATTTATCCTAAATAAATCTTAAGCTTGAAAACTACACAAAACTGTTCTATAAAAATAAAACAACCCCTGATTCTTTTTTAAAGGTTTGGTAAATATTACTTAATGCAAAAGTCAAGAAAGAATCTTAAGATGGATTGATTTAGAGAATGCCAATTTGATAGATTTTTGACTGACTGTGAGACAGATTGCTTAATAAACCTAAGTCAGCTACTGTGTCTCGTTTATTAATTAAATTATTATTAACCTAAAAGTTATGCTTGAGCAAAAGTCCAAACTTGGGGAAACAAAACCTTTTAGAAAAACAATCGGAACACAGCTGAATCCTAATGATAGATTCAGTGTAGACAAATTTGGGGATTTTGATTCCTGACAGCTCAATGAGCCTTAGCACATGATTATTTCGTTTTTTAATGGCATTGTATGGAGAGACACCAGAAGTGACAGGCTTAAAAATAATTACATTCAAGTGCATTAAAAGAGAAACAGGCAGCTTCAATTGCTTCCACCTCCTGCTGGATGACAGAGGCTGCAGCCTCTTTCAGCATCCTGTCAAGATGGCTGACTAGAGAAAATCACTGTTATCAGGCTTCCTGTCATCTGTTAACAGAGCCCTAGGTGGCCTGTTGTATTAGTGTCTTTCTCTTATGGAACAAAGACAACATGGTTTATAGCTGAAACTGTTGAAGAAATGCATGCATGTTAAGGTCACACAAAGCAAAAATTACAGACAAAAATAAAAACAAACTAAAGATGCAGAGATAGTTTCTACTAATTCAATTACCGTGGTCAGGCATGGCATTAAAAGGCTGTTAAGATGCAAATAGATACAAACAGGGAGCTGAAGAGTCAGCAAGCTCAGATAAACCAAATTGAATTTCCAATAAGATTCAAACCAACATTCACTGACTCCAATTACTTTACTAAAATAAAGGACAGACTGAGCTCTGGCTAGCAAAAGCATAATTAAAATTTACCCACTAATGAAACATCACTATTACTTATTTCATTTCTACAGTCATGTTCAGAAAATAAAATTGATCAGAGCTGGAAAACGTTGATTGGATTTCACATAACCAGAGGATAATGGAGAAATGGATGGATGGAAAGACAGGTTGATAAAAGTCCTCAAAGCATGAAGCCCGATCACAACAGCTTTACATTGAACTGTGGCTTCAATTCAGTTTGTAGGGTTGTGTGTGACCCTGAACCTAGAATTATTATTCTTAATAATTACTTACTTGTGATTTCTTATTCTTAGTTCAAGTGACTTTTTAAAAGGATGTTGAAGGGATCTTGTGGAGTACAAATTTCATTGCCGGATTTTCTGTTTCTGAGGACATGACAATGCAGTTATTTCTATGTTTAGCTATTTCTTCCTTGGCCACTGACTGTGTTCTTTAACAGTCTGGAACATCTTGAGGAAATGATTTTTCCAACAATGGAACTTTGTGGGCACTTATTGCAGATTGCTTGGCTTCTCAAAGAGTTGCTTATATTACAGAACTCGCAATGGACCTGTTTTGATCATTACAGAGTTTTTGCCATTTTAGGCTATCCTTTGATCCATTGTAGTGCTTTTCCATTTTCCTCCACCTCTTCCTGATTTTGGTTTCCATTATAAAACATTGTAGATTATTTTCACTGAGCTGCCTATCATTTCCCCCCTCTTCAATATTTTTTTAATCAAAGTTCACTGTTTTTAACAATGTGTGAAATGGCCCATTTCATCCACATTTTTCCTTTCAGACTATTATTCTGTCTGGCGCAAAACTTGTTTAAACTTGTTAGCTGAAAAATGTACCTTCAATTATTTTTCAATTAAATGTCTGATATTTCAGTCCCAGTGATTGTACTGGATGTCATCCCGGCCCTTTCTCTTCTTCCTATTCTAGCCTAAAGACAATATAATACACACAAGGTGAAATAAAACAATCAGGATGTTTTTTTCTGTTATGGTCGAACAATCCTGTTTACAGCTTCAGATTATGAGGAAAGTTTTGGCAATTTGATAAACCAGATGAGTAAATAATTTTCATTGCTTTGACTTAGTTAATATGGTCTGCGTGTTCAGAATGAAAAAAAGAAATAACTAATGAAGAATTAAGCGTAAAAGGCAGATTGAATATCATCAAGCTCATACCTGCTCAGGATTGAGGCCTGGGGGAACCCAGGCGTACTCTTCCAGAGCACAACCAGAGTCATCGTCGGAGGTGGAGTTCCTCTGGAAGTCATACATCAGCTTGGTGATGGTCTTTTCCATCTCCAGAGACATGACTGTCACAACATGCTCTTCCACACACAACCGTTTAGTGGACACAGGTATTCCTGGGGAGGCAATAGACAGGAGCGTGTCACTCAAAAGTTACAAAATAAATGCATCAGCGTGAGAAATAAGGTGAAAGATTTAAAGCGTTTTTGCTCTCCTCACTGAGGAATCTCACTGTCGATGTTATGGTGACAGATTTTGTCATGACTGGTCTTATTTGTGCTTCAGTGTTTCCTCTATTCTCCCGTTTATGATCACATAACTCCTTCACCGTTTAATCTCAGAATATAAATTACTCCTGAAGGAGGAAGAGGACACCAGCTCACAAAGATTCCAACAGTTTCTTGGGAAACCCTTTTCATCATGCAAAACTGGCATATTACCATATTCAAACAAAAAAAACAACATAAACATTTAAAACCTTTACTGGAGCTGTTTTAAAGTGATGGCTCTAAATTAAGGATGTCTTATTGTATACAAAACTTCCTAACTTGACTTCTCTCTGCTTTTGTGACTACCTTCGTCTCTTCTGCTAATGTCTGTGGTGGTCTGTGGTGGGAAACGTAAAGTTGGAGATCTAAATTAAGGAAATAGCATGTATTTTAGTTTAGACATGTTTATTCTAATGTTTTCTTTTATTTGGTTTTCCCTCAAAAGTATTTACACCCTTTAACGCTTTCCTATAATGTAACAATTTTATACATTAATGTCTTATTTAAGGATTTTATACTACAGATAAAAACAAAATTCATAACTATGAAATGAAAGGTTGTCAAAAAGTTTTACAATTCAAAATCTGGAAAAATGTATTTGTATCCGGACCCCTGGTGGTTTATAGTATATTTCTACCAGCTTTGCACACAAGAAACTGAGAGGTTATTCCATTCATCTTTGCATTTCTGAACAGTAATTTATAAGTCTTGCCACATATTGTTGGATTTAGCTCTTAACTGTGACTGAGTTATTTCAAACAAATAAATATGCTGTGGTCTAAACCACCACATAGCTCTGGTTGTTTGTTTAGAGTCTTTCTCCTGCTTGAAGGAGAACCTTTATATCAGTCTCGAGTCTTAGCATCTATTAGTTTTTCTTCTATTATTATGCTGTCTAGCTCCTTCTATCTATCCATCAACTCTGACCGGTCCTCCTGTCTGTGCCGAAGTATCAGCACAATATTATGTTTCCCCTCCATGTTTCAGGGATGAAATAGTGTATTCAGGATGAGTTGCAGGGTTCATTTTCTAACATATGTAGGATTTTCCATGTAAGACAAATAAAGGTTCTGGCAATTTGTGAACATGACTTTTTTCTTCAGTGGAATTTTTCCTTGTCATTCTTATATAAACGGCGAACTCGGGGACTGTAATGTTGTGATAATTCCTTTTTGTTTTTTTAAGTAAACAAAAGGCTTAAGATGTTGCAGACTGTGGTAAAAATATACTTCTATGCGGAAAAGGATCAACTGAAAAAAGCCTTGTTTTTCACTATGCAATTTCTGCCTCCCTCACTAAATGTGCACAATCTGTGATTCTGTGGCAACATGAGACATTCTAATTTTGTTATAGCCGGTAAGTCGGCTTCAATTGTTGCCGTAATTAACCCGCAGACATATTCAGTGAGAATGAATACATGGATATCATCAGGAAAAGAATCAGTGGAAAGGTTGCAGATTTCTTTTTCTCAGCTGAAACAGATTAGGTGTTCACCATTTGTTACCATAGTGATCTCTCAGGATTCAAAGAAAGACACCTTCTCAGCTCAAAGCTCTTCAGGTTAAAAATATTACCTTAAAAATGCTTCTCTCTGCACCCTTGAGATCAGAATCACAATGGCAGGTCCCAGATATAAACACATCCAGTCCAAAAGGGCGTGATTCAATCTGGATTCTTATTTGGGAATATATTTTAAGCTTTCCAACACAGATAAGGTTTCCATTGATTTCCCACAAAAAAGAAGTGTGATATCGCCCCAAAAATAACCCCAAAATATAACCCTAAAACTAATCTAATTTATCTTTAGACGATCAGTTTGCTTTTCTCCTCCTCCTTCTTTCTGTCTGAGAGGAGAACAGATGCACACATTACTGCCTTATGAATAATTAACAGGAATAGGCATCGCCTCCACCACCAAAGTATGAAAACGACATGCAACTCATTTTCCAGGCAGCAGGAATATTTAGCGAACCAAGATCGAACACGAGATTGAGTCGTGTTTACATCTTGTTGGTTGTTAATTTAATAGCCGCTGAGTGGATAGATATTAGCAGATCATTGGATTGAAAACGTAGCATAATCAGAATTATATATGACTTAACATTTGACAGAGATCGTTTAACTTCAGGTTGTCGAATGCCATCGGAGAGCGCTATCAGACATGTCAGTGCAGAAAGCCCAACAGCAGACGAGGCCTTTGTTATGTCTGCAGGTCACGTATTGAGGTCTTTGCAGTTCACTGACTGAAACAACAGCAGATGATGGCAGGTGAGAAACTGTGAACAGGGCCTGACATCCGCAAATCAAAAGGATTTCTCTCAAAACTAGCAGACAGCTCCTCTCTGTTCTAGTTTCAGGCAATAACACTATTTCCTAAAGATTAGAAATCAGAGTGGGGGCTTGTAGTGGGGAGCGGCTTAAGCTGTGGCCAAGAAACAGAATACATCTGAACAGACTGAGCCAGTGAGTCAGCCTCTATCCCAGCAGATCTAGATTTTCTTTATTTCTCTAAGATGACGGTTGCTGATTTCTTTGTGAAGACGGATCGCAGGAGAGTAACCTTGAGCGTCTAGCCTGGCCTGAGGCTCTTTGTCATTAGTGCACAGAAACTGAGTGAGTAGACATCAGTTCAAACATGACTTACTGTGATGGCATGGAATGAGATCAGGGGTACAATACTGGAAAGCCTGTCACTATGGCACTGACAATATAATGGTGAAAATGGCATTGGTTTTGCATTATGTTGTGCTTCTGAGGCTGTCAAATTTTCAGCCCTTTTTCTCTTTATCTTTATCACAAGCGCATCTAGTTAAACAAGAAGCATTAAGGTAAACTAGCTACTATAATCGTCTATCACCTATTTTATTATCTGAGCTCAGATAAATAAGAGCAACATCTATTGTATCATTTGTCAGTACCAGAAAAAAGAAATAACCATCCTTGGAAAATAATCAACTCTAATTGACAAAAACTGATAGTGCAAATGGGATTATTAAATTGGATGTTCAAACTAATCTTCCTTTATCACTTTCTGCTTCCTGTTAAGAAGAGGTTGTTTCTTTCCACTGCCTCCACATGCTTTCTAGGGTAGGTTACTGCAAAATAAATGATCTCATTCAGTCTGCTGGGCTTATTTTTTGATTATTATAATTTTGATAAAATTACATTTATATATAGTTTGACCACATTGGAATTCAATTAAATATAACAGAATTTTGATCTGTCTGCTTGTTGAAATGGATGAATTAATGGATGATAGATTGATAGATCACAGCAAATAAATAACCACAATTTCCACAGTTATCCAATCTCTGCAAATATTGGATAACTACAATTGGATAACAAACAATTGTTAATGGAGAAATGATTGGTTATGGCCAACACACAGTCATGGAGAAAATGCTGACCTGACATTCAACAGACAGTGACTGCAGGCTTAGCAAAAACTGGTTGCTGTTGGAGTATACATTTCCAAACCTATTAGTGGAAAGTTAAATGAAAGGAAAAACGTGGTACGAAAATACGTGAAGGCTTTGTGAAGCAAAGCTTATTCAATATTTTGGGTGAGATTTAATTTTTTGTTTAGAGAGGAGCTCAACTGGGTTGTGAAGCTACAATTAAGATCTCACAATTGTGCTTTGAACTTCAGAAATGATCTTCTCACTACAAATTCACATAGACAATTTTTAGCACATGCTGTCCAAGCCAACAAAAGTCTGGAATAATAAAAGGAGGAGTTATACTTGTGTTATTTTGTGGCATAGTTTACATTCGTTACTTGTGCCACCAGCAAAACACTTTAATACTACCATTAATCTGAATTTAATGAAACTCCAAACACAATCCAAGTGTAGAGAGGTTAATGGATTGAAATGAATTCAATGTTCATCCTCTTTCTCTATCGCATAGCCGTAGAAAATTGGTATGTTCTCTGGAAACACTATGAGGAGATGACAGCATCACGGTTTGCACCAGTGCTCAGATTAATGGTCCCCTTGCCTTCCGCCTATTAAGATGTACTGGAAGTCTCCGCTGTGCATTGTTAAACAGAGACAGCTTCCGTGCCCGGCAGCTCCAAAGCAACGTGTCATCCTCACACTCAAACTTTTGACTGCACAGTCACATTGTACAGAAGGCCGCTGATGAGTGTGACTTTTTGACGTAATACACACTCACACGCACGACTGGTTTGTCACAAACACACTTCTCTGTTCTTACCCAGCAACTCACGCAGGGGGAGGCAAGTTGTGAAGCTCTACTTCCTGGAGGGGGCTAATTTTGGGACATTTTTTTTTTGACAGATGGATTATAACACTGAGGGGAAAAGAACAATATTGCACTTGTAAAGGTTTATTTATGGTGTTGTTCATGGAGTTAGAGTGAGATGTTGTTTGGTTTTCTGTTTGCTGTAGTTCAGTTTATGAAAGTAAGTACAGTTTTATATTTCAGGGAAATAAAGTTTTATTGCCATGTACAGAAACTGACAAAACTGGACAACGTCCAGTTTTACATTAGCTCACACAAGTTAATAAAATCACTTTATGAGATCTAATGAAATGAAAAGCTTTAGACTTTAGGGCTTTTTGTTCAATTGAGTAACCTCTTACAGGATTTTGTTTTTTTCTGGGACTTTCTCCCTTTGTTACTTCTACAGCAGGAGCCAAAGGCAAATCAGATAACTAGGGTTGAAAGTTACCCCAGAGGTTGCCCCATTAGGGAAGGAGTACTTTCTGAGAGGATCCTGAACCAAGGGTGAAGTTCTGTGATCAAAGGATGTTGATTGTTTTTTTTCTCGTTGAATACTCTTAATATTTTGATTTAGCCACCCCTGTGAATAAACTCCGCAATGCCTTTTTCTCCCACTCTATATGTTTAAATCCAGCCACTCATGTTCAAAATCAGCAATTTTCAGTGTTTTCTTTCACTCAAAAAAAAAAAAATAATCAAATGAGTTATCCATAAAGGAAACTTTAATTAAATAAACTGTAAAAACTTTGGACTTGTGATTTAAGAATCTGCAAAATGGGAGATAATAAGTCTAACGATGCAAGTTGATAATGTTAGAATATTTGCAATTGTTTTTATCCAATTGGTTAAAAACACATTTAATAGATCTACAGTGTGAGTAAAACAAATTAATGAAGCAGCTGCATGGTTACAGTTTCCTCAAAACACATCTTAGTCTTTCATTTTACATATCTCTGAATTATAAAAATTTACTGAGTTTGAAGCAATTTTAACTTAACTTAACTTACCAGTGTAAATGAAAGGCATTTTGCACTTAGGGCATAAATCACAGCTTAAAATGTAGAAAAATGCTACTTGATGTCTCTATTTAAAAAAAGTGAAAGCAAAAGTCTGCCTCAGTGAAGTTCATAATAAAGCTTAATAAACTTACACCTTACTGTAAATATTTAGAATGACTCTACATAAACTAGAAAGTGTAAATGCAACAGCGTCATTGGCTACAGTTATATTGTTGATAATCTTGTCTTTTTTTTATCTGACTGAACGTAGACTTTACAACTCTTCCCTGGACAGATTCCACTTGACATTCAAGACAAATTTCCACAAAGTCTGAAGCGACCTTACTTATCTTTTTGACCATACTAATGGAGTATTGTTTTAATTTTATTTAAACCTGCATTTGAGATGGACAGTAATATGTGTATTCCAAGAACAATGACATTGAAACAGCAAGACTTCTAAAGGAAGAGAAGCCTCTCAGCTTCAGTGAACATAATATACATAAATTGCATGGTTTTGGACCTCACAGTGGACATCCGCAACACTAACAGAGTTAAAAAAAAGTTTCTGAGAAAAATGGTCACATCGTCAAAGTGTATAGTCAAATCAAGGTTGTTTATATAACACATTTCAGCAACAAGGTAGATGTTAAATACCATTATCAAATCAAGAGTAATCATTATCAAACATTGACTGAAGACTAAAATGAATCAATGTTTCAGTCATTATTAATCAAAGGCAGCTCAAAAGCAATGAGGTTTTAGTCTTGATTTAAAGGAACTTAGTGCCTCAATAGCTTCGCCATTTCTGAAAGTTTGCTCCAGATTTGTGGTGCATAAAACCTAAATGCTTCACACAACTTCTAACTTACAACTATCATCCCCCACAGATTTTACTCAATGTCAAACCTCTATGAACATGATGAGCAAATAAATTGATACATCAATGGATTCTCAAAGGACTAAAGTAAACTTTGATAGCATTTAGAAGTTAGTGTCAGGCTCTATGTTGCTGTTCATGTTTATTGGTTTAGTGCACAAAAGCAGTCGTGCTTAATTTTGATTTGCATGCTGACCATGAAATTATCTTTTACTGTCACCTCCTTTTCTGTCATCCTCCTTATTAGGGGTGGAAGAAGGCAAGAAGATGCATGAAGAGAGTTCATAAGAAGAAACAGCAGGCATTTAACAAAATGAGACAGCATCAAATAGACCTGACAAGTGACACAGCTGCATTGCCAGCCTTCTGCTGTATTTTATGATCTGTCAGATGTGCAGTAACGCTAATGGTGATAACTTATTTATGTACTTTTAATTTCATTTAAAGCATGAAATGATGCGTCACAGGCTGTTATATGTCACAGCTGCCAAGAAGATTTCAACACAGTGGGTCTTCATTCACCTCTCTCCTCTTCTCTAACTAAGCCATTTCTTAATCTATAGGTATCAGGCGAGACAGAAAACAGAGGAAACAATGAAACAGAAAAAGAGAAAATGTGAAAATGTGAAAATGACACTTTTGTTTGTAAAAGAAGGGACATGTGGGATTTAGTGACATCTAGTGGCCAAGTCGTAGAGCACAAACAACTAAACTTGTTTCCCTCTAAGCTCAGAAGATAATTATTCAATATGAAAGTCCTTTTGTTTATAAGGAGCTTATAAACAAAGCTCCTTATAAACAAATAGTGGAAATAGTGCAGTGTAAACAGCCATGGGCAAGGTGCTGTACCACTGCAAGGAGGGTCCAGAAAAAAAAAAAGAGAAAAATCTCAACACCGTGAGACGTTTCTTGGGGTGTTTGACGTTCATGTTGCGATTGGTGAAGTGCTGATGCGACATGCTTCTGCTCCCCTGGTATCCTCCAATAACTGCTCTTTTTGAAAGGTCAAAAACAGGACAAGCTGTCCTTTTGTTAAATGCTGTATGACGAATTCAGCTTAAAAACATAATCTTTTAATAAATGTTGCTCATACTGGAGAAGATGATTGCAGGAAAAAATATATTGTTAAAGGTACTAAAATATCCTACCCGAGCAGTCATTAGCATAATAGTCAAGGACATTGATAGTAGAACCTCTTTGTTTTAAACATGCATTTTATTATAGAATGAATAGTAAGTTGGGATCAAATATCAATGTTTTAATGGGTCAGTTCATTAAAACCTGAAAGTAATAGCACTGCAAATGAACAGTGCTACAGTAAAAGGTATATGAAATATACTCAAATATACATATAAACACTAACTCTTATGGCTCATAATTTATAAATTGCATAAACCTTGTTTTTGAATTGCTCTAATGCACATATATTATACCTTTCATGCAATCTTACTTTTTTATTTACTTTGTCATTTTTTGCATCTCATTTATTGGCAGATTTATGCAAGAACATTGTACATAACAATGATTTATGTTCTTTTATTTCATAATTATGCCTACTGGGTTTTGGGCCATAATAAAATCTAATAAAAAATATAATTTGTGATTGTATGATGAGAAAATGTGAAAAAGTTGAAGGGCTGTGAGTATGTTTTCAACAACCTGGACTTGAGGTTCTTGACTACGCATCATAATTATGTGATTTAAAATGGACTTTTTACTTACAATAGAACCTCTCATTGTTAAAATTAGAAATGAATAAGAAATCTCTTTTTTGCCACTTTACATAAAGAGCATTATACCTTTAAAGATGCAATCGATTTGAGAAAAATCCAATTTTGTTTCCTTACATCTGACACTGATGAAAGCAATTTCAGTCAGGTACAGAGACTTGCACATGGAAGAGGAGACGGCTCATCTGAAGTGTTCTTAGTAAGGTAGCAGCCATCTAGCCATCTAACTGCGGGTCAGCTGAAGAAAAAAAAAACCCTGTGAGCTACCATGGCAACCGATTGGTGTGCAAAGTCTTGAACAACAGCCATTCACGAGTATCTGCAGAAATGTGTGACTTTATTGATGTAACACGAAAGTACAAGCAAAGAAACAAACCTGAAAGTAATAGCTCTTATTTCTAGCCATCATCTCTGCTGAGAGGAATTTTCTTCTCAGCTTTTCTCCTCACATGTACAAGGACAGGGTTAAACAAAGGATAATGTACCGGCTGCAACCTTTTTTTTATGGCTCACATATCCCAAATTGTCACTGAACCTGATATTTTTACCATCACTTTCATCTCCTTCCATTCAGACCAATTAGCGGAGCCTTCATTTACACACGAATTAAATTAGATTATTCAAAATCTCTTTGCCAGGAGAGGGCAGATATTCACAAGTATAATGTAATTTTCAGAGCAAAGAGAGGAGTAAAAATTCACAGTAATTAAAATTCCTCAGAGAGGAAATAACACTTGGAAACATATGGTTTCTGTGAGAGAGAGGGACAGAGCAAGAAATACTGCGAAACAACAGATAAAGGGCTGCAGATTCAGTGTTAAGAGCAACGATGCTCCTTTTTTCACGTGTCATGCTTCACCCACCTCTCTCCTTCCTCCACCCATCCTCATGTGCCTCTGACAGGCTCTGTGTGGGTGTGCATAAGAGAAAGAGAAGGAGAGCGAATGATGGAGAGAAAAAGCTCTTATTTATGTAAAAGCTGACATGAGAGAAGGTGCTCAGCTGAAGCACAGAGCTGGACTGAGGCTTTATTAACTCTTAACATGCAGAATGCAACCAGAAAACACTATGAAAAAGTAATGCCAAACTAATATTTATTCTCTTTGTGCAGCACCATAAATATTCACATTTCTTTTCTTCTTCTGAATATGGTTGGGTTTTGTTTTCTTTTTAAGAATTCTACAATAACCAGGCAATAATGACAACGTGATCACAGGTTTTGTTTATCTTTAAACAGTACAAAGATTTAAATGTAATAGATACATCAGTGATCAGGTCTCCTGTTTTGACACCCCAAAAAGAGTCCAGGTTTATCTGATCTCAGCTGATCAGCTTTAAAATTTCTCTGCATCTTGACTGGAGGCCAGCTGTTGTAAATTCAACTGAATTAACTGATTTGAAATGGAGCACATTAGTCTATATAAGATCTCATAGCAATAAAGGGCATTCAGAGGCCAAATTTGTTTGGGAAAAAAGCAAATCTAGAAAAGGGCTTGCAGTCAACATTATTCACAAACTGAAGCTTGGAACCACAAGGATCCTCCTGGGTTCTGACCAAACTGAGTAAAGCGAGAACGTTCCATTGAGACCAATGCATTCTGAGCAAAAAAAAGCTGCAAGCACTCCCAAACAAGGGCACCAAGGACAGTTTTATGTCATTTAGTTCTTGAGCCTTTGGAAGACAAAACTCAGTTTTCTGTCTTTGCAGGGTATGTACAGGCAGAACTCTAATGGTCTCTTGCTTGAATTTTGCCAAAACAAATCTTAGATAAGATGATTAGAAGAAAAGTTCCCTGGTTTTTATTTTAAAAAAATCTATCTATCTGTCTGTCTGTCTTTCCATCTGTCCGTCTGTCTGTCCGTTCGTCCAGTCCAACATCTTTAAGCCTAACGTTGACCCAACGAACAGAGCCAAAATAAGAAAGGAGTGACTTCAAAGCAGTCTGTGAATTTCAGACAGTCAGAGATTACTCAAATCCAGTTGAACATCTCTGAGAAGTCCTCTAAGTGGGTGAAAGTAACACTGCTCATTCAAGCTGACTGAGTTTGAGAGGATCTTTAGAGAAGAAAATGGGGAAAAATACCAAAACAAAGCTTACAGACACAACAGCAGGAATACCAGAGGTTGTGTTTGGTGTCAAAAGTGGTTCAACAAAATATGAAGTCAGGGATTTGGCTATTTAGAAAACAAGAGACTAACAAATGCAGGGATTTATGAGTATTTTCTGGAGGCACAGTATATTTCATCTATAAAGTGTGTCTTTAGTTTTTAAATTTTCTATTAACTGAAAAAGTCCCTTCCCATCCGATCTCCCTTTAAAACAACGGGGAGATTACTGTGGAATGTTATTTATGTAATTAGACAGCCGCAATCTAAGACACTGGCGGTCTTAAACTGACTCCCTTTACACACAAACGCCAAACAAAAGGAGGACTCTAATTGTCTCAGCAGGTTCGGAGTTGTCAGCCACTGTCAGTGCTGCATGTAGGCAATTATGTAACAGTAAAAAAACACTGAGTGAAGTTATTAGTCCAACATACAGTCATTAATCAGCCAACGCCTTTTACGGACTCGGCAGCAGGATTTTTCGCCAGTGTTGCTTTTCCTGCGATTGTGAAGGCTGTCGGATCATTTATCACTCTGCGCAAGAAAGCTGAGAGCAGATGCAACGTGTTCCTCTCATTCACTCCTCTGGAGATAATGGAAACTCTTCACAAATTTCAACAGCCTCACTCCCACAAAGAACCAGAATGTCCAGTAGTACAGTAGGAGGTCTAAAGGTTTCAACTAAACCAGTTTCTATAAGTGTCAGTGTTTGACATCTTCCAAGAACCACATGTTGGTTTAGTTTACCCATTTTTAACAAAAGCCACTTAAAAAAAAAAGCAGGGCACTGCTTTAGTCAATCCAATTTTGGCCAAGTATGTCTTCTAAGGCCACTTTATTAGAGACATCTTGCTGGTACCAGGATAGACCCTTCTTTTTTGCCATCAGAACTGCCTTTATCCTTTTGTTACAGATTCAGCAAGGTCCCAGAAATATTTTCTGGGTCAATATCGACATCAAAGCATCATGCAGCTGCTGCAGATTTGTCAGATGTGCGTCCATGACTCGAATATCCCATTTTACCACATTCTAAAGGTGCTCTACTGGACTGAAATCTGGTGACAGTGTAGAATCAACTCATTTTTTATTTTCTATCATCTCAAGCCAGTTTGTCTGTTATCCTATGACCTCAGAGATCAACAAGGCTTCTTTGTCCACACATGAGTTTCTCACTGAAAATTGTCTCCTCTTTGGACCACTCTCTGTAAACCAGAGGGATGATCTTGTATTAAAGTCCCAATAGATGAACATTTTGGCAACAGCTATTCAAAGTTGAAGTCACTTCAATCTCTTTCTTCTCCATTGTGTTGCTGCCATGTGAGAAGTTATTACACTATTTATGTAAACAAGTAGTTGAACAGGTGTATCTACTATAGTTTAGAATGAGACTAACTCAAAGTCTAACTCCTTTGAGAAAGCAAGAAATGTGAATTTCATTTTCAAAATGGTTTATGACAATGATATGTAGAATATTCGGGACATAATCATGCAGTTTATATCCAGCATGTAAAACCCCAGTGCACAGATGTTTGCCTCCAGAAGAGAGTATAGATAAAGCTTTGCCAACAGAATCATGAAACAATCAAGAGTCAAAATATGAATCTGAGATTTAAAAAAACAAAACAAAAAAAAACACAAAATCAACATCAAATCTACGCTTTGCATTTGGAAATCTGTTTAACTTGAGCAAATTTGCCTGCGGTATACCAGTGAAGCAGCTCTTTAATTGCTTAAGGTTTTTTTTGTTAGCTTAGAAATGCTGCTTTTCTCTAGTTCAACATGCAAGATTTAGAAAAGGTTCATACATATCCAACTCACCCTCAGAGCACTTCTAATCAGTGCCATGTGCCCCTTCATGTCTAGAGAAAAGAAGCTGTGGCAGTGCGGCAGGATTTAGATTATAGTTTTGCTTTTACTAATTAAACTAATTCGCTTTGCCACCCTTTTTAAAATATTGCTTTCATCAGCCAACACTGGCACCCTTCATGCTGGCACCCAGAGCTATACTGGAACTAATTTGATGGCTCATCATCTCATTCCCTCGCTTACATAATCGACTGATGTAATCAATTTTACAGGACCGCAGACGGATGGAATCTGGTATCATCCTTTTTCACCTCGGCCGGTCTTCTGATGCAAATGAGTCAGCGAGGCAGTTTGCCTTAGTGTTCTGCAGGGGCAAGTGTTTGATAACACTCTCAGCAGCAAGCAAAACACAACAAGAAATAGGTTGGTGTGAGATTCTGATGGCATAACCTTCCATCAAAATAAAGCAGTTTTATGGTACCACATTACAAAAAATGACCCCACTGATGTTATTTATTCCAGAAATGCAACTCCTATCATTACTATTCGCCATTTATTGTTATTTTGATGGGTACCAGTTATTTTTCCTCATTCTAATTTCCTATTCTTGCAGAACCCTCGCATTTAAAGGTACAGATGAACTGAACTGCTGTGGGATATTTAACAAAAAATTAGACATAATTTTGTACCTAACAACAGGATATTTTGCTGACTGATTATGCAAAGTAATTTTTTGTTATCTGCCCTTAATGTTCTGTAAGGAAATGGGATTTTATGACTCCAATAAATACAACTTACAAGCAGGAGATAGTTCAGAGTGGTTTGATGCGCCATTTCTCAGAAGATTTACTTGGACGAATAGGGTCCAGAAGCAAAATAAATAAAAAAAGGGAGTTTTATCAAATTTTCACAAAATTACTTATTCCTATGTAACATGATTCAGAGAGCAAATTCATTTGGCTCAAAGGACTTTCGATCCAGAATTTCCACATGTAAAAACAAAAAGGCAATATTAAAAAAGAACATGTGAGAACAGCAACTTTAATATCTGAAATAGGGAATATTCTCCCTTCATCTTTCAAAGATTAACATGAATGATTGTTTATTCATGGCAGCATAATTTATCTTTTAACTACACTGCTACAGACAAGATCAGAGCCAAAGATGAAACTTAATTCATTCTTTAATTTACTCATTTATTGTAATGTATAGGCCTTTAAATCACTGAGAGGACATTAGTGGAACATTTGTCTATTTTAAGGGGGTCATTCTCATTAGTAGGTTGAGAAAGTGGTAAATTAGGGAAACCATAATTTAAATCACAAATGAATTATTTCCAATTATAAAAGGACATAAATATATTATCTATTCTGAAACCTAAAACCAAACCTGATATGTGCTCTTAGCATTGCTGTTAATCTTTTTAATCTGTTTTCATTTTCCTAGCAGTGATGCAAGGATTTTCAGAGCGCACCTGCAGGGGTTTTGGTGGTCATGTTAAATATAGATTCTTTAGCCACTTTTATCTTGTTTTCTCGTCTGTGGGAAATAATCCACTGATTGCAGGAATAATCCATCTTTAGCGCTCATAAACTGAAGCCACAGGTTAATCTTTGTGAGATTAGCAGTGGAGTCCCAAACACCATAACAAATATGCATGTTTTTTCATGTTCAAGCCTTGAAAGGACATATTAGGAGGTGTGTAATTTTTGTGACAGACAAAAAATAGAAATAATTTAACTGAACTCATAGAAAGCATTACCAGTAGGAAAAAGGTGGGCGCAGTTAGATTGTATTACACATGAGATTTAAGCCAATGTATAATTATTTATCTCAAAGAATACAAGGAAAGCAAACCAACATGCAACACTTTAAGTACATGGGCAAGTACCCATGTAGTTGGTGAAGGGAAAAAACAACCCATTCTTATTTATAATCTTAAGCACTTAAGCATGAATAAGATTACAGAGCATTGTATCTTTGTTATATAACAAAATCATCTATTTAGCAGGGATGCTTCTTATAGTTGTATATTTGTTTTTTTTTTTTTTACTTGCTGTAGAGTGATGGGTGGTTCTCGTTTAAGTTTTCCTGTCCAGAAATATTTTCAAACAACCCAAATTATCTTTTTTGTGCATGAGTAAAAACTGTAGTAGCAGGCGGGGGAGCAGCAGTGCTACATCATTCTTTGCTTCATACGGCTAGAGGGAACCACAGGCACCTTCTCCATCATCTCAATAAAAGAACCTTAGGCTGCAGGGACGGTATGTCCAGCTTGATCCCTCCAACCCTTCATGTCTACAGATAAGCATCAAAGTTGTAATTTTCCTGTTGAAATACAATGGCATGTTCTTTACCTAATGCTTAATAGCAGCATTTGCACTTACTGATGGTGACAGAATAAAGCAGTGTTGACAGGACCCAAACAGTAACCCACTGCTCCACTGATGGTGGTGTGTCAGCCTCTCTGCTGGACCAACAGCAGCCCGAAATGTCAACCCTTGGCCTCTTTCCCCTCCCCTACTGACCTCGCAGTTATCCCTGATTAATTATACAGGAATATAGGTACACACAAATACGCAAGCATTACCTGAACACACTCATTTTTTTTAATATACTATTTTACCCTGTTTCTCCCAGAGATGGATGAAATATTTCGACACAGAAAGGAACCACTGTGACTTAGTGTCTTAAGCTTCTACATCACATAATGGCACAAGTGTTGGATGTATTGGAGTCATCTTAATTGAGCAAATACTACAACCCTTCAAAAAGTCATTGAGATTCATGCACTGAAACAAGAGTCCTTATTGACAGCAGAGTAAACAAAGAAGCCTGACAGGAAATACAACTTCAGCTGGAAGAAGCACCAAAAAAGACTATATAGCAACAATAAACACAATGTAGTGAACTGCAAATGTGCTTAAATGTGTCAGTTTGCCATCCAGCCAACAAGCACCAGCTCTGTAAATACCACGTTTTTCAACAATCTCCATCTGTTTTGACTTCTACTGCTTATTATGTTATGTCATAGTGAAAAAAAACTAAACACCAAAAAAATAAATAAATTAAATATCCACTCACCGTTTGCAATTGGTTGAATATTATACTTTAATTGTTGTATATGTTCTGTTTTTATGTAACAGTTAAAGTTGGAAAACATACCATGAAGAGATTTTTTTTCAGCCCACCCAAAAATCAAAAATGGCTTCTTTACATATTAAACTCAGAGATTCCCTAAGCACAAAAAACAGTTTATTCATACTTCTGATTTGAATTCCATTAAATCAATACAACACAATACTAATTGATTAATCAATACATTGAGTCTGAGTGGACCATGTTCCGTGCCTCCATTGTCGAGGCGGCATACCGGAGCTGTGGCCGTAAGGTTGTCGGTGCCTGTCGCGGTGGCAACCCTCGAACCCGTTGGTGGACCCCTTCGGTGAGGGATGCCGTCAAGCTGAAGAAGGAGTCCTACCGGGCCTTTTTGGCCTGTGGACTCCGAAGCAGCTGACGGACCGGCGGGCGAAACACTCGAGCGTGGGAGGAGTTCGGAGAGGCCATGGAAGCGGCAGCGGCTCGGGTGGTTGCTGAGGCAAAAACTCGGGCGTGGGAGGAGTTCGGAGAGGCCATGGAGAAAGACTTCCGCACGGCTTCGAGGCGATTCTGGTCCACCATTCGGCGTCTCAGGAGGGGGAAGCAGTGCAACACCGACACTGTGTATAGTGGGGATGGTGTGCTGCTGACCTCGACTCGGGACGTTGTGGGCCGGTGGGCAGAGTACTTCGAAGACCTCCTCAATCCCACCAACATGCCTTCCATTGAGGAAGCTGAGCCTGGGGAATCTGGGTCGGGCTTTCCAATCTCTGGGGACGAGGTCACCGAGGTGGTTAAAAAGCTCCTCGGTGGCAGGGCCCCGGGGTGGATGAGATCCGGCCGGAGTTCCTTAAGGCTCTGGATGTTGTAGGGTTGTGTTGGCTGCGCGACTCTGCAGCATTGCATGGACATCGGGGCAGTTCCCCTGGATTGGCAGACTGGGGTGGTGGTCCCCCTGTTCAAAAGGGGACCGAGGTGTGCTCCAATTACAGGGGGTCACGCTCTTAAGCCTCCCTGGCAAGGTCTATTCGGGGTCCTGAGAGGAGGGTCCGTCGGATAGTCGAACCTCGGATTCAGGAGGAACAGTGTGGTTTTCGTCCTGGCCGTGGAACGCTGGACCAATCTCTACACCCTCAGCAGGGTCCTGGAGGGTGCGTGGAGTTCGCCCAACCGGTCTACATGTGTTTTGTGGACTTGGAGAAGGCGTTCGACCGCGTCCTCGGGAGTCCTGTGGGGGTTCTCCGGGAGTATGGGGTACCGGGCCCTTTGATACGGGCTGTCAGGTCCCTGTACGACCGGTGCCAGAGTCTGGTCCGCATTGCCGGCAGTAAGTCGGGCTCGTTCCCGTGAGAGTTGGACTCCGCCAGGGCTGCCCTTTGTCACCGATTCTGTTCATTACGTTTATGGACAGAATTTCTAGGCGCAGCCGGGTGTTGAGGGATCCGTTTTGGTGGTCTTAGGATCGCATCTCTGCTTTGCGGATGGTGTGGTCCTATTGGCTTCATCAGGCGTGATCTGCAGCTCTCACTGGAGCGGTTCGCAGCCGAGTGTGAAGCGGCCGGGATGGGAATCAGTGCCTCCAAGTCCGAGGCCATGGTCTTGAGCCGAAAAGGGTGGAGTGCCTACTCCGGGTCGGGGGGTGTTCTGTCTCAAGTGGAGGAGTTTAAGTATCTTGGGATCTTGTTCACGAATGAGGGAAGAAGGGAGCGGGAGATCGACAGGCGGATTGGTGCAGCCTCTGCAGTGAGCGGGCGCTGTACCGGTCCGTCGTGGTGAAGAGAGGCTGAGCCAAAAGCGAAGCTCTCGATTTAGTCGATCTACGTCCCTACCCTCATCTATGGTCATGAGCTTTGGGTCATGACCGAAAGAACGAGGTCCCGGATACAAGCGGCGAAATGGGTTTTCTCCGAGGGTGGCTGGGCTCTCCCTTAGAGACAGGGCGAGAAGCTCGGCCATCCGGGAGGGACTCAGAGTAGAGCCGCTGCTTCTCCGCATCGAGAGGAGCCAGTTGAGGTGGCTCGGGCATCTGGTCAGGATGCCTCCTGGACGCCTCCCTGGTGAGGTGTTCCGGGCACGTCCCACCGGGAGGAGGCCCCGGGGAAGACCCAGGACACGCTGGAGAGACTATGTCTCTCGGCTGGCCTGGGAACGCCTCGGGATTCCCCCGGAGGAGCTGGCCCAAGTAGCTGGGGAGAGGGAAGTCTGGGCCTCCCTCCTTAAGCTGCTGCCCCCGCGACCCGACCCCGGATAAGCGGTAGAAGATGGATGGATGGATGGATGGACAATACTAATGTTGCATTAGACATACGGTGCCATGTTGCCCCATTTTTAACAGTGCTATAATTTGTTGTATCAATCACAAACTGTTTGTTGGACTGGTTGATAATCCTCCTCTCCTCCCTCCTCTACTCTTATTTTGTCCTGCCAACATTTGTGGTACTTTGTAGACTGACCCCTTGGTAGTCTGAAGATATAGCTCCTTATTGTGAACTATGACAATGCAAACAATAATGCGTAAATACCACTGCCACCAACAAGCTTCAGTGGATCACAGGGAGGAATACTCGTCTTCCAGTTTCCTCCCCCAACTCATGTTGGCTCTTAATATCAAGTTGCTTAATGATCTGTGTATTTATGTCTGAATGTGTGCGGCTACCATAGAAGCTATTTAAGTGGCTGGCATGACTAAAAGCTGCCACATAAGTTCATCCCATTTGCCATGAAAAGACAGCCTAGGTAGGATCAGTGGTACTTGTACCCCAGTTTGGAAACTATTTCTCCACAGGATGAACCTTATAAAAGGTGGCCTTTCAAGCAAATTCTCTTCCTGCCCCTCTCCATCTTGTTTGTTAACCCGAACATGCACAGAAGAGGAGGTGTTGATCAGTTGGCTCTTTGGAAAAATTATTATCAAGGACACTCATGAAAGCAGCCGCTGCGCTGAAGGCGAGTTAGAGATTCTAACAACACAACTGCTCATTAACTTAGCGGCTCTGATTGGCTGTCAATTTCACCATCCATCTCAAGTTACACAACTCTTCGTTTCAGTAACAAACAGCTCTCTTGTAGCACCAATCACTCATAATCCAGTTATGAGGATTAAATTCTTACTGCCGCTTATTTGGATCAGGACTAACAAGAAATTAATTGAAAGGGGGTTGACCCTATAGGAATAAAGCTCTGCAGTTCAGCTGGCAGAACAGACTGAGGAAAAAGCTTGGAATAAGTGACAATGCTGGTGATATGAGTTGGAACATAACACACACACAGTGGAACTGGTGGTCTGCATTACTCATCTAAAAGCTGTAAGGACATAATTTTCATGTGCTGATCTGGAATCTACATTCAACCAAATGAAAATCTTAAACCAAATAATCCACAAACAGTCTCTAAAACTCATCCTGTCTCGCTTTCTCTCACACACACGCACGCACACACACTCCTATTCATATCCCTGATGTGCTAATTGCTGGAGGTGTGTTCCTGAAATCCAAAGTGGGACTCTCTTACCTACAGATGCACAAATTTTCACAAGGACCTGAAAAGCTACAATTAAAGGGTGACACATTTCTGCTCCTCTCCCACTGTGTGTGGGATGGCCTGAAATAGAATTGCAGGGTTTCAACAAGCAAAGCGCACTCCACTCTAGTGCACATGCAGGCACCATCCTGCAAGCTCAAGGAAGGAAATAGATGGTTGGTTTTGTAAGAACAGTTATTTTACCTAATGCTCTGCTTGGTGCAAGATCAGGTAATACAACACGAGCATCTAAAGGCTAACGTCCCAAGAGGAGCAGTCCCAAGCCTGAGCCAGTGCCTTCCAGCTGGACTCCACATTCTCCCTCTACTTATCCTGAACCACAAACTCAGGCTAATTCCTGTTGCATGAGGCCATTTATATCACTTGCCCAGTAGTTTGCTCTTCACTACTGGGGCTCTTAATATTATATAGAGCCTTGCATGGCTGCTGGAGAGCTGGGTACATGTGTGCTATTTCTGTGCGTATTTATTTGTTTCTGAAGATGTGCGTTTGTGGTAATGTGCATGTGTGAGAATGTGAGAGGTAGAGAGGGAACAGGAGAGAAAGAGTCTGTTGCTATGCATTTTTAGACGTCCTCCCACTGGTCTTTTCACATGAAACATCGTGGCAGAGAGGAGTTGAACACACAAATTTATTTCGTTTTTTTTATTTTTTATTTTTATTTTTGATGCGCTGGAAGCTTTAGTAGAACATTAAGAGGTCTGGCACATTTCAGAGCTGCCTTGATTCAGTGAGAAAAAAAATGGGCTTGAACCCCTTTATTGCTTCTTATTTTGGCGTACGGCTCAATTACTTTGATGGATTGCAGGGCTAGACTGGGGTGCGGAAAAACATCAGTGTGGTTTACTGTTGGATCAGAGCCGTATGTTGTCCTCCAATTTCACCTGTGCTGAAGAGTCATGTTGTATTGGTTTATTATGTAACATGTGAATTACGCAATGATTTGACTGAAATGTATTTAACCTTTTTTTTTTTTTTTACTATCTGAAAATGATGTATGAGTCTTCATAAAAATATAATTTATGTTTTGCTGTTCAAGCAGGCTTTTGAAATAGAGTGACTGAATACATAATTTGCCCATGTCCAGGCACTTTGCAAGCATTATAAGTTTGTGGGAGTGCTTTTATGACTTGGTTTGATTTAATTTAATTAGTGCCTGCCATAGAAATAAATGAAAGGTATTTGGTGCATAGACTGCATTGCCACCATTGCCCTGTATGGAACCTTATTCTAAATGGGTTCCTTATTGTCTTCCGGGCACTTTATTGTTGCTCAAACATAAAAGGGCACCCAGACAGGGTCAAGATGTTGGCATCTTGAGTTTCCATGACAACATACTTCAATGAAAGACCCTTCCCAAATTCCTATTGAATTAGGAAAAAGCAAGAACAATAATAAAAACATTCCCTCACAGTGACATCATACTTCTGTCTAGAGAAGTCTAAGCTTTAATAATCTTTTTTATTTTCCTAAAGTCATTATTTAGGAAAATAACAATCCTCCTGAAGCTGGTCTGAAATTTCCTCTTGACCAAAAATCCACTGTTTTATTTCTTATGTTTTGTAGAAATCTTTCAGAAATGTGTCATTATTGTAGGAATTACCTGAAGACAACTTCCTCTGTAGGTTTCTGTGTAGCACACAAAGTCACATATTCCTACCCACAGGCGCTTGAACAATGTAGCAAACCGAACACCTGCTCCTCCATTTTAAATGTGGGGAAGCAAATTTGTTTTTCTGCTCCTCCATTTCCCTGCAGTCATTTAATCCTGATTGTACATTTTAACCAAACAAGTAAAAGATTGGATTACTAAAATAACACTAAAGTAGTGCCAAATTTTATTCCTACCCTTTTCTACCTCAAAGTTGGTGCACTGATTAGCACTTTTGCCTCAGAGCTAGATCTTTGCTGCTCTAATTTGCATAGGATAACAATTTAGCTTCCTCCTTCAGTTCAAAAATATGAATGTTAGATTAATTGGTGACATGCTAACGTTAAATCACTTGTACATGAATGATGGACTGACAACCATTCCAGGCTGGAACACATCTATTGCCAAACATGATCAACCAAGAACATAAAAATATTTCTAATAATAAAAAAAAAATCATTAAAAATAATCTTTTTATATAATTTCTATCATTCTTACAATTGAATTATAATAATTCACATGATAATTATAATAATTCACATAATAAACTTGATTAATGTATAAGATTTGCATTAATCATAAAGTTGTGATGTTGTGATGTGATGTTTGTGGCTAAATCTGAGGATGTATACAGTTTCAAAAGTCAAGTTAAACAACTGAATCTTTTTATATTTTGGACAGAGCTCTTTGTCTTAACTTCTCTTTTAGACATTCATTATCAGTATTCATGTAGAGATATCAGGGATCTCCACAAGCCATTTTTTCCAAGTCCAAGACAAGTCTCAAGTGTTCTTTAATGACTAAAATAAACATTTTCTCATCAAATCTGTGGCACGTAGTGAACCTCTAACCATGCATTGCTGTATGTTAGGAATCCAAATTGGTACTATTTATCTCAGGGCATCAAAACTAAGCATGCAGAAAAGGTATCTGTAAAGATAAAAATACTGCACAAGAAACACACTGATAAGAAATTTGAGTTGAAAATACTATTTTTAAATTAGTTGCCTAAATAAAAAATAAAACACTGGTACACTGGTACACTGCTAGAGGCTGTACAAGGGATGTCTGTGCTTTTATTTAAAATCAATGGTTTTCACTGGACTGCTGTGGTATTCATTTCAAACACATGAATATCAGGATAATAATCAATTGTAAATTTCCCTCTGTGTCCCTGCATTGGCCCTCTAACTTGGCCCACTACTCAGCAATTCCCCTTGTGAGTCTAATCACGATTGAGGATAGAAAACAGGTGTAATAATAAAAATTGAAATCGTTTATGCTTTAACAGTGGTGCTGGTTACAAGTCTAACACCAGCAGAGGGCAAGGACGAGACTGCTCCGATTGCAGAAACTCCTTTTCCATTACAGTGTCATAGTCTGGGGTCTGGGAGACATGGAGCAGGTTTGATGAAAGCTTGGTTAGCGCTCTTCTGTCTCCCATCACCTGCGCCGTGTTCAGAGAGCATCTCAGGTCAGGGCAGTGTTAAGTTTCTTTTCTTCAGCTTTGGAGATGATTCTAACTCGACCAAGGCTATGCAAATTCAAAATAAACAAAAACTAGATTAAAGGTTGAAAAAGTTCAGATGGATTCACGTCATCACCAAATTTATTTTTAAAGATAGAAATAAAATTGTTGTTGTGAAAATTAATTGGGTCAAGGAGCATTTGCAAACTTGTAGCCACATTCATTTTCTTTTTTCTTGTTCTGTGTTCTCTAATGCGGCAAACATTTTATTAAAGCTATCCACACCCAAACATAGTTTTATTATTGTTGCAAGAAGGCAGAAGTGAAAGAAAATATTCAAATGTAAAACTGTAATGTAGTTACTTTCAAAGGTTTTGTTTTTTTAGAAACTGAGAACCTTCACTAAAATACAATTCAAAGAAAACATTTACTCTGCTCAATATGTACTTAAGCAATCTCAAAAGAGCTTCAATGGAAGGCTGAAAGCAGAAAAATCACAACTTAACTGAAGTCAAACTGAAGTTTGTCTCTCCTCTTGGACCATTGTTTTTGTACTTTGATTATTTAAGCATTGTAATGACTTGTTTAATAATAGGTGTTCTGAAAATGTGACCAAGATAATAAGATAATAGAAAAAAGTGCTAATATGTCAGTCTGTGTAAAGTGTTACAGAAAAGCCTTTGGAGGTCTGTAAGTTTCATCTAGCTCTGACAAAAACTCATACAAACAGCAGCATCCATTCACTGCTAATGTGATGAAATAAAAAAAAGAGATAATTTATTTTTCTGGCAAGTTTGAGAGGATTTTTCTGCTCTGACGTATCTGATTGCTGATAAACTTGGCAGCACAGTGTGAATTTCACAGATTCTGTCCGTTATACAGAAATCTCAATATCTCACAATATTTTTTATAATCTTTCCTTACTGCCAACAGAATAGCCTCTAAACTTTCTAAACTTTCTAACCACCGATAAAAGATTATCTGGGTGGCTGGGATGAATTGGACAAGGGGGCTTATAAGGAAACTTGCGTGGCTTGAAATGCTGGTTCCTCAAATTCTGTACATGAGATTAGAACAAGAAAAAGAGAAGTAATATGCGTTTTTGTGTGAACTGGATAAGCTCTGTGTCTGGCACTGAACTCTGGGGTTTATAGAACAACCCACGTTCAAAAAAAGTGAAGAGAGTCGCCACTGAAGGCATGATTCATTTGACACCCTCTGTCATCAAAAACCAGTCCTTTTGTGAAGGCAGGCGACAAGAATCAACAATAGACCTGTAATGACTCATGGCAGAGTTGTTTCAGAAGCAAACAAAGGCATAGCAACTGACAGTGACAGTACAAAGTGAGCAGACAATGAGATTGGATGTATCGATCAGATCTCCTTAGACAAGTTGAAGCTAAAGATTGTGAAAAGGAACAAATCATTTTTAGTACAAGGCTGCAGCAGGTTAACTGTGGATCTCTACTAGTGGTAAACTGGACTGTTATGAAACATTTGAAGCATCTGAATATTCCATAGATTAAAAAAAACCAAGTCTTTAAAATAAATAAGCATATTGAGTCCTCTATTAAAATACTTAAATACTGTATATAGGCAGGCCCAAAAATATTCTTACTTCTGGCAGATTTATTTTTATTCTATCAAGAAGTGTTTTTTTCTAAAGTAAATAAAACTGGGATCTCTCTGAAGATAATTAGACAATGTACATGTTTGAATTTTTAAAGTAAATCATTTACACCCATTTCAAAAATGGAGAGAACCGCCTGTATTGTAGTGAACACCCCATAAATGGCCACTGCTTTCTTGAGTTTAGAAAGCCTCTTTGCAATCACCCTAATCTTTAGCTTCCTCCAAACATTCCTGCCCGGGCCACTCGAAATCTGCCATTATGAATACTATACTCTTAAAAAACTTATAAAGGACTTCTTGATGACTTAGAGTCAGAAACAGAAACCTCTATATGTAGATGATGTTGTACCAACACCAATTGGTTGAAAATGCTAATTTTATAAGTGTTGCTATGTGGTTGGGTATTGGAAAACAAGCCAAATGTGACATGTTTGTTAAGCAGCCAACTGCAGGCTAGCTAATCAAACACTTAGCTAATGAGCTAATATCAGCTTGTTGTACTTACAAGGAACAGAACATGAAAAATGTGAAATGTTTATTCTATATGTTTGACTGCCGGCTTTTTGTCAAAATCCACATAAAAATAAATAAATGCTATTCTCAACATTATTATGACCGTAATAATATTATAGCAGCAATATGCACAATTGTTGCCTTTTTAGTATTAGTTTTAGTAGAAAGCATTGCCAATGTTGCGATCATAAATTTGATTAAAATACACTAAAGCCATGCTATTTTTAATCTATTTTACCACAACATGACACTCTAATACTGTCCCGTTCCTGTTTTCATGTTGTGTGTTAAAATTAACTTCATGATCTGATATGTTATAGTTAGATATTTAATTGTTTATTATTGATGAGGCAGACTTGAAAATAGCTATTTTCACATATGCTTATTTTTCTATCTGGTTGTTTTTCCCAAGTTATTTCCCCACTAAAAATGTATGGTTTAAAAGTCCTTGTCCAAGGAAAAGGTGTCAAATCTAACTAAGGTTAGATTTGTTCATGAACTCTGCTGTACAGATGACGCAACTTCGAGTACGTTTATGTCTTTTAAATTCTTCTGTGACTTTAGTAGAACTGCAGTGTGATGTAAGAAAAGTTCACTTGGGTTCATCAAGACTGGCTTTTCTGAAAGACTGAGCGCTATTATAAACTCAGTACAAGGCAATAATAATCCCAATAAAAGGTGCAAAAACATAAAAAATATGCCCTTTTCAGGTTGCAAAGAGAATATATTAGCTTCCATGAGCGTAAAAGCTAATATAGTGAATAGCTCGAGCAGTAGACATTATCGCAAAACATAATTAGTTAATGAGGAAAACTTGGAGGCCATTAGAGCTGAGCTTCTGCAGCTGAAGGGCAACGACAAGATGTCGCACCTAAATGGGTTACAGAACAGCAGGGCTGGGGGTGTGTGTGTGTGTGTGTGTGTGTGTGTTGGAGCGGTGGTCTGAGATGCAGCTGAATATCAGGAAAAGAAAATGATGAAACCCAGTTATTTTGCTGTACAGTCCGCTTCCATGCTTGAAAGAAAAATGGAGTTACCAGGCAGCTTAATAGATGGTAGATAACATAGAAGGACTTAGTAAAAGACAAGATATAAAAAAAGAGATTATAGGAAAAAATCACTCAAAAGATAAAAGGCTAAAAAAAAATTGATGAGAGAAAGGGTCTAAGGAAAGATGTCCCAGTTCCTCTCTGCACTACAAGTCAACATTAATCAGTCTTCACTTTCAAAGGTCTGGAATGTAAGAGCAGCTCCTCAGCTGTCGGACTGTCTAGGATAAAAGATCTACCAGAGATAAAACAAGCTGAAATCTTTACATAGATATGCGTATAATGAAACAATATAATGAAACCAGATATTTACACAAAAGAATAAATACTAATGTTGAACATCATGCACTTTTCCTGTTTTAGTTGAATTATCTTCACCAAATTTATTAATATTTGCCGCAGTAATCAGTAAGAGACTGATTTTGTTTCTATTAGTTTTCATTCAGTCAAATTTTTACATATATTTCCTCTGTATTTGGTAGAACATGATGAAATGTTGACCCATTCTTCCTGACAGAACTGGTTAGTAAGGCCCATTTGTAGGCCCATTTTCAGCTGCGCTCACAAAATGTCAGCAGAATTGAGTTCTTTCTCTATGGTGTGATTAATTTTCTGAAGTATATCGGTCCGACACAACATCTACTTCACAAGCTTCCATATTTTCCTCAAAATGTAATTATGATAAATTTTTCCAATTTTAGTGTCATCAAAGCAAATATTACCAAAAAGATGACTGTCTTTGTCCACGAATGAATTTGCAAAATATAATCTTGTCTACTTGCCTGCTTCTGGCTTCTACTTCTCTGAGTGGCTTTTCAGCCCATGTTGTTACAGATTCAACCTTACAAGATGTTTTGCTTTTGTACTCGGCTTGAGTCAAAACGTCAGACCAAAACCAAAGTTCTCACTGGGAGACAGAAGCCGTCTCCTTCCTAAACCCTTTGATGGATGAACATTCCTATGTTGTTTCTGTTAATGCATAATTGTTTGAACAAATGAATGCGGTGCGTTTTGGAAGCAAGAGTTGTGAACATCCACAATCCTCTTCCATATACTTTGCCTTATTTTTGCATGATGTCACAAAAGGAAGTGATGTGTTTGAATCTGGTGTTGTCTGGTGTTTGTCTGGATAATCCTAACTTATTTAAAACTGGAAACTATTAGCCTGGTTTAATGCAAAACAGTGAGGATACAATGATTTCTACTGCAGCACATATGACTGCCTGACTCTTATTTTTTTTATCTATGCTTTTACTTAAACCAAATTTTACCAATTGACTCATCTAACAATATGTTAAGAGTCCTTACCTGACACACTGCAGCTCTTAATTGCTTTTTAACCATGTTGTTCTTGTCCAAAGGCAGTAAATCTAGTCTAACATCTGTTCAGCGAAGCCTGTAATTCAACATAAAATGGCAAGCTCTGTATATGCCGTGGCATTAATAAGTGCTATTAAATCCTGCCTGTTAAAGTGTAGGAAGTACTTACTGTAGAGTCTCTATAGCTATTAGTGGATGACAGATCTTGTGTGAGCGACACACTGCTGAGGCCATGCGAGACTCTGGACATTCTTAACATGGGAGAGACTTTTTCCCAGTTAGGAAACCATTATCTTAAAACTTAAATTCAATGACTTTCTTAGCTCTCCCCTGATTCCCAAACTGATGTCCAGTCTAACTCTTTTCCTCACGCTTTTATGACCAATATGTGACAGAAACTGAAGGTGCTAGCAACAAAACAACTAATACTCAGAGAAGCATTCAGGAACCTGGAAGGCAGTGGTCAAAGTAAACAATCACAGATCAAAACAAAGAGGTTATATTTTGTTTTGTCACCAGAGTTACCAGCAGGAAGCTAAAACCTGTTTCCTGTCAACTTTCATTCAGACCAGAGATGCTGTGGTGAAACGTTTCCCTGCCTTCAAGCGCTTGTTAGAATCCCTGTATCATGCAGCTTAAGGCAGAAAAACTAGAATAAATGAGATGTTTTAGAGTAAAACAGAACAGAGTAGAAATAGTGTTCTAGTTTTAGATTTAAATTCATGTGCCAAACCCAATTATCTTAATTTGAATAGTTGCCCAATGATTGTTTTTTTAGGCAAAAAAGTGAATACTGTGCAAATGCAGAGCAAATATGCACAGGCTGAATAGAAACAGTAAGAAAAGCAGGAATTTTGAGAGTGAAAAAGAGGTGAATAAAGTCAGCGTGTAGGCTGTGCACCTCTCTATACTCTTTGCTTCCAGGGAGCCCTAAGGCCTGCAGCAGGATTCTTGTTTGTATGGTGTGCAGTGAGACAAGTATATCAAATTTTAAAGAGGCTTTTACTGTTTTCCCAACAAAAAACATTGTTCGACCAACACAATCAAGGGTGAAATCCATAAACTACATGCATTCAAACCTCTGATGATCACACCTATAAAACCTATGTCCAGGTTACCTGTTTTGTACCCTGAATATATTCTGATTACCAATCTCAGATACACAGAGCTGATCCAGAGAGATAAACATACATTGTCATACTAATTTTGAATGACTTAAAATTATTTAAATCAGCTAAATCCCAGAAGATTTTTAGAGCGTTTGTCTTTGTTCACTTTTTTATATTAAAGTTTAACTATGTTTATGTTACTATTGTTGTCAAAGTTGGCCACTTTTGATGGCAAACACACTGCTTCCATGGAAAGCATGGAAAAAAAAAATTAAATCAGAAATTGTATTTGTATGCTCGTATCCTTTATTGCAATCTCAATGATTGTAAAACTGTCTCATTCATTTTTACTCTAATGGGGTCTGGACGAGAAACATTGTATTTTTTTTGTGCTCATGATGATGTCTGTGGTATAGAACCACACTATTATTGCTGGTTTGTGACCACATGGTAAAGCATAAGCTAATTAAGATCTGGCCACAAGTTAATATGCCATTAAAATGAGTCCACTAAACCCTGGGCAAGCCTTTATAATGTTTTCTCAACATGAATTTGAGTCTATAATATGAGAAAATGTGAGGGTTTTAACATGGCTAAAAACAAAATGTTAAATTGTGTTATATTTATACTTTGGGAGGTGTTCCCTAAGACATAATGTTACAAAAAATGGCAATTTTTTCTTTTGCGTTAAGCCGTTCTTCAGGAATTTTACTTTGCATTCACATCCAGGCATAAAGTGCAGCGTCATAAACACATCAAATTAGTTTTGCTTCTAAACAAGAACAGCAAAAAAAAAAAAGAAAAAAGAAATGCCAATTTGAGTTATCCTGTGAATGTTTCACATGCGAAATAAGTGTTTCTTTCAGGTTTATATCTGCAGTAGCAATTAAGAAAATGCAAAAAAAGAAAAAAGCATTTCAATAATCACTCAGTTTTAAGAACAAAACTGAGTTTATTATTTCTGTTCAAAAAGTTTATTAAAATATCAACAATTTCTATTCATTGACATTTTCCCTCTTACTGTACAACAGGGATCATATTTCAGTTTGCAGGGTCACCATATCAATTTGTAATAGCTATTGTAACTCTAATGGAGTAAAACACCATTTTTTCTACTTTCCATTTCTCCAGACTCTTATAATAAAAAATGCATTCACGCATGACTGATCAAATATGTTCACGTCCATCTTGGAGTTTTTAAATGTAAGGCGTGCTGCCTTTTGCAAGCATTCAAGAGTATGAAAATCCTTTACTCAGAGGCTCCCGTAATGATGCCATTAGAGTGAAGATGGAATGAGTGTTGAACCTCGAGGCTCAGGCGCACGGCAGATGATTTCCCTTGAGTTCTCTTTCCTCATATCCATCACCCAGTGAGGCCAACCCAACACCTCAGCCAACACCAACAACGCCACCAGCAGAAGCAGCATGGCATTTACATCATGCTGTCTCTGTCCCCCTGGTAGTAATCCATACACCTGCACAACGACGGCAGCCTCCATTTGTACCTGGATCTCTTTGAGGCCGGTAATTTCACGGAAACAATCTTTCTCTGACTAAGCGTAAACTGAGGATATTTTCCCTCACTGATCCCTGTTGTAAGCCAGTCAGCACTTTGTGGGAGACAGAAAGATTGGCTAGAAACTGCTGCCACGGCACTGAAGGGACGTGCTGCTGTAAATCAAGTTAAACCCCTAGTCTGAATCGGTATTCCTGTGTCCTCATGATTTAATCGCTTTCTTATTTTTCTTTCATCAATGTATGTACAGTGTTGTGAATAAGTATTTGACTCCAAAAATTTCTTCTGTTTAAGTTTTTTTATGGTCAGAAAATCGAACAAATTTCAAAATAAGACAACAATAACCTGGTCAAAGGGAAATTAATTTTTGAAATGATGATTTCATTTTATAGGAAAAAAGAAAGGTTATTCAAACCAGCCCTTTGTTATAAAGTAATTGACCCCCTAATCCTAATAACTGGTTGTGAAACCCTTTGCAGGCAGCTGCTGCCATCCAGCATTTGTGACAACTGGCAAGGAGTCTTTTACCACGCTGTGAAGGAAATTAGTTCAATATATTTTTTTCAGAATGATTTTCAATTCAGTGACAGTAGAAGATTCCTTTAAGTATGAATTGCCTGTTAAAGGTCATGTCACTGCATTTCAATTGGTTTAGATAAGAATTTGACAAGACTTTGGATAATTATCCTGCAGCATAACCTGCATAAGGCCTCCTTAGCTTAGCAAATTCATGATTTGACAGGTTCCTTAATAGCCCAGTAGCTCCTAACATCACACAACCACTACCATGTTAAACTGTATGATGTTTAACATGGTAGTGACATTCTATACAACATATATAATGTGACAGGTTTCTTCCAGAGAGCTCTGCTTTTGTCTTGTCGGTCCGCAAAATATTCTTCCAAAACTCTTTGAGATCATCATGTTGTTTTTTGGAAAATTTAAGATGGGCTAACAGATTCTAGTTCATTCATTTGTCAAATCTGGGGGTAATCAGGCTCTTATGACACTTATGCCAAATTTGAGGTTAATCATAATTCCTGTTTTACCATGAAAAGACAATTGTATTTTCACATATTGGTTGAAAAATACTCTTGCATCTACTCAAATGATTGTTGTCTGAAATTATAAATTGTCAAATAAGTTGAAACAGCATCAATCAGTGAGGTAACTCATACCTAGAATAACAGAGCTGAAAAGTGTATCAGAGTAAAACTGCATCTAGATGACTGCAAAGTAAATTTATATGACAATAACTGTGGAATATTTAAAGTCAATCAATCTGATTGAAAGATTGATTGAAAGTAAGTCAGGATGTTGATATTAATAAGTCCTGAATAATGTCACAAACAAGGCCAAGGAGCAGCTTTGGCGACAATTACAGGAGTTCGGTAACATCGAATCACAGTGCTGAAATCTCAGCACTACAATAAGCGGTAATGAGCAAGCTAATGATTGGTTTATTCTTACCAGTTTGGGGGCTTTAGTTTAGCACTTGGGAGGACATTAGTCATCAGACAGGAAAGAGCCATGGGGAGCAATCCTACATCCACTTCAATGGGAGCTTGATTGTGGTAAGTGGTTGCAGGATAAATATATTTCACCTTTCACTCCACATGGAAATCAAATCAGGTCGTCTGAACCTCTGACATTTAACAGACCATGATTCAACTAATTTCCTCGCAGTCCGTTTCACTTCTGCAAGTTATGTGGCTCATTTTTATTTGCCGAGGTTAACAAATAGAACAAATGCATTTAGTCATTGTTTTAAGTTTCTGAAGTTTTGTAATGTCATTATTACCCATCTACTACCAACCAGGATACTTTAACCAAGATTCTAACTTTTTAATCTTCTTAACATATATCTTCTTAATGATATATAGAATCATACTTCTATTTTGTGTTTTGAATTTACTAATACAGATGTTTTTTTTAAAAGGAAGATATAAAACAGCTTTGAGTCACATAACTTCATATATAATATATGAAGGCAACTTGGATTTTATTTAGGGGTGCCAGAATAAATGTTGCTAACATAAGGCATGCTGTAATAATCACGAGACTCCCAATAGCCTTACTTACAGAAAGTTTGATTTTATTTTAACGTCATCAGAAGACTTATAGAACTAAACCAAAAACTAAAAATACCCCCAGCAGAAGCCACTTTGTCCAAAGTGGATATTTCCTCTTCGCCTGTATAACATTTAGCTGGATGACTAGTTTGCAGTTGGATACTGGTTCCGAATCACACTCTACAGTTGCAGGATTTCTTAAAGTTTTATTTAGATTGCATATATTTATTATGCGTAAATCACTGCATAATTTTAAAGTCCCAGAAGTGACTAAAATATCTTCCATCAGTGATGTTCAGAGAATCTTCCTTACTTATGAGCAAACCAGGTACAGCATCACACTTGATGTCAGCCTTTCTATTTGATGTGTTATGTGAAGGTGGCCTGTGAGTTGAGTTCTTCTCTTAGATGACAGTGTGTGCTCTTTGTTCTAGCTGTCTTGTGACGGGTCTGCAGTGTGCTGGATGAGTCTGAGCTGCGTCACCGCTGACTGTAATGGCAGAACACTGCAGGGAGGAAAAACTACAGCATTCGACTTGCTCCTTTTGTTCTCAAAAATAAAAAAAAACATTCTTACACAGATGGAAGACTGATTGAAATATTTTAAGATGTACAGATTTATAATGGTTATTGTATTCTTTTTATGACACCTTTAATATAACATTGTGAGTGTAATATCTGAAGGAAGTGTTTATGTTAAGTAATCCTGTAATAGAAATGAACTGGAAAGACTGTGACTATGTGATCGACAAAATGCTTGTAAATTGAAGATATAAACATCAAAAGCTCAATTTCCATGTAGCACGACTGAGTAAATGAAGGCGGTCCTTGTTATTATCTCCTCTGAGCACAAGTCTCCCATTTTAATTTTAAAAAGGCACAGCAGGACAAATTCTCGGCGTCCTGTTTGGAATTGACTGCAGCACCACACAGGTTTCATTTTCCCACTCACCAACGTCTCTAAAAGGCAGCGCTCGAAGCTACTGTACAAACTATCACCAAGGCAACCGGAGCGCTTCATAAAAATACCACAAAACTAACAATACGACACAAAACAAGAAGGCCACTTCTGATCAATTCATATGATCACAATGTCAAAAGTTTTTTTCTGAACCAACAAAGTTTTCATCTTTTTACTGCAATACGGCACTCTGTCACATTTGCTCTGTTTTATCAACCTCATCCACAAAAAAGGTCACAGCATATCTATTATTAAATGACTTGGCTGAGTATATTACATTATTGATCAGCTCAGAACTGCTTCTGAAAACACCCTCTGTGTCACTGACCCAGCTGTCATGTACAGTATTGTAGAACCCCCAACAAAAATTTATCTTTTTCAATTTTTTGCTTTGTTACCATATTTGCATGTTTTCAATTATGAAACAAATCATAATAGCCGACAAAAACGTTGCAAGTAAATACAACAAGAACTTTTCAAAAGATACTTTGATTTAGACATAGGAAGTCATCCAAATCAACTAGGCTTTATGAAAGGTATTCCACCATGTGTTAAATCTCAAATTAACTCTTAGTAGTTTTTATGGAACAATTACTTCAACCTCACTTGTCACATACAGGCCAGATTCTTGTGAAATGAAGAAATCACTGAAACAAAACCTGTCTGGCAACAAGAAGTAGGCCAAACGATTTCTAAGAGCAACTCATCTGGCCACAATCAAAAGAAACACAACATATCAGATACAAAGTACTAATTTTCATCTGTCTGGAGAGCGATATAAGGTTATTGCTTAGGCTTTTGCACTTCAATGAATCACACTAGTTTGCCATATAGTTGTGCAATTTGACATTTTTTAAATAAATTTGCTTGATTGAAACACAACAATTATTAAAAAAAAACATGTTATTGATAAACCTATCAATAAGATGTTCTTTTGGCCTTACCAAAATTAATTTATCTCACAAAACTGCAATGAAAACACTTTTTTTGCATTATATGAGTCACATGATCAGCAAATGCAGCTAGTGAGCTATTTTCCATGACTGGAGAAAACATGGAACAGTAATGAACATTTCTAAGCCTACCAAGATCCAAGAGAACATTAATGACTTATCACAAAAGAGCCCAGAACAGCATTTGCCTTAGTTAAGGTGTTCATGTTTCAACATAAAGAAAATCATGGCTGTAGGAGAATTTGAGACCAAAGTCACTGCTGTCCATAAATAACATAATAGCCTCTCTAACATTTCCTAAAAAATATATCTTAATGTTTTGTTTTTAGGAAACGAAAAGTGGAACTTTTTGGAGGATTTGTACCCAGTAAAACTAATACAGGTCATAGTCAAACATAGTGTGATGGCCTGATGATGACATGGACAACTCATAATTGATGAAGCCATTCTGTTGTCTCCTAAAATAATCAGTAAAGGGAATATCGAACCTTAGGTTTTTGACTATAACGTCAAAAGCACCTTCATCATGATTCAATGATTAAAGTACACATGCAAGTCCACATCTGAAAGGCTCTAACAAAACCAAATTGGCGTTTTCGAGTGGTCTAGTTAAAGTGCCAATAAAGGTACCAATAAAGGTACTGCTAATATTTGAAACCTCCCAATGGTGGATTTCTCCTCAAGAATCTAAAGGCTTTGTTGTCTTTTATTATCACAGATGACTGATGGTATTTGTTGCTGCCAATACTGGCACAACCAGTTATTATGTTAAGGTACTTTTTATAAAAGTTGCTTTGGATAGCTTTTTAAAATGAAATCATAATTTGAATAATGTGTTTTGTATTTATCCCAGTTACCTTTAATGATCTGAGACATCTGAGAGTTACAAAAGTAAAAGAAGGCAAATACTTTTCACAGCACACAGTATGTATGAGTACTCCAAATTAGTCAGAATCATAAAAATCAACCGAACTTTTTAGTAATTTTTGGAGGACAGTTTCCATAAATGTAAAATAATAATTATAATTAAAAAACGGTGTGATGTACTTTGAGGTAACTGAACAAGCGGGTTTTGTGTTGTTGATGGGAGTTGTGTAACATCTGACTGAGCCACCTGAACTGTCAGCATATCAGGACCATAAAAGCAGCTCAGGAGCAAAAATGTACTGTGAAAGCACCGCATGGGGCAGAGCAAGCAGCAAGAGCTCAGAGACACCCGCCCACCCTTCCTGAATCAGCCGTTTCTGTGGCGACCGGAGCGGAGAGGGGTGGAGGGAGGCGCGCGGCGAGAGCGAGGAGACAAACATTTGAAAACCTGGTGGGAGAAACATGGAGGAGTGGATGGACTGATGGCGTGGAGGTGGTGGGGTGTTAAATTGAAGGGTGGGGGACCGCTGGGGAGCTGGGGTCGAGTCCTCAGCGTCACAATCTGTGACAGATTGACAGTCAAAGGCAAACAACAGCAGCATTCAGTAAAAGACACAAACACCTCGGGGATTTTTTTTTTCCTTCTCAATGGCAGCTCAGGCCATGGCCATGGGTAAGGGGGTTAAATGTCTTTCTGTATAATCTCAAACAGCAATTCACTTCTTTCTAAAAAATTAACTTTGCAGAAATTATGAAGTCTTATAAAAAATGGCAGTGTGGGACTTACTTTTAAATTTTAGACAAAAGTGGACTCAACAAGTGGTATGTCACAGGATTCTGAAGTAAACACAGAGCTACCATTAAACCCACTGAGAATACGCAGCAAGCAACATGGAGGAAAAGGTGCTAAATCAGAGCACAGGTTTTCATCATGTGGCAAACAACAAGTAGTATGACACATAGAAAGTGTTCACTTTTGACATATGTACAGAAAACAATCTTTTGTTTAAATTAGTTATTCAATAGTTATTACATAATAGCCTTAGCAATGATTTTAGTCTTGTACCACCTTGTTTTAAAGCCACGCCAGTTAAGAATGCCTGCAGAAGATCTCTTGCGCAGTTTGTACCAAAAGCTTCCACTAAGCTCAGGAAAAACAGTGAAAAACACAAAAGCCTGTGGCTCCTCCTGACAGTTGTCGCTAAACTCCATGCAGACCCACTGCGGGCTGCTCAATCTGCATTCCAGCAGATACTATAGTCTGCCTTAAGCACGGCAGCTGAGACGCCACTGTTTACATTGTGTTTTCTCGTGTTTGCCTGCTTTTGAGAACTGGTGAGAGATCAGTGTGGGAGCCAGAACATGTTCCCTGTAAACCTAGTCTCACACACATGGATCCACACATGATAAAAATAAGGATGAAATATGTTCATTTCAACTCAAGAAGGTGCAACACTTCCCTCCACGTCTGAGCGATCATGCACATGTAAAAAAAAAGAAAGAAAGAAACACCCACACCTGTCACATCAATGCGCACAACAAAGGTAAATACACCTCATCTCATAGCAGGTGTCAGCAATCAATCGTGGAATTTGTTGCAAACAGTTAAAATCTTCAGAAAATATATAAATAATAATAATGAATCATCGCCTGAAGCAGCTCATTGTTTAAACCTGATTTCATCCCGACTTACCTGCTTGTGATGCTGATGTCAGACTCCCAGTGGTGTTTGAGAGTGTGTGTGTGAGAGAGAGGCTGCTCAGACAGTGGCAGAAGTGCGCAGAGACTAGGCTGAGTTGGTCACACCGGCATGAACCAGAAGACTGACTGGTTTCTGCTCTGCACCTCGCAGTTCACTCCTCTTCCCTCCGCGCCTCAGAGACAAACAGCAGCTCTTCCTCCGCTGCCTCTCCCTCCCTTTGCCTTTCACACAGACTGTGGAGCAGCAGCAGAGTGAAGCAAGGAAAGAAGGAAAGGTTGGGGGGGCTGCAGATTCTCTGATCAGTCTCTCTTCCTCCCTCTCCTGTAGGCAGTATCTCTCCCCAAGTATGGCTAAAGACAACAGCAGCTGAGGGAATGAAGTATTGGGGATGGGGGGATTTTAGAAGTGGTTTTATGTATTAAGTTGTAGGTATTTATGTTGTGTATTGTGATGTGAGAAACAGTGTGCTCCATCAACAACACTGCGCACTAGTGCTCATGCAGGCGCATGGGTGTGGGTGTGGGGGGAGCTTCACTCCCACCTTCTGCTCCCCCTTTTCACAACCGCCTACCCATCCCTCTTCTTGCCAGCCCCACACCAGCCTGTTGAAATGAGTCATCAGCTGTCAGCCAATCAAACGGTGGCACACAGCTCGAAGATTAGAATAACAGGAGTATTTATTCACTCCCATAAGGAGATGAAAATGAAATGGAGAATTGTCCAGGAGGACCTGACATTCTTGGTGAAGTGAAGCAAACAGTAACAGACTCATTTTAAATTAAGTGTGTCAGCACTGCATTGTGAATGTAATTTAATTTTGGTTTAATGTCATATCCGGTGAGCAACAATTGCTTTATTTGGTCAAACCGTTCTTAAAACCGCATATTTACATATGTATGTATTTGGAAATGTACAGTGTTGCTCACTGACTTGGAAAGTGTGACTCACTGGTATGTGATTCATTCAATCAGACCCTCAGCCACTTTTGAGTAAACCTTTGGCCTAACCCCCCATACATGTCCTAAAAGCTGAAGGTAAATGACTAAACTGGGGCCTGTAATCTTAGGCTGGTATGTAATTTAGACCTACGCAATAAATCACAGAGATGTGAGTGTGCTGGGAAGTAGGAGGTATTATTTAGAGCATAAAAAGAACCAGAAGTTAAATTTACTGCTTCCACTTAAACAGGGATTGATGAATGGGACTTTGTCTGAAACCCATTTTCTATCTGTTTAATGCTTCTCAGTCATGAGATTACAGTTCAATTTGTTCTAAATTGTTCTTTTCCAGCTATAAGAATCAATTGTCAGATTTATTTTCTGGTTGGTTCATCTAAAGAATTATAACAAAAAAAAGTCATAGGTAGAAATGATAAAATTTTTTTTTAAAAGGAAATACTTGTGGACAGATGTCTTAACTTTCCCCCAAAAAAATTCCAAAGCAAGAAAATTTAAAATGATAATATTCCAGTCGGTGCTCTTAGTGAACTATTTTTTCTTAATTTATTTTTAGCAATTCCAATAATTAAAGCAAACCAAAAGGTAATTTAATCATAATGCCTTCTATATACTAAAATCAACTTTAGTTAAATTAGATGCACAATCCACAATAGAGATGTGTGGAACAAAGAAAAAGCATAGAGCTGTTTAATTGGCCATAATGCATTAAGAGGCAGGATACAGTGTCCACAAAAGGTCACCAAGATAATACCTTGGTAGACGCTTTTTCATTATCTTTCAATAACCTCAGCGTTTTCTCTGAGATAAAGAGCAGATGCACTGGGTATCATGGTAGGTGACTGCTAATTAGGACTTTAGGGACTTTTTTTTACACTCTTGGGTTTTGTCTGTTTGCTGTGTAATAGAAGTTATTTCTTATTTCTATTGTGAATGCAGAAAAAAAACTTGGTGGCTGGCACATTTCCCAGTTGCATCCACATGAATGCACAATTGTAGATGTTCTGCACATGATGTTACAAAATAAGAAGAATTGTTAACATCACTGGTTAGAATATCATGACTGTTTGAGACACATTTATTTTAAGTCAGATCTTTAGGAATTTTGGTATGCCTATGAAGTGTACAGTAAATAACACAATAACTATAAACTAATAACCATAATCATCAAAAAATAACTCTTCAACAATTGTGAACCCTATAAGCTGTGGTGGCCTATTGTCAGGGACACATGTCTTCTGTCCAGCAGGAGAAACAACTTCAGCCTAATGTGAGAGGGTGGGAACAAAGATTAACAAGATCAATAACTGTGAACAGGACAGCAGGAAATGGGAAACATCAGAGGAGAAAAAGACAGAAGCTGTTTGTCTCTCAGGGGAAAGCTGCACTGTATCATTTTAAATAATTTCTTTGGTCACAGACTCAGAACGGCCTTGCAATCTTATGCAAATCATGAAGTATATCAACTGTTGCTCAGCAAAGCTATACACACACTTCAAAAATGTATTTTGCAGAGGGATGTTTTATTTGTCACAGTTGTTGCAGAGTCTTTGCATGTTTATACTAACTTTGCAAAGATCCACATCTGTTCCGTGCAGTGGTTTGAAGAAACCAGGAGAAAATGATAATGTCAGCCTTAAGGTAAAACTGAACACAGAAATCAGAATAAAGTGTTTTTTTATTCTGTGTTGGTTGATTCAAATTTAAGCCATCGTAGAACCGCATCACTGCAGTCTGCTAGTGAACAAAAGGTTTGTGGTTCAGATTAGTTCCCTTCTAGATGTGTTTATTTTCATCAGCGCAGAGAAAATGTTTGCATTGTGTTGCATGAAATTAGCCATTGTTCTTATCAAGTCATTTGAGTAGAACACAGTGCAGAGTATGTGCATTTTGTCTAATGTCTCAGAGATTTGGTGCTATAATGCAACAGCATTTTTCATTATTTGAAAAAGGTTTGAGGCAGAATAGGAAATAATGTCAAACACATGATAAGGCAATGGTGGAAGGCTATTTATTTGAAACTCCATAGTTTAAACACCTTTGCAACACTAGAAATATTCACAATAGTATGATGGTGCATACTGTTACATTTGAATGGAAGGGAACCAGAGTGCTGTGATAAAACCTCTGTATGCAGTGGGCAGTACAAAAGCAAAATATTGCATGTTGTCAGCCTGTTTGCTGTGCAGCAAAGTGAATTCTTAAAAAAAAAAACTCTACAAAGCACTGAGAAAAAACAAAAACATTTGCTGTTTAATTTAATCCTCATTTGCAAAATATAAATTATTTGAGTGTACATTTGAAATTTAGGAAGATTATTTCAATGAAATTTACAGTATGAGCAATACTGAACTAATGTAGAATGTATAAGGCTTAAGGTTAAAAAACATGCAGTGTGAGACATTAGCCTTTAAGTCTGATGCAAAATGCAAGAGGGCTCTGCTTATTCCACCACAACACAGGACCTTGTAAGTGCAGCTCTATCCAACAGATAGAGAAAGATGGCATGACAACCACATAATAACTGTGCTTGACATTTACATCGGAGACTTGAAAATATCAGCCGAGATGTGAAGACATTACTCATCCCTTCGGATTGCCTAATATTAATGGAGTATTGTTTCTCACATCTATGACATACAAAAACTTTTGTCAAGTAAATGTCTCAGAAAAATGTCAGGCAGCCTTAGATGTTCCAGATTTATTTTTATTTGTAGAAATAAAAAGCATTACATAAGGCAGAAATGTGTTTTAAAGCAGATCATTGTACCACTCTACATTAAAGCTAGAGGCACTCTTCTATTGAAATACTCTTATTCACAATAACGTCTCAATTAGTGGCAATTGAAAACCCAAATAAGCACACTTGTATCAGTTATTTTAGCATATTTATTTAATTATTAGCATATTTATTACTTTAAATTTTGAATAATCTCTAATGTTGTTTCTGTAAATTTTTACTTTACAGCAACCTGACTTTAAAAAAAAAAAAAAAAAAAGAAAAACATCCAACGTGTGTGTGTGTGTGTTTCGAGGTGTTTAGACCTCATGTGGGACTCCTCTCTCAGTTTTTCTACCAAAGAGGATGTTTTTCTTTTTTTTTGCTCCCCCTGAGAAACACCAAGGATGATACCATCTTAAAAAGGGGAAAGCTCTGTCCTACATCATTGCTTTCTGCTGGTGAGGAATGACTCAGTGACTCTGGAGGAGTGTGACACAAGGTTTTATCCCTTGGATCAGTGCGTGGTGACAGGAATGACATAGATGAAAGAAACGGCCCCCCAGAAGGCTTTCCGTTTAAGGTGTAACTGAGTGTGGGTTTGTTGGTTCCGGTGCCTGTTCCAGCAACACGTATGTGTGTACACTGCATATGTTCTGGCTGCATTTTAAGAGAAATATTTGCATTTTAATGATCCATGTTGCTGGATGAGCATTGAGATCATGAGGTCAATTGATAAAGAATATAATGAAAATGTTCCTAAAGTGCATGTTATCCTGCTTCCTGTTTGATTTGAAGTTTCTCCTTCTGATAAGTATGATTCTCTAGACTCATTGTCAGCATGGAAACAAGATATGTCAACAAAACATTCTCTAAACGAGAAGCAATGCGTAATGTATGGCATTTTTGTTGTTGATAGAAATGATCAAGACATTAAAAACTGATTGCTAAAACACTATTGTTGGACATAATAAAATGACTGCTGGCAGTCATTTTATTATTAGCTCCAGGTGGAGCAAAACATTCATATGTTTAGCTCCACCTGGATGCACTTAAAACTGGTCAGTTGTGACTCATAATTGTTACAACTTCCCTGGTTACAACAAGACGACTGATAAAACAAGTAAAGATGACTTCCTTTCTTCTGAAGAGATAGGAACAGATCTGAAAGAACCAGAAAACTGCTTTTAGTTGGAAAATTAAAGGAGAAGCCTTGATTATCTCAGTGGCTCATCACTGTTTCATGAACAAATATTGAGCAACATCTGTGCTCAAAATCCTGGAATCCTTAATACCAAACACATGGTTTGGTATTAAGAATAATCACAATCTAAACAGCTGCTTGGTGTAAAAGTAGAAATGTGTAAAGATAAATGATACAGCGTTTGCCCAAAATAAAAATAATAAAAAACAATTTAAATCTGAGTTATTTTTCTTTCATACACTTGTAGCCAAGTGTATGTTGTAGCAGCCACTGTATGTTGTATCTACTTATGGATTTCATCAACCTTTACTGTAAACGAGAAAAATTATATACTTTCAAAACCCTGTAAAAAATTTGTACTGCTGTACTTTTTCAATGAGGTAATCTAAGCCATTAGAATTTAAATAGTGTAGATCTTTTTTCATTGCTACTGTACCGTACCTTCTTTTTATAAGGCAAGTTTACTTAGATGACAATCATGTAAGAAACATTATCATTTGTTATATTACCTAAGACAAAGCTGCTTTTATTACTAACTGGAAAAAAAGATAAATAACATTTTGTTGAAACTGTTATAATCATCTCTGGATACTAAAATTAGGACAAAAATAAACAAGCAAATAAATAAATAATATCTTTCTTCTGTTCAGCTGAGACCAGCTGCAATTCACACTATGTTCAGAGGGTGAAAGGTCTGCCATCACAATAGAGGAAAAATAAAAGGAAAACACAGTACACATACATAAATACTGAAAAACTACACAACTCCTCTGCGTAAAACAGACACGCTGTGCTTATCATGCGTTTGTTTGACTCTTCTTTTAATAGATGACCTTCAACATCACATAGTATGTTCCTGCCAGCTCTATTTTGTAGTGAGGAAGTGAGAAAATTTACAAACTAAAATGGACCTGTGTAAGTGAAGTCCCAGTGTCCCTTTTCCAATTACCGCACCAGTTTTCTATCCCATGATAATTTATAGGTGTGTGGCCTGGTGTTTTCTTCAAGCTAATAGCCAGAGGTGCATTTCTTTTCCAACAACTGCACAACTGTCAAACCACAGACAGATAAAGCAGTCTTTACATTCCCGATGCAGACATTGCAAAAACATTGTGTTCTTAAAAACGCAATGTTTTTAAGAAGTGTAATGTAATTAAACTGTTTTTATAAATAGCCTTTAGGTATAAACACCTGTCATGTGATGGACTTAGGCCCTGTCCAGAATATACCTTGCTTCTCAACCAATGGCTGATGGAGATAGGTGCCAGCTCTCCCATAACGTTTGATAACGCTCAGGCACCAAGTTAGAAATTATTATCAGGTCACTGTGCTTGCAGAGATACCCCTTCGAACCGCATGCATTACACAGTGTTAGAATTTTACTTTCCTTTTACAAAGACCTAGCACAAGTGAAGGATTTTAAGGGGTTAATTCTCTGTGATATCTATTGATGCTGAAGGCCATTAGGACATGAGCCATCGATCCCTGCTGGCTAAATGTACAACTGCACAGCAGCAATAAAAGACGAGACGAGTCACGGAGGCCAGAAAATCTACTTTTATGGGCCCAAATGATACACCGGATGAAAACTTAAGGTGAATCAGATTTTTTTTGCAGTAAGACGCAGAATGGTTTGGACTTTCCAATAATCAAAATAGATATTACACACATTTCTTTTTGCTGTATGAATATAATCAAGCAACAACATTTTTTATGTAAAGCACATTTCAGGAACAAGGGAGTTCAAAGTGCTTAACATCATGAAACACAAACACCAACATTTGAAATATTATATTTTTCCAAGTGCTGTCATTACACATTAAAATCTTGGTTAGCAACTCAAAACAGGTGAGTGTCTAGATTTAAAGGAATTCAGTGTTTCGACTATTTTATAATTTTCTGAAAGATTGTTCCAGATTTGTTGTGCACAGAAGCTGCATGCTTCTTCTCCAAGTTTGGTTCTGGTTCTAGAGATGCAGAGGATACTAGTAACTTCTTCCATTTTCTTTAATACATTCCTATGTTCACATTCCCTTTGAAAGCTCCTCACTACTGATAGCATATCCTGGAATGCTTTATGCTATTCCAGGATATCTAGCTATCTAATCTAGATATGTGTCACCAGTTTACGTATGAGCACACTCTGAAAAATAGTGATTTACTAACTTGAAATAAAAAAGTGTGCAATAAAACAGATTCAAGATATTAAACAGGCTTTTTTTCCACAGCTTGAAATTTTAAGCTGTTTTCATCAGAAAAACATCAGGTAGAGATATATAATTCTAGGAAGCTACACTTGAAACAAATAATGCTGTATAAACCTCCAAGGTCTTTTTTTCTCTCAAAAGCTCTGGTTGTCTAATCTACTGCTACTTTCATTCTGTCATTTAGACATTTCAGTCTAACTGTAACTGCAGATAAATGATACTTCCCATAACTACTGATTAAAAAAAAAGAAATAGAAAAACACAATGACTGAAATCTCAGCATCCAACAGCCGCACGTCATATATTGTGTCCACAGACACCTTTAGAAATACATTTTGTGACCACTGAGGATACCTTTTGCATCTTTATTTTACTTTACTATGGTTAAAAACGATGACTTTAGACAATTGAAAACAGCATAGATTTCACAGATGAGAACCACATCTGATTTTACTCTAATATATACTTGTATTTTAAAAAAGTAAACATTTTCAAAGGTTTTCTATGCCATAAGTTGCCACAAGTGCTGGATTACTATATATATCTAACAAAGACATGGGCAAAAAAAAATTCTGCATGTAAATGTTTGAATTATTGCATAACCTGTACAGCTGTATACGCATAATTTGTATTTCTATACAGTGCTGAATAACTTCTCATTGCAGCAGAGCGCTGTATTAGAAGGAGCCACATCTGAGGATTAGATTGCTTATTTTATAATACAGCAATTTGGTTGTTAGCGAGGGCAATAAATCTTCTCTGATTGGTTCTCACATACAGAATGAGCTCCAAGACTGCAACCAACAAAATATCTGTAAACATTTGTGCATTGTGCAACTGAACCTATCTGTAGTTATGTTTATACACTTTTCTATGCATATGTAAATCATAAACTTGGCATAGTTTTATAAGGAACTAATGAAGAAATCTTAACTAATTTCCATAATATCCTTAATCATTAAGGACTGGAAATTTTTTATTTATGCAAAATTAATATTATACTACTTATTAAATTCTACTACAAAGTAATTTTTTTATAGAAGAAGAACCATGATTTATGACCTATGTAATTAACAAATAATAATTTTATCATTTTAATTAATGACATATTAAATGCATCATGTATGTTAACATCTTACCTCCTTTATGAATTATTAATTGTCTAAACTCATTCATAAAGGATGAGTTTAGACAATTAATAATCAGTCATAAGAAAAGGTGCTGAACTCTGCCTCACATGTTTTAGATTTAATTGGCATTATTTTATCATTAAATAATCATTATCACTTTCAAAACAATTACTCAAGAGAGTGATAAGGTTAAGTGCATTATCAGTTTGTTTCCCAATTAATTTCTTTTTTTACATTTAATGTACCATTAATATTCATGAACTACTTTTCATTAGAATTACAATTTATTCAAGGATTAATTAATAGGCAGTGATGGCATAATTACTTTGAAAGTGTAACTTAAATTGGATTACTGATTACTCCTTCAAAAAGTAACTTAGATTACTCCCCAAAACACTTAGAGGAAATAAAATAAATTACAAAAGAAAATAATGCAAAGTGACTTCGATAAGTAACTGACTACTGGATTTAAAATAGCAACACGTTAGTTTACTCGTTACTGAAAAAAAGGGTCCGATGTCAGTAACGCGTTACTAAGAAATATGTTACTGACATCACTGTTAATAGGTAATTGTAATTTCTTTTTAGTCCCTGATTTGTCCACTTATTAAGTTCGCTATTTGTTCCCATATAATAAAGCTAATTCTGTGGCTTAGTTTCACACGCTTCTTTACAAAATGAGAAACAGAACTAATACCTGTATGCTATTTATTACATGTCCATGACTGTCAGAGATTAAAGCACCAAGTTACTTTACAAGCAGACACATCAGGTTATCCTAACCTGGTCAGAGCCATGCTGCTGGAGTCATTTTATATGGAATATACAAGTCCATTTTCTTTTCAGTTGGGTTGTTTCATTGTCCCCATCTTGTTACCTTCTCCTTTTCCCACAAAGAACAGAACAATCCATAACTCAATTCTGTCAACCAAATATGTCCTATTTTGAGAATGGCTTGAAAAAGAGCCTGAAATTACATACAGAATCATACAATCTGTCACAGGCTGTATAATTTCTCTTACCTTACAAGGACACTTCATATTTTGATATTTTTGTTTTTAACAAATACTGTTTGAAAGTCTTTAAATGTCAGTACTCATGATGGGATGAGATAATGTAAAGCTGAATACTTTGCTAAAAATTGAAGCGTAAATGTTTTATCAAACTGTTTTAATTTAAAATTCCCTTTCTCCTTTTATTTATTAAAGGGTTGATTGTTGTCATTTATTTTATAAATGATATCTGAACTTCCTCAAGTCAGACTTCCAGTTCAGGCAGGAAGAGAACCAAGTTTCAAGTAAAATCTCTGAATGTTGCATAAATTTGTGCAAGATTTATTTTAGATGTTTAAACCACTATCATGTTTATATAAAACAATTGTGCAGAAGTTTGCAGTCTAACTGGAGGTACAATACTATTTTCTGATAACAAACTAGAGTTAACAAAAAAAAATGTCCCATCCTTTCATCACTGCAACAATGTTTATATTTTAATAACTATTTAATTACTTATACAGTTCCCTTAGGTAAGGCTGAAAGAGCTTATGTTGAAGAGAATTCAAAGAATAGGCCAACTTTCAGTTTTCTCTCTACCCCTTCTTCTCTTTTTTAACATTAACATAAGGAAAAAATAATTCTCATGTCGGTGTGTTTGAGATTTTTTACTAGTGTGAACAAAGTCGTAACCAAAGAAATAGTGAACTGTTTTATATTCTTTTCTTATATTATTATATTTTAGTGTTGAGCCGAACACATTTAAATTATACACAGAGACTCATCACAGATTAAACATAATGAAGCCCGCCGTTTGTAGTTGAAGGCCCATTGAAAGCCAGGATGAGGCACGAGTTGAGTCTGTGCTGCTGCCAAGAGCTTAGATGCTGGATTTTTGGAGAGTTAAACTGGGCAGAATGGCACATTGTAGGACCAAGAGATCAGCAGACATTACCACACTGCTTGCCCAAAAATCTGAGACACACACACACAGCAGACAGTGACAAGCTCCTTTTCCTAAATGATCAAAAGAACTTTGTGGAGGTGTTATGTCAGCTGGTTGTGAAAGAAGTGAGAAAAAGAAAAAAAAACATTTAAGCACATTTAATGATTAATAGTGTGGTTAATCATGATGTTGGGAATCAAAATTTGCAGCTATGTCACTGTTAATATTTCTAATTAACAATTTATTATTAATAAAATTACTATTACAGTTAATTTTGTTGTTAAATCCAGGCCCCATGCAGTCTCTTTGGAGTCAAACTTGCCAGTCTCCCCGTGAAGGAATGAACTGAGAATCACAGACAAAATAAACTATTCATACAACAAACCATAATCACTTAAATAGTCACTATTTAAGAATTTATGAACAAAATAGTCCAACCTTACAGTTCATTTAGCCTGTAAATAACCTTTTTTTTTCCTAACTACCGGTACTGACATGCAGCCAACTACTGATGGAAAAGACAAAAAAGCTTTTCCAGCTGAAAATACATGTTAACATGATGATACATGCTACATTTTCCTGATCATGCTGACAGTTTTTTATTTCACACACATTCGGATGTGCACACAACAGCAGTAAACATTTATTAGATTTAACTTTAATCAGTTGTCATCCTCAGAGGAGAAACTCTGCAAAGCATCCTAGGCTTTCAAATACATGTAAAGAGTACCTGGAAATGATATCCTAGATATAATCCGCATCATCGGCTTTTTGGCGGGTGATTGAAGTGTGTGCTTTTGTATGTCACTAGCTTGTTTCACTAAAGATTTTCTGCTTCACTAATGGAGTTTTAAGACCTCGGTTTTTATTGATACATTTTAACCTTAACACATAAATAGGTTCACAGGATATTTGTGCTTTCCTACTCTGTCCTCTTTCAACATGCTGTAGAAATGAATAATTTAGAAAGTCTTGCGTCAACACTAGACCATTTATAGCCACAAGTGCCTTTAATCTTTGGACTTGGTGTCAGAGAGAAGCAAAGGTAACATAACAGCAGTCTCATGCTATTGACACATTACAAGTACACAATGTACAAGCTGAGAAATATTATTAGATGAGTGAGTTATTAGAAACTGAAATGGAGGAGAAGAGGTCAGACAGGTGAAAGTGTGGTAGAAAAACAGAGCCAGAAGCATGAGTTCCGATGACCAGCAAAATGAGTTCTTCAGATTTTACACCTTTTAACTAAATCAGAATAAAGATAAGAAAATTAATGCTAGTTTAATGATCAGAAATAAAGATCAGGGTCTGATATTTGCTTTTAGGAAGTGGAGGCATAACAGGGTTTCAACCCTAAAGCCCAACTGGATTTAGTTTTTGAAACTTTTGCCGATAAAATTATTTAAAAAATGTGTGATGAGTGAATGCTTCTGTCATGTTTTCCACGATAACTTCAGAGTTTAGAGTTTGGTATGTATATAAGGTTATTAGCCATTGTAAAATATTTTTCATCTCCAAAGATCATAGACAGATAGATAGATAGAGAGAAAAATACATTGTATGAGATCAATTTAATTAATTGGCACAGAGAATTGACACCTAATTTCCACCGATCTTCATAAAAATATTGGAAGAGGTTTGATCTATCAATCAAGGTCATGGGAAGAGTTTTCTATAATAGTCAAGGCTCTCAAGCAGATGGGGTGCAAAGCCTTTCTTGTCTATTCCCAGTTTCATCCCTCAGGAACCTAATCCATCATCTTCTGCTCTGTCCCGGCCCCGCCTTCTCATGAGGAGGAACATGTTTGAAACGCTACCCTCTCTTCACTTCTCGAAACTAGAAACAACACTTGACAAATTTGGAGAGTCAACTCCTCTGATGTGCTTTCTCGTTAAATGTTTTTATCTTCTCTTCCTCTCTGCTAATCACGTTGAATTATATCGACTTGATAATTAATGGCTTCAAAATGCATAAGTATGCCAGCTCATGAAAAACTAATCTTTGGTGGAAAATTGGACTGAGTTGTGGCAAGCTGTTGAACAGAGCTGCATAAGTAATATTTAGCTGCATGTTTCAGGTTGTTGTGTTCATGAGTGTCAGATGTTAGGTCATGTTCAGACTTGCTTTGGTTTGTCTTACTTTCTTTCTTTTGCTTAGACCTTGTGTTAATTTAGTTGAAAGTTTCCAGTTTTTCTTTGTCACATCCTTGTTATTGTCGTCAGTTCTGCTCCTTCTGTTGTTATGTGTCGTTGTTTGAAGCTGGCATTGCATTTGTTTTATCAGTTTTTCCTGCCAAACTTCAAGTGGCCCAGTTATTTGCGTAGGTTCTGTTATAGCATCATTTCCATCACGACTAAAAAACATTTCGTCACGGAGATCAGAAAAAAATGATGAGATTAGTGGCTGTCACAAAATCACCTGAGCAGATAGTCCAACTATTCTATAAACTATTTATTTTTTAATATTTGGTTCAAGATTTTGAAAATAAGCACTTGAATAACTACAGTCAAACTTAGAGGCTGTATGTTCTATATGCCTATTGTCTGTGCTATATAGCAAGAATGAAATGAAAGAACTAAATCAATGTTTCCTATAAAGGTTGTTATAGCTGTACTTTTGTGTTTTTACATGAGGAAGAAATGCTTTGACTTTTGTTTTAAAAAAATTGTCTTAACAATATGATACAGTGAAACTGTAGTATTTTCACTCAAACAAATCATTTTTTTGTGAATTTCAACCCATTTTAGATAAAACAATATCTAAATCTTAGTTTGGGTTTTGACTTCTACAGTACAGATCCCTGTTTTCAAATTTGTTAAAAAAAAACCCCCCAAAAAACAAAAACATGTCACTTGATTGAGAGTGAATGGCAAAATAAAAACAAAATTAAAAAAAGAGAGAAAATGTCTATGAAAGCTTAATCTCATGAAGTCAGGGCAAAATTGGAGTAAAGCCTAAACAAAGTGACTATCTAACAAGTCTTAATTTCCGTCAGAATCCATAGGAAAGATGAGAAATCAAAAAAGGACTTTAGACGGGCCCAATGAATATGTGTGGCTTTGATGCGGTTGTTGTGTGAATGTGTGCAGATGAGAACGTGGGAGGTGTCTTGTGTGTGGATCTGCGTGTGTGTATCTGAAAGTGTTTGCTGATGAGGGCTCAAACTGAGCATTTGTGTGCTCAGTTTGAGGTTCATCCACCAGCATCTGGGATGGCTTTCTTGAAAAACCCTCCAACACTTCCAGCCAGGATCAGTCTGGCAGTGTAGTTACGTTCCCTTCACATGTGTAAAAATCTGTGTATACATGCGTGTGCGTGTCAAACCGAAGCCATTACTCTTCACACTCTGTAGGATTTCAGTGCTCTGCACATGCACCCCGGATTCATCGCCTTAGCAACCAGTCGATTGAAAGATGATGAATCATGCCAAAGAGTGCTAATTTCTTTGCAGTTGTCAAACATGAACAATAGGTGGTATGAAGTAGCCACAGAAACACCACTGTGTATCTGTGTATGTGTGTTTCAGCTTTGTGGGTAACCATGAAGAAACAAAGGAGGAAAAAAGTCAAGGCAGGGTAAATCAAGGCTAATCAAGGAACATGGCAACAGAAAGGAGCGGGAGCAGCCTGGCAAATGTGGTTTATGCAGCTGTTATACATGTGATTACACACAAAGGGTTCAGCGAGGATGTAAAAATAGGTCCAAGTGCCAAGAATAGTTCGACCATGGAGGTTTCATTTGAGATCAGAAGCTGCTGATGCAGAATGATGTGATTTCCTGCACTAAAGGAAACATTAACAACACCTCTGACCTCATCTACTCCATACTTAAGAAGACTAAAAGGTCCAACATGTCTTTTCTGGAGAAAGATCAGCCTTTCTTGATGAGGGGGAGTGCCCAAGGGATCCATTTAATACACAGTGTCACCACACAGTAATAGCAGTGGTGTAAAGGATACTGATTTAGAAACATAGACATGCATCAGATACAGCATAGCCATGCTCAGCAGAGGCTTGGTATCCTTGACCATGTGAATAATGCATTAAAAAAGAGCCAGCTGGACAGCCACACGTATCCTAGATGGGTTGGTACTAATTCAGCAACAAGATGCAAACATTGCCTCAGTTGATTCCTGTGGAATCGATAATGAAGCAGAATGTGAACAGAGTTGAAATGAAGAGTGCTGAAGGCAAACAGCGCCCACTGCTGGCATATATGTAGGAGGTTGAACAACAATGGATATGTTGATTTTCAAGACTTTATTTTCCAGATCTGAAGCAGAACAGGAACAGGTGCAACAATTTTCCAGTTAGAGTTGGTTAGTCTCAGAAATATATTCTGCAGAACAATAGACCATCAGTTTACCTCTATGTAAAAAGTTTAAACAGTAACAGTGACACTAGTGCTGTGTTTAATAGATTTTTAAAAATTCCTTCATATTAGCACAGCAATTGGATTGTAGAATTAGTGAAGAAGAGCAAGTTTGGTTCACATCATCTTTGGTTCGCCGCATCTATTTTTCCCTATTGGTTGTTTTATGACCAGCCATTGCTAAGTAGTCTCTTTTCTGGAAAATATGTTCAAATGCACTTCAACGCTTTTTTTTTGCAAATGTAGTTTGTGACAAGATTCGAAGATATTTTTTATTAGTTTTTCTGTGTTATTTTAATATTAAAAATAAAATCCTTCTTTTGGAGATACACAGGATTAGATATGCACGCCTCTGTTGATGTAACACTGTCACTCGGGTGATTTTGTGAACACCCAAATGCAGGCAGAGGGAGTTGCAAAAATATTTAACGAAAAGAAAACCTAAATTCAAGGTCCAAATTCTAAACAAGACATTTAGTCCAGAAAAACAGAGGCAAATCCAAAGAACCATGAGCAGAACAATGGAAAACTGAATATGCGAGAGGATTTTGTTCTCATAACCATTGAACACACCGTGTTTAATAAGGTCAGTTTATTACCTTTTCTTTTGCAGTGTGATGTCCTCCACCCAAATACACACCATGTCAAATTAGGTTTTTGGATTTTTTGCACAATTTTCAGAAAGTGTTGAACCTTTTTAAGAGCTTTGTGTACCAATGCATATTATTGTCTAGCTCTCATTTTATTATGACAGTACAGGTCCTTTTGTCTTATAAAAGACTCAGCTCCTATGCCATTGATAAGTGTATAAAAATGTTGTTTATTCACTAGAACTTTTAAGGTACTTCTAATCAATTTATTTTAGCCTGAGCTCTGCGCTGTGCTTCAACTTTTCCAAAACTCCTCACTGATTCTATTTAGCTAAATAGAAGTTCAGCTTATTTCATTTCTCCATAGGCTGGAAGAAAATCTGATCTGAAAATTTGTTCATCAATACTTCCTCAGAAGCAAGTGAAAAATCTTGTGGATGATTTGTTTATTTAAAAATTTACTGCATCCAACAGCTTACATCAGCATTTTTTTTCATCCCGCACACAGGGCCTCTCTAAAAAAGGCCCCGATCTCAACATGGCTGCATTGTGCTTAAAACTAAACAGCAGTAAAATCTGTCTATTGCCACTTCTGATCAGTTATATTTCATGAAGTCAACTAACAAAATGTTTTACATTAAAAAATGTGAAGAATTGCCTTTTTTAGGAAATTCTTAAAAAAGGTAAGAGACTGTGATTTTACCACAGTTTGGAAGCAATGGAATCAAATAATTTAGTCACTGACTGAAATACTTAATATAAATATTTAAACAAAGAGGATCTGATTATTTTTGGATGGCTTTGTAAATATTGTTGTCAGGATCTGGGTTTTTGGATGTGTCTCTCCCCATCGGTTCCCTGCTGGGAGTGGCCTGGAGCAGAGCAGCGCAGCTGCAGCTCGTTGGGATCATCAGCCAGAGAGGTTTTAAGGAACTGCTAGACCTCACCTCTCCGCCGGATGATTACTCTGTCACGGTAGTCTCTAGCTCTCTAGACATCTCGTTCTTGTGACCTTCTTGGGTAAAAACCTCAGCTTGTTGTTTGTCTCTCTCACTCTCTCGTTCCCAGGTGTTAGCCTGGCTCCTCTGAGTTCCAGGTGTTAGCCTGGCTCCTCTGAGTTCCACCTGCCTGCCCGCCCCAGCTCACTCCTGTAGGAGACACTTACCTTGGACCTTCCTCGGGGAACAATCCTGCTCTTTCCCCCCTCCTGCTCAGAAGCCTCAGTGGAAACGTAAGCCGACACACCTGCTACCCCATCTGACAATTAGTCTTCCTCTGGCGAAATCATTAACCCCTCTCTCCGCTTCCAGACAACCCCGGATCCTAGGGATCACCTGCAAGACACTTTTATTTTTTGCTGTTGTAAATAAATCCTTACCCAACTGTTGCTTCCCGAGTTTGATTCTGCATGTGGGTCAGAAGCCTACCCTCGAACATGACAATTGTCTTTTTTTAATTATATTAAAAAGATCAAAATTTCAATCTTGCAAACAAAACAAATAAAAACATTCTTTGCTTATAAAAGTATTTAAACAACTTTAGAATAAATTATTTAAATCATGATCAATCCTGATGAAATCATATTTTCCTTCAAACATAAAACTGATCTCAAGATGCTGGACATTGTCCGATGTTATTTTTGCTCTTACGGGCCTGATGATGTCTAACTCCGTGGTGTGAACTGTATGTGGGAGCTGGAGGTGCAGAATGTGCCATGTCCTGGTCACAGTGTTCCCTCCTCTCTACCGGTCACTCAGCAAGAGAGTTCCTGTGGGCAGAGTGAGAGAGCTTCACACTCTGCCCACTTGTTTGTCCTCTAAAAACCACAGTCATCTTTAACAGCCAGCCAGCCTGTTTGTCAAAGTTTCTCCAGCAAAATATGGGTAAGATAAATTGCAGGTCTGAGTGAAGGACAACCCTGAACTTTCCCTCAGATATGAAAAAATGTGATACTGACATATCTGAGAAACTTGTGAATTCTGCCAATTGCATTGTTGTCAGTATTTACACATTTTTCTTCTAGATCTTGTAAGTTTTCAATTGATCAAACTCAACTCTTGCAGTCTTCTCTCAATTTACAGGTAATACAATTGCATGTTAAAGAATTTTTAGTGGGATCATAATTATCAATTAAAATTCTATTGCTAATGCTAAAGAACAGATTACTTCTCAGGAGGTTAATCAATGCTAAAAAAAAAAACAACAACAAACAAAACATCCCATAATGAAAACGGAACAGAGCAGGTTTATACTATGAGGTGACGTTAACAAAAAAAATTCCGCTTAGATTATTTTCTGGGTATATATCCCACCTTCATGTTTCAAATTATTGAATGAAATTCAAAACCTAACAAAAGTAGCCAGAATAAATATAGAATTATACTAGCTTTTTATGAGAAAAAAAACATTTGTATTTGCTTGTTAAATCATGAACTAACTGTAAAAAACAATATATTTAAGAAGCTAAGATACATTTCCTTAACCACACAAAGGCCTGATTATTTCTTGGTCCACAAAAATTAGAAATCACTTCAACAGAACCTGTTTCACAACGTAAGGTGGGCTAAAATATTCCACAAAGCAACAAACCTTACCCTGATAAACAGAAATTCAATAACAATTGATTTTTTATATATAAGATTTTTTATATCTAATATAATCTCCAAAGCTTCAGGACTTTATGATCTCTAGGGTGTTCCATAGTATTGACAAATGGAGAAAACAGAAACAGGAAAGTGGTGAATGAATTGGATGTTTTATCAAAACTGCACTAAAAGCCTCATGATGCTTCATGAAGGAGGTCGCAAGATAAACTGGCATCCATTACAGAGTTCCAAGGTGAAAACCAAATAGCCCACAAAAGCCAGTCTTAACATTTGCCAGAAAACATCTCAATGATCCCTAAAAGCTTTAAAAGTATCATGTAGTAAGACTAAAGAGTAGTTTTGGAAGGTGTGAGACCTGGATACTTTTGAAACACAAGAAAAAAGTAAATTAAGTTTTGTCCTTGTCAAAGACCAGATCATCTAATTGAGAGGCAGTGCATGACCTTAACCAAGCTGTTTACGCTGCAAACCCCTCTGCTGTTGCTAAATTTTAAAAAAGTTGTAAAAACAGAAAATATGTCAAAATTCCCCCACAAATTAAAAAGACTTTCTTGTCATCTTACTGGCGCAAATAGGTTTAGAGTGGAATCACTTTTTAACATAGAACCATAAATCCCTTCATGCTAACTGTAAGATAAAGTATGACTGAGGTCAAATAAATGTGACAAAGTACTTCTTACAGATAAAAAGTAGACACAACATATGTTGACAGAGATAATGTTTGGTAATGAATTCTAAATCCTTTCATTTACCTTAACGTCCAGAGGGCGGCAGCAGAGCACCTGCTTCTACGTTAATCTTCAAAGCTTTGTGGCTCTAACAAAATCCCAGATTTCAACTGCAGCTCCCACTAACATTAATAGTAACATATTAACATTTGTTTTAATTTTTCTAACTAATTTTTATCACACTATAAAAGGGTTTTTTAAGTTGCTATTAGGACATCAGTAATCCTCAACTCCAGTCTTATACCTTATTTTCATTTAACAAATACAGCTTTATGATGAAAGTGGAGATGTATGCTCACATTGTTACATATTTTGAATTTACATTTTGGCAGTAATGTTAAACAAAAAACAGGGTTTTCGTTGTGAAAACAAGTTGCTTGTGTGTGACTTTAGTGCACACAATCTAATGTCCTTGTTGGTAACATGCTAAGTGAAATATTTCTATTTGTGAAAGAGAAATCAGATTGACTGAACAATATTTACCTTATCATATGTCATGTGTCCGTGTTGTTTCGACTATTTGTGCATAATATTTAACAGCAGTTTTCTTCTCCAAATTTCTTACATAGCACTTTGGGCTAAGTGAATTGTTTTAGAAGTACAGCATGAATTAATTTCAATTGAATTATGATGACATGAGTTAAATTTGACTTGCTATGGCCAAGCAAATAATGTTTTTATAGAACCTGACAATAAAACATTATTGGAAACTATCAGTTTCCCTTAATATTCACCACAGAGCACACTTTTCATTTGGTCTCTTGTTTTGGTGCGCTTGTTCTTTTGAAGATTTATTTTGAAAGACCAGCAGAGACATTAAACAATGTTCAACCTTGAGGGCAAAACAGCAAAACGAAAAGGATAAATCCTTTATTTGCAGTTTATCCTTTTATAAAAACAAGTTCACAAGCAGTTTTTATAACCTTTTAACTTTCCCATAAAGAAAGGAAACATGCATTATACAACCCAAGAAGAAAAATATAACAGCTGGTTTTCTCCAATTCTTCACATTTACAAAAGCAATTGAAAAGCTTTTAGGGAGAGAAACTGTTCAATGTGACCTAATTAATACAGCAGTCATTGCATCTGAATATAAAACAGTAGGGAGAGTTTTTTTGTGTAATAACAGTTATAGCTGACATATCAAATATCAAACGCTCATCACACGTTTTTAATATGTTACCTGTTAGGTGTTGGTCTTCAACGTCCCAGTATAGTTCTCAGTACATTTTCTTTACATTTACATTTTCATTACATTAATTGGCAAGAAATTAATTTCTTGCTAATTAATTAACACAAATAATCATTTTCAAAATAAAAATATGATTACAGTAATCAAAGAATTACATTTTACATATAAAAGATCTTTTTAGAGACATTGAATAAATATTTTATTTTGTTTCTGAAAAACTAACATATAAACAAGAACAAAGCAAAGAAGGCAAAACGTCTTGAGAATCTTGCAACCTACAAAGCGAGAGTGACCCTTTGCACCACTAAATCCATTACAGGCTTGTGAAAGGAATACAGTCATAAGCTCCAAATCTCTTTAATACAACACCCATTAGGAAAGTGCTGAGCTCTTTACCAACAGCTAAAATGCACCAGCACTCAGCAACACTCTGGCCTCTGCACTACATTCAGTGCAATACAGAAAACCTCTGATAACAGTTTAGTTTAACTAAGTTCAATAACAGCAACATGAACGTATTTTTAAATGTTACAGAAAACAAAATATTATAATTATTATCTAAAGATGACACTTAATGTTTTTAGATGGTCACAACAGAAGGAGATGAAATATCTCCCATTATATGATGTTTATATTGTTATTATTATGCTATAATAATATGATAAAGGCAACATGCATAGGCAATGGTGCAATTAGTAGCACTGCCTGCTTTCAGCAAGAAGGTCCTGGGTTCTTTTTGCATGGAGTTTGCATGTTGTCCTGGCACATGCATGGGTGCTAAGATTTTCTTAGGTATGAGTGTGTTTTTTATAATGGCCCTCCAATTGATTAAGGGTGTTCCCTGACGCTGAAGATAGGTACAGAAACCTCCATATTTTTGTTAATCATCAACTACAATGCCCTCAGTTTATCCAACATGTTTAAAAAAATCTATTTTAGATTATTTTTTTTTAGAAATATTCAGACTCATTCCTGCATCTTGAAGAGTTGATTTTGAGCCCATCTTCAACCTGAAAAGGTCCAAAGCAGCTCATGTTTAGTAATACCAGCCCATATCAGGACCCCACCTCCACCTTGCTGGTATCTGACTCAAAGTGGAGCTCTGTGCCTGTTACAGATTCAGCCACACAACTGTTAAGTCATTCACTTTTCATCCATAAAACCTTTGCAGAATCTGTCTTCAGATATTTCTTGGCCCAGAATAAACACTTCAACTGATGTGTCTTGTTTGGAAGTGGTCAGGTTCCAGTCTTGCTTACCTTGGTCACGCCTTTGAGCTCTGAACATCTTATACTTCTAAGTACTCCAAGTAGGTTGCCGTTCTGAAATATAGCAGAACTGGAAGATAATGATTCCAGGTAGTTTCACACTTGATTTCAAATCCTTGGCAGGTAATTTGCATCTTTTTTGTCAACATGTTACAATCCTGTGGACTATTTGTAACAAAATGTCTGATGATTCTGTGTTCACACCCAAGTATCTTCACAATTTCAAGTATGCTGCATCCCTCTGAGAAACTTAGAGACAGTTAGGTTTCATTTTTGGCACATTTAAAAAGAGTTACCTAATAATTATGCACACCTTGATATAGGGTGTTGACCTTCTTAGCCCAGACTCTCCCTCATTAAATCCATTAAGTATTAAAATTACTTAGTAGTTAGAAGTTAGTAGTTAGAAAATGGGGCTAAAAAGAATGATATGGTCAAAATACTCACATACCCGCATTCGAAATCAGCATAATTTGAATGCTGATTTCTTATTTGTTTTACTTGTCAGAAACAAACAAGTAAATGCAACCCCTTGAAAATGTTTTTATATTAAAATTGTTTTTGTTTTTGTTTTTTACATATATTTTCGAACAAATCTGCAAATTATTTTTACCAAACACATTAAAGATTTCTATGAAATCTTCCAGTTGGTGCTTGGGATGTATAATTTACTTTCCAGGGACAGGATATCCGAAGTGACAATTTAAATCATCATGTCAAATCAAACTGATTGTTTAGATTTATTTCTGTGGACAATATAGCTGGTAGCAATCAAGGTTTGCAATAGGTATCTATTGAACAGCTCCAAGACAGGCATGAGCAGGTGTAATCTTAATATCTTGATGAGTGGTCAATTATGTTTGCAGTGACGGCTGGATTAGATATTAACTGTGGCCTAAATCAATTTGTGCTGACCGATTTGGAAAGTGATAATCCACGACGTGCCTTTTAAAAGCCCAGCTGAGGCCACCATATCCATTTGTAGCAAGGTCCATCTCCATCGTAATCTCAAACAGCCAGAAGAAACACCACCGAGGGACTGAGAGCAACCACAAGCCGCAACCATGAACGGCACAGAGGGACCCTATTTTTATGTCCCTATGGTTAATACCACTGGTGTTGTCCGGAGTCCTTATGAATATCCTCAGTACTACCTTGTCAGCCCAGCAGCCTATTTTTGTCTGGGTGCCTACATGTTTTTTCTCATTCTCGTCGGCTTCCCGGTCAACTTCCTCACCCTCTATGTCACCATCGAACATAAGAAGCTGCGAACCCCTCTAAACTACATCCTGCTCAACCTTGCTGTGGCTGACCTTTTCATGGTGTTTGGAGGATTCACCACAACAATCTACACCTCTATGCATGGCTACTTTGTCCTTGGGCGCCTTGGCTGCAATGTGGAAGGATACTTTGCTACCCTGGGTGGTGAAATCGGTCTCTGGTCACTGGTTGTTCTGGCTGTTGAAAGGTGGCTGGTTGTCTGCAAGCCCATCAGCAACTTCCGCTTCAGTGAGAATCATGCTATTATGGGTCTGGTCTTCACCTGGATCATGGCCAATGCCTGTGCTGCCCCCCCTCTTCTCGGCTGGTCTCGTTACATCCCAGAGGGCATGCAGTGCTCATGCGGAATCGACTACTATACCCGTGCGGAGGGTTTCAACAATGAGTCCTTTGTTATCTACATGTTCATCTGCCACTTCTGCATTCCTCTTGTCATTGTGTTCTTCTGCTACGGCCGTCTGCTCTGTGCCGTCAAGGAGGCTGCTGCTGCCCAGCAGGAGTCTGAGACCACCCAGAGAGCTGAGAGGGAAGTCACCCGCATGGTCGTTATCATGGTCATCGGCTTCCTGATTTGCTGGTTACCTTACGCCAGTGTGGCCTGGTACATCTTCACACATCAGGGTTCTGAGTTTGGACCTCTTTTTATGACCATCCCAGCTTTCTTTGCGAAGACAGCCTCCATCTACAACCCAATGATCTACATTTGCATGAACAAGCAGTTCCGCCACTGCATGATCACCACCTTGTGCTGCGGGAAGAATCCCTTTGAAGAGGAGGAGGGAGCATCCACTACTGCCTCTAAAACCGAGGCCTCCTCTGTGTCCTCCAGCTCTGTGTCTCCTGCATAAATGGAGCAACAGGCACAGGCTCCATAATCCACTATCCAAGAAGAAGATTTCCGCTCCCCCAGGGAAACGACTGAAGGCTAACGTCTACAGAAATAACTTCCTCTTTTTTATTTGTACAAACGACTTGGTTCAACCTAAAGACAGTTGCAGGAAAGGTCAGCCCATTACAGAGTTGTTCCTGTATGTACAGAATATCCAACTTACCAGTCTATGAGTATTAATTTCCTCAGAATAAAGGGGAAAAAAATGTTATTCTCTATCAGTTGGATCCTATATGATACTGGCTTATTTTTGAATGTAGAGGCATGTAATCAAGGCAACGTAAAATAAATCGCACTTTGCAAATGACTCATCCTGTTTATGTTTTAATTATAACTTGGGTGGAAAAGTTCATATGACTGTAGTATATTTATTCAAATAAATAAATGTCAATGACCTATTCAAAATGCATTTATGTCTGGAGTCAATTTCTACTTCTTATATTTTTAGCTTACTTTGGTGATGTCTACCTCAAAAATATAGAATCATATAAAATTTTTAAATAATATTTAAAATATTTGTTATGTGGTGCCTGCAAAGCTAATATAATCTAATTTCAGTCTCAGGTCACCTTGGACTTAGATCCTAGGATAATAACGGGATTAAGATATTAATCTTAACAAGGATACATATAAATATAAATGGACATGACCCAACATGGTTTATCTGATTGCAAACACTGCCTTAGAAATAAAAGATTATTAAAGATTAAGGATTAATACTTATTTATATTAACAAAAGAGAACTTCAAACAAAGGCTATGAATATGGAGAAGTACAATTGGTTCACAGAAGAGTACGCTGATGGTATAACTAAAATAATTTACCAGAAAACTAAAGAAAAGTAAAGAATGGATCATAATTTAACAGATAGTTTTAGACAACACGAATAAAACTGAAATTATTACTAAAATATGAGCTCATTGCTCTGGGATTACACATGCATAAAATATTTATTCATAGATTAATAATCTTTTCATTCCCTGCATGAATTTTGAATGAGATGACTTAAAGTAAACAGAACCTTCAGATCCAAAGAGTTATTGTGAGAATGTATCATTACTTAACATTTTACAGTACAATTCGAATGTGGAAACTGCATAAAGTTTCTCTTTAAAAAAATTCTCTAAAAGTTGGATTCTACATATGATAAGTGTTGGATATGATACATCTATTTGAAAGTAATTCTGTTGCTTTCAGCAGTCAAAAAAATAAATAAATAAAAATAAAAAACTACAGAGATAGAATAAAAGGATTTTCAATGTCAAAGTAATTTCTACTCAATGGGTTAGTTGTTCTAAGACGAGTGGCACAGTTCATGTTGAAATTTAGTGTGTTTTTTTACTGAAAGAGACAAAGAAAATCAAAAGCGTTTCCTGGGACAACCAGCTATGTAGAGAACTGAAATCCTTTTGAATTTGTATGCAAAACTTTATTTGATAATAAAAATAGCATCCAGACTTCTTTTGATAGCTACATATACATTGTAATCCATCTGAAGGAAAAGAAGCTGGATAAGTCCACATCTACTTTTACTTTCACTAATGTTGTGTATAGCTTCATGGGTCAAATAAAGCTATGGACAATGTAGTATTTATATATGCATAGTTATATAAAAAAAGATTGGCCCATGTACATGTACTGCTTTTATCAACACAGAGACAGCATTATGTCTGGAGCACACTGCAAGAAATAATGCTTGAAGAACACAGACTGCATACAAGTGCTTTATAATACAAAGGCAGGCTAACCATAGAGAAATTCAAACCATTTAACAGCTGATTGACCAAATACAGTCTTTCATTTTTAAAATGTCTTTATATACCTGACCCAGAGTAAATCAACATATTTACCATAAATTGTCAGGTCCATTTCAGAGATATAAACACAATATCACATTCCCCACTGCAGAGGTTCTTCATAAATTTCTGTTTTGTGCAAGAAAAAGGCAACATTTTATTCCTTGACAAGTTCCTAGTAGTTACATTGGGAGAAAAAATCTCTTTACAGGTGATGACCAACCTCCTAAAGGTAACTCGCGCTCTCCCTCTCTTTCTCTCATTTTTTGTTTGGTTTTGGATTTTTATTGAATACAGTACCATAGTGACACCGGTGATGAAACGATGCATTTGTTGTGGTTCATCCAATATGTAGTTCTCGTTTTCAAACAAAACATAAAACAGAGAATAATCACCCAAAAACAAAAACATGAAAAAGCAGCAGTCAGACTTCAGTGGCGTGACAGTGTGGCTCAGAGTGGCAGAAATAGTTGTCTCGTCTACCAGGACTCACTGTACATTACAGTGCCAACAAACCTCCTCGGCTCAATGTGTCAGGGCCCAGAAGGGTGTAATAAATATGAGAACAGGGCTAGAAAAAAGTGTTGAGGATTACAGTGTTTCTTTAGGCCTAACAAGGTTGTTACACTACATTTTAACTTACACATGCATCTTGCACAGGGATAATTAATGATTTCTTTTTTTTTTTTTGGCATATCTGAACAAATGTACTTTATGGCAGCTTCAGCTGGCAGTATGGCAAAATGTTGATTTTTCTAAATTGCTACACAGGATTTTTGAGAAGTTTGGGAAACTCACCCTGTCATGAACAGATTTGGATGTAGTTGAAAGAGGCTGCTTCAGTTTAGAGAAGGGCAAAACTAGTCATTTGGTTTAAATGAAAAGTCTCAGGCCCCAGCTATACTACTCCACATATTTTGTATACAGTATTACAGCTTTTTAGTGTTGTAATAACTGTGCTTTGCCAGCAGGTGGTGATAATACAAGCATTAATGACAATTTAAAAATAATATTAATCCTGGTTAAAGCAGTGGTAGGGTAAAGATTCTTTCAAAACAACTGGGTCATATTTCCTTTCACTGAGTTTATCCTTTGGCCTCAGATCTTCTTCAGCTTACATTCAAAGCTGAATGGGAGGAGAGATATAAGGCTGAACACATTTGAAACCGAAAAGCTGTAAAAATTAGGAAATATGTTCTTTAACTTCTGCCTTCTTTTGAAGAAAAGAAAACCACATTGGCTCTATTGATGCCATGGTTTCTAACAAAGAAACGTATCAGGTCTATGAAAAGTGTTTCTTTAGGTCATTGTCTCCTACGTAATCTGTGGACATCCATTGGAGAGGAAGTTTTACAAATCTTTGCTTTTTTAATCAAAAACTCTATGGATGGTAGGTCGAAGCACAGCAGAAAACATCTGTGTTAGTGTAGAAAGGGCCTCAGAGTCACTGAAAATAATTTCTATTAGGTGTAATATGGGCTGTCAAACAATGGTGCAACACAAGTTGAATTGCAGCATGCACACATTACACTTCTATCTCAGCCCTTAAAGATTTAATTAAGCTCACTCAGTATGTGAGTGAAATTCAAAATAAATAGAGCAAAATTAGAAATTTCATATATTATTACTATTTATAATTTAACGCTCTAGTTTCACCATCCAATTTAAATGTAGAGCTTTACATTACTTCCACAGTTCTTGAGAACCATCAGTAGCTATAGTGTCAGTAATTCAGGAGCAAAAAGGACACCTAAAATAATTTCAAAAACAAGCTCAGGAATTAGGATTTACCACAAATGGAAGCATTATTCAGACCTTTGAAGGGAACAAATATTTAAAGTCAACAATGCCTACAAAAAGCAATATCACTGATTTCATATGCAGGCACATACAATACCTTTACTACAGTACAACAACCTCTGTTATGCTCAAAATAACAAGAACAATGACAACACAACCAGTATAAACTGATAGAGGGATTGTACTCCTGCTGTTTTTACGAATCTCTAGGTGGGACCACAAGTAGTTTAGTCAATCAAATCAAATCATAAACAATTTAACCAAAGGAATAAGAGTTAGTATTGTTACAAGTCCAATTCCAGTGTATGTTACGTAGTTTGCACGGACAGAGGAGAGAGCAGCGAGGGTACTCTCCTCCCTCTAGATACTCAGGTCTTTAGAGTTTTCTTTGTACAGCCTTCTCTTGGGCTCAGGGATCTGGCTGGAGCTGCGGCCTCCGGCATTATTGATGGGTCCTGTCTTGTTGTAGGTAGCGTTGTTGTGTGCAGCGTTGTTCTTCATCGTGCTGTAATAGTCCTTCAGTCTGGGCGCCGCTGCATAGTTCAGCTCATCCCGGCTATAGTTGCTGTCAGGGGAAGAGTCCCGCTCCGATCTGTATCGCCTCTCCATTGTCCCGTTCATTCGGTGCCTCTCCTCCTTCCTCTCCGAGGAAGAGTCTCTCAGAAGATTGCCATTCTTGGTAGCTTTCTCATACACACGGCCTCTGGGGAGAGAATCCCCTCTGTTGTTGACGCGCTCAGGGGTGGACGACTCACTCACTCGTCCAGCTATCTGGGACTCCTTGAGGAGCTTCCTTTCGAAGAGTTTCCGCTCAGGGGTGACCGAGAGGAACCCTCCATCATCGTACTCCTTCTCAGGTGTGTGGTCCCGGTGTGCACGCTCTGTCCTGCGGTCCATGGATTTCGCCCGCCGACGATCTGGAGACGAGTTGCGCTTCCTGGTTGGTGAGCGATCGAGGGAGCCACGACGGTGCAACTGAAAACTTCTGTCCAGGGTAGAACTGCTGCTCGAGAGCTCTCGACCTCGCAGTTTTTTGGCAGCAGCAGCCTTCTTTCCCGAGTTGTCCTTCCTCAGAGTTTTCAAGAGCTTGGAGATACCACTCTCTGATTCAGACTTCTTGACTTTGCGGCCTCGGCTCTTCTTGTTACCAGCGCTACTGTCGTTGCTGTGGTCAGGAGACTGCTGTCGGAGGGTACTTTGACTGTGAATGTTATTCCAGGTGTGATGATGATGGGGATTAAACTGCCGGCCGTGGAAGTCCATCAGATCCGAACCAGCCCAGTCCCTGTTTTTGTCCATACCTCGGCCACATGCAGCCTCCTCCAGGCGTAATGGTTTGTGAAGGTCTGGTGGATAACTGGACTCCAATGAGATGTGGTATCGGCTTTTTGGTGGCAATGTTCTCACTTCCGGAGTGTTTTGTGCCCTGGGTGTGGGAGGGTACCCGTCACTGCTGCCGTCTGCAGGAAAGGAAAAAGGGAGAAGGATTTGATGAATGCAAATAGATTTGAGTTACATTTTCCGTATCTTGCACAGATGACTTTCCTGTTGCATTATGCGATTTCTTGCACTGGCACAACACAAATCAGTGCAGCTATGAATATCATGCAAAAACAGTTTCTTTTGATATGCTGCATGTTTTCCAAATAAACAAGCAACCTTTTGTAAATTGATATGTCAGATTCAAATTTAAATCTTTGCAAAAAAATAATAAAAAAAAACAAAAATCTTCTCTGGGAATTGAGTTTACATGTTTAAACAAGTTACATCAGCAGAAGCAGGAGCAACACATCAGCAAGTGAAGGGCAGCGGTTATCAATGACACAGCAGGCACCTAGGAGGTCATTCCAAACAGTATGACAACGACACACCAAAACAAACCAAAACCAAATTTAAAATGTGCATTTGGCTGAATATCTACCAAATAACACAGGTTGCTATGGCAGCAGCATGTGATGAGTGGTGGCATTAAGTTAGTTCCTTTAAAAAAAAAAGGTTTCCTTTAAGTGATAGAAGGGTACGGTTTATATGGACTGACAGAAGCCACATAAGTACAGTTTAATTCAAGCGTGACGAGACATAAAGTATGTCTACAGTGTAAACACATCCGCACACAAACACAAACAAAGTAGGATGCAGGTCAGGATGAGCTGGAAGGCTGTATAAAAACTCAAAGTGAGGAGAGGGGAGATGACAGGGAGAGTGAACTGGGACAGAGTTGTTGTTGTTTTTACTTTTTTACTACAAACCGTTGTCTGATTTTGGCCCATTAGGTAGAAACAGGGCTCTCCCATCTTGTCATTCCTCAATGTACCAACAGCGAGATGAGGAGCCATCATCGCTGGAGAGAGGAGGAAGAGCCCAGCAACAAGAGACGATCAGAGAGAAGGAAGGAGGAGGCGAGAGAAGAAGACAAATAGAACAGACAAGCTGTTTTACAGTACATCCGCTGAGAGAAGAAGGGTTTTGGTGTGAAAGACAAAAAAATCTTCACTTCTTAGGCTATAATTTTTAAAAACTATCCTCAACATAAACCTCAGGATTACTATGAGAAATAATACAACAGTAGAGAACAGAGCTCCGAAGATCAAATGCATTGTTGAACCTATGGAGCGTCTTTACTGTACAGCTTCCTGAATAAATCCCACTGTATAAGTTTTAAGCATTCTTTCATCAATACAGATCTCCTCACTTATTGGCATTAACTTAAAGGTAGTGACAATTTGTATTAATCTTTCTGAAAATTCCAATCTTATCTTGAATACATTTATTCAGTAATAAGAAAAATGAGAATTCTAAAGAAATATGTATATGATTAGAAGGTACTTTGGTAAGATACAAGAAGTCTTCAAAGGTGCAGGTGTGTCTAGATGAATTAATTTGTGAAAAATTACTAATGCCCTTTGTTAAGCAAAGTGAAGAATCTGTGGTGCTGTGGGCATATTTCTTCTACGAAGGCCCAAAGAGTGCATAATAAATTCCTTAAAATACAAGAAGATCTTGATTTTAACATAAAGCTACAGTTTTTTTTAAACATAATGAACTAGAAAACATACCAAATCAACACATAAAAGGCTTGACAGAGACAAAATCTAACTTCTTTGGATTTCTGGTCTGAGGACCAGAAACTGTGGGGTTAGCTGAAGAGAAGAGTGCTGAAAAAATCTGGGCAGATCTCTAAAGACTGCAAAAAGTAATAGCAAAAGATTTCTGTATATTCTCTATATGCATCAATATTATAAAGGAATGCTAATAAGTGTGGTACATTTATGTTATTGTAAATGGTATTTATTTTTATCAGTAGCTTCGTTCCACTGAATAACTGTACTCATATAAAAAGCTGGATTTTTCAAGTTTTCTGGATGGGGCCAATAGAACAAAATACATATTTAATATCCTAAAATGTAAAATACACAATAAAGATGTATCTGTTCAAGGAAATATGTATTTTATTCCACTGAGTTTACGACAGGAAAAAAAAGATCAGATTTCTTTACTAGAAGAGGAGGAAAGCATCTGCTGCATGTTAACCTACCATATTCAGGTACAGATCCATCGCCTCTCTTCAGGACAAGCCGTGCCCTCCGACCTCCGTTCTTGATCAGTTCAATGGCTCGTGAATGCTTCATGTTCTTTGTGCTCTCACCGTTAATCTCCAGAATCTCATCTCCCACCTACAACAGAGAAGCTAAGTAACTGGGACAGCTAAGTGATAAAATGGCCTCATAAATAATGCGAAGAGAAAATTTAGCCTGACAAAATGTTCTTAGTAGAGAATCAGAGGGAACTTGTGACTTTCATACCCTCATCTTGCCGTTTCTGACAGCAGCCCCATCCTCGGCTAGTCTCAGCACGTAAAGGTCCATGTTGTACTCTCGGCCTCCTCTTAGGCTGAAGCCAAATCCTTTGCTGTCCCTCTCCAGGTCCACAGAATAGTACTCAGCATCCTGTGGTGTAAGAAAAAGTATATGTCTATAAACAAGAAACACTAGGAAACAGCGAGTTATTCATTGTGCTGAGGACAGCGAGGGATGAGTCCAAACTTCACAACTAATCAAGTCGTGTTCCACAAAAAAACCCCCTCAAAATGTCAATGGCAGTACAATACAGTGGAATACATGAATAATTAACGCAGAAGTACATGTGAACAGGGTACAGATCACCAAGCAAGGGCAGCACAAGGGCTGCACCCCAAAGTTTCCACACTCATCCAAAGTTTGCTTTAAACACAAGGTTTCTGTGTGAGAACATAATTAGACTAGTCAACAAAATGTCAGATAAAAGTTCATACCAATGTGGATGTATATATATGAGGTCTGTCACACATCATAACCTCTAAACATAAGAAAACAGCTTTTTGTCTAAATATTGTATTGACTTGATATCACTATATTCTTTTCCAACATTTCTTTGATAAATACGGATTTGCATCACTATACAATGCAGAAACAAAGTCACAAATATTTAATGTTTTTCTGTGACATCAGTTGTTCCGGTGTGCAAAACAATGGAATAACCGCCCTCACTTATCAGGCATTTTAACACATGTAGTTTTTACATATCAAATGTAAAAACTACAATCTAAATTTTGTTTGTGAATCCAAACAAATGAAAAAAATGTAGTTTAATTTGTGTTGCTGCTAAATCATAAATAAATCATGCCAGTTTGCCAGAGTTCCCCTCACTGCCAAGTCATTATGTGCATATTATGACTTTTTTCATAATGCTGCTAAAAATTTATTTAAATGAAAGTTCAACTCATCCCTTGGTCTAATTTGCATTCTTAGTCTTCAACTTATCCCTTCGATGTCCGTCTCTTGGTGTGTTACTGCCCCCTACTGATTAGTAAAATATATTGTGCTTGAGAAGGTTTAAGAATATTTCTGTCTTATTTTACCCAGTCCTTTTTTTAATTATAGATGGACTATACAACAGTTATGCTCTTCTCAAGAGACTCTGTGTTGTTATCATGAATCAATTTGTGTTTATTTAGAGAGGTGACAATTCACAAATTTCCTCACCACAAGAAAGACAAACATTATTTGAGTTAGATTGGCAAAATATTGCAAAACTAAGCAAGTATACAAAAAAAAAATAAAAATAAAAATAGCACCCTTGCAAACCAAATTAGACAGTTTATAACCAAAAATAGGTTGGTTGGGCTTAGTTACACTTTAACTAGTTTTGAATGTATTTTCCCGGAGCGCTTAAATGATTCAACGCATTTGTTATAATTTTAGGCAGAACGCGAACCATGATGACTTCATGTTTATGTCTTGACATATACATAGCAATCACAAATACAAAATCAATTAACTGCATTGAAAATGCTGACATTACCTGTATTTGAGTTTGTGAAGGAGGTGGAGGAGGAGCACCTTTTGACTTCGAATGATTCCTTTCAAAAGGAAAACAGAAAGATTTTACGTTGACAATATATTTTATGCCACAGTAAGCTTTATTAATATTACATATCGAATTTGAAAATTAAAAATGTATCAGCACCTACCTTGTCTCTGTGGTCTGAGGTGTGTGTGTGGTGGTGATGGTAGCTATTTTCTCTGCATTAGTCAGCAGAGAAGCATTGGAAGATTCTGAAAATAGGGGAAAATGAAGTTAAATTAAGTGTGTTTTTTTTTTATTAAGTGCCTCAGCCCGGAGTGGTGTCTCTAAACAGCACTGTGGTGAACAAAATACCACTGTCCAAAAGATTTTCTTCAACCACCCGTAGGCAGTTGTATTGATCTGATGCTAACTGTGTGTGATGCTGTCATCTGCTATTTTGCTCATTCACGACGCTGGACCCTTTTGCATGGATCGGAAAACAAGACAAATGTAACAAAAAACTCAATCTCATTGTTTTTTGTTCTTATGACCAGTTTAAGATCAAAAATAAAAAAAAAGGCTACAGTCTAACAGGTGTCATACTTTCAATTGGAAGGAGTACAACTCTAGAACGTCAGCCTGTTTCATTCTTAGGCACATTAGTCACTTTCACTAATCTCCAAAAAGATTATGACTTCCTCGCTGTCCTACAGAGATCAATCCAAGTACCTCTTGGATTGTTTTTCTAGTAGATGTATAAGTTTCACACTGATGGTCACCACTTTTGGCCCTAATCTTTGGACAATTCATGTTAAACTGTTCTGTGTCTCTTGGGCCAGTATTTTTCTATCTGAACGTGATATACAGTGATATATTATATAGCAAAACTATTCAAACCCCACTAATCTTTTAAATATTGTGTCATGATTTAAACCCAAACTTCAGTGCATTTTGTTGGATTTTTGTCTGATAGACCAATACAATGAGATGCATAATTTTGAAGTGAAAGGAAAAGAAAAAAAATATATAAAAATGTGACATGATTATGTATTTAGGCCCAATCTCCTTTAAACACCTGCATAAAATCTAGTGCAAGTTGGCTTTAGCTGTAATGCGCACTCAGTTTATGATCAGCTGTTTTACATAGGTTTGTTAGAAACAATAGTGCACAAACAATATCCTGAAGACCAAGAACAACATCAGATAATTCAGGGATAATGATTAAAGTAGAGTTAGATTATAAAACAAAAAAAGGAAGAACATTAGTAGCAGCTCTAAACTAGTTACAGATATCAACTTCTCAGGTAGGGTAATATAGATAAAAGTATATTCCTCTGTTTCAATGGCCTATCAAAGTCCTGACCAAAATCCAATTGAGAATAAGAAAGCAGACTTAGCAAGAATAACATTTTTCACACTGGCCCTCCATCCAGTCTGACCGTATATGAACTGTTTTTCAAAGAATAGTGGACAAAGTCATCAGTTGTCTCTATATTGTTAAACTGGTAGATACACACCTCAAAAGACCTGCAGCTGTAATTGCAGTGAATAGTGGTTCTGAAAGAATAGACTCAGGTGGTCATAATACAAATACAAAGCACATTTATCATAAATTTTCCTTCAACTTCATAATTTTGTGCCACTTTGTGATGTTGTATCACATGATATCCCAATAAAGTACATTAAAGTTTGTAATATACTGTATGTTTACAGGTATAAAAACATCTGCAGGGAACTGACAAAACATGCAGCTCCGGGGAATAGACTGCTAGTGCTGAGATATTGCATTATATTTAATAGTAAAAGTTGGTGAAATTAGCACCAGAAGAAAAAGTGTTGAATGTGTTCAATCCAGAAACTGAATGGACAAAAGCCAGAGAAAAGGGAGAATTTACTTTGCTTTACTCCTACCTAGTGATTTTGCTCCTTACACAAGGCTCCACACCCTCATAAAAAAAGTTTTCATGTCTCTGAAAAGCATCGGTGCCCTTTGCCTCCCACTATAACCATGAATAAGTCACATCATGATGCATTATGAAACATCCGTGTGATGTTGAAAGATGAGAGTCTTACCATCGCCTGGAATGATCCTGAGTGAGACGGTGTTGCCAGCCTCCTTGATCAGGTTGACAATGTCCGAGTGCGACTTGTTCGTGATGGAGCAACCGTTAACGGCCAGAATCCGGTCCCCGACCTTCAGCTTCCCGCAGCGATCCGCTGGGCTGCCCTCTATGATGCGGCCTATTTTGTGGGGCATCGCCACACAAGCATTTCCAGCTTTTTATGTTAGGTGTGTTTGTGTTTATGTATTTTTTTCATGTTGAAAACAATGTAGATTTGTTTGATTGAGATGATTATTTGTGTTGATTTGCATTTAATATAAGTGGGAAAAAAGGAGAAAACATAACGAAAGAAAGACAAAGGAGGGTAGATTAATTATTCGAATCACCAAGACTCAAATTCACCAAGTGAAAGACTATTGGAGTTTGCACACAAATTACAAATTTTACTGTAAAAAAACTGAAAAGAGAAGTCAAGCTAAAATTGATGTCCTCCTTAATAAAAATGCAAAGGATGTCCTCGTGTCCCACAACTTGACATGTTAATTAAAGATCTGTGAATCTGATGTATCATTGGATCAATGGGTATTTATACAATCTGGTACCTTGGCTGAGATAATGATAAGAATTTAAAGGGAAAGTTCGGAATTTTTTTAGGTGAGCTTGTGTTAAAATGCCATAAGCAGTTCATATCTAACTCACTGTAACATCATAAGAAGTCAATTTCTAACACACTGTACTCTACAGAACGTGACTATTTGTTGCTGCAGCTTTAATCAGACAAAACTAAATTTATGGTTTCAACAGGTGTTTGTTTGCTTTACAAATACCCAAAGTGAAAAGGGATTATTTCTGTGATGAAAGGATTATTTCCCATCTGTCACCAAAAGAAAAGGAATCAAGAGAAATGGCTGAAAGCAGATAGATCAGATATAATTCCAGGTTTAAAAAATAGCAGGTTGCTGTGATTTGCAATTTTTCCATTGTTAACATTGATAAACCAAAGCAAGAACAATATGCAATATATAACAGTGGACTTAAAAATTGCCAGTTCACAATAACATGTTCTTAGTGATTTAAATCCAAAAACAGCAAGTTAATAGTAAACCATATAACATTTTATCTCTGTTCTCCATCCTTAGAAGTGGAGTTGATGAGTCAGTTAAATATTGATATGTTATATAACAATTTTATTATCTTATCAAATTTTAAGTGCAAAAATTGATATTCCCAGATGTTTCAAACTGCAGTTTGTGTAAGACATGTCATTTGATTTTAAGAATGATGGTCTGGAAGTTGTAAACAACAATTTGGGTTATAGATATATTGTAGATTTCTTGTGAGAAAGATATATACTGCACATGTGATACAAACTGCTTACAAAAGTTTCACATAACCTCACCTTATTCTGAACTATCCCTTTAAGACTTTATGTGAGACTAGTCAGGTGGTCACTGAAAACATGACAGGACATTGTTGAATCAAAATGAGCTTAGGACTCCTGACAGCAACTTAGGGAAAATCCCTGCTCTCTCCAGTTGTCCTTCTCCTCCTGTTTCATTTTCTCTATCTCTCCTACCACTTTCATTCAGCAATCTGTGCAGCATCCATATTAATTACATAACCTTTCTTCACATTCACCTCTCCTCTGCCTTGATTGAAAATGCACTTGTATGCTGTCACTTTATTTAAATAATGAATTATGGGACATTACAGGGCTTGACAAGGATTTAACACCCAATCTGCTAAGCACAACACCAGCTCTGGGTCATGGAGCAAGGGGATCAGCTGGGGGGATGGGTTTTGATAGACTTAAGGAAAATGTTTTGTCTTCGACACTGACAGGGAACTCAATCAGATGAAACTGCTTTTGTTTTTCGCAGAACTGACGGGCATTAAGAAATTTTGAAGGAACGCTCAAAGTAATGTCACTTGTTAAAAATGAATTCTTGACTTTAGCCCGTGTCCCACATGGTAACAAACCATTAAAGGAGCAAATACAGGGCACTATAGCAGCAGCCTTAATCACGCTTAGAAATAAAGGCAGAGTAAAGACACTAAAACACAAAGGGGAAGAAGGAAAAACTGAAACCTTTTAAGACCTCAAGAAGATCAGACAAGGTCGTTTTCCAGCACTGTCATTGTTAATAACACATTAATTCTAAAATTGCATTCTGGAAAGCAACACCATTAGCTCCTGGGATCAGTGGAACCTCCTCAGGACACTTAATGTGGCTAGAGTATCGTCCAGTCTCATCTTTCACCTATGACACATTGCATTACATCATCGTAACATCTAAATACACAAGGGTCCTTGATATGACATCTGTGTTCATCACTCAGAGCTTTATACTGAATTTGTTCAAGGACAGCTTGTGCAATGTCTCCTCAAAGCCTGACCGACTTTACTGAATGCATGTCTGGTGTGTTGCTGCGATGCATAAAAGTTTAAGATTGCTATCAGTGAGATTGAGAATGTGGTGGAAATATTGGTGAGAGCCAGGATGAGGAATACATCTTTTCATATGGGTTAAAGAGAAGCATGTTTACCGAATTCTGGCTTCTCTACAGAGTAAACAAATTTCACAGTCCTGCATCACCTACCGAATGTGGTGCCAGCATCTGGCCGGGAGACGGACGACACAATGACAAAACCGAATCCTTCATTTTCTCCCCGCTGGATCTCCACGTCGTAAGGCTGCAGAGAGGCCGGAATCACAGCACTACCACTGCCACCTCCACCACCACTGCCTATGCCGCTGGTAGATCCACTTCCAGAACTGACTGTGTTCAGTGAGTTCTGACTCCCCTGAGGGGTGCGCTTGCCTTCTGTTAGGCTGGGAGCCTGGGTGCTGCTGTGGTGTGAGGAGGCCGGCGATGGGGGAACATCACCTTCTCCCTTTGACACTGGGGATAAAGAGGGTGAGAACACAGTGGCCAGATAAATTAACTAAGAAGCAACTTGCAACAATATGTTTACATAACACAAATGTGACCATGCATGACACATAGATAGATGTACATGTTTAACAAGAAACTTTCATCACCTCCGTATCCGGGGGTCTTGCGCCTGACCGTGAGGTTGACATGACCCTGTTTGGCAGCCTGCTGCATCAGCTGAACCACCAGCTGGTGTGACTTTCCCACTACCGCTGTGCCGTCCACACAGATGAGCTCATCACCAGACCGCAAACGGCCATCTTCATCTGCAGCCCCGTATTTCACTATGTGCCCAATGTAGATCTGGAAAAAGACAGAAATGTTTCACTCAAGAGACTTTTTACAAGTAAATAGAAAGATGAGAATCTGAATGTTCAGAAACCAACAAAAATAAGGAGTTTAGTTGAATTATTTCAGTGTGCTTATGAGTGAAAGGAGAATTGAAGGGGTAGTATATACTGACATTTTTTAGTCATGGTACTTTCAACTGTTATACAAATGTTGCATATATGAAATATAATTAAGATAAATTTGACTTAATAATTTAACGCCTTAGAATTGGGTTTCTGAGTCTTTCTGAAACTCCACCTTCAGGATGTCATCACAACATTACTCCTCTATTAACTCTTTAACAACATTTTTAATAGCGTTGTACTAAGAAGCAGCTCGTATAACAAGTTCAGCAGATGTGCAGATCCACCAGATGTTTACTAATTGCTGCTGGCTAGTCTGAAGGAGCTGAATGGGGGACTTACTGATCCCCTAAGGATTTTTGGTTCATTTCTCATGACAGGTGAATGGCTGTCATGAGAAACTAAAGGATTTTTCAAACATGCATGACAGAATCAAGGAAACTCTTCAGGTATGTTTTTGATTAATAACGTTATAGCATGATGTAAAGCTCATAAAAAGTGAATTTTACATAATACTGGCCCTTTTATGACGTTTGTTGGATAAACATTTGATACTATGAAGATTAGAAGAAGGAATACCAAAAACATCCAAAAAAATGTACTCCCACAGGCAGACATTCAGTTTCTGAAACAATTAAACTACAGGGGCTGTCAAAGGAATGTCTACAATCTTTTTTATGCTTTATAACTTTACAGTTAGAAACTTCAGTGCATTTTCTTTGTATTAAATATTGCAGAGCTTATGCTCTTTGCAGGGAGGGCATGTTGCTTAACTCAACATGCTAACCTCCTAGGTCTAGGATATACCAATCTGCCGACTGAGCCCAAACTGCTCTGGACTGGCCCATCATATCACAGACTTTCTGCTTGTGAAGTGCTTTAGGACCAAACAACAAACCAACTTCCTGTGAGGCAGGCTTGAAACTTTCTACCACTTTACTTTATCCAATTGCAAGCTTTCTGTCATTCTTCAACTTGCTTTTCCTTTCAAGACAAATATATGATGCACAACAGCACAAGGATCGGAGGATACGGCCTGTGCTTCTCCTAACAAGCTGTCTGTAAGGTTCTCTAGAGAGCAACAGCTCCAGATAGGGAGTGGGAGTCATTTGTTAAGACTTTGTGCTATTCTGGTGTAAAGGCAGACAGAACTGAAAAGACATGGGGGAGAAAAACTAATGAAGCAAGCAGCCTCAAACTGAGGAGCATTCAGGAAAGTATTACTTTCTGAAAGCATTTATCTACCCACTTATCTATTAATATATAACCATTTACAGTAAATAATGAGATTTAAAGGTGAAGAGACACTTACAGGTTCTCCAGGCTCATTTCCTCCCAAAATGCGGAAGCCAAAACCAGTATCCTTTCGCCACAGGAAAATGTCTTGCTCCTGGCAATCTGGCACTGAAACATAAATAAAAATATGTGAGATGTCTCCTTATTGATCCATTACAAACCTAGGAGTTACTATGTTTACTAACTACAACCAGTGCTTCATTGTTCAGTGTGTCTTGTCTTTTTGCAAAGGCATTGTCATGGAAATATCCAAGACTTTCTTATAGAGAGTACACAAGGCCTAGTACTTTTATTTCAGGGCCAGTATTTAGTCTTTTCCTTCAAGGAGGAAGCCATTGAAGGTTATCTACAATGGCTTCCTTCAACTTCAACTTCTTGTGAGACAACCATTTTTGTCTTTTTGCATAGAAAGTACACCTGGTTAAGAGCTTCTATATGATTACTCTGTATCTACTTCTCAAAATTTTCTCAGCCAAAGAAGTGGTATTGTCAATTTCTTTATTTTTTTTTATTACTAATTTGAACATTAATTAAGTTTTAGGTATTCATTATGACTTTTATTTTATCTCTTCTATTCTCACTTGTAATTTAGAAAGCTTTTTGCAAATGAACCATTGTTGGTCTTGTGTTTTACACTAAATAATCTTTTTATTGAAAGTCAAAACATAGCTAAACTCATCTATTTAAGAACTCATTGGTGAGCTTAGTAACATTATGGTTTGTGAATGGTTGCTTCTATTGTCTTGTGTTTGTTCTATTTAAGATAGCCTCAATGAAAATCTAAAAACTCACCTAAAAGAGATATACTATTAATTTGTATTTACAACACAAATCTCAATTGTGCAGATTGATTTCTCTCTTCATTTTATTGTGCCTTCTCTGCTTTACATCTTACTCAAACGTGTGCAGCAACACATTCACATCTTGCCACAGAGTAAGCAGACTGTGGAGGAGTATGCAGGCAGTTTAGTGTCAGTCTGTTCAACATACAGGGCCAGCATGCACAGGAGGCGCAAGGCCTCTTTTAATGCACCGCCTGCTGTCAGCACGGCTGCCTCTCGAGGCCGGCAGTGAACCCGAGTCCCTCGCCTTCATCTAATGTGTGGTTAGTTTGAATTAAAGTCACTGCTAGGGTTCTAATTAACCCTCAGTTCACCTGTGAGGAGTAGTGATCAAAGCTTTGTGTATATATTTTAAAGAGAGAAACAGCTGGACTTTCTCTTGGTTTCTTTAAGAGAAGCCATCTTTTTCCATTCCATGGGTCAGAACTAAGGCAGCTTCTTAGTTGAGAAGTGAAAAATCTTCCAGAAAGATGTTTACCATCTATCTTACTTCAGCCCTCCACCAGAGCATTTCTGGAGAATTTGGTGAAAATGCTAAGACTCACCTTGATATAGAGGAAATGATGTAAAATGCAGAAATGAGTCCGTTATTTTTAATATTATGTTGAGAAAGAGATAAGACTCTATGATGCTTTGAAGTCAGTATCAACAGCACATTTATTTTAACTGTATCCATATTATTTTTCCTCCCAAAACCTGGGGATGCACACAAATTAGCAGACAAAAATAACAGTCATTATTATCTGCTCACACTAGACAGGCTACTGTTATCGACTGTACAGACATTTTTAAAAGTTACTGTTTCAAAAGTGCACCACAAGCTCTTCCTATGGCTTAACGTTATTTCAATGGAGAGCCATTTCTCCATCCATTCATCCATCTCACACACTTGTCCTTACAAAGTCATGCGGGAGCTGATGCCTGTCTCTCATTGGGTAAGCGTTAGGGAATGCCTTGGACAGGTCACCAATCCATCACAGGACACAAAACACACAAAACAGGACAAACACTCACAACAAGGGCCACTAAGCGAGACCAATTAGCCTGGCAGTCAGGTCTTTGGACTAGAAGAGGAGGCTAGAGCACCAGGAGGGAAAGCACTCTTACACGGGGAGATACACAGCAGGAACAAGAAAACTCCATGAAAAAAGATCCCAGACTGAGGTTGACTATGCAACCTTACTGAGAAAATAATCAATGAATTAATCCTTTAATATAGAAGCAGGGACACATCTAAAACCCTGAGGGTTTGCTCCATTTGCCCTTGCAACTGCAACTCAGTTTTTGCTTTTTTGGCACACATTAGTGTTTAAGGACACTGATGGAACGCATAATAGCAGGTACACCTCTAATTTAATCAAAAAGAAAGCTTGGAATGGTCTAGTCAAAGTTCACATTGTGGTTGAAATACACTGACATAACCTGAAATTGGTTTTGATGTAAACAAACTGCACACTATGGCAGAATTAAAACAATTCTGTAAAGTAGGTCCAACACATGTATCTGTTTATCCCCATTGACCGTGTCAATCATTTTCTTTTAATGAGAAAAACGAAGCCAACCAGCTTTCTCTTTCTGCTCTTAGGATTTACCCTTCCATCACACTCTCTTTCACTGCAACAGTGATTTTCAAGTACATACAGTGGACGCACAAATGCATCTGCTGACGAACTCAAGCATTGTTTGCTGGGATGGGGCGGTACGAACAGCATGGAAATGGAGTCAGGAAATCTAGGGCTGTTAGTAATTCTGTTTTCCCTCTTTCTTGTTTCATTGTGTCTCCTCTTGCTCCCCCGCTGAATCAAAAAAGGGGCTGTAGCTTCTTCAGAGGTTATCAAACATATACACCAATCATCTGCAGCTTAAAGCAACCCTCTCAAGACCTAGTTAATATTTAATTAGCAGCAGTCCTAGTTTCTTCTTGCTGACATTCTTATTAAGCAACTCTGCAACATGCGGCTGGTGCACAACTAGCGCATCTGGCCAAGAACAGTAATTCGACAAGCCAACAACAAACTTGCTGTGCATATCATCCCACTCCGATTATATAATGGCTTTTTGTTGCGACATGAAGCAGGATTTGAGAGTTTATAGCACTGCACACTTTTCTGACATATCACCCACAGTGGGTGAAGGTCTGAATGATTTAGATCACACAGACTCTCCTTCTCATCACAATTTCAGTGTTTCTCCATGAATATTGCAGGAATAAGCCATGGACTAGACACGATATAAAAGAGCTTTATAGCTGCAATCTGAGGTATCAATTGTGTATTTTTTTTAGTTTTCCATCTGACTAAACTTTTCAATGCATGAGACGTTCTCTTTTGCTTCGTCTGACGAGATTATGTTTTATCTTTCAACATGATATGCATCCACCTTTGAATTTGTGACCTTTCATTTAAAAGATTTGTATGTCAGATTTTGAAGAGGAAGGTATTGACAGTGTGTGTATACGTGGCAAATTAAAAGACATTAGAAGAATTTGATTAGCTTGCTCCCAAGGACATTTCTCCCTTGAGGCTGCTTTTGTCACAGAATTGGATGTGACGATGAGTAAAAGCACAAAAAAAGCCTTAACGTGCCACAGGCACATGCCTCCAATCTTTCAGATTCATTTTCTTGTAGATTTTTGACTCAAACTCTAACGAGGTGAAGCAATGTGTGATTGGTTTTAAAAAGAAACCTTCATGGAAGATTTATCATGCCTCAAACACGACCAAATAACTATACTCACGTCGACTTTCATACATGCTCCTGGACTGGGCCCAGATCTTGAAAGGGTCTGGCTTCTTCTGGAGGGTGAGAGTGCCATCTGCAGGGTCCGGGGGGGGCAAGACCGGCAGAGGTTGTGTGGGAGCTGCTGGAGTTGGGACCACCGCCTCACTGGGCATGGCAGAGGGTGGGTGGCTAGGAGAGTCAGTGTGGGCGCTGCGATGGCTGCACACGCTGTGCTGGGAGCTGCTCTGGCTGTCCTTTCTCTCCAACTGGTGCTGGGTGGATGGAAAAAAAGGAGAGAGGTCTTTGAGTGTAAAAGAACCAAGGGGTGGGGGTGGGGGGGCGAACTTATAGGCATAAGATGAAGAAATAGGGGAGAAAGAGGAGAAAAAAGTAACAAACAAATCGAAGACAGGAGTGAAACAGAGGACAGAGAGAGAGAAGAGGACCATTCAAGGTCATCTTTTTTAGATTCTGCTGTAAAACATTTCTCACTAAAAATGTCTACTGAGGTAAAAGGAGGGATGACATGGTTTCCATGGATGCAGGACAAAGACACGTTGAAATAAAGTGAAAGAAATGTTGCTTTTTCTGAATTTCATTTCTCTTTATTGCAGAAGATTAAATTTTTTTTCTATCTCCAGCACAGAAATGCAACCAAGATGCAAAATTTACTCAATGTCACTGCCTTGCTTCACAAGTTGTTTTTTTTACAAGCTCCCCCTTTTTTCACTTGGTTATCCTCCACAGAAACTGGAGTATGTACAGATTACTATGTTAATATTTGTCGACCTGGCCTAAAAAACACTTTCCATACATATAACAATAAGTCCTACTCAGAAAATGTGATTATGACAGTGAAATGGGGGAAGCTCTGACAACTGAATCACTCTTTATTTATTGTAACTAATAAGATGGGGCTTGAAATAGTGGAGAAGTTATTCCACTCATCACACTTTATGAGATTAAGGGTCAAATTCCCATAATGCTTCATAATGAGGACAACAGCCACACAAAATAGACTTTTCATTCAATCACACGGGACTTGATAATGAGGTGGCGTAGCAGAGAGTCTCTCCTGCATATGGGGGTTTACTGCAAGCATCTACGCAGATTCTGGACTGAAGGCAAAGAGGATGTTCTTGGCAAATGGAAAGTCACATGCAGTGTGACATTTCACTGACATAACACAGGGGAGAAATCTGGCTTTTCCTTAGACAAACACTAATCTGGAGTGACACTCAGCCATGGCCACTGTTGGCACTCGACCCCCAAACAGAGTCTAACCCCCTTCTCAGACTGCAAAACCATGTGACCTGAAAAGGTAAATTCCATATCCCTGAGGGAAACCAAACAAATCCTAATCCTAATATTCAGCCAGGTCAGATGGATGCTGAATGTCAGTTAAGGGAGAGTGTTTCTTCTTTCTCAGTTGGAGAGAAATGAACTTGTCTCTGACCTCTTATACAGACACAGACAAAATCTGACACACACAAAAAATAAAGAATCCAACTTTCAATCATTGTTTCTCCCATTACCACTAGTGACGCTGTCATTGACACACTTGCTTAGTCTTGATTTATAATATTTCAGAAGGTTGGCACATAGACAAAGAGCTCTCATTAAGCATTCCTATTTGCACAGTTTCTACATTGTCTAGAGTTCTCTTCGGATCAGCTTAGGACTGGACTAGACATGTAAGAAGGCTGATTTTGAGATTGTCAATTAGCTCATAACTTGATCAACTTTAACAGAATTCATTGCACAGATTCTTAAATTGTTATTATCATTTTAAAGAGATAATTGTCACCACTGATTTTGTTTAAAATACATGTTTTTTGGTGGTCACATGGTAATGAAAGAAATGTTCTTAAATTAAAGGTGAAATTGACAATTGCCCTTGAAGAATTGCCTTGCTGATTCTTTCTCAGATTTTCTCCACCGCCTTTTTTATAAACCCTAATTTTTGAGCATGACATTGTTTCTCCTCTTTCTCTCTGTCAGTGTTCCCTCTGTAACTGTGGGTGATCTGGGTGACTCACAGCTGTGTTTCCCTTCCTTACTCTCTTCCCTTTTTATCCCAATCTTCTCTTGTTGCCTCTTTCTCTGAGCTGTGGCTGTCTGCCCTCCTCAACAGCTGGTCACAGTTACACTACTCTGCACAGGCTACGCTACGCTCAATCAGTCACAGAGTGGCAGCATTTCAGGAAGGGTGGAATGCTGAGACAAAGTAAAGAGGATATAAAACAAAGAAAAGTGACAGAAATAAGATCAAAGATTAAAAAATAAGGATCACACAAAGCTTGACACAAAGACGGGAAGCTGGTAATGAACAAGAGGCAAAGATTTCTGAAGCTTAAGATCTCAGTCACATCTCACAAGTCTGCGCCTCCTGTTCTTAAAATAGCACTTGTTTCAGTGTGGAGCGTGCAGTGATATGCACACAAAGAGGAGAGTTGAAGACAATACTTACCACCAGCTTTGGGCTTCTCTTGGCTGGCACCACGCCTGCAAAACATCGACACAAAGACAGGGAGAGCATTAAGGACCTGCGGTGCTCTTCCTCAGTCCCCTCTGGTCAGATCCTCCTCAGGATGAATGGATGAACCTTCAGGTTCGTGCTGCAGACTAGAAGGCGACTGGCCTGCTCCTCCTCCTCGCTCTGCCTCCTCTCCTCTATCTATATCTAACTGAGCAACACACTGCACCGGGCTGCTCGCTGATCTAAGTGATCTCCGCCCCCTTTTTCCGTATCCCGCTCCAGTCCGCGCTCACACCCGTGCTATTAGAGGAACGTCACCAATCCGATTGCGTTAAGTAGACTGGCCGATGCAGCAGGAGCAGCTACAGGTCTCTTTCACACCACTTCTCCAGGTGGAGTCTCAACTCCTACCTGCATTGAAGAAGCAACATAAAAGGGAAAACCTGTCTGTGTGCATCTTCTGAGTGACTCCAGAGCTGCTTCCTCCATTCCCAACTCCACTGCTTTGCTCAGGGCTTACACTGAGAAGCTGATCTTCTCCTTCTGCGCCCCTCTCCTCGCTGCTCCCTCCCCCCGCTTCTCTTCTACTGTGCACCGTGCCTCACTGTGCCTTTATCTCTCTCTTTTTCTCTCTCCATCTCGCTCCTACAACATACTGTAAAGAGTAACCAAGAAGATCAATCTCATTTGTGCCTATAAAATATTAATGCTCGCAGCCAGATATCAGGGGAGATGACAAACAGCATATCATTGTAGGGAATAACACACATGGCATTTAACCTTTCCAAATATCTCTCATTATTTAAGGTAAAGTATCTTCTACCTCAAATATTAGGTCTACTGAAATACAACCTGGCTGTTTAACCCACACAGGACTGTTTCATCTTTTCCCAAGGCGACTCTACATCAAGCTTTTTTTCTTGGCCAAGAACATGGAGACAAAAATAGACAAATGAATGCATGAACGACATGAGACGGGATGGGGAAGAGGGCTTGCCGTTTCCAAGGTGATCAGGTAGTTTTAGGGGGGGACGGTGTATAAATAGAACATAATTTTAATATTAACTGTAGACCTTTCATATAATGCATCCTGCTTTGTCTCCATGTTTGCTATAAAGAAGTAGTTGCAGATTTTCTTTCCCCTTTGGTATACATCGAGTGTAGAGGGAATCTACCATTGACATCACTACACATCACGCAAACATCCATCCCAGGCTCCTTCTGCTGCATTGGCAAAAAAATCATTAAATGTTAAAACTCTCTGTTGCTGCAAAGCCCCTCTCCACTCAATTCATAATTTATTGCCATCTTTTTTTTTTCTGTTGCACGTTCTCTCCATCTCTCAGATTATGGTGTGCCTCTTACTGGACCAAATGGATCCTCTCGCCCACTGAGCAGAGGCTTAAAGCTTTTTTATTTTTCCCAGGCCTAAATGATTGCAGATGTGCTTGTGGGTGCGGCTGACACAGGAAGGACGTCTATCACTGGGTCAAATGTCATGTCAATGTAATTGTTTCCTATAACACCGACTGTTTATGTGACCCATGCACTCTACACTTGACAAAGTGGAAGGCAGTCCTACAAGGCACATATATTTTAAAGGAAGAAAGCCTAAAGATAACAACAGTCAATTCAAAAGAAGAAGAAATAGCTTGCGCAGGAAGTTAACAGCCAGACCATTGAGGTGTTGTTTGTGAACATGAAGTTGAGAAAAAAAAGCTTTCTTCAGCAGAAGTTAATTCTTCTCTATTTCCACAGATCACCTTATTAAATAAATCAATAACAACTGTCAACAAAAGTTCTTCCAGCATGTTTATCCACAATAATCAGCTGTAGCAGTACTATTCTCTGTGATTGAGCTAAATAAGATATAATATTGATTTATAGAATCAGCTGACTAAATCATGTGTGAGCTGCTGAAGCTCAGAAAGATAAATCCAAGAACTGCATCATGCTGCTTCATTCAGCTCTGAAGAAGCTGCAGTAAACTGATTTATGCAATAGATTTGTGACATCAGCCAGTCTTTTTCATGCATGAACAAATAACAGTGCAACAGTTCAATAAAACTGAAGTATTTGACTATGTTGCAGCTGCTCATATTAAGCATATTTTTGTGGAGATAAATGTAGGGCTGTTTTAAATAATGCAATTGTCATAATGATTGTTGATACGTAATCCAACACAGCCCTTATTGACTACGAAGTACATTACAGTGAAGTAAATATCAGTTTTATTCTCTTTCTGTTCTCCAAAGAATTAAGATGATGTTCCACATTTTAACTTCCTGGGTTTTTAAAATTCAATATTGCAGAAGAGGTGCTGGGATTCTTAGACATGATCTAAATCTAACAAGGGTGAAGACACAGAGCAGGTTCATGCTTTAAGGGCTAAATTTGATGTCAATCAAGCTGTAAATATAAGTGTTGAATGTAGGTTCAGCTGTCACCCTCTTTGTTGCCTAACTACAGAAGCCTTGACAATTGTTGCTACTACTAAGATGTAGACATTGACATTAATTACCATCTGCCAATTAAAGTCAGAAAAATATGAGACAGAAGAGAGTATACCAGTCTCACACGCAAACATTTTTTTAATTTTAATTCATAAGCAGCGAAAACGTTAAATATTCAGGCCAAGCAACATATAGATGTTGAGTGGGCACAAACGATGTACGCAGGTTTATCATTCTTTCATCCTTTTCAACGTGAATCTGCAGCAGCTTGAATGGGCCTTTACTTCTCTGAGCTGCTGAGGCTGTGGCCTTGGTGACTTCAAGCTGAGCCCACACAGATTGAGTGAATAGTCCTTCCTCCAGGTTTTCTATCAATTTTGTTAGAGAAAACAAAAAAAGTGAGTAATGCTTTGGTTTATTAAATAAAGCCCATCAACCTTTGTCCTTGTTCTCCATAAAAGATTGTCCCAGTGTCCTGCTGTCCTTTCTATTCATCTGCTCTTAATTATTAGGTCTTGTTAAGCTGTCACAACAGTTCATTCCTTCACATTCATTTACTCCTGATTTTATTCCCCTTCCGTTTGTTTTTTATTTTCTCTCCTCTTTTTCTCCTTTCCTCTGGGGACAGAAGCACTCTGCAAGATTGTCATAGCAACAACGATGGAAAGACAAGATGGAGGAGGCATAGCTGGTCTCCCCTCCTTTACAGAGAAGCGCCTAAGTGGGTGAGAACACTTGATGCGATCTTTAATGTTGTAGGTGATGAAACAATTATTTAATAAGAAGAAATTTCTCATAATTTATCGTTATATTTTTAATGGAGAAAAAAGTTATTGCTATAAAAATGTATCCACTTGTGCAGATTTGCATTGTCCGTAATTAAATAAGTTCTAAAGACATATTCAATAATAATAAAAAAATAAATGCTTTATTTTTTTATTAATAAAAATGCAGATTTTTCAAAATCAGCATTTTGAAAAATGTTTATCCTTCAAAAGAAGACAGAACTAAGCTATACACATTAGCCTAATTAAATGTCATTGATTTGTAAAGGTACTATCTGGTGAAGTTCGAGTTTGTTTAAGTAAGAAATTTACAGGTGGTCCAGAAAATGCACATAACTCCTGGTGTCTACAACTATTATTGTGTGAAAGTTGTGAGAAAGAATTTATAGACTGTGATTAATGCACAAAACAGAAGCAAATCGTAGATTATTGATACAGGCAATCGGGCGATCCCTTCAGGGCATAAAGACCTGGGGTGGGGGTCTGCAACCTCGATCTCTCACTGTAGCTCTGGCTAAAATGCAGATTTGAGCTATTTTTTCATGGAATAATAACCTTGAATGGCCTTAAAAGCACCAGTAAAATTTTTTAGATCGATTTTTCTTGGAAGATAGGCGCCTTAATGTTTTACAAATATCACCTTTGCACTATATAAATGTATCCATTCTCCTTTTGTGTTATGTTTTTCTTTTATCTTTAAACCTAAAATCGGAGGTAAAATATTTCTTAGAATGACAACATATTCTCTATTGTAGAAAACTAGAAGTTGTCTTTTTAAAAAGATGTAGGATGTAGTTCTTGTGAGAAAACAAGCTGAAACTATTCTACACACACTAACATAAAATCGATCGGTATATTATTTATATTTTTAGTTTTAGTTTATATGGCTGAGTTCTTAGTACTTAACTTTTTAACTCACTGACTACCCAGATATGGTTGCAAATCATTCAGGCGTCCCTGTTCCTTTACCATAAGAAGAAAGTGATCTATGTCAGTTGTCTTTTTTATTTTTTAGTGTGACGTTGTCAAAGTGACAAGGACGAACAGGAATGTATCACAGAGGATGTTTTTAATCTGCTGTGCTGATCTGTCAAGACAGAACACTTGATTTGAATCTCTGACAAAAATTCTTCAAATTAGGTGAAGTTTGGGTTTTAAGCATCTCCTCACCAAGTAGAGCTATAGTAGCATCTGTACTTCATATTTTTTATAGACAGCTGTCACCCTAAAAAAAACCAAAAACTTGCATTTTGTAGTCTTTACTCCTCTTAAAAGCTGAGTCTGCTCACTCTGAGTCAGACAGCAGAGATTGATGAATCGCTGATAAACAGATTACGACTTTTTCTTCTCTCGGTGAAGCCTACCTTATCCCTCCTCCTCCTCCCCCTGCTATCTGTCTCCTGTACATCTCCGAAACCAATCCTCTCATACACGCTTCCCTTTGGTGAACTTCCCGCTCTGCTCAGCAAATCTCACCCTCTCTCTTCTCTAATCCTCCACCTCCACTCTTTCAAAGCATGATCCCTGCTCCTCTCTTATTCCCATGCACTCCTCTTAGAACTCTCTTTTTAGCTATAGTTGACCAACACAGTAGCTCTGCAATGAGGATAAACTCATAGATGCATCTTCAACCATAAAGTCAAACAGAAATCTCATTGAAAGTTTCAATAAATACAATAGCAGTTTCTTCAATGATAAATCTATTATTTATAATTTAATTTTCTGCTCATGCAGTTTACTGTTACTACATATCTAAAGCTACTGTCAAAGTTTATCTCATCATGTATGTTAGTGTATCTGAAAACACATTTTCTGTAGATCTAAACATGAAGAAATAAAGTTAATTTTGTAAAGCATTAAATTGGTTTCCTGAAGTTGTCAAGTTATTGTGAAGTGAATTAATATGAATTAATCTGAGTGTCTCATCATGTACTTCAGTTTCAGGTATTCAGCATGATGAGGTGAGTGAATCTACAGATAGATAATCTACATTACACAATGACATGATTAAATCATGTGATCATCAGATCATTGCTGCTGAGTAACTTTTGCATATGTTGTGCATATGTTCCATGGCATCTCTCAAATGCAACACTTGTGCCACATTACAAAAAAATGTCAGCCTGCTTTGGCTTCTGTTCTATCCATGATCAGATATGGCAGAAGGCGTTGCAGGACTGTGATTTGCTTTAAACTGAGTAGTTCTTCACATTACTGAAATACAAAAGCATAAGCAAGCACACCATGGTGCAACAGGAATTATTCAGAGTTACTTACTCACAATTACAATTAATTAGTTAATTGTAAAGTAATTAAGCTTAGAGGAAAGTGACATGTTTGGGGGAAAAAAGTATGCCAATGAAACTGAAATTTCTCCACTGTATTTTTTATTCAGCTCTTTATTTTGGTGAACACTAACTGATTTTTTGGCTGATAATTACAGCGCCTTACCAACTGATAATCAACTGCTTTCACAATCTGTTTTGATCTTTATGGCTCTGCGGTTTTTCTGTCATTAGTATTACACAGCCCAGAATTGATGGAATTAGCATGAGCAATCCCATCAGTTCAATCTTTCAATCTGATCGCTTTGTCTACAAGTTATAGTTTGATCTATAACTTATAGACAAAGTACACATGGAAAGTTTGGAAACTAAGCATTTCTGAAAAATCTTCAAAAAATGTCCCTGAAAATGTGTACAAAATGCCCTATTTGAAATATATTCCAAATATAGTTCTTATATTTGAAATTGAAAGCATCCAAACAAACACTTGAAAATAGCAGCCCTGCCCCCCACTTCTGCTTACCCCTGGAATGGTACTGTGTGTCCCTCATCACCTAGTCACTCACCTGAACACACAGTTATTACAGGTTAGTATTAAAGCCAGCAGATATGATCTACAAACTTGCCAGTCACCCTGCCAGCTCCTGTGACTTCTGGAGCCTCCTACCCATTTATCCTCTCATTTATTCCCTCTCTGTGCTTTGCCCTCAGAGCTTGCTTCTGTACTATTCGTCTTCTCTCTCCTTCACGCACACCCACATACACAATTTCGTAATGATGCTGACATTTAACACAATACAGCAGTTATTCCAGCAGCAGTGCACAAGGTCAACTCATTAGATCTCATAATTGATGTGAGGTGCATATCCCAAGCCGCCGTCAATACAGCATTCACGTGGTTAGAAATTTAACGTAGAAGAATTTGAGGAACCTTACATGCTTGTGTCTATTTCAATACTTTATTCTTTAGACAACTTTAGACAATTCTTCATCCTTTTTCTTATTTGACATCTTGTAGAGAAGAACAGGCATACTGATTAAACTGTCAAGAAGTTCAATTTGTAGAAACAGAGTCTATTTCTAAGCCTGGAAATAAAGGCCTTCCCGAGAACTCCACACATTAAAGTGCCTTACTTCTTGATCTTTTTCACATGTTCTCACGTTATGAGCACAACTTTAACATATTTTACTAGGATTCTATGTGATGCATTAACAAAAAATAGTGCATAATCGTTAAGTAGAAGAAAAAGCTAGGGAGGCTTTTTTGTTTTGTTTTACAAATAAAAGTCTGAAAAGTGGAGCATGTATCCTGCATTCATCCCTTTTTGTAGAACCACCTTTTGCTGTTACTGAAGTTGAAAAACGTTTGAGATATAACTCAGCCTGAAGATTTTGTCTCATTCTGCTTTGCAAAATATTTCAAACTGTGTTAGATTGGAAGGAGAGCATCTGTGAACATAAACTGGTGAATCTTGCCACTAATTTTCAATTTGTTTGGACTTTGCTTAGGTCATTCTAACACATAAAGACAGTATGCTTTTTTTTAATTGTCCATACAGCATGACGGTGCTGCTTCCACATCTCCAAACCTTTCTCCACAAATGGTGGAGAAAGGTTTGTATTCCTTCTTCTTCAGACCTCTAAAGTCTCCACAGAAGGACTTTATTAAATCTGTAGTAAGGTTAGACACAGGTTAATTCTATTTACTTAAACGGTGCCTTCTGAAAGCTTGTGTTTGGGTTTATTTAAGATTATCAGATTAAAATGTACTAAGTACAAATGCACACCCGGTGTGAATACTTATGAAAGACATTATTATATGTGATGGCAATAGCGAATATAACATGAACCATTATGTGGAAAGGACATTAATCCACAAACAATGAAGACAAAGCTTGATCCACTCTTCTTCATTTCAGATAGTGATTAGGTGTGGAAACGTGAAACACATCCAACTATTGCAGGGGCAGTTTAAGGTGACAAACATTTACCAGTGATCTACGAGCCTCTGACCTAATGTGCAGCAATTTTCTCCCTCTCATTCATCCATCTTGACTCTTTACCCATCCTCCCACTCTTTCTCACACTTCTGTACCCCCACCCTCATCCTGCTGTCTGTGTACCTTTCCTCCTTCCATCCTATCCAGTCTGAGCGCTTTCATCCTGCAACCCACTCTCTTTCTCCATTTCATTGTGTCACTCTCTACTTGCCAACTATTCAAACAGCTGTCTAATCAGCAGATTAAACTATGTTCTCTTGTGCACTTCATCTCACGGCATGCCATGTCAAAACTTCATTTCCTGCAGACATTCATCATCTTCATACACTGATATGTCACACGTACCTCTTTGTACTAACATGGTGACTTCGCTGCCTCTCGGACATTTGCTGAGCAGATCCACCACCTGGTTGTGGCTCATATTCTGGACATTTCTCTTATTGACCTCCATCAGGATGTCCCCCTCTTTCAGGCCACGGCATCGTGGATAGTCCACTATCTGCTTGACCCTCTGTCCGCCTCCCGTCAGACTGTCAGCGATGGTGAACCCAAACCCTTTGTCTCCCTTCTCCATGTGGATGGTGATCAGCTCTGGCTGGGTGGCAATGGCTGAAGCCAGGGTGACCACATCGCTGGGGTAGCCGTGTGAGCCGTTGGATGCTACCTCGGCCAGAGGGCTGTGCGGCCGTGGCTCTCGCATTCCATTGATGGGTCCTATCTGGCTGGTGGGTGCGTCAAAAGTCTCTTGTCCATTGACAATGATTGGCTCTTTGTCCAAGATCGCCACAGATGTCACTAGGCTGGTGTTGGGGTCATCGGGGTCAAATGGCAGCGGGTAGCCGCGGCATAAGGATAGGTCCACCATTGAGCCAATAGGAATGGACTGGAAAATCTTCACCACCTGTGCATGAGTGTAGCCCAGCACAATGGTGTCATTCACACTGACGATCACGTCGCCTGCAAAAAGGAAGACGGTATCTTCAGCAATGTTTCTATTACCCAGTAAAAACTCATGTTACTGTTTGTTACATCTCCTATTAGTTCCCTGTTAGACAGTAGTGAGATTTCAAAGGTAAGTTGTTCAAAAACACATTTGTGGATTTCTGAAAGAAAGCAGTGCCCCCTTTTGATGAAGGCTGTGTACTACACCTGTCTCCATTTTCCCATCCACAGCTGCAGGCCCATCCAGCACCAGACTTTTGATCTGCAGGAACTCATCAGGCTCATCACCTCCAACTACTGTGAAGCCGAATCCACGGCGGCTTTTCTTCAGCTTGGTGTTGATAAAGGTTCCTTTCAGCTCTGCGGGATTTCTGGTGAAGAAAGGTTTCCCTCCTGGAGAAAACAAACAACAACACTTAAACTCTGGAGCCAGAGAGCACAACGCTACATATAATCAGCAACCCAATGTTTACTTTTAATAAATTAGACGGAAAACACAAAGTATTTATGAAAGAAAATAGAAATTGACTTCAATCTGGAAGTAGAAGGAAGTTAAGATTAAATATGAGAAAAAAATCATAAATTATGAAAATGTGTAATAGTGATATTAGTGTAAAGGACTGAAAAAAAGCTCAAGGTAGCTATAATAGACATAGATCCTGATAAGGATAGTGGAATTAAGATAAATTAGGAAAAAAAGTATAAATATAAATAAATATTTTTAAAAATCCAAATAATTTAATATCTACATAATTACCAATTTAATTTATTTTAAAAATCCTTAAAAAAGCTAACCAATGACAGCAATAAAAAAATAAGCATATACAATGATTTAAAATCTGATTAAAGAAAAAAAAAAGTTAAATATTCTACTGCCAGGATATACAATTTAATTTGCTGGACAAAACCAAGTACCACTACAAAAAGTAACCTCTGTCACACATATCATGTTAGTAAAATCAAGCAGAAATATCTGCAAGTGATACTTACTCTTAACTCCAACCGGACCAGGAGGTAGAGCTGGTGGGACTTGTGGGTCCCTGTAGGTCTCCAAGTGGTTTGGAGCATAGCTTGCCAGGGGAGCTGCTGCTGATGAGTGTTCCTCTATCCACTCTGCACACACATCGATCATTCCCGCTTTAATCCCATACTTACCATACACTTGCAGAATTTATTTATATGTGACATGAAAACAATACACAACACACAATAAACACAGAGCTTAAAGCAAACTCTGCATGTATCCATTTATTCAAGTAATTATTTCAAAAAGTGAAACTTGTAGATTCATTACACATAGAAATATTCAACTGCTTAACTACTACTGCTGATTAATTTTGATGATGATGGCTTAAAGCAAAATTTTTCTGAAAAATTGAAATATCACTCAAGACCATTAAGAAGGGATTTATGGTTTGGCCTGCACAATCATGGGGAAGAACTGCTCAATTTACCCCAAAAGTAGAAAAAGTCGCAAAAAAAGTACTGCTGAAGAACCTGATGGTTCTCAGAATGTGTCATTGAAGCATATGATTAGAAAGGCTAAAAAGAAAAGGTAGACAAAGGTGCACAAGCAACTGGGATGACTGTAGGCTTTATAAGATTGTGGAGCAAAGACACTTTAAGAGTTTGTGGGAGTTTCACAAGGCATGGTCTGTAGCCAATGTCAGTGTGTCAGACAGCATCACATACTGACAGATCCAGGAAACGGGCTACAATCATTTTAGTCCTTCTAAATAAAGTCAATATCATGACTATGTTACCTGGGAAAGGGAAGAGGGAAAAGGTTTGACTTGTTGCTCAGTGTTCCAGAGTCCTCTGTTCAGATGGATGTAAATGCTGCATTTCATTAGAAAATCAAGATCTCACAGTAACAGGAAACGTTTCAACAGTCAGCGATGCTTTGGGAATCATGGTACATGGTATTGTTGGTCCAACATGCTTTAATAAGTCCTAAGTTAGCACAGCTGTTAACAGGAAATGTGAAACAACTTCATGATGATTAACTTTCCCAGCAGGACGTGGCAGCTTCCGAATCTTGACAAAAGTAACAATACTGATCTAATGTCTGTAGTGTGACTGTGCTCGGATGGCCAGGACACTCATCTGACCTAAACCCCAGAGAGAAACTAAGTAGCATAATCCAGAAGCAGATGAGCTGAGTGCTGCTGTTAAAGCAACCTGAGTTTCTTCAACACCTCAGCAGAACCACAAGCTAATCGCCACCATCCCACGCCTCACTGATGCAGGAATTCATACACTAGGAGACCTGACAAAGGAATGAATGCACATCCTGTAGCGTAAATGGATATACTTTTCAGTAGACAGCCACTTTTGAATTAAACAACTTGATTTTTGTTCTTATTTATTTTTTAAGAATTATTTCTGGCACTAGTGGCCCTTATTTCATTTACCAGACAGAAAAGGTTCAACAATTCCCAGGTTGGGAATTGAACCCAAGACAGCCACGTCCGCCACAACACCTGGCAACCCATTTTTGTTTATCCACATTTTTCACAATTCTTTCTATAAGCCATTATCATCAAAATGAACAAAAACAAAAATCACAAATGTTTCTTTTTGAATCGACTTGTTGAAATTAGTGACTTTTTTGATAATGTTCTATATTATATGTAAGTTGTACATTCACTAAAATTATAAGTATGGGTAGTATTCAGTTCAAACATCACAGTTTTACAACAACAGAGAAAAAGTGAAAATCCCCCCTTTGTTTATAATGATGTGATACTACAATGATCAAATACAAAATGGTATTTATGGCTAAAAAACACATAAATTAAAACCTGAACTTTAAAGACAACACCAGGACTTGGGCCAGCTTAATTTTGGTAAAACCACAAATGGCAAAATTTGGAAAATCTTATTTTGTTTTTAACTGCGGCATTCAGAGAGAACTTGTTAAAAACAAAAACAACAACAAAAAAACAGGACACTGGGGAATAATAAATTCTGGCCGAACACCTGGCAACACCAGACAAACAAGAAAGACATGACACTGACAGACATGAAGAAAGAAAGAAATGGGCAGGAAACGAACCTCGGATATACCGCTCACCTTCTGGAGGCTGCGGCGGTTGCTGCTGTTCAAGGATTTTTTGACGCCGCGCCTCCAACACTGGGTTCTCATACTGGGTCTTCCTGTTTATATGGCTTTGAAAGACAATCATAGGGTAAAGAAAGAAATCACAGTGATATAGAACATAATTGTGCCTATAATGTCAGAAAAAAACCTTCACCAGAATGTTTTTATGGAAAAGAATGACCAGATTTGCAACAGGACTTTAAAAGTGGCAGAGCCCACGTTTGTCTTTGAGCAGTGATGTGTGAATGAGGTGATTAACTTACTCAACATAATACACTCCATACACCGGGTCATCTATTCTCTCCCATCCTGGAGGTAGCTCTGGAATACAGAGAGCACATAAATACTCCTATCTCAGTCATTTGCACAGATGAGGTAAGACCAGCGGTTGGGGTATATCCAGTTTGTCAGAACATGTTATTTTATCGAAGTTGAACTAGTCCAAAATATGTCCTCAAAATTACAACCAACAACAACCTACTCTACAATCACTTTACTACTGTATTTTATGAGATCATATAAAGAACAGATTGGATGCCAAGAACTCTTAATGGATCCATGTTTTACTTTTATTAGTTTATTTTTGTTTAAGAACCATTATGTTTTTTTATGGCTACAATAATTATTTTCATTATAACCAACATTTTTAGAAAAAATGGAGAGATAAAAAGGTATTTTACACAGACATAAACATCTCGGAACAAATAAAGAGCTGGACAAATAGTAGAAGACTTGCTTTCTTTTCAGTGTGAGCATTCTTCATTTTTGATGTGTCATTTTAAACTATGCTTACAAGCTGTGTGAAATGTTCAGCTGGAATTTTGTCAGTAGATACCAGTCATCAAAAGACTAACAGCAATGTAACATTCATTCAAACATATGTAAACCTCTGACCCTGAAATTTCCTGAAAGGTGAACTTATTCACATTTTTTCCCTCAGTCTTTCTTGTTAGAGCACATTACCCTGACCAGCTGTTTAATGCACCAAACTTCTATGTATTATATTTGTGGCCACACCAGGTGATTCAAAATAATACATAAACTTAGCACACAAAGTAAGGAGATCTGTGTTTGGTTGACTTTTTCTTGGTAGTAAAAATGCTTTTTGATGTCAAATCATTTACCGTTACAAGACATGTTGCTTCAAATGATGCCACAATTGGGAGGAATATCCCTTTGTACTTTAAGTAGCAGGTTTGAGCACGTGTGTTGTGTCCTTAAAAAAATTTATAAATAAAAAATTGTGAAATACTTTCTGTCAAAGCCACACAGCTTTTGGTTGAAGCAATGTGATGTGTGGGGTGGAATCTCCCTCTCTTACAACAAGACAAGTTGTTAACGTGGAAAATTTCAACACGGAGAAATATCAAGTTGAGATTCTGTAATCAGAAGTAATCATTGGCTCTATTCTTAGTAACTGAACTAAATCTTTTAAGATCCCATTGACTTCCCCACAGATCAGTATTTATCGGAAAGATCCCCCAGAATTTTGGAGTGGAGAGGATGGAACGGTCTGCCTGCAGTCCTGACTTCCTCCATGCTGAAGACTCCTGGGATCAGATTGAGCACACTGTCTGTGCAAGACTAACCAACACAACCAAAGTAGATGACTTGTGACTTTATACATCTGGTCTGGTGTTCTGTTCAGCTGTAAGACCATCCTGGAGGGAGCCATTGACTGAGACAATAGTGCTAACAGTTAAATGTTCTCCCTCTCTTGCTATTAACTTTTTACTTTTCATTAACATAGAAAGTATTCCTGTGGTAGTTTTTCTGTTTTCCTTCACAAACCAACAGTTGGTTGTGGCAGATGGCTTATCATAGTGAGCCAGGTTCTGCTGGAAGTTTCTTTCTTTTAAAGTGGAGTATCTCCTCTCCACTGTCACTACACGCATGCACAGTATGAAGGATTACTTTAAAGTCCACGAATGTAACGAATGTCATGACATGGTTGTCCAGGAGGAGTGAATACTTCAAGTTAATGACTCGATGCAACCTGTTGGGATTTCTTAAATTGGAAAATGTTTTTTTTTAATCAAATTCAAATTATAAACTGAACTTGACTGTGCAATGAGGACACTGTACACAACTGTTGTCTTTTAGTGACGCTAATGCTTGTTAATTGCCTTACCTGGTAATTTGTCACTGAGCTTTGTTTCTTCAAACATCCTTATTCCAATCCAATAAACACCACCAAACAAAAATCAGTAGCAGAATATGCAAAAATTTGAAGTTTTTCCATAAGTGCAACCTCTAAACAGATGTTCAACCCACTAATACATTTCCGTACAATTGTGGCATTATTTAAGGTGATTTAAGTAGGTTTTTCATTTATATGAAAAGATTTTTTACAACACGCATTAATACAACAAAGAAATACCGTAATCAAACACGAATGTACTTTTTGTGTGAAGTTTATACGTCAAAACAATGTTTCAAAGAACAAAAATTCCTAAGTGAATAACAGAATACAAAAAAAGACAAGAGTTTTGATGACTGCGATTTTTCTATTTTATCTACCTGAATGATGAAAGAAAAATCCTGTGTAATATGTTACAGTTTAAACACAAAATCATAAAACCGTACCTAGATCACTCTCCAGGTCTTCAGTATGTATCCCTTCTTCTCCAATATTGAAAGCAGAATAAAACACAGATGAAAAAAATGAAGAATAGAAAAAAAGAATGTATGGCAGAAAAAAAGTTGGTTAGGAATGGAGGAATTGAGAGCAAATAAGGAATGAAGTGACAATACAGAGAAAGAAAAACAGGGCAATAGGAGACCCTTTGAAATGGGTTAACTTAAAATATTACAGCAGCCTTTTGGCAACCTAAAGAAGGGGAACTGTACTCTATGAAGTACAGTTCCCCGTTCTCGGTGTAGGCCATCTCCCAGTTTTTGGGCAGCGGTCCCAGAGGGTCCTCTGGAGAGACCTGGGGCTCTGCAAGCGTCTGCTGCCCACTCTGCAGTGGAAGTGGCTGCATTGTTCAGTGTTTCCTTTTTATTTCACCACTTGATGGTGCAATTTCACAACACTGCACATAACTGAAGTGTCATTTGGATTTCATAAAGCACTTCTTTATTATTATGAAGGAATATGTCAGTTCCAATGACAGTAACCTCATGAGAAATCTATGACACATTCCCAACACATGAAATGTTGCGAAAGAAACCAAATCAAAGCTTGAAAACATCATTAGAAATCAACAATGGCATCACTCAAAACACAAGAGGAGACCTACGACTGAGAGCCCATAATGTCTTTAAACAACTACACAGAACTGTGCATATACAATGTAATGCTGTAAATGATGTTTGGAGACTTACCATCATCATCGCACTCTTCCAGAGGCCGGGGGGCTTTGTCTCTACACCGAGGATCCAGCCAGGATGTGGTCTTTGTGTTGTGGCTGAGAGGAAATAAACAACGCAACAAAATAATTCAGCAGCAAGCATACAATCTGTCATATCAAAGCACAGCAGGGGCACCTGAACACATCAATAAAAATTAGACAAAAAAGAAAATATGTCAGCAAGTTTGCAGAGGACAGACGCCGCCTGCTGCAAACACGGAAGAACATTTGGGACACAGGCAAGGAAACCATAAACAACCTGATTTTTTGTCTCTACTGCTAGGTGAAAACAAATTGTAATTTAGTGATAGCAGAAATGAACATACAAGCTTTGAAAACACACAGCCATGTCCTGGTGGAGAGTCTTTGCCGTGCTGCAGAGGACAGAGAGGTGGAGGTAGTCAGGTAATCAGGATGTGATCTCCTTTTGAGATCGGGACATGCAGGGATTAACAGGAAAGCAGTTGCACCCAGGGGGCTGGGCAGGCCGACAAACCAAATCATTGTGAAAGACAGGCCAAAAGGCCAACAAAAGCAGAAAAAGTGGAAATAAAACAGCAAACACATACAGCAGAGGCTAAAAAAGAGAAAGACTTACTCAGGCACTGCCAAGGCTGCGTTCAATAGACACAACTTTTAAACTGTTCAAGATGTGGATACATACTCTATGAAGTACAGTTCCCCGTTCTCGGTGTAGGCCATCTCCCAGTTTTCGGGCAGCGGTCCCAGAGGGTCCTCTGGAGAGACCTGGGGCTCTGCAAGCGTCTGCTGCCCGCTCTCTGCAGTGGAAGTGGCTGCATTGTTCAGACCACAGGGTAGAGCATTATCACGCACGGGGTACGGCCGGAGGATGCCGCTGCGGCTCTCGTCCTGGTCGTTAGGGTTACCTGTGCACAACAAAGGAGAGGGGAACAGGCTACGCACTAAGGATCCTGGGTGACACAATGAGCACGACATGGAACAAAAGAAACAGGAGAAAAAAATAATCATAGTTTGTTTTTTGCATGCAAGATGGAAGAAACAGACATGCTCACTAATTTCATGCAACTTCAGTCACACCAAACTCCCAGAAATTACCTTCCCCCACTTTACCTCTAGCTTATTGCTAGTGTAAGTAAAGGGGTAACAGGATATGTTAATTCCTACAGCAACAGTCCCTAACTCAATTTGACCCTCACCCATTTCACCTCCCTAACAGTAAGTGTTTTTCTATTTAGGCTAGACCATCCCCCTATCCCCACTCGCTTTCCCCATTTTGGCTGGATAAACTCCAACACTTCTCAAGGCCTTTGACTGGCTGCTCAAATGCAAATGCAATGCAGGGAGCCTGGCAGAGGGAGGGATAAACTGAGTGAAAAGATTTAAAGCATCAAAGAAGAAAGAAAATAAAAGCAGACGTCCCTCACACTCCAAACAGGTTGAAGACTAGCATGTGAAATACAGTCGTTTGCGAGAGTGTTTATACCCCTGGGTGTTTTTTTATATTTTCTCCACATTGCAGCTACACATTTAATACTGGAATTTTATGTAATTTACTATCAAACATAATTATGAAGTGAACAAATAATATTTTCTACATGTAAAAACCTAATAAATTTATATTTCATTTGCACAGCATTTGCTGAATATATTTATATAAACTGCACTGACAGACAAACTTAATACTATGTGTTGTCTGTCACATAAGATCCCAATAAACACAAAAAGTTTGTGGTTGTAATGTCATAAAATGCAAATAAAAAAATAAAAAGTTGAAAAATGTGTTTTTTAGCAGTTATCTTTGAAATTGTTTGCAAATTTCAATCTGTAAGACATTAGACATTAAAAACTCTTTTGTTGCCATATGCAGATATGCGACACATTTAGTCTACTTATTGAGTAGAATTTAGAAGAACATAAACGTTGAGGCAGAAATAAATTCAAAATAAATAAGGACGTGAGTGATGTGATGTGAAATTCATCTCCACCACAACCTCCTCACAGGCAGATGGCAGTGTTGGGAGGAAAAGATTCTTCATCACAAAAACATGATGTAACTGGCAGACACCCATAATCCTACAACAGAGGAGCAAACCACAAACTTACGAACACCAACACTCTCCTGCAGTCCTTATCATGTTCTTGCATATATGTACTTAAAGGACATCCCAAAAGAAGCACGAGTTGTTTAAGAAACTCAGCAGAGATGGAGAACACTGCACATGCAGAGACCAAGAGAGCCGAACAATCATGCACTTTGACAAACACAGAGAGACAGGAGGGGCGCAGCAATGCCCTCACCTGTAAAACTGTTGTTCATTTCCGTGGCCTGGTCGTCATCGTCATCGTCAGCAGGCACTACATGGACTTTTTGCATGTCATGGTAGGACTTGGTGCGCTTCGGGGTAGACGGATGGAAGCCCGCATCACTGAGAGTCACTGTCCCAATGATGGGCTGCCTTGGAGGCTTTGGGGTCCCATAATAGTTACCTAGGCAACAAGGAGGACATTAGCATGCTTGAGAGACGGAGAGGGAGAGGGAAAGGGATGAAGAGAAGAAGCCAGGGATAAAAACAGCCAGTGCAGGGGGACAAAGAAAAAGCAGCCAGGGGATCTGTACATAATCTGGTGTGGAGAGTAAGAGACACGAAGCTGGACTACAGTGTGACTACAATCCCGAGAAATAAGCAGCTGGTGAGAAACCCAGAGCGTTCCCATTTGTGTCTGTACTATGGAAACTATGAAAGCATTGTGGCTCAACTTACAATATTTGGCTTCAAGCTGAAACTTGGGTTATTATTATTATTGCCTTACACACTTTATGAATGATCAGACTGCCTCCTCTTCATGCCCTTCATGCAAGCAGCCACGTGTGAGCTGATTGTGCAAACTTCAAACAGGAAATCCTGCAAATTTATAATTTATTCAGTGGAAAATAGTTGACATGTTTCAGCCACTTTGATCTTTCACACATCTATTGATGTATTGATGGATGAGATGATGGTTGCATAGGGCAGAGGTATTTACAAGTAATTTATCCAAATTCCAAGCCATGTCTCTAATGACTGAAATAAATATTTTCTAATCCAACTTCATATTTGGCCATTTGTTGAAGTCTCACTGCACTTATTACCTACAAGTGCTTTTGATTTTTCTGACTAAGATCCTCAAGGACAGCAATTTTCAGAATTTGTTTCGCAAATAATTGTGTTCCTCATAATTTGAAGTCCTGCATTAAGTACACTTTAAAAGGAGAGTCCCACTGATTATAGCTGCATTTATTTTAGCAACGAAAGTTGCATTCAGATTTGTGATAATTGTTGCTGGGCCGAAGATCATAAATATGATGTTTTCAACTACCTTAAACACCCCCATCTCATGGTTTAATGTTCTATACTCTTTATTTTTTTAAAATGTTTGCCAGTGCATGAATAGAATTTTAAACTCTGGCTGTCATTTCAATATTAAATAGTATCCTTAGAACCTTCGTTAAATCTGAACACTGTTTATTACTGTCTTTCCCAGTTTATTTAAAGCCAAATTAGTTGTTACAATGACTTGCACACAGAGCCTGTGTGAGGTTTGTAAATTTGGTCTCGGTTTACCACCATTCGCTTTTCTTTGTGTTGCTACTTCACTGAATGAGACCACTGACTCAATTCAGTATTATTAATCTTTCCCAAAAAAAACAAAAACAAAAAAAAACTGTACTTGTACTTGATAAAGTACAATATGCAATGCTAATTTTAGGGTAGATTTTGCAAGACAATGGCCTGCTAATGCAGATGCAGCTACTATGTATATATATATATATAGATATATACAGCTACTATGTATATATATATATATAGTCATCCAACTATCAAAGATCTGTTGTACCGGTCCTGCCTGCTGATGTGTGGAGTGCCACGGACTCCTGTGGGCAGGTATTTGACATTGTCTGTGTGAAAGAGAGTAACGTGCCAACACACAGCAGAGCCAGTGCCAAGCAGATTAATGTCGTAACATTTTCTCTCTCTCTTCCTCTGTCTCACTCTCTCTCTCACGCACACACAAACACACAAATCTGACTTAGCAGTGCATAACGCAAAGCCCAACAAACAATCAGCCATCCACATGTTTTACACACACAGGTTTGTGTCAGTCTGAGACTTAGCCTTGCACAACGCTGTTCTAATCAGAGTGAGAGGGGCAGATGTGGAGAGACCTGCTGTCTCCTGGATGAATCTCCCCCTCCCATCATGCACGGTCTAATCAGAATCAACTGAGTACACTGTCTTACAGCCTGCCTACATGCAGGAAAAAACTAAATATGATGGCTGCTATGCTCGCCCAATCTGTAGAGAATGAGGACACCTGCTCTATCGTGAGTCACATGAAGTGCCACTTTTGATTTTTGTTATCGTTCTCCTCACCGTCATATGTTCCTACTTCCAGTAGTGTGCCACTCTCCTCCAATTGTAGGAAGTCCTCCACAGACAGGAAGTTGTAATCCAACCCCGGGACCTCTCCGTCTCGTGGGGGACGGGTCGTACCTGAACAGAGGAGAAAATGCAAATTGCTTTCAATATTATTTGCAAATGACAATGAAAACAGGATTATTGTTTAAAGAACAACAACATGCTTCCTTAGCGCCCACAATTGTGATAGTCTGTCGCTACATCCCAAGATTCCTTCAGCTGTCTGAGTGTGAGCCACCAAGAGGGGCTCTGAAATGAAAACGGTGTGATTGTAATTCAGCACCATCATTGGAAGCACACCGCCTGCGAATATTCTGTCAAGAAATTAAATCAAGGATTGCATCTTGAGCAATAGCTTTGTCTCTTGGGAAACTGCAGTCCAGGTCCAAGAAAAAGGTCACCTTAAACAGTATTTTCATGTTCATTTTGTAAATTTGCTCTTAATGTAAATGTATGGATTTACTATGAAAACGTGTTTTGTTCAAATCTGCTGATCTTGCGGTTATCAGATTAGCTGCAGTATGTGATCATTTTCATGGTGTTTTACTAATTTCACAGTTGGACCATAAATTAAATATAGACATAGATAGTAAATAGTAAATCCTTTCATAATTCTGTTGAGACTCTCAGTTAACTTCACAGTTTCAAATTCCCTCTAAGGTCTTATTGGTTGAGCAAGTAATGATTAATAATTAGTGCTCTGTGGTAATTTGCAGTGCAGCCAGAACAATTTGTAGGTGAAAGCTGAAACCAAACAGAGGATACAGGAGACATAGGATATTATGTCTCTGACATTGGAAAAAACAAAACAATGTCAGGCAGATGGTTCATATAAGTTGAATCTCATTTGTAGTCATGGCAGTAGTGTTTAAAGGATCATAGAATACACACAGTATTCAATGATTTAAAATGTTTATATATTTCAAGTAAACATTAGCTTTACTTCAGGCATACCACTGCTTGACAGATTGAAGATAAAAACAGAAATGCTGGGTTGATGAAATTGTTCATTTAAAATAAAAAAACAGTCCCTCCAAAGAAGAAGAAAAAAAAAAAAGTTCCAGTTCTGATATTTTTTTGTCCAAAAGATTACAAAAACAACATATTCGCACAAAACATTGCATTACTATTAACCACCTTTGGCTTCCCCTGTGGCTTCCGTGATGCTGAAATAACTGATGAAATATACATCATTATGTATAAGACAGGATGCCTGTGAATATGTTCATATATAGATGTGATCTAATAAATCTCCGATAAGTGTTTTTCACTTATCGGATAATTTCACTTATCGGATAGTTGATAATTATATTTGGTACCATCAATATAATTATCAACAAATGGCTGATGGGTAGATTTTTTTAACACCGATTGTCAATAACATTACTATCCTGTATAACTGAAACATTTATGTAGTATTTTCCACAAAATTGATTGACAATAGCGATTGCATATTTTGTGATTGAACTGTTGAAACTTTACATATGTAAATATATAAGCAATGCGATTTGCTTTGCATTTAATAGGGGAACATTTCTAAAATGTAAAATGTTAATGAAAAATAGGAACAGACAAAAACAGAATTGGACAAAAAACATTTACCTTTTTAAACTGGAACAAATAGAGTGGTGCAAACTTAAACTAAGATTGTATTATTGTCCAAAATCAATTTAGATTTGCTTTCCTCTAGATGAGCAGCCTTAAGTTATACTAAATGATCATATTCACCCTCAGAGTAGAAACAGAGAAGAATTCACACAGCGATGAATTCTTCTATCCACACAGCATGGGAAATTATTGAATGGCTTATTGGGCACGAAAATATTGTGCATTATGCATCCAGAGGACTTTGAACTCATCAGTTCTCCGCTAAACAGAAACACCAATGGGGGACAATAGACAAATGTTTTAATAACAAAATTGAAATAACAACTAAAGGTTGTATCTGTGAATGTGGTTTCTCGACCAGCAAATAAATACCAATACATGTCCAAGCCAAAGAGAACTAAATTTAACACAATTGTCGCATTTCATGATCAGGCTGAATGAGTCTGGAACACATTTAACAAAATTGTATTAAGTAGTATTTTTGTTTGTTAGATTTTGTGGATTCATAATGAAAACTGTTCTCAAAATGTTTCTCAAAAGTACACAAGTAGGTTATCTTATATAAACATGTCTAAACTTAGTCTAAATGGAAGAAAAAGACTTGATGCTTTTTGAAACATCAAGTTCTCCAACTGAGAACATTTCGCATTGAGTGTGTATATGAAGGGTGTATTGCTGCTATGCCAGGGCCAGATGACTTATGTCTCCATAACTAATGGCTACCTGACCATCTGGGGATGAAAGTTTAATACTCTGAACACAGTCTATGCCCGTAAATGGCCAAATAACTGTAAGCAGGCCAAACTGTCACCACAAGTTTTTCTGACATGTCTTAAATAGTGCAGACAAAGTAACTGCAGAGTATAGTATTTATTATTGGGCTATTGCTGCAATATTCGCGTATTAATCCCATAGCAGCGACATCTATGTGCATTTTGTGTCTCTACGTTTTAATGTCCATATCACTATTTTATTACACGTGCAAAATATTTGCCGCAGATCCCATAGGCTTCAGTATTTGATGTGTAAAAACAGTATGTTCCAGCAAAATAGTATAACAAAGATACAAAAATATTAAACTGATGATGGTGTTAGAAGAGAAGCCAAAGAATCAGCAAAGCAATGAAGCTCTTTTTTGGGTTCAACCACTCTCACTATACAATTAAATAATATATTCTCCTCACTGTTACAAACCATAATCTTGTACTTTTTCTTATTTTTGTAAATACAAGCTCACTAAGCCTTCTCATCCACAAAGCACCATATAATGAGCTAGCTTTTACTAAGCCCTGCACCTGCAGTGCTAAAAAACACAGATACTCTATTTCTGTTCCTATATTTGGAAAATTATACAAAAGATAAACTGGCAATAGATAATAGATAAACTGACATAGTGCTCAGACTGTGAACAGCCACAAATCCCTCACACGAAGAAAACAACATGATAAATCATCTAACAGTCGGTTTACAGCAGCAGCACACAAGCCAAGCACTGCTTTGTATTCACCTCAGCAGAGAAAGATGAGATGAAAGTGAAGGTGTCTGGGAGTTTGAATCATAGGAATGGGAGGTCCCCTGATAAAAGACAATGTTTTTGAAGCTCAGCGTGCTTTAAAAAGAATGTCTTCTGTTATCGCAGGCATTTTCACCACAAACAGTGTCTAGGACAGGCAGACTGATTCAAATGTGCCAATATGAGAAACTACTGGATAGTTATTTGCATCACCATCACATCAAGCCATCTGTTATAGACTCTCAGCCATTCTCACATATCAAATAAATCAATGCAGCAATAAATCATCCAAGACCTTTCCGTCTTAAGGTGAAAGGTTAGAGGGAAGAAGCCAGAATCAGTCTTAAACATAGCAGTGATGCCACGTCTATTTGGCATAATCAGTGACCACAATAATCCACAAACATCACTATTTTTGATCACTGCATAATTCCAATGAATTTATCTTTCACTTACCTAAACATAAACAATGAATTTAACAAGGGTCACAAAATGTATTTTCCCTCCAAGTTGCTAGCATGAGGAGAAGCCCCAAGGTACAATCAGCAGTGGTACATTTGAATGAGTCTAAATATCTGAGTGCTGTATGGGAGTATTTAGAGTTTGCCAATGACAGTCAGAAGTTTGGATGGTGATAAAAATGCCATGCATGATGAGCAGCAGAAGAGAAAACACACTGGGATACCTGATGAGCCACAAGAAAACAAAAAACACACGTTTATTAGCTGTTGGATGCACTTTAAAGATAGAGTTGTCTAACTTTCTTTCTGCAGTGTTTTGCTTTGAATAACTGCTGAACATTTCTATGCACCCTTGATAAGTTAATGAGGTGTCAGCATGAGTTAATGTGCAGACTTTGTGCATCCGAATACATTTACATCATACCGTTTTAATCGCATCTAATTGTGTAGATAATGTTAATATCTAAATGTGTCAGATTTAAACAAGGCAAACTAATAAATAATACATATGGTTAATAAATGCAGGCCATTTGTAATTTACATGGATTCTGAAATCTCGATTATTACAATTTGAATAGGTTTGATAGTAACAGACTATTTTCCCTTTGTAGATGCACCACTTCAATTTTATTCACATTATATTTGACACCGTGAAACCTGATGTTTCTTTTATTTTGTAATTTGGATTCTTGTTATTTTCTAACATTAAATAATGAAATTATCAATTACATATGTTGTATTCAACTGTTAAAAAGTGTATTCCCTGTAGTTGTAGTTTTGTGAATTGAAAATGGTCAAGACCTCAACGTTTGCAGATTTCTTTTGTACACAAGCAAGATGACACACAGATGACCAGTTTTGCACTGTAATATGTGTAAATAAATATCATTACATCATCTAATGCTATTCTGCATAACAAAAGTCTGTAGCTTTGTCAAGATGCAGTGAAAAATTTCCCTTAAGAGTAAAATATTATGTTTGCTGGAATCAAACAATTCAAGTTGGGTAGAGACTGTAATTCCAGCTGAATGACAGACAGTCAAAAACGAGAGAGAGCATCATTTGTTTCAGAGAACAACAGTAACAGTGGGGTCAGGCTCATCTCATCACTATCATTGTGGTGAGTCAATAGAGAAACAATGACAGGCCACAGTCAGGCCTCGCTCTGATGTACTAACTTACTGCGACAGTCATCAATGTGTGTATTGTTCACTCACAGTTTGAGAAGTGTCTGTGTCTGGATGAATAGAAAATATAACACAAATAAAACGCACTTGATATGTGGCGGTGCTGGAGCGTATGTCCTTTTGTGAGCAAGTTCTGCCATCAGCATGAGCAGTGCTGCATTTTATACTGCTGCCACAGATGCACAACATGCTGCAGTTCTTATTTTTAATAGTGGATGCTGCTGTAGAGAAGATCTGTCTGAAATCAACAAGTGGTAGCTGGTCAAAAATCTAAAAGAACATTCCTACTGTTAACTCCACAGTTTGATCTTTGACTCTAGCCATTTGAAGTTTACAGAAGATTTCAAAATATGTACTTCTTATGTGGTTATGATCAGCTGTGAATTTGCCTGTAAAAACAAACAAGCCCTGAGATTCTACCCTGTTGCATTCCAGTTTGGCAAGCGCGACATTCAATGTCTGCAGATATTTACAAAATTTACAAAACAATAATGAGACAGAAATGTTAAAATGTTATTTTCTTAAGAGGTTTACATCCATAGTATTTGGGAAACATCAGTGAAACTATATGACTGAGGTCAAATGTTTTGGTATCCTTCTTGCTGTGCATTTCTCACAATAATCTCCATTTGTGGATCTCGCCTCATGACAGTACTGGTGTGCCTGAGTCAGATTTGTAGGCCACTTTGTTCACACACCTTTTTAGCACTGCTCACTGATTTTCCATGGGACTGAAATTCAAATACTAGACTTTGTAATCCATGATCTACTTATTTGGCACTTCACTTAGTGTCCTTGTTCAATATGGAATAAGTGCCCCAATCTGTACTTCATGATGCTGTCTATTCATACATCAGTCCCTCCTGCAAGTAAATATCTCTTCTTCTTTGATCTTCCCTGAATATTTGCTAACCAAATCACTGCAGGGAAATCAGGCCAGCCCACCTATCTGCATGCCTCAAATAGGCTTTTGAAAAGGGCATTTTACGTACTGCAAGTCAAGTGTAATGAAGTCAGTAGCCGTGACTGTTAAAAAAAACATTTTCTTTTTTTTTTTTGGCTGGGGTTAGTAATGCCATATTAGTTGTGATGCTCATGTAGGTGTCACTACTAAAACAGAAGGATGCTAAACAACTTTAGAAGCTCCCTAGGAACTGCATGTCTTGTGCTTCCAGAGTATAGCTTTCACACTTAAGCCATCACAGAGCCTCTCTGTTGAGTGATGATCTGACCATTGGTCAAATATTTTGCAAATTTCTAAGGCTACACAAAGGATCAGAAAAAGCACTCTCCCAGGCTATTTCATCTATTTATTTTTGTCCATTATTTTGTTAAGGTTGTCAAGCTGTTGATAAAGGTCACAAGTTTGCAAAAAAGCTGTGCATATCGGAATAAAGTCCTTAAACGTCTCACTGAAATGGGACAAAATGGTATTAAATATGGAAATAAAGTCGGGAACAATGAAAAAATATTTATTCAAATGTGTGTGATGTCCAAACAGAAATATTGTTAATGAACACCAATTAATGTCTTATCTATTTATGTACATACAAATAAATATGCAATTGTACAAAACCTACTCTTACATTTAATTAATTTTGGGTATGGAATATATATCTATATGTTTGTAAATGGAATATTCAGCTTTATACATATGTCACATATACATATATTATTTATTCATAGCAGGTCTTGTGCATCTAGGTAAATACAGGTTGCAGTACAAGACATTTGAATATTTACAAGTTCGTTTATTTCAGTTTTTAATTTGAACTTATATTTGGAGTGATATATTTGAAACAATTATTTCTGCTAATATTGATTATTCTGGTTTGCAATTAATAAAAACTGAAATTCAGTTTCTCTAAAAATTGGAAAAAGACATAAGACCAGTAATGCCAGAACTTAATACATAAATGATATGTCACAGACATGTTATGACTGACATTTGTGTTGAAAATAGCTGATTTAATAGTTGTTCAACTGGTAGTTACTGACATCCATTTTTTTCCAAGGCTCACTGTGAATAAAACCTTGATGTTCACAAAGTTCTCTATGCATGAATATTAATGGAAAGTTCGGCTGCCAAATGCACCGATACCTTGTGACCAGGGTACTATTGTGTTTGAATGAGCAGCAAATTCACCAGAGGAAGAGGAGAGACACCAGATTTGACATTACAAAATCTTCAAAAGAGATGAAGGACGCTAATAAAGCAGCTTAGGCTTCCATTATACCTCAGGAGAGTCATAGGTATTGAGTTTATCTGCTGTGCAATACCTGAAAATATACTTTAGTAGGAGACAATTTGAGTACTAAGGATCCTTTTTCATTTGTTTTATGTGACTTTCTAATAATCTGAAAATCAAAATTTTTAACTTTAATGAGCTGAAAGCTGTAATTATAAAACTAAAAAAATAATTAGTAGAAATATATCACTTTGTTTGAAATAAATTTAGCATTTTATCTATATTTTAGTGACTCAAATAAATCTTCTAATGATACAACAATTTATTTAGATGCACCGACATCAAGTTAAAAATGCTTGTTTGAACTGCCTTTACAGGATCATTAATTTATATTGTAAGACACTGAAAAAGGATTGGATACCCAAGCTCACTATCAATCATGATGGAGAAAGAAATTGTCTGAATTAAATTGTACTGAAAACAATCTACAAGAATTTCCTGCTGAGCTGTTCCATTTAGGACCACAAACCACAATTCATACAGAGGACAATGTAAAGTGCTTTCGCTGCTAGAGCTCTGAAGTCCAGCATGTTTTGTGAAATAATCAGTGAATCTTGTATCTGATCAGAAGACTGCAGGGTTGTGTGTCAGTAGAAAACAATCAAGTACACATTAACTAATAGGTACCATGTGTGAAAGCCGTCTGTGGTACAGTCAGGAAAAGGTACACCAATGATGGCTTCACAAGTAATTTTGAAACAGTTCTCAGTCAATACAGCTGGATCTCAGCACTCCTGTAAACTTTGTCGCAAGGCAACTGAGACTTACAGACACATGGGAATTTTCAGGTATAATATACAAAAGCAGAGGCAGCAAGAAGTAAAGGTAGCTGTACGCATCAGTGACCAGGAACATTTGGCAAATATTTTAAAATATAAGATAAAGATAAAGATAAATTTTATGTCCTGGTGACATTATCAGAATAGTATGTTCTGGAAGCACCAACCAGTCACAGTGTATGTGAACGGCTGCAAAATATAACAATATTTCTGGCTGAGATCAGTTACTTGCCACATGCTTTGCATGACAACAGTAGTTTTCAACCTACTTTCTTTTTTGTTGTTCCTTTGCAGTGTTTTTATTTTTTTATTATTATTAATGCTGTTAATGTAATCATTATTTTTTAAATAAATCGGACAAAAACACAACTAGCAAGTGCGAAGTAATCTCAATATAAATATGCACTTTTAAGAATATTAGAGTTCAGTCATCTGTATATGGATTGCTTTTACTTGAAAAATGATTTTATATTACCCTGTGATTTTAAGAAATATTCATAAGCCAGCCAAGGCAAAATAATCAATTTATTTCACTGTGTTATTGCGATGTTTGATGTTATGGATTCCGAGACAGACTGTTGCATTAAAAAACACAATATTTTTGCAGGTAAGAATTACCACTTCTGACTTTTGTAAACTGGGAATCATGCAAAACTTAGCAATGGTGGTGGTGGACATCAGATTAGAAATCTCAACATAAATATTTGTATTGTGGGACCTTAAGTGCCCCTGAAGGTCAGGAGATTTTGTGTTGGGCAGGATGCACAGCTCTGGTATATTATTGTGCTTTTAACTTCAAATAACTTAACACTTGTTTAATAGAGGAACAGAAATATCTTCATTGTAATTTTAACACCAAAAAAATATTCAAAATATTATCCTGACTGGATTCAGAGGCTTATAAAAATGTAAGAGGTAAATATAGTGCCAATAATTTTGCCAATCAAGGCAGACATTAAAGCAGCTTTTGGGAAACAAAAATTGACTATTACTGAAAAAATTGACTATTGCTGAAAAAAATGACCTAGGTGACTATACCCCGAGTTATTTCCTTTTCAAAGGTAAAATTGCTCTAGGTAACTTAACACTTATAACCAAAGATTTAAAATCACATATCCTGTAGATGCTGAACTTGTACCAATTTATTTAATTTTCAAAACAAATAAAGTTCTCAACAGAAACTGGAAAACGAAAGGACTGATCACTGATGCACTTTACTGAGTGCAGTATCCACCTGTGTGCTTCTTACAAACACACAAGCTTCAGCCAATATCTGAAAGAAGTAACAGAAGTGAAAATATTTAAAAAGGATCAGAAAAACTGATGGATTACAATTATGACTCAAACATCCTGACATCAAGTTAAAACCTAAATTTGTTGATATATTATTGATTCCAATGTCAGTAAATGAAGATTATCTGTTATAACTTGAGTCTGTTAAAAATCTTACAGCTTATTAGGGAATTACATGCTCATTTGCCGTGTAGAAAATCCTTGGGCCTTTGTGGAGAAAGAGGGTTTGTGTGTTGTTCCCCCGAACTGAAAAGTGAGAGCCAGGAAAGATGAAGCTTCTGTCTCAACATCCCAGTAAGGTTCAGTTCAGCTGAAGTATTCAACAAACAAAGGGCTCTTTCATAGAAAGCAGCTAGTGTTTAAACCAAAAAGGACCCACAGCAGAAATCCAGATGAAAGTCAAAAGATTATTTTCATCAGTCAAATAAAAAGGGTAAAAAGCACAAAATCTCTACACATTTTTCAAGTCAAAACTGTAACTCTAGCTAGATTTAAAAATATAAACACAAAACTTCACTTTGAAATTCATGAGAGATACTTTCATGTTGCTTATGGTTTAAATACAGAACATGTATTGGATGGATGGATGGATGGATGGATGGATGGATGGATGGATGGATGGATGGACAGATGTGTGGATTGTAATTGGTTTGATAGACGAGTGGCCTGTGCAGTGTATACTCTTGTCTTTTTGTCACTGTAAATGAATACCTAATATGTAAAAAATAAATTAACTGCTATGATAAAAAATGTTTGACGTATTTGAGGAGTCATTTCATCAAGTACGTTTTATTCTTATGTTATTGAGTAAGAATACCCATGTCAGATTTTAGCTTATGTCTCGAGTCAAAAATTTTGATACACAGTAGATATTATTTCTAGATTTGTAACAGTCAATGCATCTCATTAGTTTAACAGAGAAAGAATAATTATTTTTATTCTATTTTACGTAAAAGCAATTTCATTTTGCAGTGACTTTTTTAAAATTATAATACAGACCTAAATGCAGTAAAACCCGAATTTTTACTCTAGGCTATGAAAGAGTGAGACTCTAATATCAGAACAAGCCTAAGCATAATTTCTAGTTGTTTGAAACATAGTACTGCTTAGACTATGGCCTAAATCTGTCCATTATGTGACAATCATGAAAATAAAGTGGAAAAGGGATGTGGGAGGAATTAAGATTTTTGAGTTCAGTTCACAAAGATATACTCCTAATTTTTCATTACGCTGTTTAAGAAAATGTATTGAGATCCTCCCATGCCCTGTATCTATAATATAAGAACATAACGTTCCTCTTTGGTGGACTTTGTTTTTCAGTGAAATGCAAAAACATGATTCAGATTATTCGACCACTGTTGTTGTGGCACCTTTTCCCACATAGTAAGGAAGTAATTTAATATAGCTGACATATTCCAGGATTTATAGCAGGCAAATACAGGAGATGGTTTTGAGGTGTGGCAAGGTTTACACTACAAAACAGATGTTTTCCACACATGATTGAGTTTGAAGCCTAAACATCAACATGAATCCATTCCCAGAGGGATGGAAGGAGATGTGACAGGGAGCATCTGCCAAATGGTGGAATAGCATAAAAAAGGAGATGGAGAGGAAGAAAGAGGATGAAGGCAGGACAGAAACATGACAGAAAAAAACCCAATCACCTAATGGGCATGTGAAATCTCCGACTAGCTCACACTTTCTATCTCACTGTCTCCTCTTAATGAAGGTAAAAACTGAGGAGCAAAACATGCAAACGACCCCATTGGCTGCTTACGTGGCACTTACTCTGCTTTTCATGTTTTCAGTTTATTGTGGGAATCAAATCTCACAATTTGATTGTGACACAAAAAAACATAAGTCGGGTCATGTTTACATATGTTTGCGTGAGTGCAGTATTGATCTGAGCACAGCTAAAAGGATAAAGGGTTTCAGGAGAGCCTGGCTTTGTCTCGGTCACGTCACCGACATTGTCTTTACAGTATGTCCATGTGTCTTTACAGCTACCCGTTTAAAGCTTTGCAAAAATAGTAACGCTAAAGCAAGTACTCAAAATGAGGTCAGCAAACAGCCTGACAAATTTGCAGCACTTAGAGAGAAAAATTGCTACTTTCAGTAAACACAAATGTTTTTGTAGCTGCTTTTCTGTGTAACATCTGCTGTTAATTAAAGCAGATTAACAGCATTTGCAATACTAATAGACTAATGACAGCGTAACTATGGTTATGGTTGTATTTCAACTTAGGTTAGTTGAAGCAGCAACCATGTTCCTGTCTACTTAGATTACCTTCCTGGTCTCTCCTGAAGGAAAGCACATTTTCACAGCATGATACCACCACCACTATGTTTCATGTTGGGGGCAGTATATTCAACATATGCAGCGTTAGTTTTCCTGCACACATAGCATGTAGGCCAATAAGTTCAACCATTGGCAGGCCATGATCTAATCCATCTATCCAGAGGGAAAACATAAGCACGGGGAGAACAGGGAACTCCAAGAGGAAAAAAGAACCAGGATTTAAACCTAGGACCTTCTTGCTAAACACAATAGTCCAACAAATCGTGCCACTGTGCCACTCTTCATTAACCCATTCGTGTAAAAAGAACATTTATATATACCTTGAATGATTTTGAAATTTGAATGAGGTTCATATAATATATGAGAATGTTTTCAAATTAGGCAGAGGAGGAGGGGGGGAGATTAAGAAAGCTACTCCAGACTCAACTGCTGGAGCAACAAAAATGGTTGTTAAAATACCACCATATCATAACAGGAAGGTACAACTGAGGTAAAGTTTGCTTATCATCCCCTTGGTTCTCCGTCCTAAATTTAGCCAACTTGTATAGCATTTACAGTAAACACATACGGTTCCAGGTATGCACAGCACAAAATCAACAATCGTGGAGATAAAGACAAAAAGAGCAGAAGTGTAAACACACACACATTCTGTAGTCTGTTAGGAGTGTGAACTATAAATATAAGATTAGTAAGGATAGGATCTGTCCTCGCTGGCAGTTCATAAAAAGCTTCAGAGGCAGGGGACCTGTGTCCCTCAAGTAGCCTGTTTGAGTGCCTGCTATGACCCACATCCTACCTCCTAATACTGGGCCACTTACATACTGCGACTGAACATGTACCATAAGCTGCAAGAACATCAGAACAGCCCTAAGATATTAATTACATACCTTGAAGTTGCACACAGAATGAAATAGGATCCCTATGGAGTAACTCAGGATGTGAATCTTGATAGCCATTTCACAGCTTCAGTTCAGAAACACAAAAAAAATATTCAAATAGAAAATAAATCAAATTTAATTTAATAAAACTAGAAGGACGGAATGAGATTAAAACTCCCAGCTCAAAACTAAATGATGTTAAGATAAAATATACACATTAGACTGCTTTAGTTTTTATCCTGACATTCTTCATGCAAGATTTCAACAATAAGAGGAAACACAAGAAATAAATCCTGACATACACATGTTTAATCAAATGCTTTAAAAGTTACCTTTGAAATTGAAGACACAAAGAAAAATCTATCTCTTCATGTGTTAATTTTTTTATTATTATTTTATCACAAGAAAACAGATGTTTATCAAAGATGAACATGATTTTATAAGTGCTGACCATATCCTTTTTAATACATATAGCAGAAAGATAATTCACATTTCCTAAGCCTCTTAAGCTATAAGTTCACACAAGGTCAGCAGATTTAAACTGAGAGGTGAGCTGTTATATGGGTAGTCTGACAAAATATTTTATTACTGATGAAAGCCATTATTTAGCCAAACCAGGCCAGTCAAATAGGTATCATGAAATCATTTAAGATGTTCTGATGCATCAGTCATTCTAGACATGCCAACAAGCATTTTTAAATTAAATATTTGCATTAATTTTTTGCAAGAATAATTAAATTTAAGGATTTTTAAAAAATGAACACAATGTTTTGCTACTAATTTATTAAATCTATTTATGTAAAATCTCTTTCTACTTATGCACCCTAAAAATAATTTTCTAATTTCCTTTCATCATCTTTCTCAGGCTAAAAGTAAGGGAAGAGAAGAATACATGTAGCAGCCATTAAACAGGATAATGGCTGTTTAATGGATAAACATGTCACAGCTGACATGTTGAACCACTGCAAATTACATTTTATCCTTACAAATTAGCTTAACCAAAACTTCCAGCAAGTAAACATCCAATTGATAAATGCCAAACCAGGCCAGTCAAACATATCCATAGGCATCATGGATATAATTTAACCCACATGGAATTAAAGCTGCAGTGTGTAACTATTATAAAGAGTATGCTTTTTACATATTTGTTGAAATTGTCACCACAACATAGTGACAGTTTCAACAAAATATGTAAGATTTTTTTTTTATAAAGGTGACCTACTGCAGCTTTGAGGTTGAATACAGTTCCTGCATGTCATCGCAGAGGTAGATCCTAATAAACTAGAATATCATCAAAACTATTTTAGTAAAATGAATTAAAAAGGTAAAACATACATTATGTACATCTTCACAAAATTGTAAAGGAAAGCTAAAAAAGGCTTTTTAATGAAGAAATGTTATGTATTGTTTCCATCATGGACAAAAATAGAGTAAGACACAAAACCTTTGCTAAAGAAACTGGTTTTAATGAATGCTGTATCTAAACATGCTAATGGAAAGTTGAGCAGAAAGAAAAACTGTGGACCTGGAATAGAGACAACCATAGTTTTTATCTGCTCAAAAAGGATTTGGACAGAAATTTCTAAGTTTTGGGTTATGGTCAGAGCTATTATTTCAAGAGTACACTTCAGCACAAGTAGAGAACTTGTTATTCAACAGTTAGTGATGATTTCGGGTGCAATGTCATGTGTGAGTGCTACAACCATCTTTCATAAAATTTTAGAGAAGCTCATACTTCCTTCTCCTGGCAAGCTTTAAGGAGATGCTGATTTTTTTCTCCAGCAGGACTTGGCATCTGCGCACACTGCCAAAAGGACCAAATACCTGCTTTAATGGCCATAGTATATGTGCTCAAATGACCAGTAAACTCAACTGACCTACATCCTTCTCTATAGAAATTCATTCAAGTATTGTCAAAAGGAAAATGACAGACACCAGATCCAACAATTCAGGTGACCTAAAAGCCACTATTAAAGCAACCTGAGATTCCCAGACACCTGGGCAGGCTGATTACCAGTGCTGTCACCTCCTCACGCTGGTGAGACCCAAGGAGCCTGTGGGAATGTATCTTATGAATATGTAAATATTTTTCATGTCCCACCAACTACAGCGGTACAGTAAAGAGCCCTCAATTTTGTTCTGCGTTTCTCCCAGTAACTAAAAGAGAATATGTTGCAACACTTCAGATGTTTCACATGCAGATGCTTTATCTTTTCCCTCCATGACTTTTAGACTTACAGTATGATATTATGCAATGATGGGGGACTTTTATTTCAAAAGCAGGAAAATTATTTTCAGTCTTTAATGACAATGGATGGGATTAGACTTAAACTATAATTTCAATTTATTTATGCGTTATGTAAATAAAATGAACATGTAAATGACTACAAATTTATGAAATGGTGCATTCAATGTTCAGACATTTTCTAGTCAAAAATAATAACTTAAATACATGAGATGAATTTCTTCATTTGCTCCCTTTTATTAATCTCCACTGGTGACAATAAAAACTACTATTATATCTACTTTAACTGAGACAGAGACCTGTCCCTAATTTAAATAGCAACAACAATCACATCTTTATATCCAGGTGAAAACTGCCCTCCAGAGTATTAACAATAGACGTTGCGCTGACAGCACTATGTTGCCATCTGATACCCTTCATCGCCTTCCTGCTGTTGATGGTCTGGGGAGCTTCCACTTATTGTCTAACACTGACACACACACCCCTGCAGTCACACACAAACATATGCAACATCTGCTGTTTTTAACCCCTGCTGCTTTTATGTGTGAGCATGGCAGGGAGTGAATACAAGAACAAGAACTGACCTGAGAGTGAGATTAACCTTAGATGAAGGGATTGGAACTAATGTAAGAAAATTGTTGTTTTTCTTATGAGAAAAAAAGTCAAGCAGTTCTAGGTCAATAACAGAAAAAGCAAGAGGTTTGCTTTGGGGAAACATTTAATGCACAACTATAAAGGAGTGACATGCTGTGTATTTAAAATAGGGCATTAAAGTCATAGCTCTAGTATAAACTAGAATTTGTTTCCAGAATAAACAGAAGCTTTGTGTTGATGCTGAACATGTGTTGTGAAAACAGAAAACAAACTGAAAATACATGAACATCTTTGGACAAGACACTTGAACAGGAGCAGAGACGGCAAACAGCCGCAGAGGGAGTTAGCAGGGAACTCTCTTGGGCCTTTAAGCCAATTATCAGAGCTACATTGATTGAAGCAGCACTTTAAGGCCTCGTCTACACAAGCAGTCCCTTAATACACTGGTCAAGAGAGGAGAGTGTCTCAACCACAAATTATGCAAAGATGGCCATTTCCACTCATTATGGTGTCAATGGGACAAATCCTTTCAGACATGTTCATGTAAATATTATTTTTTCAAATTGAAAGTTTTCAAGTATTATCTGAATTTTGTTTGTGTATATCAATTAAAGGACACTGACCAAGAAAGGGGCTGGTTTATTGATTCCAGAGCAAAAACATGACATCATTAGAACAGATCAAGCACAATTTATAATTGTTGTAATATAAAAAGTGCATCTAAAGCCCAAAGTAGGCATTGGAGTCACAAATGTGAGTAACAAAGAACAAAGAAGAACCTGATAAAAGTAGCTTTTCAACCTGGTGTTTGCACTTACCAAACTTCATTTTTAAATAAAAAATTTATTCAAATTCAAGTGTGGGACACACATGAAGAATTAAAGGGATATCTTTGATTTTGTGTTGGTTTTGTGGTCATTATGAGCATTAATTCCCTTACTACAGTTTTTAGAGAAGTCAATAAATCCATCCATCCATCCATTTTCCTGCACCCTTTTCCCTTATTGGGGTCCGGAGGGTTGCTGGTGCCTATCTCCAGCTGTCATTTCGGGCGAGAGGCAGGGTACACCCTGGACAGGTCGCCAGTCTGTCACAGGGCAACACAGAGACACACAGGACAAACAAACATGCACACACACACTCACACCTAGGGACAATTTAAAGAAGCCAATTAACCTGACAGTCATGTTTTTGGACTGTGGGAGGAAGCCACATGCATGCCCAGAACCCATGCATGCCCAGGGAGAACATGCAAACTCCATGCAGAAAGACCGGGGCCGGGAATCGAACCCAGAACCTTCTTGCTGCAAGGCAACAGCTCTACCAACTGCGCCACTGGGAAGCCCAAGTCAATAAATCATCACAGTAATAACATGTTAACTAGTTAGACAAAAAGCTCCTGTTTTATCTGATTTTACCAATTTAAAACAATTATAATTATTCCAATGAATTGGTCAGCATGGCTAGCTGTTAGCTTTTCAACTTTGATATGATTTTTAGTTTTCTGCAATCTCAATTTGTCAACTAAAGGCAAAGGAGCCAGTAATAATAATACACTTAGAGAACAATCATATATATCTCTTTGAGGCTCTGATGTTGACTAAAGTTGCATGTAAGTGGCAAAAACAAAGATCTGTGACCTGATTTGAACTCAAGACTCAAGACTTCACTTGAAGTTGTGCTCTTAAGACTTGAAAGGGTGAAGGAAAATCCTATGTTTATACATTGTTCTATTTTTGTGATTGTTCAAATAAACGCAGTGTGAAAAAGTGACATTATAACATTATATTTGGAATAATTATACAGATAAATGAATAAAATAAATAAGTAAATGCTCTAACAGGTATGCATATCAATATTCTCTAAATGTCAATTTAAAAGAAAAGAGTACATGGTTGAATGTCAAAACCTGCAGTAATGCAGTGTTAATGGTGGGCTACACAACATTCATTAAATGAGAGTTGTTAAAGACTTAAAAGATAAACTGGAAAAGATCACTTGTGAAAATCCTTTGTTTTGCTAACAAAGCTTTATATAACAAAAAATAATAATTTCCTAGCAAAAAGGCAATGATTTTCTCTTTAAAAGCTGCAGTTTATGTCAAAAAATAAATTAAAAATTCATTTAAATCCACTTTGTACAAACTTTTGATTTACATGAAACCTTGACGGACCTTGGGATCTTACTAAATATTACACTTTGACAGCTTGGCTTCAATTAGTGCTTCCACACAACTTTAAAGGGAATACTGGCCTATAATGATTTATGAAGAGAATAGGGAGTGAATCAATGTAGTAGAGGCCCTTAGATAATGATTAAGCAAATAGCTACTCTACTCCAGATCCTGCCTATGGTTAAACGTGCAGTTAGAAGCACACCATGCTGAATTAGGTCCAATTAACTAAAATGGGGTTAGGAAAAGCTTCAACACCAATCTGTAATCCCTTATTGCCTTCCATGGTGACACAAGACAATTTGAATGTTGGCAGATCTTTCAAAATTGCTCTTTTTCTACAATTTCTGGTGGCACCAACATTTCTCTGTGAACAGCACATGCAACTTTCAGTTTAACACATTTTCATGAATAAAAATGTGGAGTAAGATGAGATTTAAATCATTGTATGCTTATGAGTGAAATCTAAGCAGTGATATTCAGGTTTTATTGGTGTAAAAAAAAATCACATAACAATAGATATTATCTAGAAATGAATACTTTAATAGCAAAACACTGCATGCTTTCCTTACCCGTCTTCAGACCGATCAGCGCACCTTTTGTGTTATTTGTGATCACTTTTCTCGAAGGGAAAAGTAGGAATATTCAGTTGATTGTAGTTTGCCATTCGAGCTGCAGCATCCTACAAGCTGAACCAAGCTATTTTTTTCTCCAGGTATCAATGAAACACATGTAACAATATAAATGTTTTTGTCCGTCTGTTAAACTCTTGTATATATTATTTTCTCTATGAGAGAATATTATGTTTATATTTACGTTTAAACAACAATACAACTACAAGTGTGTTTCATTTGAAATATTCAACATAGTTAATTCTTCTACTCACTCAAGTAATTTTCCACAGGCCCTCAAAACCTTAGTAATTAATCTAGGGATGCAGCTAGTGATTATGTTAGTAATCACTAGCTATAAATAGAACTGACACATTCTGCAGATATTTTTATTTACCACTTAAGTTTATATTACACAATATTAGAAATTCATATGAAAATGCAAATAAACAAATAATTCAAAGTATAAATAAATATTTTCTTCCTTAAAATGCAATAACATAGCATTCCTTTAGTGAATGTTTGATCATTTGTAGCAAAGAATGAGTCTCCAGCTAAAAAGTACTGTAACACCAATATCTGAAAAGCTCAAGCCTTTCTGCTTGATTTAGCATCAACTTAGTGCAGGGGGGATCAGTAGATTATTAATTGCATAGCAAAAGGTGCCTAACAGGAGATTTTTTATGTATTTATTTTTTTTACTGAATTTGTGCCAGGTGAATCTATGCCACTTGAGGAGATCTCTTAACACCTTTACACTATATCTTGACATCAGTCCTGCGTTGGGCAATGATGATAGGTTGAAAAATTAGACAGGATTGTCTGGTGCTGTGTGAAATTGGTTGAAATCTTAATTAGCAAACCACGGCTACTTTGGCAATTATTAATGTAATCGAACAAAGGTCTGGTGTTCCTCAAAGCTCCATTTTCTGGCCATTTTTATTGTACACCTATTTATTCCCTCTAACTATGTTTTCTTTCAGTGAAACCACATGGATGAACAGTCATGGAGCCCATATCAAAAAGTTAATGAGTCAGAATTTCCACCAGAAGCATTTTTTTTACAGTCACAGAAATACAAGATCAGAACTCAACTAGACTGAAATGGCTGAAAAACGAATGAGGAAGAAACCTGGCATTATGGAATCAAATAAAATGTTATGTAACTAAATCTGCTTACGACTCGCTGAAAACATTGTCAGAGTAAACGGTTATCCACATAAGATACACACACACATATACAAAAGTTTTTGCATGCTTTTATTTTCTATATTAATTTTAAAATAATGATAATAATAATAATAATCAGGTGGCTGCAGCTCCTCCAAAGTCCTGGATCATATTACACTAGTCACCAGTCTTACACCAGTCTTAGTCTTTGTAATATTATACATTTTAAATACATTCCAGATTTACTGAGAAGGTGTGACCCTATGACCTCTCAGGTTATAGGATAACCGTTCCCTCTTGTCTTCTCAGGTTTGGAACTAATCAAAGCGATCATTTAGTTTCTATCCTCTTAAATTATGGAACAAACTCCCTCAAAGTGTAACAGGTGCAGAAATGTTTGCCTATAGTTTTAATCAAGACTTAAACATATTATTTACTTTACAAGATTAACTTATATTCTTGTTAATGTTTTTCTTGCTTTGAAATAAATTTTCTTTACCTGTATTATTTTTTATTTTTTTTGGAAAAATATTTTTGATATGCCTTGTGTATGACTGTATACACTGGCCTAGACTAAAAGAAAAAAAAAATGTTTGTAAAATTGAGAAAAGGTTTCTTAGTGTAAGTTGTTCAGTTGAATGTAATATGTTAGCATTTATTTCTTAGGTATTTTATTGGCACAATAATTTAATAAATATAACAAACATTAGCCAGGTCTCCGATTATGGAAAGTATGGTTTTCTTTCTCATGTAACCGGTTTTATATGTTTTGTTTTGTGTTTTTACAAAATGGAGCTCTAGCAGGTTCCTTGTTGTGATTCTTTGAATTAAAAGATGATGGAGTTGCCCATTGAAGAGGAGGATAGAAAGGGAGAGAAAACCCAGATACAAAAATGATGCTACTGCCCAACACAACAGGCTATTCTTTCAGCTCGCGCCACAACACTCCTTACAGCTGAGTCCAGCCGCTATTCTCCTGCTGTTCTCACTGCTCGCTCCTTTCAATATGGGGGAAAAAGAATGAGGGGATGGGAGGAGAAGGTGAAAATGAATAGTGGGCAAGCACATGCAATCTGAAGCATCGTTAGCTAGGAATCTTTTACAACGGCACAAAAGATAGAAAGGCTTTTAATTTAACATCTTCATAGAAAATACTATTTGTTGGGGAAATCTAAGGCAGAGAAGGAGGAAGAAGAGGGTTACTCAAGGAGATACAAATGTAGGGTAGATGGGGAGGAAAAATAAAGAGTAAAGATGCTGCTGCAGGAGCTAATGACAGGAAAAAATGTCCTCCAACAGCAGGCGAGTGTGTCAACACATCAGTGTTTAAATTCAGCCCATCTAACCATCTCTGATGATGAGATCCCTCATCATCAGAGAAGCACACAGCAACACATCGAAGCATATGAATACTGAATCACAATCTGCTGTCTCTACACCGGAATGTATTTCTGCATCTCTGTATCCGTATATTCTCCCCACCCACATCGCTACCTATCTAATCCCGGAAGCCAGGGCATCACTCCCATGAGAAGAAGCAAGATGTCAGAATTACCTCTAAAACGCCACTGCTTTTGCTCTCTTCCTCTCTGCACGCTAATCCATGGAATATTTTAAAATGATAAATCCAAGCAGGCTGACTCCGGCTTTTCCTTCCCCATCCAAAACCATCCATGTATCATGCAGCTGTCTTTCCACCCGTACAGGCTTCCAATTTACAGACTCATTCAGGCTGGTGGTGAGTCGGCAGCTGCCGTTTTTCTTCAAAGCTCCACAAGCAGAGCAAATTAGAGGTCCAGCCCAGCTTAGAGTCTAAGCCAATGTGTGCTATTCACACTCCGGTTCCTGTCTGAGGCCAATGGCTGCAGCCTCACAACCCCCTGCATATTCCCGCCCACTGCCTCCCTCCCTCCCACTCTTGTTCTCTTTCCTTCCTCTCCTCTGTCTTTTCCTTCATCTCCTACTTTCTTAGTCATAAATATAGACTCTTGACATTACCTAACACATGGTCTATTTAGACAAACAATGAGCAGTGTGCAGTAAAAAAATAACTAAATAAATACAAACCTCGAAGGGTGAGAGCAGGGTTAAAGAGGGGAGCAAAGGGCATTAAAAAGGGGCTCACACAATAGACATGGACTGTGCAACAGATGGTAAGAAAAGGACAGTGCAAGACAACACACAATATAAATTCCTATTAATCTAGTACTAAGCACAGAAAACTGGTGGTCAATGTCTGGCATTCACCAGAATTTGTTGAAACCAGGGATTCAGAACCCGCTGCGAAGGAAGCTTGTAATCAGAAAGCACAGTAACTGCAAGGGCATAAGATGGTACCCAGACAGTCTCTTTACAAGACCCAAGACTTGTTAGAGAAACAAGTCACACAGTGAAATTTAATTTATTTGTCCTCATTGTCATACTGATGAAACTACACCAAGTAACTGCAAGGACATTATCAATCAATATTATAATCAATATATATGAGTTAGGTGAAACTAAGAATGCTGGATGGTGTTTTTTTTTAAGGCAAATACAATAAAATCTATACTGTAATCTACTGCTTATACATGCAAACTATGTAATGATAAGATAGATACCCTAATGATTACTTTGGCTATTTGGGGACAAATTGAGAAAAATTGTTAAAACTACATTTAACACAGTTATAATAAATGTAAATATTTTTGTTTACGATTGAAAAACTAAACAAAGTAGTCATACTCCTTGGAGATTTAGAAGTAAACTTTGTTTCATCCAATCTAGTTTGTTTCATTATAAAATGAGATAGACATCTCTGGAAAGGTAATGTATACAAATGTAAAAGGAGCATAGACTGTGAGATTTTTCTTTTTATTTAATTGAAAAAATGACATTTTAAAAATTTCTTGCATCCATCTCAACAATTAATTCAAAAGGTTTCATTAGCAGTATCATCCCTTCTAATTATCACTGACTGGATTTCTGTAAGTTTCTCCTGGTACTATTTAGTATTAGTGAAGAGCTCCGACTCATAACTTATATAAGAATTAAATATAGTTTTTCTTTTATAGATTTAATTCAGTACTGGCTAGGCAGCTCAAATTTTTGGGCTCAACTCGTTTTGAGTAATAAAACTTTTGATAAAAATTTTGCTCCAGATTGCAAACTATTCATTTACAATCTGCAATAATGGAAGAAACAATTTAAATTTAAGTTGCACAATATCTAAAAATTTTGCTCACTACCACAATTTTAATATCCCATTAAGATTAAAAATGTCTTTTGCAACAGAATCCTGACCAAAACTGGCAACAGCACAGAGAGTTTAAAGAACTCTGCATACGAAACAATCAAAACTTCACAGGTATACTTCTAAACTGGAAAGTACTGATTGACTGATTCTGAAGACAGGAATTTGGAGACATACTGTACTGTACATTTTCTTCACACTAGACAATGATTAGCTTAAATCATCAGTTATCCAAAACTTCCCCAAAATAGCTGTGAAATGGTGCACAGTGAGTCTAAAACAAACCACTTTTTATATCTGGAGAAGTTGATTAAAACTTTTAAATGCAGATTCTCACTGGAACTTGCTATAGGTTTAGAAATCATCAACATAATCAGCAAATGCTGTTTTTTTCTCTTGGAAAAAAAAACTGGTTTGCACATTATCTAAGGTTACCTTACAAATCTGAAGCATGGGGCACTACCCTTTTAATGTTTCCTTGATATGTTTTTAGCTCTGTATGAGTAGATTATGGTACTCTATTCAATGCAAAAAAATCAAACTGTTCTCCTAAATCATGCAGTACTGCCACTGTTACAGTAGATTTTATTAGCTCTGGCTTTAGTTTCAGCTTTTAGAGGTCAATGTGGAGCCAAAAAGGCCCCAAGAGAAAAAGAAAAAAACTATTAATCAACAGAAGTGGGAGTGATTTAAACTCAGACACAGCAGCAACACGAACACAAATGTCAGCAAAGAAAGCTAAAGCATATCTAATGAGGCAGCATCATTTCTCGCTTGGAGGCACTCAGGCTAGCTAAAATGCAAGTTAGTTGCTCATCCCTAGCACAGCATAAGCACATCCAAATCATCACAAGACCCTCACACACAAGTCTGGACCATAACAGAGGACCTTTGTGCACTCAGTGAATTAAAGCACTTAGTTTCCTCAACCTCCCAAGGAGGGCCATCATCAGCATCATCATTAACAGGCTAAAATAAAATGAGCTAAGGAAGCTAACAGTAAGAAACTGAACAGGGAGCAGAATTTAGTTCTATTTTAACTGTTTAATCAGTAAGATTAGTTCTCTTGCTGTATATTGAACTCACATTGACTCAGGACTGCTGTGAGTATGCAGAAGCTGCAGTCTGATGGTTTTAAGTTGACCTGAGTAACCGGGGAGAGCCTGTCAACCATCTACACATTCTCACTTGAGTATTAACAAGATCAAAGGATGATCATCCCAGAAACGCTTCACGAAGCACAGTGAATAAGGATGATCTATTACATCAACATTATTGTGAGCTACATTTTGTACGCATAATCATGGTGGGTCGGCATCAAGATTAATTAAGGTGTTTTGCAGTAACTGGGGCGAGGGTGCAGTTTTGTCCTAAACTCCAGGTGCACAAGCATAGGAAGAGGTTGTGGAAGATTTAGTTCCAAATACCTTTCAAGTGGGATTGGAAGAAGATTGGCAATATCAAAACAACATGAGAGACCACCGCCTCCATGGCAGGCTGCCAATTGACAAGCCAACCTTACAAATGATGAAACAAAAAGGATCATTTCTGGTTATAATGGCCTACATATATTCTGTGAATAATTTTAATGGTGGCAGATGGTGTTCCTTTGTGTATATATCCGCAAATGTTTATAGATATTGCTCGACAATCACCCTATTCATAAAACATGAACCTCTCTCACACATACATAAACACATACAGAGAAAGTCTGCACCTGTCTTCATACACCATTGCTATGTTAAACACTGCTTGCCCAGTCTTCTCTGCAAGCCAAAATGCTTCTGTGTTTTTCACTGTTGACAGAGCAAACTGTGTGTTATTTGGTCACATGAGCAAAAATATGAACTGTGCTTGTTTGAAAAGCAGGGGAACAGAAGCTGGGGCCCACTCATCCGTTACTAGAATGAATGGCCATCATTAGCATGAGGCTCCTCAGCAGCACCCTGCAATGCAGCGACACACAATGGCGAGTGCCACGCTTCCCCCTCAGAGAAGCCCTTTTGTTTGGGCAGCATCTGGACCTGACCTCCCTGCATTCAAGGCTGATGACCCCCCTCTCATGTTTTCCCTTCTTCTCTCCAATCTTAAAACCTTCTCTGCCTCTGCTTGCTAGCCCTTCTTACAGCTAAGGTGAGCGGCCATGTCTTGCTTCTTGAAAAGAATGTCTGTGAATTAGTGAAGCTTATACAAAGCCTGCAGGGTGAATCAGAAAAGCAAAAAGGAAAAAGCACCAGGGCTATTGGCCATCTGTCCCTCTGGGTTGGACATGCCTTCTCCAAGCGTGGATGCCCCCCTTTGACTGCCTCCTCTCATAGTTTCCCCCTCACATAATTCCCACCCCTATTCCCACCACCATTCCTGATTCCCTAGCCTATATACACAGCATCAACCACACACACACAAACACTCTTTGCCAATGCATACACCACAGCCTGATGGTGGATGATGGCGAGAGCATCAGAAAGAAGAAAGAGAGAGAGACAGAAGAATACAATAAGCAGCTGCCACTTGCCTGGATGCTGAAAAGAGCCTGGAGCCAGAAAAAAAATCAACCAGTAATCCCTTACTTTGTGAGAGCGGCAAACAGAAATTTGTCTCCCACAATGATTTCCCCGAGATCAGCAATGGAGTGGAAAACAAGGAAGCGAGGGAGTGAAAGACAGCAAGAAGGGGAGGGGAGGATGAGAGAAAGAGAGAGAGAGAGAGCAAGATAGGGGTGGTGATGAAGAGTAAGAACAGACAGCGGGAGCAGCTAGAGTGTGACAGAGAGAGACGGAGAAAGGCAGCCACCACCGCCGAGCCACAGGGACGCTGACACTCGCTTGGAGGATTTGAAGTGAAGAAGAGAGGAGAGCGACAGAGGGAGGGATCAGGTGGGGGGAGGGAGGACTGGTTCACTCTGTGGTTCAAACCCTGGGATAACACAGAGATAACCCTCATCTACAAGCAGCAGCTGTAGACGTGAGAAGGAAAAGAATCCCGAAAGAGAAAGAGAGACTTCCCTATCATTTGTGACATTTGCTGCACATGATAACAATGGCCATCTGTAGCAACAGGCCAAGGAAAGGAGAGGAGGGTGAGTGCTCTACTAGGATGTCCTTCACATAAACACTACATTCATGGAGATGCTCAGGCAAAATGAAAAAAAAAGTATCTATATCAGCTGATGGTGCAGGGAAAAGCACCTGTTTGAGTCAAGCACTGCAAGAGAGAACAACAGATGCACTCAGGGGAGGGGGAGGAGACACAAAGAGGCAGAGACAAAGAAAACACAGGCCAGAGACGTGTGGCTTTTATTTGACTACTTTTGTCATTCTGCCTTGTCATGCTAAGAACAAATTTGCATGTGTCTCTGTGTTTGAAGAAATGAAAAAAGACACAACAACAACAGTGATTGTAGGTCACCAAGAAAGGAAAACGGGTGGAATGGAAAACGGATTTTGTAAAAAAAAAAAAAAAAAAAAAAAAAAGATTGAGGTCTCATTAAAGCACACGAATAAAGATAAACGCCAGATAAGTCAATATAAGTTAACATAACTCAGTATACTTTATATAGAAAAAGTTAGGATCAGTCCTTTTTTAATCAAAAGAGATTTTCACAATTTTACTTGAATGTGTCTCAATAACTTAGAATGTCAATGAAAAGTTTATTTCAGCAATTTAATTAAAAACTCTTTATGTAGATTTTCCCTGTTCAAATGTGAACAAGTAAGCCTCTAATGAACTGCGCTGGAAGAACAAACTTTATACAATACCATTCACACTGTCTGGTATTCATGCTGAAGTATCTTTTATATATAATTGTTGATGCCACCTGATGCCACTATTTGTTCTCCCTTAGTGAAGTTTGAAGACGCTTTTGACCCCACCTGCCAGTCTCATCACTGAAAGTACTCCTCCAGCTTTGACTCAACTTATTTTAAGCTTTTAATTACTACTTGTGAATCAGATATGTTTGTTTTGGAAAGTTTCTTGAGAAGGCCACTCACTGTGAATGTGTGCTATGAATATCACCGGAACTGAAAACTAAAATCATTACTGTGGTTATGGACCAGTTTCTTGTCTTGTAGCAACATCCTAACTTACTGCCTGACTTAAGGTTTCCTTTACAATTTTCAGTTAGATATTAACTATTTCTTTCTGAAAGACCTATTGACATTCTTTATAAGAATCTATTTGTTGTTCAGGCTAGGGATAAAAAAATACTGAGAGGTAGAGTAAAACATGGGAAAATGACATAATGAAATCCTGTCTAACAATTTACAGCATGTTTACAAGTACAGAGTCCACTCAGATGTCCAACAGTTCATTCAGAAACAAAGAAGCTTTAAACATTTAATAAGTAACAACCATCAAGTTGATTATTAAATGTTTCTTCGGTTAGATTTCTGCAACCTTAATGAGCAGCAGGGACTGGTAATGTTCTCCAATTGTTTTCTTTTTAATTCTTCAAAATTAATTGCTTTCAAGCCCATTTTGATTGACTCCATAGTTTGTCTTCAGCATCTAGGAAACTATTTGTCAAATTGTAACCTTTGCATGAGCTAGAGTTGTTTATCACATAATCAGGCAGGAATCTATTTTCAATATATCAGAACATCATAATCCGAGGCAGGGCACCGAGGGAGGCTCACAGAGAGGCGGATTTAACAGTCACATGGCTGAGCGCAAAAGAAGCACAGAGACTGAAAGTGAAAAAGCCTCGATCAAGAGCGAAAAAGAGAGTAAAACTGCATCCATTTGCAAACTATATTTTCCTAAGGTGCAGTCCTATCCATATGCAAAACAGCAAACAAATCCTATTTTAAATAGAGAAGGGAACTGATTTGATCACTTCATTTGCTTGGTTAGATCATAACAACTGATTGGTTAAAACATTAAAACATTTGTTTACTATGTTTACTGATTAATTCAACAATGGCAACATCAAAGGTCCAAAGAAATTAAGATGATCCTTAACCCTCCTAGCATATTAATTTCTGAGGGGGAGCAGTAAAGTTCCTGGGTCAATTTGACCTAGAACATTTTTTAATATGCAGCATTGTCAGAGTCCAAACATTTCTCGTAAAACAATTTTGTATATTATCATTAACTCCATGACTAACAATTTCAATAAATATTTAGTGCAATTATGTTCTTTTCCTCTAAGAAATAAATGATGAATGAGAATAATTCAACTTGTTTTTCACAAAAATAAAATCATATTGATTTTTTAATGCCTACAAGGAAAATCTAGACTGAAAAATCAACAGTTATGCATGGAAATTATACTGTACCCTAATTCTTCTCCAGAGCTCCTAAAGCTATTTAGCTGTTTGGAAGACATATATTGCCAGAATGAGGACCGTCCTCAAATACGCATGAACATTTGTTTTATCCACCTCTATCTACTTCTCCCCTAAAACAGACCTTCTTTCTAGGTTAGTGATTTCAAGGAAGATTCTTTATTGAATTGGGCAAGAGAATCATCAAGAAAAGCTGACTTGATGTCTTTGGCATGAGTTACTACCGTATAGGCCCCAGCACTGTCTTTATTACATTTTCCGCCCACAGTCTTCTTGGTGGGTACTTTACGTCATTTGTTTCATAATCAGGATCATCAGACTTAGAATTGATCTCAATAGTGATGGCTGCTCACACTTCAAACAGTCTGTATTTCACTGTCATGAGCAAAAGTAAGTCCCAGCTCCTCCAGGAATGTCACCTTTTTATTTCTGCTGGTCATTTAATGGAAATCTGAAAATGACTATATCATGCAGTATGTAATGTTTTGGGACTTCCCTGGTGAAGGTGAATATGTATATGTTCACCTTCTCCATTGAACATGGATCTAGTTTGCCCATTGGAATAGAAAAGGTTCACAGCACATGCCTTCTTACAGTTCACTAGTGAAGTGAAAAGAAAAGGGTAAGTGTGTGCACTTGTGTGTCTGAGCAATCATTATCTGATAAAAATCAGCTTGGTCTAAAATAGCCCAAAAATTAGCTTGTCTTAATAGTCATTCACCTCATACCCCAGCATATAGAATCCAGGTTACATGTTGTATCACACCAGTAATCCTGACTGCTAACTCTTAAAGGGTAAAAGGCATCATATGGCTTTATAAGAGTTTGATGTTAAATCATAGCAGTTCCTCGCAGTATTGGTATGACAGTACTGCATACCAATACCTAGTGAATTTATTAAATTCACTAGGCTGGGCCATAAATACTTCCTAAGCTGGAGGATATTAATCTTTTAATGTTGTTTTCTGAGAGTGCTTTTCCCCAATGTTGGTGCTCTTATTAGTGCTGAAATCTTTACTTTTCAGTGCAAGTACTTTTACAAAGATGTCCATGTTTCATTCGATTTTTGTTTTCATTTGTAAACTATCAGCACTGATGTTAGTTCATTCAGAGTTTAACTGCATTTTAAGGTGAGTGAGGATTTAGCTTTGACTTAGCAAGCAAAACACTTAGAAGTACTCTAGAAAAACACTAGGAATTGCTGGACTTTTCACCCAGATCCAAGTATTAGACAGCTGGGGAGTCTGGCTGCTTTCTAAATATTTGGTCTAAAGCAACTCTTGCATTTAATCACTTAGCTTAAGGAACTGCTCCAACTCTGTCAGCAGGACAATATTTTTATGGGCTGTATTAACAAAACTTTCAGACAGAGCTTAGAATTTTTCCTTTTAAAGTACTAAAGATTATTGTTAGTGATGAAAGCAAAATGAATCAGAACAAGATGATTTTTCGATACAGAATTAAAGAATTATATTTGAAAGACAGAGATGAAACAAATAAGAAAGAAGTCATAGCAGCATAACAATGTGGAAGGTATGATTGTGTAATACTAAATGATTTTCCTTCTCCACTCAGATGTTCTTGTTTAAGCATGATTTTAGGTATGTTACTCACAAGGCACAGCATGGCGATACAAATTGGCTCGGATAGTCTTCTGCAACTCATGGTCAGGTGACGTTTTCTGAAACCTCAAACTCAAGAAGTGCTTCAGATCCTTGTTGAGCTTGTGACCTGGAAAAAGGAAACAGACAAAAACAACTGAAGTTAAAAAACAACAACATTGATTAAGAAGGTAATTTTATTTTGCTAAAAGGTCACAGGAATGGACAGTAATAATACAGTCAGGTTCTTAACCTGTTAATGCGTGTAAGCAATTCCCTGTTCTTTAAATTTTTTGCACAAGTGCAAATAATTAAACTTTTTTAAAGTTTGTATGATGTATCGTGTAATTCTTACAATATTAAGCATTAAGATTTTTGTGCAAATGATTTTAGGAAAACATCAGAGCAGAACAAACAAAAAGCCTGAAAATGTCTCACTGCTAAGTTCCAAGATAAAAAATAATCAAAAGAAACAAAAACAATGTTCAGCGTTTGAGCCTCACATCAATAAGACACAGAGTATGCAACAGGATGGCTCACTCACTGGAACAGGTTGCAGCGACTCACTAAAGGTTACTCTGATTGGATAAAATGGCACAGCACACCCAGAATTTATCCAATCATATGAGTGTTTGCTGCTGACTGAGTTTGAACACAGCTCTGGTGCTCACAATGGGGCCAGATGGCCAGAGCTCGCTCTCACGCCAGGGTCTCATTTAGGACCATTTAATGATCTCCAAATATATCACCATGTCTGCCAGAGCTGGCAGACAGTTCTTGGGGGAGGTGCCATGTCCCCTTGTCGGACTTGGATCCCAGCAGAAGAGTTTCCCCTGGTTTCTGTGCATCAGGATAACAGAGTCTGCTCAGCTTCCTCATTGGAAGGTTAATGATTGCTTTCCAATTTCTAAAGTTCTCCTATCAAAGAAAAAATTGCATAACAGAAGAACCTGTGCTTCTTTTTATAAATTTTTCCCCATTACAACCTTGAATCTATTTCAGAGGTATTTTGTACAATAGACAGAGTAGCACAAAATTATGGAGAAGGACAAGGACATTTCCATACAAATAAGTCTGAAAATTGTGCTAAGAATTTATAATATATCTCCCCAAGTCTATTTATTGAACATATTTTGATTTTACTTACTTTCTTCACTGAGATGAAGAAAGTAAGTGAAGAATTAGGCGTTTTTACATTTTTGTAAACGACTAAGAAAAAATGTGCATCCATACGACAGGATGCAGCAACGCACTGTAGCACAGAAAGCACTTAGCCTGTTAGGGGTTGGCAACAGAAGTGAACCATTAATGAAGACAAACGTCATTCAGTTAACTGGCGATAAATGTAAGAAACACTACCTAGCCAGGGTACCAGCTTGTTACCGGTACCCTCAACCACCTTGAGTCGCAGAACGCATTGAAGAAGTCTGCATGTGACTCAAACTTTTACATGGCAGAAACTTCTAGGAAGAAACAAAAAAAACCCCGATATGGAATATACAAGATTAAATAGTCCTGGCCACCATGCTGTAAACAATAACACAATTTTGGATGAGATTTACCCCAAAGATATTATTGTCAAACTCAAAATATCCTCTTGCTTTGAAATATTTCTGCCCAGATGTCGAGACACTGCTTGGTATTCTACATTGCTACATTTTTCTATTCTTAAACACACTCTCTAACACACACACATGGACACGCAGCCCACTGTGTGTAATTCAGTGCAAGCAAAGCACAGTCAGGTAATTGTTACCTAGCAACCAGCCAGTGCTGACGACCATGATTGCGGTCCCTGCTAGGCAAGCAGAAGTCAAATTGTTAAAGGAAAAACAGATACAACAGCACTCTCTCTCGTTCCCTTTCGCTCTTTACTGCAAACACACCCGCATACACGCATACTTAATTAACATAAATAAACATTTTTATTATGTTTCTATCAGTGCATTCTCTGCTGCTCCCTTTTGATTTACACACCAACACTCAAGTAAGGATAAAATATGTAACTCATATGTTAGCATTTGTACTCATCTTCTTGTCAGATTTGCTGTCAGATTATCTCTGTCTTTTCCCAGAGATAAAGACCCTTGTCAGGAACGACCCCCTCCTGCAGGCACATAGAGTGAGCATTGACTGGGCTGCCCAGGTGTCATGCTTCATCAATGAGAAAGTCATCAAATATTCAATATTTATGTGGATTAGGACTGTGGGGATCACGTAATACAATCACCCCACTGTGTTGCGACTGCTTTCTTTTGGTTGTGAAGATAAAAGCTTATGTAAAATCTGATCCACTTTCATTGCTCTTCAGTATGCCTAAAGATTAATTTAAATTTGTATTTATTATAACACTAAACTTTACAAAAGCTTCACTAGGGTCTTATATGACACAGTCAGACCCAAAGAAATTCATGGCAGTCTAATCATCTGTTTTCCATGTCCCTGTGTGAAGATCATGTTCCTGATATATGTGATGATTTTTATTGATCTTCCCACAATGTCACCCAAGGAATACTTGGGTGACACAAGTATGCTGTTAATTAGCTCAAAAGTTGCATATAAAAAGCCTTAGGAAGTTTATAAAGCAATTATATCATTGGTGCATTCCCAAATATATGAAAAAAAAATCTGGTTCATCATTCGGTTAAATTTCCAGATGGCTAAAAGTACCAGTTCAGCTGTTCAAAGAATTATGTGCCATTGTATAAAACATGGGAATTTCTAGCCTTTATACTGCTTTTGTGTCCAAGGGTTTAACGTATTTTGGTGTGAAATGTGCGAATTAGAAGAAGAATGACCACAACGCCTTGTGAAGATACTGCTGGCAAGAAAGTGTCATTACCCACAGCACAATAAATACTGTACCAACATGAAATGAAAGGCAACCCAGGAAGGAAGAAAACATTCCTTCAATACCAACATAAAAAAGGCAGATGACAGTTTGTAGAAGCATTCAAAGAGAAAGACAAATATATAGCATTATGGGGAAAGAAGTTAAAGAATTGGAAAAATCTGGTCTTCTAAATAGATAACAGTGGGAGGAAGTCAACAAAGAGGCCATCTTAAAGCTCAGATTCCAGATCTATAGAAGGTTTATGATCAGAGCTAAGAAAGTATGTGTGAAAGTGGCCTCTTTGACAACAGTTCTGCCAGGAATGATGGATGAAATTTTCACCTTTTAATAAAACTATCAACTACCACATTTGTGGATTGACATTGAGCCAAATGTCCACAACATTTGACTCAAGTCAAATTATATAGTCTAAAATACAATTCTACCTATTACTTTAGGTAAAACACAATATGATGTAAAGTTTGAGAAAAGCAATAAAAAAGAAACATGTATAATATCTATAATGTTTTGCATTACAAATAATCCTGACTGAGCTGAAACAGAAAAAAGTTTACTCTGACAGTGAACAGTCTTTTTTTACACTGTATGCAAACTTCAAGCTTAGTCCTGACACAGAACCCTGAGGGACTTCAGTTGACAGGCTGATTGAATCTGACATGATCGGGTTGGCACAGACACTGAGGGCTTTGTTTGAAAGGTAAGACATACAGCACCGAAAAGATGACCCAGATATCGTAATTAGATTTTGCAGCCAATTTATTAAGGCATTATTGTCGATGGTGTCAGAAGAGAGGTACAATCTTACAAAAATCTGCAGCCATCAATTTCACTTGATATTCTATGTGGAGGAGTTTAAGATAACTTTGTTTGAAAATAATAAACAAATAGGTAAGTTGTAGTATCAGATGTGAAGGGAAGTGATGGTGAAGCAACATATTTCCCCATGTTTCTGAAAAGTAAGTTAGATACACAACCATGTAATAACAATATAAATAAGAGACTGGTGGGTAATTTCAAAATGCTATGTAGGATGAGTAGGCAAAAAAAACTAAACACTCGTTAAAGTGGAATAGCCATGTTTAACAATTTTGGAATTGGCAAGTAGAACAATAGAACTGCAACAGAAAAGAGAATAACCCAATAACGTTCAATTTCTAGTTTGAACTTGTAGTCAGTCAGTGCGTGTTTTTTTTATATAATGGAGGCTGACAATGAACTAAAAACTCAAAAATTCCTCCATCAGAAGGCTATAATGCACCAGAGATATTAATGCATTGTGAGAAGGTTCCAAAGAACTAAGATGTATTTGCAGCAAGCTGGTGAAATACTGCATGTGGCAGGGATTGGTGCTTTTCAGGCTTGATGATACAGAATGGAGCTGTGTGAGGATGTGAGGCCGCTGTCCTCTTACAGATATACATGATGAGAGAGAAAGAGAGAGAGGGATGGATTTAACCCAAATAGGAGTGGATTATACACATCCTCTGTGCTTCCAGTCAGCATTACATAACCTTAAATCTAGTTATGCATCCCTGTCTCATTTTAGAAGAGGGGTTGGAGGGAGCTGAGTGCAATCAAACATCTGAACACAAACAGTTACACATTTCCTCCCACATAAACACGCACGAAACACATCCATGTCATGAAGCTGTGGTTTTAATTGAATGGGATTTCATAATGGTGGGCAAAATTGACAGGATTTAAACAACAACAAAAAAACTGACCAGAAAGCAAGAGAGCTCAAGCATATGTGAGTAGCTGCCTCAAACATCAGCAACTGCACTCTGTAGTACCACACAGCAGCTGTTCTCAAGTCATCACTGCTGCCTGTCCATGATGACTAGAGAAATAAACCTGCACGTGGCTGTATGTAAAAGAAACAGCTCAAACAGAAGTGGCTTTCATTTTGGGAAACGTCCACATCTACATGTGCTTGCTGTGTGTGTGCATGTGCTTAGTGTGTGTAAAACTCTTTTCAGCTGCTAATTGGGATTCGTCTGCCGTTCTCAAGCTCAACACTGCCCTCTGTGTCTTTAAGCCTCATGACTGAGAGGCCTGCTTCATGTAGACGAGTATCTATGGCAACACAGAGCCACCCAATGACTGTCTCAAACTGTGTGGTCATAATTGTGTGCTGCCCCCTAGTGGCTGTGTTCACTGTTGTTAATTCAAAACCTAAACTTTCTGATTCTTTGAATCTAAGGACAAGGAAGATCGATTTACTTGGAGTACATATGAAAATAAAATATTGCTTTAAGATGTTGAATAAAAAATATTTTTTTATTTTGTTTTTATTTACTTTTGAATTAAAAAAATACTTTTTAATATTTTTGATGAAGATAAAAGCTGCATCTCAATAAATATGGATGTTTATTTTGTTTCAGTAATTTCATTTTAATTCATAAAGTAAAAATCATAGAATATATTGATTCATAGCACATAGAGTAATATATTTCAAAATTTCAAAATGTTTTGTTCATTTTTATGGTTGTTAAGGTTTGCTAAGATAACTTTGAAATCTTGTTTCTCATGGCTGGAAGAAAAAAAAGTCATAATCCTTTTCTTGTTGTAAGTTCTTACAGTTTGTTGTTGACACATCATCTTAGCATACCATGGATCCTACAAATGGATCAAATCTCTATTCAAGACCTTCCAGGTGGTGAACTACAAATGCATACGACACATTTCAGATTTTCCATTTCAAAATGTTAGAATGCATGTATTTCTTTCCTTGTCTATATTTTGTTTTGTTGTTTTTTTTAAATTTGTCAAATTTGGCGTCACATACACTTTCCTGTCTTTGACCTTCTCGACTGCCAGGTCTGGCTCAGGCTAAACCCTAGTTCAAATATTAGTAAAAGTAAAATTCAGTCGGAATGTAAAGGTCCAGATATTTCACAAGCCTGTCAGTTATCAGTTTCTGATTAAGTGGGCTCCTCAGTGTCTGCGTCCTTCAGTCTGTTGAGGAGCTTTGGCACAATAGGGTTGTTTCAAATTAAAATCAAAGCTTTTCTGTCACAGTTTACATGTACTAAACCTTTTATAAAACAAAACTTGTCAAAACTCATGCTCAAAGTTCCAAATAAGGACAAATGTTCAGAACAATGAGTGGTGAGCTATCCCTCTTATTATATTTGCTTAGTTTATATTAGTTGTTTGTGACCTCATTGGTCACTGCTAAAAGTTTTGACAAGGCAGCATAAAAATAACATTCATTTTGTAAGAAATTTTAACTTGAACTTGATTTACCTAATTTTTATGTCACTACAAATGAAGCATTTCTTGACAAAGAATAAAAAACACAATGAAACTTAAAGTGCAACAAGACAAACAAAATAAGTTAGGCAAAAGTTCCTTATATCCAGAGACTGCTAAAATGCACAGCAAACAAGTGCTAAGTTTGTGTGTTTAATGTTTGCTATTTTAATTCAGTAAAAAATAAGTAAACATTTCTTTATTTAAATTCATAGTTTTGATTCTCAGTCTGCTGTATAATTTTTATTTAACAAATTAGCATATTTTGACAATTTAAAATAAAGTTTTCTCAAATAAAGACTCGTGATGTACAAAATTATAACTCCCAAAACATTTCCTCACTATTACAACATCAATCTTAGCGTTTTTATTGTGCTCTATCTATTTCACGCCATGATAATCACATGTAGGATGGTTTTCATTTTGCCTGGGTTTCTGGACATTCCTATCTTCTTCAAAATGTCAACTGTGCTTGAGAAATTCACTGGAAACACTTGGAACTTATTTTTTTCACTTCTCCAGAACTATCTGACTCAATACATATGGCTATAGGCACTCAGTAAACATTGCTGAAAAAATATTCGCAGAACACATGAACTTACTTTTGATATTACTTATCAACAATTTGGCTTGTAACTTGGTTTATTTGTAGTTCCACCTGTGTGGGGAAACGTACAAAGAGATTTTTACCTCCTGTTCTATGAACTAAGCTTTACTTATAACACTGTGAATATTATTAACTGGTGTTGCAGTAGAATAACACTAAACTTTGTTCGGGTCTTTTTCACAAAGCTTTTTTTTGATTGTGCTTAGACTGAGCGTGCCGTGAAGGTTGGGTCTCGAAAATAGTTGCAACTTTGAGAATCACATTGAAATTAGTTTTTGTAATTAAATTTACAAATTTAATTTAATTTAATTTAAATGTAATTTGTACAAATTAAATTGAATTGAATTTGTAAATTAAATTGAATTTAATTTGTAAATTAAATTTATAAATGTAATAAATTGTTTTTGATGGATATGCAGAGGCCAGACTTTCACAAATTTTCAGTTTTGATGTAGTTCTGATCGTGATTTTAATTTGGGTCGATTCAGATTCTCTTTCTAAGGACGCCAGCACATACTAACTCATTTGTAGTTAGAACATCTGTGTAAAGTCTGTTCTAATCAGCAGTTTCAGTAGCAGTATGAATTGAACAAAATATGCATCAAATAAATATTAGTTTCACTGTCAGTTAATTTTTTCAGCAAATTTGTGGACATTTTAAATTTTTATGCATTTAATGAAAAATAAATTAATAATTTCAGATTTATTTAGAATTTAATTGAATAAAATTATGATAAAACATGATGACAATAAAAAAAATTTGGATTTATTTAACCTAGTTATCAATCAGAGCTCATTAAGGAATCAATTATGTAAGTTTAGATTAACCTTTAAATAATACAAACAGTCAATTTAGTCTCGCATCATTATGCATTTTGTTCTAATCCTGGTTATCTCGTCTCATAACGAGCAACTATAATTGTTAGTTATTTTTTATAGCTATTCTTTCAAATCTGAAGATTTATTTTTTAATTTGTTAATTTGATTGTCTATCAGGTTTTTTTTTTGTTTTTTTGTTTTCATTTTATATGACAACAAGCTTAACCTTCACTACCTTTCGAGGACATATATATGAGCTCAAACCGAGAACAAAGAAAAGGAATTTCCTTAAGGGGACAAATAATATTGTATTTCCTTGGGCTGATTTCAAATAATAGGAACAGAGAAGGAACTGGAAATGCTGGTTCTTAAAACAGTAAATTCCATTGTTTCTGCAGCTTCCTTTGGTTCTCAGGACATCCTGTCAGTCTACACGGAACGCTACAGTTACAGATGAGAGCATTTAACTCTGCATTATCCAGTAATGTAAGGAGGGGCCGTCTGAGAGAGGTGAAGATCAAGATGGAGGCAGGAGGTGATTTAATCAAAAGCTGCTGTTCTCTCTGAAAGGCTTCACTCTGCACTCTCAGGCTGATAAAGTAGCTAGAATCTCCTGCTATTACACAGTCATTACTCAAACTGAGAGATTTTGTGACAGCTGATACAGAAGATATGACAGTAATGATATTAAGCATGGTGCTTACTTATGTCAATTATAAATTAAATCTCTGTGTTTCTGTTAAACACATAGACCTGCTTGCAGATACAAATTGTAGACAGAGGAGTGGTGTGCTTAGCATCACCTACACACCCTCACCCCTAGCAGGCGCTGTCTTTACTACTGTTTTAGAGCCCTGCAATCAGAGTTGGAATAATCACAGAGTGCCTCGGCTTAAAGCTCTGGACCACATCTCTCCTGCCTCCTGCTATAATTACCTAAGCAGCCACTCCCAGAACTCCTTTCATGTTGTTTTCACTGAGATCCGTCTTTTACGTGAGGCTGGGGTGCATATAGAAAACAGGCACATTATCAAACAACATGCTTGTGTTCAGCAGAACTAAAACATTCCTCTGCTCAAAACTGAAAATTAGCATACATTTGATGTTACTTCAAACAAAAATAAACATGAAATTGAAGTTTTATTATCACAGAAAAGTTTGGACTCTTAACGGCCAATTATCATCATGTTTCAAAGCCAATTAAGTATGAAACACAATTGGCGTTTTTGTTCTTCAAAGCGAACAAGCAAATTCCAAATAAATTTTTTGACACCAAGAGCCTTTTTTGACACCAAGAGCCTTCTGAGGTAACACTCTCAAATTCTGAGATGCACAGATGGATGAATACATAGCATCTGTAACAGCACCATCTTGAATCCAGTCACTGTCTATGATTGTACACACAGAATGGATAACACACACTTTTTTTATTGAATGCATGTGCGGCCACTTTTGGGTGACACAGAAAATATTAAATGAGAACTTTTACTAGGAAGAACATCTGTGCAGTGAAAGTGGAAAGCCACTGTGGATGTAAACAAGTAAAAAAGAATCAATTTCATTCAGATTTCATAGGCACTGCGAAGAAAGACTGCTAAGAGACAGTTGAAGACTGTTTGAAAACATTTTCTATGTATAATAGTCAATAATAATTTGGGAGGGAAAGTGTTTCTAAACTGATCAAGTTAGTCCAAAAGAAGTAGTAGTGAAAATATCAGAATACTTAAAGAAAAAAATATAAAGGCACAAGTTAAATTGAATATAAAATAAAACAAGTATCAACTCTTAAAGCTTTAAAGTGTATGGATAATATCTAAAATTTATGTTTCTTGAAAACAAGAAATAAAATTTAGCAAAGACCTGCTATGGCACCTGATGGATGAATCTTTGTCAAACTGACCCATTTACAGTTCAGTAATGTTTCATTTGAAATTACCTCAACATAAGAGACAATCTACAAGCAATTTTGATGGTAGAAAACTGAATAGCTGGGCTAAAAATTACATCTGTACTTTGAGGACATGATACTTTACAGTTCTGAATCTGTTGTTTTTGACACAACTTCTTTTATTTTTAACAGATTATGAATGGTTCTGGTTGCAGTGGCTTGCTCAGGACAGTTCTGATCCGGTTCTGCTGTGCTGCTGAGTCAGTGTCAGCAAAGCATGATGGGAAAGCATGTTTGCTGGAAGAGTCACAGACAAAAGCATCATCAGACAGACAGAGGCATACACAAAGGCAAGCGGAGGAAGTATGTTTCGCTCCAGTGCGCTGCATCTGTTCATTGCTAAATATATCCAAAGGAACCCAGGCTGTACAATCTCTTTTCTCTGTGCTGCAAGCTGACTAGGCCAAATGTTAAAGGAAGAAAAAAGAAGGCACGAACAAAGAAGGTTAGTGCAGTTTTTCAATACTTAAAGAAGCAACACAAGCCTCTTGGTTGAATCATTTGGAAATCATCTTAAACAAACAGACAGAAAATAAAACAGACAAGAAAGGAAACATATTCGTGTCCAAAACAGCAATGCCAAACTCAACATCTTCCAAATACTGTAACAGGAACTCAATTTATAGCCACTGGGATTGCTTTAAAAAGTGTGGAAAAACAGTTCTTGTGCCATGTTTCCAAAGAAAATGCAAACAAAGACCTATTTTTACAGTGTCCATTGCACTAATTTTTTCTCCCAGGGTCAACACGTGCAGGAACACTGAAGCTTCCAGCAAGCTGAATCCTTCCTGTCACTGATGGAAAACATAGAGCTACAGCTGATGCATGAGAGTGCCACCCTTTTTAACTGGCCTCCTCTGTTAAATGTCACTGCCTGCCTGACTGTCACACAGAAAAGGCTCTTCTGTCATTAAAGCACTCTTTTTCAGAGGTTCTGACGTCCACAAGCAATGAGAAAGGGAAGAGATTCATATCCCCCTCCTCAAGCAATTCTTCTCTATGGAAAGGCTTCTACCTTAGGCTATAAAGTGTCGTCACCAGCTAGCTAATATGATGAAACACAATAAAGACATGAGACAACTGTCTCAACAAGCTCAACTGTAAACCATAGCTCATTACAGTTGAGCTATGGTTTATATGCATTTGGATGAAGGATGGAAAAGGAAGCGTAGGTCCACAGGGGATGCTAATTGTGGGTTCTGATCGAAGAAGATCTGAATGATGTTAATGCAGTTCGCAAACAAACCAGTGGAGTTAAAAGACCAGTTTAGTTGTAGTGCATATCTGAGGCCTGCATGTTGTTAAAACTATAATAACAGGATATGGAACACCACGGTTAGGTAGCCGTTTGAAACATGAAGCCATCCATCAGATGTAAAGAGCCGTGTGCAAGGAGAGAGCTAACAAACAAGAGACCAAAAGGGGAATTTATTAAATCAATCTGTCATGTGAAGAGCCTTAGCATGCCGCCTAACAGAAGTTGAAATTTAATTTTGTCTTGAGAAAAAGCTTTATTTTAGAATGCCAACTAAGCATTATTGTTATAAGTAAATAAAAAGCCAAAAATCGTTTTGGCAGAAAGAGGCGGTAATAATTTCGATATATTTCCATGCAGTTTAAAAGAAATGGAGCACAGACAGATGGAACAAAAATGCAGATGTGATTAATTTACAGTGAAGCCCACATCTGAGTTTTCATCAAAATTGACTGGGGGTAGAGTGAAAACACAATACACTGACATCTGGGAAGCACCATAGAGAAGACTGGAGAGAGAATCATAAAAAGCCACAATTTTATTGAGTGCAGATGGACTGATCAGACTTTGAGTGTATCCTGCATCTTGACCAATGACTGTCAAACAAATGGTAAACAATCTTATATTTAATGTAGTTAAAAATACATGTTGGACAGGTGACATGTTGTCTATTCTGCCCAAGCTCTATTGAGAAACTGCTTTCAAATATTTAGAAAATTCCTAACAGGAGTCATTTCAACTTTACCTGGATCCACAATTTCAGACTTAATACACAAGAATATAATGTCCATTCGCATTCCTGTGATGAACCCATGAAAAAGCAATCATCTGCTTAAAACATCTGTTCTTTAAAATGTAGGAAACCACAGATTTCCCTTTGTAGCTGGAGAGCAAAGTACACAAAGCTTGGAAGATATCCGATATGTCATTAAATGAGGAACACAGGCACAGACCATAAGAGGAGAAAGAACAGTGAGGTCATTTAAGAAGAGAAGGGGACATTATGCTGCTGGAGCAGTAATCTGTAATTAGGAGTAGTTTTTACAATAGCATGAAAAACAAGATGAGTTTCTGCCTTTGTTTGTTTTCTACATTCTACTTTATCTTTTCTTTAAGAATCTTAATAGAAACCTCATCACACCGTATCATTTTTATTATTTATTTTAGTTTTAGTTATACACATTAGACCTGTTGGAATCCACAAAATAACTCTCATGAGGGACTATTTCAAACAAATGTGGTAAACTATAGTTTCTATATATATGGGACATCAGCATTTACATAGTTTATATAATGATGTGCAAACAGTTGAAACAATGACCCAATAATGATATTACTTAATCCAACACTACAACATGCAGACACTCAGCTCTAACAAGATTTTTTGTAGCATTTAGTATCCTTAAGCTTTTGTTATATTCACTAATACTTTTATAGCTATGGCTACATAAATGATAAAACCGATTAATTATCCCTTTCCTTCCATCCTACATACCAGTAGCAAGAAATCTACCCGATCTGCCAGTAGACATCAAAATGAATGGATCATTTTCAATGCTTACTGAGCCATATTCAAATCAACAACAAAAAGTGTATTTATTGCAACCAGAAACATTTACCTTGTGCTATTTTTAAATTGTTTCTGGTGAAACTATTATAAATAAGCCACAAGGAAACTGCAAGATGGAAAACAGACTTTTTCACCACACATTCAGCACAAAATTAAACCCCAAAGTAAACCAGAACACCACATAAGACCTACACAATCATTGGGAAAATGCTGACGGAATGACACTTTCCACGAGGGGAATAAGCCACAAAGGGTTTTTACTACAGAAGATGGTCAATCACAGAGTTCTCTAAGCATGTTAAAGGAAAATTTGGGGGGATAAAAAAGACTGAGGTTTCTTTTATATTGTTTATAAGTAACACTATAAATAAACTAAACCCTGAACCACAGAACCAGCAGCAAACCGCAAGCATTACAAAACTAAAATACATCAGTATGTGTGCAAGAAGTTTAAGAGACAAGTTTCCCCTTTTCAGCTGAATTACTGAAATTAATTAATCTTTCAACAATTTTACATTTTGTTGAAATTAACCTGAATACGTTTACAACTAGTGCATATGTCAACAAGGCAGCTGGCAATTTGAACCACCCTTTAAGATGGCAACCAGGTTGAGGGGGATCTGAGCAGTCACAAATTTCGCTATGATGTGAAATTGGCATCTTTGTTAGTTTTTCTGTTATTTTCACTCTCTTTTTACATATGTTTTAATGTTTTTTCCCCATTGACAGCGATTGCTGCCTTGTATTAAAAACATTTTCACTAACATACTTATCTTGCAAGATAAAATCTTTGGGATAAAACAAGTCAACATCACATTAGTTATTCATTAGTGTGTTACAACCACACAAATATGTGGCTGTAACACAGATTAGTGTTATCAAAATAGAAGAAAGCATTAAACCCACTCTGCTAAATTGAATCTGTTTATATGTCAGTGAAACCATCTGATGCAAAAGATGCACTATATAATGCAACAATAAAAAAGAATGCTTTAGGCAAAAGCTGTTTAGTATTTACACAGCATTTCTTTTCCATTAAATAATCCCCCTTTCAAGTTTTGCTCTTGTCCTCTGTGTTGTCCCCTCTTCCCCAAGACCCCCTGCTCCCATCAAAACAACCAGATGCTGCAAACTTCAGATAAACAGCTGCAGCTCGAAGTCAGTCCCTCCCCCAAAGACCCAGAGGTGTACAAACAGTCCCATCCCATGTAGTTATGTACTGTATATCAGTTGTAACTCTGACAAACAGCAGAAACAGAGATGTACCTTTCAACATCTTCTAACACTGCCTAAAAATACTTCTTTGTGCCTGCCCTTCTTTTTGAAAATCAGTCATCTGAAGATATTTTGGTCAGAATGCTCTGTTTGCAGTGACAAAGTAGTGATTAAACACACTGATGTACTATCTACAACCTCACACTGAATCTCTATATTAGGAACAGGGCTAAATATAAAATACTAGAATTCCTTTTTTCTCTCTATTTCAGTGAGCTTGGTGTGTTTAAGTTGTTTTAGTTTGAGTATGTAAAGGCACGACATACAAGTAGGACAAGGTGTGTTTGAAAAGCCAAAATGAACAACAACTGCTAAAGGAAAGCAGTTTTAATTATCTTAACTTTATGCTTCAGAACAAGTGAGAAATGGAAAATGAGTACTATTAATTACAGTAATTAACTAAAAAAATTAAGTTTTAGCTTATATGAAGTGCCGAAATAGGGTGAGATACTGATCACCAGAACGGTACATTAGTCTGACATGATTATCTTTATGAGATGTGTTCTCTATCACTTGGAGCTTTTTAGGACACCTTTACAAATAGTGAATCAATTAAATAAGACATATTTTACTACATGAAGTAAGCTATAAAAAAAAATCTAAAAAACCACCATGTTGTCTTCAATGAGAACCATTACTCACAGGCAAAGACAACATGAAACAGTGGTTAGCTTTCCTAAGAGTGGTCAGTTTACTAAAATACACAAAAGAACCAAGAAAATCATCTAAAGCACTACAGGTGCTACTTGCTTCAATGGGGATCAGTGTTTATGGTTTGAGGAGGGGTTAGGGAGTAATAGACGAAACCATTAGCTTAGCCTTGTCTGTCACTCAAAACATTTCTGCAGTCAAGTCTGGACAAAGAATGCTTTTGTGATGGGGATTGAAACAAGAAAAATGTACTAACAGAAATAACTGTGGAAAACATATTTTTTATTTGATCATGAATACAAATAAAAATAAAAATTAAGGCTGCACAATAGTTGGATATAATCTGATAATGATATTGCAGTACCAACATTATCGCCATTGCAACGTTTTCTAATATTGTGCAGCCCTAGTATTAATAAAATATTACATCATCTTTGAAGCTGTATAAAATTCTTACATTTACCATATTAAACCTAGACTTGGACTAGGTTATTACCTCAAAGCTGTTTTGCAATGTGGCTCTGTGTTCAAACAGAACTAAACTATGTAATTGTCAAAAAAAAAAAAAACAGTAAAACATCAGTTAACAAGTAACTATCCTCTGGTATCTTCATAAGTTCCTTGCAAAGATACCAAATGCATGGACTTTGCTGAGAGATGCATTCTTTATATTTCCTCTGCATTTGAAAATACATCAAATCTAGATATAGATGTATGTTTGACTGAAACAGCTGCAAAACGCTGCTGTTCTTTAAACCTCTTTACACCACCTCAGTCAGTCAGTGCTGGGATCTTCTTTCCTTACACACTGTGACTAACTGAGAACACCAGAACTGGAGCAGACTTCAAATATCTTAACAGTGACGATAATAACAAATGGGGAAAGGTGGTTCCTGCAAAGCTGCTTTGATTTAGATAAGGCTTTCTTCCATCTGACGAAACCTGCAAATTTATGACCGAGAATCAAGGAGCCAGTGTGGGCACTGGGACAAATCCCAAACACACTGTTACACAGAGATAATAAGGGTGTTTGACTGTTTGTCTTCACTTGTTCAAAGTCATCAGTCTTGTGATGGGATTTCACTTTTTCACCACATTTAAGGTGAAAAAGGGGGAAAAGGTTCTGTGGATCCAAAGTTGCATTTCATTTTAATTTGTGGCACACTAGTTTAATTCCACCATTTAAATCAAGTGTGGTATGTATCTTTTGTAGAAACAAAACAAACCTGACAAACAAAACAGGCCTGAAGTCTTTAACTCATGGAGTTGGATTTATTTGAGATGCACCAGTGGAAATAGAAGAGAATTAAAAAGGAGGTAAATGGAATGGGAAAACATACATGTCTTAAAAGCTTGTAATACAACAGTGAAGGTAACTGAGCCTGACCATTAACCCTGAGGAAGGAAGAGCTGACCAAGCTAAATTACCGGCAATGAAGGTTGTGGGTTTAATAATGGCTTAGCTCTGATGGGAAAACATCCTAATAAGAAACATCAGTGCAGACAAACATAAACTGTTAAACATTATTCTCACTTGAACAGAAAGGTTACCCAAAAGACAATTTGACCAAATATTCACCAGACTAAATATACTTTGTTAGCAACCTATCAATGCTAACACAAAGCAATTTGAAAAACATGATTGTTTTTTTTTCTCAGGTCTCCAACTGATTTTATGGTCTTCAATCAGCAGCATTATCCGGCCTGGACTATATAGCACAATCGCTATTTTACTATGCTATTTTAAACAAGTGGATGCCCATGTAAAGTTGAATCCACCATTTATTTTTAGATGATTTAAAAAAAAGGATTTAGTGTTTGTTTGTAGGTAGAGTCAAACAACACTTCATTCACATTTCCATCTAAATTTTGCTAAGAAAGTTTTTGTACCACAGTTCACTGAAGGTTTTTTTTTACATTTTACTTTTTTTTACTTTTTAAACTAGTCTATTTTATGTTCCTTTAAAAGTTTTTTAGTCATTAACTCAACACTTATTTCTCTCAGATCACAATTATTATATCCATTGAAAGTAAAACTCAATAAAATCCTCAATAATACATTTAAATGGATTTTACTGTTAGAATTCATTTTATTATTCAAAAAGTACACCAATGAGGCATAACACCATGACAACTGAACTAATTAGCACATATCATCTTTATCTTGGTAATTATTATGGTGGTGCAGCAAGAGGATAGTTTCCAGAGTTGGTGTTGAGAAGCAGGAAAAATGGGCCAGCATTTAAATAGGACCAAACGAATATAATATAAAAATCTTTCTATATGCTTTACAAACAGCAGGAATGTTATTTGAACTAAACAACAGAGATGTAAACACCTATTGAGTATGTTTGGTATAATGACTCATGGCTGCTAAGAAGAAGGATCATTTTGCATATTAGATTTAGCAACAGCTTCATGCATGGGGTGGGTGACATTGTCTAGCAGCGATGTTATTTTACCCACACTTCTTCTGTCTCTTGCCATCTGCATTGAGAGATGGCTTTCCTGATGAGCTTATCTAGCCATTTCCTCTCAGCTGTAGATAAGGTGCTGCTCCAACAAGAATGCCACCACAGAATCAAAAAACATCTTTAGCAACACTCAAAATGATCTGCCTTTTGCAGTGCATGGGCTGGATTACAATGGTTAAATGTGAGGAGGGAGGGCTTATCCGTTTGGTCCAGCACTGAATGGGTCAACAAACTGGGAAGAATCTGATGTGGACCAAGTGAACACATTTTCTTCAAACCATGTAGATGGTATGTAGATCCTAGTAATATTTGCACATTTACCAGGATGCACTATGGTCAGAAGGCAAGCAAGTGGAGAAAGGGTAGTGCATTGGTCAGTGAGAAGAAGCCTGGCACCCTGCCATCCTTGTGCTTGTTGCCTTCATGTGTACCAGATAAATAAACATCTCTGCACCCTATCATGGAAATACTATTTGTTGACATGTGACCTTTTTAGCAGGATGATATACCCTCTGTACCAAAGAAATGGTGAGAAGCACAACAACAACTTTGAACCATCACAAACTGAACATATGTAGGACATGCTGGACAGGCAAGTCAGATCCATGGAGGACACACCTCATTTTACAGAATTTAAAAGGTTTTGTGGCAAACATCTTGGCGCAAAATACCACAGCACATCTTCTGGAAACTAGCGTGAGTCCAAATCTTGGCAGGTCTGGGTGGTTTCAGCAACAAGACAGAGACTGCCCACTGGAATAGAGGAGGTCATCGAGTCAGTCTATTTGGATAACATTCCAAAATGATTTTTAGCAGTACCAATAATAATAATAATAATAATAATAATAATATCACAATTCACAAAAATGAAACCGAACGTTTGCCTGCATACATTTGGTATGCAGGCAAACCGTTACTTCTGTTGCTTAACAAAATAACAACCGTGGAATATCGCAATGACCTAAATAACCAAACATAATAAAACACATTAAACTACATTTTATCTTGCATCATCATCAACAGACTATTTAATAATATATTATTTTACAACATAGTATGAATTACAAGTAGGTATCTGTTATATAAAAGTGATCAAAATGGAATGAGGCTTTTATGGCCATATTAAAGATCAGTAGTTAATCTATCTGCACTAGAAATGCTTTAATGTCCCCCTGTCCAACTCTAACCTGACCAGTGTTTACAAAACCAAATCACAAATCACCGCCTAAGCTTTGTGTACTGGAACAGATATGACTAACAGTTCTCCGAGGATGTTCCAGAAAAAAAGTGCCTCATGTCGGCTCACATCATGGCCCTAAATTTCATCTCCAACTTTATGTGTATTTATTACAGAATTCCCTCCTCATGGTAGACTTTCTCTTCATCCTCTGCTTCCCTGCTATTTTTTTTCCATAAAGTAAGCCGTGATCTTGCCAGAGAAATGTAGACATTAGAGGCTTTTACAGTCTGAGCAAATTAATCTCTTGCAGCACTGTAGCAACAGCCTGGCAACTCATTAAATATTAACAAGCCATGTCCTGCCAATAGAAAGTCTTCACAGCCTCATGCACTTTTAACAGCATGAGTGGTGTGCTGTGTAAGAACAAGGGATAAGTTAAAGTAAAGTGGCTTTTCTGTAGCACTTACTGCACCATTGTGTTACATTAGCAACAATAACACACTGGCTGAAGCTGGTTTGTAACAGCCGAATGTTTTACATACAGTAAGCATGCTTACAGATTAAACAGCAGGCGGTGTAAACATTAGTCTCAGAATATCAGCTGATGATGGTGCATAAAATGTTTTACATACGGTTAGACTCTGCCAAGTCGGGTCAGCCTTAAGAGCTTGTGAGTAACCTATAAATGTCAAGATTTAGAAGCTAAGAGTAAAAGGTAATAGTGAGAGATGAGAAATCCTTATGTCAACGTTTTATGCTCACAAAATGAGCATAAAATATCTGATGAGGATTAAACAGACAAAATTACTTTAAAACATTTATTGGAGCTTGTAAGGACACCGTTTTCATGATAAGGTGTCTGGAAACCACTGCAAGAAACCCAAACTAAAACTAGAATCATGATTAATGTATATAAGAGGAAGTCTGTAATGATCTGAAATGTTCTCCAGATGTGAGACATTAGGAAGTTTGAGAGTTGCATGACTATTTAAAGCTAGTGACTTGCAAGTATTCTTAATATTCTTTCAACATCAAAATATTGCACATGCAGTTTTTAAGCCTCTGAAAGCTGTACTTCAAAGGTCTCACTACTTCAAAATGTTTCACATGAATACGTTTGTTGAATATTAGTCTTCAGTCAGGCAGCTGCAGTTGATCCAGAATGCTGCTGCTCACATTCTCACTTAAACTAGGAAAATAGAGAGCATCATGCCAGTTCTACAGCCCTTACACTTACTCCTTATAGCTCAGAAAATAGACTTAAATGTCTATTCTCCAAATCAACTTTTATTTATTTTTACTTATATACCATTTATTTAGGTTATCTACATGTATATCTCAAATGTATGTTCTGTACAAATGTTGACATGGCTTTACCTCATGCATTACAGCTTTTTGTCACACAGTTTGAATATAAAAGCATTTCAGAAACAACAGAACCCAGTGAAGTTGGAATACGAGCAGGGCCAAGGTGAGCATTGACTGATAGAATTGCTCAGCTTCACAAATCTGTGAACTATTTGCAATGTGAACATTGCAGATAGTCTCCTCTGCTCTGACTATCAGTGACGATATACTGCAGGATAGACAACTGTCAGACTGACTGCGGTGCTTGGGAAGAAGGAGCCCTTGCTCAGGACTGAGCAGGGCTGCAGTTGAACTGCAGAGAGTTGTCACCATAAAAGTTTCTAAAAACAGAAAAAAAGAACAAAAAATTGCTAGATTTGTCAGTTGTTGGCTTTCTGATGAAAAGTCACTGGAGATATCTGGAAAGCTACAGCTCTGCTCGCTTAACCCTTCCCCTCATCACCTGGTTGTGCCTCTTTGTGTCTCTTGGCTCTGCCCACTTTGCTTTAAGCTTGCAAACGGGGCTCAATTACACTTTAAAATACTTTTGTTAGTTTATAAATCAACCAACAGTGATATTTACAGGAACACAAATAGATTAACATTTTACAATTAAACATATCTGACCAGTGCTTTTCATAAGGAATAGACCTGTCAGTTGCACAACTAAAATAAGCCAGCTTCAGGCAAACAAATGCATGTAAACTCTGGTTTAATATTAACCTGGACGACCAATTTGTTCCAGTTTCAGGTCTACTAAAGCAGTGTTTTCCCAACCTTGGTCCTCAGGGCACACTGCCCTCTGTGTTTTAGATGTTTATCTGCTTCTAGACTCCTGATTCAGGTGATTGCAATGCAGCAAAACCCTGTTAATCAGTTATGAGGGAAACATCTAAAACATGCAGGCATTGAAAAATGTACTTCAAAAGTGAGGGAGACCATTAAGTGACTTATGGTTGTGCATAATCAGGAATCTTTAGCTGGTTGTTCTTTAAAAAAAACAACGATCAATAGATTATCTAGCTATTGCATAAAATCAGGTTAATTCTTATGTTGTAAAACACTAATCTTACTTTTCGTCAAAACGTAGATTTTTTATGTTCTTATTGATTACATTTTGTTTTCAGAAATGTAAATTTCAGAAACAGTCAATATTTACTCCTCTGCTCGATGCAATTAAAAATATATGCCCAATGTTGGTCTAATTTATTGGTTCAATATGTAATTTTATTTAATCTCTTTTACATTCCCTGTTTGTCCCATTTCCAGTTGTTTTAAACGTTATAGTTATTGCTCTAAGAGTAGACTTGGGAAAATTTATTTGATAAGCTATTTTTTTAAACAGACATGTTCTTTCCTTTTTAAAGAGTAACAAAGAGACTAAGATAAACTTATCTCTGAGGCTCTACTCTAACTCGACATCTTCTCAGTTTTCATGAGGAATCTTTGGGTATCGTAGTCAAAGGTGAAGTAAGTCCATAAGCGTAAATCCTTTAAGTACATTATTAATTTAATCCCCTTTGAGTCACAGTAAAAGGTTCAGTTTTTTCCAACATTGATGAAAGTCCATCTTGTCTGACTATTAAAAACCAAATAACATTTATTGTCTCATCTTGTGATTTGTCACATTTCATGACTTAAGGAAGGAGAGAAAAAAACCTTGTAGTATTCTTATCAAGTCTTTGACACAGCTTGTAAGGATTTATTGGCAAGCAGGCAGTTACAGTGCTTCCAAAAGGTATTCACATCACTTCACTTTTTCCACATTTTGCTATGTTGCAGCCTTATTCCAAACTGCATTAGATTTGTAACATAAGTAAGTGTGCATAACATGAAGCATTGCAATACTTGTTGGATGCACTGCATTTTCATTTAGTACTTATTGAGAACCATTGTTTGAGAATGGCAACTAATATGCTCTCAAGGACGGGTCCACTATAGAAAAGGTCTAAAAGTTTTCATATAACCTACTTATTTACCTCAAAAACACCCCCAACATTACTTATTTAACATAAAGATACCTGGAAGAAATTGCATGCATCACTCAAATGTATCTAGTCTGAAAAAGCTAAAATAATTGCAACTATATAGCTTTATCTACAGATCATTACAATCAGTCAAAAATAAAATTACACTTGTGTCACTTTTCAAAGTCCAAGTGGAGTTATCTTGTTTCTGTTTTTATTGTATCCACTGAGAAACACCCCAATTATTTTCTCGCATTACATACAATGATGATACAATGATGAAAGATCTCCATGGAAAATATTCAGCTAGTGATTTGATGCAACATGCATCCTTAAATAAAACCCAGTCTTGAACCTCATTGTTAAATATTAGGCTTAAGAGAAATGCTTCTAGGCAACTAAAAAGTTTAGTTAAAATCAATAATTTCTCAATTCCTTACATGTTAACTTTAGACAAAATTAACATTAGCATTTGATCATTATCAGCGATAACAAATATTATTGATTAATTTAGTGACGTAAAGGTTGGAGTGCAGTTTGAGTCGCCCTTAACAGGATAAATGCTTACACTCCTAAAATCTTGAATTATTATAGGGATACTGCTAATAATGACTTCTCAAACCTCTCCCCTAGGAGTAAGGAAGATGACAAAACCAAGAAAATTGTGGCATGAGTAAGGGGAAAAGACAGACACAACTGAGGATTGTTTGTATAAATTCTACTCTGTATCATCAGTGAACGCCCCAACTCTCTGGAATCCATGGTATGCAGAGAGCTGGCCTGGTTTCCTTTATTTGAGTTCGGGTTCAAGGCAGGACTCAGGATGTCAAATCATCCATTTGTCACAAAGAAGAGAAAAACTCCTGGATAAAAGCTTCCAAAGTAGCTTTTATCTAGCAGTGGATCTTTTCAAACTTATATATTTTTACATTTTTGTGGGACCTTTCAGTTTTAAGAGCAGACACTAGTTATGTCAATAAGTATATACCATGGAATGCTACGTGATGCACAGCTTTCACAACTCATAAAAACCACGAAACGACAGAGGCGATAATAAAAGTTCATGATAAAGAAAAAAGTCAACATGTTTCATAACACTCCCTCTTTGGACTTTAACCTGACTATCATGAATTTGGCTTGTGTGAATACAATAGAAAATATTTAATGAAATGTGACAGCAGCTAAGAAGGAAATGTTATTCTCTCATATTTTAAGTTAGCTATTAAAAAAATTCTATATGATTTTATTTAATTTTGATTTTTTTCCTCAAATAACGGAGCGATCAAAAAGAGAGCAATTAAAGACCATGTTTTTACTCAATGATTTTTATTTTTATTTTACGGAATCTCACAACAGTCCATGCCTAAAGGAGTGTCCTAGTGACAGAAAAGAAAATAATGTATGTATCAGAAACTACCATTGCACCACAAAATCTTTGAAGATTTGAGTAATAATAGTAGTTTGATCATTTATTTTTGTTAATAACACACCCCCAATATGGAGTCTGAATCCTGAACAGAAGACTTCAAGATAAAATCCACAAATCAATCAGGTGGCAGACTGTTTTATTTTCTCTATATATAATCAAAGTCACAACTATGCAAGCAATCTGAATATCTGGTCAAACTCCAAACACGCAGCAAATCACAAAATATTAAAGTCAGTACAACAAGGCCACACAATTCTATGCCGCTTTTCAGTCTGCATTTATCTTCCAGAGAAACACACCTGTGAGGCACCACAGCACTAAGCTGCCTACTTGCACACATTTATACCATTTCCACCTAAAGCAGTCAGGTGGTGCAGGCCAATGTAACATGAGCCACATCTGTTTGGAAAAGAAAGGATAGCGATCAGATCAGTCTCGCCGATCTGTCATCTGGTCTGGGACAGCGTGGATAGTTAAACCCTTCCTGGTTGTGCACTGGAGCCTTGCAGATTTCCAAGCACAAAGGAGGTCTTGTGAGCCGCTGATACAGTCAAAGCATATCCCCCTCTTTTAATTAGAGAAGCAAAATCTGCTGACTCATGCAAGAAACCGATGACAGGTGGACAAGGATATCCTTTATGTCACTGCTCAGAGCTTTGCTGCTTTCTTGAGAAGCTTTTCAATTGAAGGAAAGAATATTTAGACAACTGTAAGTGGATACTAAAATTAAATTATGCGAGAAGCTTGGTCTGGATAAATGGTACAATCATGCAACAGTGTTAGTTCGATACTTTGGGGACAGGTGGTGAAACTTCAGTTCCAGGGGTCAAATATTCTTTGTGGACATGACTTACAAAGACAAAGATGCTGCACTGAGTGTTAACAGCAGTTATATAACATGGTTAATGATTTTCGCAATGGGAGTCACTGCTTGCCTTATCAAATACAGCAAAAGTTCCTGTGAGAAACTCCATTTGAATAAGCACAACACATAAGAAGTGAAATACTGGAAACAGAAAGCCTAAGCTGTAAAGTAAAGCTATTCAGCAGACTTTTCAGCATATAATTAATCAAACCCCCTTTAAATAAAGTTCATCATTGATAAAACAGATTACTGTCATCTGTTTTTCTGATTGTCCTGGAAATTGTGAAATTTAGATTTAAACGAGATGAACTCTACCGTCATGAACAAGTTTCAACTCCCAGAAATCACATCATATATGAGGAGATTAATCAAAAAAATTGTTTTAAATACATGTTCTTTCAGATTTGTATTTTTCTTGTTTTATCCCTGCATTTGGAAATTTTTAATCAGATTTTGCTTTCTTATGGAGTGATCTACCTTAAAGCAGTTGAACTCTTGTCACAAATCTTACAAAATTATTCCCACCAAATTTCAATGAAAGCATATAAACATGTTAATGCTTTCAAGTAAGATACTTTTAAGCAACAACATTGTTTCCTGCAGAAGTGCAGTACCACCCACTTCTTCAGAAAAACATTATGAAAATAACTGGGAGGGAGAGAGAGTTACAAGGCCGTAGATATGAACAGAACTGAATAAGAATTAAAAATTAAAACCGGAGAAATAAAGTACTGTAGACAAAGTACTACAGCGTCACTGTGTGTTTCTGCCTCACTTGTCTTGATTTTTTTGGTTACTGGAAACCCAAGCATAAAATATGAACCAAAGGAACTGAGAGGAAAACTGACATCTGGAATGCACATAATGCACTGAATACCGAGGAGGAATGATAAAGAAACATAGGGCTGCACAAAATGTCTATTCACAGCCCTAACTGTAATATATGATAGACGCCTAATACAGGGTGGCTATCATGTGTTCTAGGTGCTATGCAATAAGACTGCTGACAAAAAATATACCTGACCACCCTTTATGTCATTTATAGTAACAGTATTAAATATGAGTTATGGGTCAAATAAACTAACTTAAATATATTTAAACAGTCCTAAGAAAAAGTAAATTGATAGAACTTACGAGTTGCAAAAATTTGACCTTGATAAATGGCCTCAACAGTACAACAGTACAATTAAATAACACTATTGGAATGTTATACTTTTCTCAACTTCTGCAGCCTATCTTAGATGAGTAAGAGGTGTGTGCTGCAGCTGTGTGAGAAGCAAATTGAGGAGCTGATGGAAATTTTGCCAAATTGATGCACAACAAAAAGAGAAGGGATGCAAGGGGACCAGAGAAAAAGTACAGCAATATCAGTGCATAGCAAACAGTAATCCACTTTGCATATAGACAGACAGTTTGACAGATCATGACATCACCACACAGAGGAGAATCCATTTTGGTTCGAGGTTCAACTCAGGTTCAAACACATAATGCTGAAGCCCTTGCAAGTGAAAAACAACTTGAATGTTTCAGATCTCTCAGAAATCTCTTGTCTGCTATAACATTTACCAACAGCAGATTATTAGCTCAATCGTTGACCCTTGTGTGAAGCAACTGACCCAAATACACACAAAGCAAATTTAGAAAACTTTTTCTTCTGAGCGCTTTTTAACAACTATATGCTTAGAAAATTGTGCAGTGGAAACCTTACCACGCTGTGTTTTACAATCAGTGCATATTTTACTAGTGAAAAAAAGGCACACATAGACCACAGAACAGTATCTTTAAGGCTGTGTTCTCCCTCTGGGCATCTAACAGACAGATGCACATGCAGCAGGCTGGAAGCAATAGGTCAAGCTGCCTCAGTACACAAGCAGGAACTGGACAGTAACAACCACCCCCAGTTAGATGTGTCTTGCTGTGATGGGCAACAGTTTACCCTCACGTCATGCAGTAAAAACAAAAAAAAAAGTGAAAAGTTCCAAGCAAAATCAAGCTCTGAGCAGACCATCTATTGAAGGCAACATTCATAGATGTCACTAAAGCTGACTGATATTTCAAAATGCATGCAACATCAGAAAATAAGATTAAAGCTTTTAGTCCAAATGACACAAACTGCACAAAAACACATATGCTGTAACATGCTGTCAGCCACTAGCAGAGAAATTTCCAGATACTCATGGTCTGTCTTAAATCACAAATCACTGCGGTGAATTGCTTCGACACAATTATTGCTTTAATAATGGAGTAAGTGTTCTCAGCTGTAACCCTTTAAGTATGACCCACTGCGATTTTGGCAATGTTGAACAAATGAGGGCAGGATGACTGTCAGAGCAGCTTCATTGTCAAAGCTTATTTACTCCAGGCTGCCATGGAGGGAGGAGCAGCAGTAGTAGCACTTCTCTGCTTTACTCACATCATAAACAGTTTGTAAATCATAATACTGTGCTATTTGCGACAACGCAACCAAAAACATATTCTCTTAGGATTTCACAACTATTATGTGTGACTGCCTCTGGGCCAGGAAGAGCAATGAATGCATGAGATACAATTAATTTAGATTTGTATCTAAATGATACAAAGAGAATGAGGAGTTACAAGTGCACTAGAATAAATAAACAAAAAGCAACTAATGAAGATGTTACAACCAAATATGTATAATGATGTTGTGTCAGTAACAACTGGAAATCTGTCATGGGATTCACAGAACAGATTGCTACAAAAGTAATTTTGACAGGAATATGTCAAATGGTTATGTTGCCACTTCTTGGCAGCAGAACAGCAACTAAGTAAAAACATCTCCCTCACTCCTACCTGACACAGAAAACATCAATGAGCTCTGTGAATGTAATCAGGAGTAAGGAGGTTGACTTCTCTTTCATACTTTTTCATTTGATACATTTGTGCCCTAAGAGTACTAAATAACACAGATATCTTAAGCTTGCTAATATCAGCAGTTTGCTGATATAAACAAACTGCTGAGTAACCTTCCTTTGTAGCCATTCCCCAGGAATGATTTGTGACAATAAGTAATTTTAGCTACTATTTTTTCCTTTGTGTCTGAGCCAAATAAAGATAAGCGATTGGTTTCAGATGCAATCCAACAGTAGATCAGTATTTTCTTTTGTCTTACATTTCACATGTTTTTGGCATTAGCTTAATGTGGCTGCTGGTCACTTAAACTAATAAAGTTTAAGTGACAGAATAGATGATGTCTTCAGAAAATTGTTCTGTCTGTGACATCACTGTAGTGCAGTTAGACTCTCACCAGTGAAACAGAAACAAAATGAGTCTTACACAGCTGCTACATGGCTCTAAACATAAACCAGCCTATTCCGATTAAAGAGTTATGCTCGTACATGTCTCTGCACATTGTTGTAACAATGATCAGCTGAAATAAGAGAAGAAAACTGTCAAATTGAAGTGCAACAAATGAGTTTTTATCACAGTTTTGTTACTTGCTATTTTGTGATTTACAGGAATGATTGGCTTGCCACACAGCACTTTTAAATCCCTCCATATGGTGCCAATTTATTAAATCTCCAGATATTCTCAAACCCATTGTATAAATCTCTTAAATTCTTTATGAACTTAAATTCGAGCTTTAGACTTTGCGATCACTCATGTCCTTTTGGCTGGACATTGTGTTATCCAATGATGCCAGATAACAGCATTCCAGACATAACATCACCATTAATTGGGAACTTTAGGCCACATTCTGGGAAGATTTTAGTGCTGTTTTTTATTACCATTTCTTGATTTTGACCATGGAAGGGAAAATTACCAACCATGAGCTACCTCCTTGAAGACATCTGAAGAAGAAGAGTTTTCAAAAGTTACATAAAAACAGCTGGATTGATTTATTCATGTTTTGTTTCTTTGTTGTTTTTAATAGGACCTAGATGATAAGCAATATATGAAACATATGCTTCCTAGATTCTAGGTGGCTTTTTATTTACATGTGTCACCAAAAAATGTGTTCCCCATCAAAACTTTCTGGAGGCGCCCCTGGATTCATGCCGGTGATTTCTACGTCATGACTTACCTTGACGAACAGTTTTTAACCTGACAAGTCCTTTGCAGCAATTGATTACAGTGTAGATGTCATAAAGCGGTAATCCAGACACTGACAGCCCCTCAACTTCTAGAAGCAGTTCTCCCTCAGTCAGTTTCCCGTCCTGATAAACCACAGCATCCTCTCTGATCTGTCCAATGTATGCAAACTCTCCATTCTCCGCTCCACCGTGCAGCTCCACGTTCAGCTCATCGTTCTCGTCCCGGATGACCGCGCACTCGTTCACTTTTGTTATCCAGTGGTTCTTCTTCTGAATGACTTTTGACATGGTGGTTAGGCTCCAAAGAAAACCCGTAAATTCCGAGGAGTGGGAAGAGAATGAGTCGATTCATAGCACGGAGGACATCCCACGCGAAAAAACTTCATGTCCTTTGAGTCCAACTTCGAACATGTTTACTCTTAAACTTGGACATGCTGCGCCTCGCTCACGAATACATCCTGCATGGATCAAAATCCAGACTTCGACAGCTTCTGTTGTTTCCGCATCTTTATCAGCAGCACACTCTCTTATCGCTCTTATTCCTCGTAATTGGATCTAATCCCTCCCCGTAGAATTATGTCTAGATTTATCTCACAGTTCCGCCTCTTTCATTAGAACAACACAATGTTTGTTTTCCTTTCAAAACTTTCTGTTTTAGGGAGAAGGGAGGAAATAACTTCTATCACTAAGCTTCTGTGTATGACAGCCAGCGGCGCCTTTAAGCAGGTAACGCTTCAAGTTCCCTCTGTGCGGTGGGGATGGAGAAACAGAGGGGGAAGGCGCATGCGTCACGCTAAGACTCCACGAGGAAAACTCCAAGCCAACCCCAAACCTGCCGGGTCCTGAAGCTCCTCCCGTCGGTCAGCTCTGGTTTCAGGGCGGATTACTGCGATCCGTGCGTCTAATCCTACGGGAACTCCGGCAGGCTGTTGTCCTGACCCGCAAAACAAAGAAACGCGGACAGGAAGCGCCTTCCTGTGTGTGCGCTAGCTGCTGCTTTATGGAGGTTGTTAAGGTGCAAACTCCAAACCCGCCCATTTAGTCCAGCACCGTCATGAAGCGAGTCATAAACAACAATTACTTTTCATCCGGGAAAGATAAGCTTCAGTGGGGATCCTGGAGTGGAAACTCTCTTTATAGTTAATATAACTGAAATCATAACTATTACTGTAATTTAACATTTTTGTTAAACTTTCATTTGCAAAAAATTACAATAATTGTATTTTCAAAAAATTTTAAGGGCTCATATTGCTTTCATCAGAATAATTACACTACTCTATATTTAATAATAATAATAATAATATACACCTTTTATGTGTCCATATTTCAATTATGCAGAATAAATGTATGAAGTAACAGAGCATATATTTCAAATAGGATTATAAATGGGCTTATGACCTTCATAAGAAATAAGAAATTATTTCCCATTTTTAAATTAAAATTATGAGCAAGTATTACAACTTTTATTGATATTTCTATACTTAGATAAGAAAAATTCCTAAATCATTCATAAGCTCATACTATGGTCTAAACAGGAGATAGGAATGTGGACTGACTGTAGAAAGTAAATAAGAGACTGATTATTTATCCTTTTTTTAATTCATATGAATATTATGTAAACTGATACAAATGTTGATAAAGTTCTGCCAAAAAATCTAAAATTCTAATGTCAGTAAAAGTCATTTACCATGGTGGGAAACAGTATATGTCTGATTTTTGGCGCTCGTATTTGTTTAAACCTCGCTAAATTCACCTTACACACATTAATTTTAGCCAAAATAAAAGTGCAAAAATGTACCAAGAGGACATGTAAACACCTTATAAATAAGATAATAGTTCTTTAAAAATATGAGATTTTATTATTTTAAACATTCACATTTTTCCCTTAGCAAAAGATTGACTTACTGTACATCTTTTTTTTCACAAGAGGAACAGCTTTTTGCAGTGTCTTTCATTTGGCTGTCTTTTGATATTCATTGATTAACATTCACTCTATTGCCTCACTATAATTAATGATTACTATGATTAACTTGGGCTGAACATTTTGACTTCTGGTGGAGAGAAACAAACTTAAAATCCACCCAATACATAACTTAGCTAATGTCAGAGCTTCACCATGACATTGTATCATACATTTAGTTTAAATTGAAGCAGAAGATGCATGAAAACTGCCTAATGAGGAATAGTCAAATCAGTCCAGTATGATGAAATTAAAGTATGAAGAATTGGCACAGCTGATAAGATGACATGGGTGTATTTTTGCAATAGTGTGTTTGCAAATAGCTGTACGAAACAATATACTTTTAATATTTTCATTGTCTATCAAAAATACCCGCCAATTTTCTCGCTTTATATGTATAAAAGCTTAACTTTAGAAATGTCCAAAAGATCATCAACAGAGGAGGGTTCATTCTTCTTCACGGAAACCTTTCTCCACTGTGGAAGAAGAGGATTATCCAAAGAGAGGAAATCATCCACAAACAAAGAGACAGGCATAGTACAGACATGAATCACAATTTCCTTTTCCCACCAGGTCTGAAAAACACACAGAGCTCTCAAGATTATTGAACCATTACAAACATTTTTTTCATTCGAGTTTAAAATAACTAATTTTTTTCCCCTGAAGACACAAAGCCTTGAAGTGGAGTTCACATTTTAAAGGTCAATTTTTTTTTTCTGTTTTTCTTTTTCTGACCAGTCCAATTTAATTGTGGACAAAAAAAATTCCTTGCCATTGGCAAGCAATATATCCAATTGAATTATCCAGAGCAGTGCAAATAACAAGTCTGTGTTGTCTGGACAGAGCCAGGAGGGATCAGGTGAGAAACACATGCCACTGCAAAGGAAAACAGGCTGTATGTGTGCTTCCTGCCAGTTCAGATAAAGTACAGTAACTGGCACTCAACCACTGTGAGGGCGGTGACCTGGATAACAGAACATAAAATGAACCTTTCCATCCCATTTCACAGATAACTTTTAGTATACCTCCACTCTGATCACGTTACACCTCGTGGGAAACTATTTCTCTGAGTTTATATTTTATCCTTTTAAACATCAGATTTACATCAGGTTCATTTTGGCTCTATATCTATGTCCAGCCTTTTTTTTCCCAACAAGCACGTCACTCTCTTATTTGCTCTGTGCCGCAAAGCAAAGTGGGCTTTGTTGCCTGTCACGTCACATGACATTTTTGTTGAGCAAAAGTAATGGCTGCAGGCCGGGAACGTCACAAATGCTGGACACTGATGTACTCTGACTGATGAGATGCAGACTGTTTCCAAGCCTGTGAACAACTAAAAATTTAACATGCAAGAATTGCTTTCATCTTTCAAATTTCAATAACATAGAGAAATCAGTGGCTTAGTAATTATAATTTAACAATTTAATAATTTTATCTTTGAAAGACTTGATTATTGCAGCTCCATAATTTAGTTTTTAAGTTGATGTCTTTAATTGTTAAGATGGAACATGTTTGAAATTATGTAAACAGCAAAGACAATACAGGCAATATGACAACAAAGAAAGAAAAACATAATGAGAAACAATTGAAATTCCTAGTATGAGGCCAACAACACAAAAATATTTTATAGTCACATTTCATTCAAATCAAACTCATATTTTTTAAATAATAAAATTGTTTAAAACATAAAAGCTCTCTCCACATGCACAAATTAAATATGTTGTGTAATTAATCAGATTTTTTTTTTTTATCAACTGAAAACAGCTATTTATTTCTTTTAAAAAATAGGTCTGTCATTTAATCTGTCCTATCATTAATGGAAAATAGCTATCAGAAATTTGCTGTCATAAAACCGACATATTAGTTAATAACTAAATAATTTTTGATCATTTTAATAGTCCCCAACTTCAAAGATCAAAACAAGAAAGATTGTAATTGACCAATAAATGATACATCTACCACTTAAGGTATACTTTTTTATGTGTTCCACAATATTACATTCAAGAAAGGAATGCTGTTCTTGAGCCTCTTTGCTATAATAAATGAGAAAATAACTCTCCACTCAGTGGTACATAAAGGCCACTCTGCAGAAATGATTCTCAGATCAACAAACATCAAGTACTGTTTGACGAGGGCTGTGCTTGTTCTCATGAGCTGCGGTTATTGAGCTGCAAAATGTCAGGAATGCCATCAGTTCACAGTATAAACACAGCAGGTGAATATTAACCAGCAACTCAAACACTTGATTCTTATCATGCATGCTGCATTACAGCTTTCAGGGTGGTGACGAACACAACACAGTCAAAAAGTGGTTTCACTGATTCTTATTATTCACTTTGAAACCATTTTTTATTTCTAGTGATTAGTCATGTAGTACAAAATCTTTAAAAAATAACAACTATACAGCAAAGGTTAATCTGAATTTTATGTTAGCACATCATTGATATTGATCAAGTCAAACAACATAAAATTTCTTAACTTTACTGGGCTGGTCTGTTTGTTTCACAGACACAACCTCTTCATTAATGCTTTGTGGTATCGTCAGCTACTTTATAGATGCTTTTCAGATGAGAAAAGACAATGTTTTAACAAAAATAAATGTGACTTGCTGATCATTTTCTAATTTTAAGTTAGTACAGGAGATATCTGCCAGCAGAGCTGTGAGCTGAGTCCTTCAAAAGGAAAGCGACTTCACTGAAATTTGACCTGATCTTGTGAGGAATGTGCCTGGAAGAACTAAAAGAACACTTTTTGTTGAAAACACATACTCCCAGTAAAAAAAAAAAAAGAGACTAATTTTGTACTCATTGGTAGGTTAAAAAGTTATGTTTTTCCTTTGAAATAAAACTAATATTATAACAACTATTTGTCATAAAACAGTATGCCTAGAATACTAAAAACGTCTTAAGCTTTTTATGTCAAAAGTTTTTATGTTTTTATTTAACAAGGACTCTAATCGAGGAAGCATTTTCAATCTGACTATCAATAAACTTCCTCCAGTACTTAAATGCATATAGAGGAGACAGGAAACAAGCAGACAAGACATAGAAATAGCTAAGTGCAAATAAAAACGCGTCTTTCCAAAGTAAATGCCTTTCATCTAGTGAAGTGAAAAATGAATCTTTACAGGGAACGGTTGTCTATCCAGACTGAGATGAAGAATCCAAAGGCTTATCACTTGACAGTTTTGCCCCACTGCATGGAAAAAAGGGCAAAGAAGTGAGAGAAACAAGATGACACATTAACATTAAGCATGCTCAATTTTGGGAAAACATGCAATTTCCCCATTTTCTTTTCATCCCTTTCTGTCATCATGATGTTCTCACAACCCTCCAAGATATTTGGCATCTCTGACTGTAAAATCCAAATCAGGTGTTGAATCAAATATGGTGAAAGTCTATTGAACTGGCCAAATATAGTCATGTAAAAAAATTTGCATACCATATTTAACATTTAGCTTTTTCAAAAGAAATGTTGAGCTATATGAACATGTAATCTCTTTTCATTTAGAGAAAGTTTTCATTATGGCTAAACACTGAAGCATACTTTGCTTTTCTCACAAAAGATATTAATACTGAAATGGACTGTACAGTGGTGTTGCAAGTAGTACTGCTATCTTGGGTCAAGAAGGTCTTGGGTTCAAATCCTGACCAAGGGGCTTTCTCCATTGGGTTTGCATCTTCTTCCTGTGTAGGCATGTGTTTTCTCCAGGTTCTCCAGTTTCCTCCCACAGACCAAAAACATGGTTGCTAGTTTACATGATCAGCTGTACTTAGGTGTGAGTGTGTGTGAATGGCTGTTTGTCCTGTGTTGCCTTATGATACCGGCCTGTTCATAGTGTAGCTCAACCCTTACCCAAAGGCAACATAACAGAAAACTATGAAAATACAGTGAACTTTTCATTTTAAGCCATATTTCTGGTAAAACTGGGAAAATTAATGTTCAGCTCCTCTGGGAAATATTTGGGTTTTAACTCGTCCCTCGAGTTTATCCTTTGTCTGCCTACTGGGAAAGGTCAGCGGTTTGATGTCTGCTTATGCATGTGATGAAGATTATTTCAGTTCATTTGAACAACTTCAAAAAGATTTGAAGTTACTAATGCAAAAGATTTCCAAAACAACAGGTTGTTGAAATTCATTGTTCCTATCTGTCCAACCAAATATTTAATACCAAGCAACCCAAAAAAAGCTCATACACAATACATGTACATAAAGATGAAGACAAATGTTTTTATTATTTTCAGAAACTTTGAGAAAGGTGTAATGGATGCATGTACAGCTGAAAAGGCTAGATGGCTGCATGTTGTACTAAATAATACAGTTACAAACTGAACATTCATATTTTATATGTCTCATTACACACAAGGTTTAGATTTTCTCTCTAAACAGGTGGTATCAACTTTTTTGAGCTCTATGTTATGTTATGTTATGTTGTTATTATCAGTAAACACCTGCTAAAATTGCTTGTCAAATCTTATCACCGACACTCATAAGAAAAGTTGTAAATGGCATAATGAGAAGCATTCTTTTGATGATGTGCTGAAGGCGACGTGTCAGAAATAGTACAAGCTTCTTAAAGACACAAAGGCCTATATTCAAGGCAGAGTCAAATTTCTTTGAAATCAAGACATAAAAAAATCATAAACACTGCATTTTTATAACACCTGAAGGTAACATACTAACTGTGATATGAATGACACTATGAGCCTGGAAAATACACCTCTTTCAGCAAAACTCTGTCTTTACGTTTTAATAAGAACAAACCAGCATACCAGCAATGTACCACAAAATTAGATCAAATTAAATCTGCACATGTGCAGTCCTGAGCTTGCTCTTAATAAACCCACACATTAGAGACACAAAGTCATCAAAATTCTAATTACGCTGGAAACAAAATCCCAAAATAATTGGTTGGTATTAACAACCGATTTGCACATTGAAAATCTGATCTGTTTGTAGAATACCATCAACTGGTAATTAAAACTTAGGCTTTTTTTAAGGTTGGGAACCATCTGAACTGCAAGTGTGGATAAGTGAGAGCCTCGGTGACGAGGCAACATGAGTTAATTTGCAGTGGATGATGTGTTTTGGCCATCCAACCCCCACCGTTACATAAGAGATGCACGCTTGGCTGCCGGCGTAGAAAACAAGCCGTGTCCCCATGCATTGAGCTTTCCCCTTCACTGGTTCTTAACCATGCAGCACACAACAAGAGCAGACAGTGAGCAATATTGAATTATTCAAGCACAGAGAATGTTTCAGCAGAAGTGGGCTTTTTATAAATAGTCTGAAAAATAGAGGAGAAAAATTATGTATTCAGGAAAATGTTAAATTGAGGTTTTTCACTGAAATTTCCTTTTTAATTAAGTTTCCAGGTAATTCAATTCAGTTTATTTATTTACTGTCAATTCATGTCTCAAGGCTAAAATTCTAATCATCCTCACTATATTGGAACAAAACTACCTTTTCTATCAATGCAAAAATACAGCAGTGTAGTTACAGAAAATAAAGGAAAACATGTATTTTCTAATTAAGATTGATTTGTTTTTAAAAAGTTGCAATTCAGTCTGTGAAATTCATACTTTCTCATTTAAATTAGGCAATTACACAATGACATAAACTATGTAACAAAGTGGATCTGTACAATAATTTATCTTTTGATTTAAATTGCAAATAAAACTCAGTTTCACCTCAAATTCTAAAACAAAAATATCACATTAAAAAAAAAACATTATTAATTATTTTCTCCCATCTGGGAAAATAATTACATATAAAAAATATATACATAAAAATTTAATAAATTTCTTTGAAGTTTTTATTGCTAAGGCTGATTTGCTTGTGTAGCACAATAAACATGTTATATTTTGTTTCATGTGTTTGATTTTGATCATGTATAAAAATTCAAAACTTTTTGAAGAGTTAAACTTCTTGCTTAAACTCTTAATGACTCACCTCATCTAGCGGTGAATCTGACTTAATGTTACCCTGACTGTCCTTCTAACTAACTAAACTGTTTTGCAATGAGACACATTAAGAACTAAAAAGATTTGCAATGTATTGATCTATGCACACATACCTGATAGATAATCTCTACCCAGGTTTGAGTCTATCTATTGTTGCATTGAAGCTTGTCTCAATTTCATGTGGTCCTATTGTTGTATGTATTTTCAAGAAAGAATGTAGGATTAATAAAAACAGAATTGTGATTGATTAAATCTTAGTCCAGGGTTGAATAATGCAGTTGAGATCTACAGATCAGATCAGAACTATAGGTATCACCCCTGTTTATATATAAAAAAAAGAAATACACTGAAAAGGCCTTTCGATTAGCTTTTATTCCCATTGGTAGATAATACAAATTAGCAATAGAAATGTCATTTGTTGCACAAATGATGGATAACTTTTGTGTGGTTTTACCCAGATTCCAGCTTCCTCCCACAGTCCAAACCTGTGACTTTTAGGTTAACTGGCCTCAAATTGCCCTTAGAACATTGTTTTTGTGTTTTCAGGGTTGTTTGTCCTGTATGTTTCTGCGTTGCCTTGTCGTTGACTGAATGCCTGTCCAAGCTGTTCCACATCTCTTCCTTAATGACCACTGGATTGTTGAGATAAACAGGTATAGATAATTAATGGATGGAAACCAAAGGAAGAACTGTTTTCAGTTTAATTTTTCTGAGTTTGTCTTGTAGATTTTGTGAAGCTGTGAACAAAACACGCAGGATGTGGTGGGTTTGAAGAATGTGGATGCTTGAAGTCCAGGAAGTCACAAAGCCAAGCAATTAGGGGAGGATGTCTTTGCTTTTTTTTAATGAGGATATCCTCCACACATAATCACAAAAATGTCATGTGGTCCACTCTTATTTATTGTATCACACCAGATTCATTTTGAGGCTTGGTGCCTTGTTTGCTTCACTCTTTATTCTCTTACAGGTGTTTTAAAGCAGACCACTCAATAATCAGAGCAAGGTGGTATTATGGCCTTAATATTTCTGACGTGTTCAGAAATATTGAACACTTCAGTATTCATTATTCATATTAAGAGACTCAGTATTAAATTAATACAAGTCTGAGTATTAACTGGATATTTGTTATAAAACAATTCATATACTGACTTAATGTTAGAAGTACTCTTCTTCAGACTGCCATTGTGTATTTTTTGAGTTTTGATGATTATCAGATTTTTGAGACGTATCTGGCCTTCAAAACAAAGGATCTTCACCAACACAGTAATGGAGGACTAGATTAGACTACTGACAGATCAACCCATTGTCCACAACCACCACCGTATCATTAACATTTCTTCAATCTTATCCATGGCTAATAATGTTTTTGAATTCTGCATAAACACAACTTGTTTTACCATAACTACTTAAATAATCTATGACAGGACATATCAGGGAAATCAAGTTTATTTATTCTGAAATTCATTCTTTCTCATTCATCAGTCCACTCCCAGTGTTCTGGCTTTCTCCAACAGAACAGAAAAAACTTCTAATTTAGTATGGCCAGCTCGCTTGTTTATTCTTTGTTTTTCTGTGATTAATTAGAGACCTATATAGGGTTACTCTTGCATCTTATCCACTTTCCAAAGGTGACAGATGGATGGACACAAGGAGCAATGAAAAACAGAAGAAACAAACTCCAAAAGGACCTAAAACCCCAAGAAACAATTTGAAATCTGAACTTAAAGAATCCAGCTTCCCCATCAATACCAATCAATTTTTAATCCAGATTGATGATGGTTTCATATTAGCTGTGTCACACAAGAAGTACCTATTGATTTGCATAAGCTAAGAGCTATTGTGACCTTATTAAGTCAGTGCTTCTTGCTTGATTTCAGTGAGCTTGCTTGATTTCAATTCCTGGTCAAGAAAGACCAGGAATTGCCAAGTGTTTCAAAGTGAAATATTGTGCATTACTCTCATTTGCTATATTTGCCATGTCTACTATTAATCCAGATTGCCTTAAACTCCACTGCCAAAGAAACCCATATTCTATCCCACTTAAAGTTTGCTGCAGAACATTTGGAGAAACCAATGAATGAGCAAACTTTTCAGCAAAACATTGATCCAAACACAGCCATATAAACTCTCAGACAAAGAAAAACTTCTTGAAGGGTGTAATATATATCCCAGCATGACTCCAACTGAACATTAATGAAACAACTGAATATCAGTGCATAAAATAAAACCATTGAACCACCATGACTTGTAGACAATTCGGAGTTTCTTTTTTAAAGAAACTTTAAAAAAAATTTAAATTTACATGCCCTGGCAAAATTCAAGATTTTGAGAATTTATTTTTAGTATATATATATGATGATGCAAAAATATGTCATATCTGTTTGTGGTTGCAAAGGCATTTCTTGTCAAGCAGTTGTGTTTAATCACAGTGACAAAAGAAACTACAGAAACTGAGTTAATCAAGTGCACATACATAACCCAGTTCTTAATATTGTGTTCAGCTACTTTAACATCAATGACACCTTGAAGTCTTCTGCAGTATTTGTGGATAAAATAAAAATCTGACATCATCCTGACTGACAGTCCAGCTGTGTGGAATGTTAAGGGCATACTTTTTAAAGCTAGGAATTATACATATGGCACAAATAAACAGGTTTTAGAAATCTACTAGATTTCAAAACATTATTGAAAAACAATAACGTGTAGTTTTGTAGCGCAATTAAGCAATGCAGACAACAGATACGGCAAAATGAATAGTACATGGAACCTATGGGCAACATGTACTATTCATTTCCAGCCCCTTCATTAATCATTTGGGCCCCACAATGAAATGTTGTCTGAACAATGAAATTACAGAATATGTTATGAAACTAAATATATGCTGCTGAAATGCTGTTTGCATTTTGCAGCTTGTTCCACATAATGTTCAGCTTACCGGGTCTTTTTCTTAGCATTGATCTGACTATCAGCAGACTGGATAGCGTTGTTTTTGACGTTCAGCTTTGAAGTGCAGAAAAATCGACTTTACAAAGCTTTGAGACGCTTTACTCTGTCATTTATTGAATTGCTTTAGCTTTACTACTGCCACAGCTGGGTGTCCTTTTATGTCCGCTGACTGTAGTTGGCATCTTTGCCTTCAAATGCCGAGGAAAGAACTATGAAGTCATACACACATGCTGAATTCCAGCTCAGAACACACATATGTAAATCATTATTACACAATATTTTTATTGCTTTTGTGCTAAATGTTATTATTCTTATTCAGCTGTGTGGTTAATCAGGCAATAATTATTGTAACTATAAAATGAACTCACAAAGTTTGGCAGTTTCTCATCAACATGCATGAGGCACATTATAATTTAAACCAATCCACAAAAGTGAGGCTATCAACACACACATCTCTCTGTTACTTCTTGTCTGTTCTAATCAAATATTTATCTAAACACATATGCGGCAGGAAACCAGAAGCTGTGGCACTTGATGTAATTTCCAAGTGTGTGCCAGATGTTTTCTATTTATCTAGAGCAAGAGTTTAGTGATGTCTCCTCATCATTTAGTGGAGAATGTAAATCACAATTTTTTAAATATTTAGTATAAAATCACTCTTCCCTCCAGCTTAAAATGTATTTTGTTGATTTTAACACAATTGTGCTGCTAAGAAACAGTTACTATTCCTCAGTTTGCTTATTTTTAAAGCCCAGGGCCTCTCCTTGTTCAGTTATTGTTAGGGATGTTAGCAAACATTTCAGGGGGCCTCACTGCTTGTGCATCACCATTTCATATGCATTTGAGGTCAGTGCCAATAATTTACCTTATCATTGTGGAACCAGCTTTTTAGGCACTTTGTATTGCCTTGTTGCTGAAAATGTGCTACATAAATAAAATTACCTTTACCTTTTTTTACCTTTACCTTTATGTATTTGAACTTCTTCAACATACACTCAATCAGATTTGAAGGTACTGTTTTCACTCAGCACTATGTGTGTTGAGGGTTAGTTGATCAGTTTTAAATTAAAACTAAGGATTTGTTTCAAGAAACCATTTGTCTTACAGAAAGACAGTAAGCAACAAAACAAACTTTTTCATCACTAAAACATTTTTGTTGACCATCTTAAGATAACAGCCCCTTTTTATGTTTACCCAAAGAAAGAATGAAGATTAAGCTTCTTGGTCCGTGTGACTAGATGTCCATCTGAGTCAGAGCAGGAGGACAACACATGCTTTAATTTCTGTTCAGCTGAGTTTAAAGGCAGACGCTGACCTCTGGTGGCCATGTGTATTTACCCAAACAGGTCTCGAAACAAATTGAGAAATAGATTTTAAATTGGATACGTCCTGGAACAGTATGAAACACTCACAGAGCTCTTTGGGATGAATATGACATGGATGTGCATAAAATATGTTTTTAATATGTTCTTTGGTCTCGATTTCTAAATTTTTGACCTCCCGTTGTGAAGACTGGCCCACACATTGTAATGCATATTGACTCCAGATGTAAATGTAGCCTAATTCAGAGTTCCTTGGATTTAAATTCAAAAAACATAACCGAGAAGAAAATTACTGGGATAAAAATTTTTTATGTGCTGGATTTCACAAAATAAGTGCAAATAAATAAGTCAAAAACATGCAAGCATTTTGTATTTTATACTTGGAGCAGCTGGTTAGAATTTGATGCTTAGTGTTTGTGACTTTGCAATTTAGGCATGTTTGTTTGAGAGAGTACTTCCCTTGAATCTCATTCAGCTGCTCTGCTTTGAATCTGTCTTATCGTATAAGAGTTGCCATAATTCTACACATCTAATGTGTTTTTGTCCCCATACTAATTTAAGGTTTTGCTTGCTGTAACTATGGCAGCTTCTTTATTTTTCACAAGTATCTCCGTGTTTAATTTCGGATGAGAAACACAGATGCCATCGACATCGATAGCATGCAAAAATCAAAATAGTTTGAAAATAAATAAATAAATAAATCACCACAGAAGCTCAAGGAGTTTTACATTTCCCATGCCACCTTTCCAGTGGGCTCACTGGAAAGGTGAGAGGCCATGCAGGAGTGACGCAAGGACAGTGTGGGATACAAACATAAGAGTACTGATCTACCCGACCCGCTCAAAAGTCAAATGTGCGTGAGACTGAGCACGAAAGCCTTCTAAATCTGCATCTGGATGTGTGTAATCTTTTCCAGCTCAAACTCTTTGGTTCACATTGACTGTTCTCGTCTTGTTTCCAGCATTTATATTACATTCAACAAGTTTACGGGATAATCGTTGCATTATACAAGAGGTTGTGCCAAGGAAGAGGGCTATCAAGTTATGAAAGGAAACTTTTTCTTCTGACCACAAGTAACTCCAGCAATCATCCTTTTACAACACCTGTGTATGGAAGGTTGAAGAGCTTTCTTTTTTTATTAATAGCTGCCTGCTGTTGCTGATAGCATCAATATGACAGCGATCAGAAGAAAACAAAACAGATTATTTAACAAATGAGTTGAAATTCACTATAAATCTCAATCTCACATTAGAGACAAACCATGATGTGTTATACTGAGATTGTATGTGTTACAGCAACACCACATGGTGCAAAATTGCATATTTGAAGGATAATTCTGTATTTTGATTTTTTACAAATAAAAACCTAACACGACGTTGGTGCAATCAATACAACCTCCTTTTTGCCGGACATAAAATCACAGTTCCTTTGGGTGTGTATATTTGTCCCAATTTTGAATATCGAAACATTTTTCCACATTCTTAGCAAAGTCAGGTTTGATGGAAGGTGTTTGTTAAGAAGCTTCCAAGTTCTACAATTTGCTTTACTTTCACTAGCGTATGTCTACAAAGGAGTAAGCTTTGATCTAAACCTATCTATTGCAGAAGTGATTATTTGAAATCTATAAAACATTTTCTTTCCAGTACCCCTCTGTGTACTCGATGGCGTCTTGGCAGCTGATTCGTTCGTATCGCTCACCAGGAGAGCCCAGGAGAATGGAGCGGGTAGAATGCAGCTCCCTCGGATGGCGCTTGGGAAACCCGGGCTTCTGGTCGAGCACAAGCGGGTGAGATCACGAAGGTGAAAACACTTGGGCGACGAAGTGCCGGGAGCTCGCTCTTCCTATCCTCCCGATGATGATCCACAAGTGTGCCAAAAGACACCTGTGGAGAAGACTACACCAGCCGAACTCTCGAGCGCCACCTAGAGAGGAACTAGCGCGACTGCAGAAGCAGCAGATCCTGACACCTGCGCCTCCAAAAGCACCCTCAAAGAATGATGCGTTTGAAATATTTTTTTACAGGGTGATGTCCATGATGAAGTTTCCCCCACACAAATTGTTTTGCATGTACTCCAAAAAATTCAGTTTTGGTCTCATCTGGCCAAAACTCCACAGATCTTTAAACACTTTTGGCTTTCTTTCAAGATCTGCTTTCTTCTTGAGACTAATAACCACAATTCCTGCCTTTATTTGACAAAGGCCAGATTTGTGGAGTGCAGAGCTAGTAGTTTCTTTTTATTTTGTCAACAGATTTCCCCATTTGTGGACATGTTGAACTGTGGATCCTTGCCACTTCTGTATTCCAATTTTTCTAAGCATTCATTTCTTGGTGAGTTGGCAGATGCACCATTTCCTTTCCATTTTTCAATTACAAATATAGCAAAACTTGGGATATTGTTTTATAACATGCCTCTACCTTAAACTTTTTCATAGAGTTCTCCTGCCTTTGTCTTAATGGTGTTTTAACTTTCTAATGTTTTCTAATGAACCTCTGAGGCCTTCAAAAAGCAGCTGGACTTATACTGTGATTACAAATAAGGTGAAATCTGACTGAATACAAATCCTTGTTTCTTTGCCTTCAATGTCAGAGTATTCACTTCCTTTTTGTTTTCTATCACAAACAATGTTGCAATGTTGAAAAATGAAAAAAAATGGAGGAGTTTGAAACATCTTGTAAGACATTGTTGGCTGAATCCGTTTCATTTCCTCCATTATTTCGTGCAAGTACAAACATTAACCACACTTAGTAGATGATTTGGCACAGTGAAGCTGAACTACTTCTTTTCTCTTTTGGTTGAGAGTATGCTGAGAGAAATGTGGCTTTCTCTCAGACCCCTGGCCACAGGTTAATTTAGGGGCTGACCACAAGGCTCCCCAGTGGCTGTCTGACCTGAACCCAGACGGCTCTTGAAGTGTATGGTCAGTCAAGTGTCAACATACTTGTCAGGACAGATATTGTGGGATTCTTGTGGTTCAGCTCAGGCACCGAATAGCTCAGAGCAGCAAGAATAGCAGCAAGATGTGCGTATGAAAACAGAGAACCCTGTCAATCCCCCTTCACTGGAAAATGCACTCAACATGGGTTCTGCCTCCTGCCAGCATTTTTTATCAAGGACCGCGATCTGAACTTACACATGTGTACTGAGCTTCATCCTTTGCATGCTTTTCGTGAAAAACTTTTATCAGATGGACATAGACATGTCAGCTTTAAGGACACCTGAAGAGTGAGGGAAAAGAGACAAACTGAATGAAAACTCATGACATCCTCTTTGTTCGTACCACTGATTCACTAACATAACTTTGCTAGAAACTGTTATGTTTTTAAAGTCAACACTCCATGTTTGTAACATAAAAATACTCTTCAAGCCAGTCAGTGAAAAGACCTTGTTTGACGCAGCAATAAAAGTAAATGGAGTTTAACACTGCATGTACTCATTAACTACACCACAAAACATCAAGGAGGTTGCTTTAGTTGTTCAATGCTGGTGTTAATTAGGATGTAGAATTTAATCGTAGCTTAGCTTGTATCCAGTTTTGGGTCTCAGCCACAAAACAGATTATTTCTTCTAAGGTGTTTTTCATCAGGGTAATTAAAGTCTCATATGGAAAAAAGGAATCAAAGACAGGTCTGAACAACAAGGGCTGGTGACCTAATAAAAACAGAAACACTGAGGTTATCCAGACTTCAGTGCGGAGTCAAACTGACATTTCACTCATTTCACATTTAGTTTGAGCTTCTCTGGAGGTTGGGCTGAAGGTTGGTGAGATGGTATGAAACCAAATATCTCTTCAGGTTTCGGCCAGAAAGCCTGGCTGCAGAGGAGTAAGCAATGTTGACCCAAGATTTAAGTTAATTCAGTAGATTCTTTGGCAACCTCTGACAGCACAATGACAAATTCATATTTTTTATTAAAGCTTTAAAATGTTTGAAATCATTCAAAAATAAAAGCTCAATGTTTTTTGTAAACATTTTACAAAAGCTACAAGTTAACATTGTATTTGTTAATCTCTGCCTACTAACTCTCAAAAGTAGTAAAGTTTTCTTTAAACTTGAAATCACACACAAACCTTTTCCTATTCTCTTTGAGTATTCTGATATTTCAATAAAGCCCCATCTATTTGATGTCCTAATGAAGTGGTCAGAGAAATTATTCTTTCCATTTATTTACAGCAGTCATCTTTTAAAATGTATTATCACAACCTATTTATTTTCTCTTTCAATGTTTCTGTTATGATGTCCTGACCTAACTCAATTGATAACAATAAAACTAGTTTAATTCAATACACAGAACATTATTCCAGCTATCCATAAAGGTCAATGAGTAGTATTGCCAGAGGTATTACTTGGCAATTAGATGGCTGTGACTTCAGTTCCAACTTCCCCCACTACATATAATTGTGCCCTTGGGCAAGACCCATAATCATAACTTTGTTCAACTGCATGACAACATGAAATACACTGCTGAGAAAAAGTTTGTTCCCCTGTTACAGAGGGTTTTTTTAACCTCTCTCTTATGTTTCAGACCGTCAAACACATTTTGCCATCAAAGAACTATAACCTGAGTAAATACTTTAAATACTAACATTTTAAAAATATATTTTACTCTCAAAAAGCAACAGCCAGTCTGGGAAAGGTTACAAAACTATTCCTAAAACTTTCAGATGCTAGCAAACTAAAGTAGTGAGGACCATTATCAACAGATGGGGAAAACATGGAAAGATGGGGAACTTTCCCTGGAGTGGCCAGCCTAAAAAATGACTTCAAGAATGCATCATCCAGGAATTCACTAAAGAACACCATAAGCTCCACTAGACTTACTTGCCTCAGTTAAGGTCAGCCTCATAATTCAACAATCAGACTTTGACAGTAGCTCCCGTGGGAGAGTTTGAGGCCAAAATCATTAATGACCAAATAGGAAAAAAAATGTCTTGACGATTTAAAAGACGTTTAGGGAAATATCTTGTAGACTGATGAGACAGAAGTGGAATATTTATCCCGTTACATTTGGTGCAAAACGAAAAGAGAATAAAAAATACTTAGTCTAAAAACTGGTAGTAGAATAGAGCTGAGTGCATCTTTGTGGCTTAGTACCTGGAGAACTTGTAGTAATTTAATCAATCATGAATTCTTCTTTCTACCAGAAAACCCTGAATAGGACAATATGCCCATCAGTTTGAAACACGAAGCACAAGCAGACAATCATCCAAAGGACAGCAGCAAGTCCATCTCTGAATGGCTAAAGCAAATCAAAATGAATATTTGCTTTAGTTTTGTATCCAAGTCTGAATATAAAACTTCAGCTCATTTGAGCTGCTTGTGGTCATTCTCCTTACCATGATCCATATCCAATAAACAAACCTGACTGTCAGAGATGAAGAGGATCTGACAGGGTGTGGCATTGCACAGATCTGCTGTGGTGATAAACAAGTTGAAGCAACAAGCAAAGATCACATTCATATGGTCTAAACCAGGGGTGTCCAAAGTCGGTCTTCCAGGGTCAGCGTCCAGCATGTTCCAGTTCTCTCCCTAGTGGTTGCAACAACCTCCTCAGGAAGTCAATGTTCTCCTTAGGCCTCTAATGAGCCATCATTTGACACAGGTGTGGTAAACCAGGGAGAGAACTAAAACATGCAGGATGCAGGCCCTCAAAGACTGACTTTGGGCACCCGAAGTCAGTCTAAACATTGATAAAATATTAACAGTTTAAGAGAAAAACTTAGTCTGCAGTAACAGGTGGTTCTGCAAATGTCTTAGTTGAAAATGGATCTTTCACCCCCTCACAGTTAAAGACGTTTGACTATCCACTGGGCCTTAAACTAAAACAACATAATAAGCTTTTAGTAGATTTTTGATTGATAAATAACATCCACTCAATCTGTCAGGTCAGCTCACATCATCTTTCTTTTCTCTGGAGCTTCTCACAGCCCTACAGAGAAGGTGTGTCAGCCACTGACGCCAGCAGTCTACAAAGCTGTGTATCCAAAGAGCCTTTCGTCCTCAGGGCAGGATGGTGAGAGCTTCCTCTGGGTTATGTTTATTACAAGAAGGGTTGTGAACCAGTGCAAAGGGGTTGGATGAGGGTAAAGTTTGTTTTCAAGAGGTCACATTGAGGAAAGCTCCAAACTGAGTGGCTAAATGAGAGCACGGTTTGAGAGGATAGGCTATAAAAAGAGTAAAGGATCTGCGCACAACACAGAAGCACAGCTTTCACAACCTCGGATTACACAAACCAGGAACTTTACAGTCGGAAAGAGCTAACATATAACGCCTACATAATTAGTCTGTTTTTGTCTGCCTGCTGTCAGAGAAGTCACCATGACTCCACTGCCAAATTGCTGGATGTATTTAGTTGCCCTATGTCTGGCAGTGAACTCCAGCCATGGCTTAAGAAGGTAGACATTTTTGCTTTTTGACAAGTTTCTTGCTCTGCTTACAGTAGTAGTGCCAGCTGTACAGGTATTCCAGGTGCAAAACATATTTGAGAAGGAAAACATGCTGCAGAAAAAAAAAGAATGACAGCTAAGCAAATGAAGACAAGACAACAAATGGGTTTTAGTGGTTTGTTGCTAAAACTTGTGATCTGAGATGGTTTAACATGTGTTTTTTATTCATTTTTCTGGCTTGGCGTTCAGAGGAAAATATGTCTGGGCTTTATTACAGGATGACTGTCATATTGAGACCATGACCAGACACATGTTTTTAGAAATTGAAGAAATATTTCTCACAGAACTCAGAACCTTTTTTCTTAGACAACCTTCATTTGCTCTGTTTGCATTAAATTTAGATCACTTTTTATGTTGTTGTTTCACACATTTTCTTGTTTTGCTTTTCTGTCTCTAGAATTGCTCTGAAGAAGATGCCATCCATCAGAGAAACGCTACAGGAGATGGGAGTTTCTGCAGAGCAGGTGTTGTCTGAACTGGCCCAGATGAACGCAGCCAACCCCACCAATGGGACAGTTCCCACACCTTTAACAAACTACTTGGATGTAAGGCATTTTAACATCCATTTCCATGCTTTTTTGTGCATAGTCACCAAAAAAAAATCTGAAACATATAAAGAATATATTTTTGTGTAAACGACTCTGGAGGTGACAAGAAAAAAAGATGTTAAATTGAAAACATATGGGCTTTCCATTGACAAAAACAGACCTACGGCTTCAGGGTTAAAGAGGCCAACAAATGCAAGCAGTTTCCTCACTGCTCTTTAGACCAATGCTAAAAATGTCTTCTTAAGTAAAACAGCAGATTGATTTACCTTTGAACTGGAGGTTCATTTAAGAGTTATTTTGTAATCTTTTATTCCCCCCAACCTCGTTCATGGAATAAAATACATGTGGAAAATGTATTAAAAATAGCTCTTAGAAGGCCTCAGAAACACTGTCCTGTTTGTCTTTAAACAGACTCAGTACTTTGGGGAAATTAGTATTGGCTCCCCAGCCCAGATGTTCAATGTGGTGTTTGACACAGGCTCAGCCAACCTGTGGGTTCCCTCGCAGAGCTGCTCACCTTTTTCAACAGCTTGCTGTAAGTATCAGTGTTTTGAACTATAACTGGAAAAATGTTGAAATCTGGTAAAGTGTGGACCAGGGTGGTGCAGTAAACTCTTATGTTCAAGAGTTCAGTTTGAGATTATTTGAAATTTGTAGTATGATCCTGAAAGTAGCCATCAGAACACAGGTACACTATGCTTAAAACAGGAATGGACATTGCCAGCAACATTACTCACAATAAACGGTGTTTAGTCACTCACAACAGGTATGATTCTTCTCAATCCCACACTCATGTTGAGAATGGGACCGGATTTTCAATCAACTACGCTTCTGGAAGTATCAGGGGATTTCTGAGCGAGGATGTTGTTGTGGTGAGTCAGAGTCTGGCACCAATAAATCAGAGTAACACCCATTTAACTTAAAGACATGCCCTTTGTATGCCATGTTACACCTTTCTGTCTTCTATGTATTTGATCCCCGCAGGTCGGCGGCCTCCCCGTTGTTCAAGTATTTGCTGAAGCCACCTCTCTGTCTGCCATGCCATTTATTTTTGCCAAGTTTGATGGAGTTCTGGGGATGGGCTATCCTAACGTGGCCATTGATGGCATTACGCCAGTGTTTGATCAAATTATGTCTCAGCACATCCTCAAAGAAGAAGTTTTTTCAATCTACTACAGCAGGTGTGTTCACACATTTCCTCTGCACTTTATCACACAAAGTAAAATCCATAAGACAGGGGAAACCTGATTCCCAAGCTGGACAGGACTAGTCAACGGGCTTACTTGGGTAGTTTTTTTTTTTTTAAATAAATGAACATTTCACAAACTTGACATGTTATCAGTTTACAAAAAAATGAAAATAATCAACATGCAGCTAAAAATGATGATGTCATAACCTCATCTCTAAATAAAACCCCTGACCTCAACCATGTCTGACATGACAATAATATTGAAGGTAAAGTCTACCTAATGCTCAGTCTATTTTAAATTGTATGTGTGAAATAAACTTGAATATGTAGAGCAATAAAAGTGGCTCAAAACCAGGTTGTCACTTCCTGCTAAATCTGATCCCCCACCCTCGGGAAATGATCTAAATGAAATGAAAAAAAAAATCCTAATTTTGTTAATTGTTCATATGAAATCACCAATAATAAGTACAGCAGAATAATCTCGTGCAAAAAAAAATTATGTTATTCTGTCACAGGGATCTTTGGGGATATTTTTATCTTCCATACATCCTTTAAATCGTCTTGGCAAGGCAAATAGGGGTCAATTTAATTTCTGCCCTAACTGTAGATACAAACAATTTTAGGAAAGTAACAGGTTTTTCTAGCCTGATTTATGAGGATCAACAGACTTTCTCATAATGGATGTTCTGTTGAGAGTTGTGTTTTATTTGTACCCCAAGAAGGAAGGGAGTGATGGATTAGTTCTTAGTTCTGATACCTAATGCTATGCAGGAATCCAGAAATGGAAATCCCTTTTGATCTGTCAGCTCTGCCCGGGATAGAACTACAAAGAGTGACTTACTTGGCTGGACAGGGCTATTTACTTAATTAGAACCAGTTTGCGTTTTTGTTCCAGGGTCCTGTCACTTTCACCTCTCTCAGCCGGTTCTGTCAGCTGTCTGTCTACCACAGATCACTGAGAATGATTTCTGGCTTTTTGTGCTTGGAGGTTCGCCGCTTTAGAATCAGAAATTGATTGAATGTTCTGCTGTTATTACTGGATTTAAAAGCCCTATCATGACATATTAAGGCCTGACTTGGAAGAATGGAGTTCATGTTGTTTTAAGGTGAATTTTAGGATGTTCTTTGGACTCTATTACATTTACTTTATGGCATAATAAATTAAACAATAATAGTGGGACTTGTGGGTTTAAAAAAACTCTAGATTTTCAAATATGAGGTTATTGTTTGCCTGCCTCATTCTGCTACATTAGATTAATTTATCGTAATAATTGCTAGACAATGTTACAAAGATGCCAATAATTTAAGTGTGCTGAATAAATGCTGCTGATTTAATGTAAAGTCTTGCATCCTGTTAATAAAGATTTTCTCAGGCTTCTTCACCATCTGGCTCACTGCTGTCCAAAATAGGAAGAAAGATAGATGGGAAATTCATGACTTTACTGCTTGTTGCATCAGAGCAACAGAATGCAATTCCAAAACAAACAGAAATAAACTGAATTTAAAACACAACTTTGAACCCTTTATCATTCACTCATAAAAGCTCATAAAAACATACATATCAACTGAGATCACAGTCTTTTACTTCTTAATGTCCTTTAAGTGAAAGGCATGGCATGAAAAGTCACATGACCCATATTACACTGTCTGACATACAATAGTAATAATAATAATTTAAAAAACTGTAAAAAAAACATTTTTCATTCTTCTAGCATTTTGCAACTTGGAATATTTTTGGTAAGTTTCTGCAGTACTGTTCTTGTTGTTGGCTTATTATCATACTGGATAAATATGCCATAAATTTAAACTTCTACTCAGAAACCCTTTTACTTTTCATTAATCATAAATCACCAGACCCACATTTTCTGCAGTGACAAGGAGAAAATGAATAGCAAACCATGAAGTCTTCAGACTGTGAGCTTAAAATACTGACACATCATAAGGCATGGACCCCTGAGGCGTGGAGCAGTCTAATGGCACCCAAGTATCAAACTAACTGCAGACCCTACATCTGTGTTTGGAGTTTTAAGTCTTGGTTATTCATCTGGTTTCTTTGTGCTCATTTGCCTTCCCTTTGTAGTCACAAAATGTCTCTTTGTGGTAATTTTATATCTTGTAATAACAATGGTCGAACTTTGTGGTCATATTGTCACTGTTTCTGATCATCTGTCTGTTAGGTGTCAGTTTATATTTTTTCTGCAAGTCTTGTGACATCTTGCATCTTTTTATGGTAGTTTAATGTTAACAGTATCTTTGAAATGGGGGTCAAGAGGCCTATGGACCTTTGAACCCTGTGGCCTGTGCCCAGCAGGCCCATTTGTTAATCTTTTCATATTTGTACATGTTTTTCAGGGACCCAAAACACTCCCTTGGTGGAGAACTGCTCCTTGGGGGAACAGACCCAAACTACTACACTGGAAATTTTAATTATCTGGAAACAAGAGAGATGGGAAAATGGGAGGTCACCATGAAAGGGTGAGATATTTGCTGAACATACGTGCAATGTGGATGTGTTAGTATATTTTTTGTGTGCAACCATTCAGAAAAGACACGTTTTGTGTCTTGTTTGTGTAGGGTTGCTGTGGGGGCGGAGATGATGTTTTGTGCAGAAGGCTGCAAAGCTGTGATTGACACAGGCTCCTCATACATCACAGGCCCGGCCTCCTCCGTCTCAATGCTGATGAAAACCATTGGAGCTCAGCTGGATGAAACTGGAGTAAGTCTTAAACTCATGGCAACAAAGTTTCCCACGAAAAATAATAGGCTGCAAAAACAAAAACTTTACCTGGCATTATCCTTCAAATACAGTATAAAGTCAACTGCGACACTGTGAAGATGTTGCCTAGTGTCACGTTTCATCTGGGAGGCCAGGACTACTCTCTGACGCATGAAGATTATATAATATGGGTAAGATGGCGAATGATTACTAATGTGTTGTGCAAAATCATCCAAAGTAGAGCACAAAAAATGTCTGAAAAAAATCTAACAAAAAATATATTTTTTGGAAATGGAAATATTCATTCTTATTGTGCCTTGCAAAAGCATATATAACTCTTGAAATTGATCTTATTAAAATTGGTAATGTTTTTTACTGTAATTTTATAGCTATGTAATTGTGTAGTCAAATGTCACCTAATTAAAAGTTAATCTGAGTATAATTTCAATCATTATAAATGTAGTTGTTCTGTTAAGGCCTCAGATATTTTTTTATAAAACATTAATGAAAAACAGCAACATTAAGACCAAGTCAGGGATGAAGTTAACATCTCATGTTTAATGTCCTAGCTCAGACATTAATCTGATTGAGCTGAAAATGACTAAACGAATGAGGGAAGAAGCGAGCGGGAGGTCGACAGGCGGATTGGCGCAGCCTCTGCAGTGAAGCGGGCACTGTACCGGTCCGTCGTGGTGAAGAGAGAGCTAAGCCAAAAAGCGAAGCTCTCGATTTACCGGTCGATCTACGTTCCTACCCTCATCTATGGTCATGAACTTTGGGTCATGACCGAAAGAACGAGGTCCCGGATACAAGCGGCCGAAATGGGTTTTCTCCGCAGGGTGGCTGGGCTCTCCCTTAGAGATAGGGTGAGAAGCTCGGCCATCCGGGAGGGACTCAGAGTAGAGCCGCTGCTCCTTCACATCGAGAGGAGCCAGTTGAGGTGGCTCGGGCATTTGGTCAGGATGCCTCCTGGATGCCTCCCTGGTGAGGTGTTCCGGGCACGTCCCACCGGGAGGAGGCCCCGGGGAAGACCCAGGACACGCTGGAGAGACTATGTCTCTCGGCTGTCCTGGGAACGCCTCGGGATTCCCCCGGAGGAGCTGGCCCAAGTGGCTGGGGAGAGGGAAGTCTGGGCCTCCCTCCTTAAGCTGCTACCCCCGCGACCCGACCCCGGATAAGCGGTAGAAGATGGATGGATGGATGGATGACTAAACTGACAGCCTGTGCAAGGAAAACAACATTTAAAGGAGAAGCTAAGAAACCTGAAAAATTGTAGACTGCCAAGATTGTCAGTTTATGTAAGTGGCAAGAAGAAAACTATTTTAAAAAATCCCCGTTAGAAGTTTTTGTTGCAGCTTTTATTGGGCTGGCTGCAGAAGATCTGAGTCAAGGTGGGGGAGGAAAACAACTGGAAGCATTCAGATAGAGCTACAGTAGTACCTTTGTGATGATTTTCTATATGATAAAAACAGTTTAAAGGATTCATTGATGTCCAGGATACATTTGTTAGACATTTTTAAACATTTAGGATTGGTTTAAGATATTTATTATTAGTCTAAACCTATCGTTACAGCAATCACAGTTCGAAGGGGACGTCTGCATCGTCACCTTCAAGGGCTTGGATGTGCCACCGCCGACAGGTCCAATCTGGATTTTGGGAGCCAACTTCATTGCCCGATACTACACAGAGTTTGATCGTCGCAATAATCGGATAGGGTTTGCTACGGCAGTCTGACAGCAACTTTAAGCTCAATTGTGTTCACTTTTCTCCTCACTTTACTATTTTATTGCTGTTTTCCATCTTTTTCTTGTCACCTCTAAGTGAGGCACTGACTTTCATCTGCCTACAAGATGACTATTTTTAAGCATTTACTGATGTTTTTATTTGACTCATGTTGCACTATAAATTATAAAAAAGTAATTTTTACTCTTTATCAATAAATTAATTCTTTCAGTCTGTCACTATGCTTGTTATATATATATACATATATGTAATTCCTATGAGAATAAAATTGACATGCAAGATATCATTGTTCTTATTTGTTTCCATCTCAGTGTAGTGTATGCATTTTGGGACCAAGTTTATGTTGTAGTTGGAAACAGACACTGCAACATATTTTATCTATAATATCAATTCTGGGTCAAACATATTTATCATCATAGAATGTTGACCTATTGTGAAAATTCCTGTATGGTTTAGCAAAAAACAAAAACAAATTAGGCTTTCTTTCTGTCAGCTTGATTTCATAAGGCGTGAAGAAGCAACTTAAAATCAAAAGATTTATATTACAATGTAGGAGTTTTGATGTGTGGCCAGTTGGTGGTGTAAATTGAAGCTGCGCTGCTCAAGTTTTTCTTTGCCAACAACAATTTCCAGTTTTCTTTGAGGTCTGACCTATTGATATTTTTTTTTCTGAGTAGTATAACAAAAGAAAAAAATCTTCTGTAGATCATTTGAAAGAGGTCAAAGTGTTGAATTATATAGCTTGCCAAATTTATTTGAATTATTCCTTAAAGTGTCGGTATTATGCAAAATTTAAATTTTTTAGTTTATCATGTTATAATGTTATTCCCTCACCAAGAACACGCTGCTTTGACTTGTCCACGCCTAGTTGAAAAAAATCCTTGAGTCTCCTATGCAACCATTCGTGGCTGCCTAGACGTTTGCTCATAAAATGTGCCGCCTTGGTGCTGCAGTGACCAGCATAGCTCCAGCCCCACAGAACACGTCTTTTAAGAAAAGAGGCTCATCATAAAAAAAGCTGAGTAATCAAAAACTTGCAAGCAAACATCGATCTTTAAGGAAATTATTTGAGAACATCATTACAGTAATTGAACAATGGCAGGAATTTCCAGCCCAGATGACAGAGGACATGATAAAACAATACAAATTGCAACAGCGCTTTCATTTATCAGTTGCTCTTGTCAGATCTTTTTGTCCCATTTTCTCCAAACTCCCCAGGAAGTCCACTCTGTTGTGACAGTAGAGAAGTCATGCTTCTTTGTTCCCATATCCTTGAATTGTCATCCTGGGAGTGTATCTGTTGAAAGTGCACCGTGAGGTGAGGGTGGACTCTGGCATTTAACCAAAAATCCAGCCAATGCGAAAACATCTCTCTCAGTATGAGTTAGCATAAGTATGGAAACCTGTCCAAACAATCACTAACATAAACACAGTAGACAAAGAGTTGTCAGAAGATAGCATTTCATAATCCATGTTATTTCTAACAGAATCATCCCGAAGCTGAAACCTCTGTAGCACGTTATACAACAAAGTTCCACTCCTGTCATTGCAGCCAACAGAATAGTACATATTTTTGTTCCAAAATGTAATCAGCTTTTAAATACATTCAATATCTGAAATGTCTGAGTGTCTGAGGAAGGAAGATACTCAGACTTAAAGATGATGTATGAACACTACTGACTTCAATATTTCTTATCTCAAAGTATATTTTAGATAGTTTGCTTGCTGACTCCCAAAGGGTGACTTTTTGAAGAAAGTCACAGGAAGATTCATTGCTTCTGGGAGTCTTGGTCACTCATGTTTTGCCAGAGCTCCAAACGCCAATGCATAATTCTTCATGTTATTAATGACCTTCGATGCTTTCAGAAGAAATAAATTAATCCACTGGAAAAGATTTATTGCTCCATAGGGGGAACTAAATGGTTACTTTGAGATATTCTTACTTATTTAAAGTTTTCTCCTCTTTTTTAATAATTAGGGTCCATTCGTGTAATTTTCCCTTAATTCTCAGTTCTAATGGAATTTAGTCATGTCTGAGCACTGATCCTGGGAGAGTGGGAAGCTTTTATTTCATTATTGCATCTGTTTACATGTGGGAAAACATGCATTAATTCAAACATATTTTAATGCAGCTGTCATCACACTGTACTCAGGATGACTTGAGTGACTACACAGAGTGGTGATGAATAAGTGCTGCAGCATGTGTGAGAAAGCGGAAAAATAAACAAATCTTGCACGTATACCACACATACCATGTGCAATCTTGCATACAGCCATCAGATAAATGTAGCCTAATATGGTGTAAGTTCTAAGACTTTATTTATTTTAATATCAGGGACAAACCTTCTGTAGAAGCATATTTCAGTACACTCCATATTTATCTAAAACACAGCCAATGTTTGTTTAGAAAGTCCTGTAACTTGTAGCTTATCACAACATCTGGATATAATACTATAATGTACTTTCACTGAATATTAGAAAATAAAATCATTTTGAAAAAAGAAATTCTTAAAGTTTGATCATTTGATTCAAGTGGCTTAAAAAAGAACTAAAAAGGAGCAAAAACAACAGCACTAGTGATGCCCATCGTGCATCTGGTAAGTGTTAAAATGTAATTTCCTAAAGCTTTGGACTCCATCATTCAACAGCGAGAAAGATCAGTCACAGGTTTAGTGTTTTGGCATTTTGGGTGCTTAGCTAATTTTACCAAGGTTAGAAGTCTCCATAAGTTTGCAGCTAACTACTCAAGCTGTAAAGTAGTTAGACAAATTAAAAAAATATATTTAACATGATAAGCCTCAGCTATCATGTTAAATGTTGGTACAAGCAGAACACATAAAAAAGACTGAATGAGCTTGGCTTGTTTAAGTGGGTTGTCAAGAAATTTAGTTGTTTCTTGGTTTAGTAAGTTTAGTTTTGTCGATTTTGTTTGACATAGGTTCTCTTTTTAAAATGAGCATCGTAAGTTTGAAAGTTGCTTCAGAGTAGACCACAGGACTTAATCTGGCATTAATACAGAACTGATTCAGTTCTCTGATTTGATTCAAGTCAAATGGAAGTCCATCAATCTGAAGCATGAATATTGTCTGAAACTGGATAGTGCAACAGGACATTGAGCCAAAGCACAAAGAAAAATCCACAATAGAGTGCCACAAAAAAGGTCTTGATGCTGCAGTAGCCTCTCTACAGATTTCACCTTGATTAAAATGTTTTGACAGGATCTTATGTATGGAGCTAAAACTGTCTCATAATTCACAAATGCCCAGGACGAAATCCACAAATGCAAAATATTCACAAATGCACAGAACAAGATCCACAAATGCACAGAACAAGATCCACAAATGCACAGAACGAAATCCACAAATGCACAGGTTGAAATTCACAAATGCACATTTGTGGATCTCTTGCTCGCTCAAGTCATGATTTTTTTGCATCAAGTTGAAGATCTTATGCAGTGGATTTGAATCCTCACATATGATTGCCACAAGTTTTTACAGACAATAAGGAGCGAATTGGAGATTTGACAATTCACAACGTGTTTAGAGTGAAGTAGTGTGGTTCAGTGGTATTCCTCAGAGCCACAAAGATGAAGGTCATTTAGGTTGTGTCAAAGTGAACAACAATTAAAACTAAAATAATTCTTAAGAAGCTCCAGCATAAATACAATCAAGAACAGGTACATAGGATAAACATTAAAATGACTTGTATTAATTAGAATATTTTCAAAAAAATTCAGATGTGGTTCAATGATGTATTTTTGTCATAGGAAAAAGTACATCCTAAGACATTTTTGTCTTAGGACAAAAATAGAAAAAGCAAATGTGAGAATTTCAAACGTATGTTGGATCCTGCAGCTTTGTGCAACCTCCAACTGATTTAAAGCTCAGCAGCAGATTTCTCACTGGCTTTAGTTGAAAATAAAACAGCGTTGGTGTCACACATGAGAAAGAACAGTTTTAACAATGACTCATGCTCACATTAGGTCACAGTGTTCTTTCAGAATATTTATGGATGTTCAAAGCCTTCATCCCACAATGGTAAAAAAGGAGGGAAGACACTTAGTTCTCAAATACCCACTAACTCAGCTTGAGGTAGACAAACATTGTAAAGCAGCAACACAGTTGTTGCATCTTGGACTCCAGTTGAATGAAGAACTGGGAGTTAATGGTATCTCTACATGATGGAAAATCAATAGGTAGAGTAAGGGTATGGTTAGGGGTAAGGGAGTCTCTTAAACTCCCTTATAGTTATAATTTCCTCCTATGTTTTGGGGAAATTATAGTTAGCTATTTTAAAAAAACATGTTTGAATGACACACAACTTCTATGAACTGTGCGATGCTGTAAGACCTCTGGTGGAGCCAGAAAAACCAGAAGCAAACCAGCATCCTCCTACAACTTCCTGTATCTTCTTCATCAATTTCACCAAAAGTAGCATCCGGCTGTTCACGAGATTCATGTGATGCCAAAAAAGTGTTTCCTTTTAAGTTTTATGAAATACATCTATTTCAATATGGCCAAAACCACCTTGTCTTAGCACAACTACCTTTTAAAGCTGGTATGTTTCCATTAAGCAAATTTATCTTTGTAATTTCCATATGAACTATTCTCTGGTAAATGAAACACTGCTAGTGTGAACAACCAGAAAGCGTACTGCTTGTTTTGATGGGCTGCCCAAGATACTTGTGTGGAAGTTTTGTTTAAATTCTTGTCAAATTTGGGGCTTGTTGTGAAGATTTTCTTTTAAGTCTTTTTTTTTTTATCATGGTCATAATTCACTACTAATAGATAAAGCGGCACTAGAGTTCCTCTATGTTGCATGCCTCTATTTGAAAAATTAAGTTGAAACAGGCAATAAGACCAGGGGGGGTTGCATTATGTTAAGCTCATGTACAGCCTGCCGGAAATTATTCGAAGACGAAGAAATAAAGGAATGCCAAGGAGGTAATGTAATCATATCAATGGGCTGGAGAGGGAAACATCTAAAACATGTGCGTCTGAGGACCTGCATTGGGAATCTTTACATTATATGATTAAAAGGAACATAAAACAGGAAAATAAAATGGCAACATAAAAAACAGAAAAAGTTTACATTGCAACAGCAAAGTAAGGAAAAGTGATGACAGGTTGAAGAGCAGGACAACACTCTGAGTGGTTCCAGTTGTTATAAATCAAGTGTAATGCATTTCACATTTCTGGACAATTTCTGGATTAGTGAAACATAAAAGCTCAATGCTGCTTCTTTGTGTTGTGTTCTGATTCTGAGAGTGTAGCATAGACCAGAACCAGAAGTCCACAAAGGTCTGGAAGATTAATACAACAGCATCAGATCTTTAATGTATTTTGATGCTAAGCCATCTAGTGATTTCTAAACGAACAGAAGTATTTTTTTTATCTATTCTTGGAGCTTCGGGGAGTCATTGCAAAGACTGGGTAATGTGCTCTCTTCCCCAAAATGCGAGCAGCAGCATTCTGCAGCAGCAGCCTGCAAAGACGTTGTAGCAGTAATCAGCATAATGGAAGATAAACACATGGATGAATTTGTCCAGATCTTGCAGGGACATTACTCCTTTAATCATAGAATTGGTCTTCAGGTGATAGAAGTTCGACTTTGTAACTGCCGACCTGTGTCAGCATCATAATGTGATGATGTTTTACTGAAGGATTGACTTGTGCACACCATAAAACAGATCACATAAAATTTCTGTATTCCTAACTGGCCTAAAACAGAAAAAGTCTAACCTGATTTAATGTCAGCATAAACAAAAGTGTGATTTTTTTTTTTTATATAATACATGTCAATATGTGGTTTTAAATGTATGACAGCAAGCACTGAAATGCTGTAGTGTGGACACAACTACAACAACATGAGGATAAATCACAGAAGGAATGTGATTTATCCTCCGGCTATTCAGGATGAATTTAGGACCCTTTACAAACATGGACCACCGCTGGTCTGCTCATGTGAAAACATTTCAACTCTTCAAAGCCAACCTGAAGCACAAACATAAGTAAGAGCATAAACTCTAGGTGTTTCCACCTAATCTAAATGTCAAACATACACTTTCCTATGCAGAAAAATATTTGCTTAAATTACTGCCAATTCCAAGTTTTCAGTGAAGTGTGTTCTATATGTTTCCTCGGTTATTTGTGTAATCAAGCCTCATTGATTTCCCACGTTTTTTTTCCCCATTTTTCAGACTACAAAGCTAAAGTAATGTTTATGCAATTTACGCCAATTAAGTGCTCCTTTTGGTAATCATGCATATGGACTAGAGACTTCCGCCGTGAGATCAGATTAACTAAGGGGTGGGAAGTTGTTTCTCTCTGATTTATTATGTTGAAGAAAAGATGTTGAATTAGGCTTCCTGTTATGCAAATAATGGACTCTGGTGTTGTAAAAAGGTAGGATTGTTTTATTATCTGAAAGCCCAGTTCAAATCAGTAATTTTTCAATTTATTTTGATTGGCAAAGTTTTAATTTTGTTTTGAAAAATATATGTTGATTGCTTACTTGTATATTCTTATGTAAGCTGAATTTGCCATGCAAAAAAACAGTGGTATATAAGGACCATGGGCAATGCTTCTTTAATTTTTAAATCCCGATTTTAGACTTTAGTTCAACTCAAAAGAATAAAAGTTAAAAACATAAAGCAACGGTGCATGTTTCAATCAGTTCATCTGAGATATTTCTTAGTTAAATGTGCGGGATAAAAAACGTGGCTCTTTGTTCAAAACAACTCTGTTTTATTATTTTTCAGTAATACACATTGGTTTTAAATTCTACTCCTATTAATACCTAAACTTATTTAATGAGAGTCATTAAAGTAGTCTTTTACTACTCTTTTAAGTAGTAGATAACACCCACCGGAAAGTCACTAAATTAGGTTTTTTTTTCTTTATGTATTCATTTCTTTCTAATAACAAAACCACACAGTGATAATTGAATTGCGATGTAAAAAGAAAAACATGTTGGTGTTATGTGTGCAAAGAGAGCAGAGCAGTGCATCTTGAGAAAAGGTGGGAGGTCTTTAAGAAGGTTGTCTGTCAGCTGAAACAGTCAGTCTCAGTTTGAACTCACTCAAAGGAGGAGGAGCACATCAGGCAAAGCTTTGAAGACCAGCGCCACATGAAGAAGTGTCAGATTTACTTAAGAAGAAATTCCTTTCTGTGGAGTGGAAGTGGATATATGAGAAAGATCTGTCCGCTTCAATGTGTGTGACAGAGGAGTTTGGTGTTTTCCATTGCCAAACACGTACCAGATGACCATCCCTGTGTCAACAGTGAGTCAGAGCAAAGCTAAGGTAGGTGAGAACTTTTTACTAATCAGTTATATGGTTAATAAAAAAAAGAAAGTCAGCTGCTTTGTAATCATCTGTCTAAAATACTCGGCGCTTGATTGTGCAGTCGACCGACATAAAGGTATTTTAATGCACATGGAAACAACAAATCATGTGATAAGTTATATTTGCATCATGTGCCACCACATTTGCCAAACACCAGTCACATTTATGGTTCTATTAGATTACATTAATTAGATTATGTATCATCATCAGTCATTAACTGGGCTCCAGATAATAGTGGGTCAAGATAGGATTTATGCTCACATTACCAGTTCTGCTACAAGGAAATTGTTCTTTTGACTTGTCTGTTTCAGATATCAAGGTGAATTATTTGACCATTGTTTTAGAGCAATAACTTTTTTAGCAAGAGACTTTCCTCTTTCTTTTTGTTCTTTTTTTTGTATTAAAGCATGAAATCAATCTAGAAGGCAGCTCTGCGTTGCATCAAGAACAGAAAAAAAACCATTAAAACAATCCCTCTCATTTCTGCAGCTTTCAAAAGAAAGTCTTTTGTTTCCTGATTAATGTCAGAAGTTGCACATAAAACGAACCCTGTCGCAGTTCAGGGTTCTTTTCACATCTGTATCGAGGTGTGGAGTAATTACCCCGCTGAAAAACAATATGTCAACAATTTACATTAATGGTCACTTTTAAAAACAACCGAGTACAACTGAATATAGATTTTATTTTTCTGAGGGGAAAAGAATGATGCTTGTCACCTTGTTTAAGTCTATCCAGAGTTTAAGTCCATCTGGAGCCTATTTCACTGTTACGGATTCCAAAAGGTGTGCGGTAGCAGGCATCATAAGCTACAGGAGGAGACAGAGTCCTCCTCTCACTAGCCAACCTTCTGTGGCATAAAGACAAAATATGACCATTACTTATATTTATCTCTAAGTTCTGTCAAGGTCAGAGTCAAAAACCAGGTACTTCTGCCCAGATAAAATCCAAATGCGTACCCCAGTTTAACAATTTCAGCAGTGGAGACGCTTTTTTATTTTGACTTTCTCTGAGCAGCTTCTCTCCTCTGGGCTGCTGTTTGGGTGGAAAGGCGAGAACTGGTCTCACTCCAGTTGTGAAAAGTGTTGCAGCAGTAGAAATTCAATTGAAGTTTGCTCTAATTTTTTTTCTTCGTGTAAAATGATTTACAAGTCAAGTGAAAGTCAATGAGGGGGAGTGGGAAAATAAGAGAGGGAAAACAGCAGACCGCACAAGATTTTATTGAGCAATTTCACCATTTAAATGTTAGGTGTTTAATGCTCGTATTTAGAATACAGAAGCTCTGAATGAGTGTTTGAGTGAAACCAAACTCATTTTTACAAGCTCTGGATGTGAGTTGAATTGAGGGTAATCTTCAGTTTTGTCAGTTGCAGGTAAAGTGTCTGTGTGTGCTTATGTTCCTGAGTTTCCCTCTGTCAATGGCAGAGGTACCCGGTCCATGCAGGCACTCAATCACTAGAGAACACCTGCTGATAGTCAGGCAACTGGTAGGTGTAAAAACAACATCAAACAGATCAGATCAAATATCTCCAGCTGAAATCCTCCCGTTGTTATTTCTACAGATGGACAACCAGTTGAGAAGTGGGTGTTCAATAACCTACACATTCATAGAACGGAGAACTCTGGTAAGATGACATTTGTCCAAAGGAGATTGTTTTGTACAAAAAGTGAACTAAAGAAAACTCCTCTAAATCTGCTGATTTTCTTTTCCTTCCTTGCAGAGCAAATGTTGCTTTGTGAAAGCTGCTTTACCCTGGATACTGGAGCTGCTAACCACCCATTTCAAGTACAGCCGGGGCTCAATAAATGATGGCTATGTTCAGTCCCTGAGGGCGCTTATCCTCAACATGTATTCACAGAGATGCGTGCCTCAGATTAATGAAGAGGTGGAGGTGAATGTGTGCTTCTGGATGAAGATAAATTTAAATAAATATTATGAGACCATTCCTGCTCTGTTAGAAAGAAAAAAAATTAAAGTTTGTTTCTTATAATGTGCTGCAGGATAAGCCAGAGAGCTTTGAGACGGTCTACCGAGGGTCTCCGTTGGAAGCTTTGCAGAGAGTTTCAGAGGTGTTGTCTGTTTACTGGGAACTGGTGACAACCAGTGACTCACCAGTTGACTGGAGATGCCAGCAGGAATATTCAGAAAGCTTCGGCTCCTCGACAGAGCTACCCGCGGGGTCAACCGCTCAATATTTTACAGGTGTGAAACTCAAACTTCTGGAATGTTGTGTGATGAATAATGCAGATGTCTGGGAAGGCTGAGATCACAGATCCTGTGAACATTTCCACAGACAGTTATGATTGGAACTCAGCGAAGGCTTCGCAGAAAAGACCAGTCAGGGATGTGTACAAGTTTGGCTTCATCATTGCATCCGTCAGCGGGGGACTGTTGCTCATTCTTACGCTCTACTGTCTCATCGTCCACAAGGTATCAGCATGCTTCTTGTGAACTTCAGAATTCACATGTGCACTATTAAAGCTTGCCAGTGCATTCCATTACTATTGTGAAAAAAAAAAACTGCCATTGGCAGCTTGGTTACCCTTGCTGTGGTTTTACTTTGTGCATGAAAGTCAGACCTACTTCATTTCTCATAAGAAAGCAGGGGGCAGGCTGACCAAACATTTTTTGAGCAAACAATCACCAAAGGCAGATGTGTGTAATTATGTTCCTTTACCCTAATTCTTTGTATAAGTCTAACAATTCTCATTAGTTTCCAAATTTGTTGCTTTCTCAGCTCTTGATATCTTTTCAAAGACATAGAAGGAGAGTAGGGTTATTATTGGAGTTTCAGGACCCAATAAAGTACAAGTTGTTAAAAAGAACATGCTGCAGATTAACCCTTTGACGTCCCAACTCAGAAAATAATAATCAGAAATTTATATGCTTTACGGACTGACCTCATCATCAGTTGCTTTTGACAAAATATTCATCTAAAAATTTATATTGATGCATTAGTAAGTTTGTTTTTGATTCATTATTAGCATAAATGTGAAATTGAAATTATACTACATTTTTTCAAATATATATTTGAGGTTGTATCACAACTGATAAACACATTTTTACCACAATATTTTTTTTGTCAAAGGAACTCAGATTTCTGTTTTGATATCTGTGATCCACCTTCTAATTTTACTTCTTTACATCTCTAAAATTGATTGGAAACAATCTTGACTGCTCAGTCGTTTTGAACTTTTAAAGAAACACAGATTTTGCCTCCCTCTTTCTCCCTATGTTCCCTTCTAAGGCTACATTTTTTTTCCTGGTTGCGAATGCTCAGTGTAGTTAGCATAGCCAACAATGACAGCACATAAATGGTTTTCCTGTAACGGTAAGTTGTTTTACCGCCATTTGCACATTTAGCAGTGAGTACATGATATTGAGGCCTTGTCCACATGTAGCCAGATAAACCAAATCGATTTTTTATGCAGTTTGGCCTTTCGTTCACATGTAAAATTACATTTCATAGCTAAAAAAACATTAATAATAAAACCTCCAACCTGAGTGAAAATTTCCAAGTTCTCATTTTTTGCATATTACATGTGGACATTGGAAACCGGAGATTTGACAGTCTGCAGAAAATAATGCTGCACTTCCGTCACATATGTGACCGTTGTTACTGTTTCGCCATGCAGTGGAGGAAAGATGACTGCATTCAGAGAGGTGCTGATTTTTACATTTGTTCATGCACTTTTTCTTGTTTTTTATAAGCCCAACTGCTCCAAAATGATAAGTTGCAATTGCAAAGAAGAAAAAGCACTCCAATCCCAATAGAGGCACAATGCTGTTCAACCTCCACACGCTTTGACATGATTCCCAATCGACTTTTTCTTGTGTTGTATTAACTTTGTATTCTAGCACAGTATTTAAAAGTAGTACAACCCCTCTGTCTGTCAACACAAATAAATCTCCTGGAGCCATGTTTAATTCCTAAAGGAAATTGTGGTTGTTTTGAAGGATTGTGATTGGCAGACAGGTTTTGGCTTTGTCCTACACCGTCCCTTATGGTTTTGGCATGTTTAAAACAATGCTCAGTTGTGGAATTCAATGGGTTCTTGAGGATGAACACTTTTGTTAAATCAAACAGGTATGGAAGAAATTATTTCATAGAAATGAATATCTCTGCTACTTTGTTTTAAAACAACAAAGTAGCTACGTGACAGTGTTAAGACCTTCGTCCGGTTGATTTTGGTCACGAGCAATGCATTTCTTCAGAAGGCAATAGTGGCTCAGGGAGGAGGTTAGTTATTTTCACAGATTATCTATCCCATAACAAACTTTCATGACATGGTGAAAGTTTTAGCAAACATGTAAGAAAACATATTCTTTATAAATGTTACATAGTGAAGCTTTAATGGAATTCAACTAACCTCTGCAATCCTGTGCAGTCAAACATGATTTTGCTTCTTTGGAGCAATAAGAACGACTGCATGAATATAAATCCATAAAAAACGAAAAATTCTAACCAAAAAAAGAAGAAAGACAAGTCGGTTAGTTCTGAAAAGTTCTTGAGTACAACAGGCATTTTGTTGCATGTTTTGGTTGGCATGGACCCAAAGTGACAAAAGTATTTGCCCCATTACAGATTTATCTTGTTTTTCGCTTTGTGTTACTTGCATGTTGCAAAAAATCAAACAAATATAAGTACCAGAGAAAGATAACCTGAGTTAAAATATACTTTTTAGATAGTTGTTTCATTTACTAAGGGAAAACCGCAAATTAAACCAACCAGTGTTTTTTTGTTTGTTTGGTTTTTTTGCCCTTTTTAAATCATTAACTAGCTGACATTAACCATCTTTTGTAGTTCAGTAAAAATGCAACACATCATTCCTCAAATAAACAAACACAAGAACAAATGACGAGCAAAGTCACTAGACATTTATCAATCTGGAAATTGTTATAAAACATTTCTAAGGCTTTGAGACTGCAGTGAACCACAATAAAGACTTTATGGAAAAATAACACATGGAACAGAAATAACACCTTTCTGGTGTGACTTTCCTTAAATCAATCCAAGTGTGCTTGTACAACTCATCCAGAAAATCACAAATGGAAAAAGAACAACATCCACAGATTTCAAAGCCTCACTTGCCTCAATTGAGGTTCATGTTCATGATTCAACAATGCAATAGAAATAGCACTTAATAAGAGATTAACAAATTACATCATCCTACTAAAAGTGATTTTTTATTACTCAGGTTATCTTTGCTTGCAGTTAAAAGTAGTTTGAGAATCTGAAACATTTAAGCATGACAACAAGCATAAAACGAAGAAAGTTGTGGATGAAAATAACGTTCTCAGGTCTCTACAATTTTTAAAAACAACATGTATGTTTAACCATCAATGATGTTTACATCAATCTCATTCTGTGATATTGTCCTGTTCTTTATAAGCACACACGTGGATTTGACCGCTATACTTAACTCTGGAAAATTACCAAACATTGATTTTGCTAATTCTGAAAAATACTTCTTCCCTCAGCAAAATTCTTGCTGTAATTTTGCTGTCTTGACCCAGACAATATTGCTTGTTGACATAATTTTAATTTTGGCAGTGATGGGTTATTTTTATGGAGATTTGAGGCTGGTTTTGAGTATACTCGCAACAGGCTTATTGTGTTTATAGCAAATACCCCATTATGGGATAAAATGATGTCAGGATATTGACAGAAATACCTACCAGGACTCCTGTGGTCTCCACAAGCTGAAGGAAATAGAGCAAGACAGTGGATTGAGATAAAATAAATGCTCAAATGAAAATACTTCAGTCTTCCTTCCAAGCTTTTATAGTGGTTGACAATAGATGTTGCATTTTAGAAGAAAGATTTATTTTCAGTCAGTCCAGCAAAGTCTTGTGGGATGGTAAAAAAAAACTAGATAAATAGTTCTGCCATCATCATCTCAGAAATTTATCTGTGCACTCTTGAGGGTTTTTGACTTGATTTCCTTCCCTCGCTGCTGCAATTACATGAGTTCATGCTCTCACTGACATGGTTTGGCATGCTCTCTTTTTGAAAGAGTTTCGATTATGCTTAATGGATTTGCTTTTGTTTTTCCTGTCTAAAAGGATTAGAGACATTAACCACTATTTGTGGAAAGGAATTTGCGCTATGCTGACAAATATTACTGAATACTAATAGGACGTTTCTCCAGTGAGAAAAGGTTGGGAACGTTCTCTTCAAGCCATGATTTGATTGACTTATTGGTCGAGCCCTAAACTGCCAGGTACGCAGTGCAGGCAGCACGAGAAAGCATGCGGGACTCATTTCTCTTCTGGGAAGCATCAATTGTTCAAGCTGATTGCTTGAAGTGGCATAGTCTGCCATAGAGGAGTAAGCAATATCTATGTAACAGTGGTGTTAAAATTATGATTATAATGAGGCTCTCAGGGATCTACTGTTTTTCTGCATGTACATTACACTTCTCTAGTAAATGTGAAAAGTAAATATTTAAGAACTGAATGACTTAAAGGAGTTTTCTTAATCTCACAGCTTGCACACCACAAGTCAAATTTAACATTTGACTCCTGTTATTTCTTAATATAATGTATATAACAACAGCCTTTGCAAATTTAGCATTTAATTATTTATTGGTTTATTAATTCGTCAATTATGCTTGTACTATGCAGTGGGGAAAGCAGAATTCCCTGATCACAAGCTTTTAATTTAGGTTAGACAATGGGTATGTTGTACTTGAAGCTAGAAAAATGTATATGAGGTGAATTTAGGTAGTTAGAGACAGTTGAAAAATTTATAAACATGCAAGACATTGTGTTGGGTTCAAAAGAACAAGGCCTGACCAAATTATATTTGTATTTTTCAGTCAATCTAATGAGCTGGAATTAGTGTTCAAAAAACTTTAAAGTCAAAAAACAGATGCAGTCCCTAACCAAGAGGTTTCAAGTTATAGTTAATGGTGGAGATTTGCTCTCAAATGCAATGTGCCATAGCCAATGGACAACTCTGAATGCTTGTTTGACCAATATTTGAAAGTCCGCTTGCATTGGTTCAATATTCAAAACCCTTCATGGTATTAGAGCAACACAGATGTCTACATGCAGCCACACATGACCCCTTAGCAAAGGAGGGTGGTTTATTTTGATGACTAAATTCTTCAGATTGAGGCACAACCAACAGAAAACATAATTTAATTGCAGCAATAATCCTCTAATGTGATGATTTTATGTTGCGTTTTACTAGTTTAGGTACAAGAGACTATTCATAGTGGATTTGTTTTTTGAAAGACATTTTCAAAGATTGACCCTGTTCTTTAAAAGTACTGTTTTTCTCTAGAAGACTTGTTTTTGAACATCATAGATGGATAGTATGGATTGATAGATGGAAGCACATATATATATATATCCATAGATAGATAGATAGATAGATAGATAGATAGATAGATAGATAGATAGATAGATAGATAGATAGATAGATAGATAGATAGATAGATAGATAGATAGATAGATAGATAGATAGATAGATAGATAGATAGATAGATAGATAGATAGATAGCAAGTTTCTTAACTTGTGGACATATTTTCAGATATGACTCATGCTCTCAAAGTGTTTCCAGAAAAAGAAAAGTTTTTGAGCGGTCTCCTCCCCCTTTAACTCTCCGCTACACCAGCACAATCGTACAAATCACATACATACATAATAATGTGTTCTTATTCAAATCGGCCCCATATCAAATCATAAAGAGTTCAACATCTGTCATAAAATGGTGTGGTGTAATCTTGCTCACCTTAAGTCCATGACCTTGAAAGTTTTATCACAAGTTTTTCAAATTATCTGTTCCTTTGGTCAAATGTTATTACAATAAATGCCCAAGAAGTGGAACAACAAAAGTTCCTCTGAAAGTGGATAATTCCTCACATGTGGAAGACTATTCTCAGGTTTGAAGTTGTGTGCTCTTAAAGTCTTTTGTTTGTCTTCAGAATCTCTCTTTAGTGTTTATTCCTGCCGCATGTGGCTAAGATACATTGTCATACAAGCTTTGCCTAAGCATTGAGTGCTTGCACACTGATCAAAATCATCTGTGCTTGCAGTGAAAATGCTTGGCTATTGAACAGTAGGGTAGCTAAAATGCGCAGGAAGTAGCCACAGTTGTAAACAACAGAGTTATTTTTCAAACAGCTGCTGCCAGCGTGTCTTTGTGGGGACTTGTGGGTCAGTGAGCACAATTAACAGTCATTTTTGAGATGTCAAATTACATATTCATGTAATCTTGTCAAGTTAAATCCATCAGGAAAATATCTGGTCCTGGGTAAAGATAATAGCCTATCTTTTACTTGTTTTGTCCTAGGATTAAACAAACTGAACCTTGTGAGATTAAGGTTCCACGTGATGTTGTTAATTCTGTTTATCTTTTTTGCATCATTGTAATCCATGTAATGCCACCAGAAAATGTTCACACGCCTTAACTTTGCACATATTTTGTTACTTAATTTACAATTGATTCAAGTGTTTTAATCACACAAAGCACCCTGTAATGATTTGACAAGAACTTTTTTTTATAATAGCCAAAAGCTTGTTTGTCCAGTGTTTCATATGTACTCACACTCTTGACCTAAGATTTTTTTTCTTTTGGGCCTCGGGTAACAATCACATCTTAAGTCTTCTTGGCTGTGTCTTTACAAACTCGTCACACTGGTTTTAAAAATTTCTGCCCTTTTTCTCAGCAGATAAAGCTCAGTCAGTTTGGATGGGAAGTGAAAGTAAATAGTTTTTTTAGGTGTGTGTTCTCAGAAACAGTTATTTGGATTTAAGTCTGGGTTCTGGCAGCACCACTCAAGTAGATTCACAGACTCTTTGCTATCTTGACTGAGTGTTTCAGGTCTCTATCATGTTGGAAGATAAATTCTGATCTCTAGCCTGCGTTTTTTCCTCTTGTTGCAGGACTTTTTCAATAATTGCTCTGCAATTGGCTCAACATATGTATGCAGCCTCGCTGCTCAAAATAGTAGATACTATATAACATTAGGTTTTTATATTTGTCCAAAAATAAAAAGTTATTCATTTAAATTTCATCAGACCTGATGACATTGTTGCTCATGAACTTTCTAAAGATCCACTTACAAGTGAATAAGAATACAAACAGAAGAACCAGACCAAACAATCACTGTTTACAGTTTTTCTCAGTTGCTTTGATGCATTTTTCAGAACGGAAGTGAAATTCTCAAAACTACTAGTTCAGTCTTTAATTTGTCACTTGTACACATCAAAAACGTAATTTTCTGTTCCGTTCAACAAGTTGCAAATGCTTTTGTGCATCATGCAAGTGATTATGTATGATCATCTGCTTTTTCCTACTTTTTCAATTGCTTTTGTTATGTTGATCAAAATGTACTATATAGGTCTCTGTTGAACAGTCTTGACCTTCACAATATGTAAGCATAATTTCATTGTATAAGTCTTAACATGCAAAATGCTTGACCAGGTTGTCATAATATGTCTATCATATTTCTAAACATTTCCTTTAAACCTTTTTCAAAATATGTTCTGACTGATAAATTCCTCCCAGGTGATTCCTGATTTTCGCCAGCATAGGTGAACGTGTGGAGCATTAGATCAACCAATGGTCAACCAGTTTTCATGGACTATTAAGGGGCAAGCATATTGTGAATAAAGCCAGAGAATAACACAATGTTACATTTCTGACAATGGAAGGACAAGGATGTGGACGGAGTCAACAGCCAGAGAGCAGAAGAAGAGGAAGAAGAGCGAGGCTGTGGCGGAGGCATGAAGAGGCGAAACTGAAGAAGAGGCAGAAGACGCTGAAGGCATTGTGCCACTTTCCATTGCTCAAATATCATCAGGCAATGGTGTGCAACTAACAATGAGATGCTAGTGGATTTTCTTTCACCGTACGCTTCAGTCCTTAACCCTACTGAGGAATTTTCTCAGCATGGAGATGGAAAGTACAGAAAGACTGGACTGTAATTCCTACAGCACTGAATCTCTTTAAGGAGATTGTTTTACATATGTTCCTTCCTGTTGCTACTTTAGTTGTTTTTTTGTGCTCTCTTTTCTGTATCAATGCTACTGTGAAAAACAGTAAAAGATGTTGATGCATTCTTACTAAAGTGTAGTTTTCCTTCTCTGACTTTGTCCAGAGTATGTTTGACTCCAAAAGACAGATTTATGTTGACTGCGATTCTCTTTAAAATAATTTGCTACTCACCTCATGGCACCTACTGCCTACTACTTACACAACCAGAGCAAGAGGAAAAAAAACATAATTGCCTCATTCCTGGGGCCTTTCCACCACAAATTTGTCAGAATGAGACATTCATCTGCTGTGAAATCGATATATATGGACAAAGACCCTAGAAAAGTTATTATTCACTTGGATGGAAGTGGTGGAATCCGTGGTGATTTTAAAACAGTGAAAACAATGGGTAAATAACCACAGTCATCTCGCCGCAACTATGTTCTGTTCCAGTAATATTCTGACTGCACAAAATTCACTGCTTTACTTTATCACCCTTAGGATATTTAATGAAACTGAAATTCAATAAAATGATTTGTGTTTCTTGTTCTTGTTTTTAGTTTTCTATAATTATGCATATTTGTCTCATGACATGAAATCTTTGCTTTCCAAAACAGAAAATTTACTGCCATCATGGATCAAGATTAGACACAAACTTAAAGTAAGAACATGCAAAAGCCAAAACAAAAGTCATACTGTTTTTTCACAAAAGTGATACTAAGTATACCTCTCTGATTAAAGCATCGACCAGCAGGATATAGAGATGGAACCACAGTGATGTGAATATTCATCAAATACTGTACGTATACAGTCAAGCATTTGGAGGTACCACAGCGAACATGTGTAATAATGGCATTGTTTTCATTCTTCTTCTCTCTCTTCAGACATCGAGGAACCCACCACTGCATCAGCAATCACAGTACTTGGGAAGCTGTACATTTTGTCCAATCCAAGTTTTCATGTCCCTATATGTGTGACGTATTCAGCTTACCAGTTTAATCAGAAGCTTAGATTTGACCAAAAACAAAAATGGATGTTTTTTGGAGCTGTATATATTGAGCCTTATGTATTGCAGGTGTCTTTTTCAGGTTCACTAATTTCTTTTGGGTTTTTTTTACTGTGGCATTTTTTCCTCTCCATTTGTGCCCAATTAACCAAATGTTTGTGATGTTGTTCCCATAAGTTATTTATTTCCATAAGCCTACTCAATCACTGTAATAAAAATAATAATAACAAACCATAACTATCTGTAGCAGACTTAATTGATTCACCCCGCGCTGTGAGCTACCAGTTCAGAATTTTATTAAAGGATCTCCATAACTTCACAGACCGCATCTTCTCTGGAAAGCACTGAAGTTCCGATAAGAAACTATGTAATATTGTTCAGTGTAAATAAATCTTCTCATGTCTGTTTTAAACAAATTCTCACTAAATATTTGTATATCAAAATTTATTGCATACTGGACTGCTGTGCAGATTCAACAGAAACTTTGGTCATTAAACTGTTATTGATCACTTCCTCTGAGTTTTTCCTACTAGAAGAAAATAACAGAATGAATGAAATATGCACAAACTATTCACTGAGGCAGCTTTACAAGGGATGTATTCACATCATACCACATGTCATGTGGTAGGAATAACATCCTGTCACAGTTTATTCATAACTGTATCATATTTATTCATTAATACGTAGTAATTGATAATAACATGACACTACTGCTGAAAAAGGATGCTGTCTGTTGTCATGATTTCAACTCATGTTTACCAAGTAATGGTCACGCCTTATGTTTTATAATATCAAATTGCATAACGTCTGACTTTGGGAAAAGCTGGGCTGCTTCTTATAAAGTGAAACCTTTGTTAGTGTCTCAAAGGAGCCCATCAGTAAAAACTGTGAAAATATTTCCACATGTGATCAAGTGCATGTGTGTTGGCCTCGCTGTTGTATTTTAAGTATCTGTGTAGGAAGCAGATGAGGAGGATGAAAAGAAAAAAAACAACACAGCATTTGTAAACTGCAATATATATTATCTCCAACAAACGTATTCTCTGGAGCTACAACTTTTCCTTTTGCAAATGATTGCTGCAGTGATCAATTTATTATCCAAAGACGTTGCTCCATTACTGAGCAGGGAAAGTATTTTTCTAATTCAATGTAGGGTCTCTTCTTTGGGGATTAAAAGCAGCTGTGGAGTGATAGACTGCTAGATGAAAAGACAAGTTCTCTTCAACAATAACTTTGTGGGAACTGCCTAAGAAGACTGTTAGAAGGGATCCCACCCTGTGTTTTTTTTTTTCTTTTAACTTTCCCAGCTTTTTCCTCCTTATAAAAACAAAGTCTCCATCTCAGAAGTATTTTTCCACAAAATTTTCTGAGCTGTTACTTAGTAAAAATCACATATAGAAAATTAACGCAACAATTGAGGTCATTTCCATACAATGCAGGTCTTAATGCTTTCTTAGTATGGTTGTTTTCATTATAATGGAAATGTGACTTCAATCAGGTTTCAAAATGAAAGTCTACAGTGGTGAAGTGACACACGTGCAGAAGACGTATCACACTCAGCCACTTAATTTACAAAAGTAATAATATGTAAATAATAGTGCATAATAGAAACCGTATGATAGTGAATGAGGAGGTCACCATGTGTGCATTGCCTCTAATGCTGTGCAAGTGGAAGGTAACAATTTGTTGTGTTTTTTGTCAAGATACGTCAATAATGTCTGCTCAAATGTTTGTTACCTTGAAGCACATGTAAGTAGGACTGTCTGGTGTGTTGTATGAATACATTCCTGCCTCTTAAATCAAATTTGTTATGACATAAACGTCAGAAGAAATGAGGCATGACCGTTCAGAAACATATCCAGTGTAAGAGCACATGTCTGATATGAGAAAATCTGATTTGTGGTGTACAGCCAGGTCATAAAAAGATCAAATAGAGGTAAAGATGGGAAAATATTGTTGGATTTCTTCCAGTTTTGGCAATGTGACCATAGATTTAGATTTTCGCTTGTAAGACTCAAGTCTAGAAAGATCCTTTCAGCAAATAAATAATATCTTGCCCGAGTTGCCGTAGTGTATGCAAACAACTTGCTACCATGGTAACTTTTGAATACCCAGGGTTCCTCTGTAATCTCTCTGAAGACTACATATCAATCAAATAAGTTAAGACAGATTCCAGGCAGATAATGGAAATAATTAAAATCATGAGTATTTTGTTTTTAATTGATTATTTGTCAAATTTTCTAAAACAAGGAATTGCCCTGAGAGGTGGGTAGTGACTAGTTATATTTCCTCAGTTACATTTGCTTGAGTAACATTTTGAAAAAATAAAGTACTTCTGTAATAATTCCTCTAATTTGACACAAGACTTATAAATGTGCCAGATGATTGGGAGAGGCCCTCCTATCGGTTCTGCAGCACAAACAGGAAGGTGGGTGGCAAGGATGATAGACAAAGAACATTCCCAAGACATAGTGGATTAATCAGCAGAAGTAGTTTTCCAGGAAGTCCTCAAAGAATTCAAACACAGCAAATTTGCATCCAATTTGACCTCACAAAATCAGGAAATTCCAGTAGTGAGCTTAGTAGTACAAGACCTTTACTTGTATAAAGATATTTTAACTTTACAAGGTAAAATACCTTGTAAAGCTAAAATACTTTATCAAGTTCAGTGGAAACCACATTCAGTTATTTACCCATTCATAGACTCATTCACACACTGATTGTGGTAAATTACATTTCAGCCACAGTTGACCTGGGGCAATCTGACAGAAACACCATGCACCATGACCACTGGGCCCTTTCACCTGTACCAGCAGGGAAGACAGGTGAATCTTTGTGCTGAAAAACTGAGATATATGAAGCAGGAAATTGAACTAGCAATTCCTACCTAGCGAAATACCATCACAGTAGTCAAAGCAAATGCAACTAACTCCACTGTTTGATTACAAAGATCAATAGGCATGAACGTACAATTGGATTAAAATAACTTTTATTATAATGCTTTGAGATGATGTGTTGTGAATCGGTGTAGTACAAATAAACTGAAGTGTATTGATTCTTCTCAGAACACACCATGAAAACAGGAGGGCTTCTGTGTTCAAGATCCAAGACTAGAAAGTGTGAAATTATATCCAAAAATTCCTTCCAAAATTTTGGATCTCTGGATATTCTCATAAGAAGAACATGAGAGTATTCTCATATTCTCATGTGAACATGTTTATGAGAATAGAATGTTTATTCTCATAAACATTCTATTTTTGTCCCCACATTTAGCACATACTGTATGTCTAGAATATTAGTATCAGATATGTTCAATAATGCTAGAGTAACATATTGTCTCATTAGCCAATATGAATGTATTGGATGTATTGGATTCGCTTTCAGACTCACTCTTTCTGCCATTCTTCCACATGTATATAATGCTTATACTGGCTTGAAAAGCTGTAGATTGTGAAGAAAAATAACTTTGCAATATGATTCTTTTAGGAGTGATTATTCTGTCTGAATTTATTTATTTTATCTAATGTAGTTTCCCTTATGTTTTATTTTAGCCTTTAAAATAGAATAACTTAATATTTTTACCTGTCTGATTACAAACGTTTGTAAAGTGGAAGCACTTGAGTACTTGAGTAGCTACTGGTCGATGTGCAAAATAGACATCAAATAAATATAGAATGAAGCAAAATGTGAAAAGTAGATTGTAGATAATAAATTAGTGTACTCATGTTAGAACTAACATTTCTGAAATGTAACTAACAGTAGTATGGTAATATAAAACCAGCATAAAATTATAAAAATTGTCTGTTGTCCCTTGTATACAATTGATGTTAAAAGTTTGAATTGACAGTATAATAAGAGTAGTAGACAAAAATCTTTTCATATTTACTTCCTGTCTTGACTGTAAGGTCAGCCAGTGGTGGCTTCCTTTATTAGCAGGCTGGATGCAAAGGGACTGGATCTTCTGGGTCCAGCTGGGAAGGGACATCTGAGCCAGGACATCTGTGAGACCTGTGGGAAGAAGGAGGGGCCTGTTGCAACCCCCACTGTTCATTGAGAAGAGTAAGAACATGTGTTTACTAGTCTCCAAAGGTTTCCAGCAACATCAGAGATTGCTGTTACAACTGTTGCAAATCTCTTATTAGAAAAGGTTGTCAGGAGTCTGAGAAGTTACTAAAAATAATGATGAATTCACCAAGTTGATAACAGTTGGTTAGCTTTTGATTGAATGCACATGCATATACTGTAAGTCAGGCGATATCATGAAAGTGAAAAGCTAAATATGCTAAATATAACAAAGAATTATTGTTTTTTTATGATTATTATGTTTTGTGGTCATTTAGAGCCAAATCGTATTAACTGCCCTAATTTCAGGTAAGTCATTTTTTATTTATTACTAGAATTTAGCAAAAAAATAACTGTAAATTATTCACAGACCGGAACTCTGACATAAATGCATTTTGTCAATAAAGTGTGTTTGATTTATTAACCTAATCCATTCATATATTGCATGGATTTAAGGGCCCAAATGATTCTGTTCATGTTTGTTGTAGCTCTACAATAACATGTCACACCAACTGATTTCTGTATGAAATTACAACTTTTCATAATACCAAATAACTTGTTAATAAAGCTTTAAATGTGTTTAAAGTTTAGAGACACTCAAAAGTATCTACATTAAAAAATTACAAGCTTTTCACAGAAGTATAAACACCTAAAATGAAATCAAACCTTGTCCTTTCTCCCGCTATTAACTATTCTTTAACATAGGAAGTACTCCTATATGGCGTTTCTTTGTGTATATGCTCTGAAACTACTTTGAATAGAACTAAACTCAATTCATTCTTTGAGAACCAAACTGGAAATTATATGAATGAAATGAAATGACTTTATTGTAAAGTGCCTTGAGATGACATGAGTTGTGACTTAGCGCTACACATATATATAAACTGAATTGAATGGAATTTATCTGCACTGTCCTAAACAGACGTCTGTCAGACGAACACAAAAGGATTATATGACAACTTAGCTTCTTGAACTGGACTGTAAGATCAGAAGCAAGGATCTTGTGCCTGTCACCCAGATGACAGCTTTGGCAATGTATCCCACAAAGAACTATCTTCATCTTCATTCAGATCTATTAATACAAACAAAGATGGTAGATTCACAGCACCACAAGTTTGCTCTTTCAGATAGAAAAGAGTGGTGGGACACAACCAAATATGGATCACAAAACTGAGTATCGCACCGCTGACAAAGTCATGGTGTTGTGGGAGTGCTTACAGCATAAATCCTGCCTCTGCTTTTTGGTCAAAGCAGCAGAAATGTGTTTGATGAAAATGTAGTTAGAAAATGGGCCAAACGTTCAATCAACAAGCTTATCAAAAACAGCGCTGGACGTATTCCTGGTTGAATGGTATTATTTTAGAAAAAGTTTGTAGTTTAAAAGGGTTTCAACAACCAGAAGCAGAGCTCTGGATGAAACATCACACACAAACTGGAATAAAGTTTGAAAAACAATAAATCGCTTAACTAGAACAATGTCCACACCACATGAAACAGATCAGAATCACGGAGTGCATCTTCAACATTCAGCATGATTTTGCTGCATCTGAATCCCTTTTGCCCCTTCTCCCCATGTTTAACCCTAGCTGTGTTTTCCACAAGCATGGTGAGGGTTCGAGCATTGCAGTTCTTTCACTGATGGGGGGAGGGTAAAAGGACGCCCCTTTCTTGGCCTTAACAACTGAGACCTTTGTGGGGCACACTTCAAAACGAAAGACTGCATAGACTGATGATTGTACACTAACATTCCTAATACAGAAATATGAATTCAATGAAAAGAATGTTTTATACCGGATTATAGAATAGATTTAAAGGGACCCAATCCACCAAATGAGCCTAGTGATTTATTAAATATAGATACATGTATACATACAAATAACATGAAGTCTAAAAATGAAAGGTCTGTTAAGTAAAATGTGCAGTATGTCATTTTTAAATCATGGAATTGTAGTAATTTTCCGACTGAATGCTTATTTTGGAATAGGAAGGGAAATCTTCAGGCCCACCAGGAACTACTTTCACCAACTACCACTGTTATATACTCCTGGCTAAAGGTAGAGATCAGAATCAATGAGATCAAGACAAGAAAGCTCCCTACGCTCACTATCTCTTCCACCCAGAGTGACTCTGTGGGCTAAGAGGAAGGTGGGAGGTGAAGGAATCTCTCAAAGTTCCTATCCAGGACAAAACAGAAAATACCCTGAAATTCAGCAGGAACATCACAAAAAAAAATGATAAACTGCTAAATAAATGCCTCATGAAGCACAAACTTGGACTGCAGGAAGTACCCTGATGGAAACAAGCCTTTGAATGGCAACTACTATGAGGACTAAAGGACAGCACAGAGGTACAAAATCATGGAACTACTGGAACAAATACTTAGCACAAGAGCAATAGAGAGAGGTCTGTTAGGGACAACAATGCTTCTGACACAGTCCAACACAAAATAAGCAACCAGATATAGTGGAAGAAAACACAAGCAGATCTAGTAGTCGTCTCAAGGGACAGTGTCAAGAAGAAGAAACATGAGAGTAATACCAAATGGCTCAAAGAGGAAATGGAGAAGTTGTGGAGAGTCAAGGCCTCAGTGGTCAACAGTGTGTTTTAGGCTGTGACCCTGAACCCTGGGGACTGACTGCAGCAGATTCCTGGAGCAATCTCTGAAGCCTCATTCTAGAAGAGCACAGCCCTGGGAATAGCTAAGATACTGCCCCGAAAAGTAACATATTTAAATTTATAGATATTCTATCCCTGGCACATTCTTATCAGAGTTGAATAAAAAAATATGATTCCTTTGTGATGCAAAGTAAAAGGAAATTAAATACCTGCAGCCCACTGTCACACCTGAATAGAAAAACATAGACGTAGACTGGCCTCCCCAGGTTAGGCACTGTGAAAACAGCTTGGACACCGTGGGAGCATGTATGGAAAAACAAAGCAGTTTTTGGTGGAATTTGTTGCTGCTAAAAAACTGGATATAACACCAGACGTGGTCTAGCACTACAAGAACTTTATTTTCCATGTGTACAACATAAAGTTAATGACGCAACTGAGGTAATTCTGCTTGAAAATAAAAAAAGACATAACAAAATCAGAAAAGAAAAAAATCAATTAAGAGACTTTATTGTTATCATGTAAAACATTTGCTTTCAACATCTCATGCATATTAACCTTTCCTTAGTTTTAACTTTATAAAACGATGTTAAAACCAGACCATGTGGGCTTGAAAGTAAATATTTAGACGCATATTAACTAAAGCTAGTTCAAAATAATATAGCGTCCCTGTGCATACATTTTGGAATAAAATATTTTATGAACTGCTCAAACAGCAAAGTGACTAAGTGAGAAAAAACGTCTGCAAGAACAACAAAGCATTGCTTGACATGACGTTTTATGGCATTCCACATGGTGGAGGCAAAGATCCAAATTAAATCTTCTATAAATGATTGACAGTTTGATGCTAATTAAAATTTAAAATTTTCTTCATCAGCTATTGTGTAATTATGTGTGACAGTGTTAGTTTGGCATAATCCAGTAACTTAGATTGCAATGTTTCTAAAGAAAGTCCACCAGCTCTCTCGTGACTATCTGACTGCCATCTGGAAATTAGATTATACAACACTGGTATTTCCTGTTGACTAACACTGAAATTATGATGTCACTGGAATGTTAATAACATAACTGTTTAATAAAACATTTCTTGACCAATGAAGTAGACATGTAACAGTGAGAGAGTATGAGTTAGAGATGAAGAAATCATGAAAGAACAGGAAGCTCTAAACATTAATAGAAGAAACCAGTCGCAAACAGTAGGCAGCCTGAACAGGAATGTCTTTGGCGCTGATTTTGTTGGCATCCAAACGCAGGACTTTCATCTTAGAGAAGTTTGTTCCATCGATCGTGTCACAGAAACTGCTAAGGGAAAACTCTGAAAGGGAAGAAAAATGTGGAAACAGGTTATAAACATGAACACATAAGAAGAACTGCCAAACCAACAACAAGAAAATTGGAATTGGAATCAGAAATACTTAAAAAAAAAAACATGTTATTGCCTGAACCTCGTGGGTTATGCCTGGCCTGAGGGACTGTCCTTGGGTTGCATTCCTGTATTCACGCCAAATTACGCAGGCGCATAAATAAAATTATGTCCATAATTCAGAGTAGGTTAGTTTGACCCACTCAGGTCCATACTGGTTTGGGTTAATTGCCTCTGCATCATTATTCGTTGTGCTTGCTGAATGCAGCCTATTTTGTAGATGTTGTCAGACTAAATATGATCAAATACAGAAATGCAAGAAATTACCGTATTGTTTTTTTTAGCATGTTGAATCACATTTTGAAACCACTGCAATAAATACTACATATTCCAAAATACTACCATAATGACAGACATGTTTTAAAACTAGTACAGTAGGACTTGCACATTGTCAGTTTTATGACCTGTAGCAAATATGAATTAAAGGAAACATGTCTGCTTTTACTTTATGTTATGATTCTGTTTGACTCTGATGCAAACAACAATTGCAGACCCCAGAGATTGCAAGGTAAAAGGTGTATTGAAGAGAGGAAATGTTTGAATGACTTGTCTGCCAGAGGGAAAAAAACGAGTCCAGGACCCGAGCTACACTGGAAGACAGGGAGGTTGTTAGTGGGCGTGGTCTACAGTGGAATTGGTTTTGCAGAAGAAAGAGTCAGGGTCTAACTTTATGAAGGAGGGAAACGATTGAGGAGGGGGGCGGTGCATCCACAGATCTGGTGGTTGACTGCTTGCTGGATCAGTTGTCAATTGTGATTAGTTTGCTCTTGTTTTGTTAGTAGGAGAGGATGAGGAGCGTGGACCCGCAATTGAGTAACGAAGGTGAGCTACAGGTGGGTGCCCTGAACAGCAGTGAGCAGTGAGGAGAACGAGAGACACGCTAGGAGAGGAAATTCACATGGTGAAGCTGAACACTGAGGATCTAGGATGAACACTAACAACTAAACTGTGAAGAAGCAGGAGATTGAGGGTACGTTTTCTAGAAGAATCAATATCTTAAGCAGTAGTTACCACAAGAAGTAGTTAACCATCTGGCTTCTGTCTCTGAGAAGCCACTCCTCTAAGTACTGCTCCTTGATGGCAGTAATGCACACCACCTGGAAACTACACCTGCCAATCACACCCAGGAAAGGAGGAGGAGAGCAGAAACCCAACAAGCTGCACACCAGTCTGCAGATACGACAGTTTATTTATATAGTTTGACTTATAACACATTGTTTTTTTTTGTTTTCATAATCTTAATTTACAGCACCAATTAAGTAACATCTATGTGACTGTGATTTAATTGCTCTCTTTGCAAATCCTATTGGTTTTTTAACTTTAAACTGGAACACAAATTTCAATTTTGTGCAAAGCACTTTGATTTGTCTTTTGTCTGAATACTGTGATATGAATAAACAAAGGTAAAGGGAATGGCTCATTCTGCGATTTGCACAGCAAGTTCTCAAAATATCTGCAGGATTTCTCTTTATAAAAAGTAAAGATCAATGAACTTGACACAAAATATTATTGGGTGTTGCTGCTTTTTAGCTCTATATCACAATTGGTCAATTTAAATTGGGTCATTTTCATGTGTGTAAAGGCAGTGGTATGTGATCCAGTTTGAGAACTAACCTCTAGGTGAGGCTTCACACCTGTTCTTATTTTCTCATTCTATTGACAAAATGTCAAAAATAATGCAATTATGAATATTAGTTACATATATAACTAAACTTTAATAAAACTTGATGTGTCTCTACTGTTCCACAATAAAATAAAGTTAAATTCATAAGTTGTAAAAACCAAACCTGAGAGAAAAAGCATGTAGGCTATCAGCAGGTAGCTGTTATTCACTTTGTAAGGCATGGTTATGGTTTCTAATCTACTTTTATGCACTGTTAAATATTTGACAGTGTGTAATCCGGTAAACAATAATAACTTTGTGCACATGCACTTTCTTGTGTATCTGTTCCTACTACATCAGTGGCATGCTTGCCATTAAACAAGTACATTATGAATAATTACCATATAAAGTTTTACAATGGATATTAAAGCTCTGTAGTTGCAGTTATAGCTTCAACATACAGTTAGGCAGTTGCATGCCAAGCTGTAAGCATGTTTATATTTGCTGTTTAGTTGGGAAATTTTAACAAAGAACTCTTTGTCTCATAATCAAGAAAAGGTGCAAACTGCCATCCAGCACAACAGGGATATTCCTGGTTGGGTAAGTACCAGGTAAGTACCAGAGATATCCTGGTTAGGTAAGTACCAGAGATATCCTGGTACTTATCTAACAGGCTCGTGGATTAGTCTGCGGAGTCTCACTCACCCCATAGTAATGCAGTAACTGATGCAGTGAACCTGTAAACACATGGATGAGTGCTTCTGGGCCATTCAGCTGACAATGAAGTGCGGAGACTAGACAAACTTGTCCCATAAAGCTGGGGCTATGAAAACAAATAGCTTCTGTTTATAGTTTTGTGATTGTCATCAATTGTTTCTCATTGTAGATCTTAGTTTGTGCATTTTTGGGAAGTCCATCTTCATTAGTGTTCTACTTATCTGCTGTTTTCTCTGTCATTTCTGTTTCTGGTGTTCCTTGTTATCATTTGTCTTCATCTTTTAAGTTCTTTACATGTTATGCTTTGCTTTTGTTTATACAGTGTTTAGGCTTCTCTCCAGTCATTTTCTCTCTTTTCATCCACTCTTGTTTCTGTGCTCTGTTTTCTCTCAGCTGTTTTTTTTTACTTTTTAAACTTGTTTGGCCTGTTTCTGATTCCGGTAAGCACTTTCTTCCATATTAAGCTCGATTTAGTTCTGTGACTCTGAAATTTCTGACTTTGAGTCTTGTTATTGATCTAAAATTTTAGCATTTATGCTGCTATGACTGCATTTTGGTCCCTATACACACTCCTACTGACAACACCCCATTAGCTCTAGATCTGGTTTGGTGGAAAAACTCCCGCAGTCTTTGCTGACACATTTCCAGCTTTGCACCAAGATGCATTGTTAGATCTGAGTTTTCATGGAGAAACATTTTGGCTGCAGCTCTGCAGCTCCTTCCCATTCCATCCCTTACCCTGCACCTTTTGTCTTTAACCCAAAGTTTCTAATGAACAGGCTGTCCCGGTTCATTTTGAGGAGGAGGACAGGGCCAGTGGGAATGGGATTACAGTCCTTTAAAAAGATCGTCATGTTGTATTTTTGTTGAATGGGTCCAAATGCAGCAGGAGGTAGCGTGAAATTTAGTGAAAAAAAGTAAAACTTACAAAAAAAACACAGGCAGTAGGAACTGTTTAATGAAGCATAATAGGTCACCTTTAAAGGATTGTCTCTGGTTAAAAAGTGACTACCCATATTAATATAAATAAAATTAACACTAATGTCATTAAAATTGTCAATAAAATTTTTGTTTCACTTTGTTACTTTAAGATTTGAAGAAGTGTGCATACCTTTGATCTTATTGGCGTGCAGGTACAGGTTTTCCAGGTTCCTGCTAACATGAGGGATCTTCTCCAGTTGGTTGAAGGACAGGTCAAGCTCAACGAGTGTGCTGGCATTGAAGACACTGGAGGGAAGTCCTTCATCAGTCAAACTGTTGTGACTCAAGCGGATAAATTGCAGATTGGGATACATGGTAAGAAAACCAGCTGGGATACTCTTTATGTTGTTATGCCCCAGGTAGAGCTGCTGTAGTTCTTTGGGAAAGTTGTCAGGAATTTTCCTCAGCTTGTTTTTGCTCATGTCCAGCATCATAAGAGATTTTAGCCCTGTTAACCCACCTTCTATCTCTTCTATGACATTTGCCTGAAGTTGAAGGATAGTGAGGTTGAGCATGGACTCAAATAATTTAGAGGAGATGTTTTTGATTTTGTTGTAGGAAAGTCGCATGTCGGTGAGGGATCTTGGTAAGTTACGAGGCACATGGGTCAGTTCATTGTTATCCAGGTAGAGACGATCCAAGCTTCCCAGCTTGACAAAGACACTGTCGCTGATTTTCTCCGAGCTGAGCCGGTTATGCGACAAAATCACCCACAGCAGGTTGGTGGCGTTGTCAAACACTCCATCCTGAATGCCTGCGATTTGGTTACGTTGCAGGTAGACATACTTTATGTGTGATGGAACATAGGGAATGTGCTGCAGGCTGCGGCTGTGACAGTACATAGCAGTGGGGTAGGCTGTTGGACAATCGCATTCCAGGGGGCAATCTGCAGCCTCGGGCTGCCAGCCTGCATTCTGCCTCCGGCCTCGCAGTTGGGACAGCCACTGGAAGGGGGTATACTGCTGGCTGATATTCACATCAACCATTTCCATCAAGAGGATGAACACCAATGTCCGCATGATCACTTAAGGAAAGGCAAAGAATATTTTAAAGATAAATACATGCGATTCATTCCAATGTTGCTGCAGTATACGTACCAGTTTCTTGCTGCCTCCTTGTTATCCACCTCTCTGGTGTCCCAGTCTGAATGAGTGGAATATGTTGCCTGCCTAAAATAAATAGCACCAGCAACCCCCCTCTGCAGCTGTGGCCCCAACCATTTTGTTTCATTAGCACACATACCTTTCTTCCCTTTTCATGTAACCTACATAACAACTTATATCCCGCAGCAATGTAAATATTAGTACCATCTGTGAGCTAGTTGCGACATCTGCTTTTTAACTGGCTTGTTTTCCATCACAGTTTCAAACCTTATCATTAGCCGAACCACTCAAAGTATGTATTGCTATTTACTCTTATGTCATAGAGGTTGGGCCTCAGATGTTGAATGTTTAATCAACCACAAAAGATGTCATAATCATAATTATCACTTAAAAACCAATCACGTTGTTTCTGCATGCTTTTGTATACTACAATTGGTATGTGTCAACAAAGTATGCTAAATCTTGCTGTTTGTCCAAGAACATCCCCATTACCTATTTCTTCTGAATGCTTCAAGGTCTGTTTTCAACAATTACAGTATTCAAGTCATAGAAAAGGTCAGCATATGCTGTTGCTGGCGCCTGGATACATCATAGAGCCATTACAGTCCTGTAAACTGCAATTCAGAAAAAGCCCCCCTACTTATATCCTCCTCTGGGGTAGGAAAATTGGATGCAGAGTTCAAGTGATTATGTGAATTCTTTGTGTATCTCTGTTACGACCCATCTAGGGGTGGCCAGATCATAACATGAAGGATCCGTCCTCTTCAGATCTCAAGCAGCCAAAACACATGAAGTTGAACATTTTATAATGTTATTTATTTTAAAAATATGTATTTTTGATTGAGATGTTACAACAAGTGAAGCATATGGCTTCAGAATGATCTATATTGCTGAAAACAACAAACAAAAAGTAACCATCTGAATAGGTCTAGGCTAGTTGATCTGTAAAACATGTTCTATATGGTTCAAGATACAGTTATGAAGGAGACTTAAAAGAGAACCTTTTATGCTTGGTAACGATGCTTTAGGCTTAAAAGCATATTTTTTTTCAGAAAAACAGAATTAAAGAAATAATTTTACTGGGATTTTTTTTTTGAGTTGATAGAAAATTATGTCATAGATTTTTGTGTTACACGGTGACAATGCCTCATTATGTTGATTGCCACTGGTTGTTAAACAAGAAGCATACAATAATAGAAACCAGAATCAAGCATTAGTACCACGCGAGGTACGGGCAAATGTTTATGCTGACTGAAAAAGCAATAAAGCAGGATTTTGACTTAAGGTTGGAGATAGGGTAGATTTTGATTTGAAAATGAATATGGAAGCCTACAATATTTACCTACCTAAAATCATAAACATGTATATGTTCAAAGTGGGTTAACATTAGTTGACATCAAATTGCTTGGTACATTAACATATGCAACAACAAACACGTTATTGCTATCCATTAGTAGCCACTGTTTTTAGTTACATGAATATAAAACACATATTTAACAGGAGGGTACCACTGTTGAAAATGAATCATAAAAAGCCAGACTGGAATGTGCCACAGTGCATATTGACAAGCCACAAAGCTTCTGGGAAAATGGTCTCTGGATTAATGAGACAAAATTGGAGCTTTTTGGCAAGGCACATCATCTTTATGATCATAGATGCAAAAGTGAATCATACCAAGAAAAGATATTTGTTCGGCTGTCACAGGGTGTCTTGAATATGTGCAGGATGAAAACTCAAGGCTATCAATGCATTCTGGAGAGATGTTGCCTTATGGGTCTTTCATCAGGATAGTGACTAAAATAACAGCTAAAAACACTTAAGAATTGCTAAGAGCAATAACACTGGACTTTTCTGATCTGGATTCTAGGAGCCCTGATCTAAAACATGTTCAACATGTGGTAGGAGCTGAAACATGACATCTGGAGAAGGCACCGTTCAAACCTGAGACAACTGGAGCAGCTTACCCATGAAAAGTGGGTCAAAATACCTGTAGACATGTGCAGAAGTCTCATTAATGTTTACAGAAATCATTTGCAGTGATTCCCTCAAAAAATTGTACAACAAAATATTAAGGGACTCCATCCAGGCCTGTTTAATTAGTTTTTTATTTGTTTGTTGTTGTTTTTTTTATGATTGAGTTCAACCACAATTCAGAGGCAATGTCTGATTGTCTTTGGTTAAATTTCTGTAAATTTTTATTTATGATTATTTTGAAAGTTTTGAGTTATTTCTGTGATCACTGTGTTTTGTTTTGTTTTTTTCTTTACAGAGTGTGTAAGATCTTTGCCTTGGTGATCCCTTTTCTTTCATTTGGAGCTGAACAAACTCTCTTTTACAACCTTTGTTTGTTGTTCACATTTTCTAAGAAAGTAAATAATAAGCTTGAGATGTCGAGAGGAAGATTGTTCTCCAACTCCAACTCTCTTTTCCTGATCTTTTACTCATTTTTATTTGGTTATGCAGCATGATTTGACACCACTATTGTTTTCGAATTCGTGAGATAATAGAAAAGTAAGGAGAGACTTTGTCTTACTGTTAAATGGGAAACAGTAGCAAAGTGCACATATTCAAAATTCAATTAACCATAACAAATTTATTGTTCCCTCATGCTGAGGCAAAGAAAGTCTCACTGTAGCCCTGCTAGAATATAAAAGTCCAAATACTGACTGTCCTCCATGTCAAGGCAAAGAATTACTGCTTGCGAAATAACACCATACACAAATTACTCTAAAGCAATGCTTTATCATCAAACCATAACCTAATTTGAGTTAGTCTGTAAACAAAGCAGCAGAAAAAAGTTACAGAAAAAAGATTTAATTATGTCATGTTATTCTTGCCATAAACCACACATTTTTTTTTTTTATTGTAAGGCATCTACTGTTGAGACTGAGCCACAGTGGAAGACAGTCACCAAGTCCTGGCCTTGTTGCTGTAGAACAGCAGCTGGTAAAGTAGTTTATTTTCATGCCTAATCATATCTAATCAACTTTATTTTTGAAGTTACTTCTTTGCAGTTTAGCTAGATGTCTTTATCTAGTTCTACATCATCCTAGTAAAGGTCTGCCTTCTGGATTTTAGAGGGTATTTTGGACTTGTTATTGGCTTTTGCCAGCTTTCATCACAAATCAGCAGGTGACTAAAGACCTACACTATTTTAAAAATACCACGCTAAACCTAAATATATTCAACTGAATATATATTGCAATTAAATTATTTTGATCAACTGATTTTGATCATAATTAGTTTAATTAGTTGCAATTAAACTAATTCTGATCTGTACAGTATTACTTTAATTAGATATATATTTTGTTAATCTGTTAATTATCAAATACAATTTTCTGATCTCTATTTATGATGCATTAAATGCTAAATGCAAACCTCAAGTTCCCATCCTCTGACTAAAGGAGAAAACTGAATTGTTGTTTTTTTTTTACTTGAAATACACATAAGAAATGCACTAGAAGGATCGTATTAAATTTTCACTTTTAATGAACCAGCAAGAACCTCCAGAACAAACACACAAATGTTCTACATTTAGAGGTAGATTAGATGCAAAATAATTTGATTTCACATTTGAGGTAAGAAAATGATCTGATTGTGCTATTTTGTGAGCTGTTGTTTTTAATTCTCCCCTCTTCATTGTAGTCAACCTGCAGTGGGCTGCTTTAAAACATTGTTACTTTAGAAAAACACAAAAGACGTTTTCCTTATCTTTTGAGAAATGACTGCATTGATAGAATTATAAAAACACTCACCAGTTGCATTACTGGACTCAACTTACTGCAAAAGGGGGTAATGGGTTAGATCCCCTTTTGCATTAAAATTAATAGATTCCACATGGTATTTTAAATATTCCTTTTGTCCGCATTAAACATGATAGCATATTTGCTGCATGTTTGTCAGTCTTAGGCTGTTGAAACTCATTGGATCTGGCAATGTTTTTGAAATCTGCTGTTTTCCATCTTGGGGTCCATATGTGATTTGGTGGCTCAGATTCCTGCTCTTAGCTCTGTGGCACGCATTATGGTTTTATGGACTTCCAGGTCTTGTCCTCGCCACTGATGCTTACTAGACATTTTCTCCTTTTCAGATTTATTTTTCTAAAAACATGCCAGTGTATAAAAATCCACCCGTAACTTATAAAGTTATGCTCACACTGCGTTAGCAAAGTAATTGTTTTCACCTTGCAACAATATTTTTCGTAAATGGTCGGTATGAGAGTTTTCCCATCAGTCTCAATATCTTTGCACAAACTAATCAAATAGCCATGTGTTCATTTTATTCATTCCTGTTCATCCAAATTTGTGCTTGGGTGAAAAAATAAATAGGTGAAAAAAAGGTGAGTGAAAAACATTGGAAGAGAAATCCTGAAATAAAACTCAAACTGAATATTAAGCGTAACTAATCTAACTTGATCAAAAGTTATTTTAATGTCTCTGTATCTGCAAATAGATCACATCATTTGGAAATGGTAGCACTGGAGGCAAGTCTTAGTGCTCTCAGTCACAATCTCATGTGCCAATGCTCATTCTCTTTTTTCCCCCTTAGCAAATCCTGTTGTGAATGCTCAGGCTAGTTAGCATATCCACCAATGACAGCAGAAAAAGCAATTTTTTCTGTAGTGGTAAGTTGTTTATTCTCCATTAGCGCATTGAGCAGTGGATACAGCAGTGGACAGTCTCAAGACCTCCTCCTGGCTAAGATTTGTTGTTTTCATCAGGAGCGATGCATTTCTTCAGGCAGCAATAGCAGCTCAGGCAGGAGGTAAAGGAGCTCCTTCACCTCCTGCCTGAGCTGGAGGTGAAGTCCATGAAGGACTATACATGTCCTTCATGGACATGTATAGTCATTTTCTCTGAGTAATCATCCTTCCAACTGAACATCATAAAATCTGAAAGAGATCTTGCAGCAACCTGAAATAATGTGTGGTCTTGCTTTTCATCCAATGGAGTGGTCTTTCTCATAAATTATCCCAAGAATGAATAAAAGATAAGATCAAAATGTTCTCTAAGGGGAACCGACTGGTGTTTATCTGTAGTTAACTGTCCCACACTAAATGAGTGATGAGGCAGCTTAAGATCAGAACACAGAAGTTTTGGATCTGTATCCATGAAACCCAATTAAGAGGCTTTGGCTATGTCTCAAATAGCTGGTGGGGAATCTGCCAACTATTTGTGATGAGTTCCAGGCATTAATAAGACAAGAATGAATCCCCATCAGACTTTTGCTGTCAGGCGGATATTCAACAAGCCGGAGTGAATAGAGGTTTTGAAACTGAAGGTCCATCACTGGAAAAATTAACTCTTTTAATAAATTGTATATATTTACTAGTAAGGGTCTTTGAAACTAATTAAGTGCTTTCATTTATATTCTTCTTCAAAACTATTAAATGTCAAAGCCACAGAACACATCACCTATCTCATTGCCATGACTAAGATAATTCAGTAACAGTTGCTCACTGTCAAGCCAAGCAGATGGAAACAAATTGTTCCTAAGTCTATCTCTTCTTTATAGCAGTAATAACATAGAGCTAATTTTGTGAAGCTTTTATTGAGTAATATTACCGTTAGAAGCCCCATATATTTATTGTGCACAACTAGACAACTACATCAAACATAGAACATGTTGATTACATCTATCAACATTGTGGCAAAGGAACTATGTCTGTCTTATACTTGGCAGTGTGGTCTTTGGCATCTGTTACTTCCTTTGCAACAGTGAATCCAAAGACCATGCCAATTTGTAGCCCTTAAGGCAACAGCACAAGTTAGAAAAATACATTACACAGGGTATTTTGTTCAGGGAAGAAAATATCATGCAGTATAAAGAATTGTCTTGTATATTTGCACAATATTACTGGCTGCAGAGTTGCCATCAATGACTGTTATTTGAAGGTGTCATTTATACACACCTTCAAATAACAATCTGTTTGAACAGATTTGCGGAGATAATATTGCACTTATAGTAGGTTACTGACAGCTGGATTGCCAGACATTTTCCATTATTTATGGCATCATTATTGTAACATTTACTTACATTTTATTACTGTGTCAATACAGTACATAAAAATGAGGTTTTCCACAGTCTCCAATATTTTTCCATATTGTTTAAATTGTTTTTTTCACATTGCATTAACAATCCGTTAGCCGTGAGCTACATAACATCTAGGAAACAGATTTTCACTGTTTTTTTTCCAGAATTTTGCTGAGGTGTGTTCAACTCACAATGAACATTGAAAAGCATAAATTCATTGTTGGACCTGTCTGAGAGTGCTTGGTTTACATAAAGACTGTTTCATCTGAGATGGAGCTTCTTACCTTAGAATGAGTTTTGAATCAACAGTGACAATGAGTACTAGGCAGGTGCAAGCAGCAACTCCTCCTGCTGCAGAAGCACAAGAACAATCACAAAAAGATAAGATTTTCTATTTGAGTGCTGCCTACTACTGCACAGAGTACCTCTGGCGAGACAGTTGGAAGCCTAAATCTAGAGCCAAAACAGCTTATCTGTCTCTCCTACTAAAAGTTCATCTGATAAATTCTCTTATTGTGTTACTTTACAGACATTGCAAAAAGGGAATGCTAGATAAATAAAGCATTTAATTGTCTAATCCCACAGGAGATCAAATGAGTTGTTTGTGCTGTAAATTATGTTATTTAAGAAAATCTTTGGATATTTCTGATGTGAGTTGTAAGCAGCTCACATGTCTATCCTCCTTAAGTCAAACTCAGGCTGTTGGGACTACTTGTGAAAAACAATGTGCTGTACCTCACAAACAGGCAAATCAAAACCATGTGTTGTTTTTCTGCCTCCTAAATCTAAATCCAACCCATTGTGGTAACAAAAAAGGTCATGTAATCAGACAAATTATAATTATTTTTTACTCAGTATAGAAAGTATCACCACAAATGTAAGCAAAAGTACACATACCCTTTACATTTGATGTATTTTCAGGCACTAATGGCCACATGCATGAGACTCAGCACAGAAACTGGCATCTCACATGTAGTTGAAATCTTTCACATAATAAATTGCCTCTCCAAACAGCTAAGCGTGGATGGCCAGGATCCTATTTGTAAATAATGAACATACTTGCATGAAAATGAGACACTGAAAAATATGTCTGTTGAGTCTAAACATTTAAATGAATCTGACCAAAAGAAGAAAGAAAAATTCAGTAATTATTTATGTCTGAGATTAATGATGAATCCACTTCAACACCTCTGGCCTTAGAACTAAATCTAACTTCTTCCTGTCTTTCCACCAACTGCAAGACAGTAAACTCAGTAGTTGGAAACATATGAGACATTTGTTCACATTCATTGAAAGTCACAGCTTGATACTTTCTGCGAATTGTTATGAACATGTGACAAAAGGCAGGCGGGCTAAAAGCATGATGGTTGTTCATTTTGTTTACAGCAAGTATGTCGAGGTTCTGGAGACTTTGTCCCTCATCATGTGTTTACACAGAGTGCAAATAAGTGGAGTGGGTAAGAAAAAAAATAAAGAAACACTCTATGCGTGAAAAATTAATGTAATTCCATGACCACTGATGGACCCAATTCTTTAGTCCACTTAAAAGAAAATAATCCTCACAACAAGTTTGAGCATGACAATGGTGTGTTCAGGGTGAACTGTTGTTGTATAAATATGAATAAATGGGTGATTATGTATTATTTATAATTGTAAGTATTTTGGGAAGATGTTTGTTCTGTGTGAATCTGTTACTATTTTTATTATTTTGTGTCATTATTTTAATCTTTAAAGTAACAAAATTTGTACATACATTTATATTTTATTTATCTGATGACACCATGTTTATTTAAATCAGATGTTTTGATCAGGTACTCAAATGCTTTTTTATTCTAATTGAGTAATTTCTTGGATGGCTGTTTTGCTATTGTTTACTTTGTTGGGTACAAATATGTTGAAGTAGTGCAGAGTAGAATAACACAAGTGTTGGGTACTTTACTCACCTCGCCCAGTAACAGAAAAAGTAAGAAGCGCCTGGTTGCGCGGAACTCATATTCCTCTCTAAAGTAGCGGTAGATGTTCCAGACGGAAATAAATAAGCGTCGGACCGAGAAACACTTGATCGCTGCAAAGCTATTCAGAAACAGTGGAAGCATGTTGTTGTGGGAGAAATGTGCCGCTGTAATGAATGTTTGTTGACGTATTAAACCACAGAGGTTTCATGGTGGACGCGGTGAAGTAGTCGCTGTCAAGATTTAATTTACGAAAAGATGTTTGCCAAACCGTTTCGTGTCAAATCCAACACTGTACTCAAAGGATCTGACAGGTTAGTCAGTGCTGCTGACACCACAAATATGATATTTCTGTGTTTAAAATAAACCCCACAGTTTATTTAAAATTATTCATTGACCTGTCTGCTACGGAAATGTGTTCTTTCAAGCTTCTAGTTTTTTTGTGTGTGTGTTTTGTCTGTTATTAAGTATAACACTTTAAGTTACACTTTAAGCGTTAAAATCTTTATTGATTTTAGTAGAGTTGATTAAAGGCCATTTAATACATTTAAGAAAATGAATTAACTGAGTAAGATCTTCCTCCTAACTGCATGTAGGAGAAAGTTGAAAGCTGACCTCTCAGCTGCATTTCCATCCCTTTCTGCTGATGATCTGTCTGAGCTTGTCCCCAACAAAGAAGAAATTAATGTTGTGAGGATTTATGCACACAAAGGAGAAGCTGTGACTCTTTATGTTCTTCATAAAAACCCTATCTTCTTTGAACTGGAGAAACGACTTTATCCTACAGGTATTAAAAAATAAGTAAGGCATAATGTGAACAGAAACGAAAGCATGATAAATGCGCTCAGAATATTGATTTCTCTTGTCTTTCAGTGTATGTTCTGTGGCGATACCCTTCTCTCCTACCAGTATTCAGAACATGGGCTCCTGTGCTTCAGAAGTTGATTGGAGGGGCCGGTAAGTTTCCCTTCTCAGCATGACATCTGTTGTGTCTCTGCTTGTCTCGGTTGTAATGAAAATGCTGTGCCCCATCTCATGCTGCCAGGTGTGGTAATGCCTTCATGCGGGCTTCCAGATGTAAAACAAGGATCCTGCTGTGCTGTTTTGATTGTGAACAATAGGTGTGGCACAGATTAAAAAATTGCAGATGCTTTCTCTCACCACCCTCAAAGATATAAGGATAACTGTGCTCTATTTGTTGTTGGCAGGGCTCCTGTTGCTGTTGGCAAAGCTGCAACATCAAGCGTGGAGATGCAAAGCTCGGGTATGAAAGGGAGAGGAGTGTGTGTTCTCCACACGTACATGGATTACCTCTGGTGAGGGGCTTAAAAGTTTTGCATAAGAGATAAACTAATCAGGCGTTTACTAGTTGGTGTTGATTTTTGTTTTTTATTTTAGTAAGCTTTATTTGACTTCCTTGCAAGTCACACTGATATTGTTGCTCTTTTTTATTTATTAATACCCCCATTTGTAGGAACTTTATATAATGTCACTACATGCAAATGCATGTTTATACATTTTTTCAACATTTTTATTTTATTTTACAGGGCGTTTGGAGATAAATCAAATCCTCCCTCTTTACCAGATGAGGATGATGAAGTAGAAGATACAAATGGAGAGAAAAGTGAAATTAGTGAGGAAGAAGAATTTAGAGATGAAGATGATTTTGGAACTTGTGCAGAGGAGCAGCAGAGATCTGGTGAAGCCGTTACAGATCAAGCCTGTTGTGGTTTTGAGGAGCTGAACCTCACTGAGACAGAGGAAGACAAGGTGGAAAGTAGCAACGAAAAAGACGAGGAGAACCAGGAAGAGCAGAAAACTCCTCAAGGTGGCAAGTATAAACAAATTAATTTTGTCTACAAATGGTTAAAAATTTCACATTTTTGATATATTCAAAGGTTCACCTGAAGATGAAGATTTTATTTTTGATGTTAGAAAAATAACATGAGACAGAAACATTTTTATACCCTGGTTTTACAGAGGAAATGGACGCCCTGCTGCTGCAGTGCTTCCTGCATGCTCTGAAGAGCAAGGTTAAGAAGTCAGAGCTCCCTCTGCTGACTAGCACATTTCTCCGGAACCACATGTTCACCTGCTGGTAAGGTCTTCACCAACCTGTTCAAACCTCCTGAAAACAAATTAACATTAGTACTCCTGAGAGCATCCTCTTTTTTTTCCAGCCCTAGCGGAAAGCAACTGGATATCAAGAAATCCAGCTATAAAAAGGTACAAAATATCCCCAGAATAGGACTAACACATAGCTATATCACAATCATCATGCATAATTTTCACCTTTCCAACAGCTGTCCAAGTTTCTACAAGTCATGCAACAGCAGTATAATCTTGTTCAAGTGAAAGAACTCACCAAGGGTGTGGAGAGCATTGTGGAAGTGGACTGGAAAAATCAACAGTGAGTTAAGCTCTGCTTAATGTCTTTTTTTATTCTTATTTCATTTCTGCAAGCTTCACACATTTAACTCTGAATTACTAAAACATTTTTCAGACTGCGGTCCTTTAGAGTTCCAGAGGAGGCAGGTGTTGAAGAAACGGTGATGCTGAGTGGAGAAGGAGAAGCCCCGTACCACCCTCCAGAGATCACTACTCTGTACTCTGTCTCTGCCCGGTTGGAGCCACTGTTTTTGGATGCAAATAAGAGGTGTGTGTGTGTGTGTGTCCACTTTGAAGTTTTCTCACCCCCGGCTCCTCATGCAGGCTCATGTTTGGATGGTTCAGGCAGCAGGTGGCCATCACAGCAAGAGCCGGAGCCGGTGTTTACTTTGAGGAGATACTGCAGCACCGCAGCAGGGACAGTGTCCGGGGTTTGCTTAAACTGACCTTACCCTCTCATCTCTCTTGTGAAGGGATAAGTTAATATTCCCTAGGTGAAAGTCAAATAAATATTAGTCTTCTGCACACCCCAAGATCATCCTTTTTGTTTTGCTTTTCTTTTAGTGTGACACCATATACTTTTTTTTTATTTCCATTTTCAAGAAAATATAAAGCTGTATATCTACAAAGAAATTTGACATATTTACTTTTTTATTATTCTTGCAACATGCACTAAAGCAGATGAAGCAGAATTTACGTGGGCCTTTGGAATACTTTATGTCAATGGTTTAGTTTTATATTAACCTTCTTAAAAAGTATTTTATGTTTAAGGACCAACCAGATTTAAGGCAAAGAATCTGAGCTCGAAGTTAATAGCTCTGGTCAGACATTTTCATGTTGTTACCACGGACTTGAACCTAGAAGCCAAATTAATCTTTGACTTCAGTATGTGTCTCAGGTTGTTCTCCATGTTTCACCCATCTGACCCAAATAGTCACAGACAACCTGGGAAGCACCAACCAACTTCCTTGTTTTTACTGAAGGAAGTTTAAAACCAGCATAATCTCAGAGATTGTAGAATCAAGAAAATAGTCAGTGCTGGAAAATAGACTCCTAAACACAACTGCTGTTCACATAAACTAAATGCCATCTGGAGAACTGTTTTATGGTCAGAAGGAACAATAGTTCATCTATTTGGCCTTAAAGTCGAAGAGGAATATTTGAAAAAGTCAAGATTAGGCTTTTAAACCTCTAAGCATTGCACTAACTTCTGAGCATGGTGGTGGCAGCATCATGCTTTGGGGATGGACACAGTGGGATGTTTCAACAGGATCATGCATGATCCCATGCTTCAAGAATAAAAACTATTCATGCGTTGGAAAATTTGTGACATTTTCGCTCTGATGAAAAGATTGATGTGTTCTTGTTTAGGAAAGGGGCCACAATGCTTCCTGCTGATGTCAGAAGTATAATCACTGAATATGTGAAGAAGAATGAGCTGGTGGATGAGAATAATAAAAAGTAAGTGGATATTTAACAATTGTTCTGATTTGCAAACTACCGCAATTATTGCCTCGAGAAATAGGAAACACCACATGTATTAACTTTGGTATCTTATTTTGAGTAAATATTGTTTTACATCAGTTTATCTTGGTCTCTCTTCAGATTTAACAAAAATAAGCTTCAAAGTAAGATATCCTTAAGTGTTTTTTAGAACTGTGGTTAAAATTTCCACCTTCACTGCTAAGTACATTTAGTACTGAGAACATGTGATGTCGTAAAAAAGGCTAAAATGTCACACTGAAGAAGTTCTTTTCATTCTATGAAAGCCAGCGATTCTCAAGATGTTCTAAAATAAGTCTATAATTGCAAATAAAAGAAATCGAATCAAATCTATTAGCAAGTCAACAGAGGGAACAAGACCACATTTTCCTTGTTTAGAGCCAACTGTTTAACTAGAACTCCTCTTTTCTTTCCACCAGTTATGTGACTATAAACCCGACTCTGTGTGACTGCTTGCTGGAGAAATCAGAATACCAGGAGATAGAGTCTCTCAAATGGGATGACCTTTTTAGCAGGTAAAAAAATGTAAAGAATATGATTGAATGTCATTATACCCTGCTTGTGGCTTCATATTTAAATTTTTTTTGTAATTTTTTTAGCTGTTTTTAACTGCACAATGCAGTGGTTGTTAAGTTGATCATGGTATAGAAACACCAATTTAAAAAGGATTTTTAATACAGAAGTGTTTACCTACTAAAATACTTGTTTGGGTTGGTAAGATACTTCTGTCTCTGTCTATGGAATATATGGAATATAATTTTTTCCTTCCACAAAATTTTCTGTTCACATGAAAACCAAGAATGTGGGAAGGGGAGATGATGCTTGTGGCAGTAGTTTCAATTTAATTTCACCTTCTTCTTCACAGGACATTAGGAAGAATGCTAGAGTGTTATCAGGTTGTGTTTCCTGGACAAGCAGCGACTGTAAAGAAGGGCCACATTGAGCCAATAGACATCTCTGTGGCTTCTCGAGGTTCTAATAAGAAGGTGACAAAACTTTTTCTAACTTCACAGTTGTAGCTCTTCATAGATATTTGCAAGTAAAAATTTATTTTTTGTTTAGTGTCTTTCAGTTCAGGTTTTGATTTTTAGTCACCTTTGAAAAGAAGTGATCTGATCCCAGGTTCGATCACAGATTTGAGTGTGAGTTATATAGGAATATACAGATAAACACTTTTTAAAGGCTGACTCAACTGGGTATAAGATATTGAATAATATATATTTTTGAATGTGACTTCATGTCAGATTGGTGTCCTAAACCTACATCCCAGGTATGTCTGGAAAACAATCCCAAACTAGTGGATATTTTTTACTTTGTGGAGCATTTTAGTTTAAAACGTCAAACTTTTCAGAACCCTTGTATGTTAATCAAACCTACTTCAAATTATTCAATATTAACTGGGTTTTATTTTATTTGTTGTTTATTTACATCTGTAGGTGACTCTAATAAAGAATTTGGAAGTGTATGGTTTGGATCCTGCAGTAGTCGCCACTGCTTTGCAGCACAAAGTCCAGGCCAGTGCTGTCTTACAGCTCCTGCCTGGAGCTAAAGACAGAGTCCTGGTCCAGATCCAAGGCAACCAGGTTCATCAGGTTGGAAACCTGTTGCTTGGTAAGAAGCTTTCTTTTTTTTTTTGTAAATATATATCTATTTGAACAAACTGAGTTATGATTTCCTTTCACTAATTCAATTTCAGATCATTATCAGATTCCTCGCAAGTATATCCAGGGATTGGATAAAGCTCCCAAGGGTGGGAAAAAGAAGTAAAATTGGACTTTGCTGTGCCAGCTTTTTATTGCCCTTAAAGCCGTTATCATGTTAAGTGTATTGCTGCCCATTCTTGTAATTAAATTGCATCCACTATCCCTTCCTGACTTTAGGTTCAACTTATTTTCCTGTTAGGTTTTGGCTGCAGTCTAGACTGAGGAATCCAAGTTAGAACTAATTGATGAGTTTGGCTACACCGGATCAGATTTTGTTGTTGTGACAAGATAATTAACATCTGATGGCAAAAAACATTTGGTGTAAAACTTATTTCGAAATTCTTGTTTGAAGTTAGGTTTTTTTAATGGATCTTCTGAGGCCCTAACCTCAGTTATGTTTGTAAGTGGAAAACCATTTAGTAAGTAAGTAAAGTAAATTTATGTAGCACTCGTCACTAGTAAAATCACAATTTACGTTAGTAAGAGCGTGTACACATTAAAACACAAATAAATGTGACAAAAAAAGCAAGTAAAGCAAAGCAATATTTCTGTTAAGAAAAAGCACAATTATATAAGAATGTCTTCATTGGGTTTTTTTTTCTTTTTTTTCCAATGAGTCAAGATTCTCAAGACAATAAAAAGAAATCTCATCAAGTTTTGCAGCCGATCTTTGGGCCTACGGATAGATTTTTGTTTGATGCTGTAAAGAGTCGCGTTAAGAGTGTGGCTCCAACAATTCAGTAACAAATAAAGGCGCTTGATCCTTCAGAAAAGTCTGAATTTAACATGACCAGGTAACCTCTTTAAAGACATTGAAACAGGACTCATGTGAGCTTTTCTGTTTGTTATTTATAAGAGTCTTGCTGCAGAGTTTTTGAAGATAAGAGGCTTTTTTTGTTAAAAATGTCTGTACTTAATAAAAAAAAACAGTCCGTCAAATGTTCCACATCACAATCGTTTATGTTCATCTTTGGGGAAAAATGTTCCATGAGGAAAGACAAAAACATAAAAACTTTAGAGAAAAAAATCTTTTATTTCTTCTTAGTTTTAAAGTTGAGAGAAAAAAAAATTGGTCAGTCTTAGAAAATGGATCTTGAAAAAAATATTTTCCTCCTTGCCTTTCAAGGCCTTCCTTTTATAGTCTCAAGAACAAAAACTATAAGTATATATTTTTTCTTCTCACTTCACTATTATTCAGTGCATTGCAATAGAAGGACCAATGCAAGTTTAGTCAATATTTCCTTTAAACTGTTTTTCCCACTTAAAGTTCTGTTCTTCCTGTGTTTGCAGATTGTAAAGAGTGATTACTTTATTAAGAAAAATAAACTGGTTGATTCTGTTTAGATGTAATTATTGGTAACCCAAAAAGAAAAACAAAGAAAAAAACCTACATAATTTCAGTTTGGACTTAATGTTTCTCAAGTCTGATCTTCATTTTTGTTTGCTCAGGTTCTGGAAGCCGACTGCAGGAAATTAAATCAGCATGTTTAGAGTCCAAGACCAAACATAGAAACGTGCCAGCATGGGTAGTATGCAGGTTTAGCCATTATCCGGTTCTTAAATAAAGGGGCAGAGAGAAGAAAAGAGTAATAAAATGTTTAATGGATTGATAAAAGGGTTTTTTTGTCTGTTGAGAAAAACAAAGCCATAATCAGAGAATGATCTCTGGGATATTCCAGCTGTTCTGCGACACCTATAAAGTGCATATGTGAAACCTCTTTCCAAATTGGCGTTGAACTCTCACATGGTAAAATTACAGTGAAACTATTTAACTCTTGACAACTATTGCTTCAGGACAAGGTTGTCTGCCACTGAGATTGCCATTACATAGTATGAGCTGAACATGGAGAGCATGCAGCTCCTCTGCCAGATGACCAGGAAGGTGATGGTGTTGGCTGAGAAAAATAACTAAATCAGTGGAAACATATCTGACATTTCTCCAACCAGATCCTATAGGTCAAATAGAAATTATGCATGTTGTAGTAAAATCAACATTTACTCACATGGGATTCTGACTGTTGCCAGAGCAGGATAGAAAAGCTGTTGCAGTGTCACCATCCAATGTTTGTTTGAGTTCATGTCTTCTCACCCCACAGAAGCTGCAGCATGTGGAAGCTGGAGGATCAGTATTCATTTATGCCTCAGGCAGCAGACAATCACTCCCACCTCACCTCATTATAAAAATCATAACAGTGAGTAAACAATCTGTACTTTTGTGAGGCTCTGATGACCAAACTGTCCTTCTGCAACAGCAATAAGAAAATCCTCAGAGCATTTATTTAAAGAATTTACTGATAAAAGTTTTCCAACACAAATTATTGTTTACCAAATATTGTGTGGCTACAAAATACAAAACTGTTTTCGACATAAAAGTTTAATATTCACCAAAATAGATTTGAGAATATGCAAATTTTAGATGGTTGCTAGATTACTAAACTCTTTACCTGACAGTTCCTTACAAATGTATTTATATACCATGAACATTTGAACACAGTTCAGGGACTGTGCCTCTGCATCAACGACATAGATTTCAGACTAGACTATTAAAATGCTAAACCACTCAGCAGAAAGTTAGATTAGTGTAATTAACACACTTTTATTGTAATTCCCTCTTCATATATTAAAATATAGCTTTGGTACTTAGAGAATAAATATTTGGAAGCCAACCGTATGAGCTCTTATTATTGAGGTTGTTTTTTACTATGTTGTTTTTCTTCGTTTTCTGTTGTTGTTTACTGATTATTTTATTTATGTACAAGTAGTGCATTGTATTTCAATTGTTAAATTATAATAAATGTCTAGCTGGGAAAGTAAGAACAGCCCAGAAGATGTAAGGCTTTCTTCAGGAGTTATTTATATAACTCCTAAAATTCACAGTTATTTTAGGCAGTTTGTACAAATTTTTATTAAAGGGAGAGGACAGTCTGTGAAAACTTTCAATATCCAGAGTGCTGTCGGCATCATAAATCATGTCTAACTATTAAAGTGAAAGTCTAAGAGCATTTTCTGCCAGATGTTTAAAATAGCACAAACAGTACTATGTTCATTCATCAGTTGGTTTTAAACCTCATAATATAATTTAATTTACATGTAAAGCAATACTCGCCAAAAAGCCCTCCAAAATACATTGAAAATAAAATGAGCACTTCCCATGTTCAATAATCAGAAGATGCCTACGTGTGTCTGAGTTGGTAAAACAGAAAAATTGTGGAATATAAGGAGTGGGAAAACCTCTTCAAATGTACCAACCTTCATGTCTGAGAAGATGCTTCGCTGCTGTCAATACTTGGCTAAATGATCTACTCTCTGCTAAGAGAGAAGACTCATCTGGAACGGATTTCATGTCTGGCTGAATCATCATGGTCATCTAATAATTCACACCCTGTGTCATCTTCCACGGCTGCTCACAGCAGTCTGGTTCAACTTAGTACAGCGAGAGTTCCTTCTCCTCTCTGCGGCAGCCCACTGGAGAGACATCCCAGTTTACTGATGCTTTGCCAACAGCATCATGCACAAAAAACACTGGGTGGTCCAAAGGTTGCATACGCTATCAGGAGAAAGTTGATGATTATTTTTATTAGGGTACACGTAGCTCTGGATGACCCTATGTTTAATGTCAGAGTGTATGGCGCAACCTTGTGGTAGTTTGTGTCATCTCATCAGTTTTACCTCCAATACACCACCAGTCTTTCGTCAGCTTTTTAAGATTAAGATTTACAAAGATTTTAACTTCTATTTTCTATATTTACAATGAAATATGTTTGAAAAATGTATTATAAATGTAGTGTCTAGTCACATTAAAATCACAATGTCTTAGTTGTACAGCAAAGTTTTTTCAAAATGTCTCATGGGTTAACAAAGGATTGTATTCATCCTCGCCTTAAACAGTACTTTGTATAATTATCTTTATCTGTACCACAAGTATTTAGTTTTTCTTATCCAAATTTAAAATAAACTAAATGAAAAGATCCTCAGTCCTCTCAGTCCTCCTTTAAGAGTGTTTCAGCCAGCTGCTGAGAATTACCCTGAGCGAGGAGATGTCAGAAATTCCTTTCTGGAAACTGTGATTGGTTGATACACAAAACGAAGTAACATACAAACAAAAACAAAAAAACTCGCTCCTGTAGGTAATTTATAGACATTTTATAATCTAGACTGGATTAAGAAAAGTCCCATGAAGGTGAAACATTGCGAAATGAGGTTAATTGGACCACATAATCAACTTGTTTGATCTCACCATATTTACATTTTTATCTGTCTTTCTTTTCTTTTTCTTGCATATTCATTCTTATTACGGTTTGTCACGGCTTCTTGCCAAATTTAATCCCATTACATTTTGTGTTTCCAGTGAAGCAAAATGTGAAGAAATTCTAGGCATGTGAATTATTTTTTAAGGCAATGTAACTGCATTTACAATGCTTTCTCTTAACATAATACAATCTCATGATAAAACAGTATTTTTATGATCATAACAAGTACTGAAGATGTCTACACTAGTCATATTCCCAACCAAAGAATTGGAGCAAATATACTTTAGATGACAAGGAAATAAAGAGCAGAAAGAATGCATTATCACTCCATTGTCCATGGTAACATCTTTATCTGTGACTATTTATTTTTCCCACAATGTAATAAAATGGTTTCCTGCTGGCACATAGAACGTATCTTTGAGACTTGTCATAACACAGCGGGACACAGAGATGAGAAGGTTTCTCTTTTGGTTTCTCACAGTTTCAGTGGTAACTCATATTACAACTGCGGCCACGCCAGCCCCATTACCACCACGTCCCCCCAGATGAATGCTCAAATTTATATTCCAGCAGGCTGCCTTCATTACAAACCCGTGGAAATCTCAAAACAGAAACCGCAGGGAGCGAGAGTTTTAAAGAATTCAGACAAATAAAATAATATTTTATAATACAAAATAACAATGGAGGTAGGGAATGTTATATGCCACTGCAGCACTTTAGACTAAGCCTCTTAAAGTTGCATTTAATAATCACTGAAAAGAAATGGTTCAAATAAAACAAGATTATAAGCACTGTAAGTATAACCAGACCAGTCTGTGTCGCCATCTGTTGGCTATTAGACAAATCAGCAGGAGTGTTTCACTGCGTAACTGAATCCCAACCAGCAGGTTTGCAGTAAAAATGCCTATGCAAATCATAAAGGCCTGGCTGCGTGTCAGAGGAATTACTCTAGCTTCTAAAACTATTGTTTTTTAGGCAGGGGAAAGCATAGTCAATCAATTTAGAGATGTAACTTTTGGTGCATTCTCCGTATTAAGCTGGAGAAAGATCCACTTGTTGATATAATGGACACATTTACTTTATTACATGAATAGGCAGCAGGCAGGTGGGGGCAGGGATGTGCTGGACAGGGGCCCACAATTCACTCTGTGTGAGTGAAGCGGCCTCTGCTTGTGTTTTTGACAGGTGGTGGTAGCAGTGTTCTGGTGGGGTTGTGTCCCTTGGCTTTGTGGTGATAGTGGGGTGATGGTCAATGGCTGGAACTGGGATCTTCTTTTTGGCTGTGATAAAGAGGTCAGTGTCTTGTGCAACATCATCAAACCCCATCACCTTGACAAAAACACAGGCAGGTAATAAGGCCCACTACATTGTTTGCCTTTACTGTCAAGACTGGACATGTCAAAAAAGAGAGAGCGGTTGAGGTCATGTGACACAAAAGATGGAATTTATTTCTTTTTTCTGTTAAGATTTCCAAACTTATTTCTGTTATAAGTCCAAGAACAATGAGAGGTGTCATCTTTAGGGGAGATATTTCTCTTGGTTTATCACTTTCTAGTGAGTAAATTCACTGATAAACAAGGTTGAGTTAATTTCATTCTTTTCATTAAAACCTTCAACTTGTTGAGAGTCTTTAAATGGCTGTCCATAAATCTCTTCATATTCTCTTATCCTTCTGTGCCGGCAGTGTTTTCAGCTCCAGCCAGTCACTGATCCCTCAGACAAGCTACAACATGTCATCATTCTGAGAGGATTTCACTGCTAAAAGGGATTACACCATTTGACTTTTTTCCCTGCTAAACTGCTTAGCCAATTTGATTGGGGAAAAAAATAACTTCATGACGACAGCAAATCAATCTGTAATATTTTTAGAGTTGACGTTGGTTTGATGGGGTTTGTTTGAGGACAGAGACATTTATAAGCGATTAACAATGTACCACTGAGACTATTACTATCACAGTATTAGCAACTCAAATGGCATGTTGCCTTTTATTCATTCAGCTTCTGGTTTGGATCTTGATGGTCGAGCTTAGATGCTCTCTTCCTGTCTTCTGTCTGTTTGAACAAGTGATGCGACACAACAGCATTGATCCATTGATCCTGCATGCATACACTCGTCTGCTGTGTTAACTAAGCTGCACAAGTTACGCTCTACTGTTGTGTAGCGTCAATAGTCACTTAAGTAAAAAAAAAATAGTAGTGGATTAGGAAGACTTTGATAAACCTAAAGAGGTTTTGCAGATACAAAGTAAAGATGCTTTCATCACACAGGCACATTAATACATAATGTTGTCATAGACTAGGAGTTACAACCTGAAATCTGGCTTTCTGAACCTTCCACAATGAATCTGATGACAAATTTTCGTCAATAAAGACATACTTTAAAATAATGCATTTTTTAAAAATAATCATACTGAATTTCCATAAATTTGGCAGATTTTCACTTTCTATAAATCTATTCCATAGAAAAACTTGTGTGTATCCTCATGTTATAACAGTCTTCAGCCAGAGGTTTTTTGCATCTTACAAAAGTGAAAAAGTTAAAGATTAATGCGCATCCAATCTTTAGGAGTTCATGCCCTCAGTATATTAAGTTCTTTATTATCAATGTGGAGGATTAAGAAGAGAATTATATGATGTTTTTATTTTTGAGTAAAATCTCTTCTTCTTTGGCTGACTGCACTGGCCAGAGTGTAATAATATTTGGATTTTGTGTTTTGAATGGAATCTGTTTTTATAATTTTCCTTGCTATAAGTATTTCTTTGGATAGCTTTGATTCATTTCCCCCAACCATTCTCAGATGGCAGATTGCATGAGTTTCTTATAGATTTGTTCACCCTACTTCAAGTTTTTAATTGTGGTCATCACATCTATCCTGATATTGATATTGTGCACCTTCATAATCTCCAGTACTTTGTCAGTCCTTTGTGTTATTTCCTGCTTATTTATTATGGTCTCGATATCAGTTTTTGTTTTATTATGATTTTTGCTTTATTTTTAATAGACTAATCTTCCCCATGGTGTATCTGTTGTATGTTTTCTTTTATTGAATCTTCAAATCATCCTTTCCTATGACACAATTATCAGGATCCAAAATTATTAGCTGAGACAATTTTTTATGCTTAGCAACCACAGGAGTTGACTGAAAGCATTGAGAATTGAGCTCAATCAGGAAAAGGAAGACGAGGATTTTAGCCCAGCACTCCATGGCCTTAATCTGTGGGATTAGGCAACCAGGAAGTTCACTCCAGGGTGTCTGTAGGTGTGCTCATGCTCATGTCGGTGTATGTTTTTTTTCCATTTTCCACTACCTTAAGAAAAATATGGAAAGCAACATGCGCTTGCATGCTTTTGTAAACCGGCAACCGGGATGATTGAGTTTGAGAGCTGTGGAAATCAGAGCCACATGTGCAGCAGCAGCAGCAGGCGACGAGGGAGGAGCCTGCGGGTTAAGACCTAAAGCCGCTTGGCCCAGATGAAGATGGCTTCAGGCTTTCTGCCAATCAAAGTGCAGCCAACAACCCACTCTCACTGACAGGGCAGGAGAACAGTGAGTTAGATTAACATGAACGTTTGATGCTTGTGGTGCTCGCAGTGCCGCAAGCTCAGTATAACGTTCAACTCATAGCTCAGTTTAAAAAGACGATTCAGTCCTCCAGAATTTTGGAGCTTATGGCTGATAGTTCATGAGAAAAGAAAAGATTCTCTCACCTGAGCTGTAGCTCTTTGCAGCTCCTCCAAAGTTGTCCCCCCTTGTCTCCTTTGTTCCTTGATCTCAATGGTGCTGTTTGTTCAGTAATGATCTCAAACAAACCTCTCATCCCTTTGCAGAAAAACTGCATTACTTGGATTAACTTATTCATAAGTGAATTGTTGACCAAAGAGGAAACCGAATAAAAAGCTACCTTTTTAGATTTGTTCAGTAGGAAATTTAGAAAACCATGTATTCTTTTCCATTGTGTAGGTTATTTTGTTTTTAATTAATACAAGAAAACAAAATTGAAATTTGAGTTCTTTATTCTAAGTTATTTGTGTATTTTTAACTATTTTGCTCAACTTTTTACCATCTTTTACCAGCTTTTATAAACCATCAAACATGACAGAAAAATCCCAAAATAAATATATTTGCGGTTATAACATAAAAAATGTGATGAAGTAAAGGCTTTGTTTCTCATACTGAGAAATCTTAGTCTTCATGCCGATCTGGAGTCTACTCTAAGTTTAATTCAGAGAAAAGTTACATGCAGTAGATCCCAACAGGGGATGAATGTAGCTGGTTTCTGTTAGTTAAATGAGCATCTGCCAAACTGAGATCATCAGACTAGAGATGCATGCAGTTTATTGTGATGTAACATCAAGCAAACAAATAATCACAGATTATAAAAGAAAAAAAAAAACATTTTCCCTCATTTCATCCATTAAATGCCGGTAGTGTTTTGGTCATTTTATCCTTATTGTGAAGCAGGTGGTGTGGATCAGTTGAGCTCAGTAAACATAGGTCAGTGAGATGAATGAGGGAGAGAGGTTTATTAAAATGCATGCACTTATTCGTTAATTCTGCTAGGTGACGCAATATTGCAATCATCTAATAATGCATTTTCACTGGATAGGATGAAATCCTCAAGTAAAAAGTAAATAAAAATAATCCTTATACATCAAATAAGTTGTTTAAGATTGTTCAGTTTCCCAGTACTGCACTCTAAATTTACTTGTCAAGCTTTAAAGCAGTACTAAATATTAAATAAATAAGAAACTTGGGGGAAGTGGCTCCCACGCACTCCAGGAGTCGACTTGTCCTCCCAGACAATTCAGCCAGTGCAGGGGGTATCAGTGAGAGCTAAGTTCACCGAGTTATAAAGTGTAGCCTCCAGGTAGTTCACAGATAATGGGCCAAGACCACGAAGATGAGTATAATAGAGAAATGTCGCAATATAGAAAAAGAGAGAGGGATGAACACACAGTGGCAAATGCAATGCGGTCTTCTGTCTGAAAAGCACATCAAAAGAGATGCTTAATCTGAGGAGGCAGCGCTCCGAGATCTGACGCATATCCTTTCCGTCTCTCAATCCCTCTCCATCTATCTCTCATGATGAGATGATCATGACGGAGAGAAAGAGATGGGGGTGGGCGGGTTAAAAACCTCCTGAATACATGATGAATGTAGACACCAGGCTTAAACTGACTGGGAGGTGAGTGGCGCGCAGAGGCTAAGAGCGTGCATGTGAGTGGCATCGTGCACCAGCATCCACTCTCCCCTGCAGCGGCTCTCAGTCTCTCTGGACTCCTCTTGATGAGAGACAGAGAAAATCAGGCACATTAAAAAAAACACACACACACACATACAAAGATACGGCTTTAAAATTTGCACAGATTTCAATTAAAAAAAATTTAAAATTTAAATCTGTAAAGTAAGAAAAGAAATACGTGGAGGGACACAGAAGTTTCAACTTTGGCTCCAACCTGCTGAGAGTTTTTTCCTGCTGAGGAGAGGAGATGGAGAACAACATGACTGACTGTGAAGAGGGAGAAGGGGGACCCACCAGCCAGGGTGAGTGACGAAACCGGTCATGGACTGATGTAAGACGGACATGTGTCACTGAGCTGTGTTGTGGGAGAATCAGTTTGAGCCTAAAGAGTTGCTTCTGTGTGTCAGAGCTGTGGATTATTTGGATAAGATTCAGATATACAACACGCAGGCAAGAGGTGGACTTTTCTTCTTCCTTTAGGTGTGTAAAACAATAATAAAAAAAGAGCAGGAAACATTTTTTTGATAAACTTTAGATGAGAGGGGAAAACATTGATTTAAATGTCACTTCAATGAAGACTCAGTCACATTACAGTACATTTATGTAGCTTTATATAAAGGCACCAGTTCTTTTCCTGCTGCAAAAATATCATTGGTACTTTTTTGTGGCAGATAATAAGATATGACCAACTATGAATGTTTAAATATGTATAGAAAAAGATATCAAAGGAAGCCAGTGTTGGATGAATTTAGCCGTTTAATCTCTGATTTAAGGTCTAAACAGAATAGAAAAATGCTTTCATTTGTTCTTGTAGCCTTGGTTTAAGAGTTCTTGCATCTTTCACCCTTTTTCACGTGTGGTTGTTTTGCCAACCATTATATAGCCTACACTTGACTTCTCAAGACTTTTGTACTTCACTTATGAAACTGTATGCCAGAAACGACTTTGTTAAGTCATCTTGTGTAAAAGAAAAAATTTTTTCTGCCCTTGAGGAACATAAGCCTTTAACCGTCATCCAAAGTTTTTGGAAACGTGGTGTAATAGTGTTAAAAAGATGCAGTTATCAACACAAATAGATCTCAGAAAGTACTTTTCCAAACACTGTTCGGTGCAAAAGCCTTCAGCCATCTCATTATTTCTTTCATTCAAATTGGATTGATGTTCCAAGGAATATTCTAATTTTATAAAGTGATCTCAAGAAAAAGCCATTCAGTCTCTCTGTAGGTTTCTCATACACTGTGGTTGAGCAGATGAACCCAAAGGAACACAGAACACCAGAAAAATGCCAATACTGAGAAGATGTCAATAAGTACACTAAATGAACTTGCAGAAATGGCATATACAACAGGGTGAGCATATTGAAAGGATTCAGCAGTGCAAAATTAAAAGTTTAAATACTATTGAGGTGTGATTAATGATCTTTAGACCAAGTGAGACGAATCAGAGAAATGCAGGAGAAGGGAGAAGGAAGAAGCTGAATGAAGGGGAAAGGAAACAGAAATGACAGACAGGGAGTTAAACGTGAGTCAAAAATGACCTAGCAGTATACTGTGGGAGCTAATGGGAATATACTGTGACTCGGTGGTAGAGCATCTTGCAATCAGGTTCAGTTCCAGCTTCTTCCTGCCTCATGACAATGCGCTCCTGGGGCCTTAGCCCCACGTTCCCCGCCACTCTTATCTGTGTATAGGTGTGTTTGCATTTGTAAATGGGTGAATGTTTTCTAGTGTAATGTTTTTTGAGTGGTTAGTATGACTAGAAATGTGCAATAATAAAATAGTCCATTGACTATTTTGCTGAAACTTCATTTAGTGTTACATATCAGAACTGCAGAGTAAGTTACTGAAAGCCGTTTAAGTCACAGTGATGCAGCTATGACTACTTTGTCTAACACAGAAGTGTTGTATTTTTTTATTCCAGAAAACATCATTTTTCTGTCTCTCTTTATGGATCTTGCATATTTTTTTTAAATAAAATTCTATATTTTCCACTCTCTCTTAAAGCTGCATGAACTTTACTGTAATCCCCCCAAGCCAATAAATTAATATTTAAACAAAGCTTCAATTCAAGTAATGACAGGTGTTCCAGTAATGTGTAAATATAGGATGAAACGAACCCAGTGATGAGATGACAGACTTATGATACGCCCTTGTTTGCCCACTACAGGCAGCCGATACAGGGTAAACAGTGTAATCTTATCTCACTGTTATACTTAAAATCAAAATAAGGTGATGATTGTACATGTGACCTTCAATTTATAAGATTTTTAGCTAAGGAGATTAGCTAATGAGATTAACTCATTGTTTGGATCTGTTTTGTGTTATTTTTGTTTGTGTAAACAAGCAAAAATAATATATATATGTATTTTACTGGGGAATCATAGAATTGAAGGAAGTGTTAAAAGTAAATTAAACAGTGATCATCTTAGTTCATATTTCCATAACAGTGGCTATAACTCCTAACTTGATGCAGCAGGAGACACAGCTGGAGATTACTGGATTATAAAATACTAAACATAATTACTATATTAGTAATTAAAGTCAATTTTAGTAAACAAAACAAGCTATTTAACTTTTGCTGTAAACAAATAAACATATCAGCTAAATATAAGTATATTTTAAATCTAATGAAAATTAAATTAATGTGATTAAATCAAATCAATAAATATAACTAAATAAAAAAGTATAAGAAACTTAACACTATAAATAATGAATTAAACAAAAAGGTCATTTTATTAAGTCAAAAAACCTTTAAAGAAAATAAAAAGTAATTAAACTGATTTAAAAAACAAAACAAATAGGTTAAATTAAATTCAAATACAGAAAAGTTATCAAATCTAATCAGTTAAACTAAACAAAAGAAATAAAAGCAGGGCACGTCACGGACAAGTCAACTTCACAGGGAAATAAAGAGACATACACAAAATACTTAAATACCCTAATACTTAAAACTAGGGCACATTTTCAAATTGAGAAGGCATAATGTATACAATATAAATGATAAAAAAATCTTTTGAACCCAATGCTTCTCCAGTAAATATAGGTTGTGGATGAATTTTCGCTTCATGCAAAAAAGAAAATGCAAAAAAAAATAATAATCACTTACAGATTAATAAATGAATTTTCTTATGTCCAGTTTTGTCCATTAAACATGCGACATCTCATCTGTTTAATCCACATTAGAGGTCAAAGTTAAACTTCAATGGAATTTATGAGAAGGATTAAACTTCAGTTTCTATACAGTGAGAAATAATCTGTTAATTGGTCAGCTTTAACGACACTGTTGGCCATATTTTTGTTAAATGTGTCAGGGCGAAGAAGCAAATGTTGGCCTGTTTTGCTGAACTTAGTCTGATACATCTGCCCTCACTGAGGCGGACTTAATCGGCTTGCCAGATGTTGTCAGATCATCCACTGGTGTTTGAATCTGAATCAATCTGACTGATTACATACATTAATGAAGATTGTCCACCTGACTCATTTGCGCAGCTTGAGCATCATTCTTTGTTTCTGGGTTGCAGTCAGGAACCAGTGTGTTTTGTCTGTGTTGCCTTACTGAATGCAAAACTTCATTAAGCCTGAACTCAACTATCACTTTAACATTCATTTGATGCTGTCGAGTAAAAATATGTTTTAGTCAGACTCAAAATTTTATCATATTGTTTAAAAAATAACTGTTTCCACAGTGGCTCAAAGTTTTAAACAAAGGGTCAAACATTTAAAATTTAAATGAGTCCTGCCAAGAACAGAGGTCAAATATCCATCCAGAATTATCATAGATGCTTATTTATGAAAACAAAATCATGTCAAAGTGAAATTTGCAAAGGAACAAATGTTAGTGGGGATGTATGGATATATTTTAACCTTTGTGTTAAAAAAACATGATTAAAAATTTTAACCCACACACTCAGGTCTTATGTTTTAAAAAATCATTCATGTTTTCTGCTGTATCATCATCTCATCCTTGAAAAATATGAGTTCAATTGTATAATTTAAAGCCAAAATTACCCTGCCTGTCCACAGGTCAGTAATCACAGATTCACCTGTTTGTAGATTTTTCTGTGAAATGTAATTCCAAATTATTCACAGATTTCCTTTTTGTTGAGCACAACTAAAACATTCAAAGAAAATGCAGCTTATGAAGCCTGTGATCAATGCTACTTGACACACTAATGGCTGTTTGCAAGTTAACCAAACCAATCCAGGATCATCATTCATTTACCTTTGCTCTGATTGGATGTAGCACTAAGAGCAGCGATAGAAAAAGACTGTGAATGTTAGCTACACATTGTCAGGTTCATGTGGTGTTTGTCTCAAATATTTGCAAACTTCAGCTGCTCACAGAAAATAATATGCATATAAACATCAAATATACAACTGTTCACTAAAATTTTAGACAGTGACAGTGTCAAAATCACAAAAAATATCTAAAACTAATTTTCAAAACAATGATTTCTTTATCCTGAAAGACTCCACAAATGCACCTTGACCCACACATCAGTCTAGAAACATGAGTGCTGGTTTGCTCTGAATCCAAGGCTTTGTTGATTGTCAGTTCCTGTCAGTTGGAAATGTATGCCCCTGATTTAGAGCCTTAAAAGTAGACAATGATTTCCCAAGTGATGTCTTATGTCATGGGACACAGAATTCTTCTTAAAGCCGATTTGATGACTACGCTGTAAATAATTTTATTCTTACAAAATAATTCATAGGTTAAAAGGTTACAGATTTGCATAATATTTGCCATAATTTTGAGACTAATTTGTCACTACATGGTAGGATGAGATTTAGTTCAGACTGAGTTGAAATTTGACTTGGATTGGGCATTTCAGTTTTAATATGCAATTTTTAAAAGTGCTGTCATTGCAAAAGGAAAGTACGCCCTCAACAGTTTTGGTGATTTAATATGTTAACAATCCCAGTTGTAAAATTATTTAAATTTTAACTACAAAAATTTTAATAATTTTTGTAGCTGTGTCTAAAATGTTAGAATGTTGTACTATAAATTTAAAAATATGTGAAATATCTTTATTTTTGCTTGAGTGAGAGATAAAAAAAAATTACTTCATATTTAACACAAAAAAGCATAACCCCAAATTCACACCTTCGTCATTGATGTTTTGTTGCTGAGATGTTTTGTTTGATCTTCTGAACTTTTTTGTAAAAGCAAAGTTTTTCTTTCATGTTTTAACTGATTTGCAAAAACCATCCACTAATCCAGTTTCTTTGAGCAGCATCTTTAATTCTTGTTGATGTTTTTTGAAGATTCAGAAGATGCATGCTTTTATGGAGGCGGCCTTTAATTGAAACAAGTCCAGTATTTTATTTTCATTGATGAGCATCTATCAGCAGCTGTGATGAGTCATTTTACTGCACTCTTTATGGAAACTATTTATCTTGGTTTATCCTGTTTTCGTTCTGTATATCACTTTGGTTGAACATATTGTTTTTAAAATGTGCTTTATAAATAAAATGGATTTGGATTTGTTGAAAATAATCCTTTGTTTCACCATTAAGAGGTTTTATAGCAACAGTGAGGTTTGTGTGTAAGGATGTAACCACAGTTAAACCAAAAACTATTCATACCCCTGGCAGAATTTAGGTTCAAAGTTATCTTTTAATTTTAACACCAACTTTCTTCTGACTGGAACCAATAATAACCTTTTGGAAGAGTCGAGCCAGAGGCCTGACTTAAAGTTGACAGAAAATTTGTAGAGAAGGGGAATGAGAAGGAGACCTTCCAACGTCAAACAATTTCATCTAAGTGCATGAGAGAAAATGTCAACATACCAGTGGAAACATACAAAAGCTGGTCAACAATCATAGAAGGATTTTTACACTGTATGTGATGAAAGATTTTTCCATTCATTATAGGTATGAATCATTTCAAACAAGCAAAATGAAAGAAAGAAGAAAATTATTGTTTCATTTTCTGATGTTGTTTGAGAGATGCCAGTTAATTTCTGTTCACAAACAAACTTCTCTAAGATTATAATTTTAATCAAAATTTTCCAGGCGTTTGGATAGTTGTGGGCTCAATGTTATGAAGTGAAACCAAGACTCTGCTATTTATGAGAATTGCCTAATTGTGAAGCGAAAAGAGGGTGATGCAACATTTAAATTTTTTTTTTAAACCAACATCTGATAAGTGTGTTTTTTATTCACATTATGTCTGAACCACCTTTCTTTCAATTAGTCGTTTGGTGTTTGTCTGACCCAGCGTAGATGGAAAACCATGTTTCAGTGCATCTGCTGTTGTATCGTCTTTCTGTTTTTTTAAGATGACTACAAGTATCTCTGTGACTTTTTTCTGACCTGCTTAGGTCCCATGGCCCTTATGATGAACCTCTGAGGCCCTCAGATGATTTTTTAATATAATGGATTCATATTGAAATTAAAGTACACACAAGTGGGACTCATTTTACTAAATTAACAACTTCTGATATAAATTGGTTGCACTTGGTTTTATTTAGGAATATCAAAGTTTGAAAACCATGTATTCTGAGTGCCACTTAACATTTATTTACTATTTGATGTTCTTTCAATGCCAATAAAAATAAGATTGCATGTCTTTCTATGTACAAAAAATAAAATTTTTTCATGTCTCCATTGTACAAGAAATAATATAAGTGAATTTAACAGTACATCTGTACAGATAATTCTCAATGATGAGACATAAAGCTCTATTATTTCATTGTTGACTAAAGCTGTGTGATGGATACCTAAAATCATAATTCAAAACTTCATTTGTAGAAGTCGTAATTTTTCTGATTCTTTCCTTGAATTTTTGTTCTTGGTTTTATTTTATAAAATCTAACAAACAGCTTTGTGCCCATTTTGCCCCCAGGAGGCTGACAAGCACAAACAGGCATCAGAAGAATGAGTGAGACGATGAAATTAAATTAAAGTAATCACTTTATGGAATTAGCCTTAATTCCTGTTTACAGCGGCCGAGGTGAAAATGAATGTTGGTGTCGCTTTCGCCAAGCTGATTGGTGCTCTTCTCTCACGTGAAGAAGTTCATTTCAGTGTTTCTCTACGAACTCCAGCAGCTGCTGGATAATCCCGCTGAGCCTGTGTCCTATTAAGCTTTAAAAAGCTGGTATGAACTGTCCATTTTTTAATAACCATGTCACATCAAGGGTACAAATCTCCACCCTGGACTGCCTTTCATCTGCATGATGCAGCCGAACAGCGGCCATGGCATCAGTACAAACATTTCATCTTCTGCAGCAAAATCCTCTTCATCAGCTGATCTCTTCTTACCATTTTCATACATGAACAGCACACCTAAAGAAAGTACTAGACAGAGTTAATGGTAGCAGGGTTAAGAATTCCAAAGATATAAAATTGTTTAATTTGACTATAAGCATTCAAGATTGTGTTCTGATATGCATAGCAGATGGGGCATTTTTTTTCCATTCAGTACAATATGATACTGCTTAATACCAAAAACAGTTTCCTGTCACTGGGAAAGTATTTTTCTTATTGAGAAATAGTTCATACTAGTATGAACTATTTCTCAATAAGAAAAATACTTTTTGCAAACATTAAGCAAAAAGTATTTTGCTCAAAACTTTTTGCAAATGAGCAAAATTTCAGCACTTCTGGGTTGACTCTCCATGTTCACTGTTGATCTCTCACACATTTTTGATGGCCTGGGCGTGATCTGTGAAGATTTCCTCCAGTCGTACTATATGACACACAAGAGATTGTTGCAGAACACAACCAGAACCTTTTGGAAACTCTTTAGATGCTGAGTAGCCTTGCTGACACGTTTTTGTCTTGTCTTTTTATCATTTTTGGAGAAATTTGAGTTTTTTTCATTAAGATGATCATTAAGTATCATCTTAATGATTGATACTTTTGTACATTGATACTTTAGTTGTTCATTACGTCATTGTAAATCTTGGCTCTAAATAAGAGGCATAAATATGTAAATACCATAAAATTCATACTAGCGCAGCTTAATATTGCCTCGGGTTCATCAGGTGGAGAATAATTGCTATGACTTGAACACAAGTCACAGCTTAAAACCGTTTTAGTTCAAGGATGTTTCACATTTGACCAAAAAAGTGATTGCACTTTAAAAAATTTTGCATTTTTACATTAACAGAACTATTTGTTTAATTCAGCTGAATTTTACCGAAAGTGACCACCACTTTAAATATGAAAAGGTTTTGAACTGCTTCACTCCACTTTCAACATTCGCATATTAACTTACAAGAATGATTTGTATTCACCTCCATCTATCTTCCCAGCAACTCTGACCAGCTTCCCTGTTCTAGAAAACATTCCAACAGCCTGATGCTGCCACCACCATGTTTAACTGTTGGGTCTGTGTGTTCAGGGTTTCATGAAATGTGAGTTTTCAGTCACACAGTGTTCAGCAAGTTTTTTGGAGGGAGTTTTGTCTGACCTTAGTACCTTTTTCCATCTGTTTGCTGTGAAAGAGAAATCTTCGACATAATAAAAAGTTATGTTTGTCATACCCGACATCTTGGCTGCTATGCAGCTGCTTTCAATGTAGCTTTGGCACAATGTCGCCAGCTGCTTTTGAGAGAACTAGTTTCTTTTTTCATTATTATGAAGAGTCAAAATATGTTTCTGCTGGGCTTTTTTTTTTAAACTCAACTCTGGAGAGTTGTTGCTGCTGGTCAGACATTGAGACTGTAGTGGGGTGTCATAGAAAGACATTAAGATGGTGTTGCAGGACTGAATGGGAGTCCCGCAGAGCTGAACGCACAGCGTAGTGGAGCCCAGTCTGTCCAGATGTGGGGGGCTCTCTAAGCTGATCAGACAACCAGATCCCAATACCGCTTTAAAGGTCATGGGCCCAGAATGCATAACATGCTCCTTATTGCCTTTTATTTAATCCTGTTTTACTTGGATGTTGTAAAATTCACCTTTCTTTCCATATTTGATCATATTTGAAATACTTATTTTGAATTTGCTTTACAACATAAGTTATTCTTTAATATTTTTAATGCCTTTTTTAGATTATTTCTTCTGTTGTTTAATGTAAGGTAAAATATTAATTTTTTATTTCATTACATGATATTTTGAATGCGGATAGTTGAGTGTTTCTCCAGCATGCAACTGCTGAAAGCAAAAAATAAAATAAAAAAACTTCCATGAGTGCTCAGCAAGCTTTAGGTTATTTCATGAGTGAGTTATGAATGCAAACTAAAATCCTAGGACAGATGGAGATGATTTTGTCTGCCCTCAGGTGATAGACTGAATTACTTCCTTTGAAAGCAAGGATAGACTTCTGCAGGGAGTCAAGTCTTTCTGGCATTTCAGGGCAAAAGTGAGCAATAAACATTCCAATAAAATAAGACTATAGATCAGGTCTACAGTTAAATAAAGTTACTTGGAATGCATAAACAACAAAAAACATTCCACCGTAATTTTACGGTCAGCTTAGGTGCTTCCATATTAGTTAATTTCTTTGTATTTAATTTTTCTGCATTTTGTTCTTTGTGTGTTTGAATTTAGTTTCCCTGAAGTCTATCTTCTTTGAGTTTATTGTTTATGAACGTCCTCTTCAGCTTCCCTCATGTTTATTAGTCTCCCTCCCTCAGCCTTCTCACACAAGTGCAGACCTGTTTCCAATCAGCCACCTGTCTCTTGTCAGGGCTAGATTCACAGTCCCTTTTGTGCCGCTTTGTACGTTTTCTGTTTTAGTTGTAAAAGAACTTTAATTTCACCTTCTTCCTCAGATTCTGTTTGCTTTTGGATCAAACTTAATACCAAACCATAACATTCTTTGCTTTTTACCTTTATTTTAATTTATCAATATTGTAAACTGCACAAATTATCATTATTTGCTTGAGTTTGGCTCCTCAAAGATGTGTAGCTAGAGTTTTGCTTTGTGCTATGATGTAAAATAGAATACAAAACCAACATTTTTGATAGCATAAAAATATTTGCTGCCATTTTAAAACTGTTTTACTTTCTGGACAAAACACTTTGCATGTGAGAGAGTGTTTAAAATGCAGACAGGTTTGTCTGGGACAAAACAAAGGCTCAGTCCATGTGCTTTTGCTTTAATGAAATGCATGTAAGCGTGCTGCACAGAGGGATTCTGAGCTGTATTTCACATTACTGGGGTTCTTCACATGAGTCGCTAAAGGGAAAGCTGGTATTTTCTGCATTTGAGGATTTCTAAAAGTTGTGGCTTTCAGACAAACAACAAATGCCACAAATCCTTCATCCAAATATGATGTCTGGGTATATTTTATAAACATCATGTTTGTAAGAACGTTTTGTCCCCAGGATTAGGAAACACAGCATCCAGAGGTATTATAAAGTTTTCCATTCAAAGAGCACAAATATACTTATGAGGTTCGCTGGAGGAGGATGAAGGGAGTCGCTTTCCTCTCAAAAATCGAGGAATCCCAGTTCAGTGGAGTTTTTACATGAATGTACACACACAGACAGTCAACGAAACTTCTACATATAAAAATTAATGAAAAAGTTCCATATTTTCTTCAGCTATTAGTGATTGCCTTCACTTTGCCATGATGATTTTTTTTTGCTTCTCTTCTGAATTATGCCTTTATTCACTTAGACCATCTTAATTGAATCTGCAAACTCTGGCTTTAGACAATTGATGAAAATAAACAAATCACTATTGCAGCTGAACTTCTTTAACAGTTAATTAGATTCTTTATAAGCGATGGCAAATGTGAATTTACCACAAGCCAGAGCCTATCAGGGGGGAACCCACACACGCATGGAAAAAACATTTAATCTCCAGAAAATCTGCAGAAAGACTCTAGGCCTAGATTCAAACTCAGGACCTTCTTGCTACAAGGTGGCAATGCTACCAATGCAGCACCATGCAGCCTAGAGTATTAATTTATCCAACCAAAGAAGAGGGATATTTTCGTTAGATGTCATCTGTTGCTGCCGTCCATGTAATGCAGTTGCTACCAGTGATGAGCTTTAGGCTTCTGCTCACCAGTGCTGCCTGTACGTTGGACTGTTTTTTGAGCTTTTGCCTTCATTAAATCATCATCTTCACTTCAACCTGGGTTCTCAGCATCTGCCTCACCTCCACACACCGCTAATCTCCTATGTGACAACTCCTATGTGTTGTATTTCAGACTGTGATGCAAAACTTTGAGGAATTTCCTCTTTTCTAACAAGATTTTTTCAGGAAATATTGAATCGACACTTATACTTTTTTTTTTTTAAATGTTTGAGACTTGTGAATGAACTACAAATCACCACAGTACTGGACAAAAATAATGATTTTGAAGAATTATTCTTGAAAGACAGTTATGGGATAAAAGAGGGATCTATAAAGCCCCATCAGATTTACTTTTCTCTCCCACTTTCATGCACACAGGCAGCCAACTTTTCAGGATTAGGATGCTGGTAGGAATAGGTCTGTTTGATCATTTTAGTATCTTTGTAGAAATAAAGCTGAAGCTTTACATTTTTCATCATGCAGTTAGAAGGACTTAATTTGACAATGTGTAGTGTCTGTAATCCGAAGCATTTGCATGGTCACAAAAAAATTATAAATAATACAGATAATATAATGTAGTGAGTGACAAAAGCCTTCATTTTATAAATATAAATGTTTTGAGTAATACATGACAAATGATTTGCATCTAAAATTGATCACTTGTTATTTCATGATAATTAAATGAGGCAACACAGATGAGCTGGATCTTGCTTTATAACTTAAAGAAGACAGATATTTATTCACTAATTGAATCAATAACCTTCCTAAAACAGAGACCTTCAGACTTGTCTTTTTATGGGAAAACCAGGAAACTCCGCAAATAGAAACCAAATCCCACCCGCTCATTGTTGTTTCGGCTCAAACAAGCACGCAGGCATAAAGCATTGTTAAGTTGCATTCTTTTGAAAACAGATTTTATTCAAAGCTAAGAGCAGGAGTGAGGTTAAAATGCAGATTTAGAAAGCAGAGCAGTGTTCTGCGGGATTACAACACACTTGCTCAAAATAAAACCCATTGTGGATCTCGTTGCATCATATTTTTTTTCTCACTTTCAGGAATTATTCTTTTACCGATCAAAATGCAAGAAATGCTACTCGAGTAAAAATGTTTTCCAAAAAAAAAAAATAATTGTTTGACGGACTATGTGTGTTTTGTAGAACCATTCGTGGTTCACAGGATTACCAGCTGCGTCAGAGCAGTTTGGCTGGCATTTGTCTTTCCCCTTTACTTTAGAGATTAGCGTGTAATACTGCAACAGCTTTGGGAATTCAAGAGGTGACTTGGCTATGCTGCTGTGAGCGGCCAGATGTTACTCAACTACAAAATGTCAAATGGCTTTTATGAATAAAATACCATTGCACTGAATAATGAGGTGGAATGTCTTATTTGTGTTTGTTGGTTTTTTTGTCACTGGCCATTTTATTAGGTACTCTTTGCTTGTTTCTTTCTTTTGCCTTTTGAATGGTATTCTCTATGATATAGATTCAATGAATGTGGCTCTAGTGGTCACAGAGGCAAAAACTTGGATGTAGGAGGAGTTCAGTGAGGACGTGAAGAATTACTTCTATAAGGTTTAGAGGAGATTTCGGTCACACACACATCTCCTCGACTTGGGATATCATGAGACAGTGGACAGAACACTTCAAAGACCTTCACAAATGAGTGGAAAATAGGGCGAGTGGTCAGCTGCATCCACTCACTTGTAATTAGCTTTTCTGTTTCCTCTTGTCATTTCTACAGCATTCAAGCTATTCTCTCTTCTTCTTCACTTGCCGGATGCTTCCATTTGCTCCACTGTTCATGGCTCCATGATTCTGCTGCTCTTTGAACCTTTTGTTCTGTTACTCATGTCCTTGTGTGTGTTTCACCCTCATTATTAGTAGTAGTTTTCACTTCCGTCATTAAATTTCTTTCACTATAATCCTGCTGAACTCCTGTCAGCATTTAGCTTCACCTCATTAGATAACCTGAAAGTGAACAGCCTATATTTAAAGAATGGCAACATATATTTAAATTCTTACATTTAAAAATATCACCTCTATTTCTGGAAATGTAGTATCCCCAAATTCGCTTTGTTCACATAATCAGAGTTTTCCCACAGTGAATCATCTTCACTGGCAGATTGATAATCTGTAGTAATAGCTAGGAAGTCCTTAGTGGAGGAAAACATAAAAACATAATAAGGTTGCATTGCTCTGGGAAGAAGCAGGTAACGGTCATAATACGGTGGTGACGAGGTGAGGGAGTACACAGGTAGACCCAGGTTGTGAGGTAAGTGGCGGCTTATTGAAGGACAAAAACACAAGCTCAAGCAGTCCAGGATCCGGCAGCACAGCTAAACGGAGAAACTACTCACACTGGTAGCATTGAACAACGAAAACAGACTGCAATCTAGAGCGGCTGACATATGACTTAACCAGTGCGACTTCAATGACTAACTATAGGCAATAGACAAGGACCCAACCAGAGACAACAGGTGGACTTAAATACACTGGAGGTAATCAGGGGAACTAGACACAGCTGGGACTAATCAAGGGGAGAACAGGACAACAGAGACTTCACAGAACACAGAAAACTAAATAAACCCAACATGAACGCACAGAAAAACTCAAGTCCCGACAGTAACAGCAGGATCAGGCAAGGCGCAACTGGAATGAAGGAGTGTGAACTGGGAGGAGTGATTATTGGATAGAAAGTGGATGTACTGATTGCAGATGGTTAACAGCTGTGAGTATCTGAGAGAAACTGATGGAAGAGAATGAGGACAGAACTGAGGAACACCAAAAAGCCAGACACACACACAAACATACGCATATACACACAAAGAACAGAATCTTCACATTTGATTTGTTTTGTACATTTGAGTGTAGAATTATACATTTGTAAATTTTGGTAAAAAAACAGATTATATATATATATTAAAGCCTTAGAACTGAAACATGGTGTATTTTCCTTTCCCAATAAGGTAACAGTATTATTAGCTTGCCAATTTCCTTCCTGCACAATCTGCTCTATTATAATCTCTGTTCACAGCTCAGTTTGGGCTTTCTCTCATTGTCTTGGATTTCTCTGGTGGAATTCTTGCCAGGCCAGTCAGTCCCAGAACGAGAAGTTGGGAACAACGATGTTGATTTTCTGCACTGTTTTAGAACTGTAGTCTACTTGTAGACAGCGGTCTACAGGCAGCGAAGAAAGTCAACAAAGTGGTTCAGTCCAGTCAGCATTAAATGAACATGAACAGGCATGTTTTTTCGACTCAGCACTTCTCTGTTCGTAGTGGAGGATGGATGTTTACAGTGCAGGATATTTCCGGTAAGCTTCATAACATTGAATTGGCGCATTACATACGTCACAGGCGAGTGTTGGTGATTGGATAAAATTTGATTCCTCAGCAGAGTCCACGCCTACAAGGAAGCTATCGTTTCTCAATGCGAAGCAAAGTGTAGAGTAAGGAGCTGGTTTCACTGCTTTCTACTACTTGTGCTAAAATCCCTTCTGCTCTTAAACCAATGGGCCTGAAATGGCAAATTGATGCAAATTTTGAGCGTGTTTATCAACTCCACTGATTTACTTTCAGAGATTCACAATTATTTTTCATTAAGTCAGTTTTAACCTTCTTAACAATGCGTCAAATCAAAGCTAATGCAAAGCATTATGTTATATGTTATCCCATAATTTAATCTTAAATCATTTTGGAAGGGACAACTAACTGAAGTACCACTTTCTGAAACATTAACGGCCTTTCTTGTCTCATCAAAACTTATCAACCACAGTTGGTGTAAAGCATTGACACTGATGTGTTTAATGTTATGTGGTGACGTGACTCTACTTTGGTACTCTTGAAGGAATACTTTCTCCAAGGTTTGAAAATGTGTCCACATGAAAATGTATTGTTTTAACCTTGCACCCTTTGACAAATTATGCAATAGCTACATCCTGCATACTATGTAGACTTTTGACAAATTATTAAGTACCTGATTGGATTTCTGTTCATTGTTATAAATAATATTTCTGACTGAATATTCTATGCAGGTGAAGAACATATAAAAACTCTTTTAGTGGGACTTTTACAACAGTGAAAACACCACTCGCATCGTAGACTTTGGCATTTCTAAACTGAATGAAGAATCATCAAACATGCTAATTTTTTTCATGTTTCAGGCGATGGACACCCCAAAGAGAGCAGTCCTTTCATCAACAGCAGCGCAGCCTCTGATATGGAAAAGAGCCAGCAATATGACGGAAAGAGCATGGCCCTCTTTGAGGTGGGGGGCTGCTCTCAGAAATTAGCACAGATTGTTCGTGTAAAGTTAATATTTTCACCCAGGTGTCACTTTGCACTCTAGGAGGAGATTGATACCAGTCCAATGGTCTCCTCTCTGCTCAGCTCTCTGGCCAACTACTCCAACCTGCCAACTGGCAGCAAAGAGCATGAAGAGGCTGAGAATAACGAGGAGGGGGCTCGGCCATCTAAAAAACCTGTAAAGGTAGAACACTGCAGCAATGTTTGTGTGAATAAAAAAATATGACTTCATTTTGTTTCTCTTTTACATTTGTATACATATGATTTCCCTGCTATGTTTAGATTAAATAATACTTTAATCAATGCATCAGATCAAAAAATTCAGCTTAATTCAATCCAGTTTACAGCAGCATATTCTCAGGGTTCTAATAACAAATGTTGCTGACTAATATTCATGACAGAAAACACAGAATGAAGTTTAACTAAACCACATTCTGAACTAGGGTCCGTCAATGGAAAAGGGTTTTTTTTAGGCACATGCGAGAATGAAGTGTGAAGAACTTGTAGGATATGTCAGTGTTTTCTTATGCAAGATCTTCAATTGAAAAACTAGTAGTTGCTGAAAATAGCTTATTGTGCACATCCAGACTTGAAAACAAACGGTTAAAATAAAAACTTTCATGCAAACAGAAAGTCAGAATTATATGGTCTACATTTGGTAGAATCTTATTACTTGAGGCCAGAACAACAAATGCTCTTACGTATATATTGCGAAAGCACTTGACCCTTTGTTTTTTCCATTTGTCATTGTGGTTTGTGCTTTCCAGGCCCCGCAGCTCGGCACTCTGATGGGAGTCTACTTGCCGTGCATCCAGAATATTTTCGGAGTGATTCTCTTTCTGCGGATGACATGGATGGTTGGGATTGGCGGCGTCTTCGGCTCGTTTATAATTGTCTTCATGTGTTGCTCTACGGTGAGTTAAAATTCAAATGTTCATTCTATAGTTCATTTGTTGTATGATGGATATGTTCTTTTAAAAAAAAAACTAACACTTGGGCAAACACATTTCTATCCATAAAAATATACATGTTTTTTTTTCTGACAGTGCATAAAACCTGCAGATGTTCTTGACTGAGATATTCATTCTTAGTTCAATGTACAGATGTTGAACTTGAATCCTGACTTCTGATTTGATGGGCTTTAGTTGTCAAAATTACTCAGATAAAAAAATAGAAAAAATCAAAGCTAAGCATCCATATGTGCTGCTTGAAGGTCATTATGCAAAGAGAGATTCAACAAAGTGCTAAACCCTCTATATGAAAAGTAAAACAAAATCTAAAAATGTACATGATAATCAAAGGAGACAAACCAAAGATATTATTTGTCCACTGAACCATTCAATAACCAAGTAAGACAGTCTGCTGTTGATGTTCTTCTTTAATGCCTGCTGCTGTTTTCAGACCATGCTCACAGCCATCTCTATGAGTGCCATAGCAACAAATGGAGTCGTACCAGGTAAGGGTCTTCCTCCAGTCACAAAGTATTCATACCCCTTAAGCTTTTCTTCATTATGTCACATAGACCATAACTGTAGCAGAAGGGAAAAAATTTATAGTTTCAACTTTTGTTTTACAAATAAAAATCTGGAAAGTACGCCAAGCGTTTGTTTTTAGACCATATAGAACCATATTGTCTCCTGGTAGGAACCCCAGAGACAAAAGACACATGGAATATGGTGCTCTGGTCAGATAAGAATAAAATTTAACTTTTTGACCTGTCTGGAAACCCCTGCACGTGGCACTGCACATAAAACCAAACACATCATCCCTACCGTAAAACATAGTGGTGACAGCGTCATGCTGTGGGGATGTTTTTCTTCAGCAGCAAAAGGTATTTGTGTGGGTCCTGAAGATAAAATCCCAATAACATATATTCAAGTTTGGGGTAGTACTACGACTAATGAGAAATACTTATTCAAACAAGGGTATGAATACCTCTACAAAGGATTGTCTTAATGAGTGTGACAAATCAGAACACTGAATCCAGTGCATGTTTTGACCCACAGCTGGTGGGTCATATTACATGATCTCGCGCTCCCTGGGGCCAGAGTTCGGTGGAGCAGTGGGGATTTGTTTCTACCTGGGAACCACCTTTGCTGGGGCCATGTATATACTGGGTTGTATTGAAATTCTGCTGGTGAGTGGATCCAAACGAAAAAACACTGCCTTTGAATGCATTTGTGTTAATTGGCAGTTTTTTCACTTGGTGTCTTTGTTCTGTGTGGTACAATATTTAAGTTTCAAAAATGTCAAAAATCAAATCAAAATACAATATTTGTTTAGAAGACAGAAGTGCAAACATCCAAGAAAGAACAAGAATCAGTTACTTGAGACATTGCTGGATTTACTTATTGTTGCCAGACTCTGTTGATCTGCATGTCATCCTATCACCTGTGCTGCAGTCAGACAGACAACCTCACACACATGATTTTTGTGGACAAACAACATAACAGAGGAAAGCAACAGAAATGAAAAGAGCACATTGCTCAGTGTGGCTCATGGCAAAGTGATTGATAAAATTATAATGCTGCAGGCATATCTGTAAATTGAGAAACAAAAATATGTTTGAGGTCTCAAAGATTTTGTCAATCAAACATCTTTGCTTGAATTTTAGATTTGAGCTTTTTCAACTTTTGACAAATTACATTTGTAATCATATTTTAAAAATAATTATTACAATGATGTACACAATGAGTTAAAGGTTTATTTTTTAATGTTCACTTTTTGTCACGCAGGTTATTTCATGTAAAACTTTGAAAGTAACTGTCTTGTCAAATGATTGGATGTGGTTCATTTATTTTAGTAAGAGAACATGTAAACATTTCATTTATTGTTTATAAAAATAATTTATTTATTTTGTCTCTACCTTCCTTTTTCCCTCAGATTTATATTGTTCCACAGGCAGCCATCTTTAAGATTGAGGGTCTGGAGGGTCCCGAGGCAGAGATTGCTCTCCTCAATAACATGCGGGTGTATGGCACCATCGTGCTCAGTTTCATGGCCATAGTTGTGTTTGTTGGGGTCAAATATGTCAATAAGTTGGCGTTAGTCTTCCTGGCCTGCGTTATCCTATCTATTCTGGCCGTTTACGCTGGAATCATCAAGACTGCCCTTGAGCCTCCTGTCTTTCCGTAAGTGACACTCTTGTTTAGTTATTTTATCGATCTCTGCTTAATCTAACAATGCATTTAATTGTCTTTTTTTGACTTGGCAGTGTTTGTCTCCTTGGAAATCGAACGCTTCTCTCTAAATCATATGACGTTTGTGCAAAGGTCATTGAAATAGACAATGAGACGATCACCACTAAAATGTGGAGGTCATTCTGTGATTCTGATTCCCTCAATGCTACGTGTGATGAATATTTCATCAACAACAACGTTACAGAGATGCAGGGCATTCCTGGGGTCAATAGTGGGATCCTTGCAGGTTGGTTCTGTGACACATCGGTACCACAGTTTGACCATTACTCCACAGACTCTTTATGTACACTCATTCTTCTCTCAGAGAACCTATTTGGAAACTATCTGGAGAAGGGTATGTTCTTGGAGAAGCGTGGAATCTCATCTAATGTGGATCCCGAAATTCCGACCACCAACGCCAATCGTTACGTCCTGGCTGACATCACCAGCTTCTTCACCCTGCTGGTGGGGATTTATTTCCCTTCTGTTACAGGTGATTGACATGACCTTTTTTCCTTATATTTAAACGCATAAAAAGCAGATTTTACAGCAGTAATGCCCAATCATTGATAAGAAGCATATTCAAGTACACAGAATCCAAGAGTTCTTGGTCCCAGCCCATCAAGATTAGTTTTGTAAATGTATCATCAGCCCCGTGGCATTATGTCACTAGTGCACTAGAGTGAAGAGAGAGGCATAGCTTCAGATCATCACCTTGTGGTGAGATGGATATGGAGAGGAGGGGCCTGCCAGACAGACTTGGTAAAGTCAAACAAGTGATGAGGGTGAACTGAGAATGTTAAAAGGCCCCAGTCCAACCTTGAGAAGAGTTTTTCTCATGTTCTCTCGAGTCAGGGGACAAACAATCAAACTACATGTTTGGGATCTCCAATGCAGATGAAAGGTTCACTTCACACTTGTCATGGCAAACACAAAAAGACTTGGTGGAATAAAATGTTACATTGACAATAAAATGAGCAAACCAGTTATTTTTGACAAGTTATTCTGAGCAAGAAAATCTATGAAAGATTAAGCCGAAAACATTTGAGTGATTCTGGTCATCATAAAAAAGGAAAGACAGACATATGTCCCCTTGAGAATTTTAAGAGTGAAGCTCTAAATGGATTTTTTCCTGGGACTCACAGGGATCATGGCAGGCTCAAATCGCTCTGGTGATCTGCGCGATGCCCAGAAGTCTATCCCGATTGGTACCATCGCAGCCATCACCACCACCTCTACTGTGTGTATCCTTAATTGGTCAAACATTAGCAGGAAGGAAAGAAAGATCAACATGTTCCGGAGGATGATAAATATATAAACAAATATTCCTAACCAAGTTGTGTTTCTTAACTTTTCCTCCCTAGATATGTCTTGTGTAATTCTGTTTGGTGCTTGCATAGAAGGAGTTGTACTGAGAGACAAGTAAGTTTGACTGGTTTATTTATTGTTCACTTTTTTTAATCGTCTGCATCAGATGGTTTTAAATTCCCCTTGCACGCATTGATAAAGAATAGCTGAGATTTTGCCTCCTCCTTTCAGGTTTGGTGAAGGAGTTAACGGTAACCTGGTGATCGGCACGCTGGCATGGCCTTCTCCCTGGGTCATCGTGTTTGGCTCTTTCTTCTCTACCTGTGGTGCAGGACTTCAGAGTCTGACCGGAGCTCCACGTCTTCTTCAAGCCATCTCAAGAGACGGCATCATTCCATTTCTCAGAGTTAGTCCAGGAAGTCTTACTAAATCTCAATGTATTTACCTTCCCTTGTCATGCAAAAACAAATACATGAGTATTTAAAGTTTGATGTATATTTTGTGGGTTTAATTTTTTTTTTTTTTTTTTGCAATTAATTCTGTTAGGTTTTTGGACATGGTAAAGCTAATGGGGAGCCAACCTGGGCACTGTTACTAACAGCTAGCATCTGTGAGATCGGTATTATCATTGCCTCCCTGGATTCAGTTGCTCCCATCCTGTCTATGTAAGAATACCAGGATGAATTCACTGTTAGGCAAAATAATTGCAATTACTTATTTTCATCTTTTTGTTATTTCTAACATTTTGTTTTTGTCTTTAGGTTTTTCTTGATGTGCTATATGTTTGTCAATCTTGCCTGTGCCCTGCAGACCCTGCTGAGGACACCAAACTGGAGGCCACGATTTAAATTCTACCACTGGTAAGCCTTTAGGCCCTTATCATCATTTTTAAGTATTTTTCTTTTCAGTTGTGTTCAGGCTTGCAACTCACACAGACATTTCTATCTGATATGTGAAGATGTGTGCATAGGCATTTTTTATATATTAAAAAAAATGTATTAAATAATTTAATTTATTAAAAATCACGGATTCTATGCTTGGACTATTTGTCACAGCTTTGGCGTAAATTGGCTTGTATTCTCTTTTCTCATTCTAGTTTTTTTATTTATCTTAATTTCAGAATTTTTATTAGTTAAATAATCATGGAGCAAAAAACAACAGCCATCAAGACACATTTACAGATATAATAACATCATCAACCTTCCCTGTATGACTCGGAAGACTCTTTTTGAGTCCAAATATTGTGTTGTGAACATATTTGTTTTTGAAAAATAAAAGTAAGGCAAACTGTTTTATTTATGTTTCATTCAAAAATATTTAGGTTTTCTGGCTTTAAAATATAACATTTGGCCTTTAACAGCAATGGAGAGGACCACATGTTCTGTAAACAGTCGTATACTTTTGACATCCTGTCACCAACAGGGCTTTGTCTTTCCTGGGTATGAGTCTGTGTCTATCGCTCATGTTCATCTGCTCCTGGTATTATGCCATAATCGCTATGGGGATTGCCACATGCATCTACAAATATATTGAGTTCTGTGGGTGAGTAATCATTACAGCAGCATGTAATTCATGATTGAATGAATAAGGCTTTTAAAATTACAAGGATCTGTTGTCACTTATGTTTTACAACAGAGCTGAAAAGGAGTGGGGCGATGGCATTCGAGGAATTTCGCTCAGTGCTGCACGATTTGCTCTGATGAGGCTGGAGGAGGGGCCGCCACACACCAAAAACTGGAGGTCTGTTTAGTCGTACAATTTTTGTTTGAACAAATGGACAAAATTTACCAACGTGAAACCAGTTTGTGTTTTCCTTTTGATTATTTTCCCACTCATTTATTGTGGTTCTCTGCATGGTGTAAGGCCTCAGATCCTGGTGCTGGTGAGCATGGATGCTGAGCAGAATGTGGAGCAGCCCCGCCTGCTGTCTCTGACCAATCAGCTTAAAGCAGGCAAAGGCCTGACCATTGTAGGTACTGCTGTTCAAGGAACCTTCCTCGACAGCTATAGTGAAGCCCAGAGGGCAGATCAGGTATCTTGCTTCCCTTTGAAAGATATGCAGCTTTTCTACCCACATTCTCATTTCCAAAGTGTAATTTCCAGTTGTGCATCTTTGTCTGCAGTCTTTGCGTAAGCTGATGGAGACAGAGCGGGTGAAAGGTTTCTCTCAGGTGGTCATCTCCTCCAACATGAGAGATGGGACATCACACCTGATCCAGGTCGGAGGACTTGGGGGTTTGAAGCACAATACTGTGATGGTGAGCTGGCCTCAGAACTGGAAGCAGCCCGAGTGCTACCAGCAGTTCAGGAACTTCATTGGTAAGGAAACTGTTTACAGCCTCGTCTTTATCTCCTTTTTTTATGGATATATTTGCAAAAAAACTAAAATAATTTGAAATTTAATTAATTACAATACAACATTAGAATATGAAGTTTAATTTTGCTACAAGATATTATTATATTATTAGTTTGAAAAAGATTGTGCAAATCTTTGATTGTCTTTTTTTTCCTCTTTCTGTTTGCAGAGACTGTTAGAGAGACAACCATAGCTAGTTTAGCCTTGCTGGTTCCTAAGAATATCTCCAGTTATCCATCCAATGGAGAGCGCTTCACTGAAGGCCACATAGACGTGTGGTGGATCGTCCATGACGGAGGCATGCTGATGCTTCTGCCCTTCCTGCTCCGCCAACATAAGGTGAGAATCAGCACTTTGTGTTCATTTTATTTACACATTTACTGTGTAGTGACAAACAATCCATCTAGTTTAGTGATGTGAATTTAAAACAGTATATTTATGAAATATTAAGGCCTTCTATGCATGTTCAAGTTAATGATTGTTGCTTCAGGTGTGGAGGAAGTGCAAAATGCGCATTTTCACTGTGGCACAAATGGATGACAACAGCATCCAGATGAAGAAAGACCTCATCACTTTCCTCTATCACCTGCGCATTGATGCTGCTGTGGAAGTAGTGGAGATGGTGAGAGATTGACTCAGATTTACATCCCCTATTATTTGCAGAAAGACTTTTTTTTTTCCTAGGAAAAAAAAATTTCTTCAAGGAAATGCAATGTTTCTAAATAAAACCTGCTCCTATCTGCTTTCCTCTCAAAGCTTGACAATGACATCTCAGCTTATACTTACGAGAAGACACTGGTAATGGAGCAAAGATCTCAGATTCTCAAACAGATGCATCTGACAAAGAATGAGATGGAGAGAGAGGTAAATTAGAAAACACTTCCACTGGAAGAAATTAACATAGGAAACATTTCATGGGTTTTGTTATCCAGCGACATTAATCTAATGATCAAGTTGTTCTTTGTTTTCATTTTAAAAATTTTATTGATTTTCTTTGCACCACTTTATGTTGGTTTAACACATAAAATTCCAACAAAATACATTGAAGTTTTTGACTATTATGTGCCAAACCGAAAAAGTGTCAAGGGATATGAATACTTTCACAACCATTTTTCTACCAATTTGGAACAAACTATAGGAAATAAATGGAGGCTTCCTGTTTCAATTTTGGTAGATTCAAAGTATTACAGATTCCTCCCGTGGATCCATCCGTCGTAAAAACCCGCCAACTTTGCAGCCCCAGCACAGCACAGAGGAGGGAACCAGCCTGGCAGAAAAACCAGAAGACAAGGTAAACATTTAAAACATCCCCTGTCTGTCTCTCTCTCTGTTGTTCAACTTCTGTGTCCTCTGTTCTTTCATGAAATGGGGTTGCTTGATCCCAGAAGCTTTATTGTTGCAGTGCATAGCCCTTTCCTATAGTGGCTCGTGAATAATCACTCTCACTTTTACTGACAGATGTCTCTTTTCATCCTTTCACCCTGTCATCACATGTGTTTGTCTCTCAGTCTGAGGTTGTCTCCAACCCAAAACAGGTCCGCCTGATCCAAAGTAAGAATGCAGCCACACCCACCAGCCCAACAAGCCCCACTTCACCTACTACCATGCCTGCAGGGGACACTGTCACCTGGAGAGACAGCAAGAGCCCAGATAAAGGGATGGCGGACTCAGCAGCGACACCAGGGGCAGGCAAAGACCCCCGTAACATGAAACCGTAAGTCACCTAGAACCTAACTTTAGCATAACAAATGGACTAGGTAGATCAAAGACGTTCCAGGAAGATTTTCTTCAATTTTTCATTTCTATTACGCATCTGGGGATAATGTCTTGATGTAAACTTTTAGTTCTAATCTGAATCATTTAAGGAATAAAAACAGATATGATCACAACACCAAACAAAGCCAATGCAGCACTTCAGTTATTTTTTCTTTTATGAAAAGTTGTTGTTTTCATATATGATTTTTGTTTTTTAGATACATGGCTTTTTGTGTCATATCACTCATTGTCTCTTGCCTCGTGGAAGGAATAACAATTGAATTTGTGAAATCTTGAAACATGCTAGTAGCTTGTGTGTGTGCTTTTTACATAAAGCCAACCTGTGAACATCTTAATCTCTAAGTAAAATATATTTTGGTCATGTGTTAAAATATAATTTTACCGATTATTAAAAAAAAAACCTATTGAACATATGATAAGTGCATCTATATGTCAGCAGCTCTTTAAAAAAATATTGCTTTTTTTTTTTTTACTCATGCTTCAGGGAGTGGGAGGGCTTGTGAGTATTCACATTTTCTAATCAGTTGTAGTTCCTTTTTGATTGGCGCATCTAAAAAGCTTTTCTTTTTTTTTTTTTTTTATTGAATTTCTCTTGTTTCAGGAACCAGACGGATGTGAGGCGTATGCACACAGCAATGCGACTCAATGAGGTCATCACAAAGAAGTCCAAGGAGGCAAAACTAGTCCTGCTCAACATGCCGGGACCACCAAAGAACCGAGTGGGCGATGAAAACTGTATCCTTCATATTACTCCGCACTGGCATTCTGGGTGCTCAAATTAGGCATAGAAAAACAGAATAGACTTCATATTATTTAATGTGATAAACCTTCACTTGGCGTGTCTCTCAGATATGGAGTTCCTTGAGGTTCTCACTGAAGGTCTCAACAGAGTTCTCCTAGTGCGAGGAGGCGGGCGAGAAGTTATCACCATCTACTCCTGAGAGGCTTAAATTAGCATCTAAAAGAACTTGTGAGTTCTTTTGCTTCTCTGTGATTCCAGGAAAATCCCAACCCATCACCTGTCCCCTCACCTGGCAACCAGACTGCAGCGCTTCCGGGAGCGTCAACCCAAGGCCTAACTCCGTCTATTACCGCCAAATCATCTGAGCTCACTTCACCTGATAACTTTTTGGAAGAACTTTCTGATTTATTCTGGATTTTTCCTGCTCATCTGTAAGAGAAAATCTCCTTTTGTCTTTGATCTGTCATTTAACATCTGTGCTATTTGAGAGTTTGTTCATCCTAAACCAACTTGGTTTTTGTCTGTGATCGTATGAATGGCAACACCCAAGTAATAATGTAAATGACTGAATGGATGGAGGCGATTTTTCTGAGTTCATTTAGCTAAAACTAGCATGTAAAAGCAGCTGAGGGTGGGTTCTTTGCTATTTTAACACAAAGAAATAGCATTCATTCAAGTTGCATTTGTTTAATTTCATGTTTAGAAAATTTGATAGAGCTTTAGATCTAAGGACAAATATTTTATAGAAATCATGGTCATAAATCTGGTCGTTTTTGCATTATTTTGAATTGTTAATAACCTAAAAATCTAGAATTAGTATTCAAGTATATATGAAAATATTTTAAAATAAATAATTAAACAATTATCTGTGGAAACCTCTTTTTGAAGAGCAATATCACAATGCTGTAGATGACAATACAGAATAGAAAACAATGTGCTTCATCACAATGTATTTGCTTTCTGATGTGTCAAAGCCATTTTTTTTTATCTAAAATGTCCATATGCTACCTTATTTTTAAAGACAAATTTTTTTATATTAATGCTCGTATTCAGACATTGTTTTTCTTTTTTCGAAAGGTAGGGTTGTGCATATCAGCTGAATCTGTTGCAGCTTAACTTTAAAATAAATTGGCCAAGCTTTGCAGCACTGAATAGAGAGAGCTTCTTGCTCCCTCACAAAAATTTCTCAGTTTTTATTTTATCGGTCAACTTTGTGGTCTGATTAAACGTTGCCCTCATTCTGCAGGCATGTTGTGCAACTGCTAAAAGTTAGAGGAACAACTTTGTATTAGATCCAAATTTAAAAACTATTTTAAAAAATACCCTCTTAATTGATAGGGACAGTAAAATATGTGGTTTAGAAATATGTTTACAGATGCAATTCAGTCCTAAATGAGATTGCAATGGAGAAATGTTCTGGCACTTTTTATTAGCTTATTTCACAAGCTGCGGTTCTGAGAATTTCTGACATGTTGAATCATGCAGAAACATCTGTTCAAAGGTAACCCCTGTTGACTAAAGGTCACTCACTAACTCAGCTGCACAAAACCTGCAAAATACAAAAAACACGGTGAAATGTATTTAAAATGAATTTCAGAGGGTGACTGCTACAATTTTGAGATGACTTTGTTAATCAGAAAGTCTATAAACCATGAGGGTGGTTTATTTGAGTCATGGTTTATTTGACTCTCCAGCTTATTTTATGTTTCTATGTTTAGTTTACATTACATTAGCTTTTACAGACCGGTTAAAATGGTAAACCACAAATTGTCTATATTTGGCATAAAACTTTATAAGAGGCCCAGATCATGATATTACCAACATGCTTTCCAAATAGGCTGCTCCTTTCCTGTTAGATTGTGTTACTTTGTGTTTTTGTTTGTTTTTCACATTTGCAACTAAAATAAATATCTTAATGTTTTATTTGTCTATAGATTGTTTTATTTGTCCATAGATTGTTTTTCTAACAGTCTTGCCATTAAACTAAACTGCAAACAAGCAGTCAAGTTCCCTTTGGAGAACTTCATCTGTATAACTTACACCACTGGAGGTCAGTGTTCATCAACATTTCTGACTCCTAGTGAGAAAACTGTTTAGCTGCTTAGATTTTACAGAGAGTTTCTTGGTTGTGCAGGTTTTCAAAGTTTTATTTTAGTTGAACAGTCGAGGGAAGAATGCCATTAGCATTAAAGTTTCATTTATTTATAAATGACAGCCAGTTCATCATCACATGATCCACCTTAAATGCTATTATGAAAACCAGGATGCTTGGGGTGGGGGGAGTGAGGCAATGGCCCAAACATGGCAGTACATCTACTAAAGAATGGTTGAGAATGAAGAAGAAGAAAGTCCTCAGCCTAATCCAAACCCATATCTTGATCTTATTAACATGTGACCTGACAAAAAAATTTTACATCAAACATACCTCTCAAACATTTGAAAAGATGAAAGCGAGGAGATCGATATCAGCAGCTCAGGCAGATTACAGAGACTGGTGGACAGCTAAAAGAAGCATCTCACTGATGGAGGCAATATCAGTTAGGTGGGTAGGGTGTCCTAACTTTTTCCTCAGAATATATATTTTTGCTTATCTCTCTCTTGTTCCTAGAGTAAAACAAGTTTAATAATTGTTAAGTGCAGTTAATTATTTTCTTTTCCAGACAAAGAAATAGATTAGCGATCAACATGTGGGAATTTCTTGATAAGAGACTGTTTATTAACGGGGCATACCAAGATATTTACATTACTGCATGTTTTTGGTCAGCAGTTTCACCGCTTGGTGTCACATAACTCATAAATCAGAGTGTGTTTCCAATGTCCAGAACATGTATAGATTATCATTATGGAGATGGACGGAGCTTTGTGATTAAAGTTTAATGACGAAAGCCAATTTCCCTCTCGATCTACTATTACCCCGTCCTGTCGTATAGGACTCACTTTGTGTTTTAATTTTCTCTCATTTGTATTATGCTGTAGCATACCGTTTGCAAACCTTACCTCGTCCTCAGTGCAATAATATATCGCTTTATTGAGTAATGTTTGTACAGAGAAGTGTTGGCTTTATGTTACTGAAAAAGGTGGGGGCAGCAACACCCCCTGTGCATGTACTGGATGTTATTTTACAGGAGATGCATATTGGTTCCTACTTTGCACTATTGTTTTAAACTCTTTCTTGCAGACTGTGCATGCTAGGTTTGTTTTACTATCAACGGTATCTTAAAGACATAAAACATAACGTTATGTTTGACAGTGTTGACCGGTTTAAGTTAAGAATGTTTTTAAAACTATTACATATTTTATTTTCTGACCTTTATACAGCTCTTGAAGTTAGATACAAATAATAGTTTGAAAAGACTGTTTTTATGTCTGCACAAAATTCAATACATTTAAATAAAACTAATAAAAGTTGGAAATATGTTGACTCTTTACTGTTGACAGCTCATTTTACATTTTTCAGTAAAAAGGAAGCTGTGTCTGCTAAAGACATCCGACACAGTGTCTGAAGTTAATTGTGCCCATCGCATGAACTTGTGGTTCAAGCTACCTTTGACCCTGTGAAGGAGATATGAACAATACATAACAAAAGATAAGAGACCAACCTACTCCATTTTGCTTTGTTCTTTGTTTTTGGTCATATGCAGACATTAGCTCCAAGAGAAAGATAACAATTGTGTTGTGAATCCACATCAAGGAGGTTCAGTAGTTATTCGGTAGTTATTTAAGAGCACCTTTGTTCTGTACAAAGAGTTTTTTTTTTACAACAATACTTGGCTGTTCCCCAAAACGGGCCAAACAAAGAGTGTATTAATCAGATAAGCAGCCACACCTACGGTAACAGTGGAGAAGCTGCAGAGATCCACATTAGACATGTACTCTACAAATCTAGCTCTTATGAAGAAGTGGCAAGAAGGAAACATTTTTGGGAAAAAAACCTTGAGAATCTTTCATTGCAATTTTCCACAAATCATGTAAACATGGAGAAAGATGTTCTAGTCAGATGAGACCAAAAAGTTACTTTTTGGCTTAAATGCAAAATGCAACATGCAGAAAAGTAGCACTCCATCTCTCTCTGAAAACACTATTTTCATAGTAGATTATGGAAGTGGCAGTATTATGCTGTGGACTTGCTTTTCTTCAGCAAGTACAATAAATATTGTCAGAGCTGATGGGAAAATGGATGAAACAAAACACAAGGCAGGTCAGGAGGAAAACCAGCCAGAGGGTGCTCTTCCATTCAGGACCATGTGGACATACAACTAAAGCTACAGTGCAATGGTTTAGCTCAGTGTTTTTCCATACCGGGCTTCAGGAACCACTGCCCTGTATATTTTAGATATATCTCTGTTACTGGACACCCAATTCAAATGATTGCATGACCGCTTCTGCATGCAACCGAGTGCTGCAGAAACTTGTTTATCACTCACTTATTCAAGTCAGGTTTGTGGCAGTAGAGAAACATCTAAAGTATGCATTTTTAAACATTACCTAAAGGTCAAACTTCTGACCTTGAGGTGTTTTTATGGTTTTTTCTTTCAAATCCAATATTGACGACTTGTTGTCAACATTATCAATATTTTGGATTGAGCTGCCTCGCTCTAGCGATAACGTGAATAAAATGTGAACAAGTTTAAGATATGTGAATACTTTTGCAGGGCAGTGTGCATTTAAAACTGAAAAATCTGTTCATACTTAGCCTTGACTTTTTGGTCAAGGCTAAGTATGAACTGTTGAATGCAGAGTCACTCTTTCTCTTAATATTTCTCGGACGCAAATGTTTTTTTAGGAACAAATACAAGAAGCTGAATCCTGCAAACTGCAAACTCAGTTTCCCCTCCCCCCATTTCAGTGATAAGCTTCCTTGAATAGTTCCCACAGTTTTACATAGAAATAGACAATGATTATGAAGTCTGTTACTGGGGACAGAGAGTGCAAATGTTGGGGCTGCTGCTGTAACACAGATGTTGGTAGGAATTCCAGCATAATAAATGTTTTATCTTTGAGTCACATTTTTGATGAGCAGATTACGATTTAGCCAGATGCAGGTTTGATTTCTGTGTTCCACTTCACCGCATTAACCTTGAAACAGGAATTCAGAGATAAATGTAATAAAATACTGAAAAAAGAGCTGAAGAAAAACTGCTGACATTTCAGAACTGTTTATTACGACAGACAAAGTCCGCAGCGTTCCATTCTTCATGCAGAAAAAACAGCACAGTTATTGTCTGACTGAGAGCAGGGTCAACCAATGTTTTTTTACCTATCTTGTGTAAACAGAGACAGTCCAAGCTGCAAAAACGAATACTGTTATTAGCACCAGACAGCTGTGAGGATGAAGAAGCGGTCGACTAACCTTCGAGTGAGATTGCCCGTTTTCCTGTTTGTATCCCAGGTGATTTTTGTTGCCATTTACTTTGCCTTTGTGACCTACGATGAGCACGCTGATGCCCGTTTTCAGACCAATCAGACAAATCCAATGCACAACGCCATGTACAAGGACTACCCCTTCTTCACAGATATACAGGTCATGATTTTCCTCGGCTTTGGATGTTTGCTGGCATTTTTCCGACTCTACGGCTTTGGTGGGATGGTTTTTAACTTTCTGACTGCTACCTTTGCCATCCAGTGGGCCATCCTGGTGCAGGGCTACTTCCAGTTCTATCACAATGGGAAGATCCACTTTGGAGTTATCAACCTCATTAATGCAGAATTTGCCTGTGCGGTGGTCCTCATCTCTTTCGGAGCAGTGCTGGGGAAGACCAGCCCACTGCAGCTGCTGGTCATGACTCTGTTGGAGGTGCCTGTGTTTGCGGTCACAGAGTGGGTCGTTCTGAAGTATCTGAGGATCAATGATGCAGCAGGGTCTATTCTCATCCATCTCTTTGCCTGTTATTTTGGACTGGGTGTGACATTTGTGCTGTATAGGTCGGGTTTAATGGAGGGTCATGTTAAAGAGAACACCAGCTACCACTCGGACATCCTGTCTGTGATGGGCACATTATTCCTCTGGGTGTTCTGGCCCTCATTCAACTCAGCATTGACCCTTAAAGGTGATGACCAGCACAGAGCCATCCTGCACACCTTTATTGGCCTCAGCGCCTCCACACTGACTGCATTCGCTCTGTCTGCAATGCTAAACAAAAAGGGAAAGCTCACCATGGTAGACATTCAGAACGTGACCCTGGCTGGGGGAGTAACAGTTGGGGCGTCTGTGGATATGATGATATCACCTGCAGCTGCGTATGTGCTGGGAATGATGGGCTGCACTGCCTGTATGCTGGGCTACAAGTACCTGAGCCCATTCTTGGCACAACGCTGCAGGATCCAGGATCAGTGTGGGATACACAATCTGCACGGACTAACAGGACTTATATCATGTGCAGCGGGAATATGTGCTATTCTGATGGCTGATGAGGAAGTTTACGGCCCAAGTTTGTATGAGATCTTTACTTACAGAGCACCAGTGGAGGGGGACCCGAAACTGCAAGAACTGCAGAAGCTGATTCCAGGTTTAAAACCAGGATTGGGAAGGACTGCAAAGGAGCAGGCTCTCTTCCAGGTTGCAGCTCTATTCTCCACAATAGGACTGTCGGCACTGGGGGGCATTCTGACAGGTTATGTGTTGAAGCTGCCTTACCTTGCAGCTCCTTCAGATGATCTCTGCTTTGATGATGTGGTGTTTTTTGAAGTTCCCCCAGATTATGATGCACCACTTAAACTTAGCTACAAAATGACTGCAGAGGATTCTCCAGATGTGCAGCACCAAAGAGTTGTCATCCAATTAATGGACAATAACATGGAAAATAAATGTGCCTGACTTAGTCTTTTGAACTGACTGAAAGTGTGTGTATCTCACCGTTAAATACATGTTCATATTCATTACAATCTGAAATTCTTGTTGACATTTCTTTTTTATCAACAAAGTTACTTACGAGTTACTTTGTTGATATAATTCAAAAACAGAGCTGTTAGCTGGTACCTGGAAAAGTAATTTTATTATCAAACACTATAATTAATAAAGTGCTGAATATTATATCGTTTTGTAATTGCTTAGTCAATTTAACATTTAATTCTGTATTTTAGAGAAAACAGAACCACGTCTTCATCCTTGAACCTTAGCTAGCTCAATGCCTTGCACAGATTTATGCAAACACAATTGCTTAACATTCTTGGATCAAAATTATTTTGGACTAACAACAAAATAATACATCCTTTTATGTGCTGCTAATAAGTAACCACTCTTCCATTCAACATATTTGTGTGAGAAAGGTGTTGATTGTCAAGAAAACAATCTGTCCTGTGTTGACAACAATAAACAGTTCTGCTGCTGCAAGTTCTACATCATTCAATAGATGGCAACAAAGAACTTTAGAACAAACCCAATGTGGTCTAATTGACACATAAATAAGAATTGTAATATATTTTTATTTACAATAAATGTTTAAAACCGCAAATTTTAAAGAAGTATGTTTCAATCTGAGGTTACAGTTAAAAGTTAAGCCTCTTTCAAATCATCGTAATTAAGAATAAAAGAATATATTGAAAGATTACATTTTAAATTATGTGTTTAAAAAAGTTATGTGTTCCAAGACAACAGTTTTGAATGTTAGACACTTAATTAGCCTCAAACCTCTCACTGTTCAAAATTTAACTCCTCAAGTATACTTAATGTTGACCTCCTTCTCTCCCTAAAAAATAGCTAATGTGTAACTATTGCACTGGATGAGCTGCTGTCTGAGTGCCAAATATCTATGTTTTTATAGTTTTGGATGGAAATGAGTGTTTAAAAAAATGAAATCTAATTACAAAGTAATGTGTGAGTCTTTAAACATAATGAAACATTATCTGCATTTAGATGTATTATAGTGAAATAAAAGAGGCACTGTATTTTTATTTTTCATTGTTTCAGACGAAGTCCCAAGATAAAATAGAATTATGTTATTTTTTTTAATGTACAGAATTAAGTAAAAACTAAGGGAACCAACATAAATTTGGTCATCCCTTTGTAGTAGGCTAGTGCAGACTAAACACATAAGATTTTTCATTAAATGTATTTGGATTCTACATCTACAAGCTAATTTTAAACCTTTGAAAAATAGTCTAGAGTGCCTTGCAAACATATACCACTTGACACTTCATATTTGTCACTTTTTGTCATTCAAGAAATGCAAACGTCCACATTTTATCGGGATTTTATGTTACAAATCATTTTCCAAAATAAAAGCACTTAATGTTTATTTTTCTCCTATCAATGGGGGCAGATTGATTTAATTGAACTGCAGTCTGTTCTAGATATCATTTCAAAAAGTCTGAACGAACTTACAGGTAAGAAAATAAATTATCAAAATCTTCAGGCTGATTTCACAAAATAAGCAACCATTTATAAGTCATTTAACTTTCAACTTCATATATTTGTAAAAATAACTTAATCTGAACGTTTAATCCCTTCCAGATAGGACATAAATATACACTAAATATATACTTAGAACCAGCAGATGGCAGTAACGTTGTAATTTTTTCACCACTGAAGCAACAATCGAAGAAGAAGAAGACGAAGGAGACGGAAGGAGACGGTAAAGCCACGACCTGCCTCGAGTAGCTTGTAATAGCAGAAGAGGAAAAAGAAAAGGTTACATAACTTCAAAACGTCTTATTTCTTTGCTGCTGTCTGTGTTTAAGAAGGGGAGAACCGTCGACGCCAATCTCGTCAGCTGCACATTAGCAGTGGTATTCAGACTTTGGCCCAGCATATCCTCCATTTCAGACGGTAACGTCATTGTTTGCCACATTCAGCTCGCTGCCGCGGAAACGCTTCGAGTCAGAGTGGCCATTTTGGCACCCTGAACTAAACGCTTGTTTTATCCACCCAGACGCATTCTGCGGCCCTGTAATCGTGTCTAAGTAGTTGAGTATTTTATTTATTATGCTAACGGGTTTATCTGTTTATGGAGAGTCCCATTTGTCTGTTTGTTAAAACTTCGTTTTAAAAACGTTGATTAAAATTAAAGTGATGGTAAAGTGGTGTATATATACTAATGCTAACGTAGCTAGTTAGCAATAGCTCGTAGCGACGTAAACCCGTGCGTGGCTTGACAATTGAGTAAAACGTTTCGGCAGACCATAGTTATATGCGTAGCTTCACAATTGGCGCCATTATTCCGACAATAACCTGAATATGTATGTAAATGAAATAATGTTTTTTTGATACTATAGGAGAACCCACCGTCTATCTCCCTCCTTCTGGAATCTTCTCGTGTGTGTTTGTGTGTTTTTATTTTATCAGAAGCGGGTATTTATTTTTATTGGGTTTTTTTTATTTGCAGGATCGAAATGGCGGATGATTTTGACGTCGAGGCCATGCTGGAAGCGCCTTACAGAAAGGTGAGTTGAGAGTTGAAGAAATGGGGCCTGTAAACTGTTTTAGTCCTTGTTTTGCTTAGATCTTACATTTTTGTTGTTATGAAGAAGTTCACTTGAATGTTGTGTCTGGTGATTGAGTTATTTAAAAACGCAATACAGAAATATAAATAAATCCACATCTATCTCTCTTTATAGACTTCCCTAATGATATCTCACCTCTACTCCCATGAATTCATCTTTGATTCCACTGTGAACTGTGAAAAAAAAGGAAGGTAGTTATTGCGCATATACTGATGTACTGTGGTTCACTTTAGGACTTAAAGAGATTCTACCTAGAACCATCCAGTCCCAATTCGGTTCCAACAAGGTGAATGCCAATGGTTGATGAGCCCATCTTTATCTGTCCAGCAAAGGAGGCAGTATTCAGATTTACAATTGGCTTGTTGACTGCCATCTCCCTTTGTAATGTGCAATTAATTGTGAATATTCATAACAATTCACTCTGTGGAGAACATTTGTCTATTTTTACTTGTATGCACTTCCTCAAATATTTGATTACTTAATTGCACTAGGATGTCCCTGACCCACAAAGACTTTCAATGCACTTGTTCCCCTAACAAAAGCATTTAATTATGCCAGCTATGCTGGTTAGTTTAGATGAATATTTTTCTTGTAAATATGAATACTGCCTCTTTCAGCATCTTGATTTAATTGCATGCTACACAAAACATATTACCATGACATTTTAGTGAAATGACTGTAAAATACAACGTATTTAGTGTAATTGTTGTTTAAGAAAACCTTGTATTTTCAGTAGTTATTTTTCTTAAGCCAAACAATTGTAAATATTTATGCAATCTTCAGATAATTTTAGTGTTAAAAGGTGGCTTTTTTTGATCATTTTTATTTATTTTTTGGGCGTCAGTATTACTAAGAAGTGTGAATCCCTGTTTGCTTCAGGGCAAGATGTGTGACAGAGGTGGCATCGAGCTCTTACAGTCCAAGAACGAAAATGGGTGAAGATCACTGGACTGACACCAACCACACAGGATCTCTTTTAGTGGCCATGGGCCATGCGTGGTCACGTGTTTAGGCACAAATAGTGGCATTGGTACGACCTGCTAGGGGAGGGGGGGATGGTGGAGAGGACCTGACAGTTATCAAAGCTTCCTGAACTCTGCTAATATGTTGGACATCCCTTTAACTTTTTCATTGTAGCATTAAGTACTGACCAGCCTTATAATGAAGGGGGAAAGGAAGGTATTGGGGTGGTGGAAGAACTGTCCAGATTTGTTAGACAGTATGAATTATTATTAATTGAATATATTTTTGCATTTTCTCTTCTCACTCCCAACCCCCTTTACCTTGACGACTTGAAATGTTTCATCTACGTCCTCATGATGTTCTTCTATAAACCTTGCTTAGGATGAGAACAAGTCCTATCATGCAAATGGACACGATGAACACGGCAAGAAGTAAGTTTTGGTCATTTCTCGTTCACAGAATTTCCCTCCAAAAAAAGTGTTGTAATTCACACCATATTAATAATTCATAGATTTAGATCAAGTAAAGTTTTACACTTTGCAACAATGTTGCTTGTGGTAATCTTCCTTCCTGGTCATGATGTGCCTCAGGAAGAGAAGGAGTCGGAGTAGGAGCCGTAGTCCAGGCTCAAAGAAGAAGAAAAGCCGTAGCAGGAGCAGAGACAGGAAGAAGAGCAAGAAAAGAAGCAGGAGCAGAGATAAAAAGCGCAGCCGCAGCAGGGAGCGCCATCGCAGCGGCTCCAGAAGCAAGGATCGGGCTGGGCGCTACAAAGCACGCAAGAGTCCCGTGTATGTAGCTTCTCAACTCTTAATATGGCACATTCACTCAGCCAGAACATGCATGTTCTGGGAACTCTATGTTGTTTGATAAGGATGGTTGCAGAGGCAGTGTTTCAAGTGTAACATTCAAAACTAAAGCTGACTTTTTTTTCTGGTCATTATTTTAGTCGAAAACGTTCCAGAAGTCGAAGTCCTTTCAAAAAAGAAAAGAGTCCTGTTAGGTAAGTTCAGCAAACAGTTCAGCTTGTTTTCATGCTTGGGGATGAAAGTCAAACGCTTTTCCTGTTCTCATGTTTGACATCAGAGACTTTGGTTTTGAGCAGATATTTTATGAACATGTTGTGGCTGCTGTTTGTTGGACTTTCAGCAGAATTGTGTTTGACTATTTTTTTTTCCCATCATCAAGGCAACCAATCGACAATCTGACACCAGAGGAGAGGGACGCCCGCACAGTTTTCTGCATGCAGCTTGCTGCTAGAATCAGAGCTCGTGACCTGGAGGATTTCTTCTCAGCTGTTGGAAAGGTCGGTTCCATTACATACATTTTCTGACTGATCAGCTTTAATTTGGAAATGATCTCATATCTTTTTTTTCTTCTCGCTTAACTGCAGGTCAGAGATGTGAGAATAATCTCTGATAGAAACTCTCGGAGGTCAAAAGGTATTGCATACATAGAGTTTGTGGAGTCGTCTTCTGTACCACTGGCAATTGGACTAACTGGTCAGAGGCTTTTAGGTGTGCCCATCATTGTCCAGGCTTCTCAGGTCAGTCCAGCTCAACCCGCCAAACATGTAGATGCTTTAGAGACATGAATGTGTGATGTAACATTATTAAAGAAACAGTATTTATTGTATAATTTTTTCTCAGTTTTATTAAATCTTGTTAATTTATTTCCAGGCAGAGAAAAATAGAGCTGCTGCTGCAGCCAATAACCTACAGAAGGGCAGTGCAGGTCCAATGAGACTTTATGTGGGTTCTCTGCATTTTAACATCACTGAAGAAATGCTGCGAGGGATTTTTGAACCTTTTGGAAAGGTTAGAAAGATGATTTATGTTTCACGGTGCATGTTCATTTCATGTGCTTCGATATTCATCTTTTCCTGTTGGTTTTTCGTAGATTGAAGGGATCCAACTCATGATGGACAGTGAGACTGGGCGATCCAAAGGATATGGTTTTATATCGGTAACTGAAGCTTTGCTTTAGAACAAAAGCTCTCTGCCAGCTTCAGTGTTTAGACTCTTTATTCTCTGAAGTTTGCAGATGCAGAGTGTGCAAAGAAGGCGTTGGAGCAGTTGAACGGGTTTGAGCTGGCAGGACGTCCCATGAAGGTGGGACACGTCACAGAACGTTCAGATTCTTCCACGGCTAGCTCATTCCTGGACAACGATGAGCTGGAGAGGACCGGCATTGACCTTGGCACAACAGGCCGTCTGCAACTCATGGCTCGGCTGGCAGAAGGTTTGTTTCAAATGCAGATGTTAGTTTTCCAGTCCTTTTTATTAATTAATTTCTATATTAAAGTTGAAAAACATTCCTCGTCCTCCACAGGAACTGGCTTGAAAATCCCCCCTGCTGCTCAGCAGGCTTTGCAGATGACTGGATCCATAACTTTTGGGGGCATACCTCCTCCAACAGGTGAATAGCAAAACAGTAACCTCAGCCTCCCCTTAGCCTACCTCACCACAAAATGTCAGTAACAGATCTGTATTCTTCTCATAGTTCCTGCTCCTGCACCAAGCCAAGCCTTGAACCTCCCATCACAGCCGCTGGCCACACACTGTCTGCAGCTGTCCAACCTGTTTAACCCGCAGGCGTAAGAACCTTTTCTAATTGCTTCACAGATCTTAAGTTTCCTTTAAGTGTTTGGCTGCTGTTACGCCCTTCTGTTTTATTTGAAAGTCACTTTGTGAAATATTTTTGGTAGCAAAGTAATAAAAAAATCAACTATCACCATGTGTTGCACCTGGCATGATATACTTTTCTTCTTTTTTTTTTTTCAATTAGAGAAAATGATCCTAACTGGGCCTCTGAAATCCAAGACGATGTGATTGATGAATGCAACAAGCACGGGGGAGTCGTTCACATCTATGTTGATAGGAACTCTTCTCAGGTAAATTTGTAATCATCGAGCAATGTTCTAGAGCCTTCAACAATCTTTCATATTTTAATCAGTTGTCTATTTTGTGCACAGGGTAATGTGTATGTGAAGTGTCCCTCAATACCTGCTGCAATGGCAACAGTAAATGCACTTCATGGACGCTGGTTTGCAGGTATGTTAAGTAGCTGTTGCAGCAATAAATGGAGACCTTTGAGCTATGAATGACTTTTTTTTTTTCCCCTTTCAGGTAAAATGATAACGGCTGCTTATGTTCCTTTACCAACCTACCACAACCTTTTCCCAGATTCAGTAACGGCGAAGCAGCTTCTAATGCCTTCACGTCGATAGTCTGAGACGTGTTTCAGAAGATCTGTGTAAATAATTTGTTTGCATTTCATAAAAATCTCAATTTGAAGCAAAGATGCATTGAAATTTAGTTGGCTGTGTACTGATGAGTGGCCTCAAGGTTGTTGTTTTTTTCTTTTTTTGAAGTTGCTTTTCAGATTTTGTGGTTTGTGTTGTAAACTACCACTGAAAAGTCATCTGCAGATATCTATTGGTCTGTACATTTTTAAATATTGTCTTATCTGCTCGTTAAACTCAGCCGTTTTAGATTAATTTCTTTGAAGTTACAGAATACTGTTGGGTTAATTGACCTAAAAAGCTGAAAGTATATTGATGTCAATGGTAATCCTTTGTAACTTTATACAGCCATAATTTCTTTTGTATGAAGGCTTCCAATAAATCTGGCAAACCTCAGTTCATTCTTTGGTTCCCATTTGAGTTTGTCAAGCCAGGTTAAATTTGTGATTAAAGTCTTAATGGCAGCATTGGAGCCTATGGTTTTCATTTAACTGAGGAGACCAGGAACTCACATTTTACCCATAGTGATAAGTGAATTAGCAAAAATTTGATGATGTGGCCTAATGAGATGAACACTGTGTCAAGGTGTGCAGAATTATTTTTGGCTATTCTTAAAATGGCCAAAAAAAATTTTACACTGAAAAATGCCAGTGATGCAGCACTCTTTAAATTCTTAAGATTGTTGCAACAGGATCGTGAGAAACGTGAAAGATGCAAATAATTTGAATCTAGCATGAAGCTACCAGGAATCGTTAGCTTCCAGTTCTGTCATATTCCATAACTACAATTTACCTGAAAGCAGTCCTACAAGGAGTCATCTTTCAAAAAGATTAGTTTTATGCAGTACAATGCTCCATCACTTACATACAAGTACTCCGTGGCCAGCCAGCTAAGATATTCAAAATAAAAAACTGTATGTACTTCCTCAGTTTTTTTTTTGGTTTTTTACAGTAAAGGAAATCAGTACACCTGTCTGAACTGAAGTTAAACAGATCAAAACACAAGACTCAATGAACGGAAGGCTGTTTCCTGGGCTAAAGGATTTGGATTGTTGAACTTACTTCAAAGTCCTTTTTTCATATTTTATATGGAAATCAAGATAATTAAAGTCTGGAGTCCCCAAATTAATTGAGGTCAGTGTTTAATTTCTAGAACCAGAGATGGTTCAGGGAGTCATGTCATCTGCTGGCCCACTGTTTTGTCCAGTCGAACATGAGGACAGCTGTCCACCAGGTTTGTTTTTAAAGTACTTCATGCTTTCCTCTGGTGATGAACCTTAAAATGATCCCGATTTCATTTTCCAGCTGTTCTTGGCATCTGCGCATACCTAATTTAACAACTATTGTACTTGATGTGATGTAAACTACCCAAACCTACACCCTGAGACAATCTATAAAAGTCTAACAGGATGAGAAAACGGACCAAATGTAATCAAATTAAGGCCGCTATGAAGACACCTGAGCTTTGTTATACAAACATTTCAGAGCCACAAGCAGTTTGTCTCCACTGATGTAGCGAAGGAAACCCTGACCAAGTAATGAGTACACATACAGTACAGTACATGCTGACAATGAATTGAAAAAAAAAAAGTTTTGTAATTTTCTAGGAAGCCGATTTGTGGTCATTAGCTGTTATCTTACAATAAAACTGTACGACTTTGACCATTTGAGCTGAATAATCTTTTAGATAATTGCTTTATCTACAATGCACTCATAGTTAAAGCAATAAAGACATCTCAACATTCTCACGTCTTTGACCAGAGTCCATTTATGTAAATCGATTAAATGCAAACCAGGAGATGATATGGCATAGAAGTATTCACTTTTGATTTTAATAAATGACACAACACAAATTTAATGCGTATTCTGGAAACTTTATCTTCTAACAAAAGTAACTGCAACAACAAAATAGTTTGAACTTCAGAACCATTTCACTATTGTTCTAAACATGTTCAGAGTTTTATTTTTGCTCTTTTTTTCCTCAAAATTTATACTTAGAACCTTTTTTCTCCTCTAGAACATTGTTCACACCTGGGAAAAACAAAACACACATAATTAGGTCTTTGTGCTCATCTACCTGGTAAAAGCATTGCATGAATAAACTATTTATTTGTGCCAATTTTTGGCTGTTTGCTGGTGAATAATCTTTCCAAAAAATAAAAGCCAATTAGTTCAACATTTACTCAGATGTATTGTGTCCAACTATGCATCTAGAGCTAAAGATTATTTACTTCCATAAAAACCGCTACATAAGGTAGCATTTTTAAAAACACCACAGCAAGTAAAATGCATCAAAAGCTACCAGCAGTTAAATTTTGAGCCAATTTAAATCAAATTGAAGTGTCCTACAGACAATAAAACTATGGGACAATTCAGGTGCAACAGCAGCCTCAAGATATGTAGGTTCATTCTAAATATCAAAAATGTTAAATATTTTTGAAAAATTACCCATCTGATTTAACACCATAATTAAACTTCTACTACTTTTTACAGCTTGAATTGTTAATAACTGAAGCACTAGCACTAAAAAGATTAAACAGTTTAACAAATATACATCACTATAGCAAAAACGCTCCAACCCATTTTGTTATGGCTAGCATTATGTTCTTATGAACAAAATTGCAAATGCATTTAAAAGATTTAAAGCTGACCTTAAATTGTTTCACTTTTTTGGAGAGCACTCTTTTGCCTTGTGAGCCTGCAAGACAGCGATTGCCTCTTCCACCTGAAAGGAAGAAACAGGACTGAGGTGAAAAGAACATCTCAACTCCTGGATTCATCTGGATTAACAGGAACAGCATCAGTTTCAGCAGTGTCCTCTGCAGTCGGCTTCCTACATGTTTTGGTCCTTTCCCTGCATGAATACACCTGAATCATATGATGGTTCATTAGCAGGCCTCAGAACATTACAGCTACATTTACACTGCAGATCTTGATGCTCAAATCAGATTTTTCTATATGGTCATTCACATTACTTTTAAAATCTTGCCTATATCCGAATTCGGCGAGCACTGTCCGGTTTCAAACTGACCAGCACGCACATAAGAACGATAATATCGTGCACTGTATTCATTGGTGTGGAAAACATGAAGGAAATATGTATTTACATTTCTAAAGTGTCCAACACAGATTGAAAAAGAGTGAAATGTTGTTGTCCATCTTGCTCACTACTAACACCTCCTGCCGGTGCACAGTATTGGGGAACGACATTGGAAAGTGGCATCAAAGTCACATCAAAACCACTTTGGTAGGTCCAACTGAAATCACATTCAAAACGAATGAATACAAATCAGATAAAGGACCACATACAGAAGTGGCTCAAATCTGACAAATAAAACAAATCAGACAGACCAGACTTATTTCAACAAGTCTAATCTGGTCACTTCAACAAAGCAAAAGAAAAACAATCAGATTTGGACTACGTTTGCAGTGTGAACATTGATACGCTAAGGAGGTAGATGGACATTTAAATCATGTGTTGGCTCCCTTGAGGACTGGACCTGGACACTCATAAGGACAAAAAAAAAACTATGCATCTAATTCTCCTCATTGAGAATAAACATATTCAATTTGCCAAAACAAGAAAGAAAAATGGGCAAATCAAAACTATGTCACTATATTTTGCCTTAATCTCATCCTTCTATTCACCAAAATTACTGCAGCTGTTAGTTATACAACTTTTGGATCAACACTATTTGATATTAGTAGATTTTTGTGGAGGTATGTACTACACAGTCTATGATGACAGTCTGTCCTAATAAAGACGTATAAAATCTGAGTGGACTGAATGAAAAATTAATGTGCCTTAGAGTTCAGGGACTCCGGTGATTCCAGCATGTGCAGCAGCTCTGAATTGTCAATCTCCAGCAGCATCCCTGTGATTTTTCCTGCCAGGTTTGGGTGAAGGGCATGAATCAGTGGGTACAGTCGCTCTCCTGTGTGTCACGGCAGAGAGAAGGTATAGAAACAAATGCAAACAGACGGTCTGATAAAGGGAAAGGATAAACAGAGAAGACGGACCAAGGAGTTGCTTCTGATCCAGGAGTGGCGCTGCAGCCAGCATTGAAGCAGTGAGAGGCTCCGGGCCTGGAATGTGAACTGCTGGTTCAGCCACAGGTGCAACCTGAGAATGTAAGAGGTCACCACATTCATTATTAAAGTTTTATTTTTCCCCAACCACAAATAAAAAGCCCATAATGTTCCCACATACACACCCTAATGCTTTCATTAGGGTGTGTAAAAAAACACAACACAAATAATTTCAGACTTGCACAGAGCAACTTAAAAACCCACTGACATCTTTTAGGGGGAAACAAAGCAAAGACAATATTTTTTTATGCATATCATTTTGAAACGCATCAAAACTACTGTTTGAAGAGTTAGAATATTCCTGCTATTGTTTAAAGTGCATCCTATTGATCTCCGTAAATGGACACACCACAATTGCGAAACTATGTTTGCTTTGTTGGGTTTTTTTTTTTTATTTTTATTAGTGGACCACCAACAAAGTTTTCACACATTTGTCATGGAAATGCAGCTACAGCCTCCTAAAATATTTAAGTTTGTTTCTCAATCCAGTTTATAAGTCATATAATGGAGGCCCAGCTGTACCTGTGGTCTCGTCATGGGAACAGGAACCGTAACGACATGCAGAGGGTTCCTCACTCCAGACGAATACTTGTACTGATTTCCTCTGAGCACTCCTCCAGTCTGCGTCCCTATGTTATCTGAAGGAAGAGCTCCAACACGTCAAACAGTAAGACTTCAATTAAATCATCTAGAAAAAAAAACCTGTTATAGTTTAGGTACTCGTCTTTTGTGAGGAGGTTATGATGCGTGGAGCCTGAGTGGAAGCTTGTCGGACTGTAGTGATGGTCGGTGAACCACGGCGAGGAAGAGGACTCCCCATATACTGGGCTGAGTAAGGTCCTGGATGCATGAACACTTATTTACCTTTTATCGAAAGAAAAAAAAAACCTTTAAATAAAGAAGTGAAGAAATTCACCCTGGGCTCTGGGCGGCTGCCCCATCCAACGAGGGACTGGTCTCAAGTTGCTGACAGCACTGTGGTTGTAGAAAGAGCGAGTGGGAGGCTGCAAGATAAGGTTTTGTTTTGACTGAATGGAAAGCACATAAGGCCACTGGATTATTTCAAATCCCTGAGAGACTATGTACAGGATTAAATAGAAAAAGCAGTTTAGATGGATAGAGTTTTCAGGACAGAAAGTCAACATTTATTAAAAGATTTATGCAAATTTGGTAGTTGCACCACCAAAGAAGAGTTTGTTTTTTTTTGCTCAACACATTCTACCGGGCGGATGATTGATATCAGACAAGTAATCATGTTCGTAATTTTCCTCTTAATAGTCCAAATATTCATACCTGTGGTACGGTCATGTAGTATCCCGACTGGGGGTACGAGTCAATGATGGGGTTGCTCATGGTCCTCAGGGTAGCGAGTCTTTGCATGTACTTGTTAGTTAGAATAGCTTTACGCTCCTCCCTCCTCTGCGCCAGCGCAACATACAGTGGCTTGGTCGCAACAATTCTCCCATTCATTTCAGTCACTGCTTTGGTTGCTTCCTCTGGAGAGGAGAAGCAGACGAAGCCGAAGCCCTTGCTTTGTCCACCTTCAGTCATCACCTGCAGTACATGAGAAAGAATAGGTTAAAAAAATGAATAGTCAATGCACTAAATTATCAATACATAAATACATAGATCATCTTTGGGTGGATTTTGCAGAAATATTACCTTAGCACTTGTGATTGTACCATAAGGAGAAAATTCCTTCCGGAGTCTTTCATCATTTATGCTATCATCCAAGTTCTTCACATACAGATTCACCCCCTAAACCATGAAAAAGAGCATCAAATTATTATTTGTTCCTTCTTTCATTCACATTTAGAGGCACGTTAAACATGTCTGGGGAATTCAGTTATGATCAACACTGAAACTTTAACTTAGAAAGTTAGTATCTTCCAAGAGAATATTATAAAAACAACATTCTCCTAAAAGACACTTCAAAACAAAATTTGATTAAATCTACACTTATGGTAATCTGGGGTCAAACACAGCCACACCTGATAGCGTTGGATGCGATCCTGTTTGATCTGGTCAAACTTGCGCTTCAGCTCCCCCTGGCGCTCCAAACGCTTCTGAGCTCGACCTACATAGATGGTCTTCCCATTAAGCTCTTTTCCATTCATTTCATCTACAGCCTGGGAAACAAGCAGGAGGAGCAAACCATTAATCGACTTACAATTAATTGTTGATTAATGGTTCATTAGAATAAAATGAATTCCAATCGATTAATAACATTCACTTAAACCCTCCAGTGTTGTAGTATGGCCACCATCCAGGAGAAGGTGCCAGTGGTCATCTTTAGACAGTTGATACAAAAATAAAGATGGCGGAGGGATCACAGAACAGGGAAGTTGTTGAATGATGGTGAATAAGAACCTAGCTTCATGAAACGCATCAGCATTTCTCGTAACACATTTAGAGGTGCTACAACAAAACGGCAGCTCAAGTGGACAGCACATCACAAAGTATCACTCTCACTAGTGATTGTAGACACTCCTGGCATCTTTAAATGATAGTTTTATATCTCTCTGTTCATCAAAAGGGATGGAGACTTCATTACACAAGAGGAAAAATTGAAAGCATTTAAAATCATTTAAGACTAGCAAAATGATTCAGTAATATTAAAGCCTGAATTATGATTTTCAAATTTGGATTTTACTTTCGCTAGTTACCCCCACATAAAAAAATTTAAAAATAAAAAATGCTGGGAAAATTAAGAGGTGTTAATTATCCTATCATAACAAAATTTCACATATGGTTCAGCGTAAATTGAGCTGTGTCCTCACTATGGCTGCTTTCTGGGGTAGATTTCTACCCTGGTAATAGTCCTGGTTCCCTTTTAAAATAAGGTTATATGAAAGTTCAAATGAAAGTCATCTTTTCATTTGGACATCAAAATTATTAACGATACTCAGACCAATAGCCACAGTACATTGTTTAAAAGACAACTGGTTTGTAGTCAGTCTGATAAAACAAAGTCAACTGGCATTTGCTACCTTCTGAGCATCCTCATGGTGAGCATAGTTGACAAAGCCAAACCCTCTGGATCGGCCTTTCTCATCCTTCATCACTCGCACACTGAGGGTCCTTCCTGAAGGCCAACAGGTTAAGATACACTAATAATAAAGCACATTACCCTGGCAGAACCAGTCATCAAGAATGTGAATTTCCTTACCAAAAGCAGAAAAAATCTCCTTCAGTTTCTCATCAGTGAAATCCTCTCCAAAGTTCTTGATGTAGACATTGGTAAATTTCACAGCTTTGGAGCCAAACTCAACTTCCCTTTCCTTGCGAGACTTGAAGTGGCCAACAAACCTGGAGACAGAGCCAAGGAACCCAACCAGACAAAACCAAATTAAAGGCAAGATTTACATGTACACAATTTTTAATCATGCTGAGATTGGATTATGATTCAGTATTGACATTTTGTGGCACCTAAACCAACTTGTATTAGAGTCAATTCAAAACATATTCTAAAGATTTTAAAATGTGGATTGGATTATTTACATTGAATACAGATTGTTTAATACATTTTTTGATAACTTTATTTATACAAGCTTGAAGAAATAAAACTGTTAATGCATTTTTTTTGTTTGTTTTTTAATCTAAAGCTCAGAGTCAGTTTTATTCAAACTGGATCTGAGCTTTTCTTAAATTAGGAACTTTTTAAATCTTAAAATTAACAAATCAACAATGCAATTATGTATAACAATGCATCATTGCAAACTGGAAGAAAATTAATAAATGATTTCACAAGAAAAAAGTGCCATTACTTGTATTGAGGCATCTCCAACACCCATAAATAAAATCTGGCGCAATCAACTGACATCAAACGATGCCTTGTCATGTGCACTAAAACTGTTAGGCTAAAAAGACACAAATCTGCTGAATGTTTGTGATCCAATTTACTATTAAATTAAAGTGAAAGAAAAAAAGAAAGGTTAATGAAAAAAATATATACAATCTTTTAGTCTGTAAAAATCATGCAAATAAATATTTTTTAAAAACGTTATCTGCATCAATCACTACTATGTTGGCAGACTTATTTTGTGCCATTTGTGAACACTGATCAGGGCCATACAGAACCACACTTTGGACATCCCTGCCTTGCAGTCTGACTCACCACTCACCTTCAAACACAATGTGTTTGAACACTGCATTTACTGAAGAGAGTAGATTTTAATTTAGAAGAGCTTTAAAAAGTATTCATCACTTTCCTTCTGCCTCTTAGTTACAGACTACTTTGTGTTTAGGCTTCACATAAAATCCCAATAAAATGTGAGGATTTTGGTTGTAATGGCAAAATGTGACAAACAATATCTTTGCAATACACTAATTACAACACTTAATACTTCAGCTTCAGAATTAATGTGGTTTAATTAAAGCTGGCAAATAGTTTGTGTATCAGTTTTACTTTGGTGACTAATTAAAATACAGACATGAACAACAAACCTAGACAAAGATCCTACCTATTTGCTGACCTAAGCTGGGAGAACTGACATTTTTCCCACAGGAAACGGTCCTTTGGGTGGACAATACCAGATTCCTTTTTACCTGTCTTTTGACTGAGTACAACAACAACAAAAAGACACATGGAGAAATCATCTGCAAAAATTCTCTCTTGGAAAAGAAGCACAATTAAAATCTGCTCACTTCTTTGCCTGGCCTCAGGTTAAGACAAAGGGCTCATGCATGACCAATCAGGTCAAACATATTAAAGGCTTTGGAGTGCAATCACTTTTTTCTCCTTGATTGCACTGGTGCACCTAACTTTTTGCATTTCGGTTAAATTGTTTTTCATTCAAGGCAGAACATCAACACCAATCAGAGCTTCCCTTGGATATACTTTCTACTCATAAAGTAAGGCGATCATTTGTCTCACAGCCACAGGTGATATGCTCAACTCTCGATGAGAATCAGGAAATTACGGGCGTTAAGATGATCTGATTCAAAGTATCCATGTATAGCATGCATCAGTGGACCTGCTGTGACAATTTGTGTTAGTTTTAAATTCATCAAACAGCAGAAGCTAATCTGCTGGACTAAAACATGAACTTAAGTTTGTGAACAAATTCCTGTACATCTCTTTTTCTGCTGCAAACTGCTGTGGAGGAAAAAGAACCCCAATAAGAAAATAAAATATGGAATTAGTTTGGACCTCATCTCAGTGCATTTAATTCAACCCAACTATATGACACCATCTAATGACAGATTTTCACTAAGTGAATTATAGATGAGAAGTGAATAAAATACTAACTACTCTATTTTTTAAGCTTATATTTCTTTAATGCACCATGGATGGTATTGAAATGCATATTGTATTGACTACAAGGGAAAAGCACCCAACGCTAGAGGATTGCTCTGGTGTTGGTAGCATTGTGCAACTTCTTTAGCCCACAAAAGGTTCACATTGTGGCATTTTTAGGTCACAATGTGAACATTTTGACAACTCTTTTGTTTGTTTGATAACAAAAATGTGCTAGCACAACTTTGTGCTAGCTTTTGTGCTAAGCTAGCACAAAAGCTTGCTTAAACACAGGCTAGCTTTTGCGTCTAAGCTTGTGGGACTTAGACACAAAAAAAAGACAGCCAAAATGATGCATAACAACAAGACTGGCTGATAACAGCATCTCAAAGGCACTCAAGACAATCATTACTGAAGCAGTACCACTAGAAAGAGGGAGGACAGAAACTGTGAGAACTTACGTGCACCTCAATATAGTTGTGGTGCAGCTCACTGAAAAGGTTAGGTGCCACCAGCGCAACAAGTGAGTCTGGAGCCCTCAAATGGACTTATTTGTAAAAGCAGTTCCAGTGAAAGTTTACTCACACTTTCCTGTCATTCAGAAGCATCCCATTCATTGTTTCAATGGCCCGATTTGCAGCCTCCTGAGTCTCAAAGTGAACAAAGCCATAACCTTTTGATCCATTCTCATCACAGACAACCTACAAAAATCCAGATATTTTGAGTCATGCTAACAAAAGAAAATGTATACAACAATCTTCAAAAAAAAAAAAAAAGAAAAGGCATACCTTGCAGGATAAAATGTTGCCAAAGGCAGAGAAGGTATCATACAGCGCCTTGTTGTCAATGGACTCGTCCATGTTCTTGATAAAGATGTTTCCCACACCGGACTTCCTAAGACCTGGGTCACGCTGAGACCACATTATCCGAATGGGTCGACCCTTAATGACATCATAGTTCATCGTATCTAGGGCACACTCCGCTAAAAACAATTTAAAAAAATTAAAACACGATGAGGGAGGAAGAAGTATCAAAAATAAGCCAAACTAGACATACAAATGTAATACTGTACCATCTAGCAAAGGTTTTTTAATTTACAGTCTGTCTTTGCTGAGCTTAACAAAATAAATAAAGGCATCCATGTATTAAAGCATAAAAACAAGATTTATTTTTGGATAATTTCTAATGAACATTCATATTTTCTTCAAGGTATTCTACATGCAGGGGATTTTAAATTAACATCCAGCTGTGTTTATTCCCATTTCTGTAGATTTGGATTAGCAAATCCCTCACCCTGCAACTTTTAGATGCATCCCTTCTTAAATGAATGGCTCATTATTATGCTTATGCAGAACAGATGATATGCTGATGAAGGAATTAGGCTATCATGCTTAAACTATAAATAGCTTAAGTAAGTAAATCTCATCAAATATAGAAACAGCAATAAGACAAATAGCAGAAATATCAGGGGACAGTAGTTCATTTGCTCTCAGAGGGAAGGCTAGCTCCCCCACTCTATCAGATTCAAATGAGGACTGTAAATAAGTTATGCCCAACTGTATTTAAATAAACTATATGAAATTTAATTTCATAGTCTTGAACTCCTATTTACTTTATTTGCTTCATTTTAGCAATACACAGCTCGCCATCACTTTTTTGCTCAAATATTTAATCGTGCCACTGTTTTGCAACAATAAATGTGGGCAGACACCCTAAAAGAAGATGTACCGTCAGCTGGCTGCTGGAAGTTTATGTAGGCGTATCCTAGGGATCTGCGGGTGATGATGTCCCGGCACACGCGGATGGACATGATGGGTCCAGCAGGAGAAAACTTCTGATATAGCATGGCTTCTGTAACATCAGGGTGTAGGTCCCCAACATACAAAGAGGCTAGAGGATACGCTGGACCACTGCTGTTCATGTTGCGTACCAGCTGGATGAAAAAACAAAAGAGGGTTATGGAGAGTAGAACACAGTGCTAGTTTACTTCAGGGAGACTATTGCATGTTTTACTCCTACTTCAGTATTACGTAACCTTACACTTTGACATTTTCACATATGCCATTTTTAAATTAGGTTTGTCCAAACATTTGAATGCTTCCACATAGAGATTATCTTAGCAAAGGAAAACTAATTTCATCCAATGTAAATTATGAAAACTGGGAGTTTTGTTTCGCTTAGAAGACAAATATTTCAATCTTAAAATAAGTACATGTGGAACTCAAGCTGGAGCGTCTCCAAGAAGTTAATTTTGGTAATTTGAAACAATAAGTGATGCTCACACTGAAGATGCATTCATCATTACATTTCATGCATTTATTTCTGCTAATTTGGGCTATTAAGGAAGAGCTGCAGCCTTGACAGGAATGTGAAGAAAACCTTATTTAACTTTTTAAGTAGAGATTCAATGATGCAGACTACTCCTTGATCAGTCGGTGCTTCAGGAGGAACAACTCACAATTGTGTTCAGGACTTGGGCAGCCAACTGTTGGATTTCTTATATTAAGACACTCTTAAACTTCAAAATGTCAAAAGGGAAAAATGATGCGAGTTGTCTAAAGTCTGCTTTTCAGGTAAAAATAAGTTTTCCATTGCACTTGGAAGTTAAGGCCCCACAGTCTGGAGGAAGAGCAAAGCAGCACAGAACCCAGAGTTTTGTTTAAACTTGTCTCATTTAAAAAGTTACCACATTCAGTGGAAACTTCAAACAAGCATGTTTAGTTTAAAGTTGTGTAAAGACTTTAAACATGACAATAGTTTATGCAGCAATGTCACCTGCTTGTGTGAAGCCACTGTTTTTTCTAAAGTCCAAACTCAGCAAAGATGTCTATCATGAGATTTTACATCACCTCATACTTTCCATAGAAGATTACCTTTATGGAGATGCTAGACGTGTCATCTGCACACACTGCTAAACACACCAATATCAGGTTTATTAAACATGTTATCATTGTAGTTGATGAATAAGCAAACTGGTTTTACCCAATAACTCAGTTTACTTAATTGTTTTTCTTAATGAATGGAGAATTTATTTCTAAAACTTATATTACCACAATGGGTAGGTGTTTTAATTTGCTACATTTTTAAAATATAGAACTAATACATATTTTAAAACAATGAGCCAAATTTCTGACCACACCATCCACTGAAATCATGACAAGTTTAAGAACATGCCTTGAATAGCAGCTATCATATTTTTATGGATTAAGACATAAATATTCTGCCAATTCAGAATACTGATTGTTTTTCATTTAGTAGTGGATATTTCATACCAACCATGTGTTCATTCTAGGGGTGCACTGGTAAACTGGCCCCAATTTTCTTAATTTTGGAAGATCGGTGATCAGCTGATACATGTGAAGATGATCTTATCAACCTCTGTCCTCTTTTGTTTTGCTGTGAGAGAGGTTTGACTGACAGACCTACCCACCAGTTCATGTCTAAACATTTGTAGTCAACAATGGTCACCTCACTGTTATCAACTCAGTGAATTTCTTACTATATTTAGCAACATTTCTGACACTAAAAATCGGAAATTTTCGATTATTGATGTTAAAGATTAATAATCGACAAGTTCGACAGAAAACTGTAACCTGCGCACCTACAAGGGCCGATTTCCTCCTGAATCCACCATGCTGCACTGATGTAGTAATTCGCAGGACCAGGTATTTACTGCATATAGCAGCACATACATATCCTTTCAGAGGGCCAGCATTTCGGTATTGAAATTCCTTGTTTAATTTGGCTTTATACGATTCCTAAATATCATAAGGTTTTTATTGTGAGCCTTAGTCAAAATAAAACTGTCTCTCTGTGTTAAGTGGATGCTTGAAACAGAGTAATCTAAATCTATAAACTTTTTGTTTTCTTACAGAATTGCTGGGACAAATTAACTGGATTATATTCTCACTAATGTAGACACCTACTAAATAAACTAAATTTAAAGAGAATTCACAAAGATTTGTTAAATGGAGACTTCTTTTCCACTCAACTAGAAACGCTTTTGTAACATTAGGAAGATTTAACATTAAAACGTAGCGCTAAAGAAGCAAGCTGACACTCGGTGGTAGTTAAACAGTGGACAGAAGATTTTCTGCTGAAATGCTTAGATAAACCTATTCTCTTAACATAAAAACGGGGAAGCAAAGACTTTTAAAAGTTTAATGATTTAGCTAACGGTACAAGCAACAAATTTATCATTGGAAAAAATATTAAGCTAAAACAGTCGTTAGCTAAATTTCGTTACTCCGCGTGCGCATCACGCACTGAAAGAAACTAGCAAAGTTCTACAAATAAATACAGCTTAACGTTTCAAACCAAATACACTTACATTTAAAGCGAGGATGTCTTTTTATTCAGCGTAGCAGTTTGCGAACACTTTCCACGTGAACCTCAGCTTGTTTTGATTTAATTAGCATCGCCGAACACCTGCACGCTTGCTCCGCGCAATGGAATTTCAATTAAGACGTGAGAAGGCACTGACAGAAAGGACGTCACATTCCGCGATAAAAACTAGTTCTTAGCTTAGTAATAAAAATACTAAGCTAATTATTAGCTTAGTCAACTGCATATATTCAAGCAAATATATGCAGTTGAATGAGTCGATATATTTGAAGGCACGTTTGATACATTTTTTTTAATTAACAGGACTTTGTGAACAGAAATAAAGACGTAATTTGCCTCTTATCTTAAACGAAACTTTATTTCACTGAATGGTCTTTGACACTTTCCTATTTCTTACATGTATAGTGAAACTAGAATGGTTTTAAGATACATAAACACAAAGCTAGAATTACACCAACCATTGTTTATCTCCATTTCATCACTGCTTTTTTAATAGCTATTCTAAATTTTCACAACCACGTGTGTGCACTGGGTAATAGACTGTTACAGAAGCAAATTTTAGCCATAAGACTTGTCAGTAAAAACAAAGCAAGTAAATACCTGATATACAGACAGGCTTCGTTCCACATTCACTAACTGCATTTTCATCAAGCAAAAATAATGAACTGACATAATTTTTTTTAATTATTTTTTTTCCCCCAACAAAAGATTTCAATTTATTGGAGCATTGTCAGAGTAAACAGACCGCCAGCTATAACGTGGAATGGTGTCTTCAACTACAGTAATGTGGAATGTAGTGGTGATACATGGTATTGTGACACTGAGCTTCTTTTCACCTTCTAAAACCTGATTTTTAGAGGCAATTATTCCCACCAGCTATCTTTAACAGCCGAGAGATTCACCTGGGTAAAAACTGAGGTCAGGGTTTATATTTTTGTGATCTAACTCATTGTATGAGATTTCAAACAAGCAGATGCTGCTACCTTAAAAGGAAAAAAATGCAGGAGGCTGCAAGAGAAAGCCAGGCACAAAAGCTTTTTTGGAGAAAACAACCGCTTTAAGAGGAATATTTTGCAAGCAGGGTTGATACAGTGTGGCAAGACATTTTCAATTAACATCAATAAAAGGTTACTTTAGGTTTTACATACAGATGATAGTCAATCTTGCAAAATACATGGAACCACATTTACGCATACAATTTTCATTGTACTGAGATCAAGCAGCACCAGAACAGTGAGAAAACTACAATGACAATCTATACTTAGTTCAAAAAACAATAAGAAGCACTGCTGTTTTCAAGATGCCTAATAATGTGGAATGTCTTATGTCTGAACAAATCTATCATGACAATTTACGGGGTCCCTTAGAACTTGAAAACTGAATTTGTGAACATGATCAAGGAATATTACACCAAGATGTCAGTGTCACAATACAGCCTGCCTCCTTTCTGTATGAGCCCACAGCAGAATTGCAGTTAACTGAATACAGGATCGTACGTGTCCGGAACAAAAACAAAACGCAAAGAAAAAAAATTATATTTTAAGGGTTGTGAAGCAAATGGAAAGCCTACCATCACAGTGTTTGGTGGAAATCAACTGCCAGTTTAATTACCATACAATAAAACCTGTAAATATCATGAGGAATCACAAATAAGAAAAGTAACAAAAAATAAAAGGGGATGAAAAATGCACACCAAACTAGCTGGGACAAAGGAAGTTGGAAGGACGATTCGAATTCACAACACCCCCCTACCCCCAAGAAACACACACGCGCAATCATTTCACACTCGCTTGCACTTTCACGCTCACTACATACAGACCTACACACGAAGCTGACAAAAACAACAGCAACATGGACTCACTAATCAATACAACATGTTTCCACAAAGTGACTGAATCTGCTAACAACTGAAAATTACCCTGTCACCTCACAGTGAACTGAGAGGGGTAAACTAGTTGGTCAGGAGCAATTCAGGCTGCTTGTCATACAGAAGTGGGAGGGGCTGATGGAGTGGAGGGGGGGATGTATATAAGCTGTCTGTGTTTAAGATAAGAGTGTAGGTGGATTAACAGTGCAATTCCATTAGTTTTCCCCGTCTCCGGTCTCTCCCTCATCTGCCTGGTTTTCTGATGTCCACAGCTGGAGAAAGAAAGCAAGAGACAAGTTAAGAGTAATATTTGTCAGGAAAGGCATCAGGATCACACAGGACATCCCAAATATGGAACTCACAGTCAGGTTGTCCCTTAGTAGTTGCATGATCAGGGTGCTGTCTTTGTAAGAGTCCTCGTTCAAAGTGTCGAGTTCAGCAATTGCTTCATCAAATGCCTGATAGAAAAAAAAAAAAAAGAAAACTTAAACTTCCACAAAGACTATAGTTGTTCTGAATTCCTCTGATTTATATACAATCTCCAAATTGTTTAATTTAAAACTGATCGTCAATCAGTTTGCCATAGGCGTACATAAAAATAAAAGACTGCAAGTAGATTGTTATGAGGGTCTAGTTCATACCGTCTTAGCCAGGCTACAGGCCTTGTCTGGGTTGTTGAGGATTTCATAATAGAAGACTGAGAAGTTGAGGGCCAGGCCAAGCCTAATGGGGTGTGTTGGCTGCATCTCCCCCTTGCTAATGTCAAAAGCTTGCTGATACGCCTGCTGGGAATTCTCCACTGTATCTGCATTGGCAGAAAAAAAATTTAATTGTTCATTATTCACAAACTTTTAAGGTAGACATGAGAGCAGCAAAACAAGCAAAGAGACTAATATGCTATCGAAGCACAATACTTTAAAAAGTTTGGTCTCAAACACCAAGGTGGGATGCAAAGTAATGAGACGTTTTGTGTTTTACTTTGATTTCTGTTAAGGAAATATTACCAAAGTAAAAAAGTGACTGAATTTTGAAGCAGAAAAGATTCTGTTAGAACGAAATTTCTGGTTCGACAGAAAATGCAATAGTTTTATTGATACAGGCTTTTGAGAATCAGGATTTTCATGAGCGTTTTAATGGCTTTTCAAATCCCTATTTTGAAGTCAAGTTAAACATTGTTATACATAGCAATGGTGAAGTAATATAATTACCCTTCTTAGAGTCCCCAGACGCAACCTCAGAAAGGTATCTATAATAGTCGCCTTTCATCTTCAGGTAGAACACCTTGCTCTCAGCAGCAGATGCATTGGCAATGAGAAAGTTGTCCAGTAGCCCCTAAAATTAATACATGAAATAATAAGTTTAGAAACATCTCCTTGAACACAAGAAAGGACACAGCTCCCACAATTAAATACTTACAAGCACATCATGGCAGATTTCTTGCAGTTCAGCTTCTATCTTCTCCCGGTATTCACGTGCCATCTGCTGTTTTTTGTCATTGCCCTCAGTCTTCTGCTCGATGCTGGAAATTACACGCCAGGATGAACGACGTGCCCCAACCACATTCTTGTAGGCCACAGAGAGAAGGTTACGCTCCTCATTCGACAACTCTGCGCCTTGCTCTGTCACTGACTTCATGGCTGCAGCCATGTCATCGTAGCGCTCAGCCTGCTCAGCAAGCTTGGCCTTCTGTACCAGGTCGTTCTTATCCATTTTCTAGACTGGAAAAAGAAGAGGTAACGTCAAGATCTAGATATCTGATCAGTTCACATAGGTAATCATATTTAAGAAGGACAGTTCACATTTCTATGGAATAATCATCATTTTCTGTAGAAATTACCACAGTTTGTAAGCCCTTTGGTAGAAACCATTATGTTATACAGCAATTATGTAGAAGTTTGAAACTGGCCCCATGGCAACTGGGTCAGCCATACACATCACTAGCTAAGGTTTAGCTGTTAGCTTGTTCATAGCGCTCCCCAATCTTGACTCTTCTCTTACATCCCTAACCTGCTGTATACTCACTCGTCAACATGCACAGGTGCAAGGTGCTTACATTTAATACTCGTGACTATTTTATTGGATGAATATATTTCGGTTTAATCCCCCAATCTACAAAACCAACCGAAGCTTTCCCGGGTCAGCCTTTAATGCCCTCCCCTGAGGTTGCTAGTAGCGCTAGCGGGTTGCCGTATTTAATGGCCCAATATTAACGCTATTTTGACAAATACGCCAGAAGTGTTTTAAGTTTTCTATTAGAATACATCTAAGGGCGTGTCCTTAATTGACCAGAGAACGCACAGAGAGCTAATCTGTCGTGATAACGCAAAGCGAATGGAGAAGCTAACAGTTGGCTAGCTACCGTCGGCTGGCTGCCGCTGTCTTTCGCTAGGCCAGCAGAGAAAATTTCAACGGCCACGTTAAATTATTTAAAACAAGAACGGGACAGCAATGAATCTTCTTCTGGGACTGTTAAACCAGACGAGAACAAATCTCGGCAATTCGGTGAGCTACGTGAACGTTTTAACGTATTTTCCCCAGCTGTAAGGCTCGGCCCGCCCAGGCTGCCGAGCCTGTCAGAACAAAGTGTCATGGAATCCGACCGTCGGTTAGCAGCTAGCCTAGCCTCTCGGTTATGATGGCTTCTCAACAGGATCCAGCCGCACACGATGAAAAACAGCTCTTCTCCCGCCGAATTACCAATGAAAAGGTAGTGCTATCGTGCGATATTCAGACGCGCTAGGTTATTACACTTACAAAATTGGTGACTTTTAATCCTGCTTTTTTTTGTCGTTTTTTTTTCACTCTCTGGACGATTCAGCCTCCGTCCTCCGTCTCGATCAGCGTTCAGGGCAGTACCACTTCCGCTACACTGGCACTTCTGTTTCCTCCTTTCTCACCACACATCTGCCTTACGTAATGCAGGCGCTGCTTTTCTGCCGACGATAAAGCATCGTTTACGAAGACTAAGTTAACTTGTTACCGTTTCAAAACGCGTATATTAGCCTATATGGTTTTATGCTTTTAATGTTTTCTTACCTCTTATATAATCTGTTACAGCTCTTATAGGCATCGCACTGAAATAGAACTGATTTCCAACTTCAGAGTGTGATTGCAAAATTTCTCAAAGCATCAAAGTTTGTTCAAATCTACATCAAAAAAGTCTGCATGTTATTAAATTAGACTCTTCTCTTTCCCAAAACCGTCACCACAACGAACAGATCATGTGTCTCCATTTAGTACTGTCTTCTGAATCCTCTGTCCTCTAAAGCCGCAGATGGCTGTTTGGGCACCTTACAATGGCTCTTAACTTTTGCTGAAAATGATAAAGACTCAACTTAATGCTTTAAGTTTAAAATCTGTGGCTTTTAGCAGATTTTCAGGTTTTTCCTTGAATAATTTTATTGAAATTTCATGACATATAGGCACTAAAAGTACCAATATTTTTACCTTTGTTCCAATTTTCTTGTCATTAGGTTGAAAGCAATGTGCTCTTTCATAAACATCAACATTCCATGGAAGAAGATGTATCTGCCCTATTTTTGCAAAAAGTAAAAATATAAGTAAAATGGTGGTATATACGTACCATTCATGATAAATAGTTTCAAATACTTCCTAAGAGTAACTAGTTAAGATACTTTTAACTAAGAACCTAATTTGATGTTATTAATAAAATGTGTGAATAGGCAAATACTTTTTATCAGGAAAGTAAAATGTTTGGATACATAAAGCCTCCCATTTTGCTTCATGTATTCATCATCAGTGTTGATGCAAAGCAGGGCTCAACTCTCCATATCACATTTCACACCAGAACTGCCAAAAGTATTGGTATCAATATTTAAATGCAAACTATTTAATGCTCCAAAGTCTGTCATTTGGGGAAAGTCAATAAGAATTTACTGAAGCTACATTTTATTACAAGGCAGTGTATCTTTTTTTATTTCTCCTTTATGTAGGTAAAGCTCACTGAGACTTTAATTCACTCAAACGTTAAACAATCAGAAGTCTAAAATATAATAATCATCTGGGCTTCCCAAACACTTTAGTATTGTCATACCATGTCAAAGTTATAAGAAAATAAAAAATATATATATTATTTTAGCATTCAGCTAACATAAATAATTTTGCTAAATGGACTACCAAAATTTGTCTGAATTAATTTCTGTGAGAAAAAATAATGTGTTCATATCACATTACACATTTCAAAATTGTACATTTAAACCACTATATTTTTAAACAAGATTAACATACAGAATCTCTTACCAGCTTGTGCCAAGTCACTCCACATTTTACTAATCTCAGACTTTATTTGTTCTAAACAGCCAATTAATGTGACAGGAACAGCATTCATTCAGTTAAAAAGTCTGTTTCCTTTACTTGCTCAGTAACATCCTGGAGCTTAATGAAAACTGAACTGAATTTTGTCCTCCTCACAGCTGAGGAGGCAGCGATCTCTTTGACTCTGACAGTAATGCATCCAAGGATTTTAATCTTTGAATTGATTTTTCTCTCTGCAAGACCTTTATCTGGCAAAAAAGATGAATCCATGAAAGCAAGGCAGCCTGTAATGAGTGTCTTCTGGTGTTTATGTACCATTCAAATAAATAGACAGGTAAAACAAGTTCAAGGGTGATAGAAGAAAAGCTGAGAAACACTTTTCTACCTCTTTTTTAGACTGAAAGTGTGAATATTTCTGATGACAGCCTGCAGCACGATTTGGACCCCGACGTGGCAGCAGTTCAGGAGGCCAACAGTGACATTTATTCAAGAAATTTTTGAAAACTGTTCAAAGTCTGATTATGCAACACTTGTTGAGGTGTTTTTTTTACTGTGATTCTTATGCAGTAAAAGGATTGATTATGTGATCCCCTCAAAACTACGTGTCACATTTTAAACAGCAAAGTGACATTGGTGAACCTGATACCACTGAGCTGGGCACTTCATTAGGCAGCCTGGGCATGTTTGAAGAATCTAAAGAGCAGATGTTTCCTTTTTAAGAGCTGCCAACGCCAACATGTCTGATGTGTGTCTGCCTGAGCGCATTCGTTTAATGTGAGGAGATTTTCCCCCTGACCTGACTGCTGTGCCATCACTGCCGAAAGAAACTGCATACCTCTATGCACATTTCAACAAAATTTCTCTTTGGAGATAGCCAACTAACAGCAGTGTCTAAACTTCTGTCATGTAAGGTCTAATGCAATTTTTTTTTTTATCTAAAGAGAAGAGAAAGCCAATCCTTCAGGCTACACAACATCCCAATGTTATGTTTTTTTTTCTTTCATTTTTTTTTTACAATATGTCAACTATAACAGACGAGATGTTCTGCAAAGGCGACACCAGCCACTACCTACGATCCAACCTGGACCGTGTGAGGCTGAATGGGAAGCCCATCAAGCTGTCAGGACACCGAAACAGTTTCATCTACCTGCAGTCTCTTTCTGTTGGCTGGTACAACTGACACATAAAAACACACAATTTCACTGAGTGAATGAGGGATAAGGATGAATGACAGAACAAGAACAATTTGGCTGATTAGTTTTGAGATGCATTTTTATACTGTCATTACCTCAACAATACAATATCTTAGAAGTTCTGCAAATTATAGATACAAATATTTTGTTCTGCTACTTTAGTCTTATTCATTGTCACTTAAACCAGTCTTAATCTCAAACATACAATAGTATTTTTTGACTCAGTACAGAGTAAAGCCTGTAAAACTAGCAAGCTGGAAGGGATTCCTTCATTGTCTTTTTTCGTCCAGAGCATCTCTTGCTTGTGATTTAATTGTGACACCAGTGAGGGAGTTTGAGTCCAACAGTGCGTCCTTAGGCGACTCTTGTGAAGTCTGACCATCATTCACTTGGCTTCATGTTGATCTAGTACGAGGAGACCGTCTGCTATCTTCTGCTGGTACTGCCGCTCTGATTTTTTCCTTCTGTAGACGTCATCTGTCAAGAAAAAAAACCCCAAAAAACTATGAAGACATGAGAAATGAAGTGTGGCTACAGTAAAACACTTAGCTGACTGATACTTGGCATCCTTTCTTCCTAAGTTGTTTAATGAGGAAGATGCAGGAAAAGGACAGGTGTTACTATTCTTTAGCAATGACTCTGTTCCACTTCGGTGACCCAGCTGCAGTGACAAATATATTTGTCACTGCAGCATATGTGGAATGTAATTTCAAATTTGCTGCTTTTTACATTGGTAACCAGGATGTTTAATAGATAAAACATCCTGTTTTTTTTCTAACTGCACATTTTCTGACACAACCTCATTATCCAACACACCATAAAGGCAGTTTTACAGCCACCAGAATCTGATGAATAAAAAATTTGTCTTCTTCTTGTAGAAAAAAAACATTTCTCTCTATCTTGGAGAGACTCAAAGTACAAGACGATACTTCATTTTTCTGTTTCTTTTTTAAATCAGCAGAGGCTTTTGAGTCATGTTAGTTTTCCCTCAAACCACATAAGTGAGAATGTCTGTAAAAAAAATGACAGTGGTTCAGGGTTAACAGAGTTTGGTTTAATAACTGGTTTATTGCTTTTCATCTTTTCATTTATTCTGTTCTCCCAGGCACATGTGTAATCACAGGTGCAAAAACAGAAAAACTACTAAAATATTATTACTGACATACTCAGTATGAAGTTTTATGTACTAGAGAGGTAACCTTTTACACCACTGTGAGATATGCAGCAATATCTGTTGTATGTTCACTCTGTTCAGACACAATCTGTAGAGCAGTCCTAACTGCACCCAGTTATAAACAGCATTTGTTTGAGCTGTAATAGTCTACTAATCTGGCTGGTTCAAGATTTTTCATGTTTTGGTTTTGTATTTTTTTATAGCTTTAGTTTTTGAGGTGCTATACAAAATAAGAGGATGCTCAATATTTTGTGATGAAGATTTTTGGAGGGTGGGTGGATGGATACATATTGATGCACCTGTAAATTGGTCCATTGATTGTCTCTCGCCAGTGATCAGGTAATCAAATTTTAAAATTAGGATTTTATTTTTTCTGGTTCATTGCACATATTAAAACTGAAAGCTCATACATTTTCAGTCTTTATACAAAGAAACATGCAGCATTTTTTATGATGCACTTTGTTTTGAGCTTGGATGTAGGATGTAAAAGAAATCCACTTTTAAATTTAAGGTATGACAACTCATCATATGTCCTACATAAAAAAATCCATGTAGAATAAAATTAACACTGGACATCACTTTGAATACACCATTCCCTCAGTAAAACGTGGTAGTGGCAGAATCATGCTTTGTAGATACCTTTCATTAATAGGGAATAAAAATCTAGACAGAGTTGAAGATGGATGAAGCTAAATACTGTAAGAAAGGCTGCACTTCACAGCAGAAAATAACTGTAAATATACAGCCATAAACGTATAAATATTTCTGCAAGGAAATGTAATATTGTGACTACACTAAAACACTACTAACCAATCAACCATCTTAACATACAAAGCTTTTATTCTGGTGATTAACTGTAACATGACAAATGTGACAAGTTGTCATCTAAAGAAATCAAGTTTTGAACAGCTAATGCTAACACATGCTAACCTCCAATTAAGGCTAAACTTACTTAAGCAGCAGACCCGGACTTAATGTTTACACTTACAGAAAGTTTCATGTCCTATCCTCACGTTGATCATGATCCACTCCATGACTCCTCCAATGCAGAAAAAGATAGGTAGGAACCTGTACGCCCCTAGTCGGTGTTTCCCAGGGACAATACTCAGCAAACCTTTTATGGTTTTACTTCTATGAAACATCTCGACGAACAAGCTTGTGTTTCTCTTCCCAAACACTCCTAAAGCAGCGTTTTCATTAGAGCGGTTCAAAACGAAGAAGCAGAGGAAGCCACTTTACTGTGTCCTTTACTGACGTTATGAGAGCAATGACGAGGTGCGCTCGTTTTACGAGTGAGATGGGATAGGCGGAGTGTGTTGCAAGCTACGGACACATGAGGAACGAACAGCGATGGCGTTTAAAACGAACGCACCGTGCAGGAGTTTGCGACATCCGGGTGTACTGCGCGTGAGTGAAATATGAACTGATTCACGTCTCACTGGTAATCTAATTGTAAGAAGGTCTATGACCTTGAAGCCTAAATTATATTGGTAAATTACATTTTGCACGTATAAAAACATTAGTTGGACTCCTTTTTAACGTAAAATCCAATAATTCCTTAAAGGTTCATTAAAGCAAAATACCTAATGATTTAAATAACTAAACTTATCCCAGTAGTTCAATTTAAACACTTACAGCAACTATAACGCACAAATGATGTTCTCTATTTAAATATTATATAAAACCAGTCAGCCAGGAGGGTTTAGAGAAGTTCATGCTTCCCTCTGCTGACAACAAGTTTCATGGAAATGATTTGATTTCCAGCAAGACTTGTGACCTGCTCACAGGTCCTCACACTGACAAAATAATCAGCACCCAGTTCAAAGGCCACGGTATCACTGCACACTCCTGAGAACTGAAGTTTACCAGAGCTGATAATGTAAGCAAGGTGAAGGCCACTTCTAAAGCAACCTGAAGATCTTTAACACCACAGCTCCCCGTCAGGGTAATCTCCTCCATGCCACAACACACGGATCAATGCAAAAACTGGACAGTGCATAAATACACTTTTCAATTCGCTGACAAACATAAAATATTTTTGCATTTTAAAAAAAATTTTTATGTAATATTCTAATTTGAGGAACAAGATGTTCTGCTTTCAGAAGCAGAAGCTGTAAAATAAACTCAAAACTAATCAGTGTAATAAATGTATATTCACTTTCCTCTGTTGCTTTTTATCCCAAGCATGGAAAATGTTTTGCATTTAGACACACTTGACATCTATTTTAGGTAAAATATATTGTTTTGATTTACACCAAAACAACAAAAAACAATTTATATTTTACTTAGAAATCATACTGAAACATGGCATTATTTTCATCCAATGAAAAAATAAGAAACATTTTTAAACTGTTTGTACCCTTTCATGAGTTGCAACTCAAGACGTCATTGATAAGGGAAACATCTTAACCACAGAGGTAAATGATTAAAATGAAATACACAAACTGATTTATTTTTGGCAGGAACAATCAAACACATAACTGTTGACATTATGACAGAGTATCATCAAGTGCACACAGTAGATACATAAATTATACATACACAAGACACATGCATCAACTATGAAGGGGCCTAAAAGTACCGTACATGGGATCTACAGGGGACCTAAGAGACTAAGTCTAATTTTACTCACCAGACATCTACTGGACAAAACATATAAGTTACAGAAATTGATTAGTACACTCCATAATCAGCTGAGGGAAAAATGTTTACTTTTTTGCTAACAAGAACGGTTTTCAAAAAAAAAAAAAATGTCTTAACTTGTTCCTACAAATTGAGGTTTTAACTTAATTAGTGTTACAAAGATTTGCTACCAAACTCAGGCAATGTATCTCAAATAACTGCATCATTTTTATTACTTGGTCTTTTTCCAATTCTGGTCAAAATTACCAAATTTTTGCATCATTAGAACTATGGAACACATTTGTGATGTTTTGTATACTCCAAATACTCCAAGAAAATCTACATGCGGCTTGAGCTCAAGAAATATTTTCCTTAAATAGATTCGCAAATCAAAAATTTACATTTTCTGCATGGACCTTGCTATTAAGCTCAAGCCTTCTCTCATATATGGCGAAACACAAAAAAACAGCAGTACATCATTAAAGCAGGGCGATTTTTTTTGCTTTATAATGATTTACGTAATACAAAGAGAAGTCTCATTGTAACGTCCCAGCAACAACTGCTGTGCCGTAGGTCAGTCTTCGACTTTGTGAGCTGGTCTACAGAAAGTCCAGTGATGCTCCACGGTGTTCTCGTTTGCACGCTCACTCATGTGGTGCACCCGCGTGTTCCGAATAGTGAAGCCTTGTTTCATTATGTAGTCCATGAGGTGAACTCTTAAAGACACCTCTTGATGATAGTCACATGGTCCAAAGGTGAAAGACACCTGGCAGTCTCTGGTGTCCATCATGTGTTTGTTCCACTTGGTAAAGTTGTTGGAAATGCCCTCTAGCAGGGCATGAACCTTTGTTGTTATGGTCAGCTGTGTAATAATTACCGCAACAGGGTTTGAGTATTTTGACAGTTTTCGAGTGCTAGAGAGCTCCACCACCTGCTCAAAGATATCTGGGGGGTACAACGGCTTGGGGTCATTAAGGCACTGGATCAAAGGTTCAATCTGGTAGAAGTCTGCCTCCTTCCTCAGCAGGTCTGTTTCTGTGAAATCTACAGGAAGGGTGAGCTCAGACGTCCGCAGGAAGTTCAAGATGTACCGGAAAAGGGTTCCATCGCGGTCGATGAAATAATTCCCATGGGAATCACGAGTTGTGGGGAAGTCTCCCCGAAACATGGCACCGAGCATGGAGTCTGGATAACGCTGGAGGGTGGATAGACTGGTGGTGTACAGGTGGCCTCCCACGTTCAGGGTAACAGGGGTAGTCATCTGTCAGGAAAAATACACACTAATTGCAATTTTGAACGTTTTTACAGCTAAAAAGTGGACTTCATTCAACGCTTACCCTATGGCCCCAGTCTCCATTATCCATTTGTAGAGTAATACCCACAAGGTCTGAACCAAACCAGAGAAGGAAGAGATTAAAGTTGGTTCACTTTAACTTTACCTGTGGGAAAAAATGAAGAAGGATGTGAGGCCCAACACAAATAGACTAGCAGGTCAAGTTAGAGATGGTCTTTAAAAGTCAATCAAATTGTGTTTTTCACTATACAAGTATGTTAAATATTAGCTTTATAGTTCGGGGCTGGTTCACTTTTTGTGCTGAGCTAAAGCAGGAATTAAGAAAAGTGGAGCTAGCCACAGTCGTTCCCAGGCCAGCCTAAAAACAGGCTGTTCCGCATCTTCTGGGTCTTCCAGGAACACTTCACCATTGTAGCATCCTAAACAGATGCCCGAACCATCGTAACTGGCTCCTCTTTATGTGGACAAGCAGCGGCTCAACTCAGAGTCCTTCCCAGATGAACCCTAAACTCCTCCCCAAGTGGGAGAGTTTATTTTATATTTAATTACACACATCTGGAAAGTGAGAGGACCTTTGTTGTAAATTGGTGCAATATAAATGAACTGTTTTTTTTAGTCATATCACAAACAAAAAGTAGAAATAAAAAAAAAAACCTTCATAAGAAAAATGTGTCTCAATTAATAATAGTATGTGAACATCAAAATATGGAGAAGTTTAAAAATGCTATGATAAAACACTGACTGGGCACAAATATGAACTATTCAAAGGAAAAGTGGACTGCAAATATTAATAACACCAAAAGTGTTTGTAAAATCATCATAATGAAATAGTATCACATGGCTTGCCCTGCCAGATGTATTGCAAATTTTTCTCTGCAGCACTGGGCAGTAATGCTGATGTGGCTAAAGCAGGTCAGGAGAGAGCACATGAAGGTGGAATCCAGCCCTGCTTTCATCATCAAACTCTTTTATAAATTTCTTTTCATCCAGAGGATACTGCTTCAGTCATTTAATTTTAGTTGTCCTCTGCATGAAACTAGTGTTGAGAATTAAGGAAAATCCCCAAATGCCACATTTAACAAGGCAGCTCGATATGATGCAAACCTTTAGAATATTCTCCGTATGAGCGTGAATACAAGTCAGCAGAAAGCTTAGTCTTACGAAAATAATAATGTGGGTAGGCAGCATATTATTTGGTGCAGTATCATAATACATTGGCTCGGATTGTATAAAGCTACACACTAGTATTTTTATGCATTTCCTGTGACGAAAATTAAAGAAGCGTGGGAAAAGTATCAATAAGCATCTCTTTAAGTGTGTTTTAAAGTTTAATTATAAATCTGTGCAAATTAATCGTTCATTTCGCTTTTTTGGCCATCAATAAAACACGAAAACCAAACCAAACATATTAAACCCAACCCTTGCTAGCCTAGCTCACTGCTAGTTTTTAGCTAACAAGCTAACAAAGCTAGCAACCCATTAAACTAGCCGCTGTTACAAATGAGCTCAACAACTGGATCAGAACCGAACTAACTGCGGATATAAACGAACCGCAATGAAGCACAGCCTTACCAGCTCAACTTTAGGGCTTGGTAATATTTTTTCTCAGCCAATAAAAGCAGATTGGGGTCAGATTTTAACCGAACAGACAGACGGTTACTGATGATGCTGCACTGGGGCAGCTGTGGTCGACTCCAGGATGCAGCCAAGGCGGGTGAAAGAGGGGAGGAGGTCCCGCTGAAACTACAGCCACATCTGCATTAAAAACACAGCACTGGAAGGGTTACAGGCGAGACGAGCGGAAAGAGACACCCATCACAAAGATTTGGATAACACTTCCGTTATTACACAGCCGCAAAAGATACGAAACTGCATAACTGAGACACCAAACGACTATTTGATGAGGTGCAGACAGGCGAAATCCCGAGTTTGGAGGTCCTACACCAACCAACATGGCTGCTGTTTTATATATATATATATATATATATATAGTATATATTACATATATATAATATCTATTTTATATATATGTATATATATAGTACAATATGAACATTGATAGAATAAATGAGACATTTCCTATGACTTTATTCACAGAATGTACAAGAATAGTAGATATCAAGCATTAATATCTTCACGAAACGGAGTTTAACTGAAATAAATGAGAGTGAAATAGGATGTGCTTTCATACACATATGTCAGTTTATCAGTAATAATATGAAAAACATTGTCAAAAAACAAACTTACATTTAAAAAATATAAAATATCAGTTTTGATATTTCTTATGGTGAGGATTATTTTTTCCATTTGTGAGCAGGTATGTATTCTTTGAAAGTTAGGGTAAATTTAGCCAGAAACATCTGGACACACCAGCAAAAGCTTAGCAATATCCAAAACCTATTGTCATTGAGTTTAATTAATTTATAAAATACAGTTCCTTAAAACAAAAAAACATCTCTACATTGTAATTCTTGCCTTTAGGGCCACATGCTTAAGTCTTCATAAAACTGTGACACAGAAAACCATAAATATTCAAGAAGACTTCTTTGTGCCGCTCCTGGCATTCTGTTGCAGAATAATAAACTCCAGAATAAGTTTGGCTGTCCGACAGGGCTTTTCCATCACCACAGAGTGGCCACAGTTGTCCAGCAAGTCCACTTTGCATCCAGGCACCAACTCTGCAATGACTGTAGCTCCAGAGACATCCACCACCTGGACGTATATACAAGACTTTCATATATTCTTCACATTTTTTCACTGTGATTTCAAAAGGAAAACTTGCAGTACAATCTTTAAAAGCTCATAGGTTTGGCAGTACATGCGACTTAAGTATATGAAAAAAAATTTTGCAAAATGATCGAACATCATAGTTACCTGATCTTGTTTGCCCCAAATCACTTGTAAAGGTGAGGTTATGAGATGCAAATGCTCCTGTAAGGCATATCTTGATTTCTCACCAATGATCTCCATAAACACTAATAAAAAAATGAGCCCTATTTTATTTATTCAATATATTCATCATACTAAAATATATATAAAAAAAACAATTAACTAACCTTCTTCATAAAACGCGTTGTGAGGTTCTCGCACATCAACCAGACCCTGAAGAATCTAAAAAATACAACAAAGCCTTGAAAATCCTCAGAATGTGACAATCGTTTCATGGTCAGTACCTATTATTAGTTTAGAGTTAAATTTACTTTTCATGACTAACCTGCTGAGGAATTTTAAAGCGAATGTGAGAACAGAGTCTGAACATGTCCTCCATCTCGTCTGGTGTAGTCGGGATCAGCGGGATGTTCAGTGTGAAGTTGCTGTGTTCCAGATCTTGAAGATGATTGTCAAATTTGGTCTCACATGGATGCCTGATTCCTGAAAGATGAACCCAGACTCTAACTGTTTATAAATCATATTTGATAACATTACAACCACAAAGTTTGAGTGTATTGTTTTCAGATTGCATGTGATAAAGCTACATAGTGCACTATTTTAAGGTGGATGGGGAATGATGTTTGGGTTCCAAATTTACAAAGAAAAGCCAAATATTGCAACATTTTGAAAGATTTTTGTTCAGATCCCTGATCTAACATCTTGTTAAACCTTCTTTTGCTACAGTTACAGTTCTGAGTCATCTTTGATGTGCATTTACAATATATGTGCCTCTAGTCTGAAATTTTTGTCTTTTGACTTAAACCATTCCTCTGCTACTCTGTTCTGTTCTGGCTGGATGTTTAGGGTTGATTTAAATTTAACATCCTGCTGCAACTGGCCTCAAGACCTTTGCAGCCTCAAAAGAGTTTTTTCCAGAATTGCCCTGTATTTTTCTCTAAATACAGGGCAACTTAAAAAGGTATGTCCACAGTATAATGCTTTGACCAGAGCACACTTTTTCCCCTTATTCCTCCTTTATGGCTTGTACATGGGAGACATTTCATTCAAGAAGTCAATAAAATACCATAAAGGCCAAATTTGCAAAGTGCGATAAATGCTTATCCAGTCCACTGATTCTCCCAAATTATCTGTGGGTCTTAGTTTTTCCAGAGTGATCATGATTGGTTTACAGGTTTGTCATACATTTTTTATTTTCAGAACAGCATTCTGTTTCATGATAAATGGATGGGATAGTCATTTTAAAGCCTTCACATTTTCTCCACAACTTTCTCTGTTGACAACCTTGATGCTAGGTTGTCATGATGCTGTTTGTTTGCTGCACTTATTACAGGGATAAAATCACACACATTAGAACATCTAAGTTACTTGGAAAGACAGTTGGTTGCAATCATAAAAAGAAATGAAATCCATGTATCATTTTCCTTCCACTTCATTTACCTCCCGTTGTCTTGGTTTATCATATAAAATTCAAATAAAATAGACCACGGTTGTGGTTGTAACATGACAAAATGTGAAAAGGTTCAAGAACTGTGCACTATGACTGACCATCGGGACAGATGAGAGTCATGCTGCATATTTCCGAGGGATAGCAGGCTGCATAAACCCCAGCAACATTTCCTCCCATGGAGGTTCCCACCAGATGGAATGCTTTTCTGTTTAAATGAATGCTTCCTACAAACTAAGAAGCATGAGAGGTATTAAAATATATTTGGTGAGCTAGCAAATACTCTTATATGAGATATTTTCAAAGACCTTTCCTCAGAGTACCTGATGGATCCTTCTGACCTGTCCCTGAACGGAGTAATCCTCAGTGTTGGTGCGTGTTGTCCCCTCGTGGCCAGGCATGTCCACGCATACAATGTGCAGGTGCTTTGGTAAATACTGCAAAAAGATAAAAAAATCCAGTGTTTCATTAACTGTGTGTACTTTCTGTGTTTAACTATGGTGGCTTGTTCCATTAATTTTTTGAATAATTTCTAGTTTGTCCAACCTTGACAACAGTCAGCCACATGTCTTTGTGAGTAGAGAAACCGTGAAGCATCAGGATGGAGGGTCTCATCCCAGGTTTTCCTCTGTAGGAATAGCAGAAGCGATAACCTCCACAGTCTGCATAGCGAACCTGCAGGCCCAAAGTCCTTCTCCAGTACCTAAATGCAAGCACAATATTGGATGGGAATATTGCCACGAGTGTCAATGACGAGAGTTGGCAAAATCTTTAGTGTTTACTTGCACATTTTTATCATCAGTGAGGACATGGTTTTTTAGATTCTAAATTCAGATGTTCAGTGTTGTTGTCTTTACAAGCTGAAATGTTTTCATTTGTGGCTCCTCAGTTCACAGTTTGCTGTCAGAGGAGACATATTCCCCTCATTTAAGAGTTGGTTAAGATTTATCTCAATAGATCTTGAATCTTATCTATAATCCTGAACAGCTATAAAGTCGTGAACAACTCCTGTCTCATAAAGATAACAGGACATTGTTACATCAATCAGTGAAGCGTCTCCTCACATATTTAACACACACACTTTGTTCACATGCTGCATCTGGACTATCAATTACAAAGACCTATAGCTTTTTAATAACAATTTAATGTAATGTAGCCTGGAAACTTCTCAGATGTTTTATATTGACTGGAATAGAGTGATATGTCAATAGTGCAATTAAAACTTAAATTAAACTTAAAGGATGGGTGAGTGAGACATTTATAACACTGACATCCATTATTTAATTCAATTCAGTTCAGAAATACTTTATTGATCCCAAAGGAACATTAAATTCAGTGTTACTGATGTTATATTGTCATGCATAGCAAGCGGCTTTACCAGTAATACACTTTAATGAGTACAGATGGCCAAAGAAAGAAGGAAGCCAGAAAAGCCAGGATGGGAATAGCCAGTGTTGCTCCAGCAATGAAGAACAGGTTCACTACATCCAGTTCAGCTGCCATGGCTGCCCTAAAAATCCAGAAAACTGACAGAAAGGGACCATGATTAATAAACACAGAGGAAACGATCTACTCTGTATCATGCATTTTCCAAAAGGCAACAGACTTACTTTTCATGAAATTTCTTGCTCTTTTTCCTCTGTCACATGATGGAAAAACTGTTTTGGTCCTGCTGTTGCCTTAGGTCTAAAACGTCTGTGACTGGAGTTTCAAATAAAATGTCACAGAGCAGCGTGCTGTTAGCTTTGTCAGATTATGTTTGCTCTGGTGAAACTCATTGATTATCACTCATCATTAGGGGAAATAGGGCCACAACATGATTCGGTCAATCTTTTAAAGTGAGAGCACTGCCTCCAGTTTGCCTCTGTCTGACCACAGGAAGTGTAAAGTATATGTTTACGATTAAAATGTAAAGAAACCTGCATTAAAAGGCTTTTCAAAAGAGTGATGTACTTCATTTCTATGGATATCAGTCAAAATATATTTATACGGGATATGTAAAATCACATTTCCATTGATAAGAATACAAAAAATAGTGAAAAGCAAAGTAAATACAATACAGTATAACAGAAATTAAATAAATGAATCCAACTGACTTACAGTTTTCAGAACCTAACATATGTTAGCATTATGTTTTACCCATTACATAGTGTAATTAAAAAAAACATCCAACAGAAAAATATGTCGTCATTCTGAATATTACTTTTTTTTTAATAAAGAATCTAATCTTCAAAGGAAAGCTGAAGAACATTATATTATTAGCCTGATGCTACATAACAGTGCAAATAGAATTTCACAAGTCATAGATTTCATAAAAAAATAAAAAAGTTATTTGTACATTAAAAAAAAAAAGCTACACGGTCAAGATTATTTTTTTTACCCTGTAGAAACGTAGCTCAAAACTTTGTGGTCAGTTTTTAAAATCAGTTTAGAAATTCATTCTCAAGTCCGATATTTACCACTGGGTGTCATGATCGAGGCAGACTGAAACGTGGCCCTGTGTATCTGCAGCACATGGATTTGATGGCTTTTCGCACAGAGGCACTGAAGAAGATGATACAGCATTTCTTCTGCTTCGGGTGGTTGATCATCTGAGAGGAGCCGTGGAAGACATTTGATGCATCTGTTGACTTTATTTCAGATTTTCAGACAGACGATATGATATGAAGGGCTTCTTTGAAGGGAAAAGTACAGCAAATCGCTGCTGAGCAGATGATGACTCAACAGAAGAGGCTGGATCAGTAGAAACTGTTCAGCATCACATCCGCCATATTATGAGTGGCAAGTTCACTTTGGAGGCCAGTACTGGTGTGATTGCAATAGAAAATAAACACTAAAATTTATGTTCACCTAATCTTGATGAGTCATTTACGTATACAATAAAATATGTTCTTTCAGAACTAAAGTGGCACTCTTTAAATAGAATGCAGAAGTCAGAAAAACAAACAAAATCACCCCTAAATCTATTTAAATGTGGCTTTATTTACTCTTGAGAATGTATCACCCCGCTGAATGATTTACTTAATGAAGTGTTAGTTATAAAACATAAACGCATTTAGTTCAGTTAGCTTGATTTTCCAGAAGGAATTACTAGTCAAATCCTATTTAGTTATTTCAATGTCAACAAATATGAATGGTTAAGTTTTTTTAATATTTATTCAAACAATGTAAAATTACAAAACAATTTATGAAGGCTCAAATCTCAAGACAGATTTTTATATATATTTTAAACCTTCCACAAGTTGTTTTTTTAATGGTAAACTGAGATTGATAAAATTTTGAATATTGTCTGTTTTATCATTAAAATAGCTGAATTATGCTCCAACACACAAGATCCTGTGTTTTGTTGTTATCCTGTTATTTGAGAGATTATTTTAATTGCTCTGACTGATAAGAGAGGGCAGAAGTACAAAGCAGCAAATGATTGCATAGCTAAAACAAACTGAGTGCAGTGTAGAACTGTCACTCTGCTGCATCTTTCCTTCACTACAGATGACCTACATACAAAGTAGAGCAGAAGAAATGGACATGTTAACACTGCAGAGGGGCTCACTGTGTGCGGAAGCGCTTCTTATATTTTGGTCTATATAGGACGAAGGGTGCCGGCCTAAATCTACAAGTCGCATCCACTGTTGTGTCTATATTCTCATAAACACATTATGCTGCTTGTCATGTTGTATCCTCGGAGGGATTTGTGCCTCTCAGACTACAACAGAAAGCCAACAGGACAAAAATGTCAGGGCCAACGCAAGCAAAACTTCCAATTAGCCAACATAATGTTGAGAAATATGCTGCACCCGCCCTCACACAGGAAAAGGCAAAGGGTCAAACTGCCTGAAGGGAGGGACAGCTCTGACTGATCATAAGCTGTTGACAGAAAGGTCAGCTCTGCCAAGGTTGGATTAGTGGATAGACTGGGAATGATGTTAGTCATCAGGAATGACCATTAACATTTGCTGGAAGATTAACCACACAGCTAGAAATAAAAAGTGGGAGGGGAGCTTTTTACATTTGTCCACACAGCTTTTACACAGAGTCAGATGATCAAAATATTCTTGTGACACACCCTAAGTCCCTTAAAGAGAGATTCATCCACTTCCATGAAAGGCAGGAATTCACATTGCCTGAAAACTTGAAGATTCTGAATGCTATGCTTTGGGTGCATATTTCAGAGTATCCTTCTGTTCAGATTTATTTATGGGGTTCCATGGCCAATTCATTTGCACCATGCAACTGTAATAAGACTCATTAACACATTATTAAATACTACTGTAAAGTGTGCAGTACTTTACAGTATCTAGAAAAGCTAAACTTTGACATTAAACTCTGGAAAATGTTTTTACCAATTCTGTTAAAAGTATTAACTGTTAATGCTGCTTATTAGTGAAAGGGAACAATAGTGCAAAAGAGTGGTACTGAAAAGGGATATAATGCCTGATTAAAAATAGACACACAATGGATGCTTGACTTGTTTGGTCATTGGCTGAAATTACTAGACTAAAGAAGTCACTTCTTCGGTCAAGAAATGACCAAAGAAGGATCTTTTATTCAAATGTGACTTTTAAGATTAGCATCAATTGCCAGTTTGCATACATCCTTTTATTTAAGAACTTTAGAGATCGAAGAGCATCACAAAGACAAGGAACTGAGAGGACAGGTCAGGTGAAAGTTGTGAGGAATTTTAAAGGAGGGCAAAGTTATAAAACAAGATCCATATTTTGAACATATTATGAAGCATAGTCCTTCATCAAAAATGGAAACAGTATGTCAGAGCAGCAAACCTACCAAGACCTGGATGTCCATGTGAGCGTCAATCAGAGAAGCATGCAAGAAGTCCATGGTAACTTTGGAGGAGCTTCGAAAATACACAGTGCAGGTAGGCCAATCTGTCTACATGACAACTACTTACCAGTAAATCCACAAATCTGGCAAGAAGAAAGCTGTTGTTGACAGATCACTATAAGAAGCCCAACAGGGAATTTATAACTTAGCTGCGAAGGACACACAGCAAACATCCGTAAGTAGTTTCTCTGGCCAGAAGAGAGGAAAGCTAACATCTTTGGGCAACATTATGTGTAGCCGCAAGCTGCATAGCTGAACAAACCATCCCCAATGTGAAAGACGGTGGTGGCAGCATTATGCTGTGGGGATCAGCAGATATAGGAAAGATTAATAGAGTTTATATGGAAATGAATGGAGCTAAATAATCCTGGAAGAAAATCTTTTAGAGCAACGGTGTCCGAAGTGCAGCTAGCTGATTGCAGTTCAGTGATGACACAAAGGCTGCTTTCTAGAACATACTGTGCAAGTTTTTCAAATGATTGAGGCACATCACTAGAATGTATGTCTTTTATTAATAAAATTTTTTTGTTTCTATTATTATATTTTAATACCATATTGAAATGGTATTAAAATATCCACACTAGGTAGTGTGTACTGGGTAGGGCCAGATATTTCCCATTTTTATTGCATAGAACAGACTTTTATTTTTGCACTAATTAGAAAATAATCAACCCCTAAAGTTATAAAACAGTACTCTGTTTTTATTTTCTTTGTCTTTTTTTTCAAAGGTGCACAACTAATTGTTTAAAATCTATAATGATGTACAGATTAATTTTATACAAAAATCAGTCTGCACTGGTCATTTTATAAAGAGATGAAGTATTTAGTAATAGCAAGTAACATCACAATTCATTTTCCTAATTGGGGTCCAACTTGATTACTGTTCATAATCCTTAAATGGAAAGCAGGACAGAACACACAACTAAACATTTGCAGGAAAGAAACTGAGCCAAGAAAAAATGACTCAAAACTCAAGTTGCTGCAGTTGTGTTTAATGATGCCCTCTGAAACAAAAAATGTAACCAAATACGGTTCGTCTAAACTCTGCCTCTGGTTCTGCAAACACATCCAACACCATCGACCAACATACTGTTCAGTCAGTTTCCTTCAGTGGGCATTCCATTAGGGGATGTTATTGTGATAACTTCATTATTCTAACAATAACAAATAATGTGCTATGAGTAGAGAAACTCAAAGTGATTGACCTTAAATATAATTAAAGATACCTAAGTGGAATTAGATAAGCATGGTTTAAGTTTTTACATTCATTAACAGATAATCCTATGAGTCAAGTCATCAAACTTGACACGGTCCAACTAAATTCCCATCATTAGACACATAAAAATTCATTTTTTTAGAAACATCTCTGCCATCTAAAATAAAGCATCTTAGCAAGAAAAACTGTTAAATATGAGCCCACCTGATTACAGGAACAGATATGTAAAGAGGGCAAGTTTTAAACAAATCAAATAAGGATAAACCTCTACGTGTGTTTGTTTGGATAGTTTGCCCTCAGGTCCTGAAGAGCACCGCGGCCGTCACAGCTGTGAGAGCCACAGCAACCACTGGCCCCCAGATCATCCACAGCTTCTGCAGGGAGCAGCAACACAGAAAAAAATAAACTGAAAATAACCAAATGACACCTCCCTTCAGAGGATCGCCGACATTCACACAGAGGGAGTTTGCAACTGAGATCAAGACCAGACACAGCTGATGGAAGTAGCAAGTTAAGGACAAGCTCTTTAGGATAAAATTTAGCATCATCACAGCCAACTGGGAGAAACAGTTGGTAAGCGTTAGCCATTCAGACAGAACAAACAGATGTCAGATGTTGAAAGCTGCATGATTAGAGAGGTTAAGATTTTTTAGATGACAGTTTTCCCCTGAGGAGGGCGTTCTGGGAAAGCAGGAAAAACCCAATTAATTCATGCAAGGATTGAAGCTACACCGATGAAGATGACAGATGTAGGCCGGCTCGGCAGGAGTAATGTGTACCTTGCTACCACATTGCGCCGAAGCACCAAAACAGCAAAGCCAGGATAAGGCCGATGACTATGGCTTGAACAGGCAGCAATAGTGGCGTCTACAGAAGGGAAGGGATATTATAGTAATCAACTGCAACGGGACAGACGTCTGTGGGTGTTTAGCTTTCTTTGAAAATGTGTCACTCAATCACCCTGTCTTTAACTGGTGGTTTTTACAGTTGCTTGGGTCAAAAGAAGCTGCTGGTGTTCAGCATTCCTCACACAGACAGATAAGAAAACAGCTGACAGCACAATCCAAGGACTGTCTTCTAAAGACTGATTGGAATTTGGGTCAATTTTTTTCTATGTGCTGTTTGTTTTTTTTTGCCCAAAGCTGGCTATTCTTAGCAATGCAAAGGAGTTTTCCTTGACCTGAAGATTTATCCAAACTTAAATATTCTTTAGATGCCTTTATAGGTGGCAATATATAGCATCACATCAAGATTTAACTCAGAAAGCACAGGTGCTAGTTGTCTCCAGGCTCAGGATATCTCCCTAAATCCCAAACCTTTTCAAACTCTTCAGGAACTCTGAAGGTTATTAAACCTAAATGTGTAAATAACCCCCAAAAAATCCTTGGATGAGTAGAAGGGAGTATAACTGCTGAAATAATAAAACACAATTTGTGAATCATAAAAATGATTCACATTTTATGGCTGAAAATTAAACTGAATTAGACATGATCAATATAATGTTGCAGCAAAGTTAAGCAGAGCTCGTCTACAGAAAACCAACTTCACAGAAGATGTGTTAATTCATTTCTAAACTCAGTTACGGATTATTATTTAAATGCGTGTATTGTCAGTTACATATAGAAACTATGACATTGACAGGGGTCGTACTCACGTTTGACCCTTTCTCCTGTAAATCCTTCATGCCAGCTTTGAATTCCTCCAGCTGATCTGTAAGTGTCTGTTTCTCCTGCTCAGTCTTCTCATATCTTTCCTTTAGGTCAGCCAGCTCCACTTGAGCCTCCTCATACTGCACAAAACAAATAAAGGACAAAAAATAAAAAAACCTTTTATTTTCTTCTGGGTCTTTGTTGATGGAGAAAATCTATCCTCTTCAGAAGTTTTGTCCACTTCTTAGAATTAAACCTACTGCTAAATCTACTTCATGTTCAGCTGTTCAGTGCAAGCTGAGCGTATCCGATGCAAAAGGAGGCCCTCCGTTTCCTTTTTTCATTCAGTGACTGAAAGAGTGGAGGTTAGCAATGACTTCATCGTTGTTTTCTTCTGTGCTACAATGCCACTGCTGTCTGTTTGCTACAAAAGTGAATGATCCCAACCCCGCTAGCTGATTCTGACCGGCGGCATACAGCAGGAATCCCACAAGAAGGCAACCTGCAGGATTTCTAAACCGATTTTTATATTTACATATTTTAGAGGTTTAAGAGGAATGGTTAAAACTCGCAAAATCCCTAAACTTGTCCACACTTAACATGTTACATCCATAAACTTCAACAGAATTTACAAGGACGGCGTGATACACTGACCTGAAGCATTTGTGGAATGCTTCCACAAATGCTTATGGAAGCATTTGTATTCAGCCTCTTTACTCGCTCTAATTGCCTTTAGAAGGCCCCTTAATTTGTCAGTTTAGTCTGTGTGCGTGTAATTCACTAACTCAGTATAAATCCAACCATCAGAAAGCTCAGCTGTTGGAAAGTTTAAAGCATGGTGATAGTGAGGTTATAAAACCTAATTTTTGTACATTTCATGGATCCTCTTTCATCTTGTGCACTCCTGTCCAAGTACGTCTTTTTTGGAAGAATGGTAAGAAGAAAAGGATTGTTGAAACAAAGGCACATCAAGCCCTGTTTAAAGTACAGTGGAAGAAAAGATTGCAGATGTTATTGCATCAACGGTATTTCCCAAAAGTATTGAATTGAGAGTTTAGTGTTTTGGTGTCACTATAAAACAACCGCTAGGTTGTTTTAAATAACTTGTAGTTATGGTTAAAGATTGTAGGTAGACTTAGCGGTTGTTGTTTTTTTGCTGCTTTTCATTATGAAAACAAAGAATTAATTGACTTGATCAAGTTTAAATTGAATCAACTGTATTTATTTTACCCTTGATCCTTTGGTTTTATTATTTTGATTTTTTAAACATTTCTTCTAAGTATAATTATTGCTCCTGTGCAAAAAGACAGAAATGTAATCTTGGCTGACTTTGATGCTGACAATTCACTTGCATTAATAAATAAACCTCTTCTACGTGCTGAGAGGGAACGAAAGAAATGTCATGAATAGTTAAAGACCCTGTCAGCATAGGCTGTAAAGCAGTGTGGTCAGCAGCACGTCACAAGCAGCTGCAGTACTGCACACTGCAAAAGTCACAAAACTATAACGACCAAAATTCTAGATTTCATTAGATTTTCTATTTCCCGAGATCAGAATTAATAAAATGCATCGAGACCAGATAGGATTCAAATGTTAAATCTGACATAGAAACCCAGAGATCTTGACATGAATGTACCTCTTTCTGCAGAGCCTTGCTGCGGCTTTCTGCCTCACCCAGCTGGGTTTGCAGCTTGGAGTTATCCTGCTGGTGCTGAAGTTGTACAGCCACCAGGTTCTTCTCCAACTCCTGCTGGGATTCCTCCAGGACTTTGAGTTTGCTATTCAAGTCAGTATTCTGGCTATGCAAACTACCAAAAAAAACAAAATTTGGAGGAAAACGGAAAAAACACGACTAATTTAGTACGTAGTTTAATATAGTAAATAGTAAATGTTGGGGTAAAGCGACACCTTATTTAGATCAGTGTACTGACCTGACGAGGTTCTGCTCCAGCTGCTGCTGTTTCTGCAGCAACGCCTCTTTTTCACTGTGCAGTGCTGCACATTGACTCTGCACACTGGCCTTTTCTTTCTGGTCCTTAAATCTCCTTCTCTGCCCTCAGAGAGGCACACTCACTTTGCAGACTGTTCTTTTCTTTCTGATGCTTATTCACCATGTCCTGTTTATCGGATCGCAAGACGGAGCACTCTTTCTGCAGACCGTTACACTCCACCTGCATAGACTGCAGCTCATTGGCTGCAACGAGAAAGTGGTTTATGTAATCGTGGAGTCTTGGAGCAGATGGTTTGCTTTCAGTTTGCATGCAGATATTCTAAAGCATGGTTTCAAAAATAGAATATTATGAAAAAGTTGAATATTTTCACTATTAGATATTTTTTTCTTTAATATCGATCAACAAATTAATTCTTAAATTATGTCACTCTGTGTATTAATAATATTTATATGCCGAAATGCTCTACAACTTGAATTTAATTACTGAAATAAATGAAGTTTTTGGTGACATTCTAATTTGTTAAAACAGACATATGTAATCCAAGTTGGAGCAGTTTGGAGAACATCTCGAGTACACAAATTTATTCTTAACACAACAGAACTCATATTGAAAACAACTCAGTCAGAAAGGTGCATTTTTGTAAGTGCACAATACAAAGTCTTGATTTGGTTTTGATTTGTGTATTTGCGCCCTTTCTACCTTGTATTTCTGCTGTTTTCTGCCACTGCTTGCTTTGCTGCTCCAGATCACGTCGCAGGTCCTCAATCTCCCTCTCGTATTTGCTGGCAGTCTGACGCCACTTGTCCAGGTCCTTGGAAGCAGTTGCCAGGTTTGACTGGACGGCAGTGACATCACGGTCCCGATCTGCAGAGGCCGCCTCCAGAGCCCGTTTCAGCGATTTCATCTCATCTTGTGCTCTTTGCAGCTCGTCACTTGAACCGGAGGAGACATTTATTTGCTCCCTCAGAACATCCACCTCATCCTGGAGCTGCTGCAGCTGGCCTGTCCAAACCCAGGTCAGTGTTGATAAGAATAGGTGTCTTTTAAAGACTCCTTAAAGAAGTAAAGTATTTCCATTCCATAAATAAAAAAAAAGTACCTTGGAGATGTTTAATCTGTTTGGAAGATTGCTCAGCTTGTTGTTTATGCCCTTTCCTCTCTTCTTCCAGAACACCTTTAAAATACAAATGCATGATTCCAGCTTTCTGTATGTAGAAGCATGGAAGCGCTGAGAATCTAAATGGCTGAAATGTATGCAGCACCTTAGATACTCGATATTACCTTGTAGCTCCATGCATTTCTGCTTCTCTGTATTGGCTATCTCCCGAGCCTCTCGAAGTTCATCATTCAAGCGCTGAATCATTTTCTCGGATTCACCAGAAGAACCCATGTTGGACTTGGTCAGATCATCTATTAATGAAAGAAATGTTAGAAAATCTCAACTGGTGTCTGAGCAGAACACCTATCAGGTTAAAGAACCTCATATGGCGGATGGAGACTACTGCAGGTTTACAGGCACTTATCAGCATGAATGTCATGATAAATTTGAAGCTGATTTATTTTGAGCAGTGCTTTCTTAGATTAAAGGACTGATGTCTCAGCAAGATCTGGAAAAGCTCATCCGTGCATTTATCTTTAATCGCATTGATTACTGCAATAGTGACTTCAGTTTCTGGGCTCCACTAATCTGGAACAAAACTATAAAACAACCAAATCACTGAATTTCCTTACATCGAGGATAAAAATCCACTTGATTTGTGATGCTTTTGATTCATAATAACTGGAAAATGTATCAATATTTAATGCACATGTGTTAAAAATTTTTGATGGTGGCATTTGACAAAGAGTAATGTTATTAGTTTGTTTCATAATTGATTACTGTATTATGTTTTTATGGTGTAAAGTACTTTGAATTGCCTTGTTGTTGAAATGTGCTAAAGAATTGAACTTGACTTCCCAAATCAAGTCAACCATAATGGTTGACTATTATGGTTTAAATTCCCTTAGCAAGTTGCACCTGGACTACGTGCTTGTTGGCACAGAGCTGGCGCAGTTGGGTGGCCAGGTCGCCCAAAATTCCACTTTCTTCATCTTCAGCTTCAGTGCTTTTATTACGTAATAAACATAAAACATTTGCTGTCGCAATTTCAGTCAAACTTGAAGTCGTCAACTTTGGACAATGAACTTATTCCCTCTAAGTCTATGTTGATGAAAACCAGCTGAAACTGGATGAAACCTGTGGTTGCTGACTTGTTGCTGAATGCTACAAGCTGAGGGAGACAGTTTGGTTCAGGCAGTGAATACTTGGACCAGTGGTCGTCCCCCGGGCAAGAATCTTCAGCGCTTCTAACCTCAGCACTGTTGACAACCCACTCTTACAAAAATGTCTTTGCCAGAGGCAAGTTAATTTAAATGAACTCTGGCAACTTTACCTAGAATAATGGTCAAAAACCCAGCCTGAATATGAAAGAAGTTATTCATGGTAACAAATATCCTGTGGTTTCAAGGCCCACTGTGCTATGGCAGATTTAAACCAATAATAGTGAACTTGTATGTATAATGTCAAACCTTGTGGATCTTAGTCTTTTTATGTTGCAGTGAACAGCTCAAATCCATCATTGAAAGCTTCATATGATGTCCAAGTCTGATGGAATTTAGATAAAATGTTGTGATGAGAATCGAGTTTCCATAAAAATACAACAGTAGAAGATTTGACTATGTTAATTCAGCTGCAGGCCCAAATAGTTAACCAGGGCTGCTAGATGATTTCCCAAGATATTGAAATAGGCCTGTTACATAAACTAATTACTCATCCAGAAATAGGCACAACCAAGCGATCTGCATTTTCTGTCCAAGCTTCAAAACCAAACTGTCCATCACCCCAGCATCATACCACTCTCTGGCACATTGACATTGTTTATTATTAGAAGCAACCTACAAACAATGCACAGAGGAAATGGACCTGCCAACGTTGTCAAGGGTCTGTTGTGTCTCCTGGGAGGAGTGGAAACAAACTCCACAAATATTTCAGCTTTGCAAATTCCCCTAATCTGCTAAAGCTAAGAAAAGAGATGACCTAATCCAGCGCCGAGCGCTTGGTTGGGGCCCAAAACAAAGAGGAAGGGTAGGTCGAGCTTGTGCACCATAAATGGATGGAAGGACTTGAAGTGCCACGACAAGTTACAGTTGTTCATCGATGCCCCTAAACTGGACAAGTGTGAAACAATGGCTAGGAGCTGGTGACATCCGTTGACGAAAGCACATGACCACCCAGCTGCGTGCCAGACAAAGGAGGAGAGGGCATGTTTGCATATGTATGAGCGAGAAGCAGAATGTGAGTGGGTTCCCTGTCCTGTAACTCCACTGTTTGTGTCCGCTTCATTTGAAAGACACAAGGAGGATATTTCACATGAGAGTGCAACATGTTATCTTTAGGAACATTAGCACTTATGTCTTTTAATGTCACAGAATGACACCTGACAAAGCAGATATAGATTAGTCTGTGAGTAAAAATACCCGGTTGACTACAAGGGGTTTGGGGGGATGGCGAGCATCACGCTGCCTCGAGTGATGACAGAAAACAAAATGAAGGAGAAAGTCTTTTTTTAGCCCAACTGCTGAAGGCCAGAGCCATTGCGGCGCATGTTTTCCTGACGTCTGTTGCCTTCTGAGAGGCTGATGTAGCAAACTGAATCAGAGGTGCTCTGAATGTCCACATTATTCTCTTGGAAAGTGCTGATCAACCTGCCAGCAGTGATATTCAATTACAGCTCCAAAATGTTCTGTCTGAAGGTGTCTCTCTGAAGTGATGCGGAGGACACTGTTTGCCTTGTGCTCTCTCTCCCTCTCTCTATAATATGCAGTGTAGCATTACAAATTCATTCATCATGCAAAATTGATATGCTTGGACATTCTGACATGAATTTTCTTATTTGTTTCAAGATGTCTTGTGTTGGCCCATCATTGCCTTCTCTGCAGGCTCTTGTGTGCAGAGTAGATTCATTCTCTAATATGTTGGAACAAGAGGTCGTCCTCTAAAATAAGGCCATCTACCGCCAGACGCTCTAAATCCAACTCATAGCTCCAAACTCTGATCTTACTCATGCTACCTTAGTGTTATTTTTAGCTTTGGTATGAGAAAGATACTGCCAACTCATTCAGCTTAATTATGTATGTCCATGCTTGTTGAAATAAATAATAGCAGAGCCGAATTACCTTTAATCAATGAAACGCTGTTGAGTGGATCACTCAGCTCTTTCGGATCCATTTGTTTATCTGCTAAAAACAGGGATAAAAATGAGAATACAAATTCAAATCAAGCAGTAATGTTGACAAACACATAACTCCTCCTGTTAATGCTGGAGATTTATTTGAAAAAGAAAGCAAAAAAAAGTGCATGCTCATCTATGACGACAGTGGTTGTTTTAAAAAGAAACAGCTTAAAATGTCCCTAAATGACCAGAGGACATAATACACACAGATTAAGAGGTAAAAAAGTAAAGCTCTTTGAATAATATTACCTTAGGTGATCCAGGAGCTACAGTGCTCTGTGTGCCGAGGCTACAGCAGTCCCTGACATGAAGAACTCTTCAGCAACTAACAGATTTTTTCAGACGTGAACTGGAGCAGTCCATGCAGGAAAAGGGGTTGACTCTGATGTGACGACAAGCATTAAACCAGACCTCCCTGCTGTATCTGGACTCAAACTAACGAGGAATTAGAACGAGGAGGATTAAAATAAATAAATACACCAAGTGGTATCGTCCTCCTGTGCTTCTGTTCAAGTAAAATGTTAATCCTGAAACACAGGATTTCCCCCCTTTATATGTAAGTCCAAAGCTCCTGGGTCACAGATCCGTATAGGACATCTCGGAAGCTGCAGCTGCACACTGACACAGAGAGGTTTTGTTCAGGCTCTAAAGCTGGTTGGTACTGAAGTATAAACCTACAGGATGACACGGAGTAGTGACTGCTACTGCAGGACTGTGTGTCATGAATGTGCATTAACCTCCTCCTCTGTTGCTTTATCCTGTGTACCAACAGAATAGCTACAGTACTTCTGTGTTTGTGCAAGATCCAGATTTGATCTGTGCAGAGCTGAACTAGAAAGTACCAAACAGCAAAAGCTGTGAAACAAACAGAGCTCACCTTTCAAAAAGCAGCCTAAAAAGTAAAATCGCAACAGCCAGAGTAAAGGCATGGTAGAGCATATGCTGCATTTAAACTTGTTTACATTTTGCCACATTTCAGTCACAAACTTTTGTTTTTTGGGGATTTTTTTCTGATAGATTAATGCAAAAACCCAGTTCCTTCACATGCTCCTTTTGTTGCTGCCACATATACAACTCTTTGCAAACCTAGTGCTTCTGTAAGCATCAGTTGCCTTGCAATAGATTATTAATTGTATTCAGGTCTGGATTTTGACTTGGCCATTCCTTACATAAATATGCTTATATGTAACTAGTTTTACATTTAGGGTTATTGTCCGGTTTGTGGTAAATGACTTTGGTTTTCTTCCAGTACTTCTGAATATTTAGCTCCATCTGTCTGGACAACTTGATACTGCAACCACCAATTCTGACGGTGGGATAAAGTGTTTAAGGCAATAATCAAAGTTTTTGATTATTTTTTATTATATAAGCATTAAGAAATCACTAAATACACGAGTAGCACATAATTGGTGTAAGCAATGTTTTAAAATGACTAATTTTCCCATTTGATATTTGTAATATTTTGGAAAGAGACAGAGGCCAATTTCAAAGTGTCAAATCATAAAGACTAATTTATTTTAAGTTATGTTTGGCCTGTACAGCATTTTTATAACAACTGAAAGTAACTTTACTGTGCAATAAAAACCTTATTGTGCCTGGGTTACATACATAATACCTGTAAGCAGTTTTGTACCTGCTGAGTGCCAGATCCTTCATATAATGTCCTTAACTCTTTTCTTAACCATAATTTTAAATCAAATCACATAGGAAATCAGTAAACACACTAATTTTATATTTTCCTTACAATACAGTCTATGCATTTTTCAGATTAAGTTGTTTTTTTTTTAAATAATTTGTCATATTTTTTTATTATTTAATTTCATACCTTTCAGACAGTTTTAGAAACGGTAACATAAATGAATAAAAAAAAGAGAAAAGAAATGAGTCTGGTTGTGCTAACTTAACTTCACACAACTTCGGTAAGTACAAGCTGAAAAATGCTTTTTAATAATTAATGAATGTTGTTATAAGTGTTACACAGAGTGGTTGCTTACCACTACACGACTCAAAGCGATGCTCCTAATATCAGTTCATTTAGCCTGAGATAAGTGGCCCGGGGATGTAATTAAACCTGGTTTGACCGCTGCTCCTCTCAGCCTGGGATCACCTCCACATGTAAACAGTGGTGGGTGTAGCCTGTCAGGCTAGTAGAGAAGTTCAGCGATCAGTTTCCTCATTAAGGGTTCAGCTAAAGGAGTGATGCTTAAGCTTAGCGCTGCGCTCAGGACACACAACTTCACCGACAACTTGGTTTACTTTCGGCTTTACCGTCTTCTGCTCCCCGATGACTTCCTTTATCTCAGCCTGGATTTGGAGTGAGAGATTCTGGCTTCCCGAAAATGTGTCGTGGGCAGACCTGGAGCGGCCGCCAGCTGGAGCGGAGTACCCCAGACTGCAGCATATGCTCTGCAATGCCTTTCCGCTGGCTGTCGGGGTTTTACTGTTCAGGCTGCTTTTTGAAAGGTGAGCTCCTCTGTTTGTTTCACGGCTTTAGTTTTTCTTAGTTACACTTTTTGTTCCTCCGCTGCTGTGCTACAGCCCCGCGGATACCGTAGTGCTTGCATAGAAACTGTGATCCACGCGGACTAAAATAAAACAAAATGGAAACTGAAGCCGCAAAAAGTTGCTGCTTTCAGGAATGTGAACACATGAGTCATTCTTTCTGAACAGCGAAAAAGCTCCTTGTGGGCATGTCTTCTTCTCCATTTCAGAAGAGTTTACTGAAGTTGTTTTTGAGGGAAATACTCAGTTGAACAAGGGAGGAATTAGTAAACATACTTTTCGACATTAGCATTCCTGTGAGATGATGAAACAAAAAGATTTCATTGGCAGACGAGCAAAGGTTGTAAGACGTTTTAAGTGCAATGTGTTTTGGGACCCACATCCAGATAAGACATCGCAATTGCTAAGAACTTGGTTGATTCGAGGAATGTTAATATTTTGATTAGAAGTAGCTCCAGCAAAACTTGTTGCTGTACTTCAGAAGTGATAGCTTTAAAACATGGTTCTGTTATCATAACCAAGACAATTATTAAAGTTTCTTATAAATAACTTTTTGCCAACTTAACCTGAGTTTCTTGTATTGTACTGAAATTACAATCAACTGGGCTGTATGGTATGGATTTTTAATTTTAATATAGTTTTGGCACCTGGATTGATCTGAGTGGAATTGTGGTTGTGTATCAACATGAGTGAATACTAATACTGAATTTCAATGACAAGAAAAATTGTGCTCCTATAGTTTACGTCACTTTCGTACATAAACATAACCCTGTAGCGTGCAAAATTTTATCCGCAATGTTGCCAAGAATTTCTTATGAATGCGTCAAAAAATCTGCATCTGGAGCGTCACTGTTCAAACCTTTCATATATGCTGTACATTTTCACAGATGTCACAGCAACTATCAAATTTTAACGTTACTTAAACTTATGCAGCCTAATTTAAATGCTCTGTCTGATGCTACATTCAGAGCAAGCAAGTAACATGTAACATGTTCTGTCCTGATATGGCAGAACTCAAAACACTATTCAAACCGTGCGTGCATCAAAAGCGAAACACATCCTTCAAAGATTTGGCAGGGCTTGATTTTTCCACAAGATATGTTCCATTTTTTTTATGCTTAGCCATCACAGGATCCGTTTTTATTTAGTACGCAATACAGAAAGCATTTGGCAGCTGGCTTAGTTCCTCGCCCGAGGCAAGTTTGTAAACCTGTTCTGTGTAAATTCAAGTTTTATTGGAACTTCTAGGAATGCTGCAAATCAGCTGTATGGTTCACAGACACCTCAGGATAGATCTGGCTGGATGAATACATTTAAAATATTTGTGTAAGATCACATAACTTGAGGCAGGATACAATTTGGCACAAATAGCTATCATTTGTGTCATTCCTCGACAAATCCAGCATTTGATAGTAAATTAAAAATCCTACAGTACAGCTGTAAAAGTCTCATTCAGTCACCTCTTTTGAAAGTAGCCTGCTATTCTGGAATAGCAGGCCGTTGCCTGCTGACATGTCATAATGTCTCTGAGTTTCATTCAGAGCAATGGCCAGCTCAACCGATGATCCTGTGACATGCGTTAGCATTTTGGCCGGACTCGTCCCTCCCAAACTAGTTTCCTACACTCACATGACAGACCGACACACTCTGTTCAGACTACTAGGTGCTACATTCTCCAAGGCTTTTTAGCACATCCCCGTGTCTCCCTTTTTATAGCCTTTATTCCGCTCTCTGCCGTTGACAAATGCAGTCATTCCTTTCTAACGTGTCATTATGGGCAAACTGTAATGTAAATTACCATGTGATCAAATGTTTCTCTCTGGTTGAATGTCTCTTTAATACCAAACGTGTGTGTGTGTGTGTGTATGTGTGTGTGTCCCCACCCTCTGGTTTTTGCTCCTCTGTCTGTGTGTACACAGGCTGGTGGCCAGACCCTGTGCCCACATACTTCAGATTCAGGCCGGAGCGCCCCGGCGAGTTCAGCCCAATGTTGTCCTGGAGAGGCTGTATCAGTCCAACACGGTACATAAGGGTTGTGTTTGTTCTGTAGCCTCTGTAAACTCTGCAGCACAGTGTTATTGCAGCAGTACACACCACCACAGGCCTAATGATATGCTCAGTAAATACCTATTGTTGTATGAAATACCAGTTTTACAAGCAGATACAGTACTTTGAAGGTAAAGCCCCACTAATGCTGCCCTCTTTAGTGTCCAGACGCGAGACAACTGGAGGGACTCTCCAAGCAGCTGGACTGGGAGGAGCGGAAAATACAGAGATGGTTTCGTATCCGCCGGAACCAGGACAGGCCCAGCACACAGAAGAAGTTCTGTGAGAGCATGTAAGTCTCAAGAAGGACCGCAGAGTTGATGGCTCAGAAATATAAAGCATTGTCTCAGAAATTTATAGTTTATGTAGAATCATCACACACAATATTTTGCTCTTTGTGTAGCGAATCTCTTTAGAAAAATTTGAATTTCTCTTTCTGAGATGACTTGGAAGATTAATTGCACTTTTGCACAATATAACATTTTTTTTAAATGTGCTGCTGTAAAATTTCCCTGCAGCCAAAATTGACCACACCGGTGACGTTGCTTATCTGCTTCAGTTAAACGCTGAATCACTCTCACCGTCACATGACCAAGCAAATGCCACAAGACCAAAGCGCCTCTCTCTTCTGAAACACAAACAGCAACAAGATGGAAATAAACAATTAATTATCGGCCCAGTTCTGCTTATCAGGCCGACATGTTAAAAAAGTAGCAGCAAAGTAAGCCTTTTGTTGTACAAGAAAACTTGTTTCTACAGTGCACACAACAAATAAACGCTGGACTTTGTCAAAAAAGGAGAAAACAAAATCAACTTTTTAAAGTGAATACATTTTATCAAGAGAAGTAGCAGAGGGTTGCTGCTTTGTTCCCTCTGCCTCTGCTTCTTAACAGGCAGCACTTTTGTCTTCTGCTAAAATATTTCACAAGCTTGTAGCATACATTGGGCTCCTTGACTAATCTTTCTTGCGCAATTCTTGCTGAGATTCTGGTTCCCCTCTTATGCTCTTCAACATTTCTATGTTTACTTGACACAAGTGACATTTTTGAATCACTGCCCAGCTGAAAGACGCAGCAATAATTAACTATTTCTGGCAGATGCCACCATTATCTTGGTGGCTCCATCACCCTATGCTTCATAAAGAGGGCCTGGGGCTTTTGAGAGCGAAATGATCCCACATCGCTCAGATCCAGCGATGTGCGTAACAGTGGGCAGGAAGTGTTTTCGTTTTGTTCCACGCCAGACCTGCCTGGAGTTTTGGTCTCAGTTCCCTTAGTAGAAATAAGGGAAGTCCACATTTCCAACAATATGAAACAGGCTGTCTATTGATATTTCATATTAACATAGTGTCTTCTCAAATATCATTAAAGATCACCATAAATAATTGTGCTGGAGCCCCTGGTGGAAGAATCAAGACTTTCGTAATGATACTTTTTCACTTTTAATTGAGTTTTTTCTCTGAGGCTGACATGATGGGTTCAAACTCAAATGTTTAAAATTCTTTAACAATGGGCAGCTAGATATTTTAATAGTGATGTGCTTGAAAATCTTATCACAGTGTAATGATAACCTATCAACCCCTTTAGTGCCAATTAGGAAATGCTTAGTAATCGCCTGCTACAGGGAGGATGTTTTGCATATTTTCTTACAGCAATTTTTTTTTCTTCTGTTTTTGTCATTGCAGGTGGAGATTCACCTTTTACCTGGTGATTTTTATCTATGCCATTAGCCATTTGTGGGATGTAAGTTGCAAAAGTATTCATACAGTCTGAACCTTTTCACATTTTTTCTTGTCACAAACACAAACGTCAGTGTATTTTATTTGGATTATACATGAGACTTTAACACAAAGTGTTTATAAATATATACTTATGTTCAGGCCCCAAAATTAATAATAATTTAAATTGTACCAAAATCTTGGCCAGGAGAACATTATAAGACACAGCTAACACAACCATCATAAGTCTGAAGAAGCTCCAGATTTCAGGTGTGAGAACCTGAGAACAGAACAATTACCGAGCTCTTTAGCTATTATACAAGAACCCAGAAATCTGTTTTACTTTAAGGTGTAAAAGCAAAGTTGGTTCTGGTCCATGAAATGTCATACTTCACAAGAAACCTAAGAGCAGAACTGGAAAAATGTTGACAAATGGACATTTCTGCATTAGTCGCGGCTGTGTGACCAATCAGAAAGTAGGTGTTGGATGCCACCAAACCAGCACTCAGAGAAAAGCCCAGGTGGAGAGATTACATTTTTTGGTTCTGTCAGAGTGTGTAATGGCTTTTAGTTGTGCACTCCACACATCATGGAGAGGCACTGACAGTCTTTACCACAAACCTTGTAGTAAGCACAGCAAACATGTGGGTAAAACGTAAAGGACAAAATGTAACTTTTTAGCTTACATGCAGCACGCTATGAGGAAGTACCGTCACAAAAGTGAAAATACTTACTGTAGGAAGAATCTGGGAGTGTGCTGTACTTAGTGTTGGACAAAGACATTTGGTTACGCTTCGTTCTAATTAAATTTTCTGAAGAGATTTGTATAATCCTGATTTGTTTGTTTCCCCTTTGTCATTTAACCTTGCTCCTATTTACTGTCTCTACTAGTCCCCTTGGATGTGGGACACCAGACAGTGTTGGTACAACTACCCTTTTCAGGTCAGCAGTTTTATTTTACTGCTAATCGCATAAGTGTCACATTTTGTGCACTTGTTTTCACAGTGTTGCTTGTACATTAGTATGGCTGTGTATTTATAAAAGGTGTGTTTGTTTCTTTCCCCATCAAAGCCTCTAAGTCATGGACAATATAATTACTATGTTGCTGAGCTGGCTTTCTATTGGTCTCTGATGGTGTCCCAGTTCACAGATGTTAAACGGAAGGTGAGTCAACAACCGACACTATTGTGCTCCCATCATCGCTCATATTGTAGCTAAAGGTGTTTGTTCCTAGACGCCATTTTTAAGTTTGTTTTTGTGTACCATGCTTTTTTCTTTTATACTGTTTGTATGTGTGTAAATTTAGTATCAAATGTTATCAGCATAAAATCATAGATTTTGATTCTGGTAGAAATAATAAAAAAAATGTTAAATGTAAAATGTAATGGTAAATTAGATTCATCCATATAAATTCAAATCACTTATGAAATATTTTGTCAGGCAATGAATTTATCTGGTTTCAAACAGCATTTACAGATGAAGCTGTGTCCTTCTTGCACATAAATTCCAAGAAAATTTGCCTCCTGAGTGTCTTACTGAACAAAAGTTACCTTGCAGATATGATTTAAAAAGTCAGTTAGCCACGTCATTTATTTTGATTTGTTTTTCTATGTCTCGTTTTAAATTCTTGAGAATCCTGCCGTTTATGGTTTACTTTATTCTGAAAGATGTCGTTGTGACTTCTCCTTTTGTTGACTTTCATTTTAATGCTATAAAAATATCACTTCTGTTGTTCCTTAACTTTTCAGCATGTAACTTTTATGAAAATATATATTTTTTACATATTTGTTGAAACTGTGATGTTGTGACAGTATAGCATGAGACAGATAATCTGTGGGGGAAAAAAATCAAACTCCTCTGCCTTCTGCTCATGCTGCCAGAGCTAACTAGAAACAACCAATCAGAGCCAGGAGATGGGTCTTAGCGCTGTTAATCACAAGCTCTTGTGGTGCTGCTCATTCCCCCTGTCCACCTCTTTCTCCCTGATGTTTTGCTGATAGCTTGTTGCTTTTGAATGCTCAGGCTGGTTAGCATGATGTTCGATAGATGGGTTTTCCTGTAATGGGAAGTTGTTTCTCTGCCATTAACAAATTGAGCAGCAAGTATACAAGGTTGATTGACAGCATTAAGACCTTCTTCCTGGTTCTTTTTTTAAATTTTTGGTTGGGAGCCAAGCGCGTTCTGCATTTCTTCAGAACACTGAGGGAATTGACAGAGATCGATCTTTTCACAGATAATCATCCTGTAACATTCTTTCATGACAAGTCATGGTGACAAGTCCAACAAATATGTAAAAACATTCTTTATAAAACGTACGTACTACAGTTTTAAATATCTCAGGAGTTATCTTCAACTATATCAGAAAATATGTACCTTTGCTTCACATGAATGTATTGGCCAATCACTGACCTCCCAAAATGAAGGAAAACTGTGCCAATAAATCGGCTGACCGATAAACTGGTGGAGATTTTATGAAACCATTGAAAGTTCAAGTGAAGACACACTTTAAGTTTTATTAGAATTCCAGATGCCATTCCCTTTAGAAGAGAGAGAAACACTCCCACAGCATTACAGAACCTCCACTATATTTAATTGAGCATGTGGGGATTTTTCCTGCTTAAGTGTTACTGAAAAGATCATTCTTAATCTTATCAGGCGGCAAAAGTACACAGTTGGAGTTAAAGTCCCCTGTATGCTACTCATGTTTACGTTTGTGATAATGGGTCAGAAGAAGCTTCTTTTTTTCACACTTGTATCACTCAAACAAGCTTGTGCCTTCTTGCAAAGGGTTGAGTTGAACTTTGCAAGAAGTTCAACTCAAATGGCCTATAGTGAAAACAGTCATTCATTCATTTATGCACATATTTTCCACATGCATATCATTGAGGGATTTTTGTGTACATAGCCAAAATACAACTATTTGAAAAGCCAACTGAAAGCACGTCAAGTGTAATAACTTCATGTTTAATCATGTTTCCTGCTTTCTTTGTTCTTATGTTAATCAGTAACTGTTGCATCACCTCAAAAACACCTGGTGTAGATGTAACAATCTGGATATTTCTTACTAGAGGTTGCGCTAGAGACTTCCTTTTTCTTTTTAAAAAAAAATTTAAATTTCAAGAAAACTTTTATGCATATTGGGTTTAAAAAACTTTAATATTACGTTACCTACCAATAAAGAAAGAAAGTGGTTTTAATAGGGCACTGAATCTAACTCTGACCTAGTGGCCCACATCCTGCAACATTAAGCCCTGGTTATTGGCATAATTTATGCCGTTATTTTCTTTAATTAGACATGAACAGCTGCAGGGGTTTCCTGCAGCTGAGATGATTCATTGTTAAACATGTTGTAGACTTAATTTTGTGCATTAAATGATCTGTGTTGTAATTTAGGTTCTTTTTAGGTTTCTGCAAATCTCCAACATCCTTATTTAAAATTGAAAAATGAAGATAATTCCAAGAATAAGATGAGCGCAATTTTTCATCGACATAATTCCCTGTCCTAAAAAAGAAAAAATAGTACATAACCTTTTTTTTCTGATGGAGGATAGTCTCTTGAACAGTTAAAACAAGACGTTACATAATTTCTATTAAGTGCAACACCTTCCACAATCCCCAGAAGTGACTGCAGCATCAGAGAGAACAAGTCAAACGTGTTTTATGAGAAATGTCCTCTGAAGACAGACAAGACAGCTTTATGGGACAACGGTTAAAATATGAAAACTGCACAAGTTTCCTAACGCCCTCTTCATAAAAAACTGTCATCAAGTTTATTAGTAGGGTTAGTACTGGCAATCATCATAACCAGCAAACCACAACAACAAATTTGATTTAACTTTTATTTTTTTAAAAGGTTGTGCAGCCCAACAGTTTATTTCCCTTAGGAATTAATTGTCTTAGGCATTAACACAGCTTAACCCAGACTTTCATCAAAATACTTACTGATTTACTGCTCTATCACTCTGTCCTTATTCATCCCGTCTCATTGTGACAATGGCAGGATTTCATGATCATGCTTGTCCACCACCTGGCCACCATATTCCTCATCACCATCTCCTATGCCAACAACATGCTAAGAGCTGGCACTTTGGTCATGTGTGTGCACGATGCTTCGGACATCTTCCTCGAGGTAAATCAATGCATCGCAGCTGAAATATGAGTTTAGCTGTTGACTCAAAACAGACGAATTTGATTCATAATTTCTGAGAACTGTGACTTGCTTGTCTTGTTTCTCAAAGGCAGCCAAGTTGGCCAACTATGCCAAATACCAGAAGCTATGCGACAGCTTGTTTGTGGTGTTCAGCATAAGCTTCTTTCTCACTCGACTCGTCATTTTTCCTTTCTGGTGAGTTTATCAATACCCTTTTAAATAAAAAGCCTTTTTGTTCTTTCAATAAATCCATTATTTGGTTGGTTTTCCTTGTAGGATTGTTTACAGCGTGCTGTTTGAGAGCTGGCAGATTATTGGGCCATATCAGGCCTGGTGGCTGATCAACGGGTTACTGCTGGTCCTGCAGACTCTCCATGTCATCTGGTTCTACCTCATTGCTCGCATTGCTGTCAAAGCTATCTTCAAGGGAAAGGTTTGTCTACATCCTCACGCTGCAGTAAATTTAAAACGTATCTATGGTTCATGAACCTTTTGTTTGTGTAGTACTTGTGAGTAAAATGAATATGACTCATGGATTTGTTTGATTTATAGCTCTGGTTGAAAGTGAACTTCAATGAGAGAAGTTCACTTTCTAGTCAAAGTCTCACGTCTTCTGCAGCCTCCAACAGGGTTTCTTCCAGGATTGTCCTGTATTAGCTGCAGGTTTTCTCAGACTCTAGCTTCCCTCTCTATCCCCACAGCACAATGCTGCCATCACCTTGTTAAAGAGGGGTTGTTATGTAAAATTTACTTTTGAGCTTTCTGTCATGTTTTATTAGTTCCTCATCAAAAACATACTTAATATTGCTTTAATTCTTTCATGCATGTTTGGGAAAACTTTGTAATTGTTGCGATGATGAAAGTCATGCAATGAAAGGGAAGTGACAGAGGCTGTTTAAGGCATCAAATTGAGAAGTAAGACGTCTTTTAAGTTATGTTTCTCTGTGAAGTTAGCACAGTTACATGATTCTTCTATAAAATGCTACTATATGCCAGGAAAATACATTATATTATTTACGTTGTTATCACACGTAGTATTTTACATAAGACTAAAATAAATCAAGTTTGTTCTCATTTGACAAGAGCACGTAACTATTCGTGTTGTATTTGCTTCCTACATAGCCTGTGACAAAATACAGTAGGGAAAAAGGTATTTAGTCACCAATTGTGCAAGTTCTCCCACTTAAAAAGATGAGAGAGGCCTGTGATTGACATCATAGTTAGACACTAAGAGTGACAAAATGAGAAAAAAAAATTTAGAAAATCATTGTCTGAAGTTTAAGGAATTTATTTGCAAATAAGGGTGGAAAATAAGTATTTGGTCACCTACAGACAAGCAAGATTTCTGGCTGTCACAGACCTGCAGCTTCTTCCTTAAGAGGCTCCTCTGTCCTCCACTCATTACCTGTATCAACCGCACCTGTTTGAACTCATTAACAATATAAAAGACACCTGCCCACAACCTCTAACAGTCACACTCCAGTTCTAGTTCCATGAGAGTTAAAGGCTGCTGATTAATTATTCACACCTCACCATTTTTCAGAAAAAAAAAGTCTATTATTTGACATCAGGTACACAAATCTGTTGCTTGAATGTGAAAAATGTGAGGGCATGAAGACGTTAGCAAAACTGTAGCATTGGTGTAAACCTCCCATGCATGTTTAAACAATGGGTCTTGTTTCTGTTATCTCCAGGTGTCGAAAGACGATCGCAGTGACATAGAGAGCAGCACAGATGAGGACATTTCCTCCAATGGCAGTAAAAACTGTCAAACCTCCAAGCTGAGGGACAGCAGCCACACCGGTGTCCTTAACGGAGAAACTCATGACCACTGAGAGAAGAGAGGGAACCGATTCTTTATTCCAATCATGTTTTCTGTCAGTTATACATGTGAGACTCACTCTACACCTTATTAAAATGAACTTTTAATTATTTTTCCTACAAAGAGTGCTAAGATGTTAAACTCCAAGGTTAATGCACAACCTTGGACACTTGAAATGTTTACGTCTACTGTTTTTCTCTCAAATACACAAGAAAGATATGAGAAAAGCAGCAACCGGGGAGCTTTATGCTTGTAAATAGATTTTCTTATTGACAATGATGACTGCTGTGAAACAAATCACTGCTTCCAAAGTAGTTGTTGTATTATAGTGACATATGCTTCTGTGCTTTTTGATTTAAATTGTCAAACATCCCAAAGTTTTCTTGATAAAAGTGCAATAAATGCAGTGATTGTTGTGTTGGATCTCCCCTTTAACCAATGTCAGTTTCATCAGCCTCAAGTTAACACTTTCATCCCCCATTATTACATTTTCTTAGTTTCCAAGGTGACATTCAAGTGGCTCATTTGCTGAAGTAGTTTGCAACAAAACCAACACATCTCCTAAGTACACGTTTATTTTACTTTTAGAATATACTTCAACGTATATTATGCTGGTCCTGCTTACCAGCACAATGTGAACCACATAATCTTGGATCTACAAGACAAAAAAAGTGAAAACAACAACAAAAAAACCCTGTAAGGTGGTGAATACTTTCTCAATTTTGTAAATGGATGGTACTTGTGTCTGAGATTCACTTGAGGTTTTTGGGTGGAACTTGAAATGATCTCCTCAGTATCTTATGTTATGACATGTATCCAACATTTCAAGAGCATCTTCACTGAAGTCATTATACTTCAGGCTGAAAGAGGAGAGAATAAAGGAAGTTGGATTTTGCTAACATGCAAACACTTTAAAAATATTGAGTTTGCCAAAAGTTCATGATTCAAGTGAGTCCAACGTACTTTAACTCCTGCATGTTTTGCTTTTCCTTCATGACTTGGACAATCGCAGGGACAGCAGCGTCAGTGAGAGAGTTGTTTCTCAGCTCCAGGAGTTTCAGGGTGTGACTGGCTCTGAGAGCAGCACACAGGTCTTCAACACAGACATCTGTCAATTGAGTCATTTCCAAACTATGTTGCAGGGGAAGCAAGTAGATTCACAGAGTAGTGCACTGTAAGTGGGTTTTGAAAAAGCAAAACAAAAACAAGCATTTTGTTTTCTCCTCAATAGCTCACCTGAGTTCCTCCAACAAGCAGTTTGGATGTGCAAGAGCATCCCAGAGGTATTTAACGCCTGGGTCTCCCACTTTGTTGATGGCTAAAAGTAGAGATTTGATTTGACATGTTCCATTTTTAAGAACTGATCCCAGTTCCTCGAAGACTGCTGTGGTTAACTTGCATCGTGTCAAGCTGCAGAAACAGTCAGAGGACAGTACAGGGCTGTTTAGTGAATATTTACAAACCTTAACCTTTAAAAAGGATAAGGAATATTTTATGTTCCTCATTGTTTGACATGAAATGAGACAAATATTTTCTGTTTTAGGCTGGGTAAGCTTACAAAAATTACTTTATTTTGCTAAATAGCAAAGCAATTAAATTCTCAGACATCAGTAAAACAGGAAGAGTATATCTGTACTTAAAAAAAAAAGATTGAGTTAAAATAAATAACTAGCAGATGGACTTACTTTAGGATCTCTAAGGGGCAACTGGGTGATTTGAGGCCATGGCAAAGCAGCAGTGCCCCCTCCTGTCCCAAATTATTCAATGACAAGTCAAGCTCTGACAGAGAGCAGTGTTCAGACATGAAGACATCCTTCAAATTGGAGCAGCATGCACCTGTCAAACCGTTATCAAACAATCTACAAAACAGATTAAAAACATATAGCTTTTAGAAAATCTAATTACTCCAGGTTATCGATCGTGGTTTTAAAACAGATTCTTACCCGAGGCTCCGCAGTTTACAAAGTGGCTGTCGGAGGGCTTTGCATAAAGCTTCAACTCCACTGTCACCAGTCATGTTCCCCCTGAAGTCGATTTTCGTCAACTGTGATTGACCGGAACACAAAGCCCATGCAAAAGCCTCCATGGATGCTTCAGTCAAATTACAGCTTTGAATCCTGTTCAAAAAAAAGTTGATCACTTGACAAAGAATGGACATGTTGAAATATGAATCCGTACTGCTTCAGAACTTACTGGAGCTCCTGTAGTCTGCAGTTTGGACTGTGCATTGCTTCGCACAGCTTTGTGAAGCCCTGATCGCCGATCGGATTAAACATCATTTGAACAATTTGGAGTTGGGAGGTTCCTGAGGTCAGCAGAGAGGCCAGGTCGCCACAGCAGGCCGCAGTCAGACCACAGACATTAAGACTTCAAATATCAAACACAACTCCAGTTATGTTCTTTTCTTTTAAACAATATCTACAGTGTTATAGAAATATTTGCCCACTTACAAATCTTTCTTTTTTTTTTTTACTGTTAGGTTGCAGTTGAAGATTTTGGATCAAACAAATTTCAATATCTATGGATATTGGTAAAAACAAACAGTTTTTTAAAATTATGATATCAGTTATTAAAGAAAAAAAAATCAAAAGTATCCTGGCTGTTTTTTTTTTATTTAAGAAAAACAATTATCCAGTCACACTGGAGGGTTTCATGAACTGCATCTTTAGAGTCATGTCAAAGCATTTTAGTTAAATTTATGATTAAATTTTGACTAGGCCACTGAAAAATTTTCATTTTGTACTTTTTACTTGATTCAGAGCAAAATGCAGAAACATTGTCCTGCTGCATCACCCAAGTGATGTTTTCTTAAATGCTCAGAATGTTGTAAAATTTAAAGACCATCAATAAGTGTTTTGACATGGAGTTCAAGTCAAACAATTGATTGTGTAATTGTTTGATTGTTAAACAATTAGTTAATCAAATTATTTGATCATAAACATTCATTTTGATTTATGCTAATGTGATCAAAAAAATTTAAAAAGTTATTGGAATATTTTATCACAAAATTGCATTATCAGAAAAAGAAGCATTAAAAAGGGTTTTGCCTTACTTTAGTCCATGCAGCTTGGCTTCTCTTAATCCCGCACAGAGAATTTGCAACTTTTCATCTCCGAGGTTGGAATGAGAAAAATCCAGCTCTCTGGTGATGCCCATGCTGACAGCTGAAGCCAGCAGAGGGATTGAGTCTTTATGAATGGAGCAGTTTGACAAGCTGGAGGAGACAGCATTGCATTTCATATATATGATGCTGAACATGTCGAATGATAAATCATTTTTTAAGAGCACTTTGCACTTACATCACAGTGTGTGACAGACTCACAGATGGAGCCAAGACCTCCATCATCTCTCTTAATATTGTTGTTCTGGACACGCTCAACTTTTCCCTTTCACCCAGACATGTGATTACGTAATTCAGAGCTGCACAGTCCTGGAGGCTCAGGTTTTCATGAAAGATGCATGGGTGTGCAGGAGAATTGAGGATTTCCTTTACCAAACTCTTGTTCTGGGCTTGATGCAGCAAATGGAAACATCTGTAGTGTTTAGATTTGTCGTATTCCTTCAGTGTTTTCTCTGAGTTGCTTTTAAACCAGCTTTTAAAACTTTTGATCTGATCAGAGCTGAATATTCCCAGTAAGTCCTCCAATAATCTGTACTGGACCGGCTCAGAGAGCCCTGACATAAAGAAATCTAGAAACTTTGAACAACCTTTGTGATTATCCAGCATCTTCTCTGCGTCTTCGTGTGTCGACGGGTCCAAAAAGAAAGCCAGAGCCAGGACAAACTCTTGCATCAGTTTGGAGTGGAAGGAGAGCTCTCCTTCATCGTGAACTCTCAAGAAGCTCTCCACAGAGATAATACTCTGTTCAAAACCAAAGGAATCAATGGCGTGTTTGGAACAGCTTGAGTGTTGGTCGTGGAGGCAGTGAGATGCCATTCTGCCAAGAGCCAACACTAAACCTCTACTGCGTTCTTTGTTCAGTGAGAGAGACTGGATCAGGTGGACCAGAATATACACAAACAGCTGAGACAGAGTCTCAGAAAGTTTGGCACCTGAATCAATGAGCCGCTTGTAAATAGAGCAGACTGTCCAACAAAACCTGGGAGAAGCACAGAAATCATAAAAGCCCAGAGTTCTTTCCATGTGCAGAAACGCTTCACTAGCTGCAGCGGGGTCAGGGAAGAAGTTGTTAAAGTAAACCTCTCTTTGCGGTTTCTGAAACCCCAACACATCCATCCGAATCCCACCGAGGAACTTCATGCCATCTGTGGGCCTGGTTGCAACAAGAAAGGCGGCTCCTTTCAGCAGGGATCCATGAAGCAGACTGACCAATAAGCAGGACACAGAGACCACGTGGTAAGGGTCAGAGGTCAGGGTGTGGACAGAGGGGTCCAGGCTGTGCTTAAACTCATCCAGACCATCTAATACAAACAACACACCACCAGGCTCCTCTGCAACCAGACGTGTGGAGTCTGGGGGGATTTGATGGTGGCCTTGTTGGATTAAAGTTTCCAAACAAAGTTCATCTGTAGAAGATCCTATTTTTCTAAACTGGAAGTTGAAAACATGAGAAAAGTTTTGAAGGCATTCTCCATTAGCCCAATCGACAACAAGCTTGTGCAAAGCAGTGGTTTTACCAGAACCTTCTGGACCAACCAGTACAACAGTTCTGGCCTCGCCACAGAGAGCAGTCCGGATGACGTCATCCAGGAAGCCCCGGGAGTCCTGGATGACGCTGACAGGTACGTACTTCCGGCTGTTAATGACGCTGGCAGGAGACTGACCACCGAGAATCGTTGAGGTGTTTTCTGTCTTCAGGATTCGAGTCAGAATATCAACTTTATCCATTCTGACAGACATCCATAAATAATAATAACAGCTAAAGCACAATAACCTCGCCGTGAGGAAACAGTAGACTGAGGGTTTGTTTACGTGCAAAAATAAAAGTTCATGAGTGATTATTTGGTTTTCCTATACCTCGAAAAACTGTCCATGAACATGTTTACGAGAGGTGAACCCTGCGGAGGCTTCGTGGTAAACTTCGAGGGAGAGTTGTTGGGGGGAAATTATCCTCGCGCAAGCCCCAGTTTCAGATTCAAAGCAGCCCATCGTCATAAAACGGAAAACCCGGAAATGTCAGAGGGCAAATTTACCCGGCACGCTGTCTTACAGGCAATATAAGACTCTTCTGTTAGTCACTGGTGGGGGGGGGAGTTGACAAAAATTGTGAACTTCAGTGCATTTTTACTGAAGTAAAAATTAAAAGTAGCCATCCAAGAAACTGCTCAAGGTAGAGTAAAAATGTAATTTATATGAGCTACCTGTTAACTGATATTAACAACAGATTTAATATTTAAAAAATTATGTCATCAAACATAAAAAAAAAAAAATATTTGAAGGTAGTTGCAAATTCTGGTATCTTAAAACCTACAATCAAAATTAATAATACAAATACATAACATAATTGCAAAATAACAAGCTCAAACAAAATAGGCCAAAACACTTTTCAAAATCAATTTTAATTTTAATTTAAAACCTATGAGACCAATAGATTTCATGCGTTGTGATACTAAGCAATAGCTTGTGTGGCAAGAAGAAGCCTGCAGGCTACACTTGGATGAAATTATAGGAATTTTATTAATCTACAAAGGGGCACTGTTTATACAATACCGTCTGGAACGATGATCCAGAAGTTCATTGGATGTTCTTGGTAGGAGTTCCAAAACTATCTGTTTGACATTTCCTTTTTATAAAACAGGTTTATTGTCATTCTTCTCTTTGATTTAGAACTAAATACATCATGGTACAATTTTAGGCCATTTTAGCTGCAGGCTGTCATCTACATCTGGTGACAATGTTCTAATCTCTTTTTAATGTTTTCTTTTTTAAATAACAAAACTTCTTTTTAATACTTATCTTAGTAGACTTGGGAAACACTCCTCCATGGTTCCGATGACATCACGGTGGCCTATGTCTGTGTGCTTGTTAGTGCTGATTCAAAGAAGAAGAAGAATGGGAGAAAAATGGGCTGACAAGAACAGGCATAAACTAGCAAGCAGAACCTAAATTTAAAAGCTGCTTTTATTCACTGTAATGTTCACTGTTTCTTTCTTTGTTGTTGAAACCTTTTAAAAACTTTGTTTTTATTTTTGGCTCCCCGTATTTACAGTATAAACCAGAACCAAGTTCATCCAGCACAATTTTTAGTTTTCTCAGGATTTCAAGGGAAGAAATTCCAAGAAGCCAACTCGGGTCACAGAGAAAGCAGCCTCTGAATGACCCTCAGACAGATTTACTTTATTTGGTTATATCAACAGGCTTCACTAGACTAGGCTGTATAAAAATGAATTATAATGTCTGACTAGTTATATAAATATCAATAAACAAAAATAAACATGATGAAATAAATTCAACTTTGAGGAGTTAAGTGAAAATAAATTGTTATTTTAAATGTATTAGTTTGACTAAATCGAGTTCAATCTGTTGAACAAATTGGACCTCAAAAATGTGCTGAGGTGATATTGTGCGAAATTAATCAAAATTTGGCAGATAAAGAATAATTACAAGTTCTATGTAAAGTCCAGCAACTCTGCATTCTTAGATTGCATGTTTCCATTGAACTCTTGTGAAAAACCTTTTAATCTCCAGTTCTTGTCTCCACTTCATAGCAAACACTGAAAAAAAATGTACTTCTGTTTCTAGGATTTAACAGTGTTCTCAGTGTGCTGGAGTTGTGTGAAAGTGGATGAGAATTAATGAAACATTTTTGCCTGAATATTCTGATGCTTTTGGATAAATTTGCATATTGAGGACAGATTCCAATTAAAGAGTGGACACTTGACACCATCCCTCTGGTATTTGTCTGCATAAATGACACTTTGTAACAGAAGATAATTGAACAATGTAATTGATGAAACAGATAGCTGCAATATATCTGCGCTGCTCATGCCTCACATTTTGCTTGTACTGGTTACCAGAAGCATCTGCAATTAACTTTATTTATAAGGCAGTGTAAAAATAAAGAGTAACACACTTAATTTGCTGAAGAATTCTTTATATTTTACATAAGTATAAATAAAACACAAATCAATCAGTCAAGAGTTTTATTTGATGCAAGTGAGGCAGTTTTCATTAGATCTGGATCCAGGTATGCCATGTGCCACACCGACCAGGATGTGCTGCCTCACAGAGGCAACGATGCTGAAGCTAGTAATTATAATCCTATTTAAATTAGTCATAAATATTCTAATGAAAATAATGAACCGTATACTAACTCAAGAAATAATTAGATTTAGATTAGCACATCCCCTCGTCCTAAGTCTGTATTTACAGCAAAGTTTAAAGATATTGAGAATAATTACGCACAAGCGCTTCAAAGAAGAATTTCAGACTGATGCTGCGCCTTAATGTTACAAATTGTGTGCCAAAGAAAAATGGATCAAAAGGTTAAATAATTCAAATGATTTTCAGTTTTTCATATTTCATATTGATCACTTAGTTTATTGGTTCATAACAAAGCAGAACAGCTGTTTCTTTCCCTACTCTCCCTTCTCCATCTCCTCCTCTGGTGCAAACCTTTTCCCCGGGTGTTGTCTCTTCTCCTCGGCGTGACTTTTGTTGATGTTTTCCAGAAAGTCGAGCAGCAGACTGGCCTTACTGCAGCTGTCAGAGTCCAAATCATCACACGGACTGCTGGTGCTTAATTCCGGACTGGAGTTATCCCAAAAGCGTTTTCCTGGGTGCTGACGCTTCTCCAGCTCGGACATATCTTCCTCTCCGTCCTCAGTCCAGTCCGCTTCATCGTCCTCATCTTCGAGAAGACGCTTACCGGGATGCTGGCGCTTGCTGTGCAGCACCAGATAGCGCTTTCCCGGGTGCTGGCGCTTGGAAAGTTCGCTGAGCAGCGTAAGGGGGCTGTCGGGAATGTGTCCCGTGGTGGAGCGCTTCCCTGGATGCTGCCTCTTCTGGAACTCCATAAACGAATGAATTTTATCTTCGCGCTTGCCGGGATGCTGTCTCTTTTGCATATCCCAGAACTGCTCGTCGTCGACCGCCTCCCTTCTGCCCGGATGCTGCCGCTTCTCCAGATCCTCGAAGTACCTCTTGCCGGGATGCTGCCTTTTTGTCACCCATTCTGGTTGTGAGAAAATCCCATCTGGGCAAAAAGAGTTGAGGACATGCTTAGTATTGTTCTAATACCAACTGAGTCTATTCTAGCATAGATAAGCTGCAGCAAGAGGGATTTTGCAGTTGGTGTGCGCCGTGCGTAATTTACGCACAAGAGCATCTTCGGGTCCATATTTCCCCAGCTCTATTTCCCTCTATTTAATTAAAAATAGAGAATCCAACAACATTTTGTAATTATGCATGATTACGTTTGAGGGGGGAAACGGTAAATACAGTGAGGCTTAGGTATCAGGAAATAAAATGTAATTTAAACAAGTAAATATACATTAAAATACAACATGACAGTATGATGCTACAGAGTGAACTTTTTTTTTTGCTGAAAAATATACCCAAACCATGAGTTTCACGCACCATTTCTACCGTCTCCGTCCTGCAGGTTTTTGAGAATAGACCGTAAGAGGAGGCTCTGTGCTCTCTGTAGCATGAGGTTGTCTATGGTGGTACTTCGGTCCATCTCATCCTCAGCAGGGAGACCCTGTCCATCACACACTGCCAAGTTGCAGATCACAAAAGATGCCAGGACTAGAAGGCTTGCCGACTTCATGGCTTTTTTTCTCTCCCTCTACTAGAAAAAAATTCCACACAACGTCAAAGTTCTATTAGAAATAATGTTTAATTTATGAATTGATGCATGAATTGCATTGTTTGCTTCTGGGCTGTCAGAAACAAACAAAGCTCATTTACAAGTGCAAGACGCACAGTAAACCTGATGTATCCAGGTTTACTGGAATCTAGAAACTAGAATTCTGAAACGCGCCAGACTCACATGAAAGTATCCAAATTCTCCTCGTTCCACTCCGAGGCACCGCTGGCAGCGTTGCTAGTGTTTCTCCGCGCTTCTCGGAGCTCTTGGTGACCCTTTAGGCCAGATCCTGGAGGTATATGAGCTGACAACTTCTTCGGCTCTGCTTTTATACTTCCCGGTCACTGTCGTCACACAATCCCAGGAGTAATTTTTCAGGATCTCTCGTCCCCACTGATGTCACCAAGTCGTGCGCAACTGGGTTTGGTGAATGATCGCCCCTACAAGGACTGCTTCCCAGTTTAGCTTTTGCGAAACAAAGATAAACCTTGCACTTAGGGAGGATGGGTTATTATGGGATTATGTTTTTTAAAAGAATTGAAGTTTTTACTTATTGATTTTGCGTAATTGCATACTTTTCATTTAATCCGTTTTTTAAAAATCTAGTTTGCCTCTTTTTTTCCAGACTTTCACCTCTTCGAATATTTTTTCATCTTGAGGAATCTGAAGGTCTCCCATGGCTGCAGCGAGATGAAGACTATTTTTTTTTTTATTCCTTTTTCTTGCTGCTGCTCCTTTTTCTTAATCTAAACCTCAAAGTCAGAGAAAGCGGGGGGGGTGAGCAAGACCCATCTGGTTCTTTAGCACACAGAATTCACATTTAGTCACGATGCAGCTCTGCTGAATGCACCAGTCAGGGTCTGCAAGTTTCATTGGGTTAGTGGGAGCAGGAGGATACTGAAGCAACTAGAACAGACAGAGTGATAATGCACTGTGGAGGTTTCTATAACAGCTAAATATGCTTTACACTTTCTCTTAATTTGCTTCAAAACGCACAAAGTTTCAGAAATATATTCTGATGTGTATCATCATATTCCATATATCTTATAGAGTGGAATTAGACATGAAACTTAATGCTATTTACCACTTTAACAAAGAAAATCTAAATATATTCACTTTGCAAAATTGTGCATACCTCTTGGACTTCTCACAAAATCTTTTGTATTTTATCAGGCTTTATGTGATTAACAACCCAAAATATCAAATGATAAAATGGATTTTAAAAAATAACTTCACTGTTTACAAAAGTTCATACAAATGAAAATGTGAAGAGTGTCAATTTTGCATTCAGTCATCTTTTCTCAGCTTCCCCTGAAGAAAATGTGGTGCAACCAATACATTCAAAAGTCACAGAAATAGTAAATAAAGTCCCTTAGAGGTTTGTCAGAGAACATTAATGAACAAAAAGCACCAATAAGCTTTAAGTTAAAAAATGACATCTCAAGCTCTGAACTTCTCACATATTTTTATTCAACCCACCTGAAAGTGGAAGGAGTTTCGGCACAGCTCCAAACCTACCAAACAAACAAACTGATGGGCAAGAAAATCTGCTGAAGAACCAGATCCTCAGTCAAGGTTGACCAATCTGCTCTGAGAAACAATTAGAAAGCCATGCCTGAGTAAAGCACAAGAGTCCTGCTTACAGCCAAAATTTCAACTCTCTTGACTGAAATATATGTTCTCATTAAATGCATGTAATCTAATCTGGAGCAATATTTTTCATTAACTCAATACTTGTTTCATCAATGTTTTTGGTATTTAATTTGGAAACATTTCATCTTATGTCAAGAAATTTGTTTGCTATTTCTGTGCAGCCATCAGTTTAAGATGAAGCCTAATTGCACAGAAGCGGATGTACACACACCATTCATCTGATATGGGGGCTGATGTGACTGCACAGTGGGGCTGAAACTGAGAAATCATACGCTGCAAAGCAGCAGGAAGCTGTCAGAAATTGGGTCTGTGGGTGGTGGTTGGTGTGTGTGATGTTTTTAGTACTGAACTGGTCTTTGGTACATTCTGACTTTCTTATATACTGTTGTTGGTAAGATACACATTTGTTGATAACAGTTAATTATGTTTCTGACTGGCAGTGTGTGTCCCCCGCAATAAAATAAATTCTTCTGCTAGACTTGGCTACTTGATTGGACCACTCCAAAACCTTTTGTTGTGATCAGTAGGTGTTTGGACTTTTAGTTTCTCTTGATCATTTCTTTATTGTTTATTTCCTGACAGAATTTAAGTATATCTTTTGTTTTAGTACATTTATTCTTTATTTTTGGTGTTTTGAATTTGTCTATTTAGATTAGCTCTGCTTTCGGTTTACTCTTTGTATTAGCTTCAGATTTCTCCACTTCTGATCCAAAGTCTCTGTTTCATCTGATCTGTTTAGTTTGCTCCTTCCTCGGCCTTCTGGCCTCCTTCTCAGCACAACTGCCTTCAGTCATCTCATTCTCTTCTGTCTGAACATTCACTCAGCTACTTTCCTTTCACATCTGATTGGCCTCTCTGGTTCCTTACCACTCTCTCCTTTCCCTCAATATATTTAAAGGGGAAGTATCATGCATTTTCCAAGCACCTAGTGCACCAAGCAAGACCAAGCGTTTAGGCACCACGAATGGCTGCCTTGGAAGATTCAAGGATTCCTGAAACATGCATGAAAGAATCAAAGCATCATTGAAGGTATGTTTTTTAATCCGGAAATAACATAATAAAATGATATAAAGCTAAAAAAAGAGTATTTAATTGGACACACACCTTTTAAAATTAGCATAATGTTTTTGCGTAACTCTTGAGGATCTTTAAGATGCTTCTATACAGATTTGAGATGGCACTTTACCTTCTTCTTGACCAGAAGTGGTTGTTACTCTCCCATTCTTGCACAGACACTTTTTTTTTATTATTTATCATCAAAATTGATCTTAACTGGGGCGAGTTAGAGAAGCAGAATGTTAGATATTGTTCATGGTTCTTTTTGAACTACTGGATGGGTGGTGGACCTTCCAGAGTCTCTCAAAATGACTCCAAGAGAGGGTTCTCCATTTCATATCTTCTCCATTTGTGGATAATGGTTCTCACTGCGGTTCTCTGGAGTTCCAAAGGGTTAGAAATGGAAAAGTATCACCTTCCAGTCCAATCGTAGTAAACAGATACACCTGGTCCTGCTTTTGTTTTTTAGATTGTTTATCCAACTTCAAGTTGTCAACTTGAGTGACTTCTGTATTATTCAGATCTGACATTAAGCAGACCTGCAGCAAGAAATGTGGTAATCTCATTTAAATCAGATTTAGGAAAGTTGGCAATAATATGTTCCAGTTGGGGCAGGTTCTTTGAAATAGCTTTTCTCTTTCTTCACTTAAATTCTAATATTCAAATGTATTTATTTCTCTGAAATCCAGTGACTATTTATTCAATAGGTTGCATAAAGATAATAAAATGCAGACATCTGTAAAGGAGCAAATACTTTTTTAAAGCACTGCAATTCTTGATGTTTTATCCCAAACTTATGTAAAACTAACTCTCCATCATGCAGAGTCAGTCCACTTTGAGAATGAAGAACTTCATAGTCACACACAGTCTGGGCTGAAAATAAGTGCGAATTGAAATGACTGTGTAATTCTATAATGACTTGCTGTCAGGGTGCTGTCACATCCAATATTTCAAAGAAGTTCAGACCTGCTTGGTTGAAAACATCAGAGCCGTGGTTGAAATGATCCAGTAGCTTGTGAAACTAGTTTATGTGGCAAAGTCATGTTGACTTTTCCCTGTGAGGAAAACAGAGCAGTCTTGTATGTATGCAATTTTAAAAGAGATAAGTTTGAAAAAGAAAAGCAAGCTTACAAAGTTAGACTTAAAGAAAAGAGTTTGAATAGCACTGTGTAAAAAGTCACTTGCGTCTCTTACACTCCATAAGGAAGTAAGGAATTATTTCCTCCAACCTCTCTCTGCTTCTAGTTGAACTCCTTTGTCTCGAATGAACACACAAAGTGACAGCAGTGCAATTAAAACATATCTGATCCGTGTAGGCGTCCACCTCCTTACACCTGACATGTAAGTCACCACCCTCCTAAGAGACCAAGTGTGTAACGGCACACTCCAAGGATCCAATTAATCTCTCAAGAGAGCGCATTGTTGGGTTTTACACCGGCAAAAAAGCTAGTATGTGCCACAGCGGATGAAGGCGCTCTGGTTCTGCAGAATCTGTTCTCTCAACGTGACGTCTTTCTTTAAAAATGTAGAACAATCAAAGCAGATAGCGTGAATGCAGCAGGTGTAGCAGCAATTAGGCTTTTTCTTCATTTACCCACCATATGGCTGTGATTAAAAGACAGCCTCTTTTTATTTTATCCATTTTGAAGCATTCCACAAAAAAGAGTCTCTGAACTCCTAGCAATTGGTATTCTGGTCACCGCATGATGAGGAGGCAAAGAAATTAAGAGTGCACGCTGTGCAGTGTGAGAAAATGATAAGAACCATTAGCGCCTTGTCTGTTTATTTTATAGTGTTGAAATATATTCACAGTATGGCAAACTTTTTCATAAGAAGAAACTTTGTTTGTATCTCTGCACTGTTCAAAAGCATTTCCCGAGAAGCTGCAATAGAAGCTAATAACCTTTAGCTTGTTTAGTATCTTTAAACAGTTTATTATTTAACTAAATACATTTTATTTCGACTGTGCCAATTTGCAACAAATGTGAGTAAATCAGTAAACTTTATTTATATAGCACCTTCCACAGAGAAAATTACACTTTGCTTTGCTTTGCAAGAAAAACAAGTTAAAACAGCTTAAAAAAGACAATGTGAATTTAACTAAAAGCTTAACTAAAATGTCTTATGCTGCTTTTTAAAGGATACATGCAATGTATCATCTCAGTCCTGATTATAAGACACACAGATTCCACAGATATAGAGTAATTGACCCCAAATTTAGACAGACTCAATCATTTACATATATCTCAAAATGATCTAAGCAAATCTAATTTACAATGGCAGTTGTTAAAAAAATGCATCTGATTGCATCAAGTCACTTATTTTGCAGCAAGCATGTGGCAACAGTGGAAAGAAATAATATCTTTTTAACAGGAGAAACGTTTGCTATAACAAACTGACTTAATGGCTAAAGTTATTATTTAATGGCTTTGTCCAAGAAATACACAAAACTAAGCAGATTAGGTCTAAGGCAGTAGCAGAGTGGATGGAATGAAAGACATTGGGCTTCCTGTATTGGTGGTGGGGGGCTGGGCTAGAGACACTTAGAAACAATAACAAGGAAATTGTCAGGGGATTAGCAATAAGAGCCCTCGACTACTGTAATTGATAATCAGGTGAATGATTGATTGCATAATAAACTGCAAGCGTGTCTTCTCACAGGAGATGACCCTACCCACAGATGAGAGCTTATTCATAGGGATGGAACGGTCAGAGAGACACAAACAAGATAACAAACACTTCAGGATCACGACGTTGATGTGACATATAACTGATTTCTGAAACAACTAAAAACATCATCATGCTGGAGCTTAAATGCCTTCAGAAGATCATATTAAAGAGGGTTACAGAGGAGAGAGAGAGGAACCAAAGCTGGGTCATCTGAGTGATATACTTCTTCTAAATTTACTTTGGCAACTCTGTTTCAAAAGCACAGAACAATCATGTAGATAATGTTGTGTATTGAATATGAGATTGATTGGTTGTAGGAACATGGGACATCAACTCATGTTTTGGTTTGGAGTGGACAGCAGAACCATAGGATTTTGTCCAGGAAAGGAATACTTTGAAGACCTTCTAAGTTTGAGATGAGATCAAGTAAATAGCTTCAACATCTGGAGATATTTGAAGTAGAGCCACTGCACCTCAGCATCAAATTGTGACCATTATAGCCCCTTCAAATTTAGACTAAACGCAAACACAAATGTTAGAAGCCAGGTTTAATCATCCTGTCAATCAGTCCCAAGCAACGTTCAACTACATTTAGACACCAGTAACTGTATTTTTGAATGCTTTGTCAGTTTCGAAATTGTTCTTTTTTTTTATGTCTCTCAATGAACATTTTGCTGCAAAGTGGGATTACATCACATGTCTTTTGTCAGGTAGGTCAGAGTAACACCTGCTCTTTCTGTCTTGTGTTTTTACTTCCTGCTGAAACGAACCAGCCCCTTTCTGATCTGGCGACACTTTCAGCCTGTCGCAGTATTTCGTCAAAGGTGGTTTTAAGCTCTTTGTTTGAAAACTAGGAGGACGTTGAAAATGTTCAAAAAGACCTAAATTTATCAGGAGGAAGTGTTCTCCTTTGCCACAATCAACCTTAAATTACCTTAGGCGAAGAGAAAGTTAGGTCGCCCAAGAGCTTTTATTCTTGCTTTCCTCTCTTTTCTTGTTAGCTTTCACTCATAGCTTGTGTTCGTGGGAGTAACATCAAAAGGTGTTTGCAGACATGAAGACATTTATATGTTTTTGATGCCTTGTTTTTATCTCGGTCTTCCACTGCCCTTTGCACGAAGGCCTGATTTTATCAGTGGCAGAAAAATCTTAGAATCTGTCTTTCCTGGGTTTTACATCAAATTATTTGTTCGGTAAGAACTTTATCTTCAAATAACCTTTAGTTACAATAAATGTCCTTGCTGAATCTTAGTATTTCCATTCTATATTTCATACACCTATTTTTGTTTTTCACAGAGTCTCTCCTAGAGAAAGCTATCAGGTAAGCTTTTACTGCCAAAAACCGTTAGTGCTGTCTTCTAAAACTGGCTCAGAGATTTCCTACTAATATGTATTTTTCTCCAAAATGAAACCATTAAAGCTGCTGCTATTGCCATTGACTTCTGTTTTGTCTTTCACATAGAAAATGCTCCTTTCTTTTTGTGTCTCCGCTTTGCCTTCTCAAACCCCCCGTCAATCGTGGCAGTACTGAGCCAGGTTCTGGTTCTGCTGGAGGTTTCTTCCTGTGAAAGGGGAGGAACTGCTGGAAAATCGATGACAGTCACTTTACCATTTTTAAAGAGTACACCAACAAAATCATCATTTGTGATCCAAATGAGTCAGAAATTGTCATAAAATGAGTAAACAGCGGAGCGACCTTGAAGGAAATCACAAACTGGACCTTTGGTCACGTTGTTGGTCCTATTTTAAATCCATAATCTGTTTTCGGGTTTTTATGCCTCTCAACAGACATTTTTACCCCTGCAGCATTATTAAGGTTCATTACAGGATTCAAGCGTTCATTCAATAATTCTGCTGGAGCTGCTCTTCTCACACGCAACTTTACTGAAGAACCCAAAGTTAACCTATAATCAGGAGTTCAGAGTAAGCATTTTTTAAGTTCCCTGACCTACCTCTTGTCAGTGAACTAGTAAAATACATAGCTTAAAAATAGGTGGCTTGTGAAGTGTTCCAAAGACCATAACAAGGTCTGTGGATGTTTTTTTTGAAAGGATGTGCTCTACATGTTACGCCTTGTTTGTATTGTGTCATGCAAATCTTACAAAATCTATCAATTTATTAGAAAATATATCTCTCTAAAACACATTCACTTATTTATGTTTTGCATTATGGAGCCTCTCTGGCGACAGGAGTAGGAAGTGCTCACATGTAAAACCATTCTGAGATGCAGCGGGTCATGCATGAACTGACTCATTTGAAATCTTGGTTTTATTTACGCAGCCGCAGAGTTGGGTCAGGAAAATCAAAGCTAAAGTTCCTGACTGAAAGTTATTAGAACACCTCACGGCATAGAACACCTCATTGGAACGTGGGTAGAGGTGCCAAACTGAGAGACAAGAACTCCAACTGTGACAGCGGGTCTGTGTGAGGAACGCAGAGGAAAAAGACAGACAGGTTGACGGCAGACATGGCGACAACAAAGCGGCTCAAACAAATAAATAAACAAGCAGAATAGCCGGTCTGTGCAGATGGCATGGAAAGCGTGTCCCCTGGAAGTGACACCGTCCTGACAGGGGTCACTGCAGCAGGGAGTGAGTGACAGCTAACAGGGGATGCTGCTGGAGACGTCTGGGTGGAAGGGAGCGTGTGTGAAAGAGGAGTGCGTCGCAAGTCAGCTCCACAGATTCAGCTCGAGTGACCAGCTGCTTGTTGTCTTTGTGCTGCATGTTAATATCATGCAAAAATTCAAAGGAAAGCTTCTGAATGATGACTCACTCCAGGAGTAACGTCATGTTTATTCACCTTCCTATCTATTCACGGTTATGCATGATTTGTCTCACATAGAGGATCTGAAAGTGACCGAATATTTTAGGTATCCTAAAGTAAAGGATGTGTGTGTTATAATAAGGTCTCTGTTTAGCTTTGTTACCACTGGTTGGGTTGGGTTTCTTTTTTTTTTTGGTTTCTATTTTAAGTCATCCTCTTGTTTTTTCAGCTTTTTAAAGAACAGAACACCCAGATTAACAAAATAAAACTATATGTAAACCTTTTTCTTCTGGTATTTTATCATATCCATACCTTGATACGATAAAACATATCCACGTATGTTTTGTCACCTGGATGAAGCATTTAAACTGAACATATTTTGAATTGTAGAACACTATCCATTGTATGTTAAAAAGAAATGATTGTGTACTCGCATGAGTTTAGTTGTTATAATATAAACTCATTCAATACAGTGAAAAGAAAACATGTTTACATGTATGATTAAACTGAAGATTGATTAATCAGGCCTGGTTTTACACAGGCCAGGTTCCAGTTCCAGATCCAGTTTCAGTTCTGGATTGTCTGTTGCCATGCGGACCAGACGGGCCAGCTAACCCATGCAGTGAATCAAACGAAACATCATATCCTGACAACTCCTTCCCATCTGGTAGGAGACATTCACACCACAGCCAAACCTTCATCTTCACTCTGGACTGAACTGAACTGGATCCTTTCCTTTGTCTTCATCAATTCTCTCACTTTCACCAAGGAACTGAACTGATTAAATTCCTTGGATAAAGGAAAAAATATCTTGGATTTCATGAACTATTTTTGAATAACTTGTCTGTATAAATTGTAAATATCAATACATTTACATTTTGCACCATTTTGTTGTCAGTGTGTTTTTACAAATTGCTACTTCCTCCACCAGTGGAACCCAAGAATTTTTCTGATTTAATTTTGATTATTTACTCAATCATTCTAATACCCATATAAGTAATATATGTTACATAATTCTTCCTTCGTAATTTTCTCACTTGGAATTTCAAGTCCTTCACCAAAGTTTGGGGTTTTTGTTTTGCTCACCCTCTCTAATGCCTTATTTCCTCATTTTTCATCAGACTCAAGAATTATTTGGAGTCCCAATACATGCAAACACATGAACAGACACACCCAGCAGGAAGGAAGAAAAGGTGAATTTTGCATTATTTATTCTCAGATTTCATTTCTGTCTTTAGCTGTGTGTCTGCAGCTCTGAGAACTCCATTATCTCTCAATAAGCTGTGAAGCGCCTCTGTGTTTCTTCAGCTGGAGACCATGATTAGTGCGCTGCTACCACATGCTACAGCTCACTTATCATCGAGCTTGCTCTCTCTCTCTCTACTCCTGCCTGCTCTCGGCTCTGGAGCTCTCTATCATAGTCAGCTGGTGTCTGGGACCAGACGTAAATCATGCTAGATTGAGCTGATCTTTCTGTCTCACGCCCGACTGAAATGGTAAATGTGAGGTTTTGAATATTCTATTCTTCAAGAGTGATAAATGAGAAATATTTCAGGGGAAAAATGATTTCTTTTACACCGAGAATACCACAGGAAAGATATATATATATATATATTTTTTTGAAATATTAAACCTTTGAATAAAAGCCTTAAACTTCTACTTCTACTGTTTTTGACCCTCTACTTCCTATTTTATCTCAATTGTCGTTTGAATTTTGTGAGATTGAATTGAGATCAAACAGTTTGATGGATAAAATTACCATTTGAAATGTGATCGTTCATTGAAGGTCTTTCTGGGGATTCTTAGGACTCTCATTGTTATGATTTATTTTCAAGCCTCAAAACTTTCACTGGTAGGAAAACGTAAGCCCTAAAACGTCACAACTCTCGACTCGAAAGAAGAGAGAGTGCCCATTTTGTCAGTGTGGTTTGTAACAAAACAGCAATGTGCAAAGGTGCATCCACCCATCAGCACATACAGCAGTAGCCCAGAGTGTTGTTAAACTATCATCCATCTCCCTAATAGAACCAGAGAGACTGCAAACTGGGCCGAGTCCATTTCCAGTCCTTCATCTGCAGCATCATTCAGCATAGCTAATCTAATTGGTGGAAATGCTAGGTAGAGGCAGAGAAAGTCAAAAGTGTATTTAGCAATAAATGTAAAAACCACAACATGCAAATGTTCTCATCCTATCTATTGTTGGCTTTCATTGCACAGGATACAGCCCTTATCCTGTATTTATTGCACTGAGATAAGAAAAAAAAAACCCACATTCACAGCATTTTTTAAACATTTCTGTTGGGAGCCATGTAAGGCGATATAACTGTCAGGAAAACTGCATTGTGTGCTAGTTTTTTTTCCAATTTTAGAGCGTTTTTGCTGTTTATTAAGATATACTTATTTTCAGCAGAAACAGTCCTCTGTGGATGAGTAAAAAAAAAAATTCTATATAGTGAGAAAAAAATCCCATTCACCGCAACTTTAATGTTCAATAAATTCTTAAAGTTTTTCCTTTGCACCCATTTTTATGAGTTCTTGTTACTGGAGTCACCATCATCGCTGGCAGGAACTTGTTTGCACTTGTCTGGAGGCAGTGGTTGGGAAAAAGGCCTGAAGCCTCATTAGCATCATATGGGACGAATGATGAAGATGAGATAGATTGGTCCTGAGTCTTTGTTCTGGGTGTTCCTTTAATCTGCCTGCATCACCTTCACTCAGGGCACCCTAATAAGAAACAGTCCCTTGAAAAGTAAGATCAAATAGTATTTTTTAAGATTTCTTAAATTTTTTTTCACACCATATGCATGAATTATATAAAACAAATTATTGCCTCAAAGGATCACTGACTTCAAGTATTGCTCTCTTTGGGAAAAAATAGATACCTTTCATGCACTTCATGGAGCGCATCGAGGTTTTCAAAGGAACCAGCTTAGTGATTGAGAAGAGAGGCGAATGTGAGTAATATGTGACATATTGAAGGGTGAGATATGTTTCATAGGCAGAGCAGCTGTGGGCATGCTGGAGCTCATTGGAGGTCTTTGCAAAGGCCAGAGCAAAAATCATTTCACTAGTAACTTTAAAATGTTACAAAAACGAAGATTATTTTATGAACTTTCTGTGCAAGTCCTAACAAATAAACCAAGCGCAAAAGGATACAACAAAAAAAAGAGAAATTTTCAGGACAGAGGTTCTCAGAAGTCTAAATATTCCTACCAAAATGCCTTTTTTCGCTATAAGTGTATAAGTTAAGACCATGATGAGCTATGTTGTACTTTTCACACACAAATAGCTAAAACTTTTGATGTTTATGACTTACAGATGATGAAAACCTAAACTACAGTGTCTCAGACTCAAAATCTCAGAGAATTTGAGTATTACATAAGATCAATAAAATTTTATATTTTGGTCAGGCTTTGGAAATTTGTGTTTCAATGCTTGTCCAAACCTTTCATTAAGTCGTTTTTGATTTTATTTGGACTCATTTTATATTCCTGGAAAACAAAATCTCTCTTGATCCTCAGTTTTCTAGTAGGCAATCAAAATCTGATGATGTTTTTTTTTTATCTTGTTGTTTAACCCTAATGATTTATTTTTGTCTTGTTGATGTATTTGACCCTCAGGCTGCTGATCCAGCCGACAGACGCCAAAACTGACTCACGGAGCATCAGCAGCATCTTTCAACAGGTATTTTAGGACCTGAGCCTTCTCAGAAAGAAGAGACTACCCAGGCCCTCAAAGTCTTTCCATAAGATATGACAAGATTTTAGAGAGCCTTGACATTTTCTCTGGCAGAAAAAAGCTTCTGGTATACAACACTATGTCTTGTTTCTCAGAAATCTGAATTCCTGAGAAACAGATAGAACGCAACCAGTAGTAGAGATTCCTGCAGCTTCTTCAGTGTTGCTGTTTTCATCCATTTTGGGGTTGCCTTCAATTTCTATGAAGTCACCGTGGTCTCACTTTTTTTTTCTTTCACTATTGATAACTGCATTGATAAATGTCGCCTAATTCCTTGAAGGATACAGTTGTGGAATGCAAACAGAAGCCATTCGGATACAGAGAAAAGTTGGATGTCTTAGACTGACTTTGCAGAAATTACATTTGTCTTTTTCAAAAATGATGCGATGACTGGCTAAATGGTGTGAAATTCTTAACAAGTCAGCAATGATTAGTTTGTAACCAGGGTGATTAGCAATTCATCCAGAATCCCAGTCAGCTGATAAAGTGTCGTCCCTTTTTAGATCTTGATTGTGAGACGTTAATTGAAAACGTGGTGGGAAAAAAATTCTGGAATCCTTGAAAGAGATGAAACAATAGATCTCCTCCGAAAGTATTCAAGTTTACTTTTGCAACTTTGCTCACCGTCTTGATGTTTTCAAACTTAATCCAACATGATATCAAGATGTTTCTCTCTGTGAGAAGTTTCTTATTTACCTTTAGGTTTACATCATTGCTCTCTATCAAACACGGAGCTGTTATTTTAACATTCAACAGGAGATGCAAGTTTGCAAACCATGTTGCAACAGTCTCCAGATATGATGACATTTGTGTTGAGACAGATGCAATGTTAATAGAAATAGTTGTAAAGTGGAATTAGCATCATCCTTGTTTGTGTGTATCTGAAGCTTAATTAAATCCCCAGTAATCTGACATTCGCTTGACTAAAATATTATTTATTTGTGTTAAATCCCTCGATCCGTCTTTTTGTGTGTGATGGAGATCATTGAATGTGAAGAAAAAGCTTCACCCTTCAGGCTCTTTTCAAACTGCCTGTTTTTATAGGTAGACAAACAGAACGGTTTGTGAACTTTCACTTCATTTCAAGGTAGATGGTTCACCTGGCAGAAAGAAGGATCACAAGCACTTTTTAAATTAGCTTTTTGCCTTTCTTTCATGTCATCCAAAAGGGGCCAAACAAACAATTTAGTGGCTGAAAGCATTTTTTTTTCAAATTCTTTTCCCCTTTTTCATATTTCTTGCCTCTGTATGAACTTCTGTGCTACTGTGCTTGTGCCCTCACAGTCTTTGCTACGCTTTAAATCCAGCAAGTAGTTTTTCTCTTTTTAAGCAAGGCCACGATCTTGTCTTATGTACCTTCATGCTTGTTTTTGTGGCTGTTTTGAGCTCCAAGTGAGAAGCCAGATTTCGAGGAACGAGGCTAACTAAGATATTTACGTCCACAGCGGTGATCAATGAGAAACGCAGGGGAGCTGTTTTTCTGGATGAGCCACACATAGACCCTCAACCTGATGTCAGGCGAGCAGCAATCCTCAACTTAAGCTCCCTAGGAGTAGGTTAAAAAAAGACACATCCAGATTTACTCCACATTAGAGGCTGAACCGGCTTAGACCACCTGATGGGAGGCAAAGAAAAGACTCAAAGCATCAAGAATGAAGGTTATTTTAGGTCCAAATCCTAATGCAAATCATGTCAATAAAGTTTCCCTTTGCAAAATGACTTAATATCTCAGCTTAATGCATGAAAACTCACATATTGAATACATCTTGAAGAACGACATCAGACAGATCATTGCAACAACAGGTGGTGATCCATTCCCAGGAGACAGCAGATGGGTTCTGCTCCGTCAATTGTGTTGAGGTTTGAAACAATTCTTCAATTCTTTAGATCATCATTGCTAACAGCATTTCTATCCTTTACATTAGGCTAACCCTATTGTTCTTCAGTTCCCTTTTAGCTTAAGAGTTTTTGTTTAGTTGAAACGACAGCTGCCATTTCCCAACGCTGCTGCCATTCCCTCTGAATTTGAGCAGCATTGTGTCAATCACACATCTGACTGGTCTCTTAGGAAGCCAATACAGAGCAAAGAGCCTGACGAACAGGGTTTAATGCTTCACCAACCTAATTTCCAAAGGTATAGATGAAGATGTACTGTCTGTTTGCACAGGTCAGAGAGTTTCTAAAGGTCAGAATGCAAAAAAAAGTAGATTTAGGTAGCAGATAATTCCTTGTTGAGATCGAACTCCTGTCAGAGCTCTGATGAATGCAGATGGAGGTGTGCAGCTTTGAAAGTCAGACCCTGACGAGATTACTTTAAAAGTACTAGCTTTTAAATCTGAATCCAATTTTACAGAAGTGAAGAATTTAATTTAAAAAAGGCTTAGTTCTCCATCCTGTTTCTTTTGTGGGTTATATTGTGGAGCCTGGCTGGAGGTAAAAGGAAGCTCCAAACCTTTTAGCTCTTTTTACTGCCTTTTAATAAAAAGTTGTTTGGTCTTCTAAGTTTTAAAGGTCTAAATCTTAAAACTTTAGGAGATTTTGATACATTTCTATCCAGTCATGTGGAGATTTCTTGAGACTTATGTGTTATCCCTTGCACAGGTAATTTATAAAAATATTAACTTGATTTTTATCCATTTATTTATTTACTTGAGCAAGGCAAGTCAAAAATATTACATTAAGACCCTTTAGCATTTTAGTATGTAACATTTAAAATGAATAATACAAGAAATCTGCTCAAATCTGAGTTAAGTTAAGAAGTTAACTTCTAGAAAGAAACTTTTTCAAGTCAAAGAAGGAAAGCTCTAATTAAGAAAGAAAAAAAAGCATACAAGATCCTGAGCAGTTGGTAATGATATGAATGTGCATGTACTATAAGTATCACTAGCTCTTCAGTAACTATAAGGATTTCCCTCATTCCTTATGATCCTTTTTGCCGTAACACAACATAAAATAAATCTTATCAGGAGTTACAGAAATTCAACAACATGGACAATAGAGAGCAAAGATCTCAATTTATAGCAACATCATGGTAAAACAAAGGTGTAATAAAATGAAAAATGAAGCTGATCTGCCAACTGGTTTACAAGGAAATAAGCATCTGAATTTAGTGTTTTATTCATAAAGTCAACATCTTGGAGAATTCAAGCTGTTGTTTAAGCTTTAATATTATTTCTCATGACTGAAAATCACTTTAGCCTGACAGGTCACACCTACGATTATGTGTTTTTCACAAAAAGCAATGTCAACATCCTCATGTAGTACGTTTCATTCTGACATTTCCACTCTCTTAACACAACAAAATAAAGTCAATCATGAGCATATTCATGATTTTCTATGGACTGTGTCTGGTCATGATGACAGCGAAATGGAGTTTCTTTGTATGCAGAAAAAAAGATGAGCTCCTCTGTTTGTTCGAGATAGGAAGTTTAACAAAGGTTGGACAGATGGCTCCTGAAGACTTGCGAGTCAAGTGATTTACCAAATCACTTTACTTTTGTTTCTCATGACTTACCATTGAGCTGTGCAGCAAGAAAACAGATTTTGCTAACAGACTACTTAAAAGGTAACATAATAGAGTGGTGATTCGTTATTGTTTGGTATGTGTAGGTGTGTGTGCAGCTTATTAGTGCAGGGGAACACACACTGTGGTGCTGCAGATGGTGGAAAGTTAAATAATTTTATTTTTGTTTCATAAAACAGACTTTGAAAAACTGAATCAATTTTCTCACAATTCTGATTGTATGAAACTTTGCAAAAGTTGCTCTGACTGAAGATGTTAAAAAAATTCCAAGATGGGGCACAGAGTTTCACACATGCAGTCCAAAGTCCTGTTTTTGAAAAATATTAGTGGAAATAAAGTTAAAAAAAGCCATAATTTTAAATAAATGAATATCTTTTACAACTAAGTTAAAGACACGCTTGTCCAGTCTGTTTTATGTACTTAATCTTGTACCTTTAGATTTATTTCTATTTTTTGGTTTTTCATTTTTTGTTTTACCTGTTTTTTTATTTTTATAATTTTCTTTTAGTTTTCATTTTCTTGTAATTGTTCAACACTTTGGAAAATACTTTATAAATCACATTATTATCTTATTAAAGAAACAGCAAATGATAAAATAAAACATACAATAGATTTTATTTTTATTTTATAATGTCAGTGTCAATATATATAAAGATATAAGACACTACATGCTCTTTATATAATATTTATTTAGATATATTGTCAGATCACCTAAGAACATTTTTTACTTCTTTTTAAAGACAATTATTTGATTTTAATGTCCTCCCCTTTCCCTTCTGTGAACCTTAAATGTTTATTTTTTTAGGTGGTGGCATTTTGTCTCTAGTAAAAGGTTTTATTTTTAAACTTTCGTACCCATTTTCAATAGCAATTCTATAGATTGTGGAGGGAGTTGTGGCCAACAGATGAATTCTGCAGTCTGTCTTATTCTGGGTCTTTTTTAAGAGATGATTGCTCTGTAATCAGTTCTTTCAGCATGACCTCACTGATATTGATTCTTCATCTGCTGTAAAAACTTTGACGGACTTTTGTTTGGAGCCGTTGGAGTAGAGAAGAGTTCAAATTTCACAGGTTGGTGTCAGTTTGATATATTTCTAAAAATGAGAAATCTTTTAAAGCAAAAAAAGTAAAAAAAATGCCATTACCTATAACTGATGGATCTTAAATTGCTTCAGTGTTTGAAGGGATCACATGAACATTTTGAAAATTGTACATTGTGTCATTGCTGGTAAAATTCCTGTGGTGTTTGCTGCTGTAGGAGTGGGGGAAGGTCCAGATTATTTGCTGCTCTGTGACCAGTCCCTTGCTCCATCTCCTGCCCCCTCGGCCTCTTGTCTCAGCTCTCTATCAGACACCCCGTCAACGTCCTGCTGCGCTGCCATCCTGCCAACAGATGCCTGCCTGCTGCCACTGCGATGGAGCTGAGAAACAAAGAGGCTGACACTCAGGGTGACTCACCAGCTCCAAAGAGGTTCTTGAAAATCACCCTTAACCCCTGAAACTACACCGGATTCGTCAAACCTACATGCCATATAAGATGGGTCTGCGTGGATGCAGACCAGTTACAACTTCATTTATTCACCATTCAGAGATATTCAAATGACCTGAGCTGTGTGTGTTGATACACTCCCCTAGATACTTTGAGTGTAGACATCACTACCAGACTGGTCCATCGTCATTGAGGATGATGAAGAATCATTCACAGTTACCTCTGAGCCCACATGTAGTTGCCTCTGCAACAGAAACATTTTACCTCATTGCAAGACCCTCAACTATAAGAATAAACTTTTTGATTCCAGGGAGTTTCTTGGATTATGTTGATCTTCTATAAAGTTGATTTAATCATTGATGTGCTGATTATTCTTAAACAGCCACGGTGTATAAGAATGTTTAATAAGCATCAAAAAAATTAATTGATGATGAGTGCATATGAATTTCTAGATGTTTTTTTGTTTTCTTTTAATTGAAAACCATCAATGTTCTCAGTTTCAAGCATCACAAACCTCTTTGGCTGAAATATCTCTTCCTAAACTCTTTAGAAAACCTTTTTCTTGGCATCAAATACAAAATGTACCCATAGTTTCTAAAGAAACACTTTATATTTAGTTTGTTAATGTATTTTCACCTAAAATTGACAAACAAAAAACATTGTTTATCTTGCATTAGAACTTACAAGCCTCTGTGGAAGTCTGAGAAAAATATACATAACATTTTAAATAAATATGTAGAAGTCGAGTCCTGGACTGCTGCGAGTTTACAGCAAAAACGATGCTGTGATCTGCAGCTCAGTTTCCTTTTTCTGTGTTTGAAGAAGGTTTCCCTCCATAATACATGGGCAGTAATTGAGGGTTCAGAAACTACTCATTAGCAGGGTTCCCTGGCAGCAACTGCCACCTACGTATTACCTTATATTGACTATAGAGGAAAGAGAAAAGCTGCACGGCAGCTTGTATTGTTCGGACGCGGCAGTATGACATCTGCAGGAGACAACAGAATAGCATTGGTTGTTGTTATGTATGAACGCTGTGTGTTGTGTGCAGTGCTGTGGGCTGTAATGGAGAGGAAGGGGCATTAGGCACACTCATCTCTGAGGCAGCAGGAACTTGCAGCAGAACTCCACAGAGCCCTCTCCATCTGTAATCAGCAAAGTGAGAAGGGAGTCACACCTTTTATTCCTCCATACAAACAATCCTTGTTTCTTTGCTGCCTGTCTTCTTCTTCCATCTTTGGTTGTCTTGTCTTTCTTTAATGACACCTTACTTTTTCATGCCAAGAAATATTCATTTTAAGGTTTGAGGCTTTGTATCACATGTGTTATCCAGTCGTTCACTCCCTCGTGCAAGGTACTCCCAAGTTAAACATTTTGTATGCGTCTTGTCTGCTGTGTTGATACCTGCTCCCTGTCCATACCTGTCCCCTCCACTGGTCTCAGTTGGTTTTGCTGTATTAGAGATTTCACCTGCTGTGCCTGCGGTCTCTCCCCAGCCCCATTAAGAAGCCAGTTCATGAATAAATGAATAAAAGGGAAAATTATTATGTGGATGCTCATTATATTACCCTGCAGGGTATGTGTGTAGCTCAAGGAGGCTCAAATTACCTGAAATGTACCAAAACATGCTCTGATATTTACTAGTCAAAGCAGCATCTCAAGCCCAAATGGTAATTAACTCTAGTAAGTAATTATAAGATGGACTGAGCATTTTCAGTTCGTCTTACTTCTGAATGCTATTTCTTACCTTGGAGTGATTATGAAGCAAAACTGACATGTTCAGCTCCCACAATGTTTCCCAGAATGCGACACTTATCCTGATTTATACCCTAGTGCACAAAGTGTAATTTAAATAAAGAAAAACATCTTTACATGAATTACATATCAGATGTTTTAACCACAATGTTGTATGAAAATTACCTTACTTTTTTCCATCTTCTCTTGCCTTTGTTGAAAGAGTATGATTATACAATACATTACAATTTATAAACTGCTGCATTGTTAGAAAATTGATGGATGGATGTTCTTCTATTAGGTATTATTAAACCACCTGGAAATGTAATAAAGCTCTTAAGTAGCACCAGATATGAAGCTCCAGTCCTTTACATGGGTTTGTTTTTCCACTTCAGAGGGTAGCCAGGCCCAAGCAACAAACTTTGGTCCCTTTCCGCTAAAGTACTTTTTTAACTTTGCCAATCAGTGACTAGTGGTTGTTAGTTTTGTCTGGCGTTATATTTGAGTACCTAAAACACATCTGTTTGATTAGCTGAACTTTTATTGAGCCAAGGAGCCCATCGACTGCAATTTAAATGATCTTCTAAATCATTCATTTAGTTTACTTCTGTTCTCTGCATATTTCAGTTTATTCTCTTTGGTCAGTATTTATCTTTTCCCTTTGGCTTGCAAACTTCATCCAGTTTAGTTCCCTTGTGTTAATTACTCTCTTCCCTTTAGTAGATAAGCTCCCTGGTTTTGTAGTTCTTTTCTGGTTCTTCCCATTACTCTGCTGTTTGTTCTGTGAGCTTCCCTGTAAATCTCCTGGTTTGTTTATCATTATATTTGCAGTTCTGCTTCATTCATTGTGGATCAGGATTTAGGACCAATTTACATTTTGGTTCATCTCATTCATCCAGAGGTTTTCTCCGTCCATTTTGTGTTTTAGAGTTATTATAAAATTATAAAAATAATATAAAGGTGGAATTCTCACACTCTCTTCATCTCCTGTAACCTCAAAATATTCTAGTTTTGTCCGCTACACCAAGGAAGTTCAGGCTTATTCTACTTACTTGAAAGGACACTTTAAACTCCAGCTAATCTTGTCAAATCCCCTCATCTTTACAGTTTTACATCTCTGTCTTGGCTTTATCATAAAGGCACAGTCTGAAATAGCAAAATTAGTGTTTTAGTCAGAATGCATACTTCTCCAATAGGCGCAGCTCATGAGGAAGAAGAGGAAGTGCCCAATCAGCAAAATGCTGAATCTACTCCATGGTGATGGATGGATCCAGCTGGATACCATTATTATTGTGGTGTTCTCTTGCAAGTTACAGTAAAAGTTTTTAATTAAATGTTTTCTAACATTTTAGCACCATGGTCAAATTTTGGTGTACAGGTGTTGCACATGTCTAATTGATGCCCCCTTCCTGTTTTGATCTAATGACGAAATGACCAAACTCATAATCAGTTTCCTTCGAAGTATGTGCTGTAAAAGTATAAAACTGACTATAAAAAGCCATGCACTGAACAGAAAAAGCAAACATTTTCTTCCTTTTGGAGTGAGCCACTCTTTCTATTTCTAATTAGGCACTGCTGAGATCGGTGGGTGTTGTAATGCTGTCTTTGGGAAGGTCAGAGCTGTCGTATGAGCGCTAACTACCCTGAGTGCAAACATCATTGGATGTATTGGAAGTCTGTATATTAGTTGTGTTTGTTTGTAACTGGAGGATCACCTCAAAAATGCCACCTGACATTATTAGGGGATGTAAAAGCCCCAGATTGTGTCTTAACCACCAGGCTGAATATGTATGAAGTTTCATAGACAGGAGTCACAATGCATCCCATGTATTAGTGCATGTGTTAGTTCTTTCCACGTATCATTATGCTCTTACTGGATTAAAAACTCAGCACAGAATTTAATAAGACAAAACGAGGCTGCAGCAACATTGTGCTAATATGTCGTATTAGCACAATGTAAAGAGAAGGAAATTTGCTTGTGGTATTACTCATTGTGATGCATTTGTTATTCAATAGTTTTAGCAGACAATCTAAGCTACAAGCTCATGCTTGCTTGATTTTCCTCACTAAAAAGTTCTCACCTGCTGTTTTTCATCATTAATAATGAAAAACAACAACAAAAGCAAAACTTTCAAATGCCAAAGTCAGTGATATTTGTGTAATTTTCAGCTTTTGGATAAAACTGTATTAAAGGATTACCTTCAGGCAAGCTGTGTTATGTGCCATAACACAGCTTTGTGTCACTCCTGCTAATGTAACAATTTGTTGTTTACGTCACAGGTTTTATTTGAAGCCAATACAATCTGCAATGTAGCAGCTGGTTCATAGGTGCGCTTGTTACAACATCTAAAATTAAATGCAATCAAAAGACTTTGCAGAGAGAACCAAGTACGTGCAAATCTACACCAATTTACCCTGATTTAAATCCTAACCACAAAAAACAGCTTAATCCTCTAAGATGGCTGTCACAATCTCACTCTGAATACGGTGAGTGTTGCCCAAAATCAACAAATGCCCACATTATCCTGGTCTGACATAATTAGTTAACATTTTGACTTTATCAACATAACAAAAATAGCAAAACACACCCATGTAAGTCCAAATTTGCCTAGAAAAATCTCACTTCAAATAAAATTACGTGGCTCAGTCCAGTCAGAGAACAGAGTGATTTGAAATGATAGGTGAGCAACATAAGCTCAAACACTCATGTATTACAATCAATGTCAACCTTGAAGCAAATAAGCTACAGCAGCACAAGACCAAACTTCTAGTGTTTCGAACAAATCAGAATATTTTCTCATTCTCATGCCCACACATCTCCCTTGAACTAACATGTTTTTCTTAATGACTGAAAATTAGTAGTTTGATCTTAAGTACACATTTATGTATGCTTTTTCTTTCAAAGTTTAATTTTGTTCTTTGTAAACATGACAGCTTGCACAAGGTATTTATTGACTGTACATTGGCAACAGTGAGAATGTCACTGCTTTGAATCATCAATTAGGATTGACACACAAATTCCTTCTGTTGCTGTAAAGCTTCATTGCTCGAAATTTGATCTGCTTCAATCTACTTCTCTTTCAAACATATATTAGCAATTCTTTGTTGTTGTTTTTGCTCCGCAGGGTTAAAGGCCAAATGAGCAAACCCACCCATCCAAAGAGAAAAGCCATTCAAATATAATAACAATAACCATTAAAAGTTTGTAATATTCTTTTGCCTTACTCCATTTCAACGTTCTTACTAAAGAGGTGTCATTACTAGAAAATCCTTTCCATGTCGTTAAGCTTTAGATTTGGTTCAATTCAAACATGACTTATTCACCATTAAGTAATTTCACTCCTTTCCTTAATGAGAAGAACAAGAACTTTGATTCTCATATTACACAATGTTTAAATGTTTTGTTTACGGCGTTTATTATGACCATGTTACTTACTAAACCGAGATTACAGCTGAAGGCAGTTGATATTTTAACCACATTTGAATCAGTCAGTTTAGTTTTTAAGCAACTACACTGATGGGGTGTTTTGGAAAATGTTTTTTTAGAGCAATAAAGTGATTGACTGATGTGTGGTGGTCAAGCTGTGGTTGCTATCGATCTCTGTATCCCATGTGGAGTTCACAGATCCCATATCATCCCCACTGACCACAGCGCTGGCCAGTGTTTTCCATCTGAATGCAAATCCTATGCAAGAAATGGCAATTATTTGTATTAGCATGCTGATCACTGTGAGGGTGCAGGAACACTGAGGAGGAGGCAGAGGGGTCCTGACCTTATCAAGGACTGAGCGATAGCTGGCATGATTAGAATATGGAATCAGGTTTTTTTTTTCTTCTGCGTTTTCTTAAGGATGGTTATTTCTTCTCGCACTTGAAAATCAGACAATATTTTAAAATAAATAGGATTTAACCTCTGAGGATTTGACTATCCCCAATAGCCTCTTGATAAGAGCTGTGGACACTGACATTTCATTTTGTTTCTGAAGTTAATATGCAGGGAGTCTGCCTTGCAAAAGTTGTGATATCTACTGAACTTTTTCATGTCTTACTTTACAATTGCAAACTTTTTGACAAACCAATACAAAGTAGTGATTTATTGTGATATGAAACACACAAAACTTGGCAGGAAAGAAGATCATGTCAGTTTTAATTTATTTGTAATATAATTTTATCCCTGAATGAAACTTGAACTATTTAATTTATGGAAATGTATTACAGTTGTTGATTAAAGTTGTGTGCTCAATCTAAAGAATTATTCTCCTTACAGAAGTTTCACAAGATAAAAATCAACCCACACAAACTACTCAGTTTAGTTTTAACCTAGCTTAAGGTGGGTGTCACATAACCTTTCCAGTCAATGTTTGCACTGTTGATGCACATCAGCAACAGTTTATCACGAGAAAAGGAGTGACTAATAATATTGGAAGGTCGAATGAGGGAATATCTTCCTCCAGGAGATGTATATTATGATAAAAGAAGAAGATGCAGCCCCTCAGTCCCCAGGCTTTCCCATCTTTACCCCCCAGCTGTGCCCTCAGCAGTGTGGGGATCGATCTCTGCCTGCCCGGCTCGACTCCCACATTCCGGCCTCTTCATTAGGCCCAGCCTGTGATAGAGGAGGCTCTAATTGACAAGGGCCACTGAGAGCCAGCATCCTCATCTGCCAGTCTCTCAGAAAAGGGGTCACCAGGCATCAGCCGCTCAAACTAATCTTACCCATTATGCTCTGCTCTACCGTGGAAGCAGGAAAAACAGCCTGCCTGCCGCTGCCGCATATCATACATTTCGGTAGGCCTCCATTTGTGTGAAACTGTTCACTAGCGTCGCTCTTGTTATTTGGCTAATGGTGGCACGTTAGATCATATAGAAACACAGAACACATTTTAGCCATTTAGGATGTTCAGTGACAACGTCTCCTTTGAGTACATCTAATGTTTTCTTTTTGTTCCACACGGTATTTTTCCATTAGTCCAGCTTTTTATTCACCTCATAATTTGTGAAAAACAACTCTGACAGTGATTAAGAGTTTGTCTCTACCTGTTTGGTATCTAATTACTCATCATATCAGTTCACCTCTGAAGACATGGTGCACTCATTTTCATTCACAGGCCCTGTGGGGATTTATACCATTCACACGTCCAATTTCAACCTGTAATTGAAGTGATTGAACATTTAATTTAAGATGCAAAGCAATCTGAAGCACGGCAATGATCATTTGCAGCATGAGTAACATTTTTGATGACCTATGAGAAATACCTGCTTCTCACGGTGGAGTGAGAGCTCTTACTGCGACCATGCAGAGACTGAGAGTTCTTTGGAAAAAGAAATAAAAATAGATATGGCCTTTGCAGTAACACAACATTCACACACAAACAGAGTAAAAGCAGATCATGCTCTGGTTGAGCTGTAAAACCGAAGTAGCTGTCTGGTGGGAAGTGTTGAGAGAAATTGTTTCACATCAACTCAGTAAAAGCATTGAATCTTGTGCCGGGTTTCAATTATAACCCCTTTTTTATGTGTATATCACCAATGCCAGGTTGGATTTCTTTTCTCTTCAACTACTTCAATTCAACAAGGCGTAGAAAACCAAGAAGGTTTTCTACGCCTTTTTTTATTGATTTGACAGCATTATGCAGCTGTTGCATAATTGTCTGCTAGACATCTAGTAAGTTGCAAACCTCTTGTTCCTTCACATCCCAAAAGTGGCGACATAGAGTGAGCTCTTTTTCATGCTCAAGAAACTAGTTTGACATTATTTGATTTCTGAAACATTCTGCATTTTCCAGCTCGAAGTAGGCTTCAAAGATGGGTACACTACCCAGCTAGGTTGTTGAGATTAGACAATGTGTTTTCTAAACACTAATTGGAACAGGCAATATTGTTCCAATTGGCCATTATCCCATCTTGGTGAACTTTTGCAAATGGTAGCTTCAGTTTCCTGTTCTTTACTGACTGGAATGGTGATTATCTGTTGTAGTCCATTTGTTTCAAGGGTCAACATTTATTTCATGTTCAGTTTGTAGTTTTCATAACGAGTGGTTATTTGAGCTATAGTCACAAACACCTCAAACCAGCCTGTTCTGATTTCTTACTTTCATCTACACACTCTGTGTGCAGCGTCTATCCAAAGTCAACAGTTTCAGTTTGTCCTTAATGAGAAGAACTTTTTGGTTTCTCTCTGCAGTAGGGCAGTTTACTTCTTCCAACTAACCCCGTTCTCTCCTTCCCCCATATTCTGCTTTCACGCTGGTCTACAGTCTTGTCATTTCTTGAATTGATCACTGAATTCAACTGATAGTGTCATAACTAAAACTTCCTCATTTTGTCACATTGCCCCAATTTTACTATGTATTCACTGGCTTCTGGTCACGTGCCAAATTCTATTTAAAATACTGCCTGTACCTTCAAACCTAACCATAACATTTCTCCTGCCTGTCTCTCCGATCTCCTGCACATCACCACTCATTCGCGTTCTATCTGGTCTTCCTCTTCTATCCATTGCGCTGTTTGCTCTGTCCGCCTCAGCAATGTAAGGAGCAGAGCCGAACTCCACTCCCCATCTCTGGAATGCTCTACCTCGAGATATCAGATATTTGCTCTCTTCTTGTTTTCAAATCAGAACTCAAAACGCATTTATTTTTAGTGTATTTTTCTAAAATGTCGTTGGGTGTGTTTAAAGGCACTAACAAACAAGATGTATTATTATTCTTATCGTTATCATTATTTTTTACAGTCACTGCTCACTGGATATTTTCTTTTATTTAAGCCATTCTCTGTAAACCAGAGATGATTTTGGAAGTAAATCCCTGTAGATCAGCAGACATACTCAGACCAGCCCGTCTGGCCCCAATAACCACAACACGCTTAAAGTCACCTAAATCTCCTCTCATCTCTATTCTGTTGCTCAGTTTGAATTTGAGCTAACCATGTAAACTATGCCAACCTGCCTAAATTCATTGTTTTTCTGTTGTATGATTCGGTGATAGGGATTCAGATTTAATTCTCTCTCAATAACATGCTATAGAGACTTTAAAATACTCTAACAGCTGGAATAAGTCTCAAGACTCGTGATGGTTCCTATAGTGGGGTTCATTTATATGTGCATATATTATATATGTGTATAATGGAAATTTACATGGTTTTAATTTGAATAAAAAGTGGGTGATTGTGTGGTTTGTTTAGTCAAAACTACATATATCAGTGGCAAATGCATGTAACCTTTGCTGATAAGTTCTCTCACGAGCATATTTAATAACACATATATTGCAATCTCAAACTATACATGTATATCCTTGTTTCCCATCCAGATAGTTCTGAAGTAATTTGTCTTTAAGTGTTTTTTTCTACTTCTCATCCATTACCCCTCTGTCTTGTGGCACAGTTGTGACTCTATTATGTTTTCACTTTACTTCTTCCTATTAGAAAACCTCTTTAAAAGTTGTTGTGTCTTTTTCCATTTTACTTCTTTACTTGTCTTTTATGCCTTTATTTAATTACCATTTAATCGACCCTCTTTTTGACAACACCACTGAAAAAACTCTTTATCTCAACTTTTCATTTACAAAAATGAAAAGAAGGTAAACCTGCCGTGGTTGGGTTTGAGCCGACACTGACCCCTAATAGTTTTCTTTGGATATGGGTCTATCACAAGCATTTGTTAAACCAGTTGTTAATGAAGTTGGTTTGGAAATACACACTTATTTGGAATTTGATGAAGATATAAATGTTGTTCTTGAATTTTATTTTTAACATTTATGAGTTTTAACTCAAATTAAACCAATATCTTTTCAAACTGTGTTTGAACATGAATGTGAGCATTATGTCTCCTTTTTTGGCCTCCTCTTGTCTTTGAGGATCACTTTTTAAAAATGGTATTATTCCCACTCCTTTTACTCTTATTTTCTGATCCAAGTTTTTTTTTCACTCTAGAAATAAATGTACAGGTTTTGGAAAGAACAGCCTGGAGCTTCTCCCTTGCATATCCCAGGTAACGCTGCCATCTAGTGGACAAAATAGAGTACAAGCAAGTCAATGAAGGGCATCATCGAGATTAAATGGATAATCCAGCAGAAAACAATGGCAATTATAGAAAAATGAATGAGCAGTTTATCAAACAATAGCAGACTTTGAAAAAATAAAGAAACTGACCTACGATATCTTAAAGATGTACTGTATGAATGTATTTTAGCTTCTTGTTATGAAAGAGTAAGGGAATGTGTTACAGTATTGCAATAACCAAAATAGATCATTTTTATTGGTTTATGATTGAAACTCCCATTGAAGGTTTTGAAGGTAAGATCACAAAAAGAAATTTCAGCAGGGAGATGTAGTTTCCATAGTTACAAGAGCTCTGAGATGGCAACCTCACATTTATTACCCAGCGTTGTAATATTTCTCCTCATGTTATCCGCCACCCTAGTGAGATGTGAGGTATTGCAGACCTGTTAAAAGCTTGACTGGTTAGCTGCTGGTTAGGAAAGAACTGCAGTTAGAGCAGGTTTACATTCTCACCATTTAGTCTTTACTAAAGCCTTTTGAATTGCACTATTTTCAACGGGCCTTTTAAATATAACCTGCAACAAAGTATAACTGCTTCAGAAGTAGTCAGGATAGCCATTCATCCCATTTCCAACAAACAATGAATGGGGAGTTCTGTTTTTATAACCAGTGCTTTATATAGAAGAATGAGAGACAGCTGTGTTTCCTAAAATGTCTGGGATGCCAGTGTTTTTTACTTCACTCTCTGGATCTTACACTACTTGAATAACTGGCATCAGTGTGAAGATTATGCCTGGTGCAGTTATGTGAAGCTTTGCAGCTTATAACAGTGAGTAGTACACATTTGTTTTGTTTATATTTTTCTTCTGTATTTGTATTTTTTTTTATTAAAATACGCAGTTCTATTCATTAGTTATTTAATAAAATAAAGTATTAAAAAAGTATTATTGAACTGATTTTCTACCCACAAAAACTAAAAAAAACTGGATGAAACAAATTGTTCTCTGATATAAACTTCTGATTCTAGACGGGATCGGTTCCCGTTTCTCATTTTTCAGTTTGTAAAACTATAAATATAACTCAAAATACATGGTTACTATTACAGCACCATGGATTGCATTAAGATCCTCCGCAGAAATTATACTTTACTGTCAGCAATGTACAGTACGGCAATATTTTTCTGTTGACATTTCCGTAGATAAAATCATTAGCAGTGTGCCATGAACAACACATTTATAAGAAATAAATTCTTCAAATCTATCGTATAAAGAAGCTGAATACATTCGTTTACCTTTTGATAATATGTATTAAAATAAATGAACTTTTCGGTCATCGTCTAAGTTATTTATTGAGATGTAGAGGTAAACCTGGAAGCTAGTCTGTCTGTTGTCTAACGGCAGATGTAGGTCTCTGTTTTAAAAAGTGCTGAGTAAGTCATCATCTCAACATACAATCTTTGGTTACGCCTTACGCCTCTACGTCAGATCTAGTTTTTAGGGAGGGAGGGCGGCCGGTGGTTTGTACGGCTCTCAGCGGAGGGGTGTAGCTTGCTTAACGTTTGTCAGTTCCGACAGTTCATCACTCATGGTAAGTGTTTCTTATTTCTTCTGTAGAGTGTTTCTGTTTATTTCAGGAGGCTGCTCTTACCGCCAGTTTGTGCATGTTTGTGATGCCTGTTGAGCCTCTGACTGTCAGAGTATCGCTGTTGATAATTTACCGAATTAGCAGCTTTGTGCGATGACACTAACGGGACTGTCAACCTGAGTCCTCTAAACTGAATATTAGAAACTGCTGTCGAAAACGCACTTGACTTGAACTGAACTGATATTTTACACTTTTATTTTCCTGAATGTTTTCACTAAACACACTAAGTACCGTCTTCTATAATTTTATTTCTATAGAACAGAAAGTACTTTTGCGTTACTCAACCGTGAATTTTGGACTTATCTTTCTTTCGTAACGGTCATGTTCTGTCATAACAGTACCTGTATTTATAGTTAAAGAAAAATTATTTATATCCTCCTCTCTCTCTTTCTGATTTATATATATATTATATAGTGTAATTTTGTAAGATATATAGAAATTATATATATATATTCAAAATTATATTTGTTTATATTTTATTATTTTTATGATACATTTCCTAAGAAATTTATCATAAAACTAGTTGTTCAAGGTATTGTGGAGCAACTAGATTATTAAAAAAATCCTTCCACAGGTTAGAGCAGGATAATGCTGGAATCCGATGAACCTGCAGCCTCATTGTATCTGAAGGCTGTTTCTTTTTTCTTTTTTTCCTATAGCTTTTCATTGTCATTGTCGAAGAAAAACAGATATGCACACTAAAAACAGGGAAGCAGTCAGGAAGGCAGATGTCGAGGAAAAAGGGGAGCTCATCTCCCCTTTTTCTCATGCTGGTGGTTGAAGGCAGATTCACCAAATGTGGAAGCTTGCCACCTCCTCTGCAATGACTGAAATCTACTCCTGCTGTATTAGATTGGATTGAAGGTTGGTTTTCACCCTCTCACTCCACTCATACATTCTGATAACTGTTTCCATCTGTGCAGAGATTTAGCGGCCTGGAAGAGTCTAACATGACATGATGCATCCTCGTATCTGTTTGGCTGTTTCTGCTAAGTGGCTGAGAGCTTGGCTGCCCCTTCAGGGCACTGCTAACACAACTCAGCTATTCACGTCTCACTCGGATGGTCAGACCACCATGATGACGCTGCCCCTCCCCGCCTCCTCCTGTTCCTGCTGCGCTCACATTGCTCCATCCCTTCTTGGGCCTAGACCCGGAATTAAGGGTCTTTGTAGGAGCGTAATGTGTTGTGCATCTTTGTGTTGATGGTAGTGAGCATGACGCATACAAGATTGAACTCTGCGGCTTCTAAAGATGGGAGTTGCTTCACCCTCAGTTATGTGCTCAGCTTATTAAAACACTTTAATACTAGTGGTGATGAATCCTGAAGACACGCAGTCCTAAGCAGAGAGGACTGCAGTGTCATTTGGCCTCCAGAAGTGTTGGTTAGCTCCGTAAGAACAGCCACAATGTATTTCTCAGAATGATGCTGACACTGGATCAGAATAATCACATGAAATTAGCAGATGGGAATATCACTCATATAATGGCTTTGATATTACTGTCATTCATTGACAAAACGTATTAATGTCTTGGATGCTTTTATGGAAATGGGTGCGGGGGGTGAAACTAGTTTTTCAATAGGATTTTCAAATGTATGCTGTTAAAACAATTTAAGATTAAAAACTTACAACTTGGTATAGGCTGGAATAAAATTTTGCAGCTGTGGTATTTATTGTTTTGATTTTGATGCATGTAGAAAAATATATACTTAATATATTCGTTATATTTTCATTTACATTGTGCATCCCTATCACAGATTTTAAGTTATTTTTGTTTATTCACTAATTGAATAATCACCTAATGGTTGCAGTTTTGTTGTGGTCTATTTAACACACGCTGATGCCTGAAAAGATTAATGCAATAATATTAACTGCACCACTTAGAAAATTGTGATGAGCTGCTTATTCTCATTATAGTTCATAAAGTTATTACCTGTGGCTTTGTTTCATAAGACTTTGGAAACCTTTTAGTCATGAAAGTTTAAAACTATTTGTATTTGTGAAGATTGATTTTAATATTACTGATGAGATCATTGTAGTTTAGATGATCTTGTTTCCTAGGTTGATGGTCAGCAGCAGGGTTGTTGTTGTTGTCCTACATTCTTGACTTTCTGTTAAAACACCCATTTGTTGTAATTTTTATTCACTTGCACATTTCAGGTTAAAGTTGAAGAATTTTTTAATGTGACGAAGTGCGGCTAACTTTTATTTTGCCCTGACAGGTAAAACCTCTTGACCTAGAAGAGGATGTACTTTTCAGAAACACAGGATTTAAAAAAAAAGTAGCCCTTATTGTAATAGCTCTACATCAAGGATGTCCAAAGTTCGGCCTCAGGGGCCTTTTGTGGGCCCTGACCTCAATGCCAGAATAGTTTGCAAAGAGACAGGCGTTAGATAAATGTTTGAATGTAATTTTCACTGATAAGACTTTGGATTTCAGTGGAAAAAATATTAATTTAAATATTGTCCTTCTTGACATTTTTGAACCCAATTGAGAAAACGTTGCACACCTCATTTAGTCATAGTGAAAGGAAGTAATCATTTTCTGTGTCCTCTTTAGCTACCCATATTACTGGTTAAAGCATGACTCATGCTTTAACCAGTGTCTTTTCACTGTTGCTTCATTTCTTTATGGTTTGTGAGAATTTATTTCTACACAGCCGTCTTTATTTCGCACCATATTTCAATTAGATTTGGACTGTAACTGGAGCACTGCAACGCTTTCATAATTTTTTTTCTGGTCATTCTGTTGCAGATTTGCTGCTGCTCTTGAGATAAATGTTCTGTTTCATGATCCAGTTTCAGTCAAGCTTCAACTTTTGCTCAGATTGCCTTAAATTTGACTGTAAAATACTTTGGCATACAGAGAAGTTCATTGTCAAAGCAGTGACTGAAAGGTCAACTTTGGTCATGCTGCTTTTGATTGACAATATGTTCTTGTGACAACAAAGACAAGCAAACAAAACTATTTTCCAGTGTTCGCAGGAGTATATATCTCATAAACTTCCCCCTAAGATTAGTCTATCATCGAGACATTATGCCTTCTTTCCTTGAGTGACCAGTGCTGAAATATTTATTCCTATGGAGATTGTTACTGGTCTTGAGTATTTTCTACTGATAAACTTTTAAACCTTAGAATTAAAGGACTGATTGTAAGTGATGCATCCCAATTGACAACACAAAGGGCCTTTTTTCACAGTTCAAATATTTTTATGTAAAGTTCTTACAGTAGAGTTGGACAACATGTCTAAAAACAATTGGCACATATTTTTATGTCCTAACCTTAGAGTTGTACAGGCAGGGGGCACTTACTTTTTTTCATGTCTGTTTCTGACGGGTTTTTGTCTCCATTATAACTTACACCCATGCTTCCAGATAGAAGGTGAAATTCCTTCATGAAGGCTGTGGTTTCTCGTGGCAACAAGCTGCCGGACTCCCTCTGATCCCTCCCAACAGAAACAGGCAAAGGAAGCTCAGCACCACAACAGTTTACACTTGAAAGTGGGGAAGAGTATCTGGTAATGTGTTAAATGTAACAGTCATAATATGTAAAATTTTGTAAAACAATGACAAAATTGACATACAATTCAAAGCAAAACTTAAGCTTCTCTTCTCCTTAAAAAATCTTGCTTGTTTCTTGGCTATTTGATATCTTAATACACACCAACAATGGAGGAGGAGTCTAATGCCTCAATTGTCTGGCAGATAAGTAGTTTCTTCCAGTGCTATGGCTCAGCTTCCTAAGAACAATAATGTTGAGTACTACTTAAAATGTTCCAGAACTTTTGTAAATCTTCTCATTCAAACACAAAGTTGCTGTACTAATCAGTCCACTGAAATAATTTTGTAACTTGAAACTTTGTAATTTTTGTAATTTTGCATTGTTTTTGGTTAAGTGCCACCAATACATTTGAGAAGATGCTTATTGCTAGACAAAAGTATTTCAATCTCAACATCCCTAAAACTATTGGTGTTTGTTAAATTTTGTTTATCAAAAGGCTTTCAATAAAATCACGTCAGAGTAATTTTATTTTTAAGTTATTATCACAGAGCTGCTGGAGACAGGAACCAATGCAACTCTCACAGCCCTGCAAGGATAATTGTGTTAGATGATGCATGGATGGCTAGATAGATAGATGGAACTTACGATCACAGAACTATTCATTTATTTATTTTTAATATTTTCAGTCACTTGGTCAGTTTTACTACCTGACACTTCAGAGACTTGAGTAATTGTAGTCAAACTACTAAAATTTTATACATCACATAAGTGATTCAGTTGTTTAAAATAAGAATGAATCCACTTGGACACATTCATTTGCATCCCACATCGAATACCCAAATGCAAATGGTTTCAGTTTGACTCTATAAAGTTCTTCTCACCTGCTGACGAGCTTCAAAGAGTTATGCTTCTTCGACTGATGGGCTGGCAGGTTTCCCCCATCTGCTGTGCCAAATCACCATTGATCATGACGTTGGTCACTTGACCCATTGTCCATAGCTGTGTGCTTTTAATACTGTTGGTGGTATGAGATTTCAGCTGGTGTGTAGGTGGTTTCCAGTCTGTTGACAGCTAACTATGCTCTCCCAGCCCCATTGGAATATGAGCTGGATCACTTCTGCTATCCACTCATCAGTTCACTAAGTGAGGCTCTACTGAAAGCCTAGCATGTTTTGCATAATCTGTTTATCACTGAAAATCCAAACATGTTAGTAGGTGATAAAGCAAGCCCTTCAATAGTTGGACACATTTAGTTTGTGTTGTTGCTGTAGCTGGACTGGTGTCGAATCCTTGAAGGTTCTGAATTATTCATTAGAGCACCTGCTGTGGTGTTGAAGACAAACACAGCTGTTCTATAAACAAGACCTCTCCTGTAAATGCAAACCTTTTCCAAGAATATGTTAAACCTACAATATGACAATTACTCTTTCCCAGGCTTCCGTTCTGTCTGTCTACATTTATTCAATATGCTGCACTGTTACACACATCTCAGTGCATCAGATGATATTTTCAGCCATTTACAACTGCAGCAGATCAATATTAATAGTTCCCACTGTTCACAGTATGTGCCAGGTTCCATGGTTAGAAATGACTCATGTTTGCATCACACCTATTGTTGGCTTAGCTCTTATAAATACTGATGGTGCAGGAGTAAGTTTGTTTCTTTTTTTGTATTTATGTTTTGGATATTTTTTCATCAAACACAAAACCCACAATAGATTTCAATGTGAAAAACCCACCACACTTTATTTGCATAGCACCCTGCAAACAAATGCAATACTATTTTACAAGATTAAAAACAGACACCCCCAACCACCAAAAAATAAGCAGTTGAACAGAGTAAGGAGTTAAAAACTTTTGGCAAGAGGCTGACCCCCCACCCTCCAAAAATCAGTTTACTACAAACATGAGCAGAAACTTCATGTGTTTGCTCTTCATTAATAAATAAATGCTAACGACTGAAAATGATTAACCAACATGCTAAATGTATATGAATAAATAAAATCCAAATATTTAAGAAATATGAAATGACAGCAAAGGACAACAAGTCGTAAAACACAAAAGTTTTGCCATTTAAAATTTCTAGTTAGACTACTTGGCGGCTTCAGCTTGGTACATGTGCAAGCATGTTTTATGAACTTTTCTTTGACGTCAACGCTTGTTGAAAGAGATCATTGCGCATTCAGTTGTTTATCCTGTTCCTCGAAGGTTTAGCACCAACTTGGAATCAAGGTGCCAAAACTCCCTGTGGGTTTCATCAGACAATGGGAAAATTGTGCCTAACATTTAGAGCAAACTACCTGCTGCATGCCTCCTCACTTTGACTGGGTGGCAGGGTTAAACCCGATACAACCCGGCGAAAAATGACGCGGACCTTTCGATGCCTTTGATTCATGTGGCGTCTTTCACTTCCTTTGTAACGTCTCTGTCTCCGTTGTGTCGTCTATTCTGCATCACCATTTGACACAAAGAGCTGTGTCTCTTATCACAGTCTGTGCAGCATGCTGAAGTCATCTCCTTCACTGTCACAGCTGGCACAACTGTGCCATTATCTGCCTCTGAGCCCCACGTACACACACGTTAATACAATAACGATTGTTCCTGTTTCCTGGCTGTGCTGTTGTTCTGGAGCTGCTGAATGAGATATGCTGCCGTTTCCACTGGTCATACATGTCACTCACCAAAACACTCGCATATATAGGCATGCATACACATTCTATGTAATTATGTTTCAGGTTTGTTTTCTTTTGTAGTCGCTGTTTTCTTTTCTAGGTTTGACACAAATACGCCTGCACTGAAACACAAACAGCTGACCGAACTCTCTGGCCTCATTCTGCTTTTATTGATGTGTGTCTGTCAGTGAAAGAGGCGCAGGACAACGAGCAGTGATGGGTCTGTGTGGGGCTCACAAGAAACAAAGAGAGGCCTATTCCATGCCAGCTTGCAGACTCTTCTGGAAACACTGCTCTGGCTTGTTTAGGCTGCATCCATATTTTCAGCTAACCAGCTGTATATTCAGCAAATACCAACAGCATATTTTCTAAAGGGTCATAGAAACCAGACCACTCTGACCTCCATGTTGTGTCATTCATTCCTAGTTAGCTTTGTCTCTCAGCAAGAGATGAATTTAAGAGGACTGACTAGAAAAGACCATGTGCTTTGTCATGTTGCTGTGATAATAACCTATTAAGATGACTTTTGAAAATGTCAAAAAACATATCACGATATAAGCATTTCATATCAGTTTATATAGGTAGTTATTGATTGTTTGTTTATTTTAAATATCCAAAATACTGCCAGACTGGTGGCGTGACCCACAATTTCCTCTTTAGCTGTTGCAATTATTTTTCTCTTGTACATGTTTGCCAGCACACAGTGGAGATAGGAATGAGATGTAGCGTTATGGATGGTGACGTGTTTGTATGAATGAAGATGATGCAGCTCCAGATTGGCCTGTGGTCATTTGTTGTTGGCCATTGACAGTGTTGTGAATTTCTGGGGAAATACGCTGACATTCATAGGATGCCAATCCCGTCTCTGTTTGCTAGGAACTGTTCTTGGTTCCTTGCATTAAAAAACTTACAGCATTCTCGATGTCTTGTACTTTTTGATATCAAAACCCTTATTCAGATTCAGAACAGGAGCTGATGTGACGTTGCCAGCTGTGCTTTATTTATTAGTCAGTGCCTGGTAGGCTGTAAGGATGTCATGAGGTGACACCGTTTGGTCTAGAAAAGGACATTTGTCATGCAAGACCCATCTGGTGTGTTTTTAGTTGCGTCATCAATTTGTCAAAGTGGATCAACGAGACTTTCTTAAACTGAACAAATGTTTATACATGTAAACCACGTCTGACAATGAAGCTAGTGTCCTCTAAAAGCTCCTGAAAGAGGATTTAGTTTGGACATAAAACCAGGGGCAATCAAGAAACATCCAATCCACACAGGGATCAGCCTCAGGATGAGGGAGGGGATTTACTACAATAGCAGGAGTGTTGGGTCCTGCTGTCAGGACAGAACATCAGGTTCAGCTTCAGCTGTGGGACAGGATTAACTTAGGTTTATCACTTGACTCATCAACTCTGAAACAACAGCCGGCCGAGTGTTGAAACAGAATGAAACACACTTGTCTGTCACTTTCCCAGCCGGTGGGATGCAAATCTATGCTCTGATCTGTGACTAGGATAGTCAGTGCAATGTTATTCTGCAAGCGAATGCATTGCTAGTTTAAATTCTGCTGTAATGAATGACCAACATTTTACTCAGAAAACCCATTAACCGTGAATGTTTCTTTATTATGAAAGTTTAACAGAAAAATTGACAAATTACAGTTTTGAGCTTATTGAGGCAGCTCATAAAGACATTCACTTCTAGCCATTGATAGTTAAATAATACAGCAGATTCCATTAAAATCAATGTCTGGATAGAATGTGTTTGTTTGAATATAAGTGATTTCATATTACTTTGTCATAATTTGTCAAACATTTGTCTCAATGATAAATTCTTCCCATAAAATTGTTTTGTTATGACAGATCTAAAGAATTAAGGAGGTTCTGTGTATTTCTCAGATCAAAATGTATTTAGTCTCAAACAAATTATACCTAAATTAAGGATTATGAGAAAAGCTAGCAGGACCTGGTAGCTAACATAACCAAAGTTAATTTCACAACTGAAGATCTGCTGATTTTCAAACACTATTTATTATTTAAAAATATGGGCACTCATTCTTCACACTAATCTTCTATAGCAAAGGGCAGAAGTTTTAAAATTGGTTTTAAGTTTAAACCAAGATTTATTATTCTCTGAATTGTATTTTTTGTATCTATTCCAAGTGCACTGACTAATTCTGAAGTATGGTGTATTATTATTAGTTTCTGAAGTTATAAAATGAGATTTACAAGCTGCTTAGTCATGACTCCTGTGAGAAAAACATTTAGAGTTGCTGCTGACATTTTAAATGTTTTCCCCTATGTTTTTATTCCATCTTTTATTATTTATTCTTGTTTCTCTCAGGCACCCAGGAAGAGTGAAAAATAAAAGGATGACAGCTGTCCTGATGGTAGGTGGGTTTTTCTCTGTTTTTTCCCTTTTCTGCTCCTTTTCTCTGCCATCCTTTTCAAGCTGTCTTCACTTCCTCAGTTTATGTTCATAGTCATACAGGAAGATAAGATGTTTAGCATTTGATGTTGCAGTATCATTGGATTTGCTACATAGAACAGGAACACATTTCAACTTCAGGCCTTGCAGATTAATTAGTCTTATTTCAAATGTATGTTGTCTGTTTATATTTTTAGACGTCTCTTTCTAATAAAACGTTTCATACTGCTTTACATATTCCAGTTCCCTACTTAAATCCAACATTTTTAAAAGCATTTCACTGTTTATTTTTCAAGAATTAAAGTTGTTTGCATTAAATTGATTGATGAGTTGGGGGAAAATTAATGACAATTAATCAAGGAAACATTTGAGCCTCTGATTAACTTTGTCCTTTTTTGTGTGTTAGACCAAGGCTGCTTGTTCCTGAGTCAAAGATGCTTGCTCCCAATTTGGATTCATCCCTCTGAAGGCGCCTGACCTGACCCCATCCTCCATCACAGTCCCGCCTCTTCTTCTACTGTCCTGCCATCCTTTATTCTCCCTTTTCTGTCATTGTCCCTCAGCATGTCTCTCAGATAGAGAGCGAGGCGAAAGCAGACTGTCGAGTTAGGCAATATATTCTTGCTATTTATTTGGCTTCAGCAGGGCTATATGCAGCGGGGGGAAAACAGTCAAAGTGACCCAGAAAAGATGGGCCCCAGTTCATATTCTGCAGCTAGTGGAGGGATGGAGGGTTCACAGAGCCCAGGGTTGAGGAGGGCCTCATCTCTGTCTGCACACCCTTCTTTGAGTAAGATGAGCCAAAACGCCAAGGAAAGCATGGGGGTTCTGGGTCAGGGTTTGAAGCAACTGTTCCAACATCAGCGTAAACGCCTCTCCCTCTCTCGCTCCACCATCCCTTCATCATCCTCCTCCTCATCCTCCTCGGTGATGTCAGCAGGCGGCGCCTCACCCTCTGCTCCTCAGGACATTTTGGGGTCCTGCACTTCTGAATCTGATCGCCTGTCTGCTCCTGTGATTTCTTCTGCAGCTGGACAGGGCTCAGGCGCTGCAGGCATGATTAGGCGTGGGACCAGCCTGCAGGCGCGACGCAGCAAGGGGTCCGGGTCTGGGAGCGGAGACCGCGACCCCCTTCTGAGAAGTAGCCCTCAGCCTCCGCAGCGACGGAACACCCATGACCCACAGCAGCATGTTAGTCGCCCACGCTCCTCGTCCACCACTGACACCACGCCCAGCAGCCCTGCACCTGCGCACGGCGTCGGGGATGTGGTGCTGTCATCTGGGTACCAGTCTACTGAGGAAACGGACAGAGTAAGTGACAAGAGCCATTAATCACCGCTTCAGTCGCGGCTGATCAATGTGTCCTCTATTTGCTTTCACAAGTGTCAAGCTTTGTTTGTCAGTGAATCGTCAATCAGAAGTTCACCCTGCTTTGTGTACAAAAACATGTCGCTGCTATTTTAGCTGAGAATTAGCTCCCATTCATACTGAGAATATATTCAATTACCAGCCTCAAAATTAATAAATCCTATCAGCTGGTTCAATTGCACTAGTCTTTGTTTTTCAAAACCAACTATAATAATGTATGTTGTGTTATTCCATCGGAACTCATTTTAAAACTCTACATTTGAGTTCAGACTGGTGTGTCGTACTTGTGGAATAGACACACCAAGACAAGGTGAAAGTCTGTTGTTCTTTCTCTTGTGCTCTCTCTGGTTAGTAAAAGAACCTAACTGCTATATCAGACCTGTGCCGGAAACTTGTAGAAATTCTGAGAAGTTAATGTAAACAGTCCAGGTACTGAGACATTGTTGTGTACGTGGGTACACTCTAAGATTTGAGACCATACAATTGTTACAACCTTTCCTATATTTCAGCAGTAGCCAGGCCTACATATTATAATAGTTATATTTATTGTGTCTGAAATTAAGAAATGTGTAAAAAAAAAAAAAAAAAACGAGAGAAATAAAGAACGAGCAACGGAAAACGTAGCTGAAAACTGTCGAAGAGCTTTGACGTCATAGGTGGAACGATAATTTTTAGATGAAAAGTAGCGATGGTAAAATCGTCAGCTTGAATTTAAGTTCATGAGATAAAAATTCATATTGTGATTTATCCAGTGAAGAGGAGGAAGTCAGGAAATGTTACCTGAGAAAATTAGCTTGAACTGATACAACATGTTGGAATAGTTTCAAGCCCCGTCTGCCTGTAATTCACCAAAGTAGCAACTGACAACTTGCTACAAAAACTGTCATCACATTCTACAAGTAGTAGAATTCTAGTGTGACATTATTAATTTAGCTCCTTTCTGATTAGCATTGTTGCTGTAATGCCACAGACATCACCCCATCAGTTTCAGGAGGATTTTTGTAGTGAACCCTGCAGTGGTTAAGTCTCACCTCTTCCCACATTATCAGTCTGTTTTACTTAGGTCAGTTTAACTGGATACAGTAAATTAGCAGTCAAAACATTAAATAGTCTGTCACACCACTCAAACTCTATAAATCTGTTTACAACTAGTTTTTTCACAGCCTATCTCACACCAACAGTTGCCTTATCATCTGGCTGTTTACTGCCTGTATTTTGATTTCTAAAATCTAAGATTTCAATTATTAAATAATTCTGAGGAAAAAATACAGTTTTTCATGGGTTTGGAGAAATCTCTGTCCTATCTGTGTTTACGTTCATGAAGCTGCACAGTTTGTCTTTGTAGTAAAAGTACTCACTCCATTCAGTAAACATTCACAAATTCATTTGAAATATTATAGTTAAAAAGGTGTTTTTGTCAAGAAAACAATCCGTTTTCCCTGTAAACTCCTGCACTAAAGCCGTAGGATTCATTATGTAACGCAGTATCCATATGTAGCGTTCTGACTCTTATTCTGTTCTTCCCACATCACCTGAATCAGAACTTTTCTAAAACTATATATAGCTTTGTGTGCTTTTAAGTGGCAACAATTTTTCAAGCTGTTTTTCAGTCTATTTTGAGAACTACAATAAAATCCCTCTGCTGTTTGTCTCAGTAGAGATGGATGACAAATCAATTCTTCTTGGCAAAACACGTTGGTGGAGGTGGTGAACACAAGGAATGCAACAGCTGTGGCCCATGTCTTAGATAGATTTATGGATGTCCCCCAAACTCTTGAATGGGTTTTACTTGATCCCCTTGATCCTCTCTTTTCCTTCCACTCAATTCTACATTAGTATGATTGGATATATCATTCTGATTGTTTGTTGGAGATGCTGTCTGCTGTAAAACTATCTTTCCATAACATTTCAGTGTTATAAATAATTTATTTAATATTCAAACCTTCTGAGAAACTGAACTTTGAGGTTTTATTAGCCAAAATCCACACTTATCAAAAATAATAAATTATGATTTTTAAACCAATTATTAAAAATAATCAACATTTCAATTACTATAAATTTTTTTTTAAAGATGCACCTGTACAGATGATAGTAGTTAGGCCTTTGTGCCACCAGAGGTCGCTGTCAGATCTACCAACCAGGTCTGAAGAGTAACATGGAGCTGCTATTTGCACTATGAGCTCATCGTGTTATTAAAATGATCTTACTTTATTAGAATAAAATGGTTTTCTTTTAATCCAGTTGTGTCTGGCAAATCTCAATCATCTGTAGAGGTTCTTGCATTCAGTAACAGCTTTAATGTAGGCTCCATATTTTATAAAGTTCCTGTCCAGTGTGAGTGACCTCACCCTAACGGAGAGCAGGCATGTGAGCGTTTTTAGTCTTCAGAGGATCATGGACCTTTCTGTGGTCTGGTGGAGGAGATCAGAAACCACTCGCTCTTTTCCAGCTAACATCACAGCCGTGCCTTAGCATAACAACGTAGCAATGTCATCAGGGCAATCCAAGCTGTCGCTGTGGCTACCCTTAAAATTGCAATATGATGTATACCCTACTTTTAGTTACCATAGTAACAGCGTAGTTGACCTTGAAAGTGTGACATTCTGCTGTTTGTGGGGGTTGAAGGTTCAAGGCTCCTTTAAAAAAAAAAAAAAAAAGTTGTTTATCAGGAATATTCAGCAAGTGATCGATTTCTTTCTTTTCTTCTTTGCTTCCTCTCCTTAATTTCCCCCCGCCGTCTTTTTGCCCTCGGTTTCCCTTCCCCCCCCCCCCCCCTTTCCCATCTCGCCCTCCTCCCTTTCATTCCCTCTACCGGCACCTCCTCCACCTCATCCTTCTCACCACCCCATCCTTCGGCACATTGACAGAAAGCAGGAGGCAACCTTACCTCGTCCTAGATGAGTGAGAGCTGAGCTGTAAGCTGTGTGTGTCTGAGGGTCTCGTCAGCCTCCGTCTTCAGAGAAGAATGTGAAGGGGTGTGTGCATGCGTGAATGTGAAGTCTCATTTTCATCTGTGTTTACGGAAAATTATTTGTGCATTGATGGCCATGTGATTGTGAGTGAGTGAGTGAGAGTATGACACACCTCACTTCACTATGAATACAAGTGTGGAGGAAACACAGTAAATCTGTTTGTCTTTAGCCACTTCGTCATTTTTGTCTCTCCCCAGTTTCCTCTCCTCTCTACTCACTTGTGTTTGCATAGTGAAGGGGTGCAGTTTGAACCCATGGCTATTTAGAGAGGATGGTAGCATGTGTGTTTGTAGCACGTGTGTGTGAATGGGTAGTGTGTTATTGGAGGCAGTGTGTGCTTTGGAGGGCTATCAGTAGAGGGGAGTAGAACGGGGATTCCAGCTGTGGGTCTATCAGTCAGTCAGAGAGGATGGTGCAGCGTTTCAGTCTTCGAAGACAATACTCCAAGGTAAGCTTTGCATGCAAACGTGTGCTCATATCACCATGCATTAATTTTTTGTTTTTCTTTATTTTGCAATAAAATCCAAGTAATATCCTTTTAAATCTGTTTCTTCTTTTCACCACCTGTCATGAAGCTTCTTATTAGTATGTTTCTTGCTAAGATTTTAACTTGATTTAAAAACTATCCACATCTATGTTATAAGATAGAAATTATCCTGCACCCATATTGGACAGGAAGCCTCAGTTACACTCTTCAGACATTTCTGGATAAAATAGAATCTTTGTTTTGTGTGTTTTTAATTTTTTTCCACTTGCTGCACGTGGTAACTGAGTGGTCAATCCTCTGAGTTTATTCAGGCTCTTATAAACATTAACTCGCACTAATGCTGCAAGCGTGCCTGTCTTTGTAATCGATCCAAGGTCTCTCCAAGGGATGGGCTTTAACTATACACATATATGTGATTGTTTTTGATTAGAGAGCATTTATGGTTCAGTCTTGATAGCAAGCTGTTAATGTGTGTTTTACGATTGTCCCCTGGTGGTGATGTGGATAAAGAGAGAGGATAGGTTGTGTTAAGTACCAATATTATTATTTTTGAGAGCCTGATGTTCTGGTTCTTGAACTCAGTCTGTTATTTATAACAACTAGGTTTTGCTCTGATTATTTAGTTGACTAGCCACACCCTCCCGACCTATTTTTATATATATGCAATAGTTCTGGTAACACCACATACTTCTGATTTTGCTTTTAGATAGTAAAACTAATTTGATCTAGTGGCACACTTACTAAATCAAGTAAAAAAGCATTTAATAATAAATCCAATAAGGAAGAGATGGAAATGCTCTGGTTTATGAGGGGCATCTTAAAATTGGATTTTTCTGTAGCTACAGAAAAATCCAATTAGTCCATTTTAGTAATAACCAAGAGCAGCCTCATATACGTTGAATACAGTCTCTTACAAATGTATTTATACCATTTTGATGTTTTTCCACATTTTTCTTATGTTATAACCACCAATGAACCGGTTTGGATTTTATTTGACAGACCCATAACAGAGTGGTGGCTGGTATAGTTGAAAGGATACAAGGTTTTTTTTAATGCAAGTAGAAATGAGGGAAATGTGTTTGTATTTGTATTTAGTCCACCCTCCACTGCATAATGCTTCCACCAGCATGGTTCATTGCGAGGGTGGTGTGTTAGTTTTACATGGAGGCTGAAAAGTTTTGTTCTGGTCTTTGTTTACGGTTGTAATATGATAAATTGCGGAAAGGTTCCAAGGGGTGTAAATACTTTTGTAAGATGATATAAATTAGTGCTGTAATGAAAACAAACTGTAAATATTAATGAATCCGTGAGGTACCACATGCCTGGCTTCTTTCCTGCCTACAACATGGGTCATATAAGCATAAACTAGATTGTGTGCTCGATGTAAATTATGAGACTTTATCTAGTTATATAAATAAGAAGCTTAATTCTATATGAGTTTTGCGTATCTCTTCCGTTCAACTGTTACTACTTGTTGTTTAGGGGAACAGCATCTGATAGTTGGGAGAGAAAAAAATCAATGCCAACCTTTACAGCTTTTTAATCATCTAGCTGTCACACTTATTTATTTGCTGCTCCTGCTAATGTGGAAAACACTTTTTTTTCCACAGCTCTTGGTCAAGTCTAATGAGTTGTAGCATGATTAAGTTACAGGTTTCATGTTTGTATTTCCTCCTGTAAGCAGTTTTGTGGTCACATTAATTATGTCTTCTTCTGCCCTTTCAAATAAATCTACATGTTTGAAACATCTGCATTTGTTTTAAGTGCTTTCTCATGCAAATGTTGAAGATCTGCTTTTTCCTTCCTGTAGCAGCTATCGTATCACTTACAGATTTTAAGACTTGAGGCTAAATTTGCAGCTGAATAATGCCACAGTTGACAGTGATGCCTAATTTGGTGTTTTCCATAAATTTTCAAAATGGTAGCACACAAATAATATTAACTTACAACATAAATACCAAAATAAAGTGTATTAAGGTGCAAGACTATAAACTGAGGGATTTTTCTAATTGGGATGTTACAAGAGGAGTTTAAGCAGTAAAAAGGAGAAAGTTCTGATATGAGCTAAAAAACTGAAGCCAAGCCTGGAGGCTAGACCTTTAACGCAAATAAAAATATTTTTCTGGCTGAAAAACTACAGCAGAGTTAGTCTTTGGTAATCATAGTGTCCTTCGGGTCTGTCTGCAACTTGTTTTTCCAAAAATGTGGATATGGGGGAATTATTGGAAAAGATGGGGGTTGGTAGGTGACCTCTTTTCTTTCCCTCAAGACAAATTTTCACAACCCACCTGTCTTCCTGCTCATCCTTTGTCTCCTTTTGTTTACATGTGTGCATGATGTGACATTGCTGCAAATTATCCATGCAGACTAAGAAAAGGCACAATTCATTTTGTTTTTGTAAACCCAAAAATGAAATCTTGAAAAGAATCAACAATTTTAGATATGAAATGTTAACCTTTACTTAATGGCTATACAAATCAAACCATCTCAGTATTCCCATTTTATGCTTTAATGACCACAGATCTGAATCTGCATAAAGAATTAAGATTCAAACCTGGCAAATGTTAAGTGGATCTGATGTCACATGAAGGCAGAAAAAAGTACTAGAGGCCCAACATACTTTTCTTTTCCATTTAAAGCCTTTGACCTGGCAAAGCTGTCTTTTTTATAGTGCTTTCATTAATTGGAGATTAGAGTTCTTTATTTAGCAAAATATCTCTACAGGTTCAATTTCTTTTTGTTTGTTACTGAATGAAGCCTGATTTGTAGGACATCTTTGCCTTTTGTGCACCATTCTATGCTCTGGTTATGTTAAATGACCTTAAGCAGAAAACATTTGGTCTGATTTAATGATGTACTAATATGGAAAAAAGTAATAAACTCTGTTTTAATCCCGTTAAGAAGGTTTCCATCTTGAGGACTTTGCTGAAGCTCTAGTCTAATGCTGCTGTAGTTATTTTCTGTTTTGATATGACTTATTGATTATCCTGCTAATATATTTTAAAGTGGTTCTAGATAATTGTAAGCAGACAAATATCAGTTCTTCTGCTTGATGAATCATTTTGCTTTGATTGTTGAAGCAGGTGAAGCATAGCCACATAATTGGACTTTTATTGTTTCTTGTAAAGTTGGAAAAACTGGCATTACAAAGGAACACAACAGTGTTAATACGGCTTTGCAAGCAGAATAGTTGTGATTTTTCAAATATTGACTGAATAACATACGGCTGCATGACTCACTGGCGTGTGGCAGACAGGAACACCTGTCTAGAATTTCTAGTATCTGGATTTAAAAATATGTTGATCAAGATCACAATTTTATCATATACCTGGCATTAAATTAGACCAGCTTTAATATTTAGTTTTTACTAGTCTTGGGTTTAAATAACTGACATAAAAGTCTATAAGTGGAAAATTGTTTCTGATATTTTTTGGCAGTATTTCCAGAGCTGTGACCCTAGGAGAACGTTTTGCAAGTCTGAGTGGGAGGGAGAAACTGGACATCACCTGATCCCTGAGGCTTGTTCTATCCTTGCTAGTTTTAACATCACTGAGCTCTAATCATTTCTCACCCTTTCAGCATATTGGTTGTTTTTTTCCCCCAAGTTTTACTTCAGTGGCATTACAGTTTCTGAAAACCTTTAGTAGAAAGTGGGTTTTCTCGCATTTTAATGCATGGTTCAGTGTCCAGTCACTGATACCCTACATTGTCTTGAAAATCTTTGTAAAGATAAACAAAGAAGCTCTCAGGCACACCCATGTATAATCAAACAACCGAGTTTCAGGGAAAGAGAAGGACAGCCCGGGGGATAATGAAGCATGTGTTCTTGATTCACACTGGAGGTGATGTCATCCCTGTGTGTTTGCTCAGTACCAACCCATTGATGGTTGTTTTTCAGGTAGTGTCTAGAAGTGTGTGCTGCTGTGAGCAAGCATAGTGTCTGATGGAGTTCCTCAGTGCTACCTGACTAATGGTGAGGTAGCATTACAACAAGCTACCACTAATCAAATAATCTACTAATTTCTACTAAATTTTGGAATACAATAGTTATTCTTTGAGCGAGTTAAGACTTACCTCCTCTATTGGCGTTAGCTTCTCTTATCAATTGTGGTTGTTAGTCATTATCCAGCCATATCTCTACGTCCTAATCTTAAGTCCATCATGTCAGACAAACAAATCACACCTTTTTTTTCTATTGCATGATTTATTATTGATTTACTTTTATTGATTCTGCCAGTAGTTAACTTTTATCATGAGAGCATTTATTTAACCAAGATAATCATTGATTACCAGAGTAAACAGCAATATTGACGATGAGTTAAGTACAATTAATGTTGGTCTTGGTTCATTTGTTTGGGAATATTGCTTATAAATTACAATAAATACGTTTTACTTTATCATGGTCTGTGTATTGTTTGTTCAGACAGGAAGTGTGCGGCCAAGATCAGTATGATGCCGTTTAGTCACTGATTTTCTATTCTAAACTTTTAAGCCCTACACTATCCAGTGAGCAGCTGTATTTTTACTGATTAAATTATGCATATTGCAACTTTTATTTATGTTTACATTCCAGTTCATGTACCCACTACATTACTTGTTATCTCGGAGTTTCTGTTCCTTAGCAACCTTTATTTCTTTACTTTGACCTCCACATTCTTTACCTTGTCACTCACGGTCTTAAAGGCCGTCTCAATTTGGTTTCCTCACCCCCCATTTCATCGCTGTCCCTCTCATCTGTGTCCAGCCTCAGACAGTGGAGCTGGTCTCCATGGTAACAGGGTGATGTTCAGAGATGGTGGGGCTGAAGCAGCGTAACCCAGCTAAATCCTCGCAGGTTTCCCGAATTATCTCACAGCCGCCTCATCAGCATGTCTGGTGCAGTGATGACCTCTCACAGCAAGAGAAAAAGCTGCTGTCTAAAATTAGATTCTCTTCATTGAATCACTGACTTTGTGTCAATATTGTATAGTGCCAGCATGAAAGACTCAATTTTTCTTAAGTGTTCAAAATACTACATATAAACAGGACCCACCAGACACTTCATTAGAGAAATCTCTGCTTCGCTTCCTGCTATATATTTAAACGAGTCTGATGTAATGACCTACAAACAGCAGATATTTTAAAATGATCCCAGTTCACTGGGTGCTCTGTTGCTTTAGTAAAGGGGGACAAATTAAGTAAATGTGTTTCATGTAGAGATGCCCTAGTCAGACTTTGGATGTGTTTCTGAAGCTTTGACCTGCTGATTATGATTGGAGTAGATTCTGGTATCTCGTCAGGAAGTATAATAGAGAAAGACAGAACTGCAGCATTCATATTTTTTTCTAACCTTTCTGCTGTGTAGGTTTTAAAATATTTATATCTAGAGTATGTGAGAGCAGTCGCTGCAAAAGTGATTTTTTTTATTTTTATTGTTTTAGACCAAAGAAAATGAATTGTCATGAGTTGACATTATAAACTGTCTTTAGCATTATACCAACAAATAGCGTTAATAAAACACAAGCCTCTGTATTCCTCAGAGCACATAAGCTCTTACCTTAACTCTGAGATTTTCTAAAGGATTATCACATTTCCAAATCAGGCATTGAGGAGAAACATTTTATAAAATAAAACTGAGCAACTTTGTGTTAAACCTTCATATTATCCCTGAAGTCTAAGAAGAATGTAATTCCTTTCATATAGGTTTTACACCCTGTGCTTCCTCTGATTTTATTTTATACACCACGTGGATACAAGACCTCATGGATTAAAATGGCAACGTTGACAGTTTGTGACCAACTGGTCACCAGTCGGCCTGATTAAGCTGAAATGCCAAAAGTGAATTTCTCAACGCATAACTAAATGGTTTGCTGTGCTGTGCACAATTTCTGTGCAGACTTGGATCTTTTCTATCATGCTGTGTTGAATATGTGTGCAGCTTTGTGTGTGCTTGAACTCTTCACCCAAACAGTTTGTGTTCCCTTTGAAGTGTCTCCGTAGCCTGTTTAATTAGGCTGTTGAATATTCATTTCATTATATATGTAGGCCAACGCCCTTTTCCATAACCCACTGCTTGTAGTTGTAACCCAAACTGCATTTCCTACATGAACACATGCATTAAAGCTTTCACAGTTGATATAATAATATGACATTTTAAAAGAACAGGGAGAGTTTTTGTGCCTCAGAAGTGTTTGTGTGTATGATGGGGGTTGTTGATCAGCAGGGTGGACGGAGTTTTGTCGGGAAAGCTGTTTTGAAGAGGTAATCTTATTTTCCTCAGACAGTTTGCTGTTTTTCTGATATGGGTTTAAATCAGGAAGGAGTCTGCTTAATCCCTCCATCTTCTACTGCTTCTATTAATATACGGCCAGTGTTAATCAAACTCATCATTCACCACTATTCAAACCTACTGCTTTATACTATATGTTCAGCAGAATGCACACTTCACTACATGTATTTTGTTCCCTTTCATTGATTTAATTATTTTCTGAGAATGACTCTGATGGTGTTATGTTTTCTTTCTTTCTTTTTGTCTGTGTAAGAGGTTTTGTGTAGATATATGTACGTGTCAGCAGTGAGTCACTATGGGTCATCCTTTGTGTATTTATTTTTGGCTTGCAGCTGGTCTTTCCTCTTTGCTTGCATTTGTGTCTATATCGTATTTCAGCGTTTTAGGGTTGCCACATACTTTTTTCCTGTTCCTGACAATGCTTTGGTCAACCTTAACCTACATCATGCCTCTGCTAATTTCATTTTGAAGATTTCTATACTGGGCAAATTTAACCTTCACTTATCTTTTTTGGAAAAGCAACAAAATAATTAATGATTTTATTGAAGCAGTTAGCAGGCTGCCCAGTGGCGCAGCTGGTAGAGCCGTTGCCTTGCAGCAAGAAGGTTCTGGGTTCGATTCCCGGCCCCCGTCTTTCTACATGGAGTTTGCATGTTCTCCCTGTGCATGCGTGGGTTCTCTCCGGGTACTCCGGCTTCCTCCCACAGTCCAAAAACATGACTGTCAGGTTAATTGGCCTCTCTAAATTGTCCCTAGGTGTGAGTGTGTGTGTGTGTGTGTGCATGGTTGTTTGTCCTGTGTGTCTCTGTGTTGCCCTGCGACAGACTGGCGACCTGTCCAGGGTGACCCCGCCTCTCGCCCGAAACGATAGCTGGAGATAGGCACCAGCACCTCCCGACCCCAATAAGGGACAAGGGTGCAGGAAAATGGATGGAAGTAGACCAAGTAGCTTGGTTTAATAATTTTCTGACAAAAATATTTTGGTGTGTCAAAGCTGAGGATATCTTTCTTAGGCTCTTTTGTGTGTTCAGAGGTGCTTGCCTAGAATCTGTTCTTGGCCCACTGTTATTTTGCATGTTAATTAAGAAAATAAAACACTCATTTCCAGTTTTATGCCGATGGTCCTGTGAATTAGTCTGTTACATCCACAGCTTCATCAATATCAAGTCCTTTACCAGAGCCAACAGTTCTTTGTGTCATTCTAAACTAGTTTGAATGCTAAAATACACATTTTTTACTCTATGATTATAATTTTATCCTTCAAGAAAAATCTGAGTCTTAAACTCAATATTTCCTCTGAATTAGATTCTGGCTTCTTTTTTAGGCTACAAAAACACTTTTATCTGCTACTTTTGTGTACTTACTTACCTGTTACTTTGCCTTTTCACAGGCATGTAATTTTTATGAATGCTTCTTCAAATTGCTTAACTGCTTCTTTCACAATCTATCAATGAGATCCGACATTCCTTCCAAACTTAAAACTCTGACTCCTCATTGTACGTTGAATTATGCTTTTCTCGTACGGAGATCAAGTTGTTTCAGACCTTTCCTTTCTTTTACAGGTATTCTCGGCCTTCCCTCCCAAATTTAAAATCCTGAATTCTCCATATTTGTTTTATGTTAATCTTTTAAAGATTTTGTTTGGTTTACCTGTTGCATGTGAAATTTTACACACTTTTAGTTTTGTTTATATTTGTTGTGACCTTATATATTTTATAATGTGCAAAGTGTTTGTGTTTTGTACTTCAGTAATCTTTTGGACTGCAGTCATGTTGGCTAGGACACCATTGTAAAGGTTAATCTCAAGCTCAGTGGGTCTTTCCTGGTGGAATAAAGTACGAAATGGTTTTTCTCCCCTTACACTGAAACACCATTGAGTTTCCAAGGGTTACATTTCTAAATGTTGCAGGTGTTAAGTGCAGAAAGCAGACAGACTTTGTTGAAAGGCCAAGCTCTTCATCCCTGCCACTCCCTGCTCAGTCTGTATCATTTGTGTGACTCTGTTAAATTATGGATGAGACCATAGATCGCTGAGCTCAGCTCTGCTCTGCTCTACTGACCCAGTTTGAACACACATGGACACACATTTCAAATCTGATCACACCCTCTAGGGAAATATCTGCATATTTTCTCTACTCTAATAACCAGAACTGTCCTTGTACCTGAGAATCTTTAGAATCTTTCATATTCTTATAGTTTGCTATTATCTCTCTGATTGTACAGATACGTATTTACTTTTTCTATGCCAGTCTTATAATCTCACAATTACATGGAGTTTCTCTTTCTCATTGTGTCTTTTATTGACTTTTGAATCATATACAGTCACTTATTTACTTTTTCTATGTTAGTCTTATAATCTCATAATATCTCCCTATTACAGAGTTTCTCTTTCTCATCATGTCTTTTATTGACTTTTGAATCATACAGTTGTTTTGTTGTCTTTTGTAACTCCACCTTCCATTTTGTCTTGCTATGACATTGCCTTTCACATCCTCCCTTCTTCTCACGTTTGGTATGATTCATAAATCATACCAAACGTGCTGTGAATCACACACTTCTTGCTGTGAGTGGTTTATGCCACCTGTTCCAGGTTAGCATGGTTGTCAGAGTGACGAAATGGGAATAAGGACACAAAAACAGAATATCTTCCAGAACCTGGAAAACAGACAATCATCCAGAGTCAGTTGCGCCAAACCCAGGTGACTCCTGATAAGTTGATATGTAGCTCCCTCTGGTGGACTCTTGCTTCTACTGGTTGTCATGTTTCATCATCATCAGTGATGTTCCAGTTGCCTATAGCTACACTAGCTTTATTTCTAAATGTATCTAATAGTATATGGCAATGAAGAATGATACACACTTAACTGGAGCAAAATGAAAAGCACAGACAGGAGAGTATCACTTTTCTAAATAACTCAGAAATTGTATTAAACACAATTAAAGCAACAGGATGGACTGTTCACTCTATTGCAAATTCAACAATAGTTGAAAACAACTTCATAGAAGATTTGTGAAAGTCACTCAGTGTTAGTAGGATCAACTTAAACTGGTGATCAGCGAGAATCCTCTTAGATTTTCATCAGATACTTAATAGCTTTCTGACTGATTAGAGCTTCCTTTTAACCAAATTCCACTCATAATTAACTGTCTTCCTGTTATGAAATCTGCTGCTTTCCACTGGCCTAATTTGTACTGAAGAGAGAAGCTGTGCATTTGCTCAGACCGACTAATGCATCTTTATCACAGTGTTCAGTGAGGTCATTATAGGGCTACGATGTGTGGCTAGGCTTGATAATCTTTCAGGGTGAAAAGCTGGAACTGTTTGTTCTGAATTCTACATTTTCCTGTTGATTAAGAGACTGGCATTGTGTTTGGGGTTTATGTACCGGCCCATGGTGCACTGAGTATTGTGCAGCATCCAGCAAAATCGACTCTGTGTTTGGGCCAGAGCTCTTTCTGTTTCAACATTACATAACTTGGTTGCTGTATAAATGGCGCCTGGTCCAGCAAATACCAACCACCTCCAACAGACAAACATTTAGTCTCCCCATCTTGGCACACCATTTCCTTTCACGTAGGCATGTTTTAATCTGACATTGTGCTCCTACTACTTTTCTTTCCATAAACACTTCTCGTCACATATATCTATCCCCATCATTGTTTATATCGGTATTTAACTCCATGGTTACCCTCAAATGTCACAAGAGATCATTGTAACAAAGTAAAATGAAGTGGAAGCGACAGCAACAAATGTAGAATAAATTTTTTAAACACTGTGTTGAGTGGGGCTTACTTATGAATTACCTCTGAATTTATATGCATTTGCCAAGGTTAAATCAGACTGGTAAAGTCTTAGATTTGTTATCAAGGCAGATGCTTTGTCATTATCATCCCCTTTAAATTCACGTTTTCAACACTGATATTCTAACACTTAGAAGCGGAGAAAGAAGCGTTTTCACAAGATTACATACCCAGGCAACATTGATATTAATGTATTTTTTACTTTACCTGTTTACATTAAAAAATACTAGATATAACTCATAAAAGAGGAATTAGAAACATGTTATTTACATTTGTTGTATAATATTTTCTTCTACCTGACTGTTATAAACAACCCCCACATTGGTCATTATGATTCCTGTCATTATGGTAACTCATACATTATATAACTACTCACTGGGCCATTGATTATGTTGGGGCATAGACAAATTGGAAAAGACACTTCTTTTTTTTTTTTAGAGAAGGTGCCGTTTCAAAAGGACCAAGCTTCGAGTCATGGTTGTCTCCTCTTTTAGACCTGAAATCCCATCAGTCTGTGAAGACAAAGCTTACTCTCTTCTCTGTTTATGTAACTTCTCTCACCCCCAGATCAAGCCACAATGTGATCAGTGACCGTCGCATTAGGGGCACACTGATGCAAGAAAAATACAAAAGCTGCAGTTGAAAGCATAATTTTAGGGAGAAAATTGTAAAATTGTTCTAACGGCACCAAACCTTTATTTAGTTAATACTTTTTGTTTTAATCTCACTAACAATTTTATTCGGTTAATCTATACTTTAAACCCTAGCTACATGAGAATCAGTCTGCCTTCTGTCTCTGGACTTTCACATAAATATTTGGCCAAGCTTCAGGATTGGTCCAAGTTAAGCTCCAAATGACAAGGTCCCTTGTCTGGCAAGTTTTTCACTGCTTAAGAGTGACTGAAAGATGTGCAGCATACCTGCAGTACTTGCAATTAGAGTAAAATGACTATGGTTAAGGCTCCCATCCCTTCAATCCCTTCAATACTCTGTATGTTTTATTGCTGCTGGTTGTGGCAGTGTAGAAAAAAAGCTGATATTATGAAGAAGTCTGTGAGACCAACTCAATGCTCTCTGGTTTATTACCCCCTGGCCTCCAGTGAACCTTGTTCTCCCTGTCGCAATTGTCTTTTGATCTTGTTTGTTTCTATTATTTATTAATGTGGCTTCATGCAGTACCAACTCGTTCAACACTGAAAGAGATTTTCCAGTTGTTGCCTCAAAAATACTGTTATCATCAAATGATTTGGGTGTTAATTCAAGAGGGAAGCTTAACAGGTTTCGCATCTGAATTTGTCAGTTAAAATTGCTTTGTGCTATGCCTAGATCACACAGCAATGTATTAATGCCAATTCTTATTCCAGTTTTTCCCTTCTGACAATCTTAGGGAAATCCAGATTACATGAACGGCTTGTAATGTAATCTCAGAAGATATTCCTGATGTGTGCGGTGTATTAATAGCGATCTGGTCTGCTAAGGACATTGGGACCATTCTGATCCACAGTGCTATTATTTACAGATCTATTCTTTCTCTTTAGGATAATATAATAGGACACTTGAAGCATCTTGAGTTCTGATTGTTGGCATTGAAATGATGCTCTCTTTAAGTGCATGATCGTATTTCAAGATCTGACTAGTTTTATCTCCAAGCTTAAGCATCCTACACTTACATATCCTGTCATCCATTTGGAGTTTGAACATCTGCTATTGCCACAAAATTAGACAACTGACACTTCTGAAATGCTTTTTGCTGTATTTTAAAGAGGGAGAAAAATGCCATTTGCCATAATTTTTTTCATACATCCTTTTTTGCAACAGTAGTTTTCTAATAATTTTCTCTTTGTAATTAACTACTTTGTTTTAAACTTACCATGTCGTCATCATCTTTTTCATGTTTAGCTGCCTATATTCTTTTAGGCTGTTAATATTTCTAATAACTACAAAGTTACTGGATAAAAACTTGCGTGTCGTTATCTGTTAGCTTGTGGTGAATTAAAATATATCTATGTACTAAAATAAAACTTACATAAAGCCACAGCTGCTGTTTTTGTCTCCTAATTTTGACAAACTAATTTATTGCTAGTGAGGCAAAAACCACCTCTGTGGCTAACGTTTCTATTCAAGTTATTTTCAGTGAATCAGTCACTCGTCAGGACATGAGTACCCCCCCCTGTGATTTTATGATTGTGTAGCCACTGTGCCATTTGTGGTATGTAAGTAATGCTGCCATACAGAGTGTAAAAGAACTGAGTCACTCTGAGAGCTTGAGTGTTCCTGCAGGGGGGGCACATGAAGTTTTGTTCTGTTTCAGATTTATCTTTACATGAATTTGATTTACATTTTCCCCTTAACATTGACAAACTTATTAATCTGTATGCACATCTTGCCTAATGGCACCTGTAGTGCCTTTGGAGATCATGGGACAAAACGGGACTCTTCATAAAATGAAGAAAATCAACCTTGAACATTTTCTTCACGAAACTGTGTTCAGTTGGAGGCTTCTGTAATACAGACTACTTCAGTAGATCCTCCCATCAGCATCTATAACAACTCGTTGAAGAACCTTAAATAATCTGAGTTACAGTAACACTGAATTTCTCTTTGGGATTAATAAAGTATTTTTGAATTGAAAAAGACTTGATACCAAAGCAAAAGAGTGGTCATGTTGAAGATTAAAGAATAAATATGAAATATTTATATTTTACATTTAACATTTAGGTTTCATACTTACCAAAGGGTATAATAGTAAATGTATTTGTACCAAAAATATCCAGTACAGCCATTTCGGTTTGTACATGTAACAAACAAATAGGTCTCTTTTTTATACCTGATACTTGCAGAATGTTTATGTGTGGAACTAAGTGTGTAGTGCTATGTTGTGTGGTGGAACTTTAAGAAATGACACCAAAACAAAACAGAGAGGACTCTGGGGGATCAATAAACTCTCCTATTTGGGATCATTAAGGTTTCTTATGAAGAATGGAAGACAAATTTTCAACAGCAGAACAGTATGTTGTTCACTCTACACCCAACTAAATTACTCATTTGAAACATTAAGCTGGATACATGCTGTTGCTGAAGTTTAAATCCGGCTGTTGGGTGCATTCAGCCAGTCCAAAGTGCTGCATAGCATATGAGGATACTGATGCATGATAATGGTACTGACATGATGTGTTTCCAAAAGGGATTTCCTATCAGCTGTGCTTTTATGGTACTTTCAAGTACACCTTGTACACTGGATTGTTGTAAATATCAAACAACTCCATAATTATTTTTTTTTCATGTTTTTTAAAAAAAATCTAACATCCATCCATTAATAGTACCTGCTTGTCCTTTAATAATAACACAATATACCCAAACCTCCACTCGGTTTTATTGCAATCACTATTTTATTAGCTCTTTTTTCAACGTTTATGTCTGTCATGCCTTACGGATCATTAGAGTTAATATCCTAGCTCTGGCTGAACTAGTTACAGCAGGAAGTCTTACTTTGTGTTGGCAAAGTGTTTATTAAACACAACAAATCACCCTGAGACATAGATCTTTCTGGTTATTTCAATATCTTCTGTCAGTCTTTACAGTCCATTTTGACATCTGGTAACCCAGTAGTTCACTATTGAAACTTTTTCTAACATTTAAAAAATTTCCAGTCCTGCACTGGAAATTTTATTTTTAAATTTTTTTTTTCCTGCTGTTAGTTTTTCTAATAATTGCCTCTTCAGCATAATTGCTGAAGAGAAAATACACTTTTGGTCATCAACTTTAATGTAGCATGTAAATGTATTTTGCTATATAAAGTTATGTACCTTAAACCAAAACTGTTCACTGCATCTATGTTTGTTTCTACTACAGCCTATGTAAACACTGAACTTTAAGATCAGCCCAGCTTGTCGATGCCCACAGGCAGCGGAAGGTGATTCATACCAGTATGCTCACTTGAGTCAGAAAACAATTGTCTCTGACAATCATACTGGGTGATAATTCAAAATAATTTCTCCCTTTATTCCAGCCTGAGCTAACTACTGTTTTTGGCGCTAAACTGGTCTAAAAAGTTCAACAGAGGGAAACTTCCCCTCCTCTCTCTAGGCTTTCTCACAATCCCTCTCTCCTTTGCTCCCTCTTTCCCCTCTGACTCTCTCTCAGTGACGGCTCCTAGTGGGTCTTTCCCCACTTCCTTTCTCACTTCCCTCACACCCGTCCTCTGGGTTTTTGCCCATATTCTTCTTCTTGGGATTTTATCTGAAATGGACATTTTTGAACATTTAACTTCACAGCGAACTCTTTTTGCTTTTTGCTCTCCCCAGCAACTAAACCAGCAAGCCTCCAGTCGATTATCCGCCTCTGCTCTGTCACTCCAAAGCCACATCAAATGGGCGCTTTGCTCAAAGGGAATTCGTCCTTTTCCACTAATGCAAACTGGAATTAGTGGAAGCACTGCTAGTTGGAATGGATATATTTCTGCTCTGAAGCGTTTGTGACTTTGTGTGGCATATGTTTGGTCTGAAACATTACGAAGGAGTTGAGAAGCGTCTGCTCTGCAAAAACTGTCGACTTAGCAGCTACCAGTAGTCATTATTTTTTGTTGCCCATTCTGGATATTAAATCAAGCCAATATTAAATTATTTGGAGTTTTCTTTGGCTTCTTTTTGTCAAGTGGAGACTTTGCTCAGTGGAGTCAAATGGACTGTGTTTAAATGAAATGATGAATTCTTTGCGCCTCTCTTTTCCCAGTGCTATGGTTGCCTCCTGAGAGACACTCAGATAAAAAAGACCAAGCTAATTTCCTGTTTCAGCTGCATGCATGTGACTTTACAATCCCTCATGGAGGTTATCCTCAGCCTGGTAACTTCTGATACCTCTCCACTTCCTTGCCCCATCACTGTGAGTCTTTGTGGTTTTGTGTGCATGTCAAATCTTACTGCTGTATTGCAACTTCAGAGGAATCCCAGATTACTCTTCTCAATTGCAGATTGTTTCTAGAGTTAGTGCAGATTCTTCAGGGCATGCTATGTTTGGGATTGGCTTTGTGGTAAGTCCATTATGTTAACACAAAAGCTGGTGCAACTTTGTTTTGAATGCTATTGTTGAGTGAATACATTGAACGAACCGCCTCTTGTCCTGCAACTCATGGACTTGTGTAAGTTTTCTGATCTGGGGAAAAGGATTTATTGTTTCCTCACCAGATCCCCTTAAAGGAAACAAAAAGCGGATTTTGGTGTTATTTTAGGCTTTTTTTGGTAGGAACTGAAACCATGAGGGAATGACAAAGATATGTGGGTATATGACCAAAATATATTAACTCATAATTGAGTTTTTGTGGCCCTAAACCTACTTTCTCTAATACATATGACTTTTGTCTCAACTCAAGTTAAAAAGTTTGAGTTCAATTTGTTAAGTTGAAATTCAGGAACGACAGTGGGGTTATAGATCATACAGTCAATTTTTATCAATGTAACTCATTCAAAGATAAAGGCTTTGGCACAGTGAAGCTATAAAACTATTTACTATAAGTATAAACTTCTATACAGTGCAGCTTAAAACTTAGAGTGACAGTACAGATCATGTAAGCAAACAGTGGCTTACATTAGTACTCACACCTCTCTTTTCCACACCTGTGCATTTTACTGGGATGGTACTGGGATGTCAGACCAATGCAAAGTATTGCAGTGTACTGAAAACGCATAAAATTTGACCAGGTATTTTTGGTCTAGTTTTTAGTGCAAATATCTTAATACATTTGAAATAAAAGTAACATTTGAGCACGATATTAGCTGACCAATACTCATTAACCATTGTAGTTGAACTTGAGTTATTTTGCCAGTGATTGGGCAAACATTTGAGTCTCTACATATGCAAAAATAGCAGAGACTTAGTCCCAAATGCAGGCAGCTGTAAAGGAACTGACCACAAATACATGACTGTCTTTATAGATTTTTCTAAAAATAAAAAAAAAATTAAAACCATGATTTTCCCATTCACTTCAGGATTACACCCTATACTTTTTGTTGGGGTATCGCATCAAATCTCAATAAATCTTGGGATTGTAATGTGACAAAATGTGGAAATGTTCAGAGGTTGTGAATACTTTCACAAGACACTGTAAAGGTAGGAAACTAACCTTATTATGTCCACTGTGTAATCTAACTCCCATCACTGATGGATGTTGGACTCTGTAGATAAGAGGGAATTGATAGCCCTGCAACCCAGCCTACAACCACTGAAATGGGGAGGCATGCTACAACAAAGCAGTGCTGCAGAGTTTCCATATTGCAGAGAATGGTGTCTCTGGAGAGGTGTGGATCAGGTGTGATTTCTCAGAAAGATACCTGATGTTACAACATCTTTGTAGCCCTTCTTCACCATCGTGGTACATTAAACCACAGCTTCACTGAAAACGCAGGCTGACATCACAGGAAGATCATCACAACTCAGCTGCATTACAAGCCTTAACAACCAGCAAGGTACTGACCACTTTTTGTACACAAACTGTTGTGACTTTAACCAGGCAGAACATAAAAAAGGGTAATGTCAGAAGTTTCAGACTCAAATGTTGATACTCGAAACAATTACAGTTCTGTGCTTGGATTTGAAATGCATGTTTGCTAAATATTGAGATAAAGAGTATTATCTCAATATAATACAGTATAACGCTGTTTTCTGCCATTGTGAAAACAGCAGAATCCATGATCATTTTATTCTTAGACATGTTTTAGGAGGGGTTAATATTATATTCACATGATAAAGGACAGAGGCAGATGTTTAAAGAGTGTCTTGTTCCACTCTACTGGAACAGGTCATCAGGACCACTTTACTGTCCCTGACCTCAAAACCTAGTTTTTGGTGCATGTGAAAATGCACCAAAAACATTAAACATACTTATAAAGGATCAAAACAATGGATCTAATCTTTGTCTTGTGTAGCTGGAAATAGAAATTTGGCTGTTCAAAATGTTCAGTTGCATTCATCCATTTATGTGATATGTGTGTCTGGCAACTTTAGTAATCCTTTCTAAATACCTGTTTGTAAGATGTGTTTTGTAGGTCTGCTTATGTTTAGGTGGACTGTTCACAGAGCTCTGTTGGATCCAGGTTAAGTCGGTTGCCATATCATGGCTCTAACCGGCTTTACTTGGATCAGAGACTGTTATACAAGTAGAGTCCCTTTGCCACAGAGTTGGGCCTTGGGTGAAGTGAGAACAATTTTCTGTAACAGTGCATAGATATAAAGCAACTATAGAGCAGGTTTATGTTGAGCAGATTAGTATTTTTATATCTAGTGCTATAAATCAGACCCTGTTCTTTTTAATGATGACTCAAACATAAATGCTTTAGATCATCAAGCAAATGTAATATCAGACAGAAAACTTCAATCATTTTACTTGGCAGAGAGGTCAAACTAACCTTGAACCATCTGAAAAATTAATTTCCCCTTGGCTACCAATGAATCTGTTGCATTCCTGTGGAGGAACTGTGGTGTCTCCTGAGAAGCTGTGTGCAGGTTCTTTAGACAAATTCCACATCAGAGGGGTTTTTTGGCATAAAAAAGCCTGTTTATGGTCATATCTCAGAATGTCAATCAGATTTAATTGCAGGCCTTGACTAGGCCACTCCAAAAATGATTTTGTGATTTCTCTGCCATTCCAAGGTGAACTTGCTGGTGTGTTTCAGATCATTGTCGTTTTGCACAATCTAATTGCATCAGACCTTAATCTGGATGATAGACATTTTCCTTTAGGAAGTTTTGGTGGAAAAATACAATCTATGGCTCCATCAAGACATCCAAGACCAGCAAAGCAACCCTAGAACATACAGTACCACTACCATGCTTGGCTATTATGAATAATGTTGTTTTTCCAAAATGCAGTGTTAGTTTTACACCAAATGTAATGGGACACAAACCTTCAAAAAAAGTTCCACTTTTGTTTAAAATATTATCCTGAAAGACCTTGGTGCATTAGGCCTTTGTGTTTTCTGTCAGCTGTGGTTTTGGGTTGAAACAGACTCATGGATGTTAGTCTTGTCCCTTCTTTTTCTGCTTGTTGAATCATGAACATTGAACTCAGCAGAGACAAGTTAGTACCGCAGTGGTTCAGATGTTGTCCTGGGTTCTTTTTGAGCTCCTGCCTGACCTCATCAGTGTGGTTTTGGGTTAGTTTTAGTAAGCCAGAAACTCCTGGGAAGATTTGCCACCATTTCTCGATGTCTTTACGTATGAGTAATGGCTCCCACTGTGGTTTGATGGAATCCAAAAGCCTTGGAGAAGGACTTGTAACCTTTTCCAGGTGGATAGATGTCATTGGCTGTTTCATGGCATGTTTTGTTGCTTTTTCATATCTTTTAACCTATTTATGGTGTTACACAGGGTCTATTTAAGAAATATCTTAATTCTGCATATCTGGTGGTAAGACTAATTAAAATTAAACTTTTGCAAAAACTGTGGTTTGTAAGTTATGTTATGACTATTCCCACTCATATTGTTGTGATATCAATTCTAAAACAATTGTTCTTTATATTGTACAGGTTGCCGACCCCCGACAGCAACTCAGTCTGTCCTTTTTCCTAATAAAGACTACTCAGAGGAACATTGAGTGCACCCCTCTATTACAAGCCATCAGCTTCTGTTATTAGGCTACACAGACTCCAGTGATGAAGTCAGTCACTTCTTGCTTCAGTGAGTCTGCATATCAATATGTTTGGCTTAGTTAACCCAAGGGAATTAGCTTCATCCTTCGGCTGACAATCTTTAATTACATGCATGATTAGTTGCAGAACTCGGCTATTTACAGATGACTCTGCTCTTGGAAATTTATTACACTTTCCTTCATGTGAAATGCCAGTGAAGACTTTGTACTGTATGTGTGGAGATATGGCTGTGTCATTCATTATTAAAATGTTAGATTGTGATAACACTGTGACCAATCATAAAGTATACATCCCCTATTTATAGATCATTGAAACAAGGACTCCATCTTTGGAAATTACCTGACCTTCCAACTGTCTGCGTCCACTGCGTCTCACTGTGGATGTTTTCTTTGATCATTGACAAGGTGTGGTTTTGGTACCAGTCTGTACAGATGACTGGACCTTCTTATCACAATAACCGTAACCCCTATCTGTGTTGCATTACAGTGTACTGCAGTTTAGAGTTCACCCACTTGTCCTTTGCCCTTTTTATCTTCTGTTAGATGGGATGTATTTGATTAATGAGATAACTGTGAATGGTGAAACTGGAGATAACTGATCAGTATTCAGATTTACACATTGCAGGGCCTTTGTGAATGAGCTAATGAGCTAAGTTATTAATGCTCTTTTCAACAGAGACCAGGAGCCACTACATATTTTTTCTGCTTGCTTGGCAAGATATTCTAGTTCTGATTCATTTGATTGTATTGTATACCAAGCAGCCAGTAGGCAGAGTCAGAAATGAGTCTCTCTACACAGTCTGTATAATGCTGCCTTAAAGATTTCAGAAAAAGGGGAAACCCCTTTGCCTCAAAACAAAAACATCTGAAATTGAAAATGTTTTTGTTGACCTGCACTTGTTGGCCTGTGTGGAGGAAAGTGCCTAAGGATGGATGTTTGTGTGTCAGGTTGTGTAAATGGGTGCCAAACAGGTTTTTCTTGCTTCTAGATGGCTTTCTATGGGCAGGCAGAAAGGACAGACTGGGAGTTGGTACAATCTTGCTTTGTGTAGCCCCAGTTGGAAGAATACTAGGAACTGGCTTCTCTTTTTTTCTTACTGTTTTTGTAACCCTGTAAGTATTACACCATCACACTAACCAGGACTATCTGGACTTTTCTGGTTTACCTACAGCAATTGCATGAATTGAAAATTGCAAATATATTTAATATAGTATTTTGCACACACTAGTTGTATAAGAGGATTTGAAACAAATATTCTATTTAATATATAGGTATATAGGCTATTCACCTAAAAATAGGTGGTTAAAATATAAGCTTATAAAATGTGTTTTAAAAGGGATTTAAAAGACAAAAGTTATTTTATTTTTTCCAATCTGATCTCCCACTGATTATGTTCCAGTGAACATGTAGCTTGAACCAAAAAGCTTGGTTCCCTATCATATAACTGAGTCTGTCAGAAGAGCATAGAGTGCCTCAGAGATGTATTACATTCAGAGATCTGATCTGTACTTTGATTTAAGCTCAAACAAACCACAAGAAGTAATCAACAAAATGTCCTTTAATCAACATAACATTCTGTAAAACCCATTACTATCCTAAATTGTTATTTTGTTGTTGTTACTAACTCAAAGTTTTATACAACTCTTTATTATTATGTACATACTCCCCAAACCTCATAAGTTATATGTTCCTTGTTCTCAAATTCATGTTACATGATACTAAGGCAATGTGAATTCTCTTCTGGTATTAATAAAGGATCCAACCATCCACTTGTTGTCCTTGTGCACATTTTCCAACCATTCACTTTCTTTTCATTCAACTTTTCAGGCTTCTTTAGCAATGACGTTTTGTGGCTTATCCTCATTTTGAAGTGTGTAGGGACTGTATGCTGGACAACTGAGTTTGTGCATTTCTACATTCATCCATCCCTCCATTTTCTGTACATCCTTGTCCCTAGTGGGGCTGAGAGGGGTGCTGGCGGCATTTCTACATTAACAATTCTATTTTATGTAATTGGCTTTGTAATATGCTATTTTTTTGATAACATTGCAGTTGTTTAAATGGACATGTAAAAGTTGCATGGCTCCATTTACAAATTTTACGGTGCATTATGTTGCTCAACATTATGAAAGTGTTTGTGGCGATAATTTGAACAGTTTCATGAAGCATTAAAATTTGCTCAGAATTGGATTGGATTCTTTGAACCTTAATTATAAAGTGCTGCTTTTTATTTCCTAATGACTGTTGTCGTAGTTATCTTGAGTCGGTGAAAAACAATCCCTACTTGATCTATTTGCGCTCTCTGAAGATGACGGGCTGCTGCGCGTGCCCTACAGCTGACGGGGATGATGTCATCCCTGCACTCTGAGGGGGAGGGATAAGTGGGCGGGGCTTCCGCTAACAGTTTCAGGTGTGATTTAAACTTTTCACAACAAGCTGCGCGGGTAGAAGCGACTGGAGCGTTCAGTGAAACGTAACGACAGAGCGACTCGTCTGGGAGTTTTACTGACTGAAACTTAAATGAATCTGGACAAATGAAGACAGAGCTGGTTGCTATTGGGAGGAAAAAAATGTACTGGGAACAACTTCTCCGTTTGAGGAATGGAAAGGTGAGCTGTAGTTACAGCATATGCTCGCAGGAGAGATAGTGGTTTCGAGTGTAATACTGCGTATATGCGTAAACAATTAAAAAAACTTACATTGCTTTCTTGTTGAGTGGCTTTTGTGGGGTGCATTGTTGGCTGCGACTTGGTTAGTCATTCAGTTCAAATTGCATATGAGGCAATAGTTTCATGCTTCTGAGCTCCTGGTGTACAATTTTCATCAATCAGAGCAGTTCTGACTTTTGCTTGAGGTGTTTCAGGAAATGAATCACATCCTCTCCATGTGACTGGAGGTGATGGGTGATAGTCACTCAGGTAGACTTCATGTAGAAAAAACTCAATTTAGGTCTTGGCTGTGATTTCTCTACTAATACTTACAGGGCACCAGACAAAATTAGGTCACAGTCTGTCTGGCAAGTAATCCACAAAAACTGTATAAAGCCAAGATTTCCTGTGAGATCTATTACCTGTTATAAAAATAAAAACACCCTTTATTTGGTAAAGGAAATTAAAAAAAACATTAAAGAACGACATTAAGAGTCTGTTTTCTATTTTTGTGAAAATAAGTTAGATACAAGATTTTACCAACATGTAGCATGTACAAAACAATAAGTACACAAATGAGTGGGTACTTCAGATTTATGTGAAGATGATGAACAACCAGTTTCTTTTCTTCATATACTGATAATTGGGAAGTTAATAACTGGCATCTTCCTCTTCAGACAAACTGACCATAAGTTGCCTTTTCAGCTGTCTCACTTTCCGCTTTCCAAGCTACAGGCCCCTGAAAATGCAGAAACCTAATTTTTTTTAATATGTCAGCAAACTTTGGGGAATGGGGGGGAAACCCGAACAATATGCAACTTTTCCAGTTACTCAAGCGCCTTACCTCATGCCCCTTTACCCACTCTAAACTTCCTCTCTGTTTGCTGCAGATTGACCGGCTGGAGGTGAGCGGGTTGGGCCAGACACCCCTCGCTGTTTCATATGGAGCAGACAGCTCTTTCCCTTCGGGTGAGGATGCCACACCTGACCCTCAGCGCACAAAACAGGCTATCGCTCAGCTGCAACAGAAGATCCTCAAGCTCACAGAGCAGATTAAGATCGAGCAGACGGCAAGGGACGATAATGTTGCAGAATACCTCAAACTAGCCAACAATGCTGACAAACAGCAAAGCACGCGTATCAAACAGGTACTATCCCAAAAATGTTTGATTATTTAGTTTCAGATTTGATCAGGTGTATTTGCACAATCACTTCATCAAAATAAATTCTGTTGAATTGATCTGTGCATGCCTTTAAGTTGGAAAGAAGGTAGCACATTGCATTTAATAAGTAAAATGTGTTACTCTTTGTGATTTAATACGTTTTGCTACCTGGCAGGTGTTTGAGAAAAAGAACCAGAAGTCAGCACAGACCATCCAGCAGCTGCAGAGGAAGCTTGAGCACTACCACCGGAAGCTAAGGGAAGTGGAGCACAATGGAATCCCTCGCCAACCCAAGGATGTCCTTCGGGACATGCAGCAGGGCCTCAAGGATGTAGGTGCCAAAGTCAGCGGCTTTAGCGAGGGCGTGGTGGACAGCGTGAAGGGAGGCCTATCCAGCTTCTCCCAAGCCACCCACTCTGCAGCAGGCGCAGTTGTCTCCAAGCCACGGGAGATCGCCTCGCTCATTCGCAACAAATTCGGTAGTGCCGACAACATCCCCAACCTCAAAGACTCGTTAGACGATCCCTCGGTGGAAGAAGGGGTAACAGGTGGGGGTGGAAGATCCCTGACTAATGCTGGACATCATCTCCAGTTGAGTCTCAAATACATAAGTGACGACGACTGCTCTAGTGCTACATCGGGTTCAGCCGGGGCAAACAGCACCACTGGAGCTCCTGGGGGTCCTCCAAGTTCTAAAGGGAACACACTGGAGAGAAGCCAGGGCTCCAGCCTAGACATGTTGCTACAGGAGGTGCAGGACTTGAGGGACGGTCAGATGAGACTCGAGGAGAGCCTGGACAGTTTGAAGAGCAGCTATCAGAGAGACTACACAGTCGTTATGCAAGCTCTGCAGGAGGAACGCTTCAGGTAACTCAGAGAACGTTCCAGAATGTCGTAGAGTGTGTCACACATTCCAGAGAGGTTTACATGATTACAATCAATGGTTGGGAAGAAATCTGCTGGAATTAACCGGCAGGTAACTGGGAAGTACCTGCTAATTTTAGAAACAATTTTTTTCATTCACATGAGGTAATGTCATCTCTGCAGGTTATTGCATTTCTATCAAAAGTTTCTATAGTGAAAGAAAAACTTTGTTTTTCTTGCAGTTAGTCTCTTACGACTTCTAAAGAAATGTACCTTTAATACTGACAGTTAAAAATAAGACCTTTTGACACACAAATTTTACAGATTATACTATAATATCATTTTTATTGTAGTTAGCAGTCGTCATCTAATCTGTAATTGTAATTAGGTGACAAATGAATCCACACCCTTGCATCTTCTCAGTACTCACACCCTTTTCTATCAGCTCCTTTTCCCAGGCCTGCATTCAGACTCTGGGGTAAAGACACACATTCACATTCCTCCAGAATGTTCCAACATGAGGGCACAAACATTGAGGTCAGATAAAGAAATATTGGACATATTTCTTCCTAAAATGTCCCGGCCCAGAGCAGTCTGAGTTTTCCAATAAAGCTAAAATTATTTCCTCCACGAGGGACTGACCACCAGGTTCTTTCTGGCCAGTCTGCAGGGAAATACCGGTCCATAAACCACCAGAGATATCATAATTCTTCAGCAACTAATTCCAACATTATTATATCCAGTAAATGCCAACAACTGAGTAAATCACAGTTGTTGCTTCCAGCCAAAGCAATGAATGAAGAATCATGAATTTCATGGGAATAACCAGCCATTAATGTAACATTTTCAGATCTAAGCTAACGAATACTTTTTTAAATAAAGACTCAGTCAGGTGTATGTTGAATTATTAAAAGATTAGGTTTCAAATTGTGGGCTTCTTCCAGCTATTAAAGGATTTATTTGAAATTTTTAAATAAATAAAGATGATCATCAAAGAAATAAACTCTACCTTTATAAGTTGGATGATTACCGGAATAAGTATGAAGTTTCGATTACTTTAGTAGATTTGGCATTTCAATAAATACTGTTCACAATAAAAGTGTCTATATTTGACAGTTCCAAGTATTTCAAATGTAAATTCTGCATTTAGATAAAAGATGTAGCACAGTGATCGAAAAGGATTGTTCACCTTTCAAATTATAGCTTACAGATACTCCTTCAAATAAAAGCTTACATCTTCCATGGGATTGATTGTTGTGTTTTAATGCCTAAACCAGGCATTAAAACATGTTTATGTTGAATTTTCTTAACAAAGCTCAAAGAAACCCTTCACTGAGCATTGATGAAGAGGGAATAACATCAAGTTGTTTAGATTATTAAAGGTTCTGCTGTCAACCACCTCACTTAAATGAACAAGTGATTAACAAGCCTCTTCAGCACTTGGAGGAGGTCATTTAAATCAGGAGTGCTGGAGCAGAGACACATCTGAAACATGTAAGACAACAAACTCTGGGGTCCAGAATGGAGAACCACTGAACTGGATGAACAAAGAATTGTTCGGACAAAACATAGAGAAAGAAATAAGAGCAACAGAGACATGGTTAAACCTTTTCTTTAAGTAGCACTAACGCAGTGGTTCCCAAAGTGTGGGGCGTGCCCCCTGGGGGGGCGCAGTGCCATTGCAGGGGGAGCGCGATGAATGAGGGGGAAAAAAATTCTGAGGGAACTGTTCATGTTTTAACCCCATTTTGAAGTTGCATTTTTTGATATTTTTTTTAAATGTATTGATGATAGCAATGTTCAATATTGTTGCAAATAAAATATAAGAGAAATATGTTTGAAATATACTTCAAACATATATATTTCAACAAAGAAAACTCTTCTCGGTTATAGAACTAAAAAAGGAAAAGTTACACAAAAGTGTTTCATTGTAAAGATGGTTTGTAGTTTGTTTTGTTGCAACCTGAAGTGTGAAATAAACTTGGAGTGGAGTGGAGTTTGAAAACAAAATATGTGTGTAGGTGTATGTCTGGTTGAACGATGTGTGTGCCCAGTTGATTTTTTTTCTGTTATTTGGGGGGGATTTTATTGTAATCCATAGGGGGGCCAGAAGAAAATCTTTGGGAACCACTGCACTGACATAAAGACAATTTAAACTGAAGCCTTTGTAGAGTGTACCTATACCAACCATTTTTCAGGTTAGGATGTTTTCTAAATTTGAAATGTCCCAACAATTTGTTTAAAAAATAAAGGAAATGTAATTGTCAGGTGTTGAAACTCCAGAGATGTTTGTATGCCACATTTTCTGAAAAGAAGGAATCATTTGAATCATGGTTATTCTTGACTGATGTCAGTCCATTTGTCTGAGTCCCAAATAAACAGGAGTTTAGATGCCCCTCCTCCCACTGGGTTCATGCCATTGGCCAGTCTCATTCTGGTAACTCTCCCTGTGGTTGGCTAGTTGAATGAGGAGATGAGTAAGCGCATCCTAATCTTATCAGCACAAGTCATCAGTTTAGTCAGGTGCCATGTGGTCAAATGCCCCTTGGCCTGTTTGTGCTAATGCCTGCGTGTCTGTGTGTAGGTTTTTTTTTCTTTCTTCTTGGTTTAAGCTAATTATGGCTCAGGAGCTCACATGTGTTTTCTTTACATGTGTCTTTAGGTGTGAGCGTTTGGAGGAACAGCTGAATGACCTGACAGAACTTCACCAGAACGAGATCCTCAACCTCAAACAGGAGCTGGCCAGCATGGAGGAGAAGATTGCCTATCAGTCCTACGAGAGAGCCCGAGACATCCAGGTGTGTCCATCAAACCTATGTCCACAACAACTTCACTGATGATTAAAGAAAACACATTATTATTTTTGCAACATAGTATGTAGATAAATTAAGGTATTCTGAAGTTGCTGGGTAATAAAATAAAGTGATGATGGGTCTCACTTCTGACTGGAGCTGAAATATTTTTTCTGTAAAAATAACTAATATTCATTAGATAAATTATTCTCTGTCTGTCTGAAGATTCTATTCCATATTCTTATCTCGCCCCACAAACCTATCAAATGTTTTTAAAGGTCAAGAACGACTTTACTCACAATGTGCTGGTTTTTAGTAATTACTGCTTCCTTTTAAACTGTTTATTTATTTGGAGCTACAACAGCCCTATGTTGTAGTTACTTTACTACAACATTTTGTACATGTGTGGTTTCCAGTTTTAAGCAGTGGTAAGGTATTACAGGCTGGTCAGACACGTGTTAAACAGAGGTGGGCACACACCCTGCAACAGTCAGTGGCTCTATCTCACCTTCCATATTGACAGTGTAAACACTGTCAATATGAAGATCTGTCCAAAGGACCCTGTTGGTCCAAAACAAAAGCATTTCCTTGTAGTAGTCTCATGTTACTTTATGCATCCCTGGCGTTATGGGCTTGAGTTTTAGTGTTTTGGGCAAATGTCTCCACATAACCGACAACTGAAGCTGTTTCTGGCTGCTCTTTCTTACTCGGACAGCAGAGAGTGCTAGAAACCTGTGAATAATACACTTCCATCCCTGAAATCAACACTTTAGACCTTTTTTTCAATGCGATATGTATTTTCGGTCAGTTGTTGAACTGTGAAGGCTCTAGATTATTTAAAAAGATAAATAGTTGAAACCAAAACTATTGGTTTTGGTTTCAAAACCAAAACCAATCATGAAGTTACAGAAGGACAATGTCGAAGGCTGCAAAGTTTAAAGGTCAAGAGGAAGGAATCACCCTCAGGTGTTATTCCCACTGAAAATAAATAATTTTTTCAAATTATAAATATGGTTAAAAAATCTTAAATAAAGAAAACTTCAACTAGTCTGCAAAAAAAAAAAACTAGTAAAAATAAGAAATAAAATATCCAACAAGGTTAAAGTGGGAATAAGAGGGTTGTTCAAACCAGCCTAGCTGTCTTATCACATAAAAATACATTATATATGTAGACATTTTATATCTTTAGACATTCATGGTGTTATTTGAATAGTCATTCACAAGACATTCTGCATAATTGGTGTTTCTCTATACTTTATCTTGTGGAACTGGATTCTTTTTGCTGTAAAACGTTGCCACGTCAGTCTGAAAAGTGATGTGTCGCATGATAATTTACTTAATTACACAGCTGCCTATCCACATTAAAGCTGCAGCTCATGGTTGCAATTGACCTATCAGGTGATATTTCTTGTGTTGTAGTTTTTACAGCTAAAGTCTTAAGTATAAATTGACACATTATTTATTGGCCTTTGCTTTTCTCATATGATTGTTAATCTACATAATTAACCTTTTGAATAGTTTTATAGACAAAATAACACCTTAAAAATGAACTCTCAACTGAATCAATATGAGTATTCACCTGACTCTAAACTGTGACAAAAGTCTCTTTCTCTTGATAACCCAGGGTTTGGAAACTCTGTGATGCTTGTCTGAAAAGCAGCTCTGACTGTTATCATCTTGTTATTTTCTCAATGAATGAGATGTAGTCCAGGGGTATGAAGCTGCGCTGAACATCAGACTCACCTTTGTTGATGCTTAAGTTTGCATATAGTGAGAACACTGCGGACCCATGGGGTTGAATGTTTACTTCAAGTTGCTGTTTTATTTATAAAAATGGCTTCTTGGCTGACCTTTTTCCCTTCTGGGTCTCATTTTCCACAGGAGGCTCTGGAAGCGTGTCAGACCAGGATCTCTAAGATGGAGCTCCAGCAGCAGCAACAGCAGGTCGTCCAGTTGGAGGGGCTGGAAAATGCCACAGCCCGGACCCTCCTGGGAAAACTTATCAATGTCCTGCTGGCCCTTATGGCCGTCCTTCTGGTTTTTGTCTCAACTGTGGCCAACTGCGTGGTCCCGCTGATGAGGACGCGCTCACGCTCCGTCTCCACCATCATCGTTGTTCTCCTGCTGGCCTTCCTGTGGAGAAACTGGGACGCTCTGTCAGGGTACACGCATCGTGCTCTGCAGCCCCCAGGATGACCAGATTGGCGCTTTGCTTTGGTGTCGCCAGATGATTATACTGTCACTGCAGTCACGCAGGAGATTCAGAGAATGTGATTACGTTGGGTTGGCTGCTTGGCCGTGCAATCTGAGCACATTTGGACACAACCTGGAGCCAAGACAGAGAGGAAGAGTTGGAGAACAGCTGAGGACACTCAAACTGAGGAAGGAGGAGACTGTTTACAGTTCTAAAACGAAGCGATACGGTGTTATCCCTCACAGGATGCAACACTGTACTGTTTTGTCTTTGGAGTTTAATCAATTATAATGTTATTTCTAATAATATTTTATTTCCATTGTTATTTTATTCAGTACCATGTAGCATTATGACCTTCTCCTTTTACACAGAGGAGAATTTAGTCAGAAAACTGGGCTAGCGCCTCAGCCTAAAGGTCTAGTCTAATTTTAGAGACATGTGGGAATGTGGTTGATTGCTTTTAGGAGAAGAAGATAACTCTTACCTTTCTGTGATTGGTAGATTTGAACCATGGCTATGAACTTTATTGGGAGATGGTCCATTTTTGCTGTGATGAACTGGTTCAGAAAGAAGGAATATGGCTTTTGAGTCATGATAACTTAAGGTGATGTTGTGTTTTCTTAGCATTTCTGATAGCTAAGATCACCTGCTTTGATTTAGCTCCAATTTTAAGTGGAAAAAACTTGATTAATGAAGGTTATGAAATGATAGATGAAGACTCAAGAAGACATGCTGCTCACCGTTTAAAAAGAAAACATCCCATAAACAGAGAACATCTGTTGACTCAAGCATCTGCCAGATGTGTAACACGGAAACAAAGCCGCTTGTTGTCATTAAGAAAATTACATACAAACTGGTTTTGCTGCTAAAAGCAATGACGGAGCGCTGTTGTCCATGTAAAATCAATTTGCCAGGATAATTGCCTCCCACCTGCCATATTTGATATGGTCAGTTTAGGGAAAAGAGACTGCTGGTGCTCATCCAGTCCCGTCTCAGCAGGATCAGCAATGATGCTGCCTAATATCGACAGTGCAAGTCATCTCCACTGCCATGCAAATGCACACTGTCTGTGTTTAACACTGTACTCAAACATTCTCCCTGCATATGAACTGTGTTTTTGATTTTTTTTTTCTAGCACTAACTCTGTATTTGTAAACACCCAGTGCCAAACTTGAGTTGAAACCGGGTTGACTGGCACAACTAAGACGATGCTCTGCACTTTTCACATATGGCATGAATGTACGCTGCAGGGTTGTCGAGGACGGAGCTCATAGTTCTCAAGTCAAAGGCTCTACATGATGTAGAACCCTCCACAGCGCCTCCTGGATTTTCAGTGGCAGATTTATTAGCTTGATCATCAAAACTATACAGCTGCACTTTAGCACTGCTTGTGACGGCACGCGTCAGCCTGAAGTTTTACAAATCTTCAACAGACTTAAAAAGGTTTCACTCTCTAAAGGAAAGTTGACTCAGGTCAGGATCACCCTCATCGTGGTTTGACGAGAAAACCAACAAAGAACTAAAAAGGTTTTGTGTCAAAATCATCTAAACTCAGATTCCCTCAAGATAAACTGATTTTAAAACTGTTTAATGTATTTATTCATCTGTCCTTTTTTGGGATGAGGAGAAGAGCATTTGAGTTAGTGAGCTGACCACTACCCTTGCATGACTTTTTCAGTAACACCTATAATGTAGGGTTGTGTGCTAAACCACTTCAGTGCCTTCTGATGTCCTTTTCTAAGTGTGGAATAAATAAAGTGCATTCCCAACTAAGCTTTTTTTTCCCCAACCATCATTACAGTTTTTGTCTGCAAGGCATAGAGTACAGCCAGGTACAATGGGACACGCCAACGTTTTTATTTTGAAACATTCTAACATGCCAGAGGGGGATTTAAATGATGTTCTTCACTCATCCTTCCAAAACTAATACTCCAGATTTCAATATTGATATTGTGTTTTGGGGATGAAGTGCCATTCGTATTGTAAACATGGTGTGGGCAATGACAATGTTGTCCAAATGTTTAGCACCAAACTTAAAATGGGCTTTATCTTCAGAAGTGGAAATCCTTGGTGGAGATTATTTAGGAAGAGATTGGTGGAATACCAGCAAATTTTACTTGAGTAGTGCTAGCACTACTTGAGCATATTTTTACTCAAGTAAAAGTACAAAGTATTCCATAAAATGCTGCCTGAATACTGAGTTAATTATCATTTTACCAAGTTTTAGATTGATGTCATTAGACAGAAAAATATATGTAACAATTACCAACTTCTGGTATTTTAAAACAAAAATAACACAAATGTATAATTACAAAGTTAAAAAGCCTATAAATATGGAGCCCCTAACGGGTCATTGAAGGAAAAGATAAACTCTCTGGTGAGCACCAGAAATTAGATTTTTTTTTTCCTTTTTCCTTCAATGTCCCTTTAGAATCTCTCTGCAAAATAAATTCAGGTAGAAGCAAATACTTTTCTAAATCAAATTAAGACATACTTCAGTGTTGGACAGGATTGTACAAAGTCATTAAAATTCTATTGGAAATCTGTGATGGACTAAGGATGAAGCCATCGAATTTGGAGAAACTTGAAAGATTTACTGGATTTTTCACGTGAGAAATGACTGCAGATTTAATCCCGCCAAATCTCTAATGCATATGAGCATCCCAGGGGGTGGGAAGAGGCTTCATAGCCTGAACCTGGTCATTTATTTTGTTTATTTATAAAAAGTAATTTGTTTCTATTTGTGAAGTGAAATTATCTCAGAACCCGAATATAAATCTAAGATGTTTAGCGTTTAAATGGGGCTGCTCAGTTGGTATTGCTGTTCCCAATGAGATCCTGAGTTTTTGTTTTTTCTGCATGGAGTTTGTGTAATTCTCCCTGTGCTTATATGGGTTCTCTCTGGGTACTCTGGCTTCCTACTGTGAGAGCAGATGATGTCTTAGCAATATTGATTCACATGGTTTCACCCTCTGCTGTCTGCCATACGATCTCTCTTAAACATTTCACTTGACATTTGTTTCGTATCAACTACAATATCAGAATGAGCCATGTCAGATTTTATATTCCAGCCACTAGATGGTGCTCTTTCATCAGGCACTAATATATCAGCCGCTCATGAGCGCGTATATATAGTGTGCTTCAAGAGAGATGGGGTCCAAACACAAATAGCTGTTGCTCGTTATCAAGAAGGAAACAGGTTAGGTGCTAAATGGGTCACCACTGGGAGTGTTCTAGTGATAAACGCGCTCCTTTTTTTTTTTACTGCCATTGCATTTTAATGGCCGGCTGAGGGTATTTGATGCTGACCCGCCTGACCCAACCTTGGCTCCATTCCTCCTAAAATACCCAACACCTTTGGCCTGCATCTTACTCATTGTGTCGTGCAGTTTAAAGGTAATGATGTTGCACTTTATCACTTTCCTCCCCTTCCACGCAGCCAGATTTGATGCGCATGGCTGTGCGCCAAGGAAAACACGCGTGGTGCACTTATCTGTCCAGCTGAAAGCTGCAAGTAGTGACCGGGGGGAGAGAGGAGAGAGGAGAGCGCGAGTTTTGTCCCCAGAGGAGTCCACGTTAAATTGGCACAGGGCGATTCCACACGATTTAGCATCAACTTTAATTATTGCGTGTATTCAGAGATAACACTTCTCTGGCTCGCCTGCGAGCTGATTTATGCAGCGTCTGACTCGCTGGTTCCACAACCAAGTATTCTATTTAGAGATGTGAGCATATGCACACTTTATCCAGATTTCAAAAATGCAAACCATATTCACATTTTTTTATATATTTTTGGAGTTGGGTGGGGGAGGAGGGGTGCGCATGTGTTTGGGCTTTAATATTTATGACTTGAAAGAAATTTGCAGTAGATGTCAGAGCCCGGAAAGGTGCGCTTTACGCGTCCATCTGGTTGCACTTTCACGGTTCTTACCGCGCCTTCTGTGCCCAAAACGGAACCCTTCGGATCTGCAGAACTAATCTGGGAGTCGGGCGATTTGGAGAGCACAGAAGGTGGGACGGTGACCCGTCATTAACCTCAAGATGAGCGGAACCACAATACCAGGATGGCGGTGATGGAGGCTCGTCTTGATGGCATCCTGCATTAAAAAGGATCTCATTAGTTTGCACACTTGTGTAAAAAAAAGACCAGGTTTTTAAAAATCATAATAAATGACTGAATTGTTGCTTTGTTCTATGGAGATTTTGACCAACGTTCAGTCTTCTTGGGCACATGCCAAACATTATCTACTGGAAATGTCACGAAGCTGAAAAACAGTTCAGCTGCTCTAGAATCTTCCTAAAAATTGCATCTTTAGCTAAAGTTAAGGTACAGAAAGGTAACAGAGCCTTTAAAGTCGATCAGTGCATCTGTCAAGAGAAAGGCACCAACAAATTATTTTCAGATGTTTACAATGAGGCAATTAATTAGAGGTTTTAAGAAAGTTACTCTTTCCTTAGTTCTGTTTTTGAACTAAGAAAATTGAGAAGTATTTTGTTTTAGATGCTACATGAAAAGTATTTAGCACAAAAAACAACAGTGCATATTATTAAAAGCACAAAATAGCCATAGTGGAACATGGTGGTGGCAACAGCATGATGTGGGTTGATGGAACTAAACATTTTGGGTTAAAGTTAATAAAATAAGGAACTGTTTAAATCTCAGACAGGTATAACCCTTAACATTCAGGTGTCTACTAGAGAGATAAAGATTAAAGTTCATTTCAGTTCTAAGCCTCTCAGTGAGCTTAAGCATATGTCCAAAGAAACCAATAAACCAGCTTATTGATCCAAAATATATGGGGTTCCTTAAAGAGAGTAGCTTGAAAGTAGATGTCATCGCAATCTGAAAGTTTTGGAACACTTTTGCAAATCCGAGTGGCTAAATATTGCAAGTCAAGATGTGGGATGCTGAATGACTCCCACAAAAAAGTCTGGATGCTGTGTTTGAAACAAATAGTGCTTTCATATCCATGCAACCAAACTACTGCATCTTTTTTAATTGTTATATTTATTCCCCTAATAGATTTCTTTGTTTTCAGCAAAGCTGCACAGGATACATGACACATTAAATATGTAAAAAGTTTTTAAAATGTTACTTTCACGATCTCATTCTGGTAATTCAGCCAAATCTGGCATTTTCCACCGGTGTGTGAACTTTAAAAGTGACTGTAAAAGTTGAAATAAGCGTATTTTTTAGTAGCTGTTGTACCTGAGTTGATGTTTTGATAATAAATCGAAAATATGAGAGCAAAGATCAATCAGGCAGACAGAGAGTTCTCAAAGGACAATATATGTCATATCAAGACGGCAGCGCCATTCATCACTGTTAATGAGATGACACCCTTTCTTCTGTGAAAGAGCAAGTTTTATTATATTAGGAACGTATTATTATTGCTTTTTTTATTAATCAATATTTTAGAGAAACATGACCACAAATAAGTTTTGTTTTCAGAGAATGTCTGTAAATTGCGCATCACAAAATTTTGGTTTATAGTTGAGTAGTTTTATTTAAAGAAAAACGTGTAACTGGAAGGCTCTACTGTGTCTCTGCTGAGCTGCTCGGCGGGCAGAGGGGGACAGAGGCAGAGGAGGCAGCCTGAAAAAGGAAACACGACTCGTTTATCGCGTCATTCTGGGCTCGGCCGTTGAGCAGGAAACAGCCTTTCCTCTCTGATTGTCGCCGTCGGAACAAACATACATTTTTGTCTTTGCTCAATGCACCCCACGGCACAGAACACGCGGAAGCCGGTCAGAAGGAAGAATGCCTCCTTCGATGGAGATAGCCGTCCTGCTCCTCGGCGTCCTGGCTTTGGAGACGCGCAGGAGCGCCAGCGCGCTGCACATCCAGCAGGCGTTCGCGTCTCCAAACCTCACCAATAACTTCGTGGTGGATCCGGTGTCCAGGAGGGTCTACCTGGCCACTGTCAACACGGTGTACCAGCTCAACGGGACCCTGACCGTGGAGGTGGAGAAGAGGACGGGGCCGGTGGAGGACAACCTGTTGTGCCATGCGCCACAGCTGCCCCAGGCTCCGTGCGAGCATCCCAAGTCCCTCACTGACAACTATAACAAGCTCCTGAAGCTCGATCCGGAGCAGGGGGTCGTGGTGATGTGTGGATCTGTGTACCAAGGCTTCTGCGAGCTGAGGAGGATGGGAAATATTTCAGAGATAGCGGTGGAGTTCCCACCTCAAGGCGAAAAGACCGTCTTCCCCAGCATGCTCAACATCGCTGCGAATCACCCGAACGCGTCCACGGTGGGGCTCATCTTCAAGAGCCACGGGGGGAACACCCGGCTTTTAGTCGGGGCCACATACACAGGAGCTGGGACTCAGTTTTTCCCAAAGAACCATAGTAAGGAGGACCTGCGCTTTGAGAACACGCCGGAGATCGCAATCCGCTCCCTGAACATCAAGGATCTATCCAGGCTGTTCACCTATGACATCAACCCCTCTGAGGATAATGTGTTCAAAATCAAACAAGAGGTCAAAACCAGAAATAAACTCAACTTCGTTCATGCCTTCATCCAGAAAACTTACTCCTACATCGCCTTTAATAATGACGCCAAAATGGGCCACAAGGAGAGCCAGTCAAACAGCATCCTGGCTCGGATATGTCTGGACAGTGACATCCCCCGAAAGTCCACCGGGTCGGAGAGTAAGAAGCTCACCGAGTCCTACATTCAGATGCCCCTGCAGTGTGGAGCTAACGGGAACATTTACAACCGCCTGCTGTCCGTGTACCAGGCTGAGGTCCACGGATGGGGCGGTGGGGGCCCGGAGCCCTATCTGTTTGGAGTGTTCTCCAAGGCGGACAGAAAGTCTGCGCTGTGCGCTTTCAAGTTTGGAGACATCGAGGCGGAGATCCGACAGGGCCGCTCGAACTGCTCCAACTCCCCCAGCAGCGACGTCCAGGTGCTGGACAGCGTGATCCAAGGTTCCGGGGCCGTCTGCATCCAGAAGGGAAACATAGTGGTAAGGTTCACTTACCTCATCTGACGTTAAAAACGATACACTGGATAAGCTAGAATTACAATTGCCATAAAAACAAAAATAGGATCACAAACGCCATAAAATAAAATAAAAAGACATAGTTATTTTATTTCAGAATTTGTGAAAAATAATACCTTCATAAAAATAAACAGTTTGCTAAATGATTTACACTCTTGAAGTTTTTGGAACTTTATTTACCTGGATTTTAAGAAACACAATAACGCTGTAAACCAGATGCACCACATTGGTTGGAGTGGCTTTTTAAGTTAGAAATCTGAAAAGTGTGGTGTACACCTATATTTTTCTTTACTGAGATACCCATAAATAAAATTCTGCCCAACCAACTGGCTTCAGAAGTCAAATATTTCCACTTGATTATATAATCTAATATAACAGCCAAATTGTGTTTTGCTGCAGAAAACACAGCAAATCATCATGAACAAAACATGCTTTAGATGAAATATTGTGGTGACAGCAGCATAATGTGCAGACAGGGAAGTCAGATAGAGTTACACACAGGGAAATCCCAGAAGAAATCCTGTAAGAATCTGTAAATGACTTAAGAGAAGGCTGGAGGTTGGCCTTCCAACAAAGCATAGTCCAGACGTAATTAGATTTAATTAACATAATCGGACAGAGTTTGAGTTGTTTTTCCAAATCAGTACTGGTAAAAACTGACGTCTGTTTATGTGCTAAATAAAAGCTTGGAATCGTAACTGTACAAAATATTGCTCTAGAAAATATTAACCCACTACAGATACACACCACACTTTTCAGATTTTCAGTTGTAAGAACAAAAATAAAATGTTCAGAATGCCAATGTGGCATTAAAACAAAAAACATCTTCAGGTACATCTCAATATTTAAAAATCTTATTATATGAAACACTTTGTTTATTTCAGTAGCTTCAATTCACTATTAGTTTGTTTAAAGCCTGTATGACATTTATGATTTGGACAGGAATGTTAGCTTAAGGAAAAGTTTGGTTAAATCCTTCTTAAAGGTTGTTATTTCCAACAGATACTCGTAATCTTGTAAAGGATAAACAAGCCTCAACAGAACACTGTTCCAACTTTTTAAATCACCTTGTTTTTCTATGCATTTATAATTAGCCACTGCTTTGTGTTTTTCCCAAATACACTAAAATTTGTGGTTCTAAGATCAGTGACTATGAGTACTTTTGTAATTTACTATATGCTTGGATGTCTAATCCACACATTTTGTTTTATTCCTATGTTGTAAACATAGAAACAGAATTTGTTTACTTATGAAAGATAGGCCCTATAGTTCCTCAGGGTGCAAACATGACAACTGTATCTCTCACAGAAAGTTAACCTCCTTGGCCCTGAGGCTCCGGGCTCAGAGAGAGGATCTCCTATGTAAGAAATAAAGGTCATTAGAGATGAAAAGATCTGTAGAGCCACTTGAAAGGTTGTGGGAATGCTCAGACTCCTCTCACATCTAACAGCTCCACTCCTCTCTGTCTTATCAAATGTGAAGCACAGAAAGGGTTAACAGCTTACTATGTTTTTTCTGCTGCAGTTTGTGCTTGTGAGTTTTTGCCGCTAACTATAGCACAGCCACAGATTTGGTAGCAGTGGTCGAGTACAAATAGCCGCTTTGTTGCTGTCCCGTGGTCAGACATTATCTTGTATTTCCACTCACATACCAGGCTAAATATTTGCCCTTAAGGAAATGTCGATGCTGGAAACTATATTTACTCTCTGTTTGGATGCCGTCACACAATAGAGGCAAAGTGAATCGGGAATGTGATGAAATTCCAGATTTCTGTTGTTGTGGTTCATACTGCCACAGTTAAGGTCAAAGGATGCTATGGCGCGACTAGGGAGCTGCCCTGCTCCATGGCACCGCCTTATTGTCTGTGGCCCCCGGGGCTGCTCCATCCATGACCCGTTTTCTGAATGGACCTGACATCCTACTTGGTCCTCAGGCTTTTGCAATATAGACAGACAACTTCTTGTTCAAAAGTACTTTATTCCAGATTTGTTTTTCTACTTTTGATGTCATAAAAATACTTCTCAGAGAAAAGTTAGTCCCTTTGGTTTTACATTTATTGGCTGCGGACACGTGATCCTTTTTGTAGTTGACAGTTTGAAGGCCAGCACTGAGAGAAAGTCAGACACAATTTATGATAAGAGCGATGAGGCTGTGAGCAGAAGGGCCCGTGGGAAACAACGCTACAAATATCCACTGTTCTTAATTTTTTCCCTTCCTTTTCTTTTTACTTCTTTCTTTCCCTTTCTTTTTTTTTCCCTTTTTGGCTGAGCATGTTCTAAAATATTCAGCAAATTCCCAGTAGATCCTGGTGCTCATCCAAGCGTGGCGCTAATGTTTTATCACTGCTTACCGAGGATTTGACAAAAGCAAAGTCTTATGAGTGTTGAAGAGCATTGTAATCCCTTTTCAAGTATTCACTGACATGCCCACAAAGTAATTTAGAAGAACGAGCAGCACCAGAGTGATAGCTCCTATCACACACCACTTGCCTTTCACCAGACATTAATCATGCCGTGCTCCTGTTGTGCGCTGTGCTGTCCTGTCTTCTAATCTGTGTGAAAAACTGATGAGGATTGATCTCTTTTTCATTTCATCTTCCCCTCCAGTTGCAGCCTGAGCAGCTGGACTGCGGCGCCGCCCACCTGCAGCACCCTCTGGCTCTACGGAGGCCCCTTAGGGCCTTTCCTCTCTTTGAGTACCCTGCCCTCAGTTCGGTCTCGGTGGATAATGTGCACAACCACACTGTGGTATTTCTGGGAACCAATAACGGACGTCTTCATAAGGTGAGGCCCACTGTCGCAGCATGATAGGTGAATGAAAATATGGTTGAATGCATTTCTGAGGGTTAGACCTCCTCGTTCTCCTATGATCCTGAAGAACTTATTTTAGGTAGTGGTTAAACTGAAAAATGGGACATTCAGCAAAGAGATACATGTCAATTCTAGTAGAACACACATTACTGCTGCATTATTTTTTTATGCTTGTTTGCCAAGGACATAAATATAATACAAAATAAGGCTGCATGATATCTGGAATATATAGTAATATATGGCGTTGCTGAATATTGCAGTCATAATACTGATAGTTATTAACCCATATTTCATTTTTTTCCCCCTTCCTCCCTATCTCTTCTCCCAACCGTGTCAATTTTTGCATCGAAGCTGGTAATAAATATAATCATTATGGACATCGTGTGCCTGCAAAATTCTTTCAAAAGCCCAAATATATTATTGACATACAGACTTTAAATGCTTGGTTCTTAAAGGGGAGACATTACGTATTTTCCATGCACATGGTACCACTTTATAACACAATCAAGTAACTAATTACTGCTACTAGTGCTAGTCAGTGGCTGAGTTGGGGATTCGCTGGGCAGAGGAGCTCTCTGAGGTGGAGGCTCAGCTGGAGACTGCAGTGCCGAGAATTAGCTTTATGGAAATAGGCGTTACTTTATGAGAGCAAGCGTTTAGGCACCCCAAATGGCTGCCAAACATGCAAGAATTACTTAAACATGCATGACAGAATCAAAGCAACATTCCTGGTATGTTTTCGAACATGACATAACGTTTTAAAAAAGTCAGTTTTGCTTAACAACCCCCCTTCAAAATACAGCATACTAAATATTACAGTAAAATAGTCATTTACACACCTAGGAATTGTGATGACAACTTTGATTTGACATATTGTGGAGCTCTAATGGTGAGTTCTCGTTACACTGAAAAGTTGGATTTTCCAGGTTCCCGGTCAGAAAAACAAAATAAAACAGCCTGCTGATGCTGGAGCTCAGATGAGGAACATCAGAGCTCGCAGAGCAACCTTGAGTTTCAATATGGCTGCAGGCATACAGAATGTAATGAATATTGCCAGTATAAACCAAAAACTATGCACCTCTGACGGTGTGTAGCTCGTTAAACCAGTGGCACACATGTTGTAAAATATTTGTTTCCTTTGTGTTTCAACACATAAAACAGAAAGAGAAATATATTGTTTTTGCCTTGTTTTCCTAGTTAGCTGCAAAACAATAGAAAATCCTGGTGCTTTCCAACTTGTAACCAGGACGCTCTCATCCTGGGGAAGCATCATTTCCAGCTCCCAGCTCTGAAAGCGAGACAACTTAAATGCAGCATAATTCCAAATGTCCATTGGTGAAAATAAATATACCCCAAAGTAATGCTGCAAAACAATCTGAATTTCCTCTCTTTGTTCTTGAAGGTGTTTCACCTTTCATCTGAAAGGCTTCTTCGTCATATCTGGCTGGGGTATACTATGGTGGAGATTTGTTGGATCAGAAACTAAAACAAACAACCACACATGCAAAGGGTGTTTCAGATCGAAGCATATTTGTGTATTTAAAAGGCGTAGTCAAAGTCCTTACTTAAACCCAATTAAGAATCTGTTGCGAGACTTAAAAATTGATCTTCAAAGGCTCTCTTCATTTTCACTGACTGAGTTTGAGCTATTTTGTAAAGTAGAGTTGGTGGAAATAGCTGTTCTCTAACTTGCTTTGTTAGAGACATACCTGGACAGAAACATAGACTTAGTGGGGCTGAACAAAAATTCACACTTTAGTTGTTCAGACTTTCATTTATATAAAAGTTGTAGAATTATATACATCTGTTTTTGCTTTGCGACTATAAATTAATTCATGTTCATCTAAATCCCAGTAAAATACGGTGTAACTATTGGTGTATTTTTACACCAATACAAAAAAATATTAGGATGCCATAATCCTTACAAATGTCCAGTGCAGAATGATGAGCAATGGGTAAAAAATGCACTAAAAGCACTAACTCGTAGAGTTATTGCTGTATAAAATGGCCCCTCTGAAAGGAGCTCAAGTTTTTAATTTGATTGAGCCTTGAAGCTTGGAAAAACTGTTGGATCAGGAGACACGCACGGAGGCTCTGATGTGGCTGCCGCAGCTGTCAATAAAGCTAAAGGTGTGTGAGAAAACACTCAGAGAACAAGCAGGACTATCTGCTTTCATCCTGTATCTTCTCAGCTCTGTCACCGCTCCATCCCCCCCGGTCTCCGCTTCAGTCATCCTCAGGTCATCCCTAAACAGCCGCTAATCATGTGTCCTAATGTTTCTCAGACCTGGTTAATGTCTGAGAGAAGCTCTTTAACGAGACTCAGTGAGAACACATGACTCAGCCTTGCCATGTGTTGGCCCGCGACCTCCGCTTTTACACATCCATCGACCATCCAGCTTGTGTCTAATTAGCAGCATTCCTTAATTCCTGTCTCAGTCACATTCCCAGTCGCCCCTGACTGAGATCCCTGCGAGAACAACAATCTGCTGTCTTCAGATGCCTGTGGAAACAACGCAAGACGACTCTGAAGGCTTGCTTTGCATGAGCTCTGTACCTTTTACAGCATTAAAACCACACTGCTGGGAGCTGGAGGGAGTGAGGGGATTCATTGTTTGGCCCCAACTGAGCTTGCCGTAATTGTTTTTTTTTTCGGAGCCTTTTTGCTGTAAACTAGATGCACCACATTGGTCGGAGTGGTGTAAACAGCACTGAGTGTGTATTTGTGTGAGTCTGTTTGCCTGATTACAGGTTCGACTGTGTTTTTAGGTGTTTGACTTTGTCTGCAGGCCATTGCGAGAAGGTTTAGTGATTCCATGTGTTTACTTAGATGGATACAAACCCTGAGATTATGTATGTGTGCGTCAACCTTGTTAAATCCAGAGTGTGGTGCTTCGGTGACCTTGCAGCAACAACTTGCTTTGTGCTTTTTAGCTGTATGTGGCTCTGATTGTTTGCGTGTGTATTAGTGTGTGTGTGGTGATGATTGTGCATGCGTGTGTGTGCCCTGAGGATAGAGCTGTTACAGAGGTTAATGGTGCTGTTAGTGTGTGTAATGTGATTCTGACTGTGAGTTTGGCTCAGACTAAACACAGGGGAGCAGTGGTTCAGATTAAGTTAGACCTCCTTTACTGTCTTTGACAGAGCCCTCACTGAAGTAATTTGTAATTACATGCATTTTTTTAATGAAGTCTCTCCCTCCCCATTACGACTGACTTCCATTTCCCTGCGTCTGGCAGCTTCCACCTCTATCGCTCTCTCTCTCACTCATATCCAAATTTGCTCCCTCCATCTCTCACTTCATCGCTCCACTGTCCCTCCCATATGATTCCACTTTTGTTTCACTTCAGACTCAAATATAGAACAAAGAACCTTTGATTCACTATGAAAACAGACTTTATCTACAGATATTGAAATAAAAGGTGCAAAAAGATTTAATCATACTAAACATTTCCTGTTTTAAGTCAGTTTGGATAAACAAAGCAATTATTCTGGTTGCTCCAGAATAAAAAGGGAGGGATTTTTAAAAACAAATTTGTGTATATTTCTATAAGTGCCGGATAATAGTTTGCAGGACTTTTTGTCCCATTCCTTCTGACAGAACTTGTGTAACTGAGTCAGGTTTGTAAACTGCCTTTACTGACTTTAAAGTTTTGTGAAGTTGCTCCAAAAAATGACTTTGTTATCCATATGCTTCTTTGTGCCTAAACAGTGGTATGTTTTGGATCATTTGCACCCAAGGGTTAACTTCCCGATTGAAACCTTGAGATTTTGCTTTAAAATGTCAACTTTCATGATGCCATCTTCTTGAAAAGTGCGCCAGTCCCTCTTGCAGTAAAACACTCCCAACATGATATTGTCTACATTGTACATCACATAGTGATGGTACTCAGTTTTGCTAGCTTCCCATCTTTTTCCACCAAATGTGAAAATGATCAATCTGAATAGACAACAAAAAGTTAAGGTCTTTGTCCCTGAGTGTGTTTCCAAGTGGTAGTCTGGGTTTTGGAGTAAATTAGTCTTTCAGCCCAACTTCATTCAGAACTGTTTCTCCCGTGAATAATAACTAACCGGTTTCAGGTCTTTTGGTTTTATTGTGAGTTTTATTTCCTCATAGTGTTTTGAGGCAATGTTTTAAATTTCATCCACACGTGTGCCTCCATTTAACAAAAAAATATGTTCTGACATTTAGAAAATAGAAAAAAAAATCTATCATCAGGAAGTATTTATTTTGATTTAAGAGTAAATAACAGTTAAAGAAAGCTAATGTGACCTTTTATGCAGTGTATGTTAGTATCTGGTATCAACTATATCTCTCTTGCTGGCTCGCCTCTATCGATCTTTATTCTCCTGATTGTACACATCCAAACATACTCACACAGAGAGAGGACAGGAGAAAATGAGTGCACAGCAGCTGAGCGTTTGGTTGAATAGAGCCTTTGATCTGCATGAAGATAGAGAATGGAGTCAGAGCGACCTGCCAGTGCCGCAGGTGTTTTGCTGGCTGACCGGGTGGCTCTTTGTGCCACAGCTCACCTCCTATTCTTTACCCTTTCCAGGTGTGTGGGCCGCTGTTTGCAGGCTCCTCGCTGTGTCACTCTCTGCGTGTGTTCACAGTCACTGGGGCGCAGTCTGAAGACACAATACAGCTGCTTACTGTCCCCACTGTGTGTGTGCTTATAGAAGTGGTGGGTGGCGTTTAAAAATGACAGCAATATTTGGAGCCTGAGACAATGTCTTTCATCCGGCTTTACTAAGCTTCTGTCTGCTTCGGTTTAAAATTACCCAGCCTGACTCAGTAGGTGGTGACGTTTTTTTTCCTGTACAGTTCAACGCAGAAATATTTTCTTGGACATTGTCCCATTTTGACATGCTACCTCCAGAAATTGAAATATATTTTATTCAAATGAAGTTGAAAGAAAATGATAAAACAATGTAAAAATCTGTAAAGTGAAGGGCTCATTTGTATCCACAACCTTTACTCTGAAGGTTAAATCCATTTCAAACACGTTTCTTCACATGTCATGTAAATAGTAAAAAAAGTTTAGCTGCTTGTTTTTTTAATAGAAAATAATGCAAATGTCCTGTGAAGGTATAAAAGTTTATAAAAATAAAAAGAGTATAGAACGGCAGCAAACCTGTCAATTCATGACACCTAAACAGGAATCTCCAACTTGTGGGTCTAAAACGACTCTTAGATCCTCCACTGTGTTAAGATAAAATGGTAAGGAATTGAACAGTGCTTTAAAATGTAAAGTCAATAACCAAATGCTGTCCTTTGAGGGTTTAGTCTAAAGAATATTTTTGTTTAGTAATTTGGTGGTGTTTTAGTTGCAAACTGCAAGCAAGCTATTATAAGCTTCCCTTAGACAATAGCCAGCATTTTGGCTCTAAATAAATTTTAAACTGAAAAAAAAATTGCTCGGTTGCAAAGGTTGTTGACCCTGTGACCTAAAGTGACAGTCCTTCAAGGAGAACATTGTCAGAGAAGCAGTGAAATAGTCCATGGTAGGAGCAGTAAAGATTCACAGCTCAGATGGGAGAATCTCTTAAATGAATAGAGCATAAATCTGATTTTAATGGAGGAGTGGGAAGAAGAAGGCCTCTGCAGAAAGAAAGCTGTAAGCAGTCCTGTCTAGAATTTAGATATTTAAATAAATCCTTGAACATGAAGCATGTGGAAGAAGGCGCTCTGATCAAGTAAAAGGTTATGTATAGGACCTAACGATGCACATCACCATAGACATACTATTCTCACTGTGAAAAATGGTGGTGGCAGCATCATGTCCACAACTAGAGTGAATGAATGATAATTACAAGACGAACCTGGAAGAATTAACAATCTGTGTTAAAGCTGCAGTAGTTATCATTTAAAATACATATATGTTTGTTAAAACTGTCACTGTGCTGTAACAGTATAACATGAGACAGATAATGTATGAAAAAAACATTCTCCTCCGCCTCCTTCCTGAGCGACTAATGCAGTCTGCAGAAATGCCAGCTCCCAGTCGGAAACAAAAATGCTAGGAGGAAGGTCTTAGCGCCGTCAATCATATTTGTATATGCGCTGCTCAGTGTGCTAATGGTGGAGAAACAATTTGCCGTTACAATAGAGCTGTTTATGGGCTGTCACTGGTGGCCATGCTAACTAGCCTGAACATAGCAGAGAGCAAAGGGGAGGGCGTGAGCAATGCATACACAAGCGTAATTGACAGTACTAAGACATTTGTAAGGAGTACTAATACTATTTGTCTCATCATCAACATATCTTTATTCCAGGCACAAAAAAGGTTCACAGTAAAAGTGTAAAACAAGCAAAACAACAAATATTAACAAATATATTAAAAACATATTTTGTTTTATAAAAGTTACATACTGCAGATATAAAACATGTAAATTGTTTTCCTAAGTGTTGCTCCGTTTGAAGCTGGAAGAGACATGCCTCTAAAGACTTGCAGTTGTGGCTTCAGCAAAAGAAAGGCTGAGTGTAGATGCACACCAACCTTTTATATAGGTTCATATGTGAAAATCTACAAAATGATCCATTATTGCCTTCCACTTTAAAATACAAGCACTGCTTTGTGTTTGGTCTATCATATAAAATCCCAGTAATATAAATTATTGACAAAAAAAAGGTGGAAAAAGTTCTAAAAGTGTGAATGCTATTCTAAAGCCCTGTGCATGTCCTGCAGATGGAGAGGCGACAGTGCCCATGCTTGTCAATAAAAGTGTCAGTCAGTGTGCCAGTTCCCTAGAATGGCAGGATGTCTCCACTGAAGAGAAACCCAGTGAATTACAGAAATAAGGGCTTTCTCTGTTAGCGTGACAGGAAGTCTCACTCAGCGCTGTTTGTTTTTCCTACAGAGCTCTTTATGTGTGAGTGTGTCTGTGTGTGCATATGTTTGTGCGTACGTGTTAATATTTCACCATTTTATTATCTTGAGCTGTAAGACGGCCAGTCTGTAGATAAATCACAGCTCGGCAGAGCAAGATTAGGCACATTGCTCGAACAAAGAATCTCCTAAAATGTTTTTGAGTGGTTGAAACAAGAACATAAATAGGAAATTAAGTAATGAACTAAAATTATTTTAAGGTTCTTTTTTCTTAAGAGTTGCTGATACTTGCAGTTGCTGTCAGACATGAAAGCTTTTAGCTTGCTGAGTTGAAGTTTCTACTGTCGAGTTGGGTGATTTAGGAGGGACTCTGTCAATTTGTCATTTCACCTATTTGAAATGACAAATTGCAATTTTGTGTCAAATTGCTGACTTTGCATTAAATTTAGCAAAACATTTTGAATATAGGAGGTGGTGATGTGAAGGTTGATTGAGCTTCATGTATGAAATTAGTTCTTTGCTGGAGTTTTTCTTTGACTCTCAGTTCTCCTTTAGATAATTTTTAGGATTTACAATACTTATTTTGTCCTCCGTTTGACTGTCAACTTTCCACTTTTTTGAGGGAAAGGAGTAAAACAGCAGCCAGAATCCAAGCAGAAACTTTAAAGGACCTTCCTAAAGCCAGAGGAATCGCTAATAAAAATCTGATTATGACTCTTAGAAGAAGAGAATAGATAAATTGGAAGTGGTCTAAAAACTTTTGCCAAACACTGCATTGTTCTCTGCAAATGATTCATTAATATTTCAACAAGCAGCTCTTGTAGCCTCCAATGACACCTTTCCTAACATGGGAAGGAGCAAGCTGATCAGCAGGCTGACGAAACCTTGCAAACATTGTTGTAGGTGGAAGCAGCCTCCCAGCAGAGATCATTATGTGCATGTTTCTGTCGGGAGTCACCAAGCGTGTATAGACAAATGTCAGAAAGCCTGAATTTGTTCAATCAGCAGAAAGCAAATGCAATTCATGTTGTCTTGCAAACCATGTGGTGTGCACATAAAGCTAGTGGTGCAAAACTGAGGCTCTCTGGTATGTTTGATCTGATCTTACTCTGATTTTTATCCTCTATCTTTGCAGCTGACTCTCTTCCCTAACATGACGTTGGCCAGCCTGAGGACCACGAAGCTGCCAGCCGGCGAAACGGTCCACCACATCATGACTTTCGACCCCAACGACAGCAACTTTCTTTATGTCATGACCTCTTACCATGTAAGCGCCCAAGTACAGACAAAGTTTCAGAAAATAGATGTTTACTGCTAATCTGCACAAATGTCACAGACAGAGGAACCGCAAGAACCACTTTCAGAACACATCTGCTAAAATCCAAGCTCATTGCTTCCATTTAGCAGAGCACGGTTAGATTTGTTGTGGCGCTCTCAGCTCCTTCAGAGTTCAAAGCTTCCAGCTGGTTTCATAACTATCGTACTTATGGCTGTGTGCGGTTGCACCTCCTGCATTTATGTCACATAGCATCAGTGTACCTGATTTCTTTCTGCTAAGAGATTAAATCATTTTGCTTCCTGTTGCAGACACATTTCAATATGCACACCGATGAGCTGAAGTTGTCTTCACACATTGTATGGGATGTTGTTGCAAAAGACCTTGTTATCAACATACAGCATGATCCACAACCTCTTGAATGTCATGTTGAAATCTTTCACATTTTACTTAAAATTGATTAGATTGACCTCAAAGTTTGGAAATATGACATAAATGCATTATTCTTTGCAACCTGCCATGCACATGTTCTAGATAGATAGCACTGTAGAAAAAACAGGTACAACATTTTCACCGTAACTCTCTCTCTCTCAATATATATATATATATATATATGCATTTAAACAAACAGCAAATATTTATTAGCCAAATCCAGCAGCTGACAAAACTTAGGAACTACTAGTTATTTATGTGACCAAAACTTCTCAGTCAGTAAAACTGACCAATCATTGCTAGTGTAATGTTCTGTTTTTTTTTTATTTTATTGTAATTTCACCAATTTTGACATTGAAACCAGGGTTAACAACAATGATATATGCACAGTAAGCCAGAAATGTAAAAAAGGAAAAAAAAAGAAAAGCCCAAGCTGAAGTTACCCTAAAATGGAAGTAATATTAAAATTAAAGCTATGCTAAACATGCTAGCATAGCTCCTGTTGTAGCTTTTGTGCTGTAGTGCATCCTGCATTTTGTCAACCCTTCTGACTCATATTAATGATGATAATAATAATAACGGGGACAACCACAAAATCCCTTTTTCATGCTCCTTGTCAAAAACAATACATAATCTACTACCCACAGAATCTGCCTTATAAAATGAAAAAAGGATATTTATAAGGGCAAAATAATGCTCCGTCACTACCTTTTCTCCTAGAATAACTGAAGCTTCAACTTACTGCTGACCAATTTATGGACTATTTTTAAGTTCATTTATTGCGTTATCCATTGGGAATGCTAGAAATTACTATTTTCCCAGAGGCCAGACAGCATCATTAAATTGCTTGTTATGTCTGCCCAGCAGTCCAAATCCCACAGATGACCTAATTACAAAGATTAGGCAACAGAGAAAAAGAAGCAAATCCCGACTTCTGACAAGCTGCAGCCAGCAGATGTTGTGTAGTGTATTTGTTCAGTGACATATTAACTAATATTCAGAACTGTCACAAATAAATTACTGTTATTTATTTGTCTTCTACCAAACCAGCAAGTTTGTTAAAAATGAAAATCTCTTGCCATAATCTTTTTTTTTCTTTTTAATTGTTGTTGCTGTTGTGTCCAGATGCTGAGAGTAAAAGTAGCAGAATGTGACCAGTGGAAGAGCTGCACTGACTGCTTGGGGGCTGGAGACGCCTACTGTGGTTGGTGCACTTTGGAGAACAGGTGAGAATGACAACCTTTTGTGGTTTTGAAATGTCTTTCTCTTAGGGGGCATTCACACCAGCCCTGCTTAGTCCGCTTCGATTAAACTGTAGTTTGTTTGCCTAGACAGTCAAAAGTTTGGGGAGGAGCAAAATCGCATTAAAACTCTGATGCTGCACAGAAAAGTGAACTCTGTCTGCTTGAAAACCTAGGTCTTGGTTTGGTTGAAGCGAACTCTAGCACAGTTCGAATATGTGAATGCTAAACAGATTGAATACCACTCCAGCAGCAGGAAGCAGGCTATAGGGCATGGCTTTCTGGCTAAATACAACCAAAACAAATGTGCAAGTCTAGTGTTAATGGGAAAAATGAATCGTGGTCAGATAAGGAGGCAAGGCTCCCATAATGTTTCCATTTCATTTCATGAAGAAGTTGCACTCAGTGACTTATTCAGAGGTTTTTGTGTTGTTTCCTTCAGCGGTTCTTGATGCAGTGCCACCACAGGTGAAGGGATGAGCAGGTTTCTCCAGCAGTTTGGTGTGTTTGACACAACTGAAAATTTAACAAATGTTGCAAATTTGGCCCCTTCGCGAACCGAGACCACCAGATTGTCAAGTGTGAAAACAGCCTTTATTGTATCCCCTTGTTTTTCCTATGTTTTCTTCTGGTAAAACATAATTGAGTCAAATTACCATGTGCTATAGTTCCACACTCATGCCACATGGTTGCTGACATAATCAGAAAGGATGAAAGATTCACTTCGTCTTTCTAGTTAAATGCAGAAGTTTAACTGCTGCTGTGATGCTGTGCTGCAGAGTGATCTGACTTAGCAGTCCTTTGGAAGCAATAAAAGTGAAGACTGATAGTTTGATGAAATCACTTCTGTTTGCCGCTTTGATATTGAGGCACAGTAAAAACCTCCCAAATCCGAGAGTTGAATTTGTCACTCTCGGTTTGAAAATGTCGCCTTGGCACTAGCAGAGTGTGTTTTGGGTTTGAAAAACTGTCCTTGGATCACTATTGATTTGCTTTCCATTGAGCCTCAGACTTGGGAGTAACATTATTGTTTGGAGTGTTCCCCTGGCTCTGGGGCAGTCTGAGGGTGGGAGTGCCTGATGAGGAGTGACTTGGCTGAAGTGGAGCTGTGAGCTGGTAGAAGTACACAGTGATTAATGTGACTGAGTCTGGATGGGCTTTCTGGACCCATGTCAGAATATGAGTGCCGTCGAGCTGTGTTTATCTGGGTCTGCGTTCAGGTTAGTTGCCACTGATTAAAGCAGATCAGTCCAGATAGTGAATTTAGTGGCAAGCTGTGCTGCAGCTCTGGAGGTTCTGGGACTGCTAAAGGTCGTTAAGAGCTGGAGGGGTTAAAACGAAGTGTGTCTGTGTGTATGTGATCAGCCTGTCTCGCTGTCTGTGGTGGTTTTTGATATGAGAGAAATGGCCTAACATCCTGGGCAGCACAGCCTTTGGGATGACATACAAAAAAAAAATCATCACTTTTGAGTTTTTTTTATTGCTTTTTGCATTTTCATTTCAATTGAAAGTCATCTGAAGTATTTTCACGTTTAGTTGGCTACAAAAACCAAAAATTAAAAGTAAAATAAGATACTTTGTTTTCTATTCCATCATCTATAAATGCTGGCTCCATCCATCCATTGGCTAAAAAAGGACAGTCTGGAAAATTATTGGATATTTGATATGAAAACACTGCGGGAACCCTGTGACTTAAATTATTAGGACTGAGTGTTCCCCTGTAATGTGCACAGTGTAAACGCTGTAAGACAATATGGGCAGACACTGATAATGGCATTGAAGATGGGGTCTGATTTAGAGGTTTCAATATGGAACAGATCTGATGGTCTTTTTTGGTATTTTGCAATACCTCTATCATACTGTTACAAATCTGCCTTGCTTTTCATTAGAACATAAAGATGGCCTTGTTAGGGAAATAACACTCACAAACATCCACATCATGAGCACTGATGTGCAGCTTTCATACCAGATGCCAGAGACTTGACATTGAACATGAAACTGATGCTGTGAGCTACTTGTTGATTCATTTTACCAGAATACTAACATTTCCTTTCTAGGTGTTTTGTTGATCTTTAAACATTGGAAAAAAATACGAAGAGCTTCATCTGAACATGGTGTCACTCGTGATGCCAAGACTTATGCGCTATTCAGACCATATGCACATTAATAGCAACACATAGACTTTTAACAAGTATCAGGACCTACACTAGAATATTAAAATCACTAAGAAAAGATGAGAAGGGATGTGTTGAGCAGAGGTAGGGACTTCAGTCAACTAAAACCCGGCATTGCTCATTGTTATCTTCCTGTCTCCTCACCCTATTTATCTATCTGTTGTTTTTTTCTTTTCCTCCTTTTTTTTCCTCGCCCTTCTATTCGCCAGTAGCTTTCAGAATTTTAGCCATCTATCTCTCTGCCTGCCACCCTGTCTCCCTAGTTCTCGTCTTCTCCTCCCCCTGTGCCCCTGTCCTCTTTCCTATCCTTCTACAAAGGAGCGTTGATTGTGATGATGGTAGTGGGAGGGAGCGAGCACACTGGTTCTTTTTACAAGGAAATGTCAAAGTGTGTAAGCCTGCGTGCAAGTGTCAGCGTGAGTGTGCGTCTCTCTCTGGCTCTCAGAGGCCAGGGAGCTGATGTCATGAGTGTTTGTGTGTTTGATGCACTGTTTGGCCAGGCCTGCCGGCCGCTGGGCTGGCTTTGTGGTTTCGAGGCCTGGGGGATGGAGTGTGGGGGTGGATGATCTCCTTCATCACCTCACTGTCTCATACAACGGCAGACACTGGGAGCAGAGGAGGAAAAACCAAACTACTAGATTTTGCAGTCTGTGAAGCCGCCACTGTCCCTTTGGAGGCCGGTTTGATTATATGCACGTCTCTGACGTCTCTGCACATCCACAATGTAGAGGGAGCACGAAAACATGTCTGTTCACTTGTGTGAGGTGGCATTGTTGTCAGAAGAAGAGAGCTAGTTTCTCTGAAAGAGATAAAACCCAGTCCTTGATCACTGCTTTCATGCTGGTGCTGGTTTAATCTGCCACATGTCACGAGAACGCACTTAAATATCTTTATTTGAATCAAATTATGCATGACACGCCATCTTTGCTATTCACAAATTATCATGCTTATCTGCATGTTCTTATCTCTGCGTGTATGTGTGTGTGTGTCTCTACGTTCGTTTGTGTTGGCGTGAGCACTTCAGAAGCTCATATGTTTTGCTGCTGTTTAACAGCTTCACCGGCTTCCCACCTCTTCAGACACTCTGGGGGGTGATGAGTTTTCTCAGGTCATATTTTAGCTGAAAATGTTGACTCTTTTTATTTTAAGGGAGCTTTTTTGAAAAAGCTTTTAAAGTCTGGCAGAGCGTGGAGAGGGAGAGGACGAGTGTTTGCATGTCAGAACTGTATTTTCATCGCCGTGCGTATTAGTGTTTCAAAAGAAAGTGAAGTGCTTTGAATTAATTTCTTCACAGTGCAGTGTTTGAGAAAATTGTTGTTTGAATTAGCAGGGAAGGTGTAAATACATTTTAGGAAAGAAAAAATAAAACGCTATGAGTGAGTTTGTTGTTTTCCTCTCCTAACAGTAGGACAGCTATTAGTAGTGCACTTCACAAATCTGGCCTTTATGGAAGAGTGGCTTAGAGCTATTGTTTAAATAATGCTGTAAGATTTGTAGTTTGCAGTGTGCCATAAACAAGAAGATGGTGGAAGAAAATGGTCTAGTCAGATGATTCGAACGATGAACTTCTTGACCTGCTTGCACCGTGAAGCATAGTGGTGTTGGCATCATTGCTGAGGGAATGATACCGGTGGTGAAAAAGTAACTGATGTCCCGTTTACACCACTCTTCGTTAAAGCCGCAACAGTTTTGTCTGGGTAACCTGTCACCGATGATTGCAGTCTCTCACACCAACACTTTTTGAAACCAGATCTCGGAGTGAATCTTTTCTGTGCCACCCTCCACGGAGGTCTGAAGAACTCCACAAGTGTGAAAGCTCACATGCAAAAAAAGCACATCTGTAGGGTTCAATCTATGTGTGCACAGGCAGATAAAAATAAAAGGAATTGCAGGTAGCATTGAGCTGTGTTGTGCTACTTAATCTGTCCAATTTAACACAACTTCTAATAAGGAATATTACCCATTACATAAACATTTGGTTAATGGGAGATGAAGATAGATTAGTGTTTTCTAAATGAGGTGGAAGCTAATGGTCAAAACCACATGTGCGTTTGATGACATGTTAAAATCACAGTGCCATATAATGGCCTGGAATGATAACTACAGCTGACTCAAGGTATCCTGGTGGTGCCATCTAAATGTGGAGCTTTTCCCCAATCAACATCCAAAAATAACGGCAGTTTCCAAGCAGCATATACAAATATGCCATGCGTACATACATATATACCACACCAACCCTGCTGTGAAACATGGTGGTGGTATCACGGTGCTGTGGGGAGGCTGCTACTGTAGAGTCAGGGAAGCTGGTTAGATTTGAAGGGTAAGAGACTGTTGTTGTTTCGAGAAGTTTGTTTTGACATCTTTTAAAGTTGCGCAATGTAAATCCATTGCTGTCTGTATTTGTGTTTCAGAGGACAGTGAAATAATTTGAATTAATTCTTCCACAATGCAGCATTAGGGCAAATTACTGTTTGAATTAGCAAGGTGTGAATAGATTTTATGAATCAATTCAAGATAATGAAATGAGAGAGTTTCTTTTCTTTTTTCTTGCAGTTTGTTGATGCTTTTTTCCCTTAGATGTGTAAAATAAAATTTCCTGGATGCTTGCTTCAGTTTCTTCCAATTAGGAGGTATTCAACACTTAAAAGATAAAATCTAGACGTTGCTGCATGAACTAAATATATTCTTCCGGGCTGAAAGCAAGGAACGCTGTCACAGTGGTTAGCGCTGTCACAGTGAGAAAACTGACGGTTGGCCTAGGGACTTTCTGTGTGGAGTTTGCATGTTCTGCCTGAGCCTTTGTGGGTTTTTTTTATGGCTTCTTTCCACATCCAAAAACAGGCACATTGAGTTTATTGCTGATTCTAAATTAGCAGTAGGTGTAAGTAGGACCACGCATGGTAGTCTGCCTCTCTGTTGATTTGAACTGAATGTACCCAACCCCTGGAAGGCGCTGCGATTTAAAGCCTGTCTCTTCAGACTGGAAGGAGGAAAATAACCATCTTTTCACAGCTTTTCCCCTGTACTTAGCTACCGTATATCATAATATAGCACATTAGGATTCCTGCAGGGGACCAGTCAGCAAGAGTTCACATTTCTTGATCAACTGGCAGACTAGTGTGAGCGGGCATTTTTCAGAGAGGGGATACGAAAGACACAGGTGGTAAAAGTTTTTTTTCATGGAGGATGATCTTGTAAACAGCATCTAAGGGTACATTTTATTTTTAGTAATAATACATTTGGATCTATGCTCTTTGGTTTCTTGCACCAAATTTCAAAATGTCTCAGTTTTGCAAGGTCATCGATGGTATTCAGCATAGCTTGGTTTTTAGGAGTGGTCATTTGAGCTGCAGTTGCCTTTCTATAATCTTGAACTAGTCTGACCATGACCTCTGACATCACAGAGCTATATTTTTTGCCGCAACTGCCTCTCACTGGATAGTTTGGCTTTTTTTGTCCATTCTCTGCAAACCAAAAAGAGAATTCTGCATGAAAATCTCGCTGAAGATTAGCATTTTCAGAAATACTATGATCAGCCCATATGGTGGCAACAAATATTCCAGAATCAAAACACTTTCATTCCCTTTCTGGTCCTTGGTTGGAACTACATCAAGTCGCCTTCATCATATCCAGCGACCTAAATACTTTGAGTTACATACTGACATATGGAAGAAATATATCTCATAAGAGTAAGATTTTTTTTTTTTTTTAGATAAGATAGGGACCAAGTTAATCTTAGAATAATTTGAGAAAAATCATTTTAGAATTTGAAATTTTTATTGAATATAAAGAGGGATGGGGATAGAAATTCAAAGGTTAAGCGGTGAAGACCAAAAAGCCTTTCTTCTCTTTTATATTCAGTTGTTATTAATTAATAAAATATATGCTTTTTTGACTGTTTGGCTGGCTGGGCAGACTGCCTTGGTAGCATCACAGCATCCTGACCATGGCGTGAGTGGGGTGCTGCTTTCACTGTTCACTTTATAATAATCTATCCTATAAGCAGGCATGTGGCTCAAGATAAGAGAAAATGCAATGCTTTTCATAATACTGCATAATACGCAGTATCTAATTTAACATCAGTTTGCACAACATCCTGATTTTAAAGCACAGCTTGGATGCAATATTGGGGTAAGGATAATGTTTCTATTGCCATGCATTCCCATATGACGCAGCAGTAATAGCTTTAGACAGATAGATTGCCTCTGATGCCTATATTGGGGTTAAGTTATGGGAGATGGTGAAAACATCATGATGTGGGTAAATTAAATGAGGTAAAAGTAATTTCAACCAATATAATATTATAATATACTAAAAAAATTGCAATTGCTTGTATTCCTACCTTTGTGCAGCTAAGCCTTTAATAACCATGAAGGCAACTTTAATGAAATCATGTTTATGTGAGCTGTGCCAAAGCACAGTGTCGCCATTAAGATAACATGGCTGATTTATTGCAAAAGTCTTAGACTCAATCAGTTTTGGAGTTATCAAAATATTTTTTGTCCTCTCACTGATGTCTGCTCTCTTAAACTTAGTCATTGTCTTAACAGCTTTACTAAATTCCAAAGGAAGTGGTAATTATCTTCCTGTGTGCATTGTGAGGTGAACAAAATCCCCTTTAGTAGGACCGTTGAGAATGTGCTCAGAGTTTATGAGTTTGTTTGTGTCTGGGTTTCTTTTCTTTTTTTCACATTGCTTCCAGAGCCATCATTTTTATTTTTAGCTCAGTAGCTGACCTCACAGACCCTCCAGGTCCCTAAGTGCCAGTGGGACTGAGATTTTGGATGTCTACTTTGCTCAAACACAAATCCTCACACTTGCAGACACATGGCCACACACTTTACTTTAAAACAACCACTAAACTGTGAAAGGAAAGTGCCAAGCTCATAATGGGACATGTGAGGAGGACACTAAATGAGCCCCTCTTTTGATTCTTCTGTAGCTCTGACTGAAAGGTCACTTTGTCCGTTCAGTCAGAGCTACAGATGAACTGAACTCTGTGCCAACATTGAAGTTCGTTAGTGAAACACATGTCAAAATGTGAGGCCATGTTGCTTGTGGAATGGCCTTTCACAATCTTTCCTGTTCCAGGAATTCGTTATTTTACAAATGAGCTTCTTTAAATGTGTCCTTGAAACAAACATGCAGATTCATGGATGCACTGTTGCTTCATGCAGATTAAGTCCCAGTCTGGTAGTTTTTGTTATTCTGATATCTGCGACTGGTTCCTGATCTTGGCGCCTGCCGGATGGGTTACCATAGCAATGAGTGTGACCTAGAGTCAAGTGGTCTCCTGTGCCGAGCCAGGCAAACTGACAGCCGAGGTCTGAATGTGACATTAGGAGACCAGAGCACCTCATAAATCTGTGGGAAGCAGACCGTGAAACCCAACGGTGAGACTTTGACAAGTTCTGGAATGAAATGGAAACTGAAAAGTTCGTGCTTTCCTCGCAAAGGATGAAATGTTGACCTTAAAGCTCTGCGTTCACACATGCACAGCTCTCAATTACAAGATGCAGTGATGACAAGCAGTTATTATATGTGATCATAGCGTCAAATGGGACTGAGAGAGTTTTCTAAGCAAGGTGGAGTTTAAAGCCTATGTCGCCATCTTGTCTCAGTACTTTGCAGAATTAATCAAACTCCTTAAACTTTTTCACACTTTGTGATGCTAAAACCAAAGAGTGTAGTTATTTAACTGATAGACAAACCTAAAATAACTGGGACTGTGACAACATTAGTGGACAAATAGCATCATGAAGACCAAGGAACTTCGCAGACGGGTCAGGGAGAAGGGTGTGAAGATGTTTAAAGTCAGGTTTAAGATTGCAAAAGATTATCACAAGCTTCGGATGCCTCATAGAGATTAGTCCTCAGGGCCCCCTGTCCTACATGTTTTAGATGTCTCTGTACCAGCACAACCAATTCAAATCACAGCGTCATCTTGTCAGCATGATACCAAGGGTTGCAAAACCCTTTTAAACACCCATTCTTTTAAGTCCGAAAACAATCAGGACCAGGCAAGGCAGCAATAATCACAGAAGCTCTTTAGAGGACAAAGGTAACTCTGGTAGAGCTGCAGAGAGCCATAGCTCAGGTGGAAGTAGACAGGACAACAGCCAGTCACAAAAAGTTTCATAAAGACAGTCAATGTTAAAGGAATGGTGGCCCTTTAACATTGACCACCATTGTTAAAAATGTAATTCTTTGGCCAAAAATCTAAACATTGTGTGTTATGGAAAATTAACACACAATGTGTTAGTTACTGTTCAAACCCAACATTTGAACAGTAACAATTGTTGGTGTCAGCATCATGCTATGGAGGCAGAGGCTGGTATGGAGGCTGGTTGTATTTGAGAGAAGGTTAAATAAAGCTAATTCCTAAGAGACAACTTGCTAAAGACTGTAAGACTTAAGTTTGGTATTGTGGATTTCTTTCCATCAACACAACAACCTGAATGATATAACCAGATCTCTAAGTCAATAAAATCATATTCAGGATTTATTGGAATTCATTACAGTTGTTCAGTAAAAATTTAATCAAAATCCAAATGAGAGTCTGTGGCAGGACTTGAAAATCTCTGTTCACAGATCTCAGAGAATGAGTTATCTTGCAAAACAGCATAGATACAAGTTTTAGTCTCCAGATGTGCCAATCTGGTAGAGATGCAGAGAAAAACCACAGATCTACAAATACTGAGTCGGTTTTGAAGAATACAAATGCAAAACTGTTCACAAAACTGTAGAACACCAAACATTGTTTTCCTAAAACTTTGTAACTGTGGTGCAGAATGTATTGGACTGTATCAGAAAGAAATCCTATTACGATAACATTGAAGTTTGTGTTTCCACTGTGACAAAATGTGATAAAGTTCAGTAAGTGAGAAGACCTTTGCAATTCACAGTGAGATGTGATGTGATAAGACAATATGCATGCGAATCATATTTTGTCACTTTCTGTCTAGATGCACCATCCAGAATGAGTGTGCCCGAGGGTTGCTGCCTCGCTCCTGGATCACGCTGGGTGAAGGCCCCAAGCAGTGTCCCTCCATCACCCTGACCCCCCCAGAGATCAGCATCTCTGCAGAAATCGAGGTACTGTTATATATCTCTCTCTCTCTCTCTCACTGTTATTGCCATCACCTTGTCATAAGCTGCAAGGAATGGCAGTAATGGGGTCACTGTATTTAAAGCAGATTTTTCCCACACACATTTACAATTTGACACCACTTCTGTCATTGCCGGCCCTATTATTATAACTCGGCTGATATGATCGGACCACTGCTGTTTGATGCTGCAACCCCTCCCTTTAAAGCCACCTTCTCCTTTTTAGTAAAGCTGACATTCATCTGCTTGTTTAGCTTTCTGATTTACAGCAGTACTGCCTTTGTTCACGGTCACCGCTCTGATAGCACCTCAGTCTAAATGCACTTTGCTGCACTGAATCACATGTGAGCTCTTTGTGCGGAAATAAGTGGCACACAGCTGTTAAACAAACAAGCCAAATGTGAATTAAAATATCTGAGTCACTGAGTGATTAAAGATGCAGGATTGCATGCATTAGGGAAGTGAAATTTTGCATTTCCCTAATTGTTTTGACATCTAACAATTTAAGGTGGTTTGGATTGTAAGTAATCTGACCCAAAATGAAGTCCAGCTATCCTGATACATCCATAAATCTGGACTGAGATGTCGGATTTTTAGACAAAAACTTTTTCTCCTCATGAAACCATTGAACCAGTGATCTCAAACTGCAGTCATCAAGGACTTGTGTCCTATAACTTTTAAATGTCTCTCAGATTCAGCCCACCTGGCGCCAATATTAGCTAATTAGCAGAGGTCTGTAGAGCTTGACTGCATGCCATGGAGGCAGTTAGTGATTTAATTCAAGTGTGTAGGACAAGGGACACATCTAAAAGTTGAAGGACACTGATTCTCGAAGACGGCCGTTTAAGACCACTGCACTAAATCCAGCATGAGAATATGCTGTGGTCTGATTAAACCAGATATGTTTGTTATTAAAAAAAGTCTGTACATTATTAAAGGAAGTCACACCTCCAGTAAAACATGGTGGTGGCACCTTTGGGGTTACTTTTCTTTAAATAGGTCTGAAGTTTTTCCTGAGGTGGATGAAACTCCTATCAGAGCCAGATTTAGTCTGAACAGCTATCTGCCTTATTCAGCTGAGACCTGAGACTGAATGAGATAAAGGCATGCAAAGAGGCACTGGGATAAAGTCTGAATACGGGTAGAAAAAGCAGCTGAAGGCCATAACTACAGAGATAGATCAAGATAGACTAACTATCATCTCTATCTAAAAAGGAAAGTTTTATGGCTAATCTTAAAAGCAAACAGGGGGTCTGCGTCATAAACAAACACAGGCATCTGGTTCCACAGGAGAGGAGCCTGATAATTGAAAAAGACCCTGCCGTTTAAAAGCCAAGTGCTCTGTTGGGAACATAGCGTTACAGTAAGAAATTAATATATACTCTAAACTCATCACTAGGCAAGAATGTTGTATATGTGGGGGTTTTAATGATGTATTTTTTTCAGGGTTTAATGCCTATGCAGCAAACATGTTCAGTGGTTTAATAAAGAAGATCTGGATGCACAAGATTGAATATAATGTTCATTTTTCTCTAAATTACTCAAGGTCAAAATTATACATGCAGTCCGGCTAATGCTGGTAAGCAAACTATACCCCAACCACATGTTTGGTTTATTCCTGAACAAGCCTCTTGCATAGTTTGGCTGGGTGTTTGACCATTCTTCTAGAGTTTATGTCATTTAATTGGTTTCTAAGCAAACACTATCCTTTTAAGTCTCATCCTTAAATTTGAAATAGGGTTTGATATGGCAGACACTTTGTCTGCTTTGGACACAAATTGTCAAAGTGAATTTTATTCCATCCACTTTGTAACCCTAGAACACTAAGGATGATACAGCCACCAACATGCCTGACAGTGGGTATGATGTTCTTTCTCTTCAAAGCAACTCCTCCAAACATTCTTCTTGTCATTATGACAAAGGTCTTATCATATCATCTTATCATAAAACATCTTTATCCAGGCTGGTACAAACATCCATTGCACTCAGAAGTGTGTGGTGTTTTATCTTTGGACCTAAAAAGGAACGATAAAGAATTATTATTACAGCAATGATCTGGCTCAAAATCTGGGGCTAGTCATAGACCTTCAGAGACACATACAAACAATTGCAAAGTTGTGCTTCTATTAGCTGAAGAACATTTCTAGGTTGAAGAACTAATGTCATGTTAAGATCTTGAAAGCTCATCCAAGCATTTATCTTTAGTCGCATTGATTACTGCAGTAATGTCTTCACATGTCTACCTAAAAACTCACTCAGCTGCAGCTGATCTAGAACGCTGCTACTCATGTTCTCACTAAAACTAGGAAAATAACATTTAAAATACTTTTTTTTGTTTATAACCTAGCACCAAAGTAGATTAAAGACCTGTTGTCATTGTATCAACCTTCTAGACCACTCAGCTCTTCTGGTTCTTCAGAACCAAACATGGAGACGCAGCACACAGTTTTTATGCCCCACTATTTTTGGAATAAATTTCCAGAAAACTGCAAAGATCCAGAGACACTGACCCTGAAACACACTAAACCAAGAACGACAACCCACCTGTTTAGAGTTGCATTTGATTAATAAGAACAGAAACTTGATTAATATGTTTGATGATTATTCCTGATGATTTTAATGATTAATTTATGGTTTCATAACTTGTTCTGCATTATGATTTTATGGTGTAAAGCACTTAAAACTTGCTGAAATGTGCAGTAGAAATAAATTTGCCTTGGTTTGACTTGTTTTGAGTTTTGTGGTTTGAGCAAATGTTCTGACTTTCCATCATTGTTATGCATTGTTATAAATAATTACCTCAATAATGCAGATTTTTACCATTTCCTTAATCTGTGTGGGTATTTATTCTTTGGTGGCATTGCTGGGCTTCTTTAACAGCGCCAGTCTGATTTAATCATTCTTGGCAGGATAATATATCTGGGTTCAAAGATTCCCTGAGTGGTCTGACACGCAAACTGTTGTTTTCAATAATCCCTTCTCATCAGTGCATCGTGTTACAGGGAGATAACAATGCCGTGATTAGATCACTGATCTCTGCCACTTGGAATATATTTGACCTCTAATTATGGAGCATAATTTGATGGAAGGCGGAGACGACAGGTCATTAATTGCTTCATTAATTGTGAATATTTGCTTGTTGGGGAGGTCGGTCTTCAGTGGGCCATAATTGCTTCACCAAACGGCTGATTCACCGGCAGGAAGCCCAGCTCAAGGTTGTCTCCGCAAACAGGAAGCAGGAGGCAGGAAGTCAGGGCCGGAGCGGGGGAAATGAACGTTTCCAGCAAACAATGGGGCAGATTTTTGAGACATGTCAGCAAATGCCGCTGACCACCTCAGCTGCTACCTGCTGAGACGCTGATTTGTTTTCCTCCAGTCCAAGATCCTCTCTCTAAACTTCCACCCTCATCCTCAGCCTACCTGTTTTTTTTCCCCTCACATTGAATTCATTTAACTAAAATTCAGACATGTCAGCGAGGTGTTATGTTTCTCATTATACATCTGTCATACTTCATCACTTTCTGCAGATTTAGATGTGATTCTAGCACTCTGCCATCTGTTTCTCCATCACATGGTAGTTTTTCTCTTTTTCTGCCTGATCTCCTGAGCAATCTTGAAGTGGCGCCAACATCCTCCGCCCTCTCTCGTCGTGCGTGTGCGCATAAACTCAACCAGAACACACATTTGCGGGCACGCCAAATTAAAAATCTAATTAATTTTGATCAACATGAGCAGCTATTTATGTTTCTGCTCCTATATCTGTAATTTTTTTTGTTTGTTTTTTTCTCTTTCGCTGCAGGCTGTTGGCATCCTAATAAACGGCAGCATTCCTGATCTGATTGGCTCGAAGGTAGAGTGTGAGTACAAGCCCGGGGTTTCCACCGCTGCCACGGTCTACGGTCTCGCTCAGATCCAGACCTGCCCCCTCCCTCCACCAGAAAACTACCAACCAATACCCCCTGGCACAGGTGAGCCATCCATTTGTCAGGCACATTCTTTTTTTTTTTTTTTTAGCATAGAACAAATGTAATTTCCGCTTTCATCTCTCATAATGCAGAAAAGGGTCTGAGTCTGGTGCCATCTATTTTGCTTTATGAGAGCGATACCATCTCCAAATGTTGGAGCTTGACACATGCGGCCTTTGTTTCTGCAGATCACCTCACTGTTTCGGTGGCGATAAAGGTGAATGGCACGTCTGTTGTTTCTGGGAGCTTCATCATCTACGACTGCGAGAGAACCGGACAAATACACCCAAAGACCTCGTAAGTCCAACATTTCATGTCACAATCTTAGAGTTTGTGATTCTTGGCAAACATTTGATGATTCTGTGTCACAGCTCTTCTTAATGCACCTTTTATTTCTGTTGATAATTTTCCTTCTTTTTTGACATCTTTCTACTCTCTTCCTCAGATTCTAGTATAAAAAGATCTATAAAAGCTCCCTTCTAGCTTTTAATTAAAAGTATAATTAAGATTTTCACATGAGCAGCACATAGTGGTGGCATGCTGTCAACGACGACACTGTTCATACTTCTCATTTGAGACACTTTTAAAAAAAGCTCCGACTACCTGATGTTCAGTTTAAATTACTGGTTAGCATTTCATCCAAATGAGAATTTTGGGTCTGAGATGTAAATTGATGATTCTCTGCTGTCACCACACTGACAGCTTTAAAGTCCTTTAAAGTTGGCTGCTTTTCTCTTATTTCCACTAGTTTTCTTTTTTTTTTTAGATGAATGAGTTTGGTCTGTTTTTCTTGTTAACTCACCTGACACATTCATATAAAACTTTAAACTGAATCTCTTGGCACTTAACCAGCATCTTTTTAGAAAGAGTTTTTTTTCCCCCCATTTTTAGTTTAATCCTTGAAAAGTAGTTAATACTAAAATAGCTTAAGATAAGGTAGTTCTGAAATAACTACCTTATCTTAAATATTTGAGAATTTAAGGATGAGACATCGCTTTGGACTTTAACTGGACCATCCTTCCCTGCCAGGTCATTATTGTAAATGAGAATTCGTTTACAATAATAACTCACCTGGTTAAATAAAGGTTAACTAAAATAAAATAAAAATGTGAATGTTTTTTAATCTAGAACATTTAATTTCAGCTCCTGTTGTGTGTTTATGGTCATTGTTCTGACTGAAGCTGGATTTTTATCTTAGCCTAAAGTCTCTTGTAACCTCGAACAGGTTTTCTTCTACAATTGTATCTTAATATCTGCCTAAATGAATACAAAAACCGTAAGAAATGAGAACTTCTGAATGTTTGAAGAACAGGTCAAGCACCACCTTAAGAAGTTCCTTCCTTGGAAACTGTTTGGTTTAAAAGATTTGCACAAAGCTGTGGTTCTGATCTGTGTTTTCTGAAAGGACAGAAATCCAAATAAAAATGTAAACCACATTGCAAGTTAACCTATTAAATTTAACTGTCACTTCATTAGTAAATGCTCTGCGCTCTTTATTAGGTAGAACATTCATTTCCAATAGACTATTTGTTCTCTCTGCCTGTGGCTTTTATTGAATTACTTGATCTGATTATATCCTCTCCACTTTCCCACGTTTTAACGACAAGGCTTATAATAAATCCCCCAAAACAATCCCTCCTAAAAGAGACTAAACACCAACAAACTGCTCTTGTAGCAGTCTCCAAACAGAAAACCTGAACCGAAATATCAAGCGTTTCCCTCAGTGCCATTTCAGATCTGCACACACAGCTGGACAATAAAGACAAAGCAAAGCCTCAATTCTGTGTTTGTTCTTCTTCTTCTATGTCCCTCGTCTCCTCATCAAATGCTTTTTATTTAGGCCATGCTGGGTAAACACAGCCAACATGTCCTCTCCCAGGGCTTATTGTGTGTGTTTGGTTTGCTCAAGGATTCCTCAGTGTGGGATCAAATGCAGGATTAATATTCTGTAAATGTTAAGTCAAAGAAAATTAGATATGTATGTTTGGTTGATCACACCCGTGTTTGTTTTTGTTAAAGACTTTGACTTGGATGTCCTTGTCACAGCAACGGGATTCTTCCTCTAAATGTGGAGGCATTCCAGCTGGCAGCCTCCTGCATGTTGGACCATGTTGCAGGATCTTCTCTATCTGATCCTAAGAGCCTCATCCATGTGCGTTGAGTGTGTTTGACAGATTCACAGAGATCCCCCCCCAAAAAAAGCATTTTGGTGTCTCCCTCCCTTTGTTCACTTTTTGAAAGTAGTTTCGAGGTGTGAACACAGCGGCTGCAGGTGTACGTGTGTGAGACTGCACCCAATATGTGGCGGGGTCCAGGAGTGTGAAATTAGACGGCGTTTTGTCGGAGGTGATAATGAGCAAAGTGCCGTTCGCACAGAAAGAGCATTACGCCGAGAGGTGCAGAACTGCTGGGCTCTATCTGATCTCATTCACTTCATGCTGTTTTTTTTTAAACAGAGGGTTTTGTTATACACTTAGACCCAATGAAACCACATAAAAGAGCTCTTCTTTATGAAAAGCGCCATCGCTCTGCTAATAGATAAATCAAAGTCTTGAAGGATGAGAAGGGAAAAGCTCTTCTTCTGAAGAAAGCATTTTCTTTGGTTTTAAAGCAGAGATCCTCCTCTGTTTTATGTGAACTGAGGCTATTATGTTTCATTTAAATAATGTTGGGTATTAATGCTTTTAGAACCAAAGGCATTAGACTTTTTAATTCAGCATAGTTTGAATGAAATTATGCGCTTTTATAAAGCTAATTTTGTTTCAGTAATAAAGTTAATCGGCAACATGACTGTTTGCTAACTGAATACAAACTCCTCTGGTATGAACAAAATCAATTTCAAAATGGATGTATAATGTCATTACTTGTGATCTTTAAACACAAATGTTGCTTTGATTCATTTGAATAAATGAAAATGCCACAGAAAAGATTGTCTAGATCTTTGCAGGGGAGGCTGGTGCTTTTCTCCAGCAGCCATTGGGCAAGAGGCAGGGTGCATCTTGGACCGGTTGCCAGTGCATCACACAAGAACACAGTGCAAACAATCACTCACACAAAAAGACAATAAAGAGACCAGTCAGCCTAATAGTTATGTTTTTGGACTGTGAAAGGAAGCTGCAGTACCTGGAGACAACCCATGCATGCACATATAAAGCCACTTCCTTCATGCTGCAATCAATGCAATAGTGCTACCAACTGCACCACTGTGCATCCCATGCAATCTAAATCCAAATAAAGAGAAATGCTTTTTATTCAGAAAATATCTGCCTATTAAAATATTCTTGTATTGTGCAGTAAATACAGTCAGTTCTTACTCAGTGGTAGGTGCTTTTGCCTGAATGTCCTGCATGGCAGGACATACATCACGCTCATTATACCAGGCTATGGTAGTTCATCCAAGTAGATACAAAGTCTTTCTAGAAATAAAACCTCCATCTTTATGAGGCCTTTGCAACTTTTTCTGCAGCAGCTTTTCCTTTCAATTAACTTTCTATTGATAGTCATGGACAGAGCTCTATGTGATCATTTGGTTTTCTTTTTGTTCCATCTTATGTCTCTCTGTAATGTCCCTTCTTTTTAGCCCTTTTTACATAACATAACCATAACATAACATGATAAAAAAATCTTTATATTCATCTTATGTGATGAAGTTGAGTTTTACAGTAGCTATAAGTTGTAAGAATAAAATGTTATAGACCTAAACTATCTAACAAATATCAATTATTTACCAAAAAGATCTCTGTCTTTAATTAGTCTATATAATATGCATAAATATGCTTAAAATAAAATAATAAAAAAAGAACTGTAAGCTTGACATTAGTGATCATAGAACAGAGGTTTGTAAGTTGGTACTTTTTGTATTGTATTTTTATGACTTTGTACAGTGATTGGGTAAATGTGTGTTTAATGATTTTACACTATTAGCTCTCCTGCTTATGCTTATTGGAAACTTGCTTCAGCTAAATATGGCTTTTAACTAAATTATTGAAATTAATTAAGTATTTCATTAATTTGCTGAGTTGCGCCTTTACAAAGAAGTAATTGTGAAAAATTCACATGTATTGTATCTGTAGAACATTTCACACCAAGCCGTTTTTGCAGAACAACAGACGATGTGTAAGCGCTTGGAAATCAACACAGTTGCAGTTTTAATCTATCTATATTCTAACATGGTCGCAGGTTATTTATTTGGAAAGTTTGGATCTCATGTCTGTTGCCAGGAATTCAGATTATTTTGGCCTCCTCTGACTGAATGTTGTCCAATATTTTTCATTGTGTTGATTTTTTTTTTTCTTTTGTTGAGTCCAGAAAATTAACAGAAGTGTAGTAATGAAGAAAGGTTTTATACAATGTATTTGGGTGAACAAGCCTGTTAACTGTTCCAAAAGTAATGAATCAGGAGAAATGTGTTAAAAATGAAGAAAACAGATAGCATTTACACTTCTGAGAGTTACATGGTAAAGTTCATTTATGATATAATTGTGGCAAACCAGTTTGCATGTGTGTGTTTGTCTGAGAGAGTGAGCGCTGTTTACACAGCTCTCCCTGAACACGGTTAAAGTGGTCACTGGGTAAAGTGTTAATGACAAGCAGACCGCGGCATTCCAGCGTCGCTCTGCAGCCTAGAAGGGCAAACACTGAACATCCACTTCTCTCTCTGCCTCAAACTCTTTTTGTTCCATCCTTTACTTTCTTTTCATTTCACATTTTTTCTTTTTCCCTCTGCTCGCTCATGTGGCTGTTGGTTAACTTGCAACAGACAAGTTACTCCCTGAGAGTGAGCCTTTCTTCTGGATGTATTTCTCTCTGACAGAGGTGTGATTGAGGATGTGTGTTTAACCGCTGTGTCCATGGAGGGACCCTGAGAGTGCGTGTATTTAGCGCGATTGTGTATGTGAGTGGTCATTACGACCAGGGGTGAGCAGTTTCACAGGGTGTTTGCTGTTAGCTTTCAGTCGAGCAGAGAGAGTGTGGGGTGTATGCAAACAGTCTGTATGTAAATGTGGGTAGGTGGTGAGGTTTTTAGGTGTTTTTGTAGGACAGAAAGGGAGTCAGGGAAAACTGCAGCTGATAACAGCCTGGAGGAGTCCGTCTGCTTTTAATCAGAACACACACGTACAGACACCAACACATCCTCTTACACCCTCCGCCGTCTAATCTCAGAATGTTGCTATCACTGGAGGCACCATCTTTCCTGGTGTGGGACAGCTGTCTCTACCCAGAGGCTACTCAAAGATGCAGACTCCACACACACGTCTAAAGAGTGCCGGTATATTTAGGTGATTTATCTGGAAGCCACATTGTTGGCCCTTATCTGCAAATGTTCTGTTTGTTACAACTCAGCCTGACGAACAAAGGAGTTGATTTAGACGTTTTCCAGGACTGCAGATTTGAAACAGTTTCACATTTCCAGAATTTGAACATTCTTTTATCTAAAACATTCATCGATCTATAAGTCCGCCTATTTATCATCCGTCCATCTATTTGTCCATCTGTCTGTCAATTCCTCCATCCATTTTTGCAATTATTGTATTTGCGAGTTCTTTAGTTAAAGCCGAACCTGTGACTCATTCAGGGCCAATTTTTGAAGTGATCCTTCAAAAAAAGAAATTTCATTGTCATGAAAAATGTCAATACATGAAGAAATCTTTTTTTTTAGTAATCTCAACCGCTTTTCCAGCCTTCGTGTTTGCTGTGTACACATCAGTTGAGCCCGTGAGCATGATCTAGCAAATGTTCTCAGTAAAGCCGCTCCATGTCGGCACTGTAAAAACCCGAGCCTGATTTCACAGAAATTTAAACACATGAGACGGCATGCGTACTCATGCATCATCATTTAGCAGTGAGAGAGTCTGATCTCAGCCGATTTGGCCCACCCTGACCTCTCCGCCGGCTGAGCTGCGACCGTGGAATGAGCGTGTCTGCCACTGTGACTAATCATTACCTCCTTTTATTAAAGCTTCACTTTGATGCCTGTAATCAGTTCAGCCTCCCCATTTGTTTTGCACTCCAAAATGAGTCAGAGTGGGCTTCATGCTCAACTTTTACATGGGGATGATCACGGGGACATGATAGTAGGGTGAAAACAAAAAAGATGGAATATTTTCTGTCTGTTTTTGATTTCTGTCTCAGCATGTTAGAAAATACACGATGCATGTTGCAGTACATCATATTGATTTTATAGACAACAACAAAGCCATACATAATTAAAAAGTAAAAGGAAATTTTATATATTTTTGAAAATGTTTTCAAAATGAATATCTGAGTAGTGCACCATGTATTTTTAAGTATCTCCCTTTACTCTTAAATCCTAAATAAACATCCATGAAATACGGGTAAATAACCAGTAAATAATCAGAAATAGAGTATCGCCACCTAATTTGACATATTGAACAAGTTGACAATTGCAGAATGCATGTGGGTCAGAGGAAAATATTTACATCAACCTCAACACACCTTCCCCACCATGAGACATGTTTTTATTTAGCTAGATTTATTACAAAAAAATCTTAATAAATGATACCTGGTCAAAGAAAATGTAACAGCCAAAGAGAAAATCCCACTCTAATGTTTTGTTTGAACCACCCTTAGCTTTGATTACTGCATTATTTTTTGGTCAGGATGTGTGGATTGAGGTATGTAGTTGCTACAAAGGTTTAAGGTATAGTAGCATGTTTTGAATACTTCTGTGTCCATCTTTGTTTTCAGATGCATGAGCTGCCTCAGCACAAGGTGGAAGTGCTACTGGGACCAAGAGCACCACCAATGCCTCTCAAGCAAAGATGAATCAAAGCCAAATCTGCTTGAAGTGAGTAATTCTCCCTCCGATCTAAAAGCCAGACAGATCCCAGGAGGAGTTCATGATATCAGTATCCTACAAGCCCAAACCTCCGACACAACCCAGACTTGGCTGTATGAAAGAAAAGTTTTCTTTTAATAATCTGAGTCCAGACTGGTTAGGCAAGAGCAGCCACGTGGTGAATCATCATGAGGTTACAATGTCAGTGTCTCAAGTACAGTGTGCAGAAATGTTGAAACCAGCTATACAATCTCAAGAGGTTCTGCTTTTACAGACTCATAACAGGATAATGTGGTATTTTAAAGCTCCTATGACCTGCTCTAAAGTTTCACTCTCTGGCAGATATTTGCGAATGAGTGAAAGAGTATATTCATTGTGCCTTAACATCTGTAAGGAACTGCTTTTTTATTTTATTTTTTTTTGAGTAGGAGCCCATACACATACATTTTATAGATATACCTTTAGTAATATAAACCGCGTAAGTGCAAGAAGTGCTCTAAAACAATAAAAAAAACACATATCAATATCAAACAGAATAACAAGATATGAGCGCAAAAAAGGGAAAGTTATCCAAGCCCAGCCTCATTGGAAACTATTACCGGCCTTCTTTGGACGCTTTCCTGACAACATCAAGATTAAGTCAGCTATCAAACTATTTGTGTCGACTTTAGAGTTTTACTGCTGAGCCAAATCCCATGGCCTGCGTGGCCCCGCAGATTTTCTCTCTCCGCTCACACTCTTTTATTATCGGGTCACATGGGAGGGGGAGAACACGGCTCTCGCTCCTCTGGTCAGCCACAGGTCTACTGGTGTTTTCCTTAAGCCTTTTATTGTTATAACTATTTAATGATTAGTTTTATATCTCATGCGTTTTATACAGTTGGAGTAATTGAAGCATGATTGCATCTGTAAAGTAAATGGAGTAAATCTCCGTCAGATTAGCATGAAAGAATGGTGGTTTTTTAAGCTGCTTTATGTATTGAAATTATAGGTTCTGTGAAATAACATGAAATAAGATTTTTATAATATGGGCCATGAGGTCATTGGGAAGTAGGTTGCCGTTTCCTACTCAGGGCTTCACAGCGTCCGGTGAGTCTGTTTTTCTAATCCTTCATCATCTCCCTATTTGAAGCCATTGTCGTTTCCCTCAAAGGGAGACTTCACCCTCTCATTTCCTTCTTGTCCAGATAAACAGGACAGGTATTTTTGGGTGGTGGATGTATGGAAGAGGGGCCAAAGGAAGCCATTGTTTTCTTTAACTCCTGTATGTCACTTCCTTCCTCCCTTGAATTCCCCCACCTCCCACTGCAGAGCGCTGATTCCTGTCCCACCCTGATTCCCACTGAGGCTCCTCCATCACCTTCAGGAATGGCCCAAGACTTCACCATGAAACTGAGCAACATCCAAAGGGTACGTCAGATATCCTCTAGCCTCTGAGCTTGGCTGTGTCCAGAAACCGCATGTGGTGAATGTGATTGGAAGAAAGAAAAGAGAAACATATGGTGTCTTTGCTCCAAGCTGGGCTAAAACAGATGAATGTTTTCCTCTGGGATTGGGGTCAATGGATGACTGAAACCAGTCTGGGTGTTCTACTTGTTGAGAATACATTGACTCTTAGCCATTACAATGTCTGCTTGTTATGACAAAAAAATCTAAAAATTAGACTCTTTCAGCATGAAGTTTGATTGTATCCTGTAACGTTCAATCAAAAGCAAATCAATAAAAGGGGAAAGTAAAAAAAAAAAAAACAACTAATGACATGGTTGCATAAATGTACACACTCCCAAACTAAGCTAACATTGTTTCAAACATTTTTTTGTTTAGTTTCTTGAGTTCAAACCCTCAGTAATGTTCATTTTCCTTGAAGGATTTTTCTGTCATCGCTCATTTTCCTCCATTAGTTACCACTATTATGTCATTATACAAAGATATCAGTCAGGGTACAAAAAAGAAACACTGTGGTTTGTATATGTCATGGCACAGTCAAGGCAGTAAAAAATAATAAAAAAAAAAAATAACAACCTTTATCCGATATCTGTGAATAGAGAAGCTGCAAATAGCAATGTTGACGTAGCTACAGCAACTTCTGGTAGGTGCAGATTGTGTTTGACATAATAGCAATGTTGTGGCTTCTCCATATGTCCAAAATAAGTCATAACTTTAAAAGACAGACGCATTTTCATCCTCATGAAAATTCCAGATTAAATCGACCTGCAGATGCACCTACTTGTGCAATATCACAATGACAAAGAACTTCGTGGATGCAATATTTACAAGAATATTGTATTTCATGTGTCATACAAGCAACATCTGTCAATAACATTTAGCCTGTTGGATGGACTGTTCCTGTCCTTGATGCCCTTGGTACATGTTTATTTTACTGTCTAAAATGCTAAAAGTCACATTGTGAAGAAAGAAAGGGCAAGGCAAATGTGAGCAAACTATAATCTGTATTATCATCACAATATTCAGAAAATATTCCCAAATACGTGGTTCTTGCTATTATCATGTAGCTCTATTCTAGTGCTAGCTCAAATCTCTCGACGCTCAAAGCTCAAATCTCTCAAAGAGATTTTGTTTTGGTCTGCTGAAACCAAACTGGCCACAAATACAAAATAAGTATGTTTCAGACAAAAAAGCAAAAATCTGATTATAAAATCATCTAGATTATATGTGGACAACAGGTGTCCACATTGCCTGGTCAAATATTTTCAAGTCAAGATGCTTATAGACTTCTACCATATGAGACCGAATATTTAGCAGCCGGGTTCTTGTAGCTTTTTGTTTTTGACATCATTCCCTCCAACATGTTTGTCTTTTCACTGGAATTGCACAGGATAAATGTCACACTATTTGTGGAAAATCTATGATCTGACTTTCGAGAATCACTGTAAGGGATGAAGAGTTCCTCAGCTGTTCGGGCATGCTCACCCTCCGGTATCCAACCATAATGAGTTGTGTCTTTGTCAGCACACTGTACTGACAGCGTGTGCATTCAGCCCGAGGCAGCAACACTCGGAGCAGGAGCTTAATTTTGCTCTTGTTCATTTTCATTCAGGCAGTCCTCTCAGATCACTGGTTAAAACTCCCATTCATGTAGTTAATCTGCGCTGAGGGGCTTCAGAAGCTGACACTGCACCAATGAGGATGAGGACACAACTCCAGGATCTGCTCAAAATGCCAGTGCTGACTGGTTGCCAGGCGTGGCCGGTTACACTCTTAACCCCGGCTGGCCTCTCACGTTGTCTTTCTGGCGTGTTGCTATGGTGACAGACATTGAGTCACACACAGACTTCTTCAGGATAGCTGTTCATGCTACTCTTCATTATGAAAGTTTATACAGACTGACATTGTTTGATCAACGTCTTCATCTCGGACAAGCCAGCAGAGCAGGAAATGTGCTGCCAATCAAATTTAGCTGTTGCTCGGATCCTCCCGGGATCTTTCTTTTGAATTCCCACGCTTTCACCACAGAGAAAAAATAAATTCAGAACAAGTTTCTCATCTTTTACATTCCATCTCTGACTCTCACAGAAATGTTCACAGTAGCACAGAAAACGAAGAACCGTGCAGCTGCCATAAATATTAGCCGTCTCCGGTGTCAGAAAGCGCCGTGAAATAGCAGCGTCCTGGAGAGGCCGATCAAAGTAGACCCATTTAAGCCGGCCAGATTCACAGACAAATGACTTCTTCCACTTTAAGCACTTATCGTCTGCTGCTCTTACCTGTCTCTGCTTCTCCATGGTCTCAGATATCCCCGCTCCGGAGAACTCAGGGCACTTATTTTGTGGAGAAATAAATTCACACTCATTATTCTGACTCCCAGATGAGCTGCCGAGGTGTGGGAGTCCAGATGTTTATGAATATGAAATCTGAAAGACTTTTTCTGGCAAGCTCAGTTAATATGGGATTAATTTTATTTTCATTTTCCTGGTGCCTTCTCAGGGTTGATGATTGTTGCCAGAAATTAAGATTCTGTGCATTTGTTGAATCCTTTTTTTAAATCTCAAGAACCACATAGTATCACATTTTTCTTGGCCGTTGTTTTCTAAGTACTTGTCTTGCTCAACAGAGGGAGGAGCTGGAGTGTGACTTTGGAACAGAACAGCGCTATATGGCCATATGGCTGGACAACTCAACTGTCAAGTGCACTGGGGTGACGGTAAGTACGGACAATAACCGTCCAGAAATAACCAGGGAGGCAATTTGTTTCATCCACTGCTTTACTGATCTCATTCTTATTATGCTTATAGCTTGTTTGTCAGCTGTTTTTAATAATAACTTTCCTTTGTTTATGAGTTAACAAGAGACTCATTATCACAGCGCTGACCACATTTATTGGCAACCCTGGAAAAGATGAGTAATTGCAGAAGCATATTACACTAAAAGATCGTAAAAAAAATCCAACCTGAAATTTGTGCACACTTATCAAGTTTAAAAAAATATCTAATTTTAAGGAATTGTTAGGAAAAAAATCTGAAGTCGTACAATTACTAGTATATGTGCTTTTACTATTTTGTATGAGCTACATTTGCCAGTGGATCATCCCATCCTTTTTCCTTTATTTTCCTTGTAGTATGAGATCTCACAGTCTCATTAGAGAAAGAGATACCATTCCCCTCAATAAAATCTCTACAGATAATCTGAAGTTCTGGATAGTAGACCCACTAAGGACCAACATTATGTTCAGTTTTCCAGCACAGGGCATCAGGTTTTTATTTAAAATCTTCTGGTTTTTGAAAACATTAACTGGTAAGGCATTCTTGTGTTGTGATGGACAGTGCTAAATAAAATTAATTGCACTAGCCCTAATCAACATGGTGTTCAATAGAGGGCAGTGCAAAAACGAGAAAGTGCTAAACAAAAACATAGCTCCACTGTTAGCTCATTACTACTGTTCCCACTCCCAATAGAAATATCAGGATTTTTTGATAAACATCATATATTCTCCACCATAATTCACAGTTAATATTTGTGCCTTTTCCAGATATTTTGTTTTACTAAACTCCAGCTAAGATCTCTGTTGACTTTAGCTATTTCCACAGGTTTGAGATGATATGAGAGAAAACCTTTCCCTTGCATGCCTCTCAAATGACCAGTTGGTCTACAGATTGCATTTAATGGTTATTGTGGAGACATAGTCATTTTCACAAAGATTGCACAAAGATTGCACAAAGATGCAATTCTTTGTGCAATCCTCTATACACAACTTCTTTAGACCTCATGGATCTGCTCTTACATGTTATTCTTTCCTCATTTTGTGCTTGGTGAACCATGTCTTTCTTGATTTGACTTTACGTTTTGGATCATTATCTTATGAAAGACCCAAAATGACCCATTAGTAGTTTACTGGCAGAGATCACCAGATATGTATGAGAGTGTTCTGGTATTTCAAAGAGCTCATGATGTTATGAACTCTAACAAGGTTCAGAGAGTCTTTGGAAGAAAAATAGGCCCACAGCATTATTAATCCTCTACCATACTAGAAAATTGACACAAAGTTTTTTTTTCATATATTCATCCATTGTTTAACACTAATCATAAAGTATTTGTTGTTGAGAGTGAATATTAGTCTATTCTAATCAAAACTGATTAGAAGTTTTGCAGCATATTTTAAAAATCCATGTTTATGTTCTTTATACTGCAACAGAAACTGTGTTTTCTAACATGAAAATATTTTTCTTAAATATTGATTGGCACAGAGATAGCATCTAATAGTTGCTATCTATGAGACTTCACCCCAAGGTGTTTCTCTTTGTACAACAGTAAAATTAGTAGCTTGTTTGGTGGTTGCAAGATAAATAACAGACCTTTTGCAGTGTAGAAACTCTGATCAGGTATAAATAAAGTGAAAGCTTAATTTACATAAATTTTAAATGATTTGTTTCATTAAAGAAATCATTATTTTCTAACATGGATTTACCTCACCCAAATTGAATAAATTGTAATCAAATTAAAGATTTGATTCATTAAAAATATTCAGTGTGACATTGTGTAGCGCAATATTCCATTCCCGGTGTACTAAATCCATCTAAAAAGGCTTTTAGATGGGTCCATCTAAAACCGCTTTTAGGTGGATTTAGTGGTGCCAATAAATGTGGCTCCCGCTGTATGTGGGGCAATAGTAAGAAGAAGCAGAATGGATACAACACAGAGTCCAAGCACACAATGTTTTGCTGATATCACCTTCCTTTTTGCTCATTTAGTTGTTCACCAATCAGAGGAGTCAGATTTACCACCTCGGCCTCAGGAGAACAGGATACTTCAGTAGTCAGAGGGAGGATATATTCCTTGACAGCCCTCAGCCCGTGAAAGGTAAGATGTAAAACCTATGATTAGACAGACATGCAAAAAGAATGAAAAACACAGCCCGATGCTATGCTGAGATCCTTCGCCTCTTCCGTACTTTAAAGGAGGAGGAAAAAAAAACATGACACTTGCTCAGAGAATGCATCCCTGACGAGACGGGTGGATTTGATTGACCCTGTTGAAAAATAAAGAAATACTTACAGGGATAGACAGTGTCAGACTGCCTTTCACTTGTAATGATAGCAGTTTGTGTATTCCAACACATAATTTGCCAACAACCAGTAATTTACCATAATGTTATATTCTGCTAACGCCTAATTACACATAATAATTACAGAACATGGGGGAGCTGCAATTGAAGGTGTTATCATTGCCTCTTAGAAGCAATGTCCAAACCTATTGTCGCAAATACAATTTGAGCTCCATGACAACAGAGAGATGATGAGAGGTGGCTTGCGTTGTTGAACTTGGCATATTGTCTTGCGGAGCCGCTCCAAGCCAGTTGTTTGCTTGTCCCAGTCCCAGATGTGACGTTCGCAGTTCGTGTGAGCAACAGCCCTGGCCCGCTGCCAGACATTCTGCTTAACAGGCACCTCGTCGCAGCATGCAAAGTCATCACATTTTAAAATGACACACACTTTATCACATACATACAGATGCGTGCAGCCTAATACGCACACAGTCGTGCAGATGTGCATGCGGTAATACAAATGGGATGTCTCGCTGGGAGGCACTTTGGAACACGAACATAATCATCTGTTTTCCCTGGCTTTGTTCTCATCCTCTCCGGGTTTTTTTTTCTCCCTGGTTTATTTTTATAACCATGAATATATCACCCTCCAAATGTTTATTCTGCTTATTTAGAGCATGCAGCCCATATGGTTCATGTAAGCTGTGGAGGAAAATGTTTCTAACAGTGTACCTTTAGCTGACCATTCAAGACCAACACAGCAAACAAATGCTTTTTCAGGTGGGGGGACAAGTACTCCAGTTATTTATTTCAGTAAAAGTACCAATGCAGCAGGCTAAAAAGACTCAGATTGATTACATGCTAAATATATTGCAAATATAGGTCATGCATGAAATGAGACAAAGCATCAGCAGCAACATTTAATTACACTGGGCGCTGCCTTTTGTAGAACATGATGAGCCTAAAAATAGTTTAGACTACTGTTCTAATGTTGCAATTTCCACAAATTAGCTTACGGAGCTGCTTGCACCCATCCGTGCGTTATTGTCACCGAGAAAGTACTTTGTAGACATTTTTTCCGGTAGATGCATTTGAGAATGATAATACTTTTCAAAGAGAGTCTGTTACCATCAATTTTCTGGTCTCTGCAATAATTTTTAGTTAGATTTTGGTCAGAACTTTGAGTGAGTCATTCCGACACACAAGTGAGGTTTGATGGGAATATTGTAGCTCTGGCGTAAGGTTGTCCACACTTTTCAGATTTTGTTTTTCTATTTTCCAGAAAGATTGTCAGAAACCTGCAACTCTATTTTATTTTTTTATTATTGTTACTTACTGATTGCTGAAAACATGTGACAAGCTCAAGGTGTGGAGGCCAAACTGGCATGCCATAACTTTTTTTATGGGGCCCTCTTGACTCTAGAATGCCCCATAAAAAGCACCTTAAAACATTTGTGTGCTTAAACATTTTATCAAATAAAATCAGTTTTTATATGTATACTGCCACATTACATCAGTGTGAGATTCACTGAATGGAAAGATATCTGGTTATTAATATTTTTTTATGTTTTATCAATATATTCTGCCACAACCAGGGGCCATAAACTCATCAGGACATTCATGAACTTCATATGACTCAAGATGAAAATTAGTTTGACACCCCTGATCTAGACAGAGACACTAAAAATAATCTTCATACAATTGTCTGAATAATGTCTTCCTGTCTCTGTCTCTCCCCTCCTTCCTCCCGTCTCCCTCTAGTGGAGGTGTACAACTGTGGAGCGGGCAGTTCAGATTGCTCCCAGTGCTGGGGCCGAGAGGATCAGGGACACCTCTGTGGATGGTGTGAAAAAAGCTGCAGGCCGAGGGATGACTGCCAGCCAGTCAGGGACGTGTGTCCTCCTCCTGAGATCCACAAGGTAGAATCCTTGCATTCAACACTCAACCCTCTCCTCTTCCTCCATTTTTCTCTGGCCTCCAGCCTCAGTTTCGTTTCGCTGAATCATGAGGTCACTCACATGGTCCTTTATGTCCAGTGTCAGCTGCTGAGGGTCTGTGTGGACCGATTCCTAATCAAGCAGTTCATTCTGCAACAACACCAACACTCACTCAGCCACAGCCCACATGGGACATAGTGGAGAGGATCTGTGATCCATCAGGAGGGCATGGGAACACCTCCCTCCCTTTAAAACATCAACATGTGTGTGTTTAATCTGTGTGGATTGGGAGCTGTAAGTGTAAAACCCTTCATGTGAAAGAAACCACAGAAGCTAGAATAAGCTCCCATGAGAGATTTTCTTGACATTCAACCATAACAGGAACAAAATCACTCTGGTAAAAAAAAGTTTAAGGCCCATTTATCTAACACAGATCTGATTGCGGTTGTGTCATCGTCAGCTCTAAAAGGGTGCCCTCCCTCCAAAGCTTCTTTGTGGCTCAGACGGGTGATCATATTTATTTGTTTGCCTAACTGTAGTGGAAGCGCTTTCAGTCTCATCCCTGAAGTCTGTTTTCTGCAGCTTATATCGGCGCAGCCACGGTAGGCGGTCATGGGAAGCACGGCTCACATGAGAGCCAGTCGGCCTGAACTTCCTGTAGATAAAACCTGGTCAGCCCAGGAGAATAAGCAAAGCAGAACAAAGCAGCCAAATACACACACACCAAACTCCTTCACGTATACACACACATAAGCCCACAATCTGTCACACAAACTGGCCATATTGAAGCATTCATGATTATCCTTCATTCTTTGTAGCTGTCAGCATACTGTGACTAACAGGATGCTCTTTGAGAGCCTAACTCATATGGACTTCTTACGTGACTGAAGTTAGCCGGGCAGAGATGTGTGTGGGTAGACTATTGTTGCACGGTTCTCTTACACACACCCGCACACACACATTGGATCTCGCAGGAGAGAGGATTGTGGGGCTGTGGTTCACTCGGGTGTGTGATGCAATGCTTTGGCAGCCGTGTTTTCTCAGAGAATCTGCAGGGGTTAAAGCCCAAGTACTCCAACTTACTGAAACCAGATCCCATCTCCCTCAACACACGCGCAAAATCAGACAGCAGCAGCTCTTTGTTATACAATCGTGCTGTGGCTACGGTAATGAAACATGTTTGTCTTCACTCTCCTGTGTCACATGTAATCTCTGTCATGAGGTACATGTGCCAAAATATCAATATTAAAATGGAGGACTTCATTATTTGCTAAAGTTTTCCACCTACAACCTAATTGTGAAAAATGCTTTCTGTTTCAAGTGCTGGTGTCAGACAAAGGAGATATTTATTATCTCCCTGGGCTCTTTGTTCCCATGTTATGTGTAGGCCAGTTCATTGCTGTAATAGAAAACACACTTTGGCATCCAAAACAGGAACTGACAACATGGTTTACCCACAACATGTAAAGGAAAAATAACAGAAGGACCTGGCTCATAGAGGAAAGAGGATGCGGAAAGGCTTGGCCAGAGAAAAGGGTGGAGAGCGCTACATTTACAGCGAGGAGCTTTTTTCCTGTTTTTGTCTTTGTGTCCTCCTTGATTAGAGTGATGCAGAGGAACTGGACTGACAGGAGTAGGATGAAAGCTATGGCGGCCACAGACAAAATAAGCAAAAGGAAAGCATATGTTTAAGGGCAGGTTGGATACAGGATAGTGTGATGGAAAAGTTTAGACCCCTTAAGCTTGCTCAAGTTTTGCCACATTGCAACACTTAAACGTTGTAATGTTGGGTTGGCCTGACACAAAGTAAGCCTCATAAATGGAAAGAAAATACCACGTTTTTTAAATCTAAATCTAAAAAATGTGAGGTGCTTTTGTAAGCTAAACAATCCCCACAGCATGATGCTCCCACCACCATGTTTCACAGTGGCGATGGTGTTTTCATGATGATGTGCAGTGTAAGGGTCAAAAAGTTCAGTCCTAGTCTCATCTGATCAGCTCACCCTCTTCCATGTGTTTGCTGTGTCTCATACATAGTTTATGTCAAACTGGTGATGGTACTTCTTACATTTTTTCCTTCAACAAGAGCTTTCTTCATGCCACTCTTCTATGAAGGATAGGATTGTGGAGAGAATTAATAAAAACGTTTTGATTCTCTCATCTAAGCCCCAGCTCCACATAATCTCAAATTATGCTCTGAGATTTTTCAAAGATTAGGATATTCTTAAATTATGCATTAACTGACTAATTATTGATGTTGGAATGTAATTGTGTGCAGTGGATTTTATTTAAGGGTTTCAAAGTAAAGCACCACATGAAACCTTAATAATAAATACACTGAGGTTTGTGGCTTGAACATGACAGAATGTTTGATTTTGAATACTTGTTCAAGACAGTCTAAATGTTTGTACTCTGCTTATAGAGCATGTTAGATTTATTGTACATGTGTGTTTAATCGCTCAGGAATTGGGTCTAGGAGCTTTTGCAGACACAAACCCCCACCCTGCAATCTCTCTGGAGGCCTGGCAGAGTTTGCGCTGTAAATCAAGACTCGCAGACCCGTAAGAGGTGTAAATGAATAGCAGAGCAGGCTGATGTTAATGTTAATTCCCAAAGGCACCACACAGGCACACTGGGTGCTCCGAGATGCGTTCTGATAATAAATAGCTGCTTTTCTGTGTTTTGTCTGAAATGCTCGAGAGCTTGTGCAACAGTGGTTGCCGATTTATTAATGTGCTGCGAAAAGGGCGTTATATCTTATGTCAGCTGAGTAAGTAAGCATAGCATTGTCCCACATCTGCATATACTGTAAGATCACATAAACATCTGAATAACTTCCTGAGGAACAACATATTATGCTACCCCTAATTAGTTTTTATAACATTTGTCATCAAAATTTAGAATGCAGCCGAATATAAAATGGTGTAAAATTGTATAGTTAAAGGAAAAGATTTTAGCAGTCTTGATACATTTAATGTGTAAAGATTACATGTGTAAATTCTGACAAGTGTAACATGAATTTTCTGTTCAATCACCCATCAAGCACATAAATATTACTACTAACACTAAATCACAACAACGACACAGTACTTCATGGAAACTAATGCTAAAGTGCTGACTTCAATTCAAATTATATCAGCCCTTGCAAGACTGCAATCCTCACATACTATTTTACTTGTTCTATATTGCCCTTATATATTGTATTTACATTTAGATTTGTTCTTCACTGTGTGTGAAAAAAAGAAGAATGTGAGGAGAGGAAACGGAACTAAGCAGTCTTCATCCACTTCAAAATAAGAGCATGAATATAAACTAATAGATTGATAACACTCAATGATCAAAGCTTCGACAGAGATGTCAAGCTTATTACCACATAAAGCAGATTCGACTTTAGAAATGAATTGGGGTGAATCTAAGTGCATTAAACTTTTTCAAAGTTAGCAAAGGTGCCAAACATAAAATTAGCTCCGCTTAAGCGCATTAGTGGAAGTGTGCTCAACACTGCAATCACTTCAACTTGCCATCGGCCTTCTGGAGTGACCAAATAATAACCTGTTTGTTCATCAATTAGTTTAAATATAGGAGTTCTGTGAAGCTTAGAGGTTTGCTAAGACATCAGTGAACAAAAGGTCAAATATCAGGAAGACCAAGAAACACAGCACACGTGTTGAAGAAATTCTGACCTTTTTAGTTCACATGCAAAACATTATTTTTGGTAGAAAACTATCGCTGCACATCACCCTGAAGTACTATCAATACCTGGAAAGATAGTAGTGGCAGCATCATGCTGAGGGAATGCCTTTCTTCAGTTGAGACAAGGAAGCCGGTCAAAGTTGATGAAATATTAATGGAGGGTGGAGGACAACGACGATAAACATGAAACTGGAGCTACTATGGAATAGCTCAGAATTTAGCACAATTTCATTTGATACAGTGGTCCAGTCAAAGTCCTGATCTAAATTCAACTGAGAATTTGTTTCACAATTCTCACAGATGCTCTCCAACCAATTTGACAGAGCCTGGAGCATTTTTCAAAGATACATAAGTCTGGTAAAATCTTACCCAAAAACATTTAATTAGCGACTCCCTTCCAAGGTGCTTCTATTGCAGTACTACATGTCACAAACAATCTTGGTAAATCATGGGGGATTTATACTTTTCAAGGCACTGAACATTCACTTCTACAGTTTATTTTTACACAGGCTTTAAAGAAGTTCATCCTTGCTATTTGTAAACTCCCTTCCTTTTTGCTGGGAAATATAGAGTTTATTCATCTGTCCTGGTGTTCTTGTGAGCTTCTGGTGGGTGTCTGAATGTAAAGGCAAACCTTGTCCTTTCACCCAGACCAAACACAAGTGTTGTTTTCACTTTTCAGCAGAGTTTCCGTTAACAGTGGAGCCAGGCTAATAACACCAAAAAGGGGGTCACGGTGGCCTTGCGTCTGCCCGGAGGTTATTCTGAGAAGCGCTGCCGAAGCGCGGCCTTGCTACACCGGCGAGACCATAGTGGATTTCTTCTGTGTTGGTCTCACAGATGCTATCTTTAAAGCTGTTTCTCCCAGTGACCGAGGAGGTGATCGTCTTCTCTGCTTTGTTCCCTCCCCGTGGTTTTCCAAATGGAAAATTAAAGAAGCAGAGGCTGAAATGACGCATGAGAGCACGCCTCAGAACAACAGCTGAAATAGGACTAAGGAATTTGACGGAGCAGACACAGGAAAACAGATGAAAGGGGAAAAAGCGCTGTGCATTAATTCCCCAGTTGAGGCTTTGCTCTCTCACCACCATCATCAGCATTCAGTCTCCTCTCGACACTCGGTTCTCTAAATTGCCTCCCCACTCATCCACCTTTCTGCTGTGCTCTACACCTCGCCTCTCCAGCCCTCACTTTCCCACTCTGTCTGTCTCTCGTGGGATGTGAAGGGGGCTCTTAGCCTGCTCTTTATTTGCATGTGCTGTAGAGGATTAGAGACTGAAGAGTCTCAGACAGGCACTGTTAAGAGTCTGCAGTGCGCGCCCATATAGCTAAACCACGTGTCTGTTCGATTGAATCCCCATTTCTGTCTGTGACATGCTCCACATCTCCACGCATGACCCCTGCTAATTCTCTGTCGCCTCAATTATCACCCATCATTATTTGAGTGATTTTAGGGCAGTAATCTTATGAGCTCTAATTTATTGTGCACCTTCTCTGTTTCTTCTTTTTTTGTGTGTGTGTTCATTGCCTCACTCTGTCTTTGTCAGGTCTCCCCCATGAGGGGCCCTGTCGAAGGAGGCACACTGCTGACGGTACAGGGCAGGAACCTGGGACGAAGGCCAGCAGGAGTGAACATCTTTATAGGAGACGTTCCCTGTGATCTGCTGCCCGACCGTTACACTGTCTCTGTAGAGTGAGTATTTAAACAGAAACTTCCTTAATGAGTCACAAAGTCGTGTGCTTGCATGTTTTGCAATGGTGTTTTTGTGGCTTGAGTATTTTTTGCTGACTTCTCGCACCTCGTACTTATTTAATTATCCATGCTGTCGAGGGTGGTGGGAAAAAAAACGGGGGGCTGAGAAAAGTCCTTGCAAGATTTTTATTTAAAGACCCGTTAAAATATGCAGCAATGTCGCAGCCGGGACTTGTGATGACAGGTGCCAATTACCTGTTGCCATGGTAACCTGACATGCGTTGAGGCAGGTTAGCTATCGGATGGACAGAAAGAAGAGAGAGATACAAAAAAACTAAATGGAGAATCTAAAGATTTGTTACTGAAAGAAATCCTGAAGTGAACATCTCAGATGGGAGCATGTTGTGCCTTAACTCAGGCAGTACAGTCGGAGCTGCCAACTCTGACTGAAAACAGGAACCAAGCTCCCTGCTCTGGAATGCCTTATCAGCTGGGAAAACATAAAGAAAGCTTCAAAAACATTTTCAGAACTCCTGAAACTGTCTAAATACCTCCAATTTAGGGCTTAGAGTGGTTTTTGAAGGGGACCGGACTCCATATCCCATGTTTCCACATCTTCTGGGGGGAAGTGTTGGTTATGTGTTGGGGAAACATTAAAGTCATACAGCTTTATGTGGCTTCAAAGGCAACTGTGGGAATTTTCTCAGACATATAAATAAAAACATGAGGCTGAGGGGAGAGCTTACCAGACCTGCTCAGTGCAAATCCTCCACAATTCTCGGTTATTGACATGTATTACTGAGGAGAAAGAAGAATACATGAATAGCTGGAGATGCACCGATTAGGCTTTTACCGGCGGATACGGATTTCCAGTTGTCTGTGACGTCAGACCTGCAGAAGATTTTTTTCATGGATTAAAACACAAAAATAGACTACGGTAAATTTACTGACAGTTCATTGATGGAGTCAGTAGTTTTCCGATGGAAAATTAAAGAACTGCTGTTTAATAACTTGATAAACTGATTAATGGACTCTTCCTAATTTTCTCCTGTTTTACATAAAAAAATTTTTAATGTTTTACTAAGTAAATAAATCATTTGACTTTCTGATCACAAATCAGAGACGATTTTGTGAAAATTGGTTGCTTCATGTCCAGTGACTGATTTGTGCATCTAGTGATAAACATTTTAATGTTTTTCACATCAACTTATTGTATTTTTCACATATATATTATTACTGGACTCAATAAAATAGATTTGTTGAACCTAGAGAAATGTTACTTAGACCACATATGGTTTTATTGCTCAACGACCAAATACTTTTATGCCGATCATTAAAGCTACATCGTTATTGCAGCTTGAGAAGAAACATGATGTCATAAATAGTGCATTCTCAGTGGCATGCTGAGGACAACTAGCTGGTATTCTTATTCACTGTTGTAGGGAACATCTGTCATATTTTTAATTTTCATTTCCAAATACAACAAATATGTCTTCTGACATAAGTTTAATATCATAACTATGATGTTCGAAATGTCCCTATTGAGATGATTTGTTTTCCTCAGTACGGACCCAAGTTGGATTGAGTAATACTGTGTTCAGTAATTGCATTTCTTACATGCACACTACATGACATTAATAATACAAGGTATAAACATTGTTGCCATTATTACCATACATTTAATACATTGGTAGCTCTAGAGAAGTTTGCATTACTCAGTTTTCCTTTTTGTAGTCTGTACATGTAATATTTCACTGTGAGACCAAGATAATCAATGTGCATGAGGTATCCTAAGCTTGCAATCACACTATATAATTGTATTGGGTTTTATTGTGTTTTTTCTTTAGTTATTGATTTTTTAGCATTTCTTAGATTCTTGTATTGTTGGAATGGGTATAACCTTTCCCACCTGTCGACCATGCAAACACAGAGATTGCAGACAGCTTCTCCATTAAAGATTTTTCAGAAATGTCTCTATTGGAACCCCGAACATGTTGCATCATGGCACCTTATATGGTATCTTGTTTGTGCATGAACTGTCACTTACTAAATGCACAATAATTCTTATGAAGTATATCCAAAGAAAGCTCACAGACTTGAGTAACTGGCACTTCAAGTTGTAGCTTTGCAGTCTGAATAACAGTTGAACCGTTTTGATTTATTATCCAAAACAATCATACAAAGAACTAGTGGTATAATAAATAATACACAAACGTTGCCAAGAGTATATACAGGTAGAGCCAGGTGTTTTTCATTTTACTGCCTCCTGAATTATCTTCTCAAGGTTTCATACTGGCTTTTTGCTCATTGAATGATTCATCAGCATGTCCAGTCATGCTTTGGGGATCAAGTTTCGACAGTGTTGTGACTAAATGTGCTTTGTTATCTCTTCATCATGGTGGAAATTGTTGATTTCACTATGTACATTAGCTTTTGCCCATATACTGAAAGCAACCGCCAAATGCAATCAAGCTTTTCAAACTCTATTAGTGCTTTGTTTGTGTGCTGCACAATTTTCTTAAACATTTGGTCTCTCTGTTGCAACTAAAAAAAACCCTGGCTTGTTCCTAAAGAGAGCCAGTTAGCTCAAACTTGCCCAAAGACTGTAAGAGTAGCAACTCTAATGACAAAGAGATGATTCAATGACATGAAATATTCCACAGATGTCTGTTACTAGCCATTTGGAAGGAAAATTGAGTGGAAGGAAAAATAAGCAGAACATGCTAAAACAACTCCTAAACCTGAAACAACATCAGGAGAAAAATAACTAGTGGTTCAAAGTCCTCTTTTCAGATAAAGGAAATGTTGTGTTTAATGGGGACAACATGGTCACACAGTCTGGAGGAAGAGTGGAGAGGTTCACAATCCATCCTGCTTAAGATCCCGTGTGAAGTTTCCACATGACCTTAAGCAGGTCAGTGTAACATCTGATTAAATGGGGATCTGATGTTACACTGCTTCACTGTTTTTGCTAAAGTCCACATTCAGCACAGCCATTTTAGATCACTTTGATGACAAACTTTATGGAGATTTTCCAGCAGGACTTCCCATTTAAAACTGACAGAAGTACCAATCCCTCCTTTAATGACCATGCTATCATTGTGCTTGAATGGCCAGCAAACTCACCTGAGATAAGTTCTTCACGTTTTGATCATATTGATACGTTCCTGCAGCTTATGGGTCTTTGTAAAGAAATAGATATGTTAGATGTTATCAGCAACAAAGACAAATAGAGAAAATCTTATTTTTAAAGTTATTAGAGCTTCCAATCAGACATGCAGTTCTTGGCCCTAAATCCTCTGCACTCCATTAAAATAACAATAGATATATCTAAAATGAATCTTTTTTCTTTTCTTTTGACGAGACAGTAAGTGAAGAAAAATTGTCAGTGGTGATTTTCAGTTAGTGACTCATAAGCTTTTATTGAAAGAAATAAAAAAAAAGAGGAAAAATACATGCAAATAGTTTAGCTAGCTATGACCTCACATAATATCTGCGTTGTTCTGGTCTCAAAAGGAGAATCTCAACCATCTATTTGTGTTTTAGTTTTTATGTATTCACAAGGCTAATTTTCACAAATATTATTATGCAGCACATCTCTCAATTTAAATGACTCCGCCGCTATCCCCTCGTGGCTCGGGGACCATCGCACTGTCACCATGGAGACAGCAGGACCCTGCTTTGACACTGGCGAAAAAGAGCTCAGTAACTCCAAAATTACATCCAAAACTTCTATTCAGTATCTGTAATGTTCCTTGAATAGAAGTGTTTATCTGGTCATGCTCCAGTGAAGCCAATCATTGTTTTAAAACCCGTTCCAGGGTGACCTGCAGGTCTCACCTGTCACTCCAAAAGCCTGACACATCCGCACCCCTCCTCTTCCCTAAGCTGACAAAAAAAAAGAATCCACGTTTCACTCCGGGGATGATCAAATCTCCTGTTTTCATTTCTCATTGGTTCCTGAGGCTGGCTGCTGTGACAGAGGAGCAACATCCTCTCTGTTGGAAGACGCACTGACAAATCGCAACATGTTAGAGCATCTGACACTGTCAGCACTTTTGACTTACACACACATGCATGAGCACACCTTGTTGTTGCTACATCCAGTGACTGATCAACTTTGATCCTATCTTATCACTTAAACTGGAATATTTTAATCTCACCTTCAACATCTAACACTTGGTAATTTAAGCATATAATGAAAGAGTTCAAACCAGATGTTACATGAGATTAAATCTGGCTAACATGTTTTTTGTCGGTTAGAATTAACAAAAGTATTTCTGTTTGCTAGAATAATTAGAGAGATATTAAATTGTTGACTTGTTCAGATTCAAAAGATTGTAACTTTAAGCAATTTTTCAAACCAGATGATAATGATGATGTCATGGCTATTTAAGTTAATTTCACAACGGTCAAGTTAAAGCTTAAACATATCGTTTCCTTGTGTGACGTCATGGGAAAAATCACATGCAAGATGTCTTGTGGGAGAGAATTGGCCCTCCAGAAGTCTAATCCATCAAAACCCAATGCCTGAAGGTGCCACATTCATCCGTTTAAACAATTATATACAAGCATAAACAGCTTGGGAATGTCGAACTGTGATGAAAAGATGAATGTCTTACAGCAAAATGTGTGAATCAACTTGAGTACCTTATGATTATGGTAACAGTGTGTGATTTCTCACAGTGAAGCCACTCCCATACTAATGAAAGGCCACTAAAAAGCAACATAAAACACCGGATTGCAGTTTTTAAATTTTCACAAAGAACATTATTTTTTCTGAGATGTGTCCAATAGTCTAATAAAACTCATATTGAAATGTTTTTCCCATAATAACTATCATTACATTAGAGGAGATGGAAACACTTACAAGCCTGAGAACATCATCGTCAGGGTGAATTACAGTTTTGGCCGCATCATGTTGTTCGGGTGCTCTGCTGTGGGAGGGACTGGTGAACGTCATAACATAGATAGCATCATGAGGAAAGGACATTAAGTTGAAAAATCGAAGCAACATCTCAAGATAGAAGCTAGACAGTTAAAGCTTTTGTACAAATGACTCTGTCAAATCGACAGTGGCCCTAAACATAAAACCATATTAGTTACAAAATGACTAAATGACAAAGCTGTCAGTCTTTTGTACGGAGTGTCCGTCCCACAGCCATGAACTCTGTCTTACAAGAAAATTGCAGGGCGGTTTACAAACCTGACTGGGTTTCACCAGTCCAGTCAGGAGGAATGGGCCAAAATTACAGCAAACTATTATGAGATGTTTGTGAAAAGATCACATGTTGTTTAAACCAAATCATAGAGCTAAACTAGCAATATTACCAAATTCCAAGAAAATAAGAAAAATAATGTTAGCAATCATAACTTAAAACAAGAAATGTGTAGTCTGATTTGATCAGTGAGGAAAAAGGACAGTGAGTATTTTTATACAGTATACATTAATAAATATGATTTCAACTACATCTAAATCTTACTAATAACCCTCCTTGGAACTCTATAAGCAAGATTATGGGTGTATGGAAAATGTATGGATTCTGATAGTGCCTCACTACTGAAAGTTTTTAACAGTTTTCTTTTTAATTACCCTCATTTGTGAGATTTCAAGTTCAAAATGGCTCTCGCAGACTCCGACACTCATCAGCATACAAGCGCAGCACCTACGCATGTGACCCCATTTACTGAAGCTGCTGAGACAGGTGCCCGCTCGTGTGCTGGAAAAGGCCAAAGTTCACATCTGTGTGCTGAAAAGAAAAGTGTGCAGCTCTGGAGGAACTCCTCTCCTCTCACTCTGTGTTGACATGTTAATTAATGGCAATGTCAGCCTGGGCGCAGCTCATTTACTTGAAGTGCATCTCTTGATATCTGTCGCAAATTCTTCACACCGCCCTTCCTATCAATTTCATTAGAGCACTAAGTGGCCCTCGCCCTGTCCGTTGGGCAAGACTGCGACAACACTCGCGTCAGACACACACATACACACGCACACAGCTGATTGTTGATGATCATCATCAGCCGCTCACGGGAAATGATAGGAGACACTTCAGTACTTGCCCAAATATTGCCCTTTGACAGCCATAATACCTCTGGAGTGTGGCGACATTGAAATGTGGAGCGGGGGTCAGTCTGGCTCTGTTTGCTCCTGCTGGGAGACAGCATGTCCTTTTGACTAGGATAGCTCTGTATCAGCATGCAATCACAGAGAAATACACCCACCAGGTCTCTGAATTTATTATTGTTTGTGTGTTTGGGAACCAGCAGCCTTCCGACCTACCCCACTAAGGGACAAGGGTGTATAGAAAATGAATGGATGGATGGATTTGGGATGCAATCTATTAGAATACCTCACAAACATAAAACCTTACCTTGTAAACTTTTTTGTATTTTGTTGTTACAGCTACAGAACATGATGTATTTTATTTAAGAAAATACTATATGTAAAGTGAAAGGGAAATGATGCATGGCTTGAAATTTTTTTTGCAAATACAAATCTGATGACTGTGGTGTACACTTACGAATTCAGCTCACTTGGAAACCCCAAATAAAATCCACCATCTTACAGAGAACTGTTCAATCTGTCATGCTGAAATTGAAAGAGGAAGGTACAACTACAAACCTGCCAAGACAATTGAACTTACAGCTCTGGCAAAGAAAGCATTAGAAGCAACTCTTCCAATTCTGGTGGTTCTGCAGAGAGCCAAGGCTCAGGTGACAGGATTTATTGACTAGGCCGCTGATAGTGGTGCACTCATCAAATTTAGGCTTTGTGAAGGAGTGTCTACAAGAAGGCCATTACTGAAAGGGAGCCAGAACTCCTGTTTGAGGTTTGCTACAAGCCTTAGGAGACAAAGGAAACGTGTGGAAGAAGGTAATCTGCCCAGATTAGAAAATACTTTATGTATAACCTACATGCAAAATGTTATGTGTGGTGAAACACCAACCATAGAAGCTGCTCCAAACTAATGTGGAGAGACATGTAGGTAAATGCAGGGCCATTCTTAGATTCTGAAAAAGCCTTCACCAGGTTAAATCAGAACATATTGCGTTAGATTGGTCCTCTCTAAGCACACTCCTGAATCAAATTGACTTAAATTGATGGCTTAACAAAAGATGGTCTAAATGTTCAAAGTTCCTGTACTAGTTAAAAAACCGTGGATCATTTTCCTTCTGTGTACTCCTCTGTGCTGATCTGTCACATAAAATACAATGACGTCTGTGGCTTTGCTTCATAAAATGTGAAATAGTTCAACACTTTAAACGCTGCTAGACTGTGGTTGTGTTACAGCACAGGATCTACATGCGGGAAATTGCTCAGTCTTGTGTAATTTTGGGTTTTAGTTACAACAAAAGCAACAGTAGTGGCCTCAAACTAAACAGAAACCCATCATGTTCTTTTCAACAGTTCACTTTAGTGGTGGTCATTTCATTTTCCCTGGAGAAAGTGAAAATCATTGGTTTCATGTGCCTAGTATTTTGGCTGGTCATTTGATCTCCACCATTGTAAGATGGAGAACAGAAATATCTCATGTTTTATGACATTACAGTATATAAACATCAAATAAATCAGGGTATTTTATGCACTTTGGAATGAAGCGATTCTGTCAATACTTTGGTGAACGTCTCTCCCAGGTCAGGTTAAGATGCAGCTGGCTGCTTCCGCTGTGGCAGTCACCTCCTGAAAAATCTTTATTTGCACTCTTTAAATAGTAATTATTTTACCAGCGTCTTTTATGCACCACATAGTCTTCTACATTAGTTTTCAGCAGCAGATGTTTAATAATATGATGTACTGTTTTGATAACCCCGTGAGTCTGCAAAAACTGTGCATTCTCAGGCTGATTCAGGCTTCTGTGTCTCTTATTTCCCTTAGGCTTGAACCTGAGATTACTCATGTTTCATTATATTTGTCCATTTTCATCCTTCTCCAAATTAGAGCCTGTGAAATGATGCATTTTTCTCAAAGAGCGCCCTTGTGCCAGGTGATGGCAGGAGTTTAATTTGAGGGTAATGACATTCTTTACCTGATGCTCTTGTTATTAATGAGCAGCACCGTAGGCCTCAGCAGGGTCTGCAGCTACTGACGGTTATTTTAGAGTATTTTCAACAGCTACTCAGGCACAGGAGCAAAATTCACACTTTAAAACAGGCTCATTAGACGCTGCAGTTGCTTGGTCTTAGATACAGTCAACACAAAGCACATTTCAGTTTGAATTGCATATTTAAAAACACACTCAAGTACAAATTTCCTTCTAGTTTTAGTCATAACTGCTTGATTGAATCAATGCCTAATTTTATTGTACAACCAAACCAGGTTTGTCTGTTTGAAACATGGCTCCTCCGCTTACATGCAGAGGAGCCATGCAAAAGTATTCATAGCTAAACCACAAAACTCTGAGTTTTAACTGCACTTTATCTGGTAGTTATACACAAACGCATATGTAATTGTGCAGTGGAAGGAAAATGCTATGTGGTTTTCAAAATTTTTACAAATCCAAATATATATATGCACACATATATACATATATATATATATATATATATATATATATATATATATATATATATAACTATTTTATATTATTTTTGCTTCAGTCCCAATCTCCTTACACTCACATATTTTTTCCCATTCTTCTGTGCAAACTCAAACAGATCAGCCTTCTTACAATTATACATTGGTTTAGGGGCTTTATGTAAAATCCTAGTTTGCCGCTATAAGGTGACAAAATGTAACAAAAAGTCCTGAAGGTGTGAATACTTCTACAAATTCCCAGTCATGTCTGCCTGTGTTCTGATCACTAGCTGAGAGTTTCTAACCTCTGCAGCAGCAGGTAGCAGACTGAATAAACCAACAAGCTGTCAACCTGGAGGGGATCATTGGAGGGAATAAAGGTTAGATCCCGCCCCTGGTACATTTATCCCTCCGAGGTCCCAGAGCAGTGGGTCCCCGTGCCTTCATTCTCCACTGTGTCATTAATACGAGTCGTCCCTGCAGAGCGTGCAGCGGTGGCAGAGGGTTTAATCACAGCCAGGAGGCTGGAGAACAAGCCTCAGCAGCCCCCTAATCTCCTTTGTGGTTAGACGCATTTGGTCAGGGGGGGCTTTGAACTTTACATCTGCTCATATCTGATACCTTCAAGGCGTTATTTGATTCCATATGTAAATGCAATAGGGACTGATGAATTAGCTCATAAGAACCATTCTCCGAGATATATTATGTCTTTGTTTAGCTGTCACAATCAAATTTCCCTCGCACACAATTTGGCTTGATTAAAGACCTTATTAAATCAAAATTGGATGCTGTATTGTGTTATCCAGATTGTGTTTTTATTAACTGATCTCTCACTGTGATGCTCTGTCCTCAGGCTCGTGTGTCGCACCGGGAGGTCCTTAAATGACAGGACAGATTCTGTCCGCGTGGACGTGGATCAGAGCGGGACGGGGACGTCAAAGGAAAGCTTCGCATACTTGGTGAGCATTCTCCAGCTTCCGACTCTCCTGCTGGGTTTTTGCTCTCCCTTCTGTCTGTGTCTTCCTCCACATTCTTCCTGCTTGCTCTTTTGCTTCGCTCCCCACTGGGAAGGCCTTCCCAAGAGTGTCAGCTGAGTGTTAACAGATGTGTTTTATGGTTCAGAAGAATGTTGGTGTGTGGGAATCTTCAAACGTCCATCTGAACTGAAGCTAAAAGTAATTGTCATGTAGATTTTGTCTGCCAACAAAAACAAATATTGAGACTCCTGGAATGCCCCTTTTACTCTGAATTTATCAGTGACTGAGGTAAACTGGGCCGTGCTGTGGAAATTAACCTCAGCCCACACAACCTCTCACTGGAATAAGGACATTCAGGCTGTGGAAATACCCGTGTACGCTCTTTGTTTTTCTGTGTTCATAGACAAAGGCTATTTCATAATTCACAACGTCGTTTCAGCAGCTTCTGAGGGCAGTTCTGTCCATGAGTCATACTGCAGAGAAATAACCCCAATCTGAAAACCCATCATGATACATAAAGATGAAAAAACTCTGAAACAGCGAGTTTAAAGGAGGGGACTACTGTGGGAACTCCTGTTAGGCTTTTTTTTTTATCTCTAAGAAGCTCAATGAGAGCCAGGCTGAAGGGGAAGATGTAGGGGAAAAAAGGGAAAAACTGTTTTGGAGACAGGATGTGTGTCTTTGCTGCATCTCCTTCCTCAAAATTTAAACGGAAACATCTGCCTCCTTCCAACCACATTGACACAGCGAAGCACAATAGGTTTGCCCCATCGCTGCTCGCTGAGGAAGTGAATCCTGTCAGCAAGGATAAGAGGCATCCCTGGAGGCGAGGTTCATGGAGGGGATAGAAAGTTTAGAAAAAGCAGGAATGCTGATTCTGGTAGCCGCACAATTCTATGAGGATAATTGGCCCTAGGACTCTCTCTATTTATATATATCTATATATATATATATATATATATAGATATATATATGAGCAAGTTTCAACTTATGTAGAGCTTGTTCCCTTCCGTACAATATTTCATTAGTATTTTTTTTCTAAGCCACAGTGCCATGTGGAGCACTTGTTTTCTTCTATTTTATTAGGGTTCTATGTGTTACACCAACACATAATTATGAAGTGGATGAAAAGGACTACATGCTTTCACATTTTTTTACGAATATAATTCTGACCAGTGTATGTGTAGTTACTCCCTGACTCAATACTTTGTAACTGCATGTGTTTTAGTGCATATCTCTACTAGTTTTGCACATTTATAAACTAAAATTTGTGCCCACATTAAAGTGTTTTGTGACTATTTTACCTATCCCTAAGCTGAAACATTCCCACAGCATGATGCAGCCATTGCCATGTTTCTCTCTATAAACTGCCTGTGTTTCAACAAGGGCTTCCTTCTTCTCACTCTTGCGTGAAGGCCATATTTGTAGTACAGATTCTGCTGCACTGAGCTAACCTCATCTGACCTGGAGGTGACAGTCTAGCAAATATACTAGACTGTCACGTAGCATGCAACCAATCTAGCATTTGGTTGCATGCTAGATTGAATAGTGGTCCATGAGATGATCATAGATTAAATCCGGCTTAAACATGTCCCCAACTTTATCCCATTCCTTTCCTTTTGGTGTTTTTGATAAATTTGTTGTAATGATGCTTTTTGTTCTCTGAGAAAACATCTTAGATCTTCACTGAAGATCTGAATGTATCCTGATTAGTTGCGGGACTCAATTAAATTTTTTTTATTATTTGCAGGGTCTGTAATTAATTGATCACAATTAATTGCAACATTTTCATTCCAATATCCCCTCCCGTATATTAGACCATTTTTGCTGTTAAATTAATAAATAGATCGATATATGACCTCAACAGCAAATATTTTTATTGTTTTTAATCATTTAGGTTATTCAGCCGTCAGATTGGTCCAAAGTGCTTTTATATACAGTTTTCAATTGTTTCAGGAATCCTAAGTGAGACGAGGATTCCTGAAATCCTTTGATGAAATACTTTGATGAATATCAGTGTTTGAATGCTGTTGTGCGTCAGATTTATGGGCGTACCAGAAACCCATTAAAAAGGTTCCGGTTTGGGATTCTTATATGTAGAAAAAGAAAAATCCCTATGTTAACATTAACATATTTAGCACATTAAATTCCATGTAACTATTTAATTTAAATTAAAGTGTTAAAGTCCCAGCCCTAATATGGACGTTATACATTGGTGTTCTCTTATTAACTGGGTAACATCTGAAGACAGTTGATTGTGGTAGATTTATTTTGATGATGATGATGGTGATAAATGATAATATATTTATTTCACACAGACATTTCACCAACAAAACATAATACAAGTAAAACTTTCATATTTTCTTGGTGTAAATATAATACCCTATTACAAGATATATATTCAAATAAATTTAATAAATACAAATGCACAAAACAATTTTCAAAAAATATATAATTAAGTATAATTTTCTCTTAAGAATTAGGCATTGCTTTGTGTATGTCTGTCACATAGAATCCCCATAAAACTGCAGTTTGGAGTGTGAAGGAGTGTGAATACTTTTGCCGGGTGATGTGCAGCACAGAGACTGTCCTGCCATTGCCTGGCCCCAAAGGGCTAATGACTTCAGCTGCATAGTAATGATGTGCTGCAACATGGGCTATCTTCACAGTTTTCTTAATTGTCATAGCCAGCAGCTTTCAGTCAATTTGCAAAACTGGACATGTGAGCCTCAGAGAAAGAAAAGTGTTTTCATTTGTTTCAATGAAAAGCATCATGTAGGAGAAATGTCTGTATGGAAAAAGCTGTCAAGTGTTTAGTTATCAATCTGATCTCTTGCTTGTCATTTTCTGAAACTTTGTTCTGAATGCAGGTCCCCAGTGCGAAGTCCATGTACCCAGAGAAAGGTTCTCGTGCTGGAGGAACCAGGGTGACAATCCATGGAGAACATTTGGACATCGGCTCAGAGGTTAGAGTCAAGGTCAACAGAACACAGGAGTGCACCATCACAGAGTGAGTACATTTAAAAAAAATTTTTTTTTAACATTTTCATTCTCAGGTTGTTTGTACATTTTAGAGATGTGACCCTGCTTTGCAAGTCTGCATGAATTCTGCCCATTACAATTACAAATCATTTGCATGGTTTCTTTTTCTTCCCACGTATTAATAGCTTTCCTTCTTAAACAGCGGATATTAAACGCATGAAGTGACAATTAAATATTCAGAGTGCATTGCTTTGCAAGTTCTGCATAACTTCTCACAAGATTAAATTCAGCACTTCTAGTTGTTGCCATAGCGCATACCAAAATAGCTCCACCGCTCCTGTGAAAGTCTGCCAAGCAGCAAAAAAATTTGACTCCAGCTGTAATCAGAAACAGTTTTTAGGACTGAACTTTTTTGTACACATCACAAGTTGTGGGCAACAGTGTTTACATCTTTTTATTTTATTTTATTTTATTTTATTTTTTCCCCCAGAAAAACGGATCAAATGATTAAATGCATCATGCCTCCAGCGTTGGAGGCAGACATTGGGCTTGTGACAGTGTGTGTGGAGTTCGAGGAGCATCCTTGTGAGGAAGAAGACCTTAGCACCATATACACCTATGAGCAAAACCCAACTATCAGCTTCATCCACCCAACAAAGAGTTTCCTCAGGTGAATAAACTCACAGCAGCATTGTAAGTGAAATCTAGCCAAATTTTTAGTGGCTGCAATGTAACTATTGTCGTGTGTTTGTGTCATAGTGGTGGCAGGACCATCACGGTTAAAGGTCATGGTTTTGATCTGGTTCAGAGTGTCACCATGAACGTTCTGGAAATTGGGCAAACGGTAAGCAATTTTTCAACCGTGCTACTTTGAATATAATTTATTATTTCAGGAAAGGCTTTAGCTTTTTTTTCTTTTTCCTTTCCAGAACTGCAGCGTTCTCTCTTCCTCAACAATCACCTGTCTATCTCCGGAGTCCAGCCAGTCCCAGGAAACCTCGGTGCAGTTTGTCCTGAACGGGGTCCCATACACCGGCGACAGCCCTTCATCCTCCGATGACAGGCCCGACGAAGAGGACGGGGAGCCTCATAAAGTGCACTTCCAGCTGGGATACGTGGAGGACCCTCAGTTCTTCACCGCCAACAAGGACAAGCAGATCAAACACCATTCAGGAGAGCCGCTGACTCTCATCATCAATGTGAGTAACGAAGCTGAGACAGGATGTGTTTCCCTGCTGTGCTCAGTTGTGATTTATTTAATATTAACCAGCTTTTATCACAATTATATTTCCTTCCTGTTTCCCTCATTTGTAGTGGTTCAGCGCTGATTTGATGTATTTTAAGCAGCTTTTAAATCAGACTTATGGGAATTTATCAGGAAATATTCAAATAAATTGACAATTTAAACTTTAACCTCTGAATACTTTGTACACTCACAGTAAGAAGCCTGTAGTGCTTTGGGGATTTGGTTTCAGACATGAGGGAATGCTGCTTCAGGTACATTTGACGGAAGAAGCTGATTCAGCCAAATGGCAACACATCTTGAAATGAGAAATGAAGATATATTTGAGTTTATTTCAGCTGTTGTTTGTGGCTACTAAGGAGGTGAAAAGAGAATTACTAGTAGGTGTGTCAAGCATGAAATTCTAAGAAAATCTGAGAAGTTTATGTAAACAACTAAAATGACTATAAGTTGTTGTATCCATGGTTATGCACTAATGTTTTTTTTTTTAAAGTCATGCTTTATTTTTTGGGATAAAACTCAGACTGCAGTTGTTCCAGAGACACTGAGACAACCGTGGGAGCTTTCGCATAATAATCCTGTTTGCCGTCTCCTTCAGGAACATTTTCACTTGTATATTATCACAACTCTGTTTAGTTTTACTGTTAGATGATTGACTAAACCCTGAAGTATATGAGTGGCGCCCATTCTGTGACATTGTTTTGTGGCATGCGGGAGCTTGAAGCCACTTCCTGTCTGCCCTCCTCCCCTGTTCAGTGAACCAGACGCCTTATCAGACCGTGTGAAGTTGGTTTGGGGCTAACCAAAGAAAACATTTGTCCTTAATGGATTGAAAAGGATTTGAAAAAAACCCATAAATCTTTAACGTGGACAGGATTTATTATTGTTTCATATCCTGAACAATAGTTTTAAGTCCCAGTTGCTATAGCTACAGTTAAGCCCAAAATTATTTATAATCTATCATGTTTAGATTTTAAATAAACTTTCATCCAACCAAGAAGTAAGTTTGTGACAGGAAAAAAACCATCATCATTTTAAAGATAACAAAACATCTTTAAACAATGTACAAGCAGTTTCTTCTTTTGGAAATAATAGTATGATAATCTTATCTTGTCTTGTCTTATTTTATCTTACTTTATCTTATAGTAGTTATTTATAAAAATCTATTTATCAATATATATATACAATATATTTAACAACCAAGGTTTCTGCCAGTCAGTGTAGCAAGAATATTCAAAACCAACCTAAACCTTTCAATTGGTGTATTATGCAGGTCAGGTTTTATAGTGGGATTATAGACATTATCGTTTAAACTCGGTGTTGGCTGTGAACTTACTATTTTTTATGACTCTAGATGGATTACTGTATCTATTTACATTCAATTGTCTTTCAGATTTACTTTTTGTTTGCTAATGCAGAAACAAAAACGACATAAGAGTTTCATTGACATCTAGTTATCACATTCTCAACTCTATTACTCTGTCCTTATGTTTTTATTTATTGTTCTGTCTGCAAATATGGATAAGTTATGAAAAATAGCTACTTTATGATTTATGATATGTTCTCTTGTGTTTCTCATTAAGAAGAGATGGATAAAAGAAGCAAGTGTCTGTGCAATCTAACATCTATAGACAAGCAAGCAGGCAACAATTACTAAATAAAAGTTCCCAGATCCTTTAATTCATTTAAAACGTAAAGAATAAATAGATACTGCAAAACAATGCCAACTATGTCAGTTTATTATAAGCGTAAGGGATGTCAGTAATCATGCACCTGTAATTAGTTAAAAGTAATTTGTTTGTGAGACTCACACATCTTTATCCAGGATGTTAATAATCATGGAGGGCTCTGCAGTTATCAAGATATGTGCTCAAGAATCCCAGTACTGTATAACATTTCTGAAGTCATGATTGGAGAGTTTGAGTAACAGTTTTGTCATTTTATATGAATAAATACTAACAAATGTCAGCCTTATGGTGCGGGATAAAGGATCATTAAGGCATAATTAATCTTTTTGATCAAAATGTGTTCCTATAGAGATGGACTAAACAAGTCAGACAACTGGCACTGCTTTTCCCACAGTCAGAGAGGAGCTAGATATAATTAGACACATTCATTGCTTATTATTTTTAGTTAAATGCTCTCTTATGATGCCAAGCTGACTTTGTAACAAACATTTGTAACAAATATTTGGATCACTAAAAGCCATCAACAAATGATGGAATTTCCTTTCTTGTTTTTTGGATGCAAAATCATTACTTAACAAGACAAACTCGACTGTGTACATCAGACAGAGCTGAGTCTGTCCTTATTTATATTCACATAAACCAGAGGCACATAAAACACATCAAAGACCCTGTCCTCCTAAGCATGTTGATTTCTGTTGGAGGTGTGAGTGGGGTAGGGAGGGGCGCAGTGGCAGCTCAGTGGGAGGCCCCATGTTTGTGCGTTCTGGCTGATTTAAGCACCTGTCTGCTTGAATCCATCACGTTAAAGGGCTGCCGGCTGTGACACCGCGCGACACGCACACAGGAACAGCACAGACAAGGATGTCTGAACATGATGCCACCTCCTCTTTATGTGTTAGTGCGTGCTAGGAGGAGGTCGCTGCAGGAGTCGCTGTCTCTGCCTGCCTACATGAGCGACTTGTCTGTTGTTTCCTGCTTTATTTAGGAAAGGTGGATTCCAGTTGTGGTGGACCTGAGGGGAGGGGAGGCTGCAGACAGAATGTGTTTGTTTAATAGGAAGCTTGTTAGTCAGCCAGGACTAGAGGTAGGGTTTACTGTGCATCCTTCCTCAGAATTTAGAAAACACTTATTTTAATCCAACTGTTTTCTACAAAAATATTGTGAATTTTATATTTATAAATAAATGTTTGCAAAGTATTTAAACATATATGGATAATACTTTTCATTTTTTGTGTGTGTTAGTTGTGACAAAGCACTTTTTGACAAAGGTTAAAGAGGCTGCAGCCTGTAGGGACCCTCTATGTGTAATCACAGAAAGGAAACCCTCTGGTGATAAAGACACACATGCACACACTTCCTCACTTGGCCTAATTATATTGAAGGGATGTTGCTGTTTCAAACTAACAGGGGAAAATTTTTGTAGGTCTGGTCATCCTTCCAATAAGTAATCACAGTGTTGTTCATACTAGGTTAATTGCAGAGATCAAAGCGTGTTTCAGTCATGTAATTATTGTGGGATTACATAAAGAATGAAAGGTCATTGATAACATGCAGCTCTGCTATTTCTGAGCTACAGCCTTGTGCATGTTTGCAAACATTTGGCCCACTTTGAAGATTGACCTTGTTGAAATATTAAAGGGCATTTTTCATCCTTTTTGCAGCTTGTCCTTTGTACTTGTGTTGTGGGTTGAGGTTCGCAGTAGTGACATTTATGACCGGGCCTGAATGTTTTTGATCAGTTGGTCTTTTAGGGACAAGCCTAGTCTTGATTTACATCTCTCAGTCATGTGTAGATCAGTCCCAAGGATGTAGGCAGATCAATTCACATAAAGAAAACATGACACAAATAGAAAGTCATTAAGATTCATTGTGCTTTCTCATTCAATGACAATAAGATAATCCTGACTTTGAGAGTTTCAAACGTGCAAACCATTCAGGAAAAAGATCTTTATTAACAGCGGTGCATTATCTAAAATCAACTCTTTAGAGCTTTATATAATGTAATGTTATTCCCTCATCAAAAACATACCTGGAGTGTTGGTTTAATTCTTTCTTACGTGTTTGAGGAATCCTTCAGTCTCCCATGGCAGCCACCATAAATGCTTGCTCTCACAAACCATAAATCCTCCCCCCACTCAGCTTATCCAGACTAGTGGCATTAGCAATTAGGAAACAGCATCATCAACATCATACAAACTACTTCTCAGTAAAACAGTGGTAAAAAAAAAAAAGAATGGCTTAATGGAGGAACATTGCTGTGATAAAGTCAAAAAAGGCAGCGTGTCAGAAAGAGCAGGTTATAAGAGCGAAACCAAACTTCCTCTAAGTTATGTCTTATATATACCACATTTTTCTACTAAATGAAGGTCACATAGTTGCTTGATGGTGCTATAAAATGGCGCTATATGACTGGAAAATACATTACATACCTGTCCCCTTTAAAATTGAAATCTGGGGTTGCAGTGATTTGAGCTTGTTCTGCAGCTGCAGAAACCTGGAGAGCTTACAGTCATACTGTCAACCATGCAGTCATGTACACCTGACTATCATAGAGTCGTAAGTGGAACCATCTGTCCAGCGACTAAAGCCTGACTGATAGTGGGTCATGAACAAGGACAGCAGCAAATCTCCTAACAAATTGGCTGTTGAAAAAGTGAATTCAGGCTTTGCTGTAGTTCTCTTAATATGGTGACTCCAATCCGTCTGAAACGCTAAAGAATCAACTGTCATAAGTTCAAAGGTCAAACCGGAGGCACATGTCAAGATGATGAATAAAGACAGGGTGTGATGATAATGTTGGATTTTCTGATCTAATCTAGACTGACAAGCTTGTGATGCTTAACCAGCTGGGCATTTTGCTGTTTGTCACAATGTAGATGAAGGCAGAGCAGTTAAAGCTCAAACAAAGAGGAAGATGAGACTGGTCCAAGCGATCAATGGAAGATTCAGGCCAGGGACATCTAACCTACAGTGTTTCCAGCATCTTATATTCCTGTCTAGATTCACGATTCTCTTCAGAACCCCTAAACTTGCGGAGCCTGATGTAGAAACCTAAGCTTGTAACACGACCACCCACAAAGGAAACGAGCGCAATGCAATATGAACAAGTACAGCTGTAAAAAATTAGACCCAATAAAAACCTCCCTGCAGGCTTAAAATAACTGTCTGTGGAAGATGTTCTGAGTAGAAATCCATAAGATCCACAGAGACTTTATGGAATTCCCATTAAAGGAATAATTCAGCAATTTAATCTCATCCCTCTGGATCGTTTTGGGATTTGTAGCAGACGCATAAACGTAAGATGAAGCTGCGGAGAAGGCTGATATATGCTCACTTTTAGATTAATGGACATGGTTGGATTGACTCTAGATGAGGCCCAACATTACAAATTTCCCAAAATGCTTCCTAATTAAAAATGTTACTGAACCCTGACTGGCAGGCAAACATCCTTCACTTTCCAAGCCGACAGTGTGTAAAGCCCAAGGCAGCGGGGATGATGTCACCAGCAGTAGGAATAATTTTTTTTCAGACTGTAGAAAGCTCCCTGTGGACAACCAGAAGACAAAGTGGAACTGTATGAAACGGTTGAGGTCTGCCACTCCACATGACTTGAAGTCACACGTAAAGTGTAAAATCAGAGATGGGTCCCTTTAATTAATGTAGCTCCCAGCAGTGAGAGGGGGTGCTGGATAGAAGTAGGACAGTTAGATTCATTGCTACAAATCTCTGTGAAGGCGCTGAGTGTTGTTCTGGACTCACCCAGACAACTCAGTGTAGCATAAAGCAAATGTATTCATACAACATAACCCCAGACTTCATAGTGTTTTACTGAACCTTAACCTGATAGACCAATGGAAATAGAACATAATTGTGAAGTGAGAACATAATAATAGATTGCTTTGCAATTTTCTTTACATTTAAAAATCTACTCACCCCATTATTTAACAGTATGTCACTTAATCTGAATGTTACATTCTTTTGCTGCAATTACATTTGCAAGTCCATTTACCAGCTACAGCCATCTTCAGAAAAAGATTTTAGCTCATTCCAATTAAGCTGAAGATCAGTCAGAGTGGATGGAGAGTATCTATGATGATCAATTATATTTTGCAGGTAGACATTGTTAGCTGTGATTGTTCTCAATATCCAGGCAATAAACACAGTACTCCATAGTACTATGTTTTGATTACACCATCAGTATTTCACAAGCACTGCTAATCCACTGAACCTCATTTGCTAATCCACCTCATTTGCTTCTGCTACACCTCTTTAAGTCTCTGTCTGGCAATATTGTCAGAAAACTGGAGTGAGGCTATAATTCTTGCACATTATGTTCAATGGAAAAGATGGTTTGAACTTCCTTCTTCTCACTCTGCTTTTGAAGTCTCCTTTTCAACTCCTCTGGGACTTGGGGTCATAGTTCAGTTATTATTTGAGCTTTTGAGATGCTGATAAGTTGGGTCCCAGTTGGAAAACAAATGCCGTGTTGCCAGGGTTACGCATCATAACTGTCCTAATAAAAACAAAGAAATAGAGCAAAAATGCTTCCAGTAGCACAAGATCCAAAACCAGTGAGACCAATTGTCCAAGCATGCAACACCTAAACCAAAACAATTATGAACAAAAGTCTAGCAGAAGAACAAACCAGGACATGCTGAACAGAGCCGATCCAACATGTTGCCACCGTGAGTAAGGCAATTCTAGACAGGATCCATTGGATTTTATTTAGGGGAATTACATTCAAGGGGGATGACTACAATTGACTACAAAACCATTTACTTTTTTCAGGCTTCATATTTATCTAAAACTTTGTGTATCCATTTTTTCTGCATCACAATTACGCTCTACTTTGTGCAGGTCTATCTCATAAAGACTAACATTATAAATAATAATAATAATAATGTATTGCAATGCATGTATGTGTATGTGGGCTACAGCTTTGCATCTTTATTACCTAGGCCTGTTCAAAGGGGAGACAACGCTTGGCACTGACCAGCTCATGTTTTTTTTGTATGTTTTGCAGCAGAAAGTGCCGAGTGAGCTGGAGCTGGTGCCGGAGGAGTACTCGGTGATGATTGGCTCCTATCCCTGTAACATCAGCTTCCATAATGACCAGCTGTTCCACTGCACCATCAACGGGCAGCTGAGCTCCAGCGAAAGTGAGCTTCCTGTCACCGTAAGTACAAACATCACAACCTCACCACAGTTTTCACACAGACCTTCGTCTCTTCTCATCTTGAATATTATTGCTCAACAGACCCTGATAATTTCAGCTCCTCACCCATCTGTCATTTAGCATTTAAGCCAAATATTTAGTCAGAATCAGGACCATCTGTGATGTTAACTGAAAAAGATTAAGTGTGGAGGAGCCCATGCACTGTAAGTAAGATGTCTGAGCCACTTCTAACATGTTTTATGAATGGTTTTGGGTTTCTAAGCATGACAATATAATATTAGCTGGGGTGTTGAGCCGTCACTTAGTGACAAAATGTAACAACAAAACAGTGACACATTGTATTTATCAACTGATCTTTGTGTCCTTCAGTTCTTGTCACTCACATTGCTACACAATTATTCTGAGTCAGCGATGATCTCACTTTCCAGTGGGGTAGTTTTTCTTCCAAGTTATTATATAAAAACATAAAGCACTTCTACTCTTGTTCACATATGTTGTTGTCCATTCTGATCTATTTTGACAGCACTTTATTAGGAGGGACTCAGCTCATCCATATTCAAATATGAGCTAAACTGCTAGTTTTTGATGAGAAAGCTCGGAAGCATATGTTTTCATCTGAGTTGTGTTCTGAGAGCAGTTTCCTCCACTTTTATACAGAAATAGAAATAAGGACCTCTTATTTCTCCTCCACCTCTTTCTTGTACCTGGAGCCCTCGGAGGTGCACACCCACCTCTTCTGTCTATCAAGATCACTCAGAGTATACAGGGGTAATTAGCGACAACATAAGCAGAGGGCAAGGGTCAGAAGAAATGTCATAACAGAAATGGGTGGGCTGCCTGCGCATGAGCAAATAGGAAGTGTTTGCATTTGACAAGGCTGTATATATAGCCCCCCCATTTATTTTCTTTTGTGTCGGCAGATTTAAATAAATGCTCATATGCTTTGCTCAGGCGAAGTTTGTGGCCATTAGTGTTTTTTTCACTTACTTAAAGAAGCAGATCTATTTTTGCATGCCTGTGTTGTGCTTGGCTCTGAAGTGCTGCAGCAGTAGACGTGAGGAAGTGATGTTTTTCTACCCCAAGCGAAACAGGAACATGGAACAATGGCATTTTCCCCTCCATTACACCAGGTCACAGTGGTGCAGTCTCTGGAAGAAGAAGGCCTTCTCCGGCTGCTCAGTGTAAATAAGCGCCTGAACTTGAAGGGGGTTGGAGGAATGTTGAAAGCAAGGCAACCCAATGAGCTTGTTTCCCCCACAGAGTTGTGTGTAAGAAGGATTTGGTTTGAGGATTGGAGGGTTTTTTATCTGAGTCTCTTTTTATGAAGTATGCTGGGATTGCAGATGAGGAGGGAATGAAGTAAGCTGAGACCACAGAGGACCCTGCTGACTAATCAGAAGGGAGAAGTGAAAGTTCGTTTCTTGCCACATCTGGGTTAGTTTGAACTGGGTGACTCTTCCAGCTCTGAGAGAGGGAACATTTTTCAAAACCTACAGCCTAATTTCTTTTTTGCATGTGTGCACCTGTCTCCATTGCAAAATGGATAGGCTTGTCTGTGTATGCACCAGCACCTGCGCCCCTGTTGCGAAAGGTTTTAAATATGTTATTTAGAAAGGATGCTGTCCTTATTTTTTGCCAACTAAATATGAACTAACACAATGTCTCCCCCGCACCTGGTTTGGGATGGAAACAAAACTTAAACTAAACCTTGTGAACCAACTTTAATGATATTTTTCTACAACCCTAGTGCGACTAGTGAGGCATAACTTCGTGAAAGATTTCTTTATTTTGTCATTTTATGGGTATAATTACCTTTGGACTGTGTAATGTTTTCCTACCACTTCCCAATCTTGCAGCACTTTGTGTTGATCTAACACATACAATATCAACAAAAAAGGTTGCAGTTGCAGTGCGGAAAATAGCTGAAATGTTCAAGAGGGTGTGAATATTTTTACACAGCACTGAGGATTAGGAAAGTTGTCTTTCACAATCAGTTAAAAATAATTACTTAGTGGGCTTGGAATTGGCTTTTAGAGGCTCCACTATGCAGCTAAAAGGGGCAAAGGTTTCAGCAAAGCCTGGGAGTAGAGAGACTGAAAAAGACAGGAGCTTAAAGGGCTTGTTCATGATTTAAGATTAACTGAGAAGCTGCATAAAACACAAGGAAAAAGTATTTTCATATGTGAATCGGAACGTGCTATTCTGGTGCAGTCCTGGGATAAAAATATAATAAACCAGTCCTTTAATGTTATTCTTCCTCATATATGCTCTATCTTCCTGAGCTTTTCTCTCTTCATCTTTGTATCTGTCTTTCAAATAGACTTTACTGCCTGTATGTAATAGAGTGGAAATTTAACGGAAGAAGAAAATAAAAGGTTATCATACCTCAAGCAGATACCCAGGGACAGTAGCTAAAATTAACTCGGCTTGAGAAGTTTATTCCTGTATTTCATTTTATTTAGTCTACTGCAGCTGTATTTACTGCTGCTAACATCAGCAGCTCATTTTAAGCCCATCTAAAGTGTTGCTACATTGCTTTTAATACCACTATCCAGCTTTGGAGTTAGCTTATGACGATTTCTAACAAGCAACACCCTAAAAATATTTTTAAAAGCATTACCCAGCTGTTTGACAGATGTTAATATAAAGAAGGAACTTCTTAAATCATTACTACAGTAATTTAACAACCATTTTGTTGTAAATCTTATGTCATTTCACTTCATGCGGAGTGAAAGACTTTCACCTGGAAAGTTTTCTGCAGGCTGTAGTTTGATACTTTATGTGATTTTTGAACTTAGGTCAACAAGCTCCTCAGTGCACAGAAATGTCAGAGGGAAATCTTGATTAATTTCAGAGAAAATAGTTTGCTGAGTTCCCTATCCTGAAAGCAGGTCACTGGCATCTTGAACTTGGGTGATAAGGATATAAAAATGTTACTTTCAGAAGTGTAATTTGAATAATTTGTCTTTATTCATAGATCAAAGACAAATTTAAACAGCATCATCTGCTGCCAAGTTAGAGATGGTATTTCTAAATGGAGAAAATACACTGTAGGTTTATGTCATTTTGTTAAGATTTACATGTTTTATTTTCACCAACATTGTGTTTTGAAATGTTTCTACTGCTTTGGACAAAGTTTTTGAAGTTACTGATGACATTTTACAACAGTAATTCAATATCAGTTGTTTTTCAGTTTGCTGTTTTCTCATTAAAGAAAAAATGAACGTAGAAACTTCATTATCCATAATCACCACATTATGCATTCCATTTATAATCAAAAACAAATTTTTTATGCTCCCAATATGAAAAAAGAATCAGAAAGGCAGAAACAAGAATTTGAAGCAACATTGGATATTTCCCTATCTCTTTTAGCTTACATGCTTTTACCTTATGTGTTTTCCTCAACCAAAAATATTTCCAAACTGCCAAATTTGTCATCTATGAAACTTACAGACAAATCCAAAATCCATCTTTCTGCCAGCTGAATGGCAGTGACAGCAAAAAGTGAGAAAAGGGCTGCATAAGACTATACCAGGCAAAAACTTTAGATGCTCTGAATTTCTTTGACATCTCTTTAAAATGACCTTATACCACATGAACGATACGGTGAACATTTTTTAAAGCATATCTGTTTACAAACTGACACAACTTGACAGGCCAATACCTCATTGTCATCCATCACAGTTTCCTAAACTCTTTTGCACTGTGCCTCTCTCCTTTGGATACTGCAGTTTTTCAATTGAATCAATCAATGTGCATGAAAAAAAGATGATTTGTTTGGCAGTATGTTTGAAATTCAAATCTCCTTTTATCTTGCTTTTGCTAATTTGCTTTATGTTTAGCTAATTAGTAGTTGATACAAATGTTTCCGCTGAAAACAGTCAACGAACCGCTAGTGGAAACTGGAGTGGAGAGGTCATTTACTCACATTTGTGATTCCTTTACACAAATATGTGAAGTTACACCTTAATGCTATTTCTGCATTTGTTCATAGCAATATACTCTTTGATAAAATGTCAGAGTTTCAGCAAACGTGACCCAGTTTTATGTGGGACTCTTCTTTCTCTTTCTAGGTGCAAGTGGGGAACTTCCGCCACATGATCACCAAAGTGCAGCTCGGCGGCAGCGAGTTGGCCATTGTGGTGTCCATTGTGGTATGCTGCGTGTTGCTCCTTCTGTGCACAGTGGGTAGGTCCAGCACACACTCACACACTCACACTCACCCCTGCACCCCCACACACACACACACACAGGCCTTGCCAGCAGATGATGGATGCGTGCCTGCTGCAGCTACGGATGCTCCAGATGTGGAAAGAGATAAAAGGAATTCTAGGCTTGTAGTTTCCTGCAGTTGCTTCATCCCTCTTTAGTATCCAGCACACAAAGACTCCAGTGTTCCCAATTCTGTCTGTGTGTCTGTTCTCTGTAGTCAGAAACCGAGATGGTCTGCAGGGCAGGTGTACGGGTGAAAATTAGTGCGAGTGTGTACTTTCACACCGCTTCCCATTTTGGATCATATATTCACAAAAGCCCCTTTGTTTCCTGCCAGACATTTTAGGTGTAATGCTACCGATGAGAGAGTGTGTACATGAATTGTGCTCAGCCATTACGCAATGTGGACAATGTCTCATTCAATATTTTAGGTTTGAAATTAATTTCAAAACCTGTGACACAGACGCTCTGCTGAAAATCGTTAATGAAAATATTTCAGAGCCATTTTGACCCCATACTGTGTGAAGCGCCTGTTTGTTTTTCTCACCGTTTGCTGTCGTTCGCAGCTCTCGTCGTGTACTGCACGAAGAGCCGGAGGGCTGAACGCTACTGGCAGAAAACTCTTCTCCAAATGGAGGAGATGGAGTCCCAGATCAGAGAGGAGATCCGGAAAGGTGGGCTTAAGAGAAACACTGAGATGTAAAACCTTGTATTTGCCTGTTTGTATATGTTCTCGTGTTTGCGTGCAAAAAATGACACTTGGTTTGGAGGCTGTCTCATCTGAAGTGGGAAGGAGACACAAAAGTTGACAGATTTGTGCCTCGTAAGCGTGACTCATAAAATGAAGAGCCTGACAAATGATCAGTCACACACAGATTTACCGAGTGGCCATAGTCTGTCCTGCATCTATAGAAAAAAGCCTCTGTGTGCCTGTATGTTTACGTGTGCGTCAGAACATAAGAGTAGGCCCGAGTGAAGGCCACTCCATGTCTGAGCACCCAGATTTATGGAGCAGAGATGGAGGGAGGGACGGATAGTGAAAGAGAAATGGAGGGAGGAAGCGATAGGAACAAGAACGAGGGCCGCGAGCTTGGGGAAGAAGCGGAGGCGTGGGAGGGAGAGGAGGAGCAGAGGCGAGGTTATTTAGTCAGAGGACATAGATAGATTTGTGGACGAGTTCATGGTGAGTGCGCACAAAACGAGGGATCTTTCTGCTGAGAGGAAAGTAGCTCTTTGAAAAAAAAAAGGAGGGGAAAAAGACGACAGGAAACTGATGGTCCAAACATTGCTCCAACAGGAGGAGTTTGTGTGAAAACAGAAGCAGAGGGACGGTTTTATATTTAGCCCCTCCATTTATTCTGGACCAAATGATGTGATCTAGTTGAGAGGATAAATAACTTAAAGGAGTAATAATCCATACATCAAGTGCTGTGTAAGTATTCCAAAAGAAAAAAATTTAAATTGCTTTCATCCTAGAAGCAAGAGCCTATGTGTGGTATAAAGTAACACAGTGCATCATATGAACTCTATACCCACAGTGAAAGAGTGATGGCGGAGGCATCAAGCTGTCGAGATGCTTGTCTTTAGCAAGAAAAGCGAATCCGATCATTCAGCAAAAACACAACCTTTTAAAAAGAGAAACAAGGTTAATCTGTTAAAAAGACCTAGTCAAAGTGTAGAATTAAATCCATTTTGGCAAGACTTGAAAGAAACTGATGTTGATCGATGTTCTCTATCCAGTCTGATGCAGACTGAGCCATCTTCAAAAGACAAATTAATAGACACTTGATAGGTGGTTCTACAAAGTTTTGACTATGCTGATGTTAAATTACTCAGAGGTGACATTTGAAGGAAACTGTTTGGTTTTATATCACGGTATGGGAATAAAGTACATTAAAAATGCATGGCATTCTCCATATTTGTATTTGTAAAAAACAATGTGCCCTTTTCCTTCCCAATTATGTATGGCTTAGTTGAGGTATGTCATCTAAAATCCCAATGAAATGCATTAGGATTTGTAGCTGTAGTGAAAAAAACAGTGTGTAAAAAGCATCCCATACTTTTGAAAGGCACCATAAAATCCCTCTGGATTTTTCATTTTTATTCTTCCTTATTAGACAGAATCTAAAGAAATTGCAATTTTAACCTAAATATGTCTCTCCTCCTGTGAAAGGAAGTATGTTCCCATAAAATACCTCCAGCCACTCATTAGAGGCGAACATCATTGTCTACTGAAACGTAGCGCCGCTGCAGTATTAGCATTTAGGAGTCAGTGTCTGGACATGCTGATACTGTTTCTGCATGTAAACCTCAGCCTGCACACATGTTTTGGATAAAAGCCTCAGACTGGATTTGGCTGCTGTGATTGGCATTTGGTAAATATTTGCCTCCATACTGAGATGGGCTGCACAGTCTGGCAAAGAAACCGGGAAAAAGATCACAGGATTACACTTTTCTATGTTTAATATTCATCAAGGATATGACCCTGGACAGTAATCAGAGCATCAGAACCCAAACACATCTTAACGTATTTTGCTTCAAGAAAAATAACTTTCTTATCCAGACAAGAGGTTTCATTGTTCCTTATGTTTTGTCCTTGCAGGCTTTGCAGAGCTGCAAACAGACATGACAGATCTGACCAAGGAGCTGAATCGCAGCCAGGGCATCCCTTTCTTGGAGTACAAACAGTTTGTCACACGCACTTTCTTCCCCAAGGTGAGAAACCTTTTTTTAGCGTGTTATCTGAGTCTGCCTGGCAGACTGACACTGCCATTTTTCTCACTGGGGGTATTCATATTTTTATTGCTCCCTGCCCGCCTCTTTCTTTTAAGCATTTCCCACTGTTGGTAATATGCAGGATACAAATTCACCTTGGAACTTTTAAACACAAGGTAAATGTCAAGCAAAGTTGCTTCAGTTTGGAACCCTGCAGGAGAGTTAATGTTTTCCCAATGGGAAAAGCATTTTTCCTCACATAACATCTACCACAAGGTACACTGTGGGCATATCTCAGTGGGATTTTTCCACAGATAGAGACAGAGGGCTTCATCTTGCAACCACATTTATGATCTTTCAAGGAGACAGAACAATGACGGGCAGTGAGACAAGCAAATTTTCCCTCGAAACAGTTTCCCTACTCGGCTCCCACGCCCACACTGTTTTTGCAACAATAGATGATCTTGCACAATTTCAGCCACACCGGCTGTAGAGTGGACACTGCCGATTTTCTGCTTAGAAATGTGTTCGAATTGGGTTGTTGCACCCCTGCCATCATCTCCCCAAATGTTTTTTTTATAAAGACAGCAAACACTGTCCTTCATGGCCCTTTGTTTTTCTTTCCACAAGAGCTTCTGGCTGTCTGAGATTACACACACTAAACAGTGTTAGACACAGTCAGAACACAGGCCAAGTGTAGCTGTCCTGAAATGACAGACTGAGCTGAAATGCTGCCTGTTAGCTCTGCTTCACTTTGTCTCAAAAAGCCTTTTCTGTTCCTAACTTATGGTTTTACCGTGTCATGTCTCTTTCACACGATCATTTAAGGGCCTCTCTGGTTTTTTTTTTTTTTTAGTTCTGGACAATCCAAACACAAACAACCGGTGCCCAGCTGATTATTTTCCCTCTCAGTTCCTCTGCCCTATGTTTATGAATACAACACTCTTTGTTTTACAGTTTGCTGTGTGTGTTTATGTGTGTTTCAGATGTGTTCGGATTATGAGAGCAGTCTGGTCCAGCCCACTTACGTGAATGACTCTTTTGGACCCCGGGCGTTACCGGAGACACATCCGCTGTTGCAGGACTGGCAGGTGAAGGTCTGCTTTTGTCATCCTAAGGTCTTTTCCACACGAACATAAATATTTTCCCAAGCAGAGATTTTCTGCTGCATTTGGACCTCCTGTCTACATGCAAGAGAGATTTGTAAAAATGGTCTCCAAAGTTGGGATTTCTAAATTTCCCCAGAGTTTTCTGTATGGATTGAACATACATACTTTTTAAAAAAGATGAGACAGTGTTCCACTTTTCTCATGATCACTTTCTGTGCTATAAAAAATAAATAGTGTGGTTGTAAAGGGTTTTTTTTTTTACCACACCTACATCCTCTCTTTTCATTAAACGTAAACTGTAACCCAAAGAAGTTGAGTGAGTGGAAAACAAACCCTCCTTTTGGGGAGCAAACAAGATTATTTTGAATTTTTAACCTAGCACTGCTTTAGTCATGCTTCTTCTTTCGAGTGCTGATTACATAAATGATGACACTGTTTCCACCTGCTGGACAGGCATAGATATTACAGTCTTTTTTTATAAGAATCCCAGACACTGTTGATGCAGAGCAACAGGATGCAATAGTATCCATCATGTCTGGTTTGTCATAATGTGGATCGAAAGAATATCTGAGTGAGCTCACATCTTCTTGAGTGCTATTGTGTGTTATTTAATCATTTCTAACACACCTTAAAGACAAGCTGAAGTTACTGCATCTTTCCCTTCTGACTCTTAAACAAATCTGTCTCCAGTGAGTTGAGCAGGCCTGATTTAGAAGAATGTGGGTCCCTGAGACAGAGTCAGGTTAGTCTTCATAACCACAAAAGTTGCGTTTACACATGCAAAATACAATATAATTACAGTCAATTTGTAAAGTAACTATTGATTTTAAAAATTATTAATTTGATAGTTGAATTTGCCATTTCTAAAGAAAATATTAAAAACAAAATGGGGGTACAAATTGGCTTTATGTCTTAACCAATTTGTACCCCCATTTCATAACTCAGGATTTACTAAAAAAAAAGAAAAAACATGGAGAATTAACATTTGACCCAATCAATCAAGAATTAAGTCTACCTTAAATCAACAGATTATTTAAATCTGAAGGAAAAAAAACAAACTTTAAACTATGTAACAAATGTTTTACTGCAGCAGTGACAGTATTTAATAGACTGGAGAGCTCCAGGTAACCAGCTGAAGTAGCAAAAAGAACAAAAATCTCTGGAGATGAACAGTCAAAATTAAGACATGTGTGTCACTGAAGTGGTGAAGAAACCAGAATCAAAATGTGACAGTAACCTTGCCAGGTGACAAAATGCTCTAAAAATATACATTTTAAGAATCTCAAGAAGACTTCCCAGCACTGTCGCTGAAAGCCCTCTCTGAAGTCCAACCCGGGTTTTAGCACTCAAGTTGTGCTTGCATACTGCCAGACAACACAAAGAGGGAGAAGGTGTGCACTTTCACACATGGGTATTAACGTGTGCTGAGTGTGAAAGCACACGTATGTTCGTGTGCAGCGTCTAACGAGGGAAAGTAAGGATTGCAGCGCTGGTTTTGGGTCGGCAGCCAGGGGAGCCTGTCTAACCGTGATGAAGTGCCTTGGATCCACATTGTCTTCGCAGGAAGTGTTTTCCAGGTCACAGCGAATAAATCTCAGAGGCGGGCATTTATCTTAATGGACAGCCCTGTTCTCCTTCTGTCAGACTGCAAACCACACCATATGGCTGCGGTCCAGAGGGAAGACTTCATCACCCTGCTGCTTAGTCGCACCCATTGATAGACCACACTCATTAAGTCGACTCCGCACATTTAGCCACAATCAAACACTGTAAGGGGCGGGAGTGGGGAGCGCAGCAACTGTGGAGTGGGGGAGGAGGTAGCTGGAGAAGCGGAGGAGAGAGGATGCAATAGAGGGATGAGGTGTTCACTGGATGGGTCACATGAGACGAGAGGTGGTGAAGATGATAAGTGAGGGCGCAGCAGGTGTGTAATCCAGTTAGGGTAAAATCATGCAGAGAAGTAAATGTTTCACCCAGCCTCTGTCATCTTCTGTCACCAGGCCAACAACACAACACGACCTAATGTGGAGGAGGGCATCACTCTGTTCTCCACTCTGCTCAATAACAAGCACTTCCTGATCACTTTCGTCCACGCCCTGGAGCAGCAGAAGGACTTTGCTGTTCGAGACAGGTACCTGCAGCCTTTACTGCTTCATTAGTGTGCAGTCTTTAGTTACAACTGAAAGGCTACACAGTGCTGAAACAATTAATCAGATTAGTCATAATTAATGGATCATTGAAATAACCGCCAGATAATTTAGTAATCAGTTAGTCAGTAACTTTAGAATATGGGCTCTCAAACGCAGCATTTGCTGAAAGAACAACACCTTGAGTAGATATTAATCCAAAACTGTACAATGATTATACATTAAGAAGAAAACCCTCTTTATTAATATGTTTTGCTCAGAACTCTGAGCAAAACTCCTCTAATGGTCTAATTTTAGGTTCACTCATTTCAAATTCTGTTAATAAAAAATATCCTATTCAGCATCTTTGCTATCCCATTATCAATCAGTTTTGCTATACAATTATTAATTGATTAATTCAAAAAACAGATTTGCCCTACACTCTATCCAGGCTAAGTCAAGCATAAAGAGCTGAGCTTTTCATATGTTGATGTTAGAAGGATTTTTTTAGCTGCAGATGCATCCTTTGCTACTAATGATCACGCATACACTAAAGAAATGCTATGTTATTAGATTTAATACATAAAGTGTTTATTTAAAAAGGATTACAATTATGTATTTACATTTTCATGTGTACTTCTAATATTGTACAAAACAAGCCTAAGTGTTTAAATAAATGTTTTAATAAACATTGGACAATTTTCTTTATCCGGCCTAAGAATTACTTCATTAATTGTCAGAATAATCTTTCATTTAATAATCATTTCTAAAGTTTAAGCTAGTTAATGAGAGTGTTTACAAACTTTACTGGAGAAACATTAGACACTGTCTACTTGCTAACCAGTTTTTTTGTCATTTAAAAGCATTTTCTATCCTCCCATGAGCATAAAAATGCTATTTCATGCTTTGATCACATGAGACTAAGACTGAGATTTTTTACCAAGAAACACTCCAGATAAGTTCAGCATAAAAGAAAGGACAAATTTGTGGAAGCGCAAATTATGTTCGCTGTTTGGTACAGTGGAAGATTTGTGACGTTTTGGTCCTGTTAGGCTTTCAAAATCCCTGAGAACATTGTAATTATTGGAGAACATTGCAGCACTTTGAAACAACATGAGACTTTAAATAAAAATCTGCTGGCCTTTACCAGGAAGCCTAAACTCTATCAATGCTGAGTTTTTATACAAAGTATGAAGAGCAAAGGCTGTAACAATTGTGCCATCTGTGAATTAACATTTTCCTAATGTTCTCAAATTAATGGAAGAGTTTTTTACATTTTGTCGTGTCAAAAGATTTGTTGCTGTAATGAAATACTCAATTTTAAGGCTTTTTAGTCATGTCTATGAGTGGTGCCAATAAGTCTGTAGGCCATCGTAGGTTGTGAAATTCTCAAATGTTAATGATATTCCTGCCTTTAAATGTCTGGTTAAGATTTGAACTGTGTTTTGCTCTGTTGGATAGTAGAAGCAGAGAATTATGAATGACTAAGCCTTTTGTTTGGAGTTGACCTTTGCAAAGTGGCCACTTATTAGAGCTGCGCCACCACTGACACTCTTTCAGACAAACACTAACAGAGACAGCTCTCTGGGGATCCCAACACAACACACCGTCAGCTAAGCTGTTGTTAGGCATGAGAGAAAGGAAACTGAACATTTTTAAATTTTTATCTTAATGATAGAGATGCACCAAAAAGCGTTTTTTCAAACCCAGACCAGCTAGCAATTTTCTTAGCTGCCAATTTTAGTTTTGACGACTCCAAATTTTTCAGAGACTGAATTATAAAGGCGGGGAAATGTGCTGCAGGAAATTGTCACCCTAATTACGCCCCTTAATGTTTGTCTAATTTTTATGAGACTAAGCAAAATGTAGTGGGAGTTCTTAATCCTGATGCATTTCATACATATAAAAAAAATCTGTGTTTCACCTGCTGATTACTAATCAGAGCCAATAGCAAAAAAATAAAATAAAATATTCCTGATTGATTTGTGCATCCTTAACTTTAAATAGCTAAGGTTAAGGGCTAAAAAGCCAGATGATTTGTCTTTAATAATGATCCAGTTTCACAATTTGTGGTGAATTTTACCATTTCCGGGAATTGTTTGGGTTTTCTGACCAACACTGGTTTAGTTTATTTTTTTCTGCTGTCATTTCTGCAGAGAAGCAGTTTATCATTTTGCATGCCTTTCAGCAAAAAGCTGTAAACAAACAAGCAGCTGATGAAAACAATGGAGGATTTTTATTTTTTTTTAGCAAAAGACACGCGTGTGATTCAGTAAGACACAAATAAAGTGACAAACAAGAAAATATTTGCCTTTAATCAAAAGCAAATCTCCTGTTGAAAGCCAAATGTTGCTCTGTATTTCTCAAACAAATTATTTGAGAACACGCAAAACGGTGGTACCAGGCTGGTGTTCCATCCATCCATCCATTTTCCTGCACCCTTTTTCCCTTACTGGGGTCGGGAGGGTTGCTGGTGCCTATCTCCAGCTGTCATTTCGGGCAAGAGGCAGGGTACACCCTGGACAGGTCGCCAGTCTGTCGCAGGGCACAGGCTGGTGTTGTCTTTTCTATTTTTGCCACACACTCACACAGAGAGAGAGAGAAACAGGTCAAGTTCGATATTGAGGTAAATGTGATGCTTGTTTGAGGCTTCCCAACATTAAGCGGTCACTGTGAATCAGAGAGAAACTCCAGTCAGACTGCATCCCTGTCCCTGCACAGCGTCAGCACTTTACTGACTGATGGAGCCTCTTCCTGCTGGATTAAAGGAGCTTTGTTAGGGAAATCCCCTGCCTGCACCCCTGGACACTGACTCAGACACTCACTGCCTTAGATCAGACCTTTATTTGGCTCGGCAGTCACAGGTGCACTAGACCAGACTAAATCTTGTTTTGGTTCTCATGATTTATTAGTTTTAAATATCCACTGACCACACATTAACAGAGCATGTTTGCACAAGCCTGAGTTTTTTTTTTTTGCTCATGCCTCCTCTGCTGATCTGTTTTCAGATGCAGCCTGGCGTCCTTGCTCACCATCGCCCTCCATGGGAAACTTGAATATTACACAAGCATCATGAAAGACCTGCTGGTTGATCTTATCGATGCTTCGGCTTCCAAGAACCCCAAACTGATGCTGCGTCGCACCGAGTCCGTCGTGGAGAAGATGCTGACCAACTGGATGTCCATCTGCATGTACAGCTACCTGAAGGTGAGGACAAAGAGGAGCTCTAGAGACAGCTTGATTCTAAAAGAAGCGTATTGACTCGGTTCTTCTTTCACAGGAAACAGTGGGCGAGCCTTTCTTCCTGCTTCTTTGTGCAATCAAGCAGCAGATCAACAAGGGCTCCATAGACGTCCTCACTGGGAAGGCCCGCTACACCCTCAATGAGGAGTGGCTGCTCCGTGAGAACATTGAGGCCAAGCCACAGGTTGAACACTTCACACACTTGCTGCTCATTTTTCACCAACCAGAAACACATTCATTGCAAGTGACACACTCTTTTCCTTCTTTTCTCTGTCTGTCAGAACATCAATGTGTCCTTCCAGGGGTGTGGCATGGACTCACTGTCAGTCAGGGTCATGAATACTGACACGATCTGCCAAGTTAAAGAAAAAATAATTGAAGCCTTTTATAAAAACCTGCCTTTCTCCCAGTGGCCTCGAGCGGAGGATGTGGACTTGGGTAAGAACACATTTCCTCTGATTATTTCCATCCTTTCCCTTCCTCGAGCCCTTCAAAATATAGTAATCTCCTTTGCAAAAAGGTCAATTCTTCTCATGAAGCCCAACTAACCCGAGGCTGCAATATAATAAATGACAGAATGCATTGAGGAGAGTGTACAGTCATAATCACAAAGAGTTATTGCTTTCAGAGGCTGCCGAGCCTGCAGAGCTGATTTGATTAATGGCCTGAGAATATTTCCACAGGTCATGACATAGAGCCGGAGCATGGCTGCTGTTTGTCTCGCCTGTTCTGCTCCAAATTTAACAATGAAATTGTCTCAGTCCTTCACCTTCTTCTTCCTTCTCCTCCTTTCAGAGTGGTTTGACTCTGGCAGCAACAGTAAGCTCCTGCAGGACCTGGACAACTCCTCAGTGATGGAGGATGGTCGAAAGAAACTCAACACAGTCTTCCATTACCAGGTGGGTGTTTGCGTGTGTTTGTGTGTGTGAGCATGCTGCTGAGGTGGGTGATGTCATACGAGTGGGCAATGAAAGACGAGAACTCGATGTAAATTGTAATGCTGAACTCCTTTTGGTGGTCTTGTGCCTTTAAAGATGCATTTGAACTGTTTTTGTCAGGGTGAACAACCTCAGTGGTTCTTAAAAACAAATTGATTTAAATTGATTGTGAAATCTTAATTAATTTACATGGGATGATATTACACATAAGGCTCTCAGCTATCACTGATAGATAAAAGTGCTTTAGCCAAATCACAAACTCTTTGTAGTGAATCACCAGGTCCTGCCTTAATTCTAGCTGGATATTTGACCACTCTTCATTTCTGAAATGATCTCATATAACTTGGTTGATTTCTTGTTAGCTTTAGGAATCTTTTTTACATTTTCAATACAGTTGATGTAACTCCAGAAGCCTAAAGTGAGCCAGCTTCTTCCGGTTAAAAACCAGTTTGGACTGGATAAAGCTGAACTAAGTGTTTGCCGTCATTATCCCGTTAGAGCGTCCAAACGTTCTCAAAGTTGAAGAATTTGAATACAGTCCTCCTCCTTATTCCATTCAGTTTTTATCACTGACAGTGAAACAGAACCTCAACATGATACTGCCACCACCATGCCTGACAGTTGGTACTTTGTTAATATCTTATAAAGCCTCAACTTGATGTTCAACATTTTTACTGTCAGTGTGGCCGAACACCTCAGTGTTTATCATTTTATCATGAAACATTTCTCCAAATAACATTTAGGCAGCTGAAAATTTCTGTCAAGCTTGAATGTGTCAATTTTGGAGCAAGAGTTTCTTTCTCAGTCCATGTTATTGTTAAACTCACTTCACTGTAGACAGTGGCAATAGTTTTCAAGCATCCCCCAGTCCACAAAAATGCAAACTTGTGCACTCAACTCTTGTTTTTTTTAAAAATATTATAGTTTTATTTTGTGTTATCTAAGCAATTCAAAATAGAATGGTTCAAATGCATCACTAAAAGAAAAAAAAAAGAATCATGGTAATGATGACCGTATATAAACTTCTGATTGAAAACATAGCTGCCTGTTTCTGTGTAATTCTCTGTATTGTTTTTACAATAGGAACTTATTAATTATCTCCACCTCAAACCAAAACATAAGGTCAAGGTTAAACATTACATAGTTTGTACTATGTGTATATAAGTCACAGCAGGCATCTTGTGAAAGTTCATGCGTAAAGCTCAGTAAAACAAGCAAACTGACGTAATCATTGTGAGGCATTTCCCACTTCCAAGCACATACCTGTCTGTGCACTGTGGGAAATTCAGCCTTACTCTGATGTTGTTGTTGAGCTTCTGACTTTACTGTAATTGGCTTTAAGAAAGTGGAAAATGTTGGGACTTGTTGGATCTGGGAGTCCTGAGGGATAATGTCCCTGTTCAGCAGAAAAAAAGGTGAAAACACACTCAGCACATACTATATGTAAATCTTTCCTCACAGTGAAGGTCAACCATTGAAGTAAAATAACTACAAGTACACACTTTCCTGAGTTAATTAATTCAGTTCTGAACTTTAGTAATGCAAGGGTTTTGTAATTGCTGATCACTTTTGATCAGTGTGTCTTTTATGTTGTTGAAAATATTCTCTCCTGTATTGAACTATTAAAGATTAATACAATTAGAAATATACGCTTGCATTATTTAAGTATTAATGAGGCTTTCTATTGCCTTCAAAGTTGTAACCCAGATATCAAAACTATGAGAACAACTCACTCTCAGCTGCGACTCAGAAAACTGGAAGAATTTATTTGTTTTGCTTGGTGGACAGATTAACCTAAATGACCTTTTCAGACTAAGAGCAATCTCTTCTTCTGCAACTAGAAATGTTTTCTGAAATAAAATTCAGATTCCTCATATGTGGCATAATCTTTTTCACATCTTTATGTTTTATGATAGTAATAATAATAATAATATATTTATATCTTAAACTTATTTCCCTTCATTATCCAAGTTAATGTTTGATGTTTTTATCACATAAAGAACTTTGAATTGTCTTGTTACTGAAAGGTGATGTTCAAATAAAGTTGCTATGCCTTGCATTAAATATAAATGGAAGCTAAACTAGATATTTACCAACCAGAATTACATTTTTCTATTTACCCACTTTTTGTTAAGTTCGAACTCCTATTTGAGATTTTGAATGATTGGAAATGTGCCTTAACTATGAGATTTCCAAAGGGTTGCCAACATTTCCAAATCCATCTTGTTTCCTGACAGAGAAAGCTTGAAAGATGAAAGAGTGGAAACAGAGTAATTTTCCTGTAATACATTCAGTCTTCCTGTTATCTGCTAAAATGCTTGCTCTCTCTCATTTTCTAATAGCCGGTATGACCACTAGACAAAAAAATCTAATGGTCATGGAAATTCTGTTAAGATGTGATTCCAATGGCGGGAAACTAAAACGGCGACATTTCAACAATGAAACCGCCCATATTTATTCATGATGTTTATTTTGTACATATTGCACTTGTTTTATTGGCATACATTTAAATCATTTATTAAAAACATGGATTTTTTTTAATTGTCTTTTGTAAAGACCACCATATAAACATTTCCTTAATTCTTTAAACTGCATCGAATTTTATGGGTGTTTTTAATCCATCCATTGCAATTGTACGTTTGACACCAACAGCCCATTCACGTTGCTTTTTTTTCCTCTAATGTTGTAATCAAATTTGATGTAGAACTTTTGTGGTTCCTCTGACCTACTTTTTAAACTCCTCAAGTAACCAAGTCCACAACAATGAGAGTTTCCAGTGCAATCTTATGGTAAGGTAAATTCACCTACAGGAAACTGGATATCTTTACATTTCCAGTGAGCACTTGGCTGAAAACTTAGGCAGCTCTGGTCGGCTGCTGATTTCTTTCAAATTTAAAGATTAATTTAATTTCCCTCCCAGCAAAGCGAACTCCTCCTAAATCGGGCTAATTTTGCAAAACGAAGGTGATGTGACGACAGGAAGCCTTTTTAAATCTACTCCTCCACCTACCTACATGTTTTGTATGTGTGTTTAGGTCTGCGATGATTTGTGCATGATTAAACAAATCATGCACAAGCCATACCTCTCAACCTTTGAACTGTTACCAATGCTTTGGTAAGTGTTGTTGAATTTTGCTGGGTGGTTGGGACGGAGCTGTGAGAGCAACAAGCCAGAGCTTGTACTAACAGTTTGGGTTCACTGGCGATTCTGTTCAATCCATTTCACTGCAGGTTGACTTTAATGAGCTACGCTAGGCCCCTGCAAAACCAGCCACCGCTCCAGACCAACACACATACACAAACACTTGCATCTCTGAGCGAGACATTGCCCTCCAGGGTATGCTTAATGACACTGTTTTGGTGCACCCAAGCTCACCCCTGCCCTATGCCCTCTGGCCTCTCTCGCCTTTCTTCGCCCCCTCATCCTTCTTCTCCTCCTTATTCCCCGCTTTTCTAGATCCCAGAGGGTGCGTCGCTGGCCATGAGCATGAAAGACAAGAAAGAAAACACCCTGGAGAGAGGTAGGTAACCTTCAAACTCGCCCACTCTCTGTCACTTTGTCATACACACTTGCCCGGATGTGGAGAGGTACACTCACCCACTCAATCACTTGGAAACAGCACATGCTTAGGCGATCACGAGAACATGATCCACTCATGTAAACATACGTGAAACCAAGGAGCTGCCCCTTCCCCTCATCCATGAAAAGACTGATATCTAAATACTCTCCAGTCTCATAAATCACGACAGAAACTTTAACTACAGTGGCTCAGTGAAAGTGTTTTTTTCCCCTCCATGTTGTGGATGTAATCCATTAGCAGCTGTCAGCTTGTCGGGAAAAATGTGACACAATTTGGCCCATTGTCCAGCATCCATCGAGCTTTACCTGTTGACAGATGAGTTTACATTCAGCCGGTAATGGGCTCCTGCGCTTGTTGTCCAGTTGTCCACCTTACATAATCAGCTCCAGACCAGAGCCTGGTTCTCTTCAGGTTCTGTCCATCAAAGGTGCTTCTCTCCATTCACGTGGTGCCAAAAATAGGCTCAAGAGCACCAAACCTGGCGCCTGCTTCAAAGCGTCAAGGGGGTGCTATGAGCTTGTAGTGCTCCCTGGCTAATCTGCAACACTGTCCTGGCCGTCTGTGATCAGTGCTGAGGGTCTGGACTGTGGCCTGCTGGATGGGAGCATCTCTGGCAGAGTGGGCTGTAATGAGAAAACACACACCATGAAGGTGCCGGGGTGCTCGTGGGTGTGTGTGTGTGTGTGTGTGTGTGTGTTTCAGCTTGTCTTTGTTTTAGCTCTTGTGCCGTGCACAATAAATTTACTATGTTTGTCTTTGAGCCCGTGTTTGAACATGAGTCTACGCTCATCCCGGCACTCATATCCGTTCATGCGTGTGTATGAATATGTTTTGTGTTGAGATCTATAAATAAACCAGCTAGATTTAATTCTTTTGTTCCCAGCGTTGGCCGAGCATTACCATCTCATTACAGCGGCTCCACAACCAGTCTCAGACTCTGTGCGTCCGTCTCTCATAATCTCTCTCTTTTCTCTCCCCTTATGCTGGTAATCTTTCTCTTTCATTCTCTCAGACAGCTGCCCTCCCCTTCAGGCACACAGTCCACCCTAATCACTTTCTGCTTTTGCACTCCATCTCCTTTACTCTGCTGTCAGTCTTTTTTGTCTTACTTGTATCTCTCTCGTCTCCATGCCTCGATCTTCTCTCATTTGCTCAAGCCTGTACCACACCAGTTGCAAATTGTTTAATACTATATGTTTTCTTGTCTTTCTCTAGTCAAAGATCTGGACACGGAGAAATATGTGCACTTGGTGAGTATCTTCATGCAAGTAATTTGGCTAAATCTGAGGAGCTTTTCCTGTGGGCAGCCCAGCGGCAAGCCTGATGATGGAGAGAATATGGGGGGTGGGAGTAATGGAGGTGAGAGGGAAAGCTGCTGAGAGGACATGACAGCGCTAATGCTGCTTAAGCTCTTTCATAAACGTCAGCTAAGATATGGGCCCTTTGACTTTAATATAATGAGTTTCTTGGAATACAATTTGCCGGGTGAACGGTTGGTTTTAACGGAAAGTTCTAGCGTAGTTAGAACCTAAAGGAATAGTTTAGGATTGTTTAAGTGACGTTCTGTTAAAAGGTTATAAGCAGTTTCTATCCATATAAAATGCTTTTGGAATTGCCATTTGGTATAATTCCAGATTAGTTGGTCCAAGGAGGCTGCCACTAACAGCTAGTTAGGAAGAGATGTTCAAATTATTGTAGGTCCAAAACATATTAAAGGTTTTGCAGGTTTCACTCATTAAAAAAGATTTCTAGTTTCTAATTTCTTTAGGTCTTAATTGAAAAAAAAAAAATTTGGTCAATTCTGGGGAATAAACACAGCATTTCGGTCACTCTTTCTTTGAAAACCCTTCCTGTTTTAGCCAAGTTTAATAAACTAATGAAAAGCAGATTTGGGTCCAGCAAAGTTTTCTTTTGAGCTAAAGTCACATGTTAGTTTTCACCTTTTGCTTTCACATTTCAGTGAAAGCAAGAGCCTGGTTACTTAAAGATGAATATGTTGTATTATAATCAATATTTTCACCTGCATAAGTCATGTTTGTTTTTTCTTATGAAAATAATTACTTTTTTGCTTTTTATAATAAAAAATTAAACTCCATTTCCAATCAAACGCAGAAATATTCTTTCAGCTATCCATCAGTGTTCAGAGCTGCTTAGTCACTTGGCCACTGCAGCAGTTTTGGTTGGAAATTGCAATCTATGTTGCTCTATTCACCAATATTACAACATAGACATGCTGATTCACCTCAATATTGTTGACACAAACTCAACCAAAACTTAGATATTCAATAAATTAATTCACACCAAATTATCTTACATTGTCTTTGAGTTTATAGTTTCTGGGATTTTTCAGAGATTTTCAGTCTGTTTTGTGGACATTATGGAGCGGCAAGCCTCCATAATGTCTTAAACATTATGGAGTTTAACCTTAAACAACTTTGAAGAGTGAACTTTTGCTTAGTCTACACCTAGGATAATTTGATCTCTCTCACACTAGAGACCAGCTTCCAGCTAATCTGGATTTAGGATAAATTAATTCATCAACTAAAATATTAACTTCATGTAACTTTTTAACAGAAACATATTTCATGAATCCTCAACCATAAGTGAGTCACAGACATGACGCAGTTCCCAGAAAAACATATAGCCAAAAAAACCGAAACAACTTCCTGAGAATTTCCCAGCCTCCTTGGACTTCCCTAATTCTGTTTATCCTTCAGTGCTCCAAAAATACCCTGACTGAGTATCTGGATCATGTGTCTAATGCAAGAACCAGAAAAAAAAATCCCTCTTTGACAGCTCATACAGACAAAACACAGCAGTGTATTAACTTAGCTACTCCTTGCAATAACATTTGACCTCTGGTTTTCCAGGTTCTATCTCATGATGAGCTTATAGAGACCAAGAAGTCGCACAGGCACAGCCATCGCAAGAAGGTGCTGCCGGAAATCTATCTGACACGCCTTTTGTCTACGAAGGTAAATCAGAAACAACACATTGTCAACTCTGCAACATAAAGTCAGAACAAAATCCCTGTTTTTAGGTTATATATATCAATTATTTTTTGTCAAAAGGATGATGTACATTTGTATTCACACCAGCCTATGTCTCCGCTCTATGGAATAACCTTTTGCTGTAGCTACAGCTGCTAGTCTTGACATATGCCTTTATCAGCTTTGCACACCTAAAGACAGACATTTTTCCTAATGCTGCTCTGTTGGGAGTGAGCATAAACATTGACTTTCATGCTTCCTCAAGGCTGAAATCACTGGGTCATTTTATGGCAGAAATATTCTTTGATCTGTATCATAAGCTTTAACTTAGGCTTTATGCTTAGTGTTGTTCAGCCATTTGCAGCCTCTAGCAGGTGTTAGTCCAATTTGCATGTGGCCCAAAATGATGTGCAAATTTGGTCTCATCTGAATCTCTCGTTTATGGGCCTCTGAGTTAAGGTGGACAACCACGTTTTCTGATTTCTCAAGGGGTTGATTTTGTTTTAATCATAAGCTGCACTCATGAAACAGTCGGACGTCTTCTGTTTGGCAACGTTACATGGCCAATGCTGCATGTGTTTTTTGGGGTTTTTTGGCTTTTGGAGCAGCCGGGCATGGACAGACAACCACAGTCACATTACAGAACTTCTTCTTCTTCTACTTCCTATTATGTAGTGTAATATCCCAGATTCTCTAAAACTGCTATGCCTGAACAAAAATGATTAGACATAATATTTTAAACAATCAAATTGCATGGGTGAATAAAATGTAATTACATTAACTACATTAAATAAATGAGTGAAATGTTAGGGGTTTTTTATCCGTCACTTAAAAATTATAATAATAATAAATAAAATATTTCCAGGTTGCACACATATTAGACTGAAATAATTGGATACAAATGCACACCACATTTTTCAGGTTTTAATTTGTAAAAAAAGGCTTTCTCTACTTCCAAGTTGTGCACTAAGTCGGAAATTTTAAAATATAGTGCACCAAGGTTTATGCTTGACATTATGTCAAAAGGTTCAAGGGGTATGAATACTTCACCTTTGTGTCACTGATGTTTCCTACATCACGTGAAATTATGTGAATGCCCTTTTCCTCCACAGGGAACTCTTCAGAAGTTCTTGGATGACCTCATCCTGGCCATCCTCAGCATCCCTCCTGACCGCCCTCCTCTAGCCGTCAAATACTTTTTCGACTTCCTTGAGGAGCAGGCTGACAAGCGGGGCATCACGGACCCAGACACCCTGCACATCTGGAAAACGAATAGGTAGTCTACTAAACACCATGATTTAAGAGTCCTTTGTATGGGAGTGGAAGTCTTTAAAAAACTGACTCTCCTCTCCGTATGGCAGCTTACCTCTGCGTTTCTGGGTGAACATCCTGAAGAACCCACAGTTTGTGTTCGACATTGATAAGACGGATCACATGGACGCCTGTCTGTCCGTCATCGCCCAGGCTTTCATTGACGCCTGCTCCATTTCTGATCTGCAGCTGGGAAAGGTGAGTCTCTGGTTTACATTGTTTACATTAGAAGCACCTGTGAAAAAAGCAGCATGCACAGACGTGTGTCTTCTCAGCAAACAAATTAGTAGCTAGCTGCTGGCATGTTGGAAAATGAAATTATTTCCTCTTCTTTGTCTAACCTTAAACACAACAGTTTGAAGTATTTTTCCTTAATCCTTGTTCAGTGATTAACTTTGGACCTTTATATATTTTCTGTAAATAATTGATCCAGTACAAAGTATTGACAGCATTTGTGAGATTCTCTTTCCTTTGAAGAAGCTTCTCACAGGATTTGGCAGCAGCAGAAGGTCAAACCCATTCAGGAGCAAATCCACAGAATGTAAACAAGATTAGATAAACGGTACCGCCCAACAATGGCTGTGCCACATGTTGCAATCAGAGCATCAGTGATAAGGATGTAATTTCAGCCAGTGGCTCAGAAGGAGCCGTTTTCACTGTTATTACCTCTAAAATCAGGTGAAAATTGCTGATGCACCATTCAGTGTCACCTTACGAGGAACTGGGTCATTTCTCCTTCTCCACATTTAAAACCTCAAATTATTTGTTCTCCACCTATCAATCTTTGCATCTACTGGAGCAAATTATCTTTCCAACTACCACTGCCACACACACATGCTCACACTTCTTCAGCCCCCCCGTGAGTCGCCCTCCTAAGCCTTCACACTGTCAGCTCCATCTACCTCCCCTCCTGTTATTCCAGCCCACTCGGTTTATCCAAGGTCATAAGCACCAGGGATCTCTTTAGGTGCTGCGCGTGAGTTTGTGTGAGTGTGTGAACATTCATTCATCTATCTATCTTTCTATCCGCCTGTCTGCATGTGCACGTACGCATGTCAATGTCCTCACTGCTCACAAATCTGTCTCATCCTTCAGACACCATGACCCTCAGCACGCTCTGCTTCCTGTCTCCTTCTGACTGGCTTCCTCCCTGGAGGGAGCTGAGGACTCCTCACATAATGCTCTTTTCTCTGAGAAACAGGCTGATTTATGTGCCTTATCTCAGCGCCAAAAAGCCAGCGTGCCTACAGCCGCTATGCTCAAGCGTACAAACTGGATAATGCATGTGCATGGGTGCAGAGACAAACATAAAACCTTCAGCGATGAGATAGAGTGCTTCTACAGCTCCCTGATTATCTGGCCACATCTGGCTGTGTGTGTGTGGCGAAGCCAAGTTCAAGGATGTGGTCACATCTTGTCCCGCAGGTGAAGGAGAAAGGTGATGAAACGTTACTATGCTTTAAAAGATTCTGCACAGACGATGACTACAAGACGAGACAGTAAAGGGATCCGGATTAGCTGGGAGCCCAGCAGCGGTGAACTCAGAGTAGGAAGCTGTGTGTTGCTTTTTGGTTTCCAAAGAAACCGTCTTATCTGGCAAGATGCAGAGCGTAGAGGGCCACACGGTCACAGGAGGCTTGGTGGACAGATGGATGAGCAGCAGGAAGTGACCTTGTGGACAGGAAGAAAGAGGGTTCCTATCAGAAGGAGCAAATTTGGCTGCAGCAGCTCGGCTGCTTTGCACAATTAACTCACACAATAAGTGACACAAATAACTCATGACATGTGGAAATGTTAAGGTGTGCTGTAAGCACCTTCAGCCCTGCTGAAAGCAGTAGCTGCCAGTCTGTCTGTTTCCTTGTCCTACTTTCTCTGTCCCTTTCTCTCCCCCACAGTGCACCACGCTCACAGCAGTAGTCGCCACTAAAACCCGAATATGCCCACAGCCTTTTAGGGCTGCTACTTCTCCTGCTTGACTGAACACCAGAGTGGGGAGATTTGTTTAGACTGGAATGTTCTCTGGCTCTGAGTATGATTCCTGTTGTTGTGAGCAAAGGAAAATGTTTCCTGCTTCCATTGTCTTGATTTTTTTACTGGTTTAGATTAGGTCATCAAGAATAACACAGAGTTTAGATGAAAAGTTACTTTTGAGGGCACAGAAATAAGTAATGGTTTACTCCACTGTAGCAAGAAGAAAACGGGAAATGAGAGCTCAGAGTTTGAGATGTAACAAAATGGAGTCAACGTATTTACTGCACTTTAAATAAAAACAAAAAAGGTAAAAAAAAAAACAAAAAAAAAACACATAGATAATCCAAAATAATACATATAGATTATAAAAATAAGAATAAAAGAAACATTTAGGAAAATATGTACGTTAAAGCAAAGAGGACCAAGAATTGATCCTTGAAGAACTCCATTCTCATATAGCTACACCTGGGCCTGTTTCTGAACTAAGTCAGATCAAATTAACTTCTTTTCATTAAATGCACATTCAGCTGATAACATATAAACATTTCAACCAGCATCTGTTAAATGTGCCAAGATCAGAAGCATTCTTCTTCGGTGGTAAGCTGGTGTATGTGAGTAAGAGAAATAGGTAATTTATAGTATCCAGCTGTGAAAGCCACAGAGAACATTTTGTAGTGATTAGACTCATCAATGTGAAGTATCGTTTCAAGTATGAAGATATGATAACCTCCGGTGTTGAAATAAGGATAATGGTCAAAGTGCCAACTGTATATTTCTTTTCAACTAGGGCACAGAGGTGGGTTGTAACAGTTGAAAGATTGGCTGGATTTTAGAGATATTTAAAGCACAGCAAGCAGAAATTGTCATCTGGAGGAGGCAAAAATAAAAAAAGAAGCATGAATTCAGCCCGTTAATGTAGAAACGATTGGCAGAAAAGATGGAACAGCTGGAAATAAAAGAATTCAGCTGGAATAAAGATGTAATGTAAGAAGAAATTATATCAGTTTTAGTAAAACTGAATGAAAACATAAGTAGATTTTTAATAATTTATCAAGTCAAATTATGTCTCGGTTGGATGTTTTTGAATGTGAATGGCTATCTAATCTTAAAAGAGCATCAGGCTTCTGAAGCTGATTAGAGTTTTGCTGATAAAACCTTTGGATGCCTAATTAGAGGGAAACCCTTGACCTCAACAGTAATCTGATTACTTTTGCATAGTGTGGCTAGCATTTCCCCTGCATGCTCTGAGTCTGTGTCCACTTAAACCAAAGGATCATTGTAAAGCAATACAAAGTTATATTTTTGCCCTGTGATGGAAATTAAGGCGTTGATGTCTGGTTTCTGTCCAACCATAACAGGATGTGGAGAAGTCATTAAATAGCCTATTTAGTATAAGATAGTTTTCAAAATTGAGGATTTCTTTAATATATAGACATGTTGAAAAGAAAATACTTCTGTTTGTGTATTAAGTTATAATTTATAGGTCTGGTAGATGTCAGAATCAGGTATCCCCCACAATTTACCTTGTACAACCATGTTTAGCACCGATAATTTGAAGTAATTGTGTCCTGTATGACTTTATCAAGTCTCTCACTTCGTTGTTGAGAAATTTCGGCTCCCTTTTCTCTACATCCGGGAGGATTCCATGTTTGTATAATCCTAATTTTGGCCAAGTTTCAATCCAACAGATGGCACCACATTTAACTTCAGAACAATTTAGCACATAAAGGAATTATAGTTGACACAATGACTTCAAGGATCTTGTGACTGCAAAATCAGCTCAAATGATCATCCCTCCAAGGCCATCTAAGAAAGTTTGGTTGACACATTCCAGATATCTTACAGTTTATTCAAATACAACCTTGCAAACCGAATTTGTGCCTCTATATCTTTTTTTGTCAGTAAGAAAACGCTTTTCACAATGTAGTTGTTCATTACACAAACCAACCTCTGGGTGGATTTGCTGAGATTGGCGAGTATATTTTAGTGTTGTTCACATTGGAATAATCTCTCTTCCTCTAAAATGATGGAGTTGCATTAGTTAGTAAATTACTTTATGACCTTTAAACAGTTTGATGGATTTCACAAAGGTCACTGCTGATGTTTTTTCCTTCTTGTCATTGTGTCAACACACTGTTGTATGCTCCACAGCACCAAGCTGACATAACTCTTGCTTCTATAGAAGTGGTACAATTTACAGATTATTAATTATATTAGCTTGATTAGCAACATTTGGCTGCTTATTTGCAAATCCTTTGTCTAATAAATACCAATTTTGTGGAATCTTTTGCATGTTTTCTACACATCCAGTCAGATTTGTGACAATCAGATAAATTTTATCATCTCCATACATTGAAATCTCTTAAAAAGGGTGTACATTTGTTTGCTATGCCTGTATGTGTCATACATTTTATAATTTCCCTTCATTTTACTCCTCTTTTTTTTCATTTGAGTTTTAAGTTTGAACTTTATAGTTTAATTAAAAGTGCTATATTTGTACTGAGGATGAAATTAAAGCAGCATAAATCTTCAGTCCAAGTAGGTCAAAGCACTGCAGGTGCAAGGGGACCCTTTCTTTAGCTCTGGCACGCATAGTCACCATGACTGCAAAACTAAACTTTTGCACGAGTTTCCTGAATAAAACACCAGGGTTTTTTTTTCTTCCAGGACTCACCGACTAACAAGCTGCTGTATGCCAAGGAAATACCAGAGTACAAGAAGCATGTACAGTGTTACTACAAGCAGATACAAGAAATGCCCCCTCTCAGTGAACAGGAGATGAACGCTCACCTCGCCGAAGAGTCGAGAGTAGGTCAAACATTCAAAGACCTCCTGTTTGTTTATCTGTTTGGTTCTTCAAAAGCATGTTATGACACATAAGTCTCATTTTGGAATTTGATCTAATCTTCTGTTTTGATGTCTGTCTTGCAGAAGTACAGAAATGAGTTTAACACCAATCTGGCCTTGACAGAAATCTACAAATACGCCAAGAGATACAGAAACCAGGTGAGAGATTTGTGCATTTCTTCACTGTTTTTGTGATCCGAGACGTGGATAAGATAGATTTGGATCTTCAGACTGGCTTTTTATTGGAAGCCACGTTGCCTTAACAGAAATCACTTGTTGTATTAAGTTTCACTGATAGCTATCAGAGCGCCATGCATCATCGCTGCAGATCTCAGCTGCGATGAGAGATGTTACAGACTGTGGATGGCGTTGTAACATGTCACTAAATAAAATCACGTAAAAGCTTTTTTTCTTCTTTTGTTAAAAGGAGAAACAATCAGATTTGGGCTCTCATCCAAGCAGAAGCAGCAGGAACTATACCGTGTGTTCACTCATCTCTTCCCGGCCCACAGATACCTTTCTCTTTAAGCAAACAGCGTGTTGTTTACCTTCTCGTGAGCCAACACCCCCATCTGTTTAATGGCGCTGTTAAGTTGCCGCTTCATATCTCTCGTTTTGCTTTGAACTAGCCCTCTTCAGGCTCCTGCTGTCCTCCCCCATGCTTCCACGCTGCTATGCCTTATTCTGCAAAGAGAGGCTTAGTCAGTGGTGACTGTGCCTTAATGGAGCGCCCTCACAATAATGCTGCTTAGCTGCTTCCCTCTGTCATGCTACTGTACTGACGCGGGCCAGGGGCTTATACTCTGATTCACAGAGCTCTGTGAATGGCCCCTGATTGCCTATTCTCTCGCCCCGGCTCAGTTCGCTCTGCCTGGTAGCACACTGCTGCTAAGAGCCCATAAATCCCACTGACACAGTGACAACTGTTGGGCATGAAAACCAGAGCAGATGTGGGTTTTATAAATATGTGAAAAGCAAGAGCTTTTGTGGTTATAAGGCATGCATGAAGGCAGGGAGAGGAGGCTGAAGCACTTCACTCGCTCCTTCTGCTGCTTTCTGAAAGTATTCAGACCCCTTAAACTCCGAGCTGATGGGAAGAGGGATGGATCGGGATACAAGCAACTCTGGAAGGACATGTTTTATACATGGCAAAAGTCTCAGTGGTTAAGATCAAACAATGTGTTTGACTTGCCCAGACAAAGTCCAGACTAGAACCTCAGGGAGACTTTAAAAATATTGCACAAATTTTTTTTCCATTCAATCTGACTGATTTTGGGCAAAGAAAAAAAAATCAGTCATTAGATGTACAAAGCTAGTAACAAATTTGAAAGCCAAGTTTGCTTTTTTCCTTTTTGTGAAAAGGATCCAGAATATTTTTTTAGGAGTTACTGTCTGTCATGGCAGGTGGCAGGTTCATCTTTATGCGTTTATGTAGCCAGATTAATGCATAAATCCTTGACAGCTTCTGAAAGTCATCTCGGTTTTTTTTTTTCTTCCCTCTCGTCCATCTTCGCCGGTCAGGTGGTGAACGCTCTGGAGGCCAACCCCACGGCACGCCGCACTCAGCTGCACCACAAGTTCGAGCAGGTCATCGCTCTGGTGGAGGACAACATCTACGAGTGCTGCAGTGAAGCTTGAAGCCGCCGGTCTCCTCTGCTCCCCACCTCTTTTCTGCTGCCAGCTGCCTTCCTCCCACCTGCAGTGTTCCCCAGGACCGCCGCTCAGGAGGAACTGTTCGCGTGTGTGTCTTGACTGTTGCGAGAAAATGGATTTTAATGCTGCCTCTGAAGCGTCATACGCTCGCGATGTGTTTTCCCCAAACCTTTCCCTACGACACAAGACAGAATTCCAGTCTAACTCTGATGAACCTTAGAAGGAAATTGCAGGAATTCACAGTTTTTCCCTGGATTTCTACACAATTAGCCCTGGTGGCCACCTTTAACGCACTGAGACCCTTTTTTTTTTAAAAGGGAACGAGCCAATGATGCACTGTACTGTAATATAATGTCTATAGCAATATTTATAGATGTGTTATAATGCTTTCAAGTGGCCTGTCCATCAGGATTAGTAGGGCCATGATGGACTCCTCCCATCTCCTAAAGCCTGCAACGATCTCAGGTCTGGCTGAAGAGGGTGTGACAGACTCCCAGCGGAGCTCTGAGTATTACGCCCCAATGTGCTCTGCAGGCTGATGACGGGTTGATGAGGAGCGGAGGGAAGGCCATAGAAGACTGCAAACAATTAAATCAAATGTTTTAATGTAGTTCACTGGGAAGAGCTGCATCAGTATAATCAGTGTGCTTGTGAATGGATGTTGGATTCTGATCAATTTAAAAAAAAAGAGAGAGGGAAATTTACATTTAAAAGAAAAAAAATGTGTGAGCTCATTATAATCTGAGGAGAGACTGTAATTGTGATGCCAAATGATTTGTTTGTGAAATAAATTACAGGAAAGTAAGTATTTTAAAGTGTCTAGTAATGCTATTTATTACAGCAGCTGCTGAAGCGCTGTGCTCTTGAATGCATTACAGGATTTTAACGACATTTGACAACCATTACAATCTGGCCCTCTACTCAGCCGCCCACAAAAAAAGCATCTGGAAGTTCTCAGGAAACATTGTAAATGTTGTCGTGATTGAAAAAAAAAGTGCAGGATAAGGTTGTGCAGACATTCAGCTTTGTTTTTATTGCAACACACAAATCCTAGCCTCTACACAACAAACAGTACGTCTCTTCATTACACATTCTGGCATCCATTCAGATACATAAACATCTGCCAACCACACACACACACATGCACACACACCCCATCATTCAGTTTCGCTCCACACCCATGCTTGAGACAAGATACAAGCTAACCCTCCCAGGTTTATCATCATAAAGACCAGAGGAGAGAATAATCTGATGCTCTAATAACATTAAACAGATTAATGCTTAAATAAATCTAAGGATTTCATAACTGGTTAGTCAGAGAGATTTGGGGACATATACTGTCAGAAGTTTACATGCGCATATCATGGACATAAATGCAACATTCATTTGGGGCTTTTCATTATGCATTACGTCTAATGTTTTGGGAGTTTTTCAGGCTGATGATAACAGGTTTATTATTGATCTTTATCTAATCCAGTGGTTACCAAACCTTTTCTCCTGTGCCCCCCCAGCCCTTTCCAAACACCTTCTGGCCCCCCCCTGTGGATTCCCATGGATAGAGTTAGACTTTGGTCTTCTGATTTAAACGTTGTGTGTACCCAGGGGTGGTGGTAGGTATTAGAGAGACTCCCTGTGTGGCGCCTCCTGCTATACTATGTGGATCTGAGGGGGGAAGCAGGGTAGAGAGACTCTTAGAGACTCCCTATTATGTAAGCTTTAAACTTTCTGGTAGGAAAAGTGAAATATTCAGCTGGGATTATGTCATGGCTACAGAAAGTGTGCATCTTCTCTGCAAAATTCTAAGAAACATTTATCCAAATATTAGTGGGAGCATGACTCTGAATCAGACTTTCACCTATAACCTGTTTACTGGAGCAGCGGGAGAGACCTGGAAGGGATTCAGTTGGATCCGCATCAAAATGACAACCCTATAACGCCGGGTTAAAAATCCGTAGGAGCAGCTGAACACTTTCCATAATTAAACGGGCTGAAAGTGAACATGCTGGCCTTTGATTGAGTCTGTCCCCCTGAAGTTGCGCCATGAGCGCCAACTGCAGCGAGGACAACTGAGGAGGTGAGTCCGGAGGAATCGGCCAATGGAACGTATTGCTGCTCTGCGGTGGTGGGTCCCTTGGTGAGTGGGAACAGATGGAGCAGATAGAAGAGGGAGTGAGAGGTCAAGCGGGGGCCACCTGGCTGGAGGAGACGGATGAAGTCTGGGTTTTGGAGACTGCGGCGGCGGCCTCATCATCTCCGAATGGGTTCTTTCCACAGCACACTGTGGTGATCATGCAGTTTCTGAACTGGAGACCACAGAATCACATTCAGGAAACATTGACTTGGCTCATTAGCGTGGCCAGCTGACATATTAATGCAAAAATACACTTTGTCTAAAATGTAACCACAGTAAAAACAGCATGTGGTATTCATTCTCACAACCTAATGTATCAATGTTGGCTAATAATGTGTTCACCTCACCTTGCTAGATATGTGTAGATAAAACAAGACCCCAGCATACACACATTTTTGCAGATGTCTCACATTAGACCTTGTTTAAGCTATTAAAATGAGCTTTATTTGGATCTTGGAACAGTTTCCAGTTTGAGGTTTAAGTTTTAGATCATTTACAAGATAAATCTGACAGATTTATGGTAAAGAAATAACCAGCATTCATCTTTTGCACATGTTTCAAATCCTTTTTAACACTATTTTTTTCTGATTCTGGTTACACTATTACTAAATATAAATATAAATCTGCAACAAAAATTTTACTCAAAGATAAAGTTGTCCTTTATTACAGTACCAGATTTGTGTTATATAAATAAGTGAGACCATGGCAAATCATTTAAAAAAACTTTTTCCACCTTTTATATTGACCTATAAAGAATAATTCAACCATGAAGCAGACAGATAAAAAAAGGTGCAATAACCTGCCATGCACACTCATAAACCAAAGCTTTGTTAAAGCACATTTTGTTTCAATTTTTGGATTTTTTTTCTTCTACCTTCTTGCTGGTAGCAATCTATCAACTCGCCAAATCTGGACATTTAGTACAAACACTGCTTTGATTGAGTCTGTCCCAGTGTAGTTGAGTCCTGCTGACCGCTGTCCAAATATATCAGATTGAGGACATTTCTGGTCCAGAGCCCTGTTCAGGGGACCCCTCTGACAAACTGTCGAATCGAGTTCTTTACTCCACATAAATTTCCTCTCAGTCTTGCTTGGACTGACTGTGAAAGTATAAAAGAAAATCCACCAGGACAAATATCTCTCCATATGAGAACGTTTTTAGTGATGTTTGGTGTTTTTGTGCCAAACACACCTTTTGGAACTGAGGCGAAACCTTGACTTTGGTTCCGAACCAGTCTGGCCGAACCAGTCTGTCAAACAAGACTGACAGACTGGTGTTGGCATACTTCAACACTGCTCAGGTGTTTTCATTGGGGAAAGAAAAATTGTGTCTTGCAATCTTATTTCTTAATCCAGAAATATGGAAAATACAAGAGACTGTTCTCACATTTAGAAGACGGACAGTACTTGGCAGAAAATCCTGCAGCTCCTTCAGCTTCTTGGCAGTCTCATTGACCAGTTTGTGTCTCCTCTTTAGTTTTAGAAAAATGTCCAGTTTTGTAATGTTTCTACATATTTTCTACAGTTAGTAACGGCTGTATTCACTGTGCCATAATGCTGCAGATTGTTTGTACCTTTGTCCAGATTAATCTCTTTGGACAATGACATCATCTTGATCCTTTGTGACCTCTCTGCAAGCTCTGGCTTTAGTTAAAGGATGTAAATGTCAGGAAATGTCTGAACTCAAGAAGACAAAATGTTGAAAGTGAATCAAAGGGGGCTTCGGGAAAGTAATAGTTTCAGTGTGTGCACATTTATGCTACAAGCTACAAGCTTACTGTAGTTTTTCATTTTTTTATCTTTTTGTTTTTCTTTAACTTTGCAACTAAAAGCTAAGTACTTCTGTAAAGTGTTTAATTAAAAATTTGAAAATACAAATTATCTACCTTTTATTAAACTTCCATCCAACCTCATGATCTGTTAAAAAGACAATATAGTTATCTCCTTTGCATACCTGTCTGTTCAGCAGAATGTAGATGACTGGATTGTAGAGAGCAGCGCTCTTGGCGAAGAAGGCTGGCGCCGTCATGAACACTGGTCCGAACTGAACTCCCTGATTGGCAAAGATGTACCAGGCCACAGAGGCGTAGGGCACCCAGCACACCAGGAAGGAGATCACCATCACTATGACCATACGTGTCACTTCCCTCTCTGCTCTTTGGGTGGTTTCAGACTCCTGCTGCAGAGCTGCAGCCTGAACACAAACACACAGAACCTAAACATGAAGCACGACTGGGAGATGAAAAGGATCTCAAACACTCAAACTGGTTTTGTATGGGGTAACATTAACTTTCTGGAGGGGTCAGAACCTTTGTCCTATTAACATATATAGAGGAAACTTAAAAGTCAAGTCTATGGCAGGACAAGCTCTGGTGACAAAAGTGAACATATCAAGAACAATGCCAGAAGTTTCTCTTCACCTTGTAACTTTATGTTTTAAAGTGCTGCTATTTCTTTAGAAATTATAGTATGAAAGTTTTTTGTCATTTGAAAATTTCTAGAAATGTTTCATGTCTAAATCCCTGTGAAGGCAGCCTGTGTTTCTAGGTTTTAAATTTTTTTCTTTAACCACCATTTTCATCAGATGGGAAAATGAATTAAAACCATTAGATTTATTGATCAGTCATATTTCGTAAAAGTTTGTACTTTTTTCTAGAAAAATAGAAAAAATAATACCTCTTCTACATATGAGGATGCAAGATACAGATAATTGTTACTGGTAAAAAAACAATCTAACACATTTTTCTTGCAGTAAACATCTAATTTTAATCCCTTTGTGGTGATTTTTAAATGTAAATACAAAATGTTTTGTGGGGAATCAACCATAAATTTGAGAACATTGGAATAACATTATATTTTCTAAAGAAGAAAATTCTTCCATCCCAATCACAATTAATCAAAATTGGTTGGGAAATATTGGCAATACAACATTAACCTCCCCCTAGTTCAGGATGTCAACAACTGAACAACTACAGAGGGTTTAGCTATTTTCTGTTTCTGAGAGCTTCAAAAGTGACCCAACACACTTATGTGACTGTTCCCTCAGTATAATAATAGGTGTCAGCTACTAAGTGGTGAACTGAAAGTAGGATTTGGGTTTTCAATGCAAAATTTCTGTATTTCCTCTCCTTTTCTTAGAACATATTATGAAAAAGAACAACAAAGCAAAACTGGAGCTACAAATGATCTTGTTTTTGGTCAATTATGCACTTCTACCAATACAAATTTGGATGTGGAGAATTTTTTTCCATTAATGCCTCCTAACGCATGATGAAAATTTTAGTATTATTATCAAGGGCGTGAGGATGACACAGTGTGGAGGCAGACTGCCCTTTAACTTAAGACCTTCAGTACAAGCTGCCACGTTGGCAGTGATCTGCCCTCCTGAAGCGTCCTTGAGGTTCTAAATCCCTCACGTCTCCTGAGACTCCATGATGCTTTGCCCTTCTTCAAAAAAAAATTTTTTATCCTGATAAACAATCTATCATATCCTTTTTTTTCTTTTTCAATCGAAGCATAGATGGTGATATTCTTACCGCTCGCACGGTGCAGAGCAGGCGACCGTAGCAAAAGAAAATGATGAAGAGGGGAATGCAGAAGTGGAGGACGAACATATAGATGACAAATGAGGTGTTGTTGATCTCCGGCTTGGGAGTGTAGTAGTCAATCCCACAGGAACACTGCATGCCCTCTGGGATGTACCTGCATCCAAAAACAATATCGCAGCATGCCATTATTAGATGCTGCCTGTATGCATTACCATAACAAACTAAAACAACAAAAACATTATATTTCTGCTGTTTCACAGCTGCACAGACATAGTGGCATACAGTACCGGGACCATCCGAACAGAGGCGGAGCAGCACAGGTCAGGGCCATGACCCAGGAGAATGCCAGGCCAGCGATGGCGTGTTTTTCCTCGAAGCGGAAGTTGGTCATAGGCTTACAGACCACAATGTAGCGCTCAACAGCCAGAACGACCAGAGACCAGAGGGCAATCTCCCCTGAGACATAAAGCAGGACACTTAACTATAAAAACTGATCTACAGTTTTGCATTGAAGACAACTAAGCCAGCTGAAAAAAATCAGACTTTTTTTCTCAGAATTTGTAGGCAGAATTCTGAGGGGGAAAAAAGTGTTTTTCATTGGCACTAATCCTCTTCCATAGTCTTGAATTGTAATACACAGTGGAAGTATTTGGAGCAGAATATACATGGATAGCTTCTCACCTCCTAAAGTGGCAAAGAATCCCTCAACGTTGCAGCCGGTGACGCCCAGGCTGAAGTATCCATGCAGAGCCGTGTACAGGGTCACGGTGAATCCTCCAACTACCATGAAAAGGTCGGCCACCGCCAGGTTGAGCAGAACATAGTTCAGCGGGGTTCGCAGCTTTTTGTGCTTGATGGTGACATGAAGGGTGAGGAAGTTAATGGGGAAGGCCGTAATGATGAGGAACAGCATGTATGCGGCCAGAAGAGAGTACTTCCACGGCTCGGCCAGGTAGTACTGAGGATGCTCAAATGGGTTGCGCACCAACCCTGTCCTATTAGACATGGGGACATAAAAGTTGGGTCCTTCTGTGCCATTCATGGCTGTGGCTGTTGATGATGTCTTTTCTTTTCTCTGGGCAAAAGAGCCTGCACCTCTCAGAGCAAAGTACAGCTGGGATGTCTTGTGGTGCAGCGGAGGTGGAAATTAGGAGAAAAACACGGATGGACGGCTGGATCCTGAGGAAGTAAGACGTTCTCTGCAGCCCCCTGAGGAGGTGCGCCACCTTTTAATAGTCTGGCCGGATTAGGGACGAGGGATGGAGTGAGGTGTTAGCAGAGATTGAATTAAGACACAGTTTGAGAGTCCTTGCACACATTAACAAAAACACACACAGACAGAGATACACAAGGCATCATGGGAGAAAGCTCTAAAAATACACAGCACATAAAAGATGTGAAGCATTTTCTCAGTGAGAAGTTAGAACCACGGTTAAATAAACCCATTAATTACTGTCATGTGCATCAGCGCTGCATGAGAATTAGCTGAGAGGACCGAGTGGGAGGGGAGGCGGAGGAACGGTTTGGAATTTCAGCCGTTCGGAGTGGATGGACTACAGATGAAATTTCTGCAGCAAACCAACTTATTTGCATCTGTAAAAAGCTTAATCCTTAACCACTGCAAGGCGAAGAGCTCCACTTATAGTGTTGAGTGTAAAAAGAATAAGTGGGTTATACTGCTCATAACAGCTCTTACACAAACACAAATCCCAAAGTTCAAACAAAAATAGAAGGAAGTTAAAAACACTCATTTTTCTCTTGTAAAATGGATAAGTCATACAAAAGCCAGCATATTTTATTGTAGTTGATACAATCTGTACACAAGCTCAGAAAATACACAGATATTTGTGTAATAACATACACAAAAACATTAAAGTAGTGATGTTTGTCAAATTTTTAATATATGTACACGAAGTACCTTTATTCCTGAACACAACATGTATTACCTCTGTTACTGAAGTTTAGAACAAATTTACACAACTCAGCTGTATCTTTACAGAAAACTACAAGTCATACCTCCAAGATGATTATTTCCTGATTTTCCTGAAAATAAAAAGTAAAATAAATGAAGGGTTTTCAAACTGTCTATGTACTTGAACTGCCTTTAATGGTCAAAGACCATTGATATTATTTAAAAATAAATATGAATGAACTGGATGTAGAAAATGTGAGTTTTTTTAAAATCATTAGTTGTTTCATTAAAGAACTTAACTGAAGCAGTTCTGAGATCTCCATGCAAACTTAAGTGAAACAGAACAGGTGATTGTGGGTATTCAAGCTGTGCTTCACTGACCTGTAAAGTCTGACCCTGACCTTGATGACCTTGTTCTTGACCAGTGGCACTTACCAATTTATGTGATCAGTCGACAAGTTAATTACTACTAGCAATGTCCATTGTATACCTCCAAACATGGTAGAAACGTCACTAAAAGAAGTACTGAGTGTGATTGTAAGATTTGTACAACAAATTTTGTATAAAAGGCAGCCATTTTGGATTTTGAGATCGGAGTTGGGGACTTTCCTGTTTTTCCACTTTCTGCAAGTTCATTAGTTAAAAAACAATTAGTAATGACCCTCTGTTTATATTTAGGGTTTAAGTTTAAAATCTGTATTGATTACAAAAACAACTTAAAAACACAATGCTCGACATTTAATGTCTGACCTTTACTCCTCCAAACATTTTCCCTGATAATGAGGTCAAACATCTCAATCTGGTGTATAGGAAGATTTTAAGTCCCCAAAATTGAATGTGAATTAAATTTTAAGTGTAACACTTTTAATGACATTTTTAAGCCCCTGCAGAAATCCTTCCACTTCTAAGTAAAAATGGAATGCATGATTAAACTGCATCTTTCAACCAATCATGCAATGCAAATCGAAAGTGCCAATGGATAAATCGTTTTTCCTTTCCTTTTTATATGATTTATCATAACAAGCTGAAAGGTCTCAGTCCTGCTGAATTGCTGTGTGAAAATGCCTGATTGAACTTGGAGGTCTTACTACTTACTAATGAGGTATTTACTATAAAAAGAATTACTGCAATAAGTGAAATGTTTGATAAGTTTAATATAGTGTTGATCAGTTGGGTTCATCAATGGGTCGGCGGCAGTAAGGACAGCAGCTGTGCTGCAGCAAAAGGATTTCATAATCTTCACTGTGAAACATCTGCAAGAAAATACAGTAAGAAAACATTAGAAAACACATAAGAAAAAAGCAGCAGCAGATCAATCATCAATCCAGAGATTGAAATTATATGTTTATTATATTGATCAAAATTGAGAAATCACATAATTTTCAGTCCAAAAACCTCCTACATCAAACAAGAGTTTTCAATTTGATAGACTTTTTGAGTTAAATAAAACTTGTATTATTGATTCATAAACAGGAAAATCGCTTAAATTTCTTTTGGATTTAAAACCACAACCTCCTCAAGACACTGCAGCACTTTGTTTTCTTGTGTACATGTTTCAGTCCTAATAATCAAAACAATTGAAATTGGTCAAACTTCAACTGGTCTGGTCAGATCTCAAACTAAATTGAAAATCTGTTTCGGGCAGTTAAAACCATTTTAGCAAGAGCTGCAGCACTGGGTATGTAAATGCAGTACCTTGAAGCAGCTGGGGCACATGGTGATGCTCACATCCGGCAGCAGGGAGCGGAAGTATTCCCATTTGAGCGGCTTGGGCCAGCGTTTGATCAGGACGTCCCTTCTGCTCATGGAGCGCAGCACCGAACGACTCACCTTGACAGGGACAAAGGTGGAGCCCCCTTGCTGTTTGGACACACGGATGAACACAAACACATCCTCTTACGGCCTCGGTCTTTTCACTGTCTCCAGCTGGCTCACCCAGCTGGCAGAATATTAATCACCTCATCTATTTTGTCCTCTTATTTCTTACCTCGAAGCTCATTTTGGCTGAAAACGGATCGTCGTCTGTATGATCCAACCCGTCGTCTATCCTCAAAGCCTCCAGGTCTGCTTGGCATCAGTTAAGAGCAAATAACCTTTTAAATTTTTACAAATGTTTTCTACAATGATGCTTGACAAACAGGAAAGCTCCAGATAGACTGACATCTGAGTGCGAGTTCTGGGAGACAATGTGCTTAAGTTGTGCCTGTCAGTCACTTCACGGCCTTGGAGGAACACAACACACCTCGGTGCCCTTGAGAGTCTGCTGGCTAATGCAGGTTAATCCCCACAGCAGGGCTGTGGCTATGGCTCTTCGAGAGTTAGTGTCATTAAGATGAGACGGGAGAGCCTCACTAACCCTATTAGCGCGAGGACTAAGATGACTTAGTTCTGACAGCTTACCCACAGGCACGAAATCAAGGCCAGTGCAGACTAAACAGCTTCTAAGGACCGTCACAAGACAGAGGAGAGCCACGTGCTTCAATTAGAGGAGGTGTGCTGTTTGTAAGGGCAGCAGCAGAGTGAGCACTTAATAATTCATATACATCAAGTGAACAATCTGTCGCTTTGTGTGCAGATATGATAATAAGCTGAAGATGAAAGGATGCCACCGCTGCCCACGTTGGGGCCTTGTGCTTTGTGATCTTCTGTGCGAGGAACCTCCAGGTCGATGAGGGATAGAGCTTCTTCATCACTGATTCCCTCCCCCAGGTAGAACTGCACCAGAGGCAGCACCTCTGTGTCAAACAACATATGCAAAACGATGAAAAACAACGAAACAATAAATCTCCCGTTAGTGCTAACACACAGCATGTTTGAGTCACTGACCGTATGACGAAGCGGAGTAGATGAAAGGCTGCCGGCAGTTGATGCACACGCTGCCCTGGCTGTTCAGAAGCGGATTGTTTGTGGAGCAGCGGTAGCACATCATGTCCTCAATAAAGTCCTACAGGAAACATGACAACTTTACCCACCAGGTAACAGGACAGGGATTTTAATTGAAGTCTTCAGCGTACCTCGCTGTCGTGGAAGGGCTTGGAGTGGATTGTGAGGCTGCCCAGCTCTATGGACTCCACTAAGCGTGAGGGAATGTGAAGCTCCTGCAGCTTCTCGTAGGAATACCTGGCCAACTTATACGCTCCCAGTTTGCAACTCTCCTTGGCCAGAGCAAACAAGGTGTTGCTAAAGGTCAGGTTAAGGCTTTAATCATGATTAATATTCTGAACAGAGATGATGTCATATCGTGTGTGAAGGAGAGTTTTCCACTTAAATTTCAATATTTAAAATCCTTCACAACATGATTGAAATATTTTAAAAAACTTTAATTATATTACTCTGTGTGTAATGAATCTATCTTAGGTTTATTTTTTTATTAGATTATGGCAATAAATAAACTTTTTAATGATTGAGAGGCAGCAGATTGGATAAAGATCTTTCATCTCCTGATCATTGGTTGTGGTCAGTCAAATGTAAAAATCAACCAAATCTGGTGACCAGTTCATTTCTTGGTGCATCAGATCTTTGAAGTAGCAAAAAAATAAATAAATAAACTATATCACCCACATTTGGCAGAGTGTCTGAACAGAACTGCTAACTATTAGTAATTATATAAAAACAGATTGTGGAGAGCAGCTCTGTGAGTGGAAAGCACAGGTCAATCAGCTGTAACGGCAACAGCTCTAAATCGGGACACTATTCCTCTCCAGCTCCTCCTACACACCCATCTCTGCTACTCCTGATAAACACATGTCCTTCTATTGTATGAAGTGTTTAGTTCGGGGGGATAGGGGGTTGGGGATTATTTGCAACACTGTGTCTAACATCTCACACAACGTCCAACACCTTCCCGCTAAGTTCATAAATCTCACTTCAAAGTTGTCGGAGTAGCAATAGAGGATCCCAGCTGCTGGGGTGGATTTCCTCTTCCAAGGCCCTGCCTTCCTTCCTCATGCCAGCTCCTAGACGGGTTGCCCTGGGCACTTCGTAGTGGGGTGAAATCTGGTTTTTCAAATTAAAACTTATTGTTCATTGAGTTTATGAACAGGGACGTGTGCACAGAGTTCAGTAATCAAACCACTTGTCTAGAAAACCAACTATGTGCCTCTTGCTGGCATCGCCTCCTCCCCGTCATCACGGCTTTTCTTTCCCTCAGCAGCAGAGCGGTCTCTGCTGTGGCGCCTACACTTCCGTTCTCTCCCAACTTTTATCTCTTTTCCTCTGCTTTGTCACTGCTGCTGCTGCCAGTGTTGATTTTGAAGCGATTCGTTGTAGGAAAGATGTAAAGTCCACCATACTGCAACATCTTGTGTTAAATCTACTTTCATTGAGAAAAAGGATACACTTTAGAAATCCCAGGAAGTACATCCTTGGTGAGGTTGTTCAGCAGGAACCTGCAGAGGCTGAAGATTGTCTCTGGCATGTGGGAACTAAAAGGTTCATCCTAAGGATAGAGAAAATAATTTATAATGAGAGATGAAGGTGGTATGGATTAAAAATAACGTAAATATCTGATAACCATTTTAAAAGCTCCATTTCTTTTACTCCCACTCTTATTTCTATAATCTTTCAACCTGTCCTAAAGCAGCCTAACCCGCTGCTGCGTCTTATCCGTCCTCAGAGTGCCCTGGAAGGCAAAGATGAATTTTCTAAAGCCGTCACTAAAAGCATTTCATCGCCAAGAGTTGATAACTTTAAATCTATAGCGCCTGTCTGGGAGAGTTAGCGTGATAAATAGAGGTTTTCCTGCTCTGGTCTGGATCACAGAGATGCCTCTGTTGTTGCGAGGGTGTGACCACGGCGGAGAACGAAGGAGCAGAAACAACAAACTGAGCACGCTGACACAGGCCAGGCCAGGTCACGCACACACACACACACACACCCACACAACGCTTATAAGCAGGAACTGTGTTGTCTTGAGGCATATGAGGCCTGGGGGGCAGGAGAGGGCCACTCAGGAGGTTGTCATGTTGTTCCATAAAGGAGCTTTTTACCTTTGCGACAGAGGTCAGGTGGGTTTAGGAGTCCAATAATGGGTGGGATATTTCCCTTTAGTGAACTGTAACCTCAACTTAATGCCTTCTATTTTCTCTTTTGTTCGCTTCACCCGACTCTCTCTGTGCTTATCTTAATTTCCATTTAAAGCTGAATCATTCTGTGGATTGACATAATCTCGCAAAGCCAGACCTATTCTCTGTGTGTGAAATCGTAAGTCACATATAAGTGAACAAAAATAGGCCTCTAACCACATTGTAGGTACTATTTCTGGGGCTAAGCAGTTTAAATTTGACAGCTACTCACTTAGGGTTAAATGCCCTAGTCTTTGTGTCTTTGAGTTAAACAGAATTAAAACATAAAGTTCTAGTTCTAGAGTCTCACCGTGTAACGCTGAATGGAGCTATAGACGTAATAAAGCTCAGCAAGATGCTGAAAGCTCTCAAACTTCTTCAGCATTTCCTTCCTCTGTTCTTTGTTTTCTGGTTCAGATAAACAAAATTGTAAGAAGGTGAAACTTCATGGCAAAAAAACAAAAACAAAAAAAAAACAGGGTTTTTAAGGCTTCACAGTTGATGTTCCTCACCTCGGGCAATGTCCAAACACTGCATAGACAGCATCCAGTAATAGTAGCCTGCGTCGTTGAACCTGTTCTCCACCACTGCATTGTGGGTAAGCTGCTCCAGGACTTTTACTGCTTCATTCTGACGCCCGGCCTTGTGAAATGCTGACAAGTAGGAAAAGATCAACAGTCAGTTGCTCCTGTGAGTCTTCAAAAGCCAATTTAATGAAGCAACACTTCATACAGTCGAGTTCAAGAGAGACACTATGTGACGTTTTCAATGGCCTTCCAAGCAACCATTTCACACATCAGGAAAGCAATAATGGGAAAGGTTTTATATTCCTCCTCATTAATACTTGGCAGAGTTACATATCACTGTTATAGTTAAGAGAAATTACAACCACAAACTTCTATGTTTTTTATTAGGATTTTATGTGATATTTTTAATTTTTGCTGTTATTTGTTATACAAATTTAAAGTATGGCACCTAATCATTCGTGCATTTGTGCTTAAACCCTTAAGTTCAAACTGTGTGTTCACTTCAATCACAGATCAATTTCTTCTAGCTAAAAATGTTTTCTGCATTCCTTGCAAAAATAACTCTGGATGGTCCTTTGAGAAGCCATTTTCAAGTCATACCACTCATTCTCAGTTGGATTTCATTCTTGATGAGATCAGTCAAACAAACGGATGTTCTTTTTAGTTTTTTTTCTAATCCCTTGTATTGCAGTTTTGGCTGTATGTTGTGGTTCTGTCTCCTCCTGGATGTTGGACCACAGTCTTTTTAAAGCCTCTAATAGACGGATATTACTGTATTTAAAATCCCTCTCTCTATAAACTCAGACAGCTTCCCTGTCGCAATAAAAAACAGCCTTCAACAGCATGATGCTGTCACCACCATATTTTACAGAAGGGAGGGTATATTTAGTGAATAGTAAAAGCGAGGCACAGTGAATAAATGTCAAAAGTCATGTATTTACCAAATAATAGATAACGTGTTTCTAATGTGATTATCATTTTGTATATGTAAGGACTAACTGCAGAGCAGTCCAATTATGAAGGCGCTTCTTAAAATATTGCTGAACACCAAAGCACTTCTACTTTTAGGTCCAAATAAACATGAGATTAGTCTCTGTGTTCCTATCACTGGGTAATTAGAAGCAGCTTTTAGGAGTCGACCCCAACAGTGACCCAGCCCCCACAGAGCACCGCAAGGGTCAAAATGCATCATTGGCGAACATATATTAGAAGGCCTAACTGGATAGAAATCACATTCAGCTGCTTTTGGTTACTGTTAGCGACAACAAACCCCAGCCCCCCCACCTAACAGAAACACCAAACACAAACTGACAAGTCTGCAGACTGTGCTCCATATTTTCTAATTTGAGCTCGCTTTTAGAGACAAACAAAAACGCATGTTATTTTGCATGTTATATATTATTATAAAGTCAGTATATATATATATATATACATATATATATGTGCTTGTTTCTCACTTAGCAGAAGACAAAGGGGTAGGGCATCGAGCTGCATCAGCATCTAATACAGATAAAATCTGCTGTTAAACAAACATGAGCAGAAACTCATGGCTTCCAGATAATGTGGTTAACTTTTCACTCTCGTTTGCATCCTAATACTGATTCTGGCCAATTCAGAATATGTATTTAAAGATATAATACAATAAGGTATATGAAGAGCTTTCAAAGTATTTTTTCTCCTTCTACCAAAAGGTTGCAAAAAATTGCATCATCCTGCTGGCAGAAAGAAGATGAAAGCTCAAAAAGGTGAAAACCCATTTTGTCATTTTATTAACTTCTTACATCTCTGAGCTTCCTCTGTCTTGTTTTCAAACACCTTTTTTGTAGAACAAACAGCTAACCTCGAATCTCCTTCTCACAGTTATGAAATCCACACGGAAAAATGTTGTTGTCGGAGCAACCTTATCTGCAACCATAGGTTTGATAAAACTGGATTTTTGTTGGTCACCAGTCAGAACAAATTTGTTCTGACCCTACAATCAACAGTAAGATTGTACAAGAAATGACAAATTTAACAAACTGATTGTTTCACTGTCAAAACAGCATAAGTAACCAGACAGCATCTAAAAAAACATAACATGTTGTAAGGTGGAAATAATGAGTCCAATTGGCTTTTTCAGCATCTAGATAGACTAGTTGCTATCTGGGTTCTGCGTTTGCTGCTAGGTGTTAGTTATGTATTTGTATGTATTTAATTTAAGTATTTGTTTACTTAAAATAATCCACATAGTCTTCACAATATACATTGATACCTTCATTTCATGTTTTCCTAATATCCTGCACCCATTTCTTGGTCCATCTCTACAAAATCTTTCAAAGTAAAGTTTTGGGGAACTGCATTTTTACAGCACTCAAGCAAATATCCTTTAATATCACTTTCTCTTTAGCCTGTTTTGCTTTTGCTCAGCATTGTAAACATCTTTTTTAAAATTTATTTGGATTGGGGCTCACATTTGGGGCATTTTTGAGTTTTGGAAACCCATCTCTACTCCTCCAAAATGACAGCATCGTTGTCCATTCAAAGAATTCAAAATTATGACATTTAATAAGCACAGGAATTTCTAACAGCATCCAAACAAGAAAAGTCATTTTCTGTGTAGAAAAATAGCTCATTAGATCATTTGTCAGACTCAAGAAAGACACCATGACAAGACCAGACGATCTTGGGCATATTAATTCATTCAAAAATGGAAATAAAAAACACACAAAAAAAGTCTAATTTTGTTACTGTGGGGCCAATAACTGCTCATTATTTCATTTTGGAGCTCAATTGTTATCCATAAAAAGCCACAAAAAACAACAACGAAAGCACTTTAGCACTTTAAGCCATGATAATCATTTCTGAGATTGTCACAGAGAAACACCAGTGCTGTGAGTGTGAGACTAGCCAGAAACTGAGACATCACAATCACTGGTAACACAATACTGCCTCAACAACTCCCTAAAATGCACACAATTACCTAAACGCCTGCCTATAAGCAAGCCCAAACACAATCAGTCCTAAATCCCACATAGAGACGAGCAGAAGAAGATTATGTAGGAGAGGAAATATGCCTGCTGAGATTATAATTATAAATCTATGAGCTGATTATGACTATGGTTAGAGTTGGTAATCATCATCAGAGCCGCTTGTAGCACTGGTGATTAGAGGCAAGCATGCGTGTCACTCACTGAACAGGCTGCCGAGCTGTGTCCTGCTCTGCTCTGGCAAAGAGGATCACGTTTTACAGGGGATATGGAAAATCTTAAGAAAGTTGTGAAAAAAAAGTCTGTGTCCAAACCCAGCAGGTTTTATCACTTCCATATGTAGACCAACTTAAAGTATGCTCTATATGTTCACAGAAACCTATTCCTGGAGGCATGGGGTTTTCAAAAGACAGTAATACATGCATCGTATTCCTGAAACAAATCGACTGAGTAAAGGTGAGGCTGGAGCTCTGACCTTTCTGTGCCTCCTCGAAGCGATCGTTTTCAGCCAACCACTGGGCGTAAGGCACAAAGACATCATATTTGAACTGCGGGTGCTTCTCCACCAGCGAGAAGGCCTGGAAGATTGACAGGTGAAACATTACAGTTAATAGAGCATCAGTGTTCAGTTAGCTGGTACAAGATAGAAAACACGGTTAAATGGCCCGGGGCAGGTAAAGGCTCAGCTGTAACTCATTAGGGAAAAACAAGTTACTGTAGATTTTTCATAAAAAACACACCTAATCTCAAGTAAAAACATTTCTACAACATTATTAATTAACTAAAAATAAAGAGGAGTGTACAAGCGAAGCCGGCTTCACACTCAGTTACAACTACAACCGCATCGCTGTTTGAATGACAGGAAATAAAGAGTTGCTGTGGGGCCCAGTGAACAAAAATTTGCCTTACAAAGTGACTAATTAAGCTCGATGTCCTGTGGCATAATGAGAGCCAAGAAACACGAAAAGTTTTGAGTGGGGTCTCAAAGTCATTTAAAATAGCATCCACATGATGTAGCCAAGTCTGTGTCGGGTTCTGGCTGCCTTGTTGCCCACCTCCCCGGGAGAAGCACATAAAACTAAAGTGTTCCCTGAACCTCTGACACCCTCCTCATGTTTCCTCCTTTCTCGCTCTCTGAGGATTAAGAAATACTCCAAGAACCATGTCTTTGAGATTTGATGTTCTGCTTTTGGCTCTAGTGATTCCAAATGCAAATTATCCATATGCATCTCTGCAATGCCTTTAATTTGATTACAGACTGCAGATGGATTAAAGAAATGCAGTATTTTCTTTTCCTACAAGCTGCATGATCTGCTGTGACGCAGGAGCGCGATTGAAAGTTGAGCATAGTTTCAAGCTGATGCAGCATATCGTTTTGAACTTCTCTCAGGCTCATCATAATGTGGGCATGGATTCAGAGAAATCAGCATCTTGACGATCGACTCTGGAGGGTCTGTGGTTTCATTTGTCAGTAAATGAGGAAAACCGGCAGGCATGTCTTCTTGTTTGCATCCAGCCATGGTTACTCTGTTATTCTGACAAACTATTTGTTGGAGTTCCTTGCCAAACCAAACAAGCCATAAAATACAGTTTACTCTGTGGCTCATGAAGCACTTTATTAACAAAAGTTTCATGTTACTGTGTTGCGGGAAGGGAGGGTTCATAAACATTTTTCCTGCCAAATATGCTATATTCTTCAGACTTGAATGTGTATAGTTCTCAGGTCATTTTCATTTATATTTCCAAATAATAACTTAAGTCAAAATTCTCTTAGACTTCATAAAAAACACAAGTAGAACCTATTAGAAGATGTATGAATATATGTATAAATGTGTGAATATATGGATGTATGGATGGAATCGGGCAAATAAAATAAAACTGAATGATTATGATAACATCTGCATCATACATTCAAATCAATAGTAGTAAAGCACACTTATTTTTTCCTTTCTGAGTAACCTTTTTTTTTTATTCAGATATTTACTATATGTGATGAGAAAGGGAATAAATCTGAAAAAAAAAATCAATTTTTCTATTTTTCCCCCAGTAAATAATTCAATCAAAGTGACAACTCTCTCAAGACTTTTCTGGATATGGTGAATCATCCTGATGAGCTGAATAAGTGTTTCAGACCTCTTCCCAGTGTCTCGTCTCCACGTGCAGCTGCACCAGAGCCTTCAAGTCCCCCATCTTGGAATAAGTCTCTGAGGCATAGCCATGATGTCTCAGCTTCTTAAAGTGCATCGCACACTTCGCCAGCGGTTCACGCTCAGCCTTGTCTAGCTTACGGGCGATGTCGATCAGCCTACACGAGAAGAGGGGAATAGGTACACAGATAGGGTGAGTGCAGGTAAGCCATCAGCTTGCCGCCTGCTGCATCATGCTCATGACCCCGGAACGAATTTTAATCAGTCAGGGTCCGAACCTGAATCTGATTCAGGTTAAAGAGCTCTGACTGTGCTGAGTCCCTCTGATCCACCTGTAGCACCGCAACACGTGCACAACGTGTCAGATGGAGGCAGCAGGGAGACTGAAGCAGCCACCACTTATCTATTTGTCTACACAGAGAAGTGAATGTAACTTTCTTTCCTTCAGGATGACGAATACTTGCAACGCTTTGAATTTTGGAAACTTGAGCAGAATATTTCTTCTTAAGTATGAAGAACTAATGTCTAACTCTTAAAAGCTATTTGGATGATAAAAATAGGTGTTTTTCCCCCAAAAAAGAAAGAAAGAATTATGTGTGTACTGATAACATAAAATATGAAAAAACTCTCCTAAAGTGAAAGTGACTTACATGTCTGCCCAGCCGTGTTCTCCAATAATATCTATAGCTTTCGCATGTTCTCCTGCCGACAGGTACATTTCAGCTGCAGCTCGTGGCTCCTTGCTGCATTTAGCCCAATCTGCCTGCTTCGTTATCAGTAACTTTGAGCTCTGTGGGTCTGTAGCACCAACAAACTCCTGCAAAGAGAGAAATCATATTACTTAAGTAACATGGAAAGGCTGAGTTACTCATTATGATCATTGCTAAATATTGTGAAAATAGTTAAACATATTAAATTCACTTCCTGTAAATGAATTGTGTCCTGAAAAAAAAACTAAAATATATCAGCAGCACTGACCAGAAAAAGTAACGTAAACTAATCTACATAAACTCCTCTTTGTGTTTTGTTTTTTAATGATCACAACAAAAGCCAGTGGCAGCATCATGCTATGGGGATGCTACTCATCTGAAGGGGCAGGGAGGCTGGTGAACATTATTGGAACAGAGCAAATAACTAAATATAAGCGACGATGGACAAAAACTTGTTATATGCTGCAAAATATTTGAGTCTGAGGCGGACACTCAACTTCCAGCAGAGGCTACATGTTGCTACAATGAAATGAAATTTAAAATTAAAATTCAAACATACTTTATTTGTTTTTATTTGTGTATTAGATCAGTCTAGTCAAAGTACAAACAGTCCAATCAGGAATCTTTGTGAAAATTAATTTTCACAGATGCAGTTCAGCATAACAAACTGGAGTTAAGCACTTTGTGAAGAAGACTGGAGGTTCTACAAAGTTTTAACTTGTGGAGGGATCTTATTTCCATTGGAAAGTAATGTCACTTTCAATATTTCAATAGTAATCTTTAGAGAAAGCAAAAAAACGTGCTCAGATTAAACCATCTAAACCATTCAAGCTGTAAAGGTCTGAGGCAGGAGGAAGAGAGTCGGACAAACATCAGGCGGCTCCTCGGCCTTTCCCTCCGGTGTCCTTCCTACCTAAAACAAACAGGCTGCACGGCCAGATGGCCACACAGCCACAAAAATATACAGCTGCCACATCGCACAGATACAATCTGATGCACACATGCATGCAGAAACATATATGAATAAGTCATATTCATATATGTCATAGCTGTGTCATCTTTCTCAGGAGTAACATGTAATACCAAGGTTAAAAAACACTGCCACACAAGCATCAAAAACAGAACATATATATTCTGTTTATATAAAAATGTACATGCAGTTTAAATAATTATCAATAATAACTAGTAGAATCATCCTTGTGTTGTCCCAGAGTATTTATATAAAAGTGTGGCATCTGTGCAATGATCAGCTGATGTATAATGTAATTCCGGTGATGTATGAGGAGATGAAAGACAGTCGACTAAAGGGGCCTGTCTGAACACGGCACAGGGCCCCAACTTGGCATTTCTCCACATAATAAAGAAAAGCCACATGTTCTCAACTCATACAGCTTGCAGTACCTCACGGGGTTTTTTTGTTTATATTTGTAAAAAGTTGAGTTGCACGCAATTTGCTATGACTTTGTCAGTAAACGCTTCAATTACCTTGGCGTACTCAAACATGCGCAGGTCGGTGTACATGCTCAGCGCTTTGGATTCATGGCCAGCTCGTTTGTAGAGCTTAGCTGCCTCGCGGAATTTCCCCTGGAAGGCATAGACGTCTGCCAGGAAAAGTTCGTTGTCGTTCTCGCCGCGCTTCTTCCTCTCCTACAAATCAGTCAACATTAAGTGTGCGTGGACAAACAGTCAACTGCATCTACACACATCTGCACAACAACAGCTAGAAATACAGAAATATTCACACCCCTCCATTTTTTTTCACATTTTGAGTCACAAACGCAAGCTAGCATTAATCCAGCTGCTAAGTGAAGGCCTTAGAACTTTGTTAGACAACATAAACGAACAAACACCATCATTAAGATCAAGGAAGCACAGCAGGAATAAAGTGAAGAAGCTTAAAGCAGGCTTTGAACGTCTCATAAGCCGTGTAGGGGACACAGCAAACATCTGGCGGAGGATGCTCATGAGAGTAAATTGTAACTTTTAGCCCTGCATGCAAATGATTAGCCCTGCATGTATCATGGAAAAACTGCACTGCACATCACTCTGAACAACCCATTTTCACAATTAAATATGGTGGTAAATATGGTGACACAGCCCATCATGCTTTGGGCTGTTTTTCTTTAGAAGGGACATAGATGCTGGTCAGAATTAATGAGAGGTTGGATAGACTTAATAACAGGACAATGTTGAAACAAACGGTAGCTATAAAAAGAGCTACAAAGGAATGATTCAGATCAAGGCACATTTCCATGTGTTAGAATGGCCTAATCAAAGGCTAGGCAATGATTTTGTAGAGAACACGGAAAAGTAAAATGTATGGACACTCTCCGGCCAATCTGACTGAACTTGAATTGCTTTTCAAATTAAAATGCTTTTCTAAATGCTCAAAGCTGATGTGATGTAAACAAGAACAGACTTGAATCTGTGATTTTATAAAATGTGATTTTATAAAATACTGACTCAACAAGGATGGATAAAAATCTCATTCTGCTTTTCAGATGTCCATTAAAAAAAAGCATCCATCCTCCTATTTCTAATTCACAATAATCTAATATTGTGCTGGTCTATGACATATTATCCCCCAATAATACACAGAGGTTTGCGGCCTTACCATGACCAAAATGCTCACTCTACAAAATTGGTAACTATACATTACCTATTTAAACACGGTAATGTATAATTTAATGGGAAGACAAGTCAAAGACAAGAAGAGAGAACATTGATGTATGACTTATGTATGTTTTTTTTTCCTTTCCTGTGATAAACAGGCATTACCTCAATGCTGCTGATCAGCTCCAGGTAGCGCAAGTCTCTTATTCTAATAAAGGCCTGAAAATGGAAAAACAGTGTGATTACATTTTTTTTGTTATAATCAGATATAATTCTTTTTGCATCACTAGCTTCAGCTTCTTCAAAATCCCTCTTCAGAGAGTAATTAACCTCTTGAGCTACAGACTATTTTCTAAATTCCTCACCTGAAAAACCTTCTGCCATTCAGTCTAAAACAGCTCAACAATTTAACTAAACAACTTGGGTTTTATGGAACAAAACCTTTGGCATTATTTGAAATGAAGCAAATCTTCTTATCATTAAGCAATCGCAACAAACAAAACCTCATGCAAAAAAAGACGACTTCAATTTTGTTTCCATTTCAAACAAAGCTGCAAGTTATAAACAGAGTATAATAACAAAAAGTATGAATGTAGTGATGTGATTTAAGGATATCCTCATCTGTCGCAAATTAGGCATAACACACACAAAAAAAATCTGTTTAATGAAACTAAAATATGTGAAATGCTTGGAGATTTTTTTTTTAATAGTGATGGATGTGTATTTCTAACAAATACAAACCAAAATGAACACGAGAAGCAAGAAATTAAAACACTGCTCCACTGTTTATTTTGCTCCTTGGAAAAAGTCCAAAGATCTGTTTCCATGTTTCAGAGATAAACCCCATTGAGAAAGGCTGTGCATGAATGTCTTCTGCTTTGTTTATATTTTCTTTTGCTGATTCAACTAAATGTAGCAATCTTGTGAGTGATAATGACACATTTCTTAAACTAGTGTGTCTGACTCACCTTCTTGGCGGTTTCAAAGTCAAGTCCCTCCAGAGCTTCTGTGGCTAAATCCCTCCAGTCACTGTCTGTCACACCGAGACAGGCGATCTGATAAGCTTCCTTAAACATCTTCTTCTCTAGGTATTGGTACATAGGTGCTGACTGGGCAGAGAAAATGTAACGGTCTCAGAGAGTTTTAAATTTTTCCATCTTACAAATAACAATCTTCAACTTTTTTACTGATGTTTTATGCTTCAGACCAACACAAGGAAGAACAATAAACTGAAGTGGAAGGTAGAGGAATAAATGCATCGGTGTCAGAGTGTTTTATATTTTGCCATGCTACAAATAACAACCTTCAACTTTTTCTGTTGATATTTATGTTTTTTTATTGACATTTTATGCTTTAGACCAACAAAAAGAAGAACAATATACTCAAGTGCAAGATAGAGGATTTGTAAGCACATTCTTTATAAGTAAAAATCTGAATTTGTATTCATCCCCCTTTACTTTGATAACCCTAAGTAAAGAGGAGAGCAACTAATTACAATCATAAATCCCGTAATTAGTAGACAGCAATTACCTTTTTTAGTATGTAATTTAATCAAAGTACAAATCCAACTGTTCTGTGAAGTGGCAAAGATGCTCATAATAACTCTGGAAGAGATGTGAAGATGCACATTTTATATGTGAGAATCTTGTAAAATTTATGGTTAGCTTAATTTATGGCCAAATATAAATTATGCACTCTCTAAATGTTTTTATCTTAGACTTCAGACTGATGGAGATTCACTTTCGAGTTGAACAGAGATGCTAAACAAACACCCAGAGCTACAATGGCAGAGTCAAAGTCTAGACCTAACCGAATCGGTGGGAATACTTGAAAATCGTTGTTAACAAAAGCTTCTTGTCGAATCTGATTGAGTCATGTCTGCAAAGAAAGATGGCCAAAACACAAATCTAAATACTGTTAGAGACAAACTCTAAAAAAGCTGTACTAAATTATAAAGTATTAACTCAGATGGATTGAACACCAGAGCAGGCCACAATATTTAAGTTCTTAAAGAAAAGTAATCATAATTATATATGTTCACTTTATTGGTTTGGTCTAAAACATAAAATCTCAATAAAAAAATTTGAAGCTCGAGGATGCAATGTGAGAAAATGTGTAAAAGTTGCAAAGCAGTGAAATATTTCTCCTAAAACAAATAACCTTCAGGACATTTTGACCACTATCTCAAGGTTGTGCTATAAAACTCTTTGTTACTGCAGGGGAACCCATCACTACATCTAGATTAAAACAGGCCAACAAAATACAACCCACCTGAGGCACCTCGACAGCAGACATGGAATAAACGTGGAGACAGAATATTTTCGAGCCGTTGTAACCGACCATAAAGCCCTGCATTTTCTGCTGGTGCACAGGAAAGTTGCTCGCCTTGATGTTCAGGTAGCCGTTCCCAGAGAAGCACAGCATGTCCTCACACTGGGTGTTCCAGGCAACACTGTTAGCATTAGGCTCCTACAGGGAAAATGCGACAGGATATGAGAAAGTCAAGGTGTAGAGATAACTGAGAAACAAAGAAGAGCCAGAAAGACATACTTCAAAATTAAAGTCTCCCTGTGCTGCTTGCAAAAACTTAACTTGCATCCATGTTTTTTAAATTCAGATTTCAGCTGATTTTGCGTAGTCCGTTCAGAAACCTTTCCATTTGCTGTCCTTGAGATGTTTTTCCGTACTGCTTTTGACAAACCTGAAAAAGTAGTTCTTTGCTTTTGATGTCATAGACGAGGAGGGTGTTACGTTCGTCCACCACAGCCAGCTTTTTGCGGGATGCGCTCATGTCCAAGCAGCGCACTGACAACGACAGCTTCAGCAGCGTTATTGGAAAGGGGTTGTCGATAAATATCTTCAAGATCTACATCACAAAACCAGAACAAAAAAAAAATCTGAGCAAATAAAATGCTTGCTGTGATTCACAAGGACTTGCAACCTGTGGTCCAGAAGGTCTTTGGGGCATTTATAATGACTCTTAATAACTGCTTATCACTGACATCTATGTCATGATAGCAATAGCTATAATAATAAATATAGGGTTTACAATTTACAAGACGAAACATTTCAGTTTCTCACAGAATTATTAAAATGATCCCGTAAAAGGGTCAGCAAATTACACAGTGTGTAGATCTGTGTCTATGGCAATGGTAACTAAGTAACATTGGCTTTTTGCTGTCCCTGACCAAATCTGAAAGAATTGAAACTTCAGACCTGCATTCAACTGAGATTCTGTGGCAAAAACAATGTTAAACAGATGTTCACATATGCTCTCTCTCAAACTGATTGAGTTTGAGTTATTTTGCAAAGATAAAAAGGCAGAAATTTCAGTTTTTCTACATGTGTAAAGATGGAATAGATGTACACCTAAATACTGCAGCTGCTACAGCACCAAAATGGCTTTATATTAAGTGTTGAGTAAGAAGCACTAAATACAGATGCATAACACATTCAGACTTTCATTTATCAAAAAAAAAACTTCAAAACTTTTAGTCCTTCATAATTATGGACTACTCTGTGTTCGTCTATCACATAAAATCCCACATAAAAGTTTGCCGATGTACCAAAAGCAAAGCTGCACAGATATCTTTGCAAAACATTGTAAATTTAGCATTTCTCCAAATTCCTAGGGAATTGACATAAGGGGATGGTTACTATTTCAGAGTTTCTGTAGGAGAATATATTGTCTTTAAGTACTCACAGCTCCGTTTTTTAACCCCACAAGTAGACCCTCTTTGCATGGCGGGCCACCAATCACTTTGATGTAGCGAATCATAGATTCCATCACCCATTCTTTTTCCTTGACACCGGCAAAAGACAGACACTGGAGCCTTTTCTCCTGTGCAGAGCATAACAAGTAATATGAAACCACAATCATATACAGTCCTGACTAAAAGATTCATTACGGCCAAATTGCGGTTTTAGCTCAATCATTTCATGGGCTATTAATCATAGCAAAACAAACTCATATAAGTCCAATAAATTGCAGCATGTTGTTCTTTTAAACACGGCAAAGGGTGTTTCAATGTCAGAAAGCAATTTTACAAAGATAAATAATGATATAATCTACCAGAAGCATGCACAGCCCATATATAAGGTATAAGATCTGTCTGGGGCATGAAACTCAAGCAAGTCCAAAACAGAGATCTAAAGCACCCCTGTCACACAAAGACAAATTTAAAAGGAAATAACCTCAGTGCTGTTCCTCAGCCCCACCAGAGGCTGTCAAACAAAGACGAAAAGCAGAGGAACCCCCCCAAAACACCCACTGCTTCAATAGACCCTAACCCTTCCAAGCCATTCAAACTGTCTTTTTTTATCCAGTTTGAAGAGGGTTGCAAAAGGGGGAGAGGCGCGTGCTGCCCATGTAGTCAGGAACACAAGTACAGCTGGAGTCTCGTGCGAGCTCGGTAGAAACATATGGAGAAGCAGCAATTCAATTCCTCGGTTGCGTAGGTTTGGAGTAAATGATTTAATACTAATTCATTCTGACTTCATCATCTTAATGGTGTCCTAATGTTTGTACAGCTACAAGGGTCAAATGGATTTAGCAGAGAAACTAAAGGAAATGTTTCATTATGAAAGAAGCCAAATACAAAACAGGTGGGTCAAAAGCAAGTTTAATAGAATCATTTGATGGGCTTTGCTGAGTTTTTAATGAATTTGAGAAAAAAAAAAGACGACTCCAGACCTGACAGAGAATGACGTGCTGGGAGCAGACCACCAGCAGGTTGCACTCAAATTTTTTGCAGATTTTGTCAGTAATGCGGTATTCCATAGTAGATAAGTCATCCGTGCAAATGTTGATCTTCTCGGGTAGCTGAATGGCCAGACGGTTTCTGTAGATGGCGATCTTCTTTACCAACTCATGGCACTTGATTCTTACTAGGAAACATGAGAACGAGGGGAGAGAAAATTTTCAAAAGATAATATAAAAATTGCTTTTAAGACTAAAAATTTTTTTCAGTTTTTCTTTTAAGAAAATGTATGAAAACCAGAACCACAACCTTTAAAAAAAACAGCTTTCCTATAAACTTCCTGTAATTGAGAATTTTGTCCTATGTCATGAGACTTCTTATTGCACTTTACAGGTTTAAATATGGTTCCTTCTGCTCTGGAGGTGGATGGATGGGTGGGAAACTCTGAACAAACAAATGTTTTTGCATTCGCTATGTTTTTCCAATATACTCTGATTTTGGAACACAGCCAGACTTGTTCCAAAGTCTGGCTGTGTTCCAGAGACTTTTTACCACAAGAAAAGTCTTGTGTTGGTAATTATTTTCAGTTCAATTCAAAACTATTTTATTCAAATGGAATGGCAATAATCTCCAAAGAAAGTCTAGTAATGTTGTGAAAGTGTAATTCCATCTCTACACAATTGATTCGGTCAATGTGACGCTAAAAGACATCCGACCCCTTATTTAATAAAGCATCACAACACCCCTTCAGTCATAAAGTAAGCTGCATGATACATGTGCAAGGTTTTACGGTTTTGCTCAGTGATGAGGTCCTGCACGATGACATTGGTCATGTTGTCTCTATAGGCGTAGAGGTCTTTGTAGAGGCCGTGAACTGTGGTGAAGTTAAGTTGGTAGCAATAGATGGTCCCATCCTGGCAGCCGCACACCTAGATAAGAGACAACAATGTAGCAGTACATCCTATTAACACCTCTAAGAAAAGACTGAGGGAGTGGGAAAATGTTCCTGTTGTTAAAGCCTCTATACTGCCGAGCTGCGAGAATCTGCCAAGAACCAATTCTCTCCTGTGTGGCTCATCACTTTCAGTTAAATATAGTGAGAGGAAAAGCTGTAAAAGAGTGACTGTAAAATGAAATAGCTTGTGTATCTGTGTAGTTAGAAACTGTGTTGTCACAACTGAAAAAAATTTATCGCTTTCTCTGCGACGTGCATTCCTAGTCAGGGGCATGGAAAGGTGAGGTTTCGTTGAGATATATGGAACAATGTGAAGTGGACCCACCACGTAGTTGGAGTCGGGCTTAACTCGGCATGTCCACACCCATGCTTTATGCTCTCCAATGGTTCCTAACCGCACACCATCTTTAGTATAGAGGGACACCTGTTTGTCAGAGCCACCCATCACAATGTACTCTCCCTTGGAGAAGTAGCTGATGCAACAAGGGTCGTAGTTTAGAGTTCTCTCTTTTAAAACCTAGGACGACAAAGAAAGAAGAGCACATTAAAACTAGGAATAAAACAAGCATGTCTTGTATTTATTGCTCAGGGGCCTGAGCCAGCACTTCCTACTGTCTGGGCCGCCACACTTCAAAGTCCTCACTACATTCAACTATCCCTTTGAATCTGATGAAAAGAAAGACAAAAAAAAAAAAAGAAAAAGAGAGCGTCTGTGGTTAAAAAGCCTCTATTGTATTAGAGTTCAAAGTCCATTTGTGCAGCATCATATCAGGTCTCTCCATTCTATCCATCTGTTTTTTCTCACCGAGTGGTAAAAGGGGGACTCCCTGACAACTGCTGCTTATTTTCTTTCTTTGTGAGCGATCCCTGGTGTTGTAATCAAAACAGAATGTACATTTATACTGATAAAGAGGGAGATGACAATGGAAAAAGCCACAGATATACAAGAGAGAAATGAACAGCTGATTTGTCTATAATTACAATATTTCCCACAGGGAATTGAAGAGGAAGCAGTGATTATGAGTAGGCCAAAAAAGCAAAGCAGGATCAACTCCAGTGTACTGTCATGGTTTCAACAGACCCCTACAGTCAGAATACAGCTGATTCTAAACTCAGTTAAGGATATTCTGTGGGGTTTAGGGTTTCACCGATTCATCTGCAAGCTGATTTATCTGCAAGCTGATTTATCAGTCCCGATTTCCTCAATTTTGGGAGATTGGTGATCGGCCGATACTTACATGTGAAAACAATCAATCCTAATTAAGCTGGCTGTAGTGAAGCATTTTAATGGAAATTTGACTAAAAGGAAGAAATGTGTACAAGGTTTACAAGAAAAAATAATCAGAGCTTTGAGAGGACTGTGAAGCAAATCCCTTCAAGAGTTTGGCTGAAAACATGTTGCATTCATTCTGCTGTCAATATTTATGCAGATTAAAATTATTTCACTATATGTAGTTACTAGTGTTAGTATTATTTGATACGGCCGTATACTTTAATATTTGAAAATTTAAGTCGGAAATATTAGATATTATGTTGTATTCGGGAAGAGAATATTTATAGCAACAATTACTGACGTTCACCTGTTTCCCACTGAGCTGGTAGAAGGAGAGTTTCTGACCCCAGTCTGCCACAGCCAGTGTGTCGTGCTCATCCCTGTGAAGCAAAAACAGCTTAGCCATTGGTGGTGATAAGGATAGCCTTTTGAGCTGATAGCGGCGTTGGTTGGTTAAGTAATGACAACACTGAAAACCACAGAGGCAAATTTTCATTTTAATGTTTTCCCCTGTAAATGACAGGCAAGCAACGGGGAGTTTTGTTATGTTTTCATCTTAATCACATTTGTACTTACAAAGAACTATATGACATGGTAAGCGGATGTACCTATTCATCCTGTCAAATGTGTCGCTGTCTGGTGCCAAGGAAACTAAATCCCTTACAGCTTAAAACAAAACTTCTTCCCAGAAACACCTCATGCTAATTTTTAAATAAACTGTTTCATGGTTTGATTGAAAATACACCTGCTATATTTCATCACTGACACTTAAAACTAACTTTGCACATTATTTTTGTATTGCTTTATTTTTCTCCAAAGAACCCAGTCAGAGAAGGGCTCCTGGTTTTGGCAAGAGGGGGAAGCAGAGAAGTGAGACACTTCCAAATAAGCATCATAATCTCCCTCACAGTTCAATCCCTCTCATGTCAACTACTGCCACCTAGTGGCCTCGCTTAAAATACGCAATTTACAGTCAATAAATGCACAGTGCTAACATTTATTGTTACATCTAACACAGAATGGATGAAATCAAAAGAAAGAATCAACATTTCTCCTGAATGTTATGATGCAGTAACTAAGAATCACTAACCTGGATGGATTCCACGCTATTGACCAGATTGGGGATAAAGATCCTCCTGGACGCTCTATCTTGACCTTCTCCTCTCCATTCTTGTTCCGTATGCTCACCACACCATTCATCATGCCAAGGGCGAGGTACTGCCCATCGTTTGTCCACCTGAAGTTTAAATAAACTCTAGATGAAGCATCAATGCTTAGCATGAAAAGATAAAAAGTGTTTCACGACAGTCGAGAAAAGACTTACCCACAGCATGTTATTCTGCTACCCACTTTACTCTTGTTTACAGATTTTTGTTCAGGGGACCACAGGCCTAAAAAATATGAACAGATAATGCTCTCTTTGTGATTCTTCTTGAGATATCCATGCGTAATATGTGATTTATTGGAGACTCACCAAAGTCACCAGAGGAGCAGGAAGCAAGTTGGTGAGTGATTGGGTTGTAGGCGACACACTGGATAGCATCGTTATGGCTGCAGTTAAGGACAATAAAAAAAGAAAGGCGCATGGAATGAAAGCACAGTGTGCACTAGGATGTAAAAGCAGACAATCATGACTTATTTGAAAAGAAATGTTGTTCATGAGGGATATGTATGATTCATGCCAGGGTGAGAAACATATTTCCATATTAACAGACAATTATTTCTTGCATTTTTTTTGGATAACAACCCAGTTTTCAGTTGTAAATGAGTGAGCAGAAACTTGACTCATTATAGGTTATAACGAGGGATGGGAACTATGCTAAAGCAGAAAATTCAGCAGGGTTCAAGTAGTTTTCAGTACAATTGAAATATGGCTTTGGCAAACATTTCTGAATTGTATGGCTTGATTGTGGGAAGAGATAACATTATTCCAAGGTCCTCTCAAGGCCATGTGGCTATATCCCTTGGGATGATTGCCATACATTTAGCGCCACCTTTGGGCTCAAATGTGCAATGAACAGAGATTTTGGGACTCTAAAGATTTTGTAGACTCTCGCATTTGTACAGTACCTTATAAAATAATTTCTATCCAGTTGGTTAACCTGAATTTTATCTGGGAATATCAGAGTGAAATGAACGCAAATGGACAACAAATCTTGCAGATTAAGACTTTTGTCAGCCTGTCTAAATCCATATAAAAGCAGTGCTGTTTGTGTTTGCAATCTGACAAAATGAGATAGCAATCATTAGGCTTTGTTGCCAAATATCCTAGTTTTGCTTTAAAAGATAATACTTAGGTCTTTGGAACATGATCTGTGAATTGTTGGTGGGTAAACAAACTGAATCGAAGAGATATTTTGCACATTACATCATTAACCTCTATACGACAGCATTAAAGACATAAAAATAATGCAATTACTCTTGAAAACTAAAGAGAACTTATTAGAATAACAAAAGCACTTACGTATATCTTAAAATACCCTCCAGTTTAGAAGTCCAAATGATAATGCTTTTGTCTGCAGACCCTGAGGCAAACCTCTTACCTGCACAAAAACATGGTCACTAATGAGATGAAGGTGAAGAAGATACAGAAAGTCCTAAGTATTCAAACAGAAAATCAGCTCAGTACCATCCCTGGCATAGGCCACACAGTACACTGTATCACTGTGTCCTTTTAAAGGCTGAATAATAGTCCCATCTTTGGCATCGCAGACCTGGAAACAGAAACCATAATTTGTTACAGCAATGCATTCTGCAGAGATGTCCCTCGCAAGGAAAAGATAAAAGGTGAGCCTTACCAGCACACGCTGCCCTGCAGCCATTATAATTTGGCTGCCATCTGGCTTGAAGGCGAGGTCATAAACACTACAGTAGAGAAAATTGTTTGAAATGTTTGTTTTCAGAAGATTGATTGGTCGATTAGCAACAATGCGTGGAGTCATTTATCAGTAAAAATCACATTTTGCAGTTTTAATGTTGAGGGTGACCTCTAAAAGCCCTTGAGAGTGTTGTTCTATAAGTGTATTTTTCTTATTTTTATCTTGTGCATAAAAAGAAGCAACATCAATGTAAACAAAGCTGTGAACACACAGCCCTGCATAGATTAAAACTGTTGTACATCCAGAGAAAAGGCAGGATGTATAAGAGCCATAGGGGAGGGGAGTAACAAATAGTTTACAATATAATATGATAAAATGCTCCCATGATTAAAAAAAGAAAAAAATAGTCTGCAAGAATAACTTAAAACTCTAACTGAGCATGTTTGGATACCTAAATACCTGACAGAATTATAGTTATTTTAGTTGTGAAACATATTTCTCAACTTCCAATTTAAGAAAATGTAATGTTTTATTTTTAAATATTGTAGACCATATGGAATGACATGCAACACTGTACAGCTATATTTATAAAGCATTCTCTAGTGTAGTTGCAGTGGTAAAAAACCAATGACAAAAATTTTTCGGGAAAACGTTAAAAGCAAAGAAAACGCTTTGACAAAGAAAATATTTCAAGAAGGTAGTTGCGAAGAAACAATACCATAAAATCTAGCTAGATCTGTGGCAATAAATAGAGACTTCTAGCAAACTTAATAGCGACCAACAAGACGTTTTCATGCATATTTTTGAACGTGTATAAGGTGTCCATCATTTGCCTTCGACAAATAGCTAGATGCTAATGTACGTTAGCTGGCTTCTACTAGTTTACATAGCAACCACCGTTGCTATCCAGCTAGCGTTACATCCTAGATTCGACAAAGATAAAAAAACAAATAAACACAAGGTAGGATCTCTTACCGATCACGAACTGTCTCTTTCCATTTTTCAATTGGCCTCATTTTCAGCTATTAACCATAAAAAAAGACGACCTGATTTTATTTTAAATCAACAAGTTATTGCAGTTCGGTTTTTCCGTTGTCAAGCTCTAACTCGCACTGCGCACGCTCAGGACTGCTTCCTAGTTTCTGCGCATGCTCAGTTCCGCGCTCCATTGTTGACAGAATAAAACTTGATTTGGACCGCTCTGCTCCATAGCAAAATAAATTAGATGAATTCGGTAGGTGCAACTTGCTAATTTGATTGTGATTTATTCTCTTCGTTTGCTGTTGCATAAAAATAATGGAGAAAAATTGCGCTTCTTCTGTGTTGCACGGTGGATTTTTTTTTTTACAGCCAAGTGTGTCTGCTGTCAATTTACTGTAGACATTTGAAAGGAAAGGGCGAAAACTGGTCTAAGCTGCGTCCCTGATTCTGAGATTCCTCTCACCAGCGGTGAAAATGAGCTGGACATCAGCCTAGACATGGATGTCCAGAGTAACAAGGAAGCACTGCCACATGGATGGATTAGAGAAGTGAGGCAGCGAAAAGCTGGCAAGACTGCAGGAAAACTGGACGTGTACATAATAAGGTGATTCGATGTTTGTTTTTTTCCGCAAGTCACTTTTACATATCAAACGGTTAACTGAAAAGAAATGGACAAGAAAATGTGTATAGAGACCTGGTGGACGACGTACTTTGTGGCATGGTGTAGAAACGCTTTGAATGTAAACAAAGCACAGGAGATGATTGTGGTTTTAACAGAAGCAGGGTTAGGTCAAACGGTATTTGGTGGTGAATGAATGAGTATAAATACCTAAATGTTCACCTGGATGACAGACTGGACTGGAGACTTAACCATCAAGTCGTCTACAAGAAGGGACAGTAGAGTAGACTTTACATCGAAGAAGTTTAGGTTCTTCCATGTGCAGCCAGATGCTACATATCTTCTATAATTTTTTTGTAGAAGTCTCTTCTGTCATCATCTGTTGGGGCAGCAGAACCAGGGACCTAAACAAGTAAAAAAAAGATAGTTAAAGAGGACTGGTTCTGTCCTGGGATCTGCTGTGGGATCTCTGGAGATTAGCGTAGATGAAAGATTCTTCATGGACAACTTTAAGTATTCTCTTCATCAGACTGACATAGAATATTGTCAGTCAGAGATGTCCTCAGATCCACTGTAATACAGAACACTACAAGTATTTCTTCCCAGAGCCAGTTACAAAAACATTTCACTTTCATTTGAAGTAATAATAGGGAATTTTTGAAGTGAAATTAATTAAAAGGTGTCCAGGAGACAATTAATTAATTGCATGTTAATTAATTTACATACACACGTCTTAAATTAATGACTAATCTATTTTTTTGTTTCAGTCCCAGTGGGCAGAGGTTCCGGTCTAAGTCGTCCTTGCATGATTATCTGTTAAAAAATGGAGGAGAGAATCTGGACTTAAACCTGTTTGATTTCACCTCATCCAAAACTAAGTTGACCAGCTCTGGAACAGATCATTCCGAAGAAACGCAAGAGAAATGGACGAAAAAGCAAGCAAATGGACAGCGGGATAAAATGGGTGGAAAAGTTAAATCTGCCAGACATAAATCTAAAAACAGCTTTCCCTCTACCAGATGTAAAGTCAGCAAGGGCAAGGTAAAGCCTGCTGTTGAGGATATTAAAAGTAATATTTTGCAAGAAAACTTAGCTGAAGAGGCTGAGCAGATTAGCTCACAAGCTACATCTTCACCATACTTGGCGGATGAGGATTATACACACAGAAGCCCCCGTAGGGTGGGACTGCTGAGAGAGAAAATTCTGAGACTGGCTCTTTCCAGTGATCAACAAAACACCTTCCTTCCAGCTCACAGGAATCAACCAGCAAACACGCCGCCTTTGGTCCCGACTCTGAGTGTTGAAGCTGCCACTGAGAGCGAGAATGAAAGTGAGAACGTGGCAAACACAGATGTTGCACAGCCTCACAGCAAAGGTGACAACAAGTCTAATTCAGAGGTAGTGGATGATGCTGACAGTCACAGACAGGAGGAGGTGTTACCTGACAACAGTGGTGGAAGCTGCACACCAGTTAGAGATTACCATAATAGTAAGTAGGAGCTGCATGCTCTGAGAGCGAAGAAAAGTTTGTAATCAATACTTTTATTTCATTTAGTTTCAAGCTAAATTCATATGCTACAACCATAAACTTTTTCAATCATATTTTTAAGTATATCCAGCTTGTGCATCCTCCACCTACAATTGCATGTTAGAGAGGTATAAGAAAATAACTGAAATATCAGTAATTTGATGGCACTTCATGAAGAAAATCATTTCATTTATTTACATGACTTATTTTGACACATGACTTCCTTTTCTGATTTCATACAGTGCAGTAAAAACAAGAGCTCTGTCAGGTTAAAATTTGAGTCAGAGGCGTAAAATCGACCATTCATACCGCATTGCAAAAGTATTAATATGTTTTGAACTGCAGTGCATTTTATTGGGATTTTGTGTGATAGACCAACACAAAGCAACATGTAATTGCAATGTGAAAGCAAAATGCTGCACGATTGGTAGAATCATCGCATGGGAAGGTTTCCTTAAGCAGGAACACAGTAGCTGGTTAGAGTTTACTGAAGGATTGATGGAGCTAAACAACAGAAAACTGAAAACAAATGCATTCTGCAGTTTCCAACTTTTACTCCACAGCGGTGCTCTACTTTGTCTTGGTGTACGACATATATGGCTATAAAATATATTGAAGAATGTGGTTAAAAAATTCAGGCTGTGTGAATACTTTTGCAAGGCCTTTTATCTCATTAGCTGTTTAATGGAAGCCCCAGCATTACTTTAAACTATGCTAATTACAAGGTCAAACACAAGTGTGCTTTGTCACTGCAAATTACAGTTAAATCCTTCAATAGGGTGTGTACACTCTGCGTGTCTGCCAAGTTTATGTTAAAATTCAGAACTTTAGTAATATTTTTTATGACAACTTAATTCTAGTCTGTGAGAGCCCTGAAATCATATTTGCGTTCATTAAAATTTCAAGGAAATTAAAATGACAAACTTTATGACTTATTTAACACATTTCTGTGTTCTCATAGGATCCAAGAATTTGAAGAGCAAGAGGAAAACAAGCCCTTATTTCAGTGGGAAACATCTCAAAGACGGTGATGTTTGTGGAGTTAATTTGTGCACAATTGTTGGCAGGCTTTACTCATCCTAATATCTGAAATATTGCTTGTGTTTTTAGAGAACTGTTCTCTGTGTTTGTGCTCAGGACTCAGCCCACCCAGGAGGAAATCTCTGAGAAAATGGACACCTCCCCGGTCTCCCTTTAACCTCATACAGGAAACCCTGTTTCATGACCCCTGGAAGCTCCTGGTGGCCGCTATTTTTCTGAATAAGACAAGTGGTAAAACCCCACATTTCTGTAGCCTGAATCAATCTGCAGTAAAAATGGGCATTTCACTAGTTTTTCATTACAGGGAAAATGGCCATTCCGGTGCTTTGGGTGTTCTTTGAGCGCTACCCGTCTGCAGAGGTGACCCGGGAGGCCGACTGGAAGCCCATGTCTGAACTCATGAAGCCACTTGGGCTCTATGAGCTTCGAGCCAAAACAATCATCCGCTTCTCCGGTGAGGATATTAGACTTTTGCTGGATAACTTTCACCTAGGAAGAAAACTAACTGTGTTTTCTCCTGTTTAGATGAGTTTCTAAATAAACAGTGGCGTTATCCTATTGAGTTGCATGGCATTGGCAAGTACGGGAACGACTCCTACAGAATCTTCTGTGTTGAAGAGTGGAGAGAGGTGAATAAAGCTATCCATCCATTCATTTTCTATACACCCTTGTCCGTTAGTGGGGTCAGGAGTGTGCTGGTGCCTATCTCCAGCCAAAGTCCCGGGCGAGAGGTGGGGTACACCCTGGGCTAGTCTGTCGCAGACTCCCTAGCTATTTTAAGTTATTTTTAAGTCACAATTAAGCTAAATCAGACAGATTCCCTGTATTTTTGTGTTAAAGGTGACTCCTGAAGATCACAAGTTAAATAAATACCATGCCTGGCTGTGGGAGAACCATAAAACATTGGGAATCTGAAGAATGACCAACCTCGAGAAAGACTTTATCTTCAAGCAAGAAAATCTTCTGGGATACATAATCACGGACGTTATCTAACCTACAGTAGATCAAAACAATGCACTTGCACTTTTAAATCTGAATCCCATAAAAATTATGCAGCAAAGTTTCAAATGTTTGCCCTTTAAAAAGTTTTATTTCTTGTTCAATAAAAGAGTTTTATTCATTTTAACAGCTAAAAAGATTCTCTTCCTTGTTTTGCTGAAATGTAGCTCACATCTGGAAATATCCTCAGTGTTTATCTGATTAATTTGTTGCCACATGCTAATAATCTTTCTTTTTTGAGTCTGCTGATGACTGTCCACTCAGTCAGTGTTACAGCTTTGTTTTCTTAGAGGGAGGGGTGGGTTGCCTGATTTCCAAGGAAACAGTTGCAAAAGCAAAACACTGACTGAGTGCTCTGATCCATCTGGGTTTAATGTTTAACTCGTGCCATTAGAGATGTACGTAAAACTCAGATTTTTATGTATGTTAATTTGAAAAGGACATTTGTTTTAAAAGATATATTATTTTAAGCTTTAGGAGTTTGGGATGTTTCGGCACACAAAGTCTGGACTCCAGCGTTCCAGCAGAAAAGATCAAGACCTAAAGATGAGAATACGTAAGAAAACATTGTTTCATTTATCTTCTCTGTTTTTTTATTTACAGGACTGGTGAGTACTTTAACATTTGCATATTATATTAACTTAGATATCTTAATTTAGCTTTTTTTTAGGCTGAAGGCTTAGATAAAAGGCAATTAACATATTTCAATTTCAAAAACAAAACTCGAACACTCAAACTTCAATTTTATTAAAGGATTTCAAGTTTGCATGTAGACATACAACCCAATGTTTGGTTAAATGTTCCAAGCAAGATGGAACATTGTGTGCGAAATCGTGACTACAGGTTATTGTTTTGGCAAGGATTACCTAAATTGCATAAAACCAGATTTTATGCATAATGTAGAAAGTTTCAAAGGGTAAAGGTAGGGCAAACTACAAAAAATGTATTTTGGCTTTTTTTAAATTCCAAAACCAGTTTTGTGTTGTGTTTTTACTGCAAAAAAAGTGTTCAATAGGCTTGATGGGTTTTTGGTGAAGCATAAATCCATTTTCCTTTCTTCTGATGGTGTGTGGGTCAAATGATTGAAACTAGGACACAAATAGGTCAAGGACTGGCTTTAGAAATCCACTAAAGCATTTTCTTGTTTGATTTGTTTCCATCCTGAGGGACAAAAAGTTCAAATAAATCATTAAAACTTCCAAATGTATTAATATAATTATCATGGGGGTCATTATATACATTTCTGTCTGTTTTTTTTCTGTCTCTCACTATTGCAGCACCTATCTCTATAGTTGCCACACCCATATATTTTTCTCATGACAGTCCAAGCCTTGCTGTCACTCCAATAACATTACCAATTCTCCCGGACCAGGTTAGTATGCTAAAGAGAAGTCAGGTGAGATGATTACCTGTTGCCAGCCTAATGTGCGGTTGCTGTAGATGCATCTATAAATAATCAGGCATAATAAATGCAAAGAAGCACACAAGCACTAATGCATAAGTCTGATTCGCAGAATATTCACAGGTTGGATCCTTTGCACCCACCTTTGGTCCCTAAACGCACCGTCAGTCTTGAAACATGCGCTGTTCACCATCATAACCACCAGAGGGCGCTGATCATGCAAAGAGGAGAGCATTTCAGGTGGAAAGAATGAGTCCTGAGATGCACCCAGGAATAGCCTGACTTTTGTTTTGGCTGTACTGTAAAGAAAAAACTACTGAGTTGTTGTGTCATGTATCATCAGGTGTGGAGTAAACCATTTTATGGAACCATCAGCGAGAAAGAAGAGTACAGGTAAATCACTTCAGCTCTAAATAATCCTCTGACAAGGCCTCACCTTTGTACAGGTTATTAATATGTGGTTTATTTCGACAGAAAGGAGATACGAGAGCAGCTAAAGAGGCAGATGGAGGAGAAATGCGCGGAACTGAAGCTGCAGCTGGCTAGTAAAGTAAAAGAAGCAGAGCATCTCATAGAGGTGGACCGCCTCGCCCTATCTAGTGAGAGACGGCATCGAATTCAGCACACCAAAGCAATGACAGTCTACAGAGATGAGAACAATGACTTCTCTTTAGCATTGGGACCCAATCATGCATTATGCATCCATTACCAATCCTTCTGTGTACTAAAATATGCTGAAAATGCTTTCTGGAGCATGCTTTGAGGTTACAGTAAAATGTCTTGTTTTTTTTCCTCTTTGTCTCAGTTGTACTTGTTTTGTGTGCAGCTAATGGAGCAGAGCAGGAGGGACAGAGCACTAACACATTCCCAAGAGGCCCTGAAGGAGAGAGAGCTGCTGCGCCTCAACCCCATTAACTGGAGTGGAACACTGACATGACTCCAAGCAGCCAAAACTTGCAATTCAGGCTTCTTCTCAGCCACTCAGGAGCAACTTCTCAGTTTGAAACAAAAAAAAAGTGATGAGAAACAGAAAGCATATTATGTGAAGGGGAATATGCTTCACATAATAGCACTAAAACATTGTAGTAGTGCTTTGGTTTTTCTCACAAATATAAATATGGAAAAAGAAATGTCTTGTGATCTAATTGTAGCTTAGCTTATTAAAAGTCAAAATTGTGTTTCTGGAATTTTCCAGAACAACATCAAACCATTAAAAAAGGTACAGTACAAGATATCAATATTTGATCAGGTTTCATTTTGTGTGAATTACTGCATTAAAGCAACGTGGCGTGAAGGAGATCAGACTGTAGCAGAGGTGTAATGGAAGCCCAGGTTGCTTTTACAGCAAACTTACCTTTTCTCCATTGTTGGGTCTGCCGTCTCTCTTCCTCCTTTTGATGATGAAAAATGTAATCTGCATTTCCTTAAAGATCTCCCGTTTCATTAAAGTTCTCCCGGTGGATTGATCTAGAATACAACGAATACCAGCAAACAACTTGGCTCCCCAGACCAACATCAACTGGAAACTACACACTGGATCTGAAGCCTGGGCTGCTCCACTCTTCCTCTTGGACCTTATGTTTTTTCAACCTTTTTTAAAAATGATTTGCAGCCATCTAGTCCTTTCTCTCCTACGGTAAGAAGCTTCTGATGTTGTCCTTGTCTTAGCAGTGGCTCTAGACAAGCAATGCAACAGCTGTGGCCCTGGTCCAGGATACATCAGTGGGAAATTCAGATTCCAGCTGCAGTACGCACCGAATTCTTCCAAGGCTTTGTTTCAGGGCCATTTCCAACCATGTTTTATCTTTCACACAACTTTTCATTAACATATTTGCCAACAGAACTCTGAAGAACCAGCTTCTTTAATAAGGAGCTTTTGTGGCTCATCCTCAGTGATGGCTTACCGGACTACAGTCATGTCAGCAGTCTTCGTCATGATTGTGTTGAGCATAACAGGACCATGTATTGTTTTATTGCATGGTAACAAATGCAATAAAACAAATGTTAATACTTCTAATATTAATCATTAGAAAACAAAAGTTTTCTAAGGGTTAATACTCTTGACTACTACTACTAATTTTTTGACAGACAAAAATATTTAAATTCCTGAATTTGGTTTACAATATATGTTAGATTGGTAATATTTTGTTTGCCCAAACATTTTTCTTAGTCTTCTGTTTCTCTGCCACTTCATCAAACATAGTTTTCCATGTTACAGCAAAGTTAAAATAGTCTATCTAAACACAAATCCTACAAAAAAAATTAACTAAAACCTCCTTTTATTGTAAAGCAAGCACCAGTGTACTCCAGGTACCTGGATTCCACTCCAGGTATCGAAGGATCGATAAAATGACCAAATGGATCAGAGATTTTAGCGTGATGGCTCTCCAAAATAATCTCTGAATTACAGCTGAAGGTTTGCATTGATAATACAAACAACTAAATATTCACAAACATAAATATAGCTTTTTTGTTAAAAAAAAAAAACGAAAAAGGCAACAGAAATTGGCTTGAATCATCCAGATTGCACTCAGATACTCTTTTGACATTTAAATAAATAATCCAGCAGCTAAAAAAGTTAAAACAATCATGCTAAAGTAAACAATAAATTAAAACAGTGCAGGACTTCTGATTTCTAATAAACATAACATGCATTGTGACGCACACATTCACAGAGGTATAAAGTCATTCAATGAAAAAAAACTCATGATAGAAACCTCCGCCTCTATTTAGGCTGTTTGAGGGGAAAGTGTTGATCTAACTGCATGCCCATAGCTACCATCTGGAGCATAGCAGTAATCTGACACAGGCAAAGCTTATGGTAGGGAATGAAGTCCAGGTACTTTATATCAGTGCAGCGTTGCTTCATTCATGACATCATAGTCTTCACCTTTCCTTGCATAATCCTCTTCATCGCCTATACATTAATTAATCCAAGCCCTTATAAATTACATAATTAATCCCTGAAAGGCTAGCATTGAAGATAACGTCCCACCTTCGGTCAAGTCTTATTCACCTCTTCTGGCTGGAATCCCCAGGTCCCTTTGTTACACAGACATGTGAAGACAGTCTATCGTCCCTTCAGAAATCCATCCAGCATGTAGTCTCCCTTCTCTGTCAGCCAATATCCAGCCATAGCAGCCACTCCTCCAATAAAAATGGCTGTGAAGACCATGTCCCCCTTAGCTGCAAGAGTGGCGAGGGCACAAATTATGACGCCGAAGAACATCTGCTGCAGCACAAGAACCTCGTCATCCGTCATGTCATCAAACAGTCCTTTCTCTGGGCCGGCTGAGGAGGCAAGAAGAAAGCAAACTCAGATTTTAGAGTCCAAACTTCACCAAGGTCTCCTTATGGATTGCTTTCCAACAATGAAGTCAATATTTCCTGCATTACTGATGTCATTTTGAAACATTTTCTGTCCAGTAATTCTTGAACATAAACTTAAGATTTATATCCTACATTTGTCTACATGTGCCTCCAAAAGGTTTAAACAATGTCATATTTTCCCCCCAAACAACTACAAACATCAATGTGTTTTAATTGTCACTCTCAATAAGGGTCTGTTACCACCCTAACATATTGGGGTACAACATGTTATACCCTAACCCATACTAAACTTGTTTTTTTTGATGAGACATAAAAATATGCAAATGGAAAAAATACTTAATGCACAAATCAGCCGTATTTAACACTGGAAGGTATTAAACACTGGCAGCATCGATTCTAATCCAAACTATTCAGAGAACATTCAGACCCGAGACTATTTTTGGTTCATACTGCTTTGCCTAAAACCTGATACTGACCAGGCGGCTTATTCTCCACACAAATGCTGTCTCTCCTGATGAATCCCTCAGCGCAGTCGCAGTGGAAGGAGCCCTCCTCGTTGATACAGGCCTCATTCAGTCCGGGGCATGCTATTGCGCGTTCGCTACATTCATCTATATCTGAGAGGGAACGCACAGGAAAATGGCTGAACCTCCGCCAGGATAACCTTATGTGTTAAAACCTACACAGATAATTAATGACAGTTTAAATACCAAGACACTTGGCTCCTTTCAGCCTGTAGCCACGCGCACATTTCTTACAGCGAGCAGGACCGCTGCCCATGCAGCCAACACATGCCTGGTCACAGCCTGGAAGCAAAGGTGAAACGGTCAACATCATTACTGTCAATGTGATGCTCTGCCAGGTAGCAGAACAGCAACTGCCTACTGTGGTCAGGTTTGCACCTCATTAAAGTTTTCACAGCCACCACAATTTATGATTCTTGTGTTTTCTTAAGAAAAATCAAAGTCTTTCGTTCTTTGGTATGAATGCAAAAACAAATTCATCTTCAAGGCAATAATACAAACAGCATTGCATAATCAATTATAGGATCCAGTAAATTACTTCATATTGGTAATCGATGCTCTAATTCTGACTTAATTTTCAAAAACCTCACAAGACTGAAAATAACTGACTGCTATTTCCTCAACAATAACCCGTGTTGGTTTCAAACCATTCGGTCTCTTGTCAGGGTGCATGCTGGTCAATTGAAACAACCAGCATGCTTTTGTTTGATAGAGATCAATACATATTGAAGGAGCCGTACCTCTGCACTCATAGGATCCTTCTATGTTGTGACAGTAAGTGTTGGAAGGACAACGAGCCAGCTCCGTGCCGCACTCATCAATGTCTACAAGAGACGTGGTAAAAGTCACGGGAAGTGTGTTCATCCAAACTTGCTAAAGAAAAAAGCAGCCAAATTCACACTCACCCACACACTTGTTGTCATGAAGGATCCACCCAGGTTTGCAGGCGAGGCACTTGTAGTCCTGTGGCCCTGAGCATTTCTTACAGGAGTGGTAGCACGCTAAACGTGGACAAGAACCGTTAACGTCAAGCCAATATCTGCTCCGGTTGAACATGACGCTGATTTAAAAATGTGTAAACAGGAGTGTGGAAATGGCGCACCTGCACAAGCCCCTGCGCTGTCATTCGAGCTCTTCTCCCGGAAGTAACCATCAGCACAGCTCTGGCACAGCTGACCCGAGTAACCTGGGTCGCAGACACACTCCCCATCTCCCACACGAGTGCCCTCACCCTCACATCGGCCCAGACCTCCACACACACCCCCCGGTCCAGACGGGCACTCTTCAAATTAGCACAATTACAATGATCAGCTCTTTGCTTAAATACTGCAGCAATGAAGGAAGTAAGCAAGAATGTAGGCTCTTTTTTTATTGTACTAATATAAAGTAACCTGCTTGTGCACACCTTTGCAGTCAGGTCCAAAGTGTCCAGGTGGGCAGCACAGTGTTAGCTGCTCAATGCAGAGCCACTCAAACAGATTTGGCGCCTCCTGCTGCCTGGAAAACAAACAAAAAGTTCAAACAGACTCATGATAACACAACGTGATTACACAGAAGAAGCCATGAATGTTTTCAGCTATTTTAATCAACAGGGTAGTAAAGTAAACATATTAAATGCAGGTTTTTAATGAAAAACGTGTCTTTAACACTTGTAATAATTTTAGCTGAACTGTACCTGTGGAACCACCACGTCTCAACCTGGTCTTCTATCTGCTCCAGCAGACGGTTACATTCAAAATCTGTTTTCTCACAAGCGGCTTCAACGATCTCCAAAAGCCGAGTCTCACTAAAGCCAGGAGGCGATAATTAGGCAGAACCACAGAAATATGCAAATAATAAATACATGAAGAAGAAAATCAACATTTAAAACTAAAAAACATTCTAGGGAAAGTATTGAACAATAGATTGAGTGAATGTCAGTTACAAATGGTCACAGTATCTCAAAGGTCAGCTGCAGAAACAATTCCTACCTGCGTGCATATTTGGCCAGCTTCTCCTCCTCCCATGCAGTGTTGCCTCCACCAAAGTTCTTGTTTGCCGTTTTTTCTAATCCCTACACAAAAACTTACATTTTTTAATCCTTCAGTTTGAAACAAAAAAAAATAAAAGCATGACAAAAAGATGTCAAGTGAAAACTTACAGTTGATCAGATTTACCTTAATGAAGCTTTCTGTGAGTTTTCTGCAGGTTTGACATGGCGCCGCCTGGACTTTCTCCACAGAGAGCTCTGACAGAAACAACAGAGCAGGCAGGAAAGGCCAGACTCTCCACATGGTCCTTCAGAGGACAAACAGAAAATATGTGCTTCACAGAACAGACAGACAGACGGTCTCCAAAGTTTGAAGCAACAAATGTATCTTCTAAAATTCTTTTGCACTGAGTGTAATTTTCTTTGCAGTTATTGATTTGAAAACTTCCCTAAAGCCTTAGAAGTTTCAGAAGCTGCTTAGTAAAACAGCCAACACTATTTCACTATTTTACTGCTAATACAGGAGTGTTTCATTGTACTACTCTGATTTACCAAAGTTCTTATTGTCTTGATTCCTACATATGTATGCATTTTTCTTCAGAAGGCTGAAGCCGTTATACCATGAGATCGAATTATATTTTGTACCTCTTTATGCTCCTCTCATGCGAATGGAAACTGGGAAGAAAGCTTCCAGTTTATCTCCCGTCTTGGAACGCATTTCAGTCTGAACTAAAACTGTCAGAACGTGTTTAAGTGAGATCTTTCTGCTTCATCTTAAGAAACCAACAACCAAAACAGCCTGTTTTAAATTTTAAATTGCTACCGTTTTATTTATTTGCTACAGTAATAACTACCATGCTTTACCAAAGTTTGGTAGATATATTAGCCAAATTGTTTGCACTTTGAATATTTTTAATGTTTGTTTCTGTTATTGTCCATTTGTCTCGTCCACTACGACATTTCCTTTTTTGGTCAGGTCAACCTTTTGAGTTCTTGAGCTTAATGAGACTTTTGTCTGCTTAGATAATAATAATAATAATATACAAGTGGTCAATCTTGTCCAATAATGTTCCATTGCAGCAGATAGGCCTGCTCTTTCAATAAAATGCATGATTTACCAGCTTATATGTCTACTGTACTTCAAAATTCAACGTTCATGCTAGTGAGAAAATAAAGATAAATTAAAACAATAACAGTAAACTTTCAAACAAGGGTGGACGAGCAATTCAAATACAATTTTAAGGCAACGTAAGGTACAATTGAAGATATTAACTCACTGAACTGGCAATACATCTCATAAACCACCATTTATTTATTTATCACTTATATAAATCATATGCATGCAACATTCTGCACACTAACGTAGTAATAAAAACAGTAAAATAAGCTGTTTTCCAGACTAAGATGCTCTCTGCAATGTTAGCCCAGCAACATCAGCACCAGCTAGCAGCTAAGGTCAGCTAGCTGCTAGCTTTAGCCAAACGTACTTATAAAGACCGCCACTAATCTTTTTATTTTGAGGGACTATTCAATCAAAAATATAGCGCTTAATCATTTACCTACATGTTTTTGCTTTGAGATTTTTATTTCTGTACCTTGTTATTAAACCACAACGTCTGCTGCACCACCGACAGATCGTCTCCTTTCCTGCTGGCTCACTGTCTCCTGAAGCCGGGCAACTTCACATTTTAGGAATCCTCCTTTAACTTTTAGTTTTCAGCCAAAGACTGTTTGGTTAACGCTGGAAGTGTTCCTGCAGCAGCTGTGGTGCTGGACTGCAGTGGGACAGGCGAGACTACACTCCGCTGGGATGAATGAATGATTGGCTTCTAGTCTCTTCTGTATTTTCCATGGAGCAGCTGCCACGCAGGATATGACGTTGCAGGGATTTAATCTGTCAGCCAATCACACATCAGAGTCGTCACACCCATCGATAATGTATGTTAATGCTCATACTTTCTCTTCTTTAATGAAATAAACTATTAAATGAATCTATTATTCATTTTGAGTGGTTTAATATTTATATTTATATTGAATGTTGAACTGATTATCTTCTAGTCGTTTTTAAAATGTTTTTCCCCTTGTTATTTTACACACAGCTTATTTATGTGCAATCTTCTCAGTGTAACTTCATACACTGAGAAGCAGAATGCACTGCTTTAGTATAACTGTGTTTACCTTTAAACTAAATGTATTTATTTGTAGATTTAGTAACAGCGCATGAATGTTTGGAGGATGACATTTCATTTTTGCATTCACTACTTTTAGTGTAAGAATTTACAAGTTTCAATACTGGAAAATTAATGGGAAGTCCCCTAATGTCAAAATTCAATGAAGAAAAGTCAGATTACAGAATTCTGACCACAAAATTCAATAGTATTTTCAGAGTTTGGTTCGGTGTCATTTCTAGATTAATGGAGAACACAGTTGCCTGTGTGACTTTTTATTTTGTTCTGGGAATTCTCAAACGTTTCGCCATGATACTGCTCAGTTGAAACTATTTTAAAACACAGAACAGCGCATATTTTAAGTGTGGTAAAATTTTTCTGCGTGTGCCACTGAAGATAATCCAGTGGTATGTATAAATTCCGAAAACATACAAAATGTGTCTGGTGCATACATTTTGGTATGTGCCTAAAAAGTAGCACATACCACATTTTAGGACCCATATCATTAAATGTTTGCACACACACTTTTGTTGTTTTAATATTATTTTCTGTCTGCTGAGTCTGTTCAGTCTTTTGGAAGTCAAGGGAAGGAACAGCAAACAGGATATATTATCACTGGAAGTACTTTATCCTGTCCTCTACACATATAGGTTACTTACTGTATTGCTTGGCTATGCCGTCTTTTTCAATAACTGGTATAAATATCTCTTCTGTTCCTCCTGCATACTCTCCTTAATGTTAGTGATAAAAGCATGAAATTAGGATAAAACAAAAAACTGCTTAATTGTGCTATAACCTATGTTGTAACATTCAAACAGCCTTTATTGTGAAATTGTAGTAAGTCAAAATAAAGTATCTGTTATTTCTTCAGATATGAGCAATAATTGTTTATAGACAAGTACAATAATGCTTTATTCAATCCCATATTAAAACATTTAAGAGAAATCACAGTATAAAACCAGCTCAGAATTCCTGACCAAACCATATAACATATTTACATTTACAGGCTGTCATATATATAAATTTTTTATTTAATAAATTTTAGGGTTTCTACTGTCCAGATGAAGTGCAAGAACATCATATGCAAGTAAAATGACTTAAATATACACAGTGCTTTTGGAAAGGTTGGTATAAATATCAAGTGTGTGCTACACTGAAAATGCTCTTTTTGAGGTTTTGTGCTAATGCCATTTTGCTTTTCAAGTTCACAAACAATTTGCAAACTCCTAAAAAATGTTGTATTTTTAATGCATTTTGTTTTTCTAGGTAGTGTCATGTTTCAGTGCTGGATCAAGTTTCTCTAAAGCATTAGCTGCTCAAGCTTTACTGACCTGATGTTTATCGTATCATACATTTTTGCTGCTAAACACAGCATCCAGGTTTATCAAGCTGATATTACTGTTTGATAAACCTAACTAGCAAAACTGTTTTCCATGTTGTCCTCATGCATGAGTGTTTTCTCCCAGACATGCCAGATTCCTTCCACAGTTCAGAAACATGGTTAATTGGTCACTTTAAACTAACTGTAGGTGTTCATGTGTATTTCCTGAACTCTGAGTTCAAATTTTCTCCCTACATGTGTGTAGGTTTTCTCCAGTTACTCCACTTTCGTCACATTGTCAGTGGCCAAGTTTCTCTTTCTATTCCCCACAGGTGGCAGAACTGAAAGACATTCTGCCACCTGTGTGGTTGTTTGTCTTGTGCGTTTATGTGTTGCCATGTCCTGGATCAGCATCCTAACCAATGTGTACCCTACACTAGGTCCGCACAATATATTGCAAATTATCACAATATCAGTGTGCGTAATAATCATATTTCAAAGGACTGTTTGGAGTGCAATAATTTCAGCTAATATATTCCAAGACTTATGAAATTGCATTTTCTTACAATATTAATCTAGTTGGACAGTCTGACTGCAGCAAATCCTCACACTGGACACTAATAACACTGACCCAAAATGCTAAAGGTCACAGAGTGCAAGAAGCACAGACAATAGAGACAAGAAGGAAAATATTATACATATCGTAACTGATATCATCAATGCAATATTTACCAATATTATTTCCATTGAAAGATGGTCTAATGTCATTCAGCTGTATCCTAGCCCTTAACTGCCTTCTGTCCAACAACTTCTGGAGACACTTGGAGATAAGCATCAGCCTCCCTCAACAGAGTAAGGGTAACGCAAACAGAAAATAGATGTCTTTGTGCATTAATTGAGGTATATTCACCGGAGCCTCTCATAACTTGTCCTTTATGATCCTCTCCAGTTGTCAGACCCAATCCATTTTACTAACCACTGTATCAGGACTGGACGGTGGTGTGATTAAATTTGGTTCCAAGAGTAGTGTTTCCCCTGAGTCTTCCTCTTCCCGCCCAACACAGCCTGGAGATACACCAGCAAGATGCAACACATTTGTCCCTGCTGTGAACCCCGACAGCCTTTTGGCAAATGCTCTGGATGCCATTCGAAGCCCCCCCGCCCTTTTCCGCCTTGCTGATGCTGAGGCGATTTGTTTAGAGCCTGCCAGCTCAGTCAGAAAGCCCAGACTTTGGGACGGAAGGCTGTAGAGATGCAGTCCACAAAAAAGCCATGGAAGCGGTCGGTAACCACCTGGAGGCGCAGGAGGGAGTGACTCAAACTGCACTAGCATGAACCGCTCGCCTGCGCGGCCCTGTAAATAGTCTGCAAGAATACAGCTCAGCGAGGCGCCAAAAACATCTACATGGTGGGACGAGGCAGAGTCCCCCTCCGCTCCTCTGATGTTCTCTTCATTGTTCTCGCAGCTGCGGGCTCCCCATTCCTCAGCTCTGGTCCACGTGGTCTGGGTTAGGACTAGAACCACCTTACCACCCTGTCGCTTCAGACGGTCAAGTCGCGAGTGGAGCCACGGCACGGGGCCGAGTACGCTGAGTTCACCCTGGCTCCAGAGGTCAAGAGACACGGTGAAGCCCAGGGCCTGAAGAGATGAACCCAAGTGACACAGGAGCTCTGGCAGACGCTTGTCATCATCAGGCGGATATAGCAGCATCACATGACTGCCCCCCACAACTCCTGAGAGAAAGAAAACATTCATGCTGGCTGTTTTCAATCACAAGACAAAATAAATGTTTGTTGAATATAATGCATGTTGTAATAAATTAACACTAACTGAATCAAATGTACTTTTTAAGCCACAGAATAAAAAAAAACAACAACAAAAAAACAGGATATTTTCAAAAGATTTTTACATATTTTCCATTTGATTAATGTCTAGACTTTTAATTGGCCATTTTAATTTAATTTACATTTGGATTCACTTTATTCTTAATCACTCCTCTGTTGTTGTATGCCTATATGTTTGCTGCTCGAAGTAATAATTCACAGTTGTTTCTTTTATGGCATAACCCATAAACAGGACTTTATTTGTGGTTTGGACAACTAATAGTTGCACTGTAGGCAGATTATCCTACCTGAGCTGTGGTTCACTGGAGCTCCTTCATATTTACAGTAGTTACATAGTTATAATAAAACAAATTGAAATTTGTGTTTGATGCAGAAGATTTTAAGCATTAAGACTAGGACTAAGGAATTGCAACATCAGCTAAAGCTGTTTTTGTCAGCGTAAACAAAAAACAAGAATTAGACAAACCTTTGACGTCTTCATCCTTCAACCATCTCCAAACATATCCTGGAGACAAAGCAGAAATAAAATTGAGATGTTTTCATACTAACCGCAAGAGACATTCAGTTTTGTATGCTAAAGAAGCCAACCTTTCAGAACGCCTCGTATCAAATAGACTCCAAGTAGAGACAGACATATCAGTATGAATCCGACGAGAATCGAAAGAATCCATCTCTCTCGATGTGCTAAAATAAAACAAAATCAAAAAAATCCAAAAGCCATTTTAAGACTTCAACTACATCATAAGATTGTAAATGTACAGTGAAAGTCAAATGTTTTGACACTGCTACAAATCTTATTTTTCATTAACTTTACTTCTTCATCTTATGGTGACAATCAGTCTTTTGTCAGCCACGGTTACCTTTAATGAAACATGCTGTCATTGTCAAATTATGTCAAAAGTGCTTCTTAGGCAGCGGTATTAATAATAGGGACTTTCCTTTGAATAAAAAGAGTACAATTCAGTACAAAAAGTGATAACTATAAGCTTAGAAGAACAACTTTTCTATTAATGGCCAGGAAACTTATGAATCTACTCTTATTTTCTCACCCAATAGTTTTGCATAAAAGTGGTGTATTTCCAATTAAAGGCCTTTGAAAAGCATTACATGTTTATTATTGAGTTCAGTGTGGCCTACTTTATAAAAACAAAGAAAGCAACAGTGAGGCAGTAAAGTTTGTGAGAAACCTTTTAGGCATGAAGTGTACAATAAAATGCATTAAACACATGATCCACATAAGAATAAACTTTGGACATTGTCTTTAAGATTATAGAGTAGTTTGAATTCTTACTTTCAAATGGACACTTGGGTTCTGAGAATGAGACCATCCCTTCAGATTTAACCTGTAGTATAATGGTTTAAAGTGATTGTAGATTCAATGGTTCGATACAAAATGTTGTTAAAAACAATGAGGATTTATTGAAGAAAAAAGTACAAATGGTACCTGCACACAAAGCTGAGGGTGTGGCTGTAGGAAGAACTCTCCTGCTTGCTGAAAAGACAAAGAGGAATCAATTAAAATGCTAATTAATACGTATAATAAAAAGATCTATAAATGATCTCAAAGCACAAAGATGCCTGAAATACTGGCAGGAACATCTGCGGCGTGGTTACATCGCCGCAGATGACTTGTGCTGCACAAAGACATCTCAGACAATAATGCTGCCTGACTTGTAAAATTATTTCATGCCAGGAATCAAGAAAACAATGCCTTATCTTTTGTACAAATCATTTAATCTTTACAGGTCTCCTGGTCGACATCTACAACATTAAAAGTTGGACCGATTCCAAACATTTGTCAGCCTCAGTCATTTTGACTTCGGCACAAAATTTCGACATCTACTTTATGAATGGAGGGCATAGCATAATGAGGAATGTTTTTTTACCCAGTGTACTCTGTGCTCCACAGCCCAACCAGTAGTGTTGAGTTGCTGTTTGGAGCTTGTCACTTCTTCACACTGGCCCCCTGCCAGGTCTTTCTTGCACAATTGCACCTCTGCCATCACTTTACAGGGAGAGGTTACCTTCCAGCTCAGCCCCTTGTCCCCACTCCTTAACGGAGACTCCATCATAGTCACAGATAAGTTGTGCTGCATTCTTGGGTCTATGAAAAAAATAAAAAAGCAGAATCTGACACGTCATATTCCATGAACCTTTTCATCACGAAGCAAATCAGATTGGACAGCAACATCAGGAAACAACGCTTACCTGTTTTATTTGTGAATGGACAGTACTTCCCTTTCAGGTTTTTACTGTCAAACCATGCCTACAAAATAGTTACTTTTTAATCATTCCTTTCATCTTATGTAAATGAATATTTTTCCGAGTTAAAATTCCAGTTACCAGGAAGCATAGGCATGGTGCAATGAGATGTGATGGAACAACTGTTTCATTCTTGCCAGTGGGCTGCACAGACAAGGAAATTACACAGGTGAAACTATTGTTGAGCATTTTGAAATGTGTGCACGAACACTTTGGATAGCTTAGGGATGACTTACCCACGTAAGAGGCTGTCCAGATATGTCATCCCATTCCATTTCCCAATAGATCTTCTCTTGTGTGGAAGGAATATTTTGCAGTTGCAGCCGGGCCGAGTTTTCTGTGTCATTTATATAGAGCCTAGGAACTGGGAGAGGAACATGTCAGTCATCATAAATAACTAATCATGGTGATTTTTTAAATACATTGTGTGGCAGCATGTGCTAGGACAAACAAACAAACGGTTCCAGATAATGTGTTATTTTACAAAAATTCACAAAGTTCAGTAAAAGATGCATACATTTGTCATCTTCATTATAACAAATGAAGATAACAAGACAAGATGCAAAAAGTTTTTAAATTATGATTTCTTTCATTAATTAAGGGAAAAAAGTATCCAAACCACCCTGAACCTAAAAGCTGGATGCAACAAAGTGGCATCAACCATTTGGCAATCAGTTTTTAAATTTCTGTAGGGGAATTTGACCTACTTTTCTTTGCAGAAGTGGTTTAATTCAGCCACATTAAAAGACTTTAAGCAGCTCAACCAGATTTAAGTCTGGACTTTCACAAAGCTTATCCAAAATTATCCTTCTGTTTATCTTTTAAATTCATTCAGAGGTGGACTTCCTGACATGCTGCTTAACCCAAACGCTCATGAGCTTAATCTAAAAACTGATGATCCCATACATTTCTATCAATTTCAGCAGGTCGTTGAGGTCATGAAGCAGAAAAGCATCCTAACACCATCACACTACTACCTTCATGTTTCTCTGGCGGATATACTCCAGTTTTAATGAGACGTACATCTTAAAAAAGGCTTTGCTTTTGTCCACAGAATACAATACTGAATATAACATTTCTCTAGATTTTTGTGGACAACTAACTGTATTTGTGAAATTTTAATCTCTTACTGTTGTGCTCTTGAGAAGATTTCCAGAGATGCGAGGGACAGACTGAAAGAAAGAGGAAGGAAAAGGAACTCAGTGATCCTGCTATTTTGTGTTTTGATAAAATTACAGCACTTTAACTCACCTTCTTTAGATGCAGGAAATGTGATATTTTTGACGATTTGGGCTTCCTTTGAATCTACTGTGACCACAAGAGGAGTCTCAAAATCTACTTTCTCTGTCAGCAGCAGAGTTAGCTGAAAATAAGCAAACAATGTAAACTGTATATCTGCTTTGCATTTTTAAAATAACCCATAACATTCAGACACTTTAAATAACACTGTTTTGCGGACGTGATAGGCTGCTGTCAGTCACATTTGAACAGTTCAAAACATTTATAGTGTATTCTTGGTAACAGAACTTTGTCTCATGTTGCACTATACAGATAGATGGCTTGTCTGCTCCAATGAAGTTTTACTCACTTTGCTAAGAGGTTGTAATTGAGATAGCAAAGAAGTTGGAGCTTGTTTTCCAACTTAAATAGATAGTAATATTTTGACCACTTGAACGTAATTCAAAGACAAAGAGCATCCAGAAATGATGGCCGTGCCTTGATGCAGATCAACCCAAACATCAGAATTAGGAACAAACAATATTAAAATTAAAAATTCAATTTAAACTATTTTAAATGGAGCATGCAGATGATCCCAGATGCCAGACTGAGGATCTCAAATGCAACTGATCGGGATTTTCATGCACAGCCACATCTGAGTCCAAAAAAGTAGTAATCTGGAGATATGGCAAGGAAGCTATAAATAGTTTTGTGACTACTTTTACAACTATCACAATACATACCACAAATTCTAGTAATAAAATTTGAAGTCCATGTTGCCCATCCCTAACAGTCTCACCAAATTCATATTGTTCCTAACTTGATGGCTACTTTTAACTTGGTAATGCGCTATGCCACAAAACTCAAATCATCTCCAACTGATTTCTTGCTGAATCTGTACCACAAACAAATGAGGCTGTTCTGAAAATAAAGACGGGTTCAACTAAGTACAAGCAAAGGTAAATATAGTAAGCTTAGATTGAAAATATACACATTCAGCTGAAACAAGTCACTCATATGAATGTTCATTCTAAATAAAAATCACAATAACTATATTTCTATAAAAATGACCATTTTAAACATTAAAAGTATTTCAAGTAGTACTTAATTACTTTGCAACATCCCAATAACGATGATAGACTATAACTATATAAGAAGAATGCAGAAGTTCACTCAAGGGCTTCCAGCAATGATTAGCAACAGGAAGAAGAGGAAAGTTGTGAATCCAATCAGGAAGAGAATCTGTGTAGCGATTAGCTAGATAAAGATAAAGCTTTGAAGGTTGATTTGAATATTTCTGTTGTCTAAGAAAGTTTGGCTCAATAAGAGCTGAACAAGAACACATAGATTGAGAGAGTAGATAAGTAACATAATATATTTTTTTCTACTTCAAAGAAAGAATAAAAATAGCTTCACTTGACTTCCTTGTTCAGGTCTCCTTAGCTTAACCAATAAAATTTGATAACATTTGTTTTTTTAAAGATTTACTTAAAATAGTCAAGTGGTGCTTTTAACCCTACTATATTCTACTTATCTATCTTTCCCTCGTTCTATACAATTTTATCTTACTTTTTATAATTCAGCAGCATAAACAAAAATAAATGCAGCAGAAATGATAAAAGTCAAATTAACAAAATAAATGAATATATCCTTACTGTAAACCTGAGCATTTTCTGCTCAGACTGTCTGTGCCACGTTTATTGAATATTGCACTTGAGGTAATATTGTATGTATGAAACTTTACAATTTACTTTTAAAAACCACAACAAAGTGATGTTGGTAATAGTTTCTGGGCATTAAACTGCATCAGTTTCCAAAGAATTTAATGAACTCAACAAAGCAAAAACATCTTGCCCAGAAGATGTTCAAACATGTTTCTACTTCCGCGTCAGGGTGTTGCTTTAAAAACTCATGTCTACATGTTTCATTATGTTCGTCCTTTTTTTTTTTTTCAAATACACATTGACGCCACGTGGGAGGATGATATCAGTTTACAGGAAGAAGTCAAAGGGAATAATTTCTCGAAAAATAGAATTAGTAGGAACAGAGAGACTTCGCCGCCTGTCACACAAGCAGAATAAATAGCTTTGATCTGTGCTCAAAAAGCCAAACATACCCAGAGATTCAGCTGCTTGCTGGCTCTGATCAGTTGGATAATCTTAGTCTCTCGCTGTGGTGGAGAAATTTATGGCCCTTTTTTTACTCAAAGAGTTATTTCAGCAGTTGTATGCAGATCTATCTTAAGGTCCTATCAGAGCATTCTAGTCAGGGCGAGGCCTGGACTTGACTGAACCCTTCTAAAACCTTTACATTTTTAGCCACTCTGCAATCGACCTGCCTCCAAGTTCAGAAGAAGCTTTTGATTCACCTCAGGAATTTACTCTTAATCTGGTAGAATGTTCACTTCTGAAAAGATTGGGTGTGGTCCTCAATATTTTCAGTTTATTAGAGCCATCTTCCTGAATATAAATGAACAGAGAACCTTCCAACTGTTGTCAGATTTATGGACTGTGACAATTACTTCTCTATGATCATTAGAGAAGTAATTGTCTAATGACAACTAGTCCTAGGAAGTTTGCTTACATGGATCTGCTTCAGGTTCCTGCTGATCAGCTGATTGATTGTATTTTTTAGTTCTACAGTATCTACCATCAGAACCCCTGTGGAAATAGCACAGGTGGGCTTAATTTCCAATACATTTCCTCTGTGTTCAGACTTTTTGTTGAATTTCGTGTTAAAGGGTTACATGTGATCTAGTGTTGTTCACCAGAGGTGGTGCGTTTCAAACTGCAATACCTGAAGAGGATTAGATGATTAATTTTAATAAAGCTCGCTATGTAAAATCTATGTAAAATCATAGAGTTTATTGATGGTGTCCTTTTACCAGAACTGTACTTGAGGCTATTTTTTGTACAAGGCTTACCTTGTATTTGGATGACGCGCTCATGTAGGTTGGTTTAAAACAGATTGCCCTGCAGAATTCGATGGAACCCGGCAAGGAGAGACAGACTTTCACAATAGCTACAAGACAAAGAAAACAAATCTTATATAAATTACAGTATATAGAGACCCAGTTGTTATAAAGAGCCAACTACAGTGTCATTCACAATATTGGCAATCCTAGTACAATCACACAGAAGACTTAAAATTTGGTTATCTTTTGTAAGTCAGAAAAATTCAACCTTTTTAAATAAGCTCATATGGAGATTTATTGGTTAATGTGTTAATACAATCAATAGAAATAAACTGAGGGCAAATCACCTACTTTATGTTACTTTTATAAAAATACATATTGCTTTTACATATTTGTTGATTGTGTCACTATGTCATGACAGTATGGTATGAAAAAGTTAATCTGTGAAAAAAGAAATCTAACTACTTCGCCTTCTCCCGGTGCTAACTAGAAACAACCAATTAGAGCCAGGAGGCAGGTCTTAGCCCACTGGCTCCTGGTGGTGAGATAAACTTGGATCTTAGCCCAGTCATGTAACTAAAGGTAACTATGTTATGATGGTCAGCACAGACAGATTTGTACTGACCATCAAGTGCAAAGATTTCCCTTTAAAGAAAGAGATCAACTCAACCTGCTCACACTTCGATTCAAAGTAAGCAGCTTAAAACACAAGAAACTGTCACATACATGACTGGACAAAGATCAGAGTTCATCTTACCACCATGAAGATGGAGTTTAAAATTATCTCACTATAGAGAACTGCTGGAAGGAGTGGCACCTTAAGTTATCATTGATACCATGATTTGAAGAAATCATTGATACCATCACAAGCCTAAACTTGTAGAGTTTGCCAAATGCTACTGGGACTTGTATAATATATTATAAAATAATATATTATGAAATTCATGTAATTGAGTGTAATTATATCAATATGATTGGATTTATTTGGCTAAATAAGTCAGAACTGTTTGTGTTACACAATAGCTTGAGTTGAGTTACAAACATAATGAACTCAACTGAGTGTTCAGGTCAGCTGAGACCAACATCATCCACATTTGATGAACAGACCTTCCAAATTAGTTTGGCAGGAAACACAGAATGAATATGTGGAAAGCACCTCACAGCCTCTGTTATACATAGTTACATCAAACTGTGGGACCGCTTCTTTTCCGATGGCCCTGGAAGTTTTGACTTTTGACCTTATGGGAAGATCAGTTTTCAACTGTCACTAAACTGAAAATGGGTCATCATTTGGATATTTTGGTAGGATAATGAGCCAGAGCAAATAACCAAATCAAGATAGAAATTATATATATCTGAAACAAAACTCTACTTCAGTATATCGCCAGCTCATTCCCAAAACCTAAATCCTATATAAAAAAACATGTGAGGTGAATAAAGAGAAGAGAGAATATAGGAGAACCAGGACTCTCTTTGTTCACTCCAGTTCTGTGAAATCTTGTGGAAGACAACTAAGAACTCTCCGATTTCCAAACACAATCTCAATCAAATATTAAGAGCAATTAAATGAGGCACTGACAATTTATCTAAAATAATTACTTTTCAACATGTTCCCACCAGTAAATGTGATAAGGCAATCATTTTCTACAATTTTACAACTTTTTACACCCCTTTACTGGAAGCACCAATGATGTGTAACTACCTTCCTTAAGAGTTTATTTCATACCTTCTTCATCGCTGTCGCCACCTGACCCATCAGGACTCTGCTTTTCGAAATCCGCCCCTACTGCAACATGCAATTATGTCAGCAAAGAAAACAGCACTAGTAAATACTGCAGAAACAACAACAGAAGCCACAGTGCTGCAGCAAAACGCTACAACAGAAGCCATATATGGTTTATATATACAGATGCTAAAACAGGATTTAGGAAAACCCTGCTGGCATAACTTCTGTTTTAGCAGTTTCATTAGCATTATGGCCTTTGTTGTGGTTTTTTTGCATTTTGTTGACGCTTTTGGGCCACTGTAGATTTCCTTTAGAAAATAAATAGTTGAAGTTACCTTGAAGACTGATTTTAATTTGTAGACATGGTTCACAGACCGAGCGGCAGTGAGTGGCGTTGAGCTGAACGTGTGTAATAGTTAGAGAGCCATATGGATCAGGTGGGGCACTTCTGAAAGGCACTGAAGACAAAGAGCATCTGTTTAGACCAACTGCTGGCGTGCGAGCTTGTCATTATAAAACAGAAGCACATATACAACGGATGTCATGCAGCTACCTTTGGTTATGCGGCAGTCAAAGAGACCCTGGAGGGGAGAAAAAAACGATAGAAGAGAAATGTTAATGAAACACACCTACAAAGCACATCAACAATAAACTCTGGCTTAACAGGTATTCAGATGTTTATGAACATAACAGATTATTTGTGAACAACACAAGAGTCAAATTCAATTTCAACCTGCCTGTTTTAAAATTTTATAGACTTTGTAGAAAATCTGAGGTCATTATATTTGTTTACAATTTGGCACAGTTTTTATAAAAACTTCACAGCTTTCAGAAAACCTTCTAAACCTCATTCTACTTCTAACTCTGAAGAAGGGTTATGACAAACAACAGATTATTACAGAAAAAATGCACTAAATCAGGTTATCACAGCACTTTTCATAAAGCTTTCATCCGAAAAAACATGAAAAATTAAAAACAAGATTTGAATTTAGGTTTCATTTTTGACGTCTCCAGTCTCCGACTCCAGCATGAGTTTATGACTCAGCATGAGTCATAAACTCCACAGACTCTATTAGTTTTATCCCATTAAATTTCTTTATCAGTTTGTCTGTCAAAAGAGCTAAATATTAACCAATTTAATCTTCTATGTTTGTGTGTTTTTTTTAAATCACCTGTAAGTTTATATTTACCCATAAAAAGTGTTTTTTACATTAGAAAAAGCAAAAGTTCCCACAGGCTGGAAGACTTTGTTATTGGGGAAGAGAAAAATTAAGCCATTGCATAAAAACTGCATTTACTTTTTCTTTTTTTTTAACAAGGTTTTTTTTTCAGTTTTTCTCTTGTACTCAACAATGCATAAACTTATGGTAAAAAAAAAAAAGGAATTTATACAGAACTGAAATTGTGACACAAAAGGCTGTAAAAATACTTTATTCTGTATCATCTTGTTATTACTGCCTCTGCACCTGCAGCAAATAGTTTGAAGGTTTTAGCACATCTTTACCAAGTATGCCAGTAAAAATGGAGGGTTGTGTGTTTTTAGGAGCTCAGAAATTGTTCAAAGGTGACTTCCACTTTATCCTCATCTGTTATTTCCCTGCTTTCTTCTTACTGAATGTGTTTGTAACCCCCCAGAAATGTGTGACTATAGAAGAATGCTGCTGTAATAATAATTTAATTAATAGAACACCAGCATGAATAAAAAGGTAACCTAATCTAATCTATGTTTCCATAAATAACAGCAGATTATCACATGGAAACCGTGTCAAAACAAACACATCCCAGATTTTCCACAGTTTGGTTTGATTCCACATCAGTGTTTATTATATAAATTGCTTCCACTTGACTAATTTTAGTACAACCAGTTTCAGGTGTCAGCTCCAAGCACATATTTTTAAAATCTGTAGAAAACAAAATATATTGTGTTTGTGCAAAGCAACCACTAAGACTCCAACCTGTTGCTTGTGTACTTTTTAAATTACATTTTCTTCCTGTCACTCAAATTAATATTTATACGCTTGGATTCAGCACACCAAACAGCTCTCTTCACACCGGAGGGGATAAACAGGCATCAGCCAACTACTGAGACCAAAACACTTCAGGCATTACCTCTGTTTCAGTAGTGGATTGCCACAAGGAGTGCAACAGTTACAGTACAGTCTGTGACACCAAACTCTTAAGTAGTTCTCTGAAGGCTGAAGTTATTTCTGTTGGTTGGGCAATTTCTTTCCATACTTTTTTCTTCCACTCAACTTTCCACAATACAGCACTACAAACAGACTTTTTTTAGGAACTCTTAATGGAAAAATGAAAAGCCAGTCTGTGCCTCCAATGACTTAAGTCATTTTAAAGCAAAAACTTAATATGTCTGCGTTAAAATTAATTTAAAATGAGTTCTAATCTAATCTTCACAGAAATTGAATTTTGGGCTTCGTAAGCAGTAAGTTAAGGATCAAAATCATCCATGAAATGTATCACCCTCTGTGTAATGAACCTGTATAATATATGAGCTCGTCTTACTGATTTGAAATAATAAACTTAGGTGATGCTCTAATTTCTCAAAGTGAATTTAGGTACAGTCATGAAAAGAAAAGTTTCTAAAGATTTAGGATGAAACTCTGAAAATGGTAATTTTACTTTAGAAGGCTGTTTCATACTACTGAGAGGTTTATTGGTTTTGTGTGAAAGTAACTTGGTCAGAACTGGGACCGTGGAGTAAGGTTTCCTGCTCAGGACAGTTAAATAAGTAATAGACATTAAACTTTGATCCCTGCCTGGATGCGCGTCTTTTCTGAATTCCGACGCACAAAGCGGTAAAGTTCATACATGGCATTATAAGACAACTTTAACAAACGATGTTATCACCTATTAAACATTTACGAAGTAGAAATAGACCAATTGTGTAATTTTAAAGTTTAAGTTGATAATGTCGGTTAAGTCGGTTACCTCGCCGCAGTGTAGTTCAGGTGTGTCCTTTTCCTGCGCGCCTGCTGACAGGAGCAGCCACCCAGTGAGCACAGCCACAACATGCGCTCCCATACGGAGAAAGGGAGTCATATTTTCCGCTCGCAGCCGACAGGGACGTTTCAATCCTCTATTCCCAGCTTCACCTTGACCGTTTCGTCCATAGAGCACAGCCACCCCTCAGCGGAACTATATTTCCAAGAAGAAGAAGAAAACAAGCTGCTAGGCTTACTGTTGGATCCGCACACGTGAGCCGCCTGTACCAGGTTCCACTGCGCAAACTGAATGACAGCCCCGGGACGTGGGCATGTTGAGCTACCTGCCCAGGTGAAACAGTGGAAAAGTTGTTGACTTCTCACAAGGCGCAACGGTTTTCTGACGAGGAATAGGCGGATCCTGTAGTCCAGGTTGTGACGTAAATCAGAACAATTACCACACAGGTGAAAGATTTATGTTCCAGGTCATGTGAGGATTTGGGGTAAACAAGAGCTTCCTGGTAGTAAACGTTTAAAGTTGTCAGAAGATCTCAGATTTAAATAATATGGAAATGAAAGGAATAACAGATGAAATAACAATGTATATAGAGTGAATTCAATGTCTTCATTAATTGATGACAACATGCCTCTGTGAGATGCAGATGTAAAACCTCTGCTAGGCAGGCTTAAGTTCATGAATATGTTTATTAAGCAAGCCAAATTTACAGGTTGGATTGCAGGGAACAAAGGCAAAAAGAGTTACCCCACCAAACTACAGTCATTCTGGCTTTTTATAGGGGTCTAGGCAGCACACCCAGCTTCCCTTATTTAACATGATTATGTTTAACCATCGCTTGTGCACATTGAACCTCCAAACTTTATCTGCTCACATTTTAATATATGGCAGCCTGTAGCTTTGAAATGTGAGTGTATCTATCGTAAAGGAAGGATGGATGGATGGCCATTGGACTTTTGATGTCTTTGCATTGAACTTTATTTTGGAACATTAGAGTAAAAGGGTGACTGAATACAAATATGTGCCAAATTATTCAGATCTTTACTCATAAAATGAAATCTGAATCTTGTATCATTATTCTTTCACTTCACAATTGTGTGCTATTTTGTTTTAACAAAATTACTAAATACACTGAGGACGGTGGCTGGAACAAAGCAAAATTAGAAGGCACCACTTTTCCAAATAAAATACATTTCTGTGAAAATTAATAATTAATTAAAAAGTTAATAAAAGACACAGAACCTTATTCCAGCATCAATCATACACTTCTTTTATTTATAGGTTCTATTGTGAAATTTACAGCAATCCTCAGTTTTTCTTTCTTTTTGATGATATGAATAAAGGAGTCACTGGAAAATGTACCTGGCTATCTGTTGCGAAATAATTGAAGGTTTGAAGAGTCAAGCATGTTTAAAACTATTATATCAAAATAATAAGCACAAGGATATTAAAGCTCACATCCAGAGCTGAGATCAAAAGAAAAAAGGGAGAGGAGCAAATGTAATTTAGCCATCTTTTTCACTGCTGTTCAGCCCACAAAAGTAGTTGAACAGCAAACATCTCAAAAGACTTTAGAGTCTCTGCTAAATATTTGACAGCTTAGTTGTGGTCATAAATGTTTCTGCAAGAACCACATGTTTGATTGTTTCAGTTGGGTGCTAACATATAATGACTCGCCTCCACCTAAGTGCACAGATCAGTTAGGTCCACTGATTGTTTCCTTACTTATACAACAGGCAGACATGCCATAAATTTGAATACAAAATTATGCTGGGACCCTAAATAATAAAGTTTGTTGAGTTTTCAAATAGTAGGCTTGGCTCAACTCCACATTAAACACTTTTGTACTCGTGAGAGTAAACTGACCTGCCAGGGAAGCGCAGCCAACTTTCATAACATACTGAAAGATGCACCAGCATCAAGGTATGGGTGTGGAATATGCTTTTGTTTATATTTGACTGTGGCCTTTGATTGTGGTGATGCAGTTATATCATGTCTTAGTGCAATCAGCAAGGAAGGTAAAACACTTGACAATTAAATCTGCATGCGATGTTTGCAAAAGTATTCACACTACCCAAACTTTTTGCATTTTATTCTGTTGCAACCACAAACCACAGAGTGTTTTACTAGGATTATATTTGATCTCCATTAAGCAGCACATATTGAGCATTTGTAAGGATCGCCTTAATTCTGATATTTTTAAGTAAATTCCAATGTAAGCAAAAAAAATTACACTTTGCCTTTGTGTAATATGGAAGATCTCAAAGGCTTAATAGGGAATGTAAGTGAACAAACAAATGAAGAATCCAGCTGGAAGGTCAGAGATTATGTTGTGGAGAAGTTAAAAGCAGGAAAAGTTTTAAAACCATATCCCAAGATTTGGATCTGTTACAAAGATCTAGTTGAACTATTTTTTCTTTTTTTTTAAATGGAAAGAAAGAGAAGAATATAACAAAACATACTAAAATATAGAGTAAAAATAAACTAAAAAGCTGGATAGGAAAGCTTTTTTATTTAGGAAAGAGGCCAAAAACCTTACTCTTATTGGAACTCTGGAGGGGCTGCAGAGATCCACTGCTCAGGAGGAAGAATCTGTAAACAATGAAATTATAAGTAATGGACTAGATAAATCTGTCCTATAAAAGAGTGATAGGAAGAAAGGTATTGCTAGCTAAGCGACTTTCAGCTGGAATGCCCATTACTCTGTTCTTTTAATTTAAAATTCAAATAAAATAGAGTTTGCGATCATGAAAGAATATGAAAATATTCAAGGTGTGTGAATTTTTGCAAGGTTCTCTAGAGTAAAAATGCCATCCCCCATTAATGTCATATAACACAGGGTACATGTGATGAGCGTTTCACTAAGTACACTTTTTTTTTTAATCAAAAGCCTTTAATTATTCTACATTGTTCTATAAAGCCAGCAGTGCAAGGCTGATGCTAAACATGGTTTGCTGAAGCAGTGAAAACAAACTTAAGAGAGTTGCACAAACATTTCATAAAGTGGCAATCATATCCGTCTGCAGATAACCTGTAGTGGCTACAGTTTAAGCTACAGTTTAAGTTGCTTTGCATAAAATTAACTGTTGACCTTTGATGGGTCTCTTTTGTACAAGGGGGGTAGACATGGGAAAGTACCTCAGTCTTGCTTTTCTTGCTCTAATACTCTGAGATTTTTGAGGTAGGAGCTTACATTTAAGAAAGTAACTAATACTGGATTACATTTATCTTCATCAAATGATTCCTGGTGACAAATTATACAAATAAAGTGTCGTAAATTTGATGCATTACCTGGATTTTGAATGCAGGAGGTAATATGTCTGCAGTATAATCAGAATAGCCAAAAACAAACATGGTTGACCTTGCAGGGTCATAACATGAAAACAAAAAAACTTGCAAATAAGTCAGTCATCTTCATCTTTCAACTCTGATGCATTCTAACAAAGGAAATCCTGAGACTTTAGTGGCTATGTGCATGTGTTTAGACAATCCTATGCAAATATATCCACCAAAGCGAACAGCGCCCATACAGTTTGTCACCTGTGCTGTCACAGCATGCGATAACACAGAGTGAGCACACGAACAAATAGAAGTAATAATTTGCAAGTCCATTTTCATAGTGGTTAGCATACTTTCAGAGATAAGGCAGGTGTTCGCTCTGCCTCTGTCACGAGAGGCTAGCATAAAGCTGCCTCTGTTTTGAGTGGTGAAATCCAGGGGACAAGAGTGCTTGCCTCTCCTTGATATGCAAAACAAGTGAGGGCAAGCAACGAACTGTTCGAGAGAGCGGCTCCCAAAGGCTCAACAGTGACATGTTACCTCACGGAGTCTGAAAGATCACGTTTCCCGCAGGGCAAATTTCTGGTATGTGAAACTTGAGATCAAAGCTTCCCAGTTCCCCGTAACTACCTGTGCAGAAGCTCCTTCTCCTGTTTGCTGCTGGGCGAGCCAATGAGAGGCAGCTTCCACCTGCTCTTTGTCTGATCTAATGATGTTTTTGTTGCTGATGAGACACACTGTGCTTGTGTTTGAGGCAGAACTGTTTGTAGCCTCTGGGTCAGCTGGCGAGCCAGCCACACAGACAGAACTTTAGACAGGAGTCTGGGCCAGCAGTGCCATCTGAACTCGCCGCTTTTTGTCCCTTCTCTCACCTCTGCCAGCTCCTGTATGAGTCCGCTGAATTCTTGGGGTAAACAGAAGCGACGGACTCCTTTGAAGGCATGTGGGATGTCCCGGCTGTGGCAGAGGCCCTGGAAGTAAACAATAGCAACATCTTTGCTTTTGCCCTCCATCAGAGCTGCTTGTAGAGAAGCCAGAGCAGCCACAAACACGGGCTTTATAACCGTAGATGGCTCCTTTTGTGAATCTTCATCTTCAACACAATCAACTTTTTTGCTTCCTATACATTTCTCATTGGTATTTTTTTCCACCCTAGACCCAGTCACCTTTAAATAATCATGCACTGGTACCCTGATTTTGTCAGTTCTCCAACTATTATTCATTTCCATCCTATTGACTCTCCAGCTCTGATAAGTCCTTTTAGCTTCAGGACTCCACATGATCAGCATTTTTCCCTGCGCCTTACGGACAGCTTCCCACTGCCCGTACAGCCAAGGAAGTGGACCCAAATCCGCCACACTAGCCCCATTCTGAGCCTGCGTTTGAGAGCTTTGGGCCCAAAGAGCAGTGTGCACTGGTGCCTTCAGTTCCTCATGCAGTATGGAGGCCAAGGCGCACACAGCAGAGACGTGGGCCGACTGATCCGACGAACACACCAGCAGCACTGGCCTCTGAATGGTCAGCCATCCTGGGTGTAAGGAAAACACAAAAAATGTGTTTGCATCATTAAGACGTGCCAACACAATCGTTGCGCAACATGAATGAAACAAAACCTCAGAACCGACCTGCCATTCCACTTTTGGTGGCATGGTGAATGAAACATCCAAATAGCATGCAGATGGCAACCAGTAGCAAAACTCCAACTGCGTACACACTCCACCTGTTGTGTGTGTCTAGAAAAAACAAACAACAGCAAGTCGAGGTTTGTTTTTAATTATGAGATACATGTGCATTTAAGCATAACCCAAATACACGCAAACAGTCCCGGGCGTGTAATTCCTTACAGTCTGGGCACAGGATTCTTCTCCCACTAAGAGCCGGATCTGATTGCCACACCTGTAGAAAAAACAAGTGAAAAACCGGGTAATGGAAATACAACACGCAAAACCAGAAATTCATCCAGGCAGTATTTTCTTTACCTGCACACATGACCGCTCAGTAATGTCCTGAATGGGTACGTTTATTCCGACTGATTGGTGATTGGTGGCCTGTAATGGGAGAGAAAGGTCATAACTTTTAATAGCAGGAAATATAATTAATGCATTCCAAATAAAAAAAAAAACTGAAATGCGGACATAACAACTATTAATGGTGCAGTTGTTGGCACGCCACATATATGCTTACAGAACGAACAACAGATGTGTAGATATCTACAATATGTAGATATTTTTCATTTGTAAAATGCACTTTAAATTAGTTCCAGTTGTTTAATCAGTCAGATAAACATGTAATTGCAATTTGATTATGAGATATGCCCATAATTATGTTATAAATAGCCTACATTTTTCTTTTCTTTCGCTTTCTTTTTCATATGATGTCCTAAATTAAAGATACATATTTGATGGACAGAAAAACTCCACGGAACTGATGAATTTTATTATTGTCCTGCTGAATATTGATGCATAGCGCTGGAGATACATTACTCTGCCAAATATTCCATTAAGCAGTTCTTTGCTATTTTGTACAAACATTTTCTTTTCAACCACTAAAGCTTAATTTAAGAAATTACAGCAACAACCGTCCTTCCCCTAAAAGGCAGCAATGCATTTAGGCATCAAGTGGTCTATGTAATCATCTGACAAAGAAAATATCCAGTAGCCTTGGCAGAGGAGATTGGGGTGACTGGTTCAAAATGATAGAAATGCAATTGTAGCTTAAATTACCACTTGATAAAACCAGGGGAAACTGAGCTATGGCAGCAGAAGACCTCGCTGGAAAGTCTGAAAGTCAAAAGGAGTTCAAATTTGTATTGAAAAGGTGTACTTAATAAAGTCGACAGTAAGTGAGTGTATGTTGAAAACAGACTTTATGTTTTTTATTTGTTCTTCCAGCTACTCCCTCTAGGGGGAGCTCACGTGCTTCTAACGCACTCTATCCCAAACATCCTATATACTGAACAAGCATCTGGATGCTGATGCTTAAAACAAAACAAAACTTTTAAAATAAGCAAGCTGCTCACAATCTGTCTGCCTGCTAGAAAATAACGAAAAAGTAACTTGATAAAAACCATCTACACCCAAGTTCATTGGGACATGTAGAGACAAAACAGCCACCGTTTTTCAAACAGGAGGTTTTGTGCTTCTGACATCAAATCTTCTTTTGCTACATTCATGAACTGTCACCATGTTCTTCTTCTTTCTCTACGTCTGTTCAGAAATCCCTAAAAAAACAAATCCTTTCTCCAACATCTCTGATTTTCTTGCTCTGTGTGTGCCTATCAGCCTTGCATGTCACCATTCATTGTTTTTACTCCAGTCCAGTAAGGTGGCTGATCTCAGGTACTTTAATATACCCTGTTGCAAATGTAGGCTTCATGAGATCACTTTCCAGCAAACCAACGTATTTCATTCTCTTTTCATTCTTCTTTTTTCATTGTTGTTTGGGAATTTAAATTCAATGAAAATATGTTGCATTTACCTCTTGTAAGTCTGCCACAATAAATTGTTTACCAGATGAAAGCAAATTTCTTCATTTACACATATTTCCATAGTAAATGTCTAAACTAACCATTGTTTCTGAGTGGATTGGTCCCTGAGGCACACACCCTGCCTCAGTAAGACGACAGAGTTGAGCTGAAAACTTTGCAGACACAGTGGAGGTAATATGCACCAACATGCTCTGTCTGACTGGTGTGATATGCATTTCCCAAGAAGGTTTATCTGTAAGGGTCAAGAGGAGAGAGAGTAAAAACATTAAGATAAGCTCCGTTGCGCAACAACTCATGTATAAGCAGCTCTGACTCACCCTTCTTGAAGAGACAAAAGATGGACTGGCTATCTTGGACGAAAAACTGCAAAATGAATAAATAAACGAATAAATGTTATTATTACAAAAAAGTACAAGAGGCTAGTTTCCAGAGATGATCTCACCTGCACACACATCTGGGGGTGTTTATCCACTGTGGATGTTTTGATTTGCTGTAAAAAAAAAAAAAAAAAATTGCTTGTTACAGAAAATAAATTATTTATCATTTATATATTCTCAAATGGTGCAGATTACCACTGTGGCAGGTTCATTGTTCTTCTCCAGAGTGGAGTTGAAAATAGGTATGCAGACGTTATTATGCATCTTCCAGCAGAGGGCAGCAGAGACTTTCTCTCTGCATTCAGAGCACCGTGGCCTCCACCTCAAGTAGGACTTATACTCATCCACCTTAGACGTCTGCAGGATTTCTCTGTTGTCTGGTGAATTATTTAAAATAAACACACATTTTAGGTTTATCCAGTCAAAAATTTTACTTTCTGTTTCAGAAGCAGTTTATTTCAGAAAATACATTTTGGAGGTTTGTGTTGGAGCCTGTCAGACATTTCTAGTTGGTGATGTCTCTCCAGCAGCCTCCACCACCCGACTCACCCTGAGAGGAACACACTATCTATGCAGATATCACACAACCTTGATCTCACGCAAAATAAAATCCAAGAGTAAGCACACTTTTTTCTGAAGCATGACAGTCTGTTTTTAAACACCTATCACCAAAGCAGACTCCCACTTTTGATTCCACAAATCTCCAGCACACCCTTCAGCTTCAATGCTTCGTACAGGTGACTTATCTGTTACACCAGAGTGCTTCAGAAACAAACCGAGGAGCTCTCTTTTCTGCGGTCTTTTAAATCAAAGACGAGCTCATGCCAGAACAGTTTTGCTTAGTTTATACAGAGTTCAATGCGACTGCCTCAATGTGTAACACAGTTTGAGGCTTTTTTTTTCCAGTGCGCGCTGTGACTCCTAGAACCCTGTGGCTACATTTAAAGTACAACATCATGGCACAGTCTCTAGATAATTACCCACAGAATCGGTTCAGGACAAATGTTAGTGACTTGAGTTTAATATTTAATCGTACAATATGGCAACTGATTTTTAATTAGTAACAGTCTTGCACTGACGGTATAAATCGATGCCCCTGTCAGTGTAGAATGAGGTTTAAGATAAAGGTTTCCGAGATTTGTCAAAATGTACTGATTACATTTATTTAAATTACTTGTTTATGAAATGCATACAGTCTCTCTTCCAGTTACTTAGAGCAGCATCTTAGCCTTATTCACAGAATGTGTCCATAAATAAATCTAGGAGACTGGACAGAGCTCAGTGCTGGCCTTTATGAAGAAACTCAGGAAATTATTTTCTTTTTAATCAAGCTTCAGAGAAACAGCCCTACTGATGCAACTATTCTTTAATCTCTGAAGATTAAAGAAAGAGTGTGGGTGCTGTCACCTACACACATTCATTATCTTGCATACATTTGACAGTTTTGATCAGAAACTTTAATAAGATGTAGCACACTATGAATAACATGGGTGAAGCAGAGCGTTATCTCTCGTGAAGATTTCTAATACGTCAGTAAAAGTCTGATTCTTGGACTTTTTTTTTCCATTGCTTATTACCGCCTTTGCGACTGACTGTTCAGTTGTTGCAAGTTTATAAGGACAACAAGAAAGCCTGCCTTGCTTTGTCATGATCCAGTCTAAAATCTTTAAAACAGTTTTAGAATGATGTATGTTGAATGTTTTGCAAATGTCTAGCAAATTTTGCAGCATCAACTTTTGTAGTGATTATATTTGAAATTTCTATTCATAAATTTTAATAGTTTTATTGTACTTTATTTTAAACTGCAAACAACTATTTTCACAGTTTTGTTTTTACGTTTGCACAACATGATCAGCTAGCATCTCTGCAGCTTACGCATATCATGAGCATATGGGGGAAGTTGTGCAAGAGTTTAAGTAAAATTTAAAAAAAACTAATGAGAAATTTGCTTTTACTGATGAGTATAAAATAGGGTCAAAGGTGTTTAAAATAACCGACTCTTTCCGTTTATGGCTACATCTAAAGAAAAATATGCAGCAGTTCTTGTGCTGTATCAAACTGGCTTCAAATGAAGAACATTGTAACTTGAACTATTTTAGCTAAAAAAATTATTTTCTGTCTCAAGAACCTCAGTGCAAGAGATTCAACTGCAGAACAAAAGCTTTAGGCCAGGGGTGACCACGTGTCTGATGCAGACTGAGGATTTTTATTTATAATTAAGGCCAAAGTATCACTAAAAATGTAAATCTTCTTACAACATAAAATGTTAGCTGCAACACAAAGCATTCAGCTACCAACTGCACCAGTGTGCAGCCCAATTTCTGAGTTACATCATGTTTTATTCGTATATATTTTGGTCCCGTTCTGTGAGAATCCACAGCATATTTTGGTGCGACCTAATCTACTAGTTTGACCCGATTTCCAAATTCCTCTTGGTTCTACTTGTAGGTTTTCATTTATATATAAATCTAGTTTGTTAGTTTTCTCGTTTTCATTGTTTTTTCACTATTTTTTGGTAGTGTTGCTACCTTAGTGAGTTTGTTGAATAAAGTATTTTAACTAGAAGATTGAGTCATTTTTGTTAATTAACTCTTAATTGTCACAGAGACGATGTCTGTCATTATTTCGGGTTTTATAAACCATTAGACTGAGTGGAAAGAAGCTTTTATCCTGTAAATGATGGTGTGATGGTGTTTGAAAAATGTCAGACAGTTCACTTATCCCTCCACTTCTTGTTATTGTAATACCCAACCCTTATACGACAAGTTTTTATAAGCAATGACTGAGGCTAAACTATTTGGCTATTATTTCCTAGTTTGCAAAAGATATCTACCCATACTTCTAGAGAAACAACAAAAATAGGCCAGAGCTAACTTTTTCTAAGCTGAGTTCACAGCAGCTTCCTGTGTTTCCTGTGACACATCCCCCTTCAAATAACAACCTCCATCTCAGCAGAATCATTGCTGGAAACTGTGCTCACTTTCAAAATGCTCACAGAAATAAAGTCTTTCAGAAATAACAGAAATACTGTTTTTAAGCAATCTCAAACATGATTAATCACGTGTATATTTTGAATTTCCCAAACTGACTCTGCTCGATTTGAGTTAAAAGAGCCTTAGATGTTTCCCCTCAGTGAAATTAAGATGATTCATCAGCCACACTCACCAATAAGGCTTTCATTTCGAAATGGGCACTTTCTATGTCTTGAGGCATCTCTGTAGGTGTAGTACACCTGCCAGTAAATACAACGAATATAGAAACCCAAAAACCACAAAAACATCAGCAAAATATCACCAAAAAAAAAAAAAATCACCTTTTTAAAAATCTGAATGTTACTCACCTCTACACACACACAGGGCAGCAGATGGGGGACGGTGAGAACAGCTGAGTGGCTCTGAAGCGAAAAGAACACACAAGCAGAAAGAGGACGTCAATAAGTAACATAAATTAAATTTTTATTGTGATGAATGGGCTTCGAATGCTCACTGTGGTTAGTCCATGCCCATCAATGCAGTTTCCGACATTTGTTTCATAACACCATCTGATTTTCACTGGATCTCCAGAATCTACATGGACTGAAATGGTTTTGGACGACTCATTCACAGACAGCCTGAAGTCTGGCTGAGGACCTAAGTCCGACAAGAAAAACAAAACAGCAGCAGGATGTGAGCCAAAATGGTGGGAAAATGGCTGAAAATGAAAGAAAACCTAAATAGATCTTATGCAAAGGTATGTATTAATGCTCTTTCTTTACATGTGTTTGTTATGAAGCCAGTTATACTATGTAGCACCAATCAACTTCCGAAAACTGACGTTTTCTGCACATATGCATATACACAAATGCACACCTTTCATTCTTTTAACCAAGACTGCTGAGAAAGGCCCTCATCCCTTATACGGCAGGTTTTTATAAACCATTAGACTGAGTGGAAAGAAGCTTTTATCCTGTAGATGATGGTTAGATTGGTAATGCAATTTTTTATTACTCTAATCCTAAAACTGTTAATGTAGATGTACTTCAATACATATCAAAGCATGTCTTAAAGTTGACAATATTACTCTTCTATTTTATATCTGTAGTCTTATTTAATTTGAAGTAGCACACTTTTCAAAGCTACTTATGATGGAGACCAAGAAAAGCGTAAGAGAGTGTGGAAATGGTGATATCTGAGAGTGAGGAACCAGATAAAAGAAGGGAGACAAAAGCATGATAAAAGATTATATGAGAAGTTCAAAATACCTCACCTGGAACAACATGATGAACACTGCAGTTTATCGATTTTGAAGTGTACGACACAAAAACCTTCTTTCTAGAGTCAGCTTTGAAGTTAAACTCCAGCTTCCACTGAAAAAACAATCCCCAAAAAGATAAGTACCAAAAATTTTTTTTATATTTGCATAATCCTGTTTGTATTACATTTTAGTCCAGAAAAATCTTTCAGTAGTTACCAGGTGAGAGCCCGTCAAATTCTTGCAACACCGGATTAGTTTAGTTCGATTCTAGGGTGCAATGAAAGATAACATGATTGTGAACACTATATAAAACATAACAAACTGTGATATTATGACGATGTAAACAATATTCAGAGGCAATGAGAACCTTTATTTTGCATTTCATGGAAGGCTTGAAAACATCATTATCGTTTCCTTCCATTTCAATCTGATGAAAGTCTGGAAGACAGCAGTTTGAGAAACCTTTCAGTAACTTTGTCAAATAAACCAAAATAAAAGCTTGATGATGTCAAAATATTTACAGATAAATGTGCAGCAGCACAAATAATTAAAGATTCAATTACAGAACGTACCAGTAGAATTAATCCAAACGTGGGCTTGTATCATTTCATAATATCCACTGCTTGCATGACCAGGGTCAAAGGTCAGGTTTATGGGACAATGTCCCTGAACAACATCTGAGACAGCTGTAATGCAACATGGGTCCAACAGAAGACCTGTTAATGTTCTCAAATTGGATTTTTCTGTCAGAAACCAGTTATGAAATACAACAAAGTGTGTCCTTTTAATTTCATCTTAAAATGCAAAATATTTCATTGAAAAACAATACATTTTCTCATTTGTGATCAAAACTGAATAAGAAGAAATGCAAGTTATTTTTTTAATTTAACTTAAAGCAATGCGACATAAATCTTCTCTTCCTTCATATATTTTTACACCATCTGCAACTCTTCAAGTGCTTGGAAAATATGGTACATCCTAATGAGTATATGAAGGGGGTCCTCTGAATTGTGACTTAGAAAGCTGGAGCTTTGAAGTTCCAATATGGCGGCTGCACTTCCAAGCTATAGTGAAGCTGCTGGTATTTATTATATTCCACTTCTGACATTTTGGATCTCATTAACTGTGTTGTAGCAATGTAGCATATTTATTAGTAGATGTTTTGATTTAGTGCATTACAATGTGCATAAAACTGAAGGAAAACAATGTTTTGTCGCTAATAGTAGTTTGTGACAGAACACAGCAAATCCAACTTTTTTCCAACTTGCAACTGAATTACTCCGAACTGGAATGTGACTTTGCTTCCAGGTCCGCCTTACTTAACCTCAGCAAAACTCCTCAAAACTTAGGTCACATTTTTATTTTAGCCTATGTGTTATCATTCATCTGTATCAGTTTGGTCATGAAAAATGCTGTGTATTTCTGAGGTGTACAGAGGAACACTTCAGAAAGGATGGATGGCAGCTCAGGAATATGGAAAAAGTGTCTGGTTGTTCTTAGCCTGTGAGCTATTTTGCATAAGCAAATTAAAAAAAGCAATTTAAATTTCAACTCATTCATTTTAATCACAAAATAAGAGAAATCAATGAGAAATTTTCTATTATGAATCAAATAGTGTCTAAAATATCCATGATTCTTGAACTTATGTTGAAGAACACTTCATGTGAGAAATGTATTAAAAAAAATAAATAAATAAACTCACCGGTTTGAGGAACCTTCTGAAATTAGACAAAAAATACAAAATTGGTTCAAAACCTTTAAGTATAAAGTTAGAAGTAAATGTATTAGGAAAAGAGGCATTCGCATCTAGATATTTAGGCCTAAATGAACCCAGTAGTGATTAAAATCCAGACAGAGCCTCTGTCAGGTCAGGGCTGTGTCAAACTCACCCGGCATTTGGCGGAGCCCCCCTGCTGGCAGCACAGGGCGGTAAGCAGCAGCGTCAACACGGCACTTAAAGTCATGTTACACGGATTGAAAGTCGTAGAAACAGACGCGGGAACGTCTCCGTTAAACACGCCGCTGCTCCAGCATGAAGCTGCGAGGCTTCCGCTGGTCGCAGGCTGCTTCTGGTAAGAGCCGTCAGAGCGGCTGCCTCCCCGGGGGTTTTCTTCCTCCTCCGCTGTACTGAGGCTTTATTTCCCAGGCTACTGTGGCGCTGAATGACTAAACACGAAGGCGTCATCCCCCCCCCCCCTCCTTCCTTTCTTTTTTTTCTTTCTTTATTTCTTTCACTATTTCTTTTAGAAATAATCGTTCCCTCACCTTAAAACCTCGACATTGTTTTTGCAGTGCTTTATAAAATATTCACACGTCTTGATTTCTTTATGCCTCAAGTAGTTCACTAAGTTTTTAAAGGACAGGATAGCACTGAATGTGACTCAATTCAATTCAGTTTTATTTATATGTCAAATAACAAAGCTCAATTTTGTTTCCATGAAAGACGGTGAATATCAAGTTTCTCCCGGAGGCTACAGACATATTGCATTGCAGGTTTGCCCAGACTGCTAGCTTGTTATGAAAGAGTTATTGTGTGACTGTTTGCAGCTCATGTCTAATTTCATTTGCGTAAAAGTATGTGGATGACTCAAGGCAGATTTTAATGCTAAATAGACATGTGCTGATCTTCAGAAAAACATGTCACTCAGAACTGCAGTGGTGTGGTAATAATAATAATACAAGCGGCCGAAATGGGTTTTCTCCGCAGGGTGGCTGGGCTCTCCCTTAGAGATAGGGTGAGAAGCTCGGCCATCCGGGAGGGACTCAGAGTAGAGCCGCTGCTCTCCATCGAGAGGAGCCAGTTGAGGTGGCTCGGGCATCTGGTCAGGATGCCTCCTGGACGCCTCCCTGGTGAGGTGTTCCGGGCACGTCCCACTGGGAGAGGCCCGGTCACGCTGGAGGGACTATGTTTCTCGGCTAGCCTGGGGACGCCTCGGGGTTCCCCCGGAGGAGCTGGCCCAAGTGGCTGGGGAGAGGGAAGTCTGGGCCTCCCTTCTTAAGCTGCTACCCCCGCGACCCGACCCCGGATAAGCGGCAGAAGATGGATGGATGGATGGATGGATACACACAAATAAAAATAATCTAACCAATAATTTGACTTGATTTTTTTTTAGAGGGGAACCATTCAATGTCAGATATATATTTTGCTACACTAATATAAAACCATAACCATTTCCATAAAATATGTTTTTTCATTAGCTGCCTTGGAATATGACGCTTCTGTACTTTTCTTTAAGACACTCTACAAAACGGGAAAGACAAGGGAATCATCCATTAAAGCTCAGCAGATGTGTTGATATTCAAAAGTCATAAAATGGCCTGGAGAATATAACCACTTTTCCGAACTTACACAGAGTAAGAGCGATAAATGAAGAGTTGAAAACAAAATGAAATGTGACATAGAAGGCAGGATGGCAGTCTACACACACGGTCAGCAAGTTGGTAAGGAGAAATCACTGTTAGCAAACGGCAGAAAAGAGAGCCAGCTTGGGCTCTCTGATTTAGAAACTAAGCTGTTGTTTGAGAGTCAAAGTGACAGGATTTGTTCTCCCACCACCACAGATCTAAACACAGTGGAGTTTGCAAAAAGCTGCTGGAGTTGCATGTGTTTGGTCAGATGTGACAAAGATTGAGCTCAACAGATGTTCCAGAAGGGACTGATGTAAAGAAAATATGTGGAGAAGCATCTCGCCTCCACTGTTAGCCATGGTGGAGGCTCTGTGATGCTGTGGGCCTGTTTCATCTCTAAAGGCTCTGGGAAACTTGTTAACTGGCTTGAAATTATAAATTTTTTAAAAAACTGACACATTATAAACAAAGATTTCTAGGCTTCCGCCTGTACTTCCAACATTTCAATACTTTGCCAGCTGCCCTAGCAGAGAAAACAAGACATTGGATTTGTTCTATGCAAATGTTAAGGATTCACATATTTTTAAAGCAAGACCTCCTCTGGAAAAATCAGAGCCTAATTTTATTTTTCTCTACTCGGAATACAGACCTCTTGTTCAGAGGCAACCTGCAAAGAGGAGAACTTTGAGGTGTTCACAGGAAGTTGGAAAAAACAGTGTTGTTTTGAGATTAAAGACTGTGATGCACTGTGCCAGCCACACGGAGAGGACATCGCTACCATGAATCACTGTGTGACTGACTACATGCACTTATGTGTGGACAACCCCATCCTGACTAGATGTTTTCCTAGTAACAAACCGTGGATCACCATTGACCTAAAGAAACTAAGCAAGAAATGTTGTGGAATGTAGTTGACTTGTGGTCCACTACACGCCTCTCAACATAGCCAGATGTGTATGTCCCATACAGAGTGACATTGTGCAATCAACCAGCACTCTCAACAACAAAAGTGCTGAGAATATTTTTCTTGTTTGTCAACACATAAATGCATTTGCCTCACAAATTTTCAACTTGTAATATAATGGTGACTGTCTTTGCTAGAGAGGTTTCTGGTGGTGAAATTCCAAAAACAATCGTTCTCCCTGTTTAAAGAAGAGGTGATGAAAAAAGTTTAAAGGTTGTAGTGAGAAAACTGCACATGAGATTAGGTGCTTTAAATAAACGAATAGGTAAAAAACTCATGTTTTGGTGATATCTAAAAAGAATTATCTAACTTGTTGGTTTTTTAATCTAATGCGTGTTTAGGCAGAGGAAATGGATATGAAAGAGCTAAAACCTAAAACGGATCTAGAAGAAATGAGAGATAAAAGAGGAAGTGTGTTTCCTCGCCATCACAAAGTCACCTCCTGTATCAGGTGCATCCTGTTAAAACCACATCGTAATATTTATCAGATGTTTCCATGAGTGTCGCAAAACAAACTGAGATCAATGGGGTCTTATCACACTTGCTCATCTAAAGGCAGAATTTGTGGCATGTGTGTGTGTCCTCCCGTGGGGTGGGGGATCTTTATCATTTGTGGAAAGTCTTATGAAAAATTCTCGGTTTTGAGGCGTGTGCGTTTGCACGAAGTCTTTGTCATCGCAACCTCTTGAGCTTGTATTGCGCCAGAGAATGTGAGTAGACATCCTATCGACTGGTTGTTTTAAATAGGTGTTCAGCCACTGAAAATCACAAAGCATGAACCCTAAAACAAATGCAGCAGTGAGGTTATTTTAACTCTTTATGAAAGAAATCCATGTGCGACCCAGTCACACCATGGTTTGATGCAACATGCATTTCAACGTATTCTCATGTTGCACAAACCTGCAACAACTTTTCAGAGGGCTGTGATTGATTTAAAGATGCCATAATGGGATATTGATTTTTTTAAAGTGCCCTGATAAGAAAATCCAGATTTTTTTTAGTTAAACAATCGAAGCCAAATGTTTACACACTGCATAAAGACAAATGACCACTTTTTCCTCACTGCCTGACATTAAACCAGACTTTCACATTTGTATTTGCTAATTTCCAGAATAACGCACTCTTTATTTAAAGTTTACATGTATTCCACTAGTATTTGGCAGAAGTCCCTTTTAAACTTTGCAATTGCCACCTTAATCCACTTCATAACCAATTCGGAAGAGAAATTAGGGTCGCCCTTCATGTTGAAGACATATCTGCACCCAAGATGATGTCTTGAGATGTTGCTCCTACATTTCGACTTATTGATCTCCCTTCATAATGTTCTCATACTGTTTGTACTTGTTTGAACTGATGACAATTTCAACAATTTCCAGATGTCCCCGAAGGCATCTGGAAATTGTACACAAGGAGAAAGCAGACGTTTGGAGGTTGATATTGACATCTTGCTTGATATTTAGATATTCCATGAAGTCACATGAGGAAGCAGTGTGTTCTAGGTGTTGCCTTAACAAACACCTAGACATGCTTTCAGTTAACTCAGATATTGTGAATGAACCTCTCAGATGACATGCATTGTAATCTTTTGTATGATCTTGTATGAATGCTTTGTATAATCCTTTGTATGAAAATGTTATGATTTGAGGGAAATAAGAACATTGCCAATAAATGCTCTCTCAATATTTTCCCATTTAGTAACCAGAAATTGTTTTTGTAATCCTTACCCGATCAAAGCTGTCAAATTTAGTCAGATTTAATGTCAGGAACAGAAGGTGTGTCTTTGAGTACAGTGAACGTAAATAGCTGGTTTCAACTGTATGTAAAAGCAAAACAACCTGAACAGCCTCAATAAGGACATTATGACATGTTTGACTCTTTTGAAGGTTGAGTACAGCATTAGCCAACTGCAGGGCATCGGCTTTCAGGTCATAAACAGTGAAGCCCTTTGATAGAAATGAAAAAGGTCTCTGTCTTAAGCAATCTTTCCCTGAGATCGGAAAGATTATCAACCGCCACATTTTTGTAAAAAAAAGCTTTAAAGCCTGAGTGATCATGTTGAATACGGAACCCTCAATAGAAACCTGTATCAGGATATGAAAGCCCAGTAAATTACTGACTCACCCTTCCACTGAAGAAAAGCATAAGGAAGGTACGGATTTTTCATCAGAATAGTTGCTAAAAATAAACCACACAATGGTCTCCTTCTTATGTAGGAGGAAACTGGGAGAAATAGCAGTAACAGTAACCACAACACAAGACCCAAGTTAAAAAAACCCACTATTCTTCTTTTTTTTTTATTAAACTTGTATTTTTTATGCAATCTGTGTTATATAAAAGTTCTACAGCCGTCGGCCTGAGACTAAGAGACGATCATGTTTCAGTTTAGTCCTCATTATTGACTGATTCTACAGGTCAATATGACAGCAATACTTGTTTACAAATCTGTAAAAAAAAAAGACAAGAACGTTGAGATGTGCAGCTGCTGGAGTGACAAAGAAAAAGTTCAAAGAATAAATTACAGTAACGTTGATTTGCCTACAAACAGGCTGCAACAGTCCCTTTTTCTGCTCCTCTCACTCCACACACTCACACAGGTATGCTTTTGTCTTTTGGAAAGTGATGTGTGTGTATATTTACTCTACACAAAGAACATGCATTTACCTGTTTGAGTGTGAGATTACCTGTGTGACTGAATGTGAAGAAAGGACAGGGGGAGGCAGAATTGTGTATGGACTATAGTGTGATATTATGCCTACATTTTAAGTCTGTAAACCATTATTTCGTTTTTGCTTTAAACATATACAGACCACGAACATTAAACATTTTGATTCATGATTTGGAACATTTTTTTTCATCATCATTATTAGCAATATCCTTATTTTTAATCTTCTTAAATACAATATTTTTTTTTACATGTCTGATTAAATATGGCTGAGTGTGGGTGAATGTGTTTTGGGGCCAAAGTAGTGGAGTTTTTCCTTCCTACTAATTTTCCTGCTTGCTTTGTTGTCTTTTGTAATCCGTGATAAAGGGCTGTGCTCCCTTAATAGATGCATGAAATCCACAAGTTTTGCAGATTTAGACTGCGTGTCTGTTTGCAATCAGTCACTGTCGCTGGTTTCGCTGCTGGGGTCTCCCTGGACTTTGCTGCGGTGTTGCATGGCACGACTGTAGGCCACCGAAACGGATTTACGAATGTTGGATTTCCTGCCCTCAAGCATCTTCTCCTTGTCTAGTTCTTGGTCCACACCCAGTGGCACCAGCTTGGATCGTGGCAGCCACTGCCTGCGAAACACACAAACACACAGGTGCATCTCAATCAAATAGAAAAATCAAAAGTCATTCATTTATATTGTTTTTAAATGAAACTTGTTCGTTAAACAGAGATAATAACAACCCAATTCAGATCAAATATTCTGGAGTTTCAGAATAACTGAAATTCAGAATTTCTTAGCCCTATGCCGTCATAATGAACAGAAATAAAAGCTTCACATATGTCATACCGAGCGTACTATATTGACTATGAGTTTCATTTTTACTGTCTGAACACTGAGATAAATTAACATTTCTATTGAGATGCAGATGTATATGTGCCAGAATCAATATCAGTGTAATTAAAATGCCTCTGCCAATAAAAGGGCACTTTGTCTCCTTCAGCAGACGCACTTCCTGATTCTTTGCAGGGCGTGACCTGAAAGAACTTTAGCTAACCTTCTAAGATGAGAACGAGGAAGGATTTCAGCGCATGAAGCCGCCACCTTTCTCACGCTTCTTTTTTCCTTCTGAATTAAGGCAGTGTACACAATGACCTAGAAGAGCAGATGCTCTTTCCCTTGTCTTGTATTCTCAAAAACCACGTTTGGCCTATATCTGCTACGCGTTCTGTCGGCCCGTGCTTCGCAGTGCGTGAGCTGCAACTCCGCTTTGAAGTTTTTGCAGCAGCTATGCACGAGTCTACATCCAGTCACAGTCAGGCCTGATTCGCTTGCAAAATAAAGTTTGACCCTTACGAGATGGAAGGTTGCAAATGTCAGCGAAACGTTTGAAACTGTTGAATCCAGAACACTGACCAGGTTCTTTTGTTGTCGAAGAAGAGGACGAGGAACAGGTGCTCCCGGGCTTCTTGGGTCATTTGCTCCCCGAGTTTCAGCACGTCTAAAGGAGGTACGGGTATTGGGACTCCACGGTGGAACACGCCCTCCCTGGGCATCTTTGGGTCGATAATCTGCAGGCGAACAGTGGCGTGAATGATGATTAAGCGTGCATTCACTATAGACGGGTGAAATCAGGTTGTTTTGATGCAGTTCTGAGGGTTAACACAATGCTTCTCTCTCACCAGAGCAGGATACGAAGGATAGCCTCTGCACTTGGCCCAGACCAGATCCAGAGCTTCCAGAGAGGAGTAGTCATCAGATGTCATCCAGCATCCTGACCGGTCCCGGCCACGCACCACTGACAGCCACAAGAAAAGCCAGCGTTATGGCATTTTTCTTTTCTCAATACAATGGGCTCATGTATTATCTCGTTGTCTTCAGGGTTTACTGAAGACAACGAACAAGTATTTTCTGTTCAAACGGAGTGAATCAGGTTCTCATTGTGAAATGTGCAGCAATAACCGGCATTAAAAAGTTATATAACCAGATAAAGTTTTCTTTTTTTTTTTGTTGGAAGTGGCACAATTCAGTCTTTCTGAAGCTGAGAAACATGTCTTGTTTTTTGGTGGAGCATATTATATTTCCTTCATTCAGGCAACAACTGCAGCAGCTGCTATACTTCCATGTAGCAATCAGAAACAGGAACAAAAGATGTTAAGTCTTGTTTCTTGTACACCCAACACTTTTTTAGCCCAAGGAAACTAAATGAGACGGGTTGATTCTTGCCATTGAACAGCTTCCTGCTTAAAAAAATGCATCACTGCAGAAATCCCCAGGTTTAGATATGAACACACAGCTTTGATTATTTGATGAAAAAGCGTCAGAACTTTTTTTTTATTGCTACTCTTAGATTAGATTAGAATAAAACTTTGAGGTCACATTCCTGGAAAAAGTATCAATATTTCTTGAACTCTTGGGATTTTATGTGATAGCTGCAGGAAAATAATAATTGATTTCTAACATTTTTATTTGCAAAACAGCTCGAGCTCAGGCAGGTTAACAGGAACTTTGAAGTTGAAGCGCATAACCAGACTGGAGATGAAACAGTATAGATGTCTGCAAGGAGGGGCAGAGCAGACTTTATTTCTTCAACAATCTGTGGATGCAGCAAAATGCTACGGATCTTCTACAAGTCTGTTGAGAAGAGTGTATCGTCTTCTGCCAGCAAAGGCCTTTTCTTGCTGGTTTTTATAAACTACCAGTGTCCAAAGTGTTCTGGAATCAAACTGAGGCCTTCCCAGATCAGCTGCACTTATACAGAAAGTAATTACACACAGGATCACTTTACTCACCACTAGGTGAATAAAGTTTTAAAGGATTTTATTTGATTTTATTTAAGGGTAGCAGTGAAGAGATGGGGAACTCAAATGCAGGCCACACTTCACAGAATGTCATTTGTAAAAAAGTGTAGAAAATCTTGTGTCTTTTTCCTCCAGCTTACACTTTTAGAATTTGTGTAGGATAAAATTCAACTAAAATGCATTCAGGTTGAAACACAGCCCAGTGAATGTGAGCAGTGTAAAAACCTCTACATGCCATTTTTTTCTTACCAATTATGCAAGTACTTTACTGGTGATGCATTAAACTCTAGAGCAAAATACTAGTTTAGGTTTAGAATAATGAAATTAGACATTTGATCCAAGACTCACATTAATGTCTCCGTCAAGTCTTACAATAATCTGACTCTCAAAGCAAATAAACGGAAACAATGTTTGAAAAGTTTAACGCCTTCATGTGCGCTTTGCAGGGTTTCACAGTGTGTGTGGATGTGCTTACAGTGTGAAACGCTCCGTGATCCTCCAACTGAGTAGGAATCATTTTCTGTGCCTGACGTTTCCTCACTGCTGTCCTCATGGAAGGTGGAACGAGAGAACGACGCCTTTCCTCTGCCTTGCTTAGAGGGCGTAGTGCTGGGGGAGGAAAAGAAAGGAAAGGTGCGCCGTCAAAACTCGAAACCTTTTTTCATTGAAAGGCTCTGTTAGCGTTTTCTTCTCTTTTTTTTTTTTTTTTTTTGAGAACACGGTATATGATTTGCGGTTTTGGTTTTCACTTTCTATGTTGTTGTTCATGAACCAACAGCAATATATGGGAATGTGGGTACTTTAGATCAGAAGCGCTCACGCATCAATCACCTGGTCCTGTCAGAAGCGGCGCTGCTGCTGCTGCTGGTGGTGGACTCGGAGTCGGAGCTGGACCGAGGCAGACGAGGCTCGTTTCTGTACACACGGAAGCTTTCAGTCACAGGCTGGTTTCCTGTATCAAAGCCGTTGCTCGGTAAACCTGAGGGCAACACACGGAGGCGGTGAGTCACTCTGTGACGCGGGAACTGCCGCATCATTAAAGGCGCAGTAAAGGCCACGGTGTGCTGCACCTGGCAGGAGGTCATCGTTGTCGCTGTCGCTGTCGGAGCTGGAGCTGCTGTGGGGGGTGCGCGGTCTCTTCCTGGGCCGGCTGCTGGACAACAGGGGGAGCTGGGGGGGCCCGATGGGGCTCTGGCTCACCCCTGGCCCGGCGTAGCCCATGTCTCGGTTCTTCGGCGGGCGTCCCGGTCTTTTGGGAGGTCCAGCCATTTTTTGGTTCTTCTTGGAGAAAAGCACAGAAGTCCGTCGGCCTACCTCGGGAGCTGCGGAAGAAAAAACACAAGATAAAAATGACAAAAGATGGAAATAAACATTTCACACATCATATTAATATTTTAACATTCCTGTAAACACACCCTTTCCTCCAATCTCCTGGCTGCTGCTCTCTCCCCCCTCATCATGGTGTCCCGCAGATGAAGAATGATGCGGGAGAGAAGAACTGCGATCCCCCGCCGACTCACGGCCCCCCATGATGGAGCCCACCTCCCGCTGGTGCGCCAGCTTCCTCCGGATCACACTGATCTCCTTCCTCAGGGCTTTGGCCCTGCGAGACTGACCGATGCTGTGCTTCCCTGAGTTGACCTCATCAAGGCGCGCCTGCAGGTAATGCAGCTGCTCGTCCAGCGGCAGCCGTCGCCTGTTCTCTGGCAGCAACAGGTCTGGGAGGGGCAGGGAGAGCAACACTTACAGCTCGTCCACCAAATGGACAGGGAATCGCTCAGGTTTAACAGAATAGGACGGGAGCTGTCATGCGAATCGTCTCGAATTGTATTTGAACACGCCATCCCTACCATGAAACATGGTGGCAGACCATGAAGCAGAGGAGAGGCTAAAAGACCTGAGGTTACCTTTAACAGAACAACGGTCCAAATAAACAATGAAACGGCTTGGATCAAAGCTTCTGTGTTACAACAGCCTAATCAAAGTCTAGAATAAACTTGCAGTAGAGACTCTCCAACCTAGTTTGTAAAAAGAAAATGTAAAACTTCTTCTACTTCAACTTCATGACTATGTCCTGCTTGGTCTGTCAGATAATAGCCTCAAAAACCTCTTAAACCTTAAGTCTAAGAGTCATGAATACAAAATGTGGGGCTGCAAGCCCATTATTGGTAGTAAGGACTTAAAATCTTGTTAATAGAAAATGTTGTTGATGATGTTCATGTGGAGAACAGAATCACTGTCTACAGCCCAGAATCTTAAATATTTTCAAACCAGTAAAATTCAGCACAGCAATGAGAGGCGCCACCTGCTGGTCATTTCTCTGTTCTACATGAACAATATCTTCGTCTGAACCGTACCATTAAGTTTTGTTTTATGATAAGCAAAAAACATTTAAAATAACACATATATTGAAATGAAGGAGAAAAATATTTTAAAATATGTTCACATGACAATAAGAAATATATAAGAAAAGCATGTCTTTTTAAAACATTTAGTGTTTTGCCAATTCTTTGCAACTGAAACTCTCCTGATCACAATAAGCCATGCAATGAAATTAAAAGAGGGTCGCTTACCGTCTTCATTAGAGGACAACGGCCTGTCTCTGTCCTGTTCCCTGTCCCGCTCTCTGTCTCTGTCTCTCTCTGGCTCACGATGGCATTCTGGGCTCGAATCTCGATGAAGATGCATGCCTGACTCATAATCGAAGCCGATCCGTTCAGCCTGGCGCCTGGCCGCTCTGAGGACGACAGCGCCCATCTCCCTGAGCCGCAGGGCGGCTCGGTAAAACACCGTGTCCTTGGCGTTGTATTTGAGGCAGTTGTTGACAATCAGGCCAAAGTCGGCCTCGAAGGCCTCGAATGTGAGGTAGCGATGGGACTCCAGCAGGTTCCACATGGTCTGGAAGTCCATAGGAGTGTCAATGTGCTCCAGGTAGTCCGGCACCTGTTAGGTGGAGGGAAAGGCTCGGATTGAGGAACAGTCTGATGGAAAAGTCTCCACCAGCGTCATTTTGATGTACAATTCAAACCTCTGCGCTTGCAATTTTAAACCAACATAAATGCAGCATGGTCTAATGTTATATGTGGAAATAAAGAGGGAGTGTTTTTTTCTGTCAGCACATTTACCTCTTCAAGGGGAACAGGCTCAGTGAAAAAGTTGTTTGTGTCTCTTTCCTGTAACTGCTCCAACGTACTCCTGAGAAGCACCAGGAAGGGAGTGAGCTGCATCTCCAGCGCCATCTGCTGCACTTTAATCTAAACAGGCACAGTTGTACACCTGTCAGCTGCGCGGGTAAACTGACATTCGTGCATACACAATTTTATTATCACAATAGAGTAAAAATATCCGTTCTGAGCCTCACCGTCTCCCTCTTCAGCTTCTCCCTCTTGCGGATGAGCTCCACCAGCAGCCTGGCTCTCTCCAGGTCATGTCTCAGTCTCTGCCATGCCTTCAGCTGCTCCTTTAAGGCCGTCTGTTTCTCCTCGTTGTCCCTCTGAAACACAAATGTGATGGAAAATATTAAACAAATAACAAAAAACACTATTTGGGACAAAAAAACCCCAAACAAATAGCAAGAGGTGGAAATGCTTACAGGGGGAAGCTGTGCTGCAGGCTGTGGTGGATGTGGCTCAACATGGCGCTGAGATGGCAGGTGGGTCTGGAGCCGCCGCAGGAGAGGAACGCCATTTCGACTTTGCCTCTTCAGCGTCCAGTAGCTGTGGAGTCGTTGCATGAACTGACTCTTCCTGGGCACCGTCAGATTACTTGTGATTTTGCTGAGTCTGCACAAAAGCACACACTAACTTACAGCGTCATGCAGGAGAGTTCACGCTCCCTTGAACTTTATCGGTTTGTGACGTTACCACCGCAAACATGTTACTGGGAGTTTTTGTTATAAACCAACACAAAAGAAGTCTTCACTGTGAAGTGGAAGGAAAACGAAAGATGATTACCATTTTTATGTAGAAGTTAAAATGAAACAAAATGAAAAGTGTGACATTTGTTGTTGCCTCCTCTGAATAAATGCTTTTGGAGCAACCTTGTCATAGTAGCTTCAGCCCATACGCCTCAACCAGCTTTGTAAATCTGAGATTTTCTTCTCTGTGCTTTGACGTAAACCACTGTGGTTTTGGATGCATGTTTGTCCTGGTAGAAGGTAAACTTTCACCACTGCCTAAATTCTTTTGCAGATTTCCTCCTGTTTTTAGCTCCTTCGATCTTTTCATCAACTCTCAGGTTTGTGAAGATTGCTTACCTCTGGTCTATCTCATAAAATCCCAATAAAATAAGTTGAAATTTTAGGTTTTAATTTGATAAAATGTAAAATGTAAAAAAAAAAACAATAAAAAACTACTTTTGTAAGACAGAATATACAGTGACATCTATTTCTGCCTGAGCAGGTGTACTGCACATCTACCTGTGGGGAGGTATGCAGGGCACAGACACCACTGGTGCAGCAGCTCTCCTCTCTGCCAGGATCTTCCTCGCTCTCTTCATCTTCAGCCTGGATTTGGCCTTCGCCCTCTTGGCCCGCTCAGAGCTCCAGCCCTTGGAGTCCTCGTCCTGGCCGAGACTGGGCTCGTCGTCGTCCTCCAGCTCCCCTTCGCTGTTGGACGAGCCCATGCTGGCCCCGCCCACTCCGGCGAGAGGTCTGGCCGACCCCGGTGGCGTGTGGATGTCGCAGTACGCCGTCTTGCGCACGCTGAACGATGTGCCGTTAGCCCCCGTTTCTCTGACCGGTTCCATCTTCATGTAGAGGCCTGCCTGCTGGGCACAGGTGACGTGGAAGGCTGTGTAACAGTTGGCTTTGTGACACTGGATGCAGGCGCCAGAGCCACGCTGCTTGCAGATGTAGCAGGTGAGCTTCCAGCGGGCGGCAGGGATGTGCTCGATGCTGTCGATCGGCTCCAGAAAGACCGTGTTTGCAAAGCAGACCTAGAAAATGGTAGAAAAAAATTTTATTAGTGGGCGACATGAGAAATCTCTGAGGTGATTTGGTGCAAATCGCTTCACCTCCGGGATCCAAAGCGCACAGACGACATGAGCCCAGCGCCCGTCATCCGTCTGTTTGAAAGCCCCGCCCTTATTAGGACACAGAGCACAGTCCACTGCTCTGCTCGGCGACTGCAGGCAGCGCCGACACAACCACTGACCCTCTGGGATGTAGGGAACGCCGTAGCACTCCTGGTGCACCGCAAGGTTGCACATGTCACAGAACAGGATGACGTTGCTGTTCTGACACTCGCCGTCATTGCAGATGCAACAGACGGCGTCCTCGTCAATCAGTGTACTGGGGTCTGCCTGAGGGGACGGGCAACAGAACAAGTCAGAGTTCAAATTCGCCGGTGAATATTTGTAATGTCTTCAGTATGTGAGTGCAGGTACCTTGTTGTGGCTCTCAAAGTAGGACTCCTTTTCTAAGCGGTCCATGAGGTATTCAAAGACCTCCTGAGGAATTGGCGTCACTCCGTCACGCCGCCGTTTGTCGTTCATGATGCCGAGCCAGATGTAGTCCTCCTCGTCCATGTCGTACTCCACCTCTTCGTCCAGCTCTTCCACAGACTTCTCAATGTACCTGAAGCCCAGAAGCAGACATAGGAGGAAATGTGGGCAGAAAAAAAAATCTATCACAAAAAAGTTGGAAGCTTCTAAATGGATTTACTAAATATTTAAAAACATTGTATTAAAAGAGAAACATATAACTTGTTTTTCTTCACTACATGAAATCAGACTAAACTTTTCCTATTTTAGGTCAGTTCAGATTACTAAAATGATTACAAAAGTTACTTGTAGTGTTTGGTCATAATGATAATTGTGCTTGCAGGCCTACAGCCTACCACATGTGGGTGTGAGGTGGTGCCAGCGTCATGTTGTGGGGGCATTTTGCTGCAGTACGAACTAGCACACTTCACATAATAGATGGGATCGTGAGGAAAAAAGCCTTTTCTAGAAGAGTAAAGCAGGATCTCAAGACATCACAAATGTATATCCCAAAAAGATGTAGGACCCTAAAGCATAGTACCTAATTAATTACAAAGAACAACAAAATCAATGTCTTAGAGCAGCTGTCAAAAAGCCACAATCTTAGCTACACGGAAATTTGATGGATTAAGTGGAAAAGGTGTGCTGACTCTGTTACACCAGCTCCTTCCTGAGGAATGGGACAAAACTTCACCAATCTATTGATTGAATCTATTGAGTCAAAATCTTGAAGCTTTTGACTCAAACTACATGTATAAAAGGCAATTTTACCAAATATTAAGGAAATGTATTTAAACATCTGAATTCAATAAAAGATTTAAAGTCACCCTCGTTATTCTGACATTTGATAAACTGAATTTATTTTTAGGAATCCTAATTAAAAATGAAAAATTAAGTCCAATTTTACTTTTAAAAAATCAGCCTACCTAAGCCATTTAAACATTCAAGAATCAAATTACAATCCTAGTTGCACACCTGTAGTAGGATAAAGTCCGAGCAGGGGCATCGGGTCTTTCTTGGTCCAGTTCTCTAAACACTGCTTCTGGAAGCTTGACAGCAAGACCGGACTGCGGGTTGTGATGGTGAGATGAACCGTCCTTCTTCTTATCTTTACTTTTGTGCTTCCCAGTCTTTGGCGTGGCTTTACCGCCATTAGAGGACGGGATATCAGAGCGGTCCTTCCCACTTCCTCCAACTTCACTGCCTCCGGCTCCACTATCACTGCCGTTACAAACCCCTCCTCCAAAACTGCCTGCACCGGATGGTGGTGCGTCCTCGGCATCGCTGTCTTCCTCGGACACCACATCAATGTTCTCAAAGATACTGATGCGGTGAATGCGTCCCTGAATCTCCAGCTCCACCATGCGCTGTGCCTGAGCGTAGGTCATCGTCTCCCTGCCGGGGGAATGAGAATGGTCTGACCGGTTGGGGCTCCCAGGTGCATTTGCTTCAGGACTAGGTCCTCCCCCTCCGCTGCCTCCAATGTCGTCCATGTCCCCCGAGGCAGTCAGCGAGGCACGAGGAGGGCGGCCCTTCCTCTTCTTCTGGGGCACAGCGGGAGCAGGAGTTGGGTTGTCGTGGTCATAGTGGTAGAGGTGATACTCTATGCCACTGTAACTCTTGTAAACCTTACGACACGTCTCCACTGGACACTCATATGGCGGCTTTGTGGCCCGAAGATTATGACAGAATGTTTTCACATCAAAATCTAGCCCCATGGTGCCAACAACCTCTTCAGGGACAACTGGAGTTCAGCTTTACATCTGAAGAAAAAAAGAAGACAATTGGAAACTGTGACTTCAAAATATATAGAATATAGGGTTGCACAAAATCAATTTGAATAAGAAAATATGGGTTGCAATTGGCCAACATTTTTTTCCTCAATCTTTTTCATTGTTTCCATTATCATCATATGTTTACTGAGGCTATGAAAATGATCTTGATGAACCAATGTGTTTTAGAGTATATTCTGTTAACAAAAACTAATGCAATTTTTTTGGCAACAAATATCAGCATTTTTTCATGACAAAACTAAAACATTTTAAACAAGCATTATGATGCAGTGGAAATACAGCATGGAACAGCAGTTAGAAACTTGATCCTCATATGCATGTTTGTGTATTGAAAAATATAAATCTAATTCAGCTGCATTCTCAGATCAATAGGTGTAACTTAGATGTAAGGGAACTATAACCCTTAAAGATATGAGGGCCAAAAAAATAAATTTTTCTACGACGACTTAATTCAGTCGACTAAATTTACATTACTTTTAGTCAATTAATATGTATGGTTATATATGGTTGACTAAAACTGAAATGACTACAACTGATCACATTGTGACTGAAAAAAAATCCCATTTTAGTCAAGAGATTATGACAGAAACTACATGATCTGTCAGAATTAACTCTGGGGTTGAGTCTGTGATGCGCAGATAATCTGATCGAAAGCCCACTGACAGCTGGAATAGGCTCCAGTTACCATGGAAACATAAAGGTTTGTAGTAATGCTAAAAAGAGAAGCTTCCTTATTTTGCTATTTTGTAATTTCCTTTGCGATATGTAGCTTACATGAATATCATCAATTTCTATACTGCTGTCACATGACCAGGAAATAATATCCCTCTTAAAATGTAAACACACTCCAACAGGGAAACAACTTATGTTTACCTTTTACCCGGTGACAGGTGCCACTCAGGTCAACAAATAAAACGTTTAAGCAATAAAACAATCCGGAAAATGTCTGACTGTGAAGTAGGACATAAGTTTGGGTTTCGGCTAGGAAAAACATATTTTTAAAAATCATCTTAATTCAATTGTACACCGCAAAATATACAGTAACTCCTCTACACAACCATCTAAATGCATGCTAATACAGCTAACATTAGCATTCTGGTGTTGCTTCTCCCCAACAATGAACTACAGTAGCAGGGAGCTTTAGCCAACCTGCTAACAACAGTTAGCAAACCACGATTTCTACAAACTTCCAAAGGAACAGAGGAACATTGCTTGTAACACAGTCATTACAAACAAACAATCCAGACATTAAAAACCCGTTTAAACTTTAGCTCAATACCTTATTCCCGTTGGTAACGCTTAAGGCTCGTGCGTTAGCGAAGCTCACGGAATAAATGTTAGCTAAACAAAGGTAGCCGTTACAAAGCCGTTACAGACCGATTCGATAAGAAATAGTAAGGACTAAATCTAAGAACAGTGTCTGAACTGGTCTCATTGTAAACATTCAGACCCAGTGTTTCCCTCCATAATCACCTCACCCTGTGGATTCCAGAAAATAACAGCGAACGTCCGATTTCATGAAGTTAGCGAACTGCCACAGTAAGTGTGGTTGGGTCCAATGCCGAATCTCACCAAGCGCCACAACTACATTCATGTGAGATTTTTATTTCGGCATTGATATGCTTTGGTATTGTGATGTAGAAAAAAAGGCTGGCGTGCTTATTTTGCATAATAAGGGGAGCTACCCGCGTCACTGTCTTTTCAGGGCACAGTGGGTTATGATGGATTACAATAATTAGCACAGGATCATAACTTCAGCAAGTTCCTGACCTTGGAAATGTGACCAAAAGTAACCCTTAAACGCCAACACAACACTTCCAGACTGATACTTTATTTTCAACACTTACTACTCCACGTTCTTCAGGAAATACTGCGTGCTTCGGACACCTCACAGCAGCTCAGGAGGGTTGCAAGTCGCTTTTAATTCATTAGATAATCCCAGAGGATAGCGTGGAAGGCGTACATGCAGTAAAATGTTTCATGAAACGGCATAACATCCAGATAGTTTCATTGTTTGTGCAATAATGGAGGAACTCTGATGAACAAAAGAGGGGACAACCATAGCTGTAACGCTGCTAGACGCGGGTTGACACATTCACTACGCAAACCTGAACGATTTTACATTGGACGAGACATACGGACGCAATGGGCGGAGGTTTATTCTGTGATTGGTCGGAGGAATTGGAATGCGTTTCGTGATTGGTTGATATAATCAAAATAGGTTTGCACACACATAGTAAAAGCTACCTTTGCTGCTTAATGAGTGGATCTTTGCATCATCTATTCCTGCTCACATAACTGATATATGTGTAATCTATTTTCTACACCCCCTTATTTTTTACAGAGTCGCACGGGGGCTGGAATATGTTACCATCGGTCATTGCGTGAGAGGTGGAGTATCCTTGAACAGGTTGCCATTCGATCACAGCACAAGCAACCGTCAATACATATACAATACTGTATTTAAGGGCAATTGAGAAATACCAATTAAATGAATAGCCACGTTTTTAGACTGTAAGAGGAAAATGGAGTACCTGGATAAAATATGCAGACTCCGTGTGCAAACTAATCTGGCTTGGAATAATGGCTTCTTTCAGCCCTTGTTGGCCCTCATTTCATTGTGGATAATATTATTTCAGCCAACAAATTCCCAAGGTATCTTGCATCAAAACACATGCATGTCTGGGTCCCAGAGCCTGTCTCTTAATGTAACAGTAAGATGCTGGGGTTTATATGTGAATATGATTGTTTTTAACAGATGGACATGGAACTTTCAGACACTTAGAAATTGTACCCATGAATGGCAAATACTTGTGCAGGTCTACATTTGTCTACCCCCTCAGTCCCACAAAGAAACAGTATTTGAGGAATTATCCTAAAATTAACATCTGTGCCTCCCATAAGTCTCAGATGTTGTGGGATAACTCATCAAAAAATGTAAACGCTACATGTGACACTATAATATGCTCAGGGAACATCTATTTCTGATATTGCAGGAAAAAATGTAAACCTACTCTTGTATTTAGTAAAAAGAAATGCATTTAGTAATTCTAAATGCTCTAAACAGGAAAAGAAGTAAAATAGTTGTAAGATTTAGACTTAAAAGTAATCTTTTAATTTTAAGTGCATTTCTTCTGACTGAAATTCCTGCTACTGTTTTGGAGTGGTGCCTCATTTAAGGTCTTCTATGAAGGAAAATAAAAAAATAAGGTGATGGCAACAAGTAATCATAAAAAAAAAGTCAATTATAATAAAATGTGCATTTGATGTAATAATAACCTGGCTCGATTCACATTTTTGCAACAAAATCTTGTTGATTGGAAGCAGAATTTCCACCCAGTAGCCAGATAAACTACTTGTTATCTGGAGTCTTTGCTATAAGCATCATTCAATTTCCTGGCTTATTTGTCTTACGTCATGTCATTAATGCATATTGCATGTTTTCCTAATGCTATGCAGCTCAATTACACAAATATACAAACCAAAAAAAAATTCTCAGCTTGTCACTTAAGATTTTTTTAGCCACACTAAATGTAAAATATATCAGTTTTTACTGTCCAAGTTTTACATGTGGAAATAAAGACACAATTAATCAAGCACAAAATATTTATTTCTCTCTCAACATACAGTCTGTGATAAGAGTGCATCAGGACAGGGTGGGATAATGCAATGGGACATACAGCAGGCAAAGCAATCACACACAGTTCAAACACAGGCCAGTCACAACTGGAGCATAATCTTGAGGAGCAGTTTCTCCCAGACAAAAGTCTGGTTGTGCTGAGGAAAAAGTGTCAGGATGCTCCTTCTCCTCTGTGCACTTTCAACTACCCCAGTTTATCGTATATACCGGTATTGGCTACCTCCTCCCATACTCTCCATGAGTTAGCAAGTAGGAAAAGTAGAACATACAAGATACACGTGACAGAGAACAGAAATCTCTTACTATTGGAAATACTTCACCAAAGCAGAAGACTCTGCATAATATCTTAGAAAAATCCAATTCAAACCGAATTGATGGAGTTAATATACATTAAAGCAACCCCCCCTCCCTATTTTCAAGAGTCAAAATAAAATTTACAAATACGAGCTACAAGAAGAAAACTTTACGATTCACAGCTTTGGCAGGACTGGGGTTGTGCAGATGTCATATTTCTAACCTTATATTTTGTACTGTTTCTACGTTTTGTTGAAAGATGAAATATTGGCCATGCTTGTCAGTGATGAAACCCCACCAAATATATACAGTGTAGGAACTCCTCACGTACAAGGATAAAAGGAGACCATATGTTGTGCAAATCTCTGACATCAAGTTTCAGTTTAATGTTGCAATACGTCACTGAAAATAAATGCAAAAAGACAAAATTAAATCAGGTGTCATCAAAAATAAACAACACACCAGTCCTTTTGCAAGGCCATAACACTGCTTTATGAGCGCCTGCTTTGTACCATCAAACAAGAAAGAAATGCTTAACTGTACAGCAAAATCACTTTGATAAATAGCAGCATAAAAAAAGAAAAAGAAAAAACTTAAGATATCTGATTAAACTGGTGTTTGCTCAAAGTATTCTACATACAGTGTATGCTGAGTACTAGGCAAGTTGAAAGAACAATAAGCTGTGATAAACTGTTTACTGGGTAGTTTGTAATATCGATTCTTGTGTCTGGTAACGTCTGTGGTTTGGTGAATTATAATTTTGTTCAACCTTTCAGCTTGCTCCTCTTGCACACATTAAAGGTAAGGCTTGTGGCAAGGCTATGATCAAAGCTTTGTGGAAAGGGGTTCAATTGCACTTTTGAGCCTCAAAAAAAGAAAACAAAAATCACATTATTTGCTACATTCCGATTCACAAAACTACCAGAGACATTTACTGTAGAAAGACCTATGTACAGTATTATATGGCTCTGGACACTGGCTTTCCACTGCAACACTGGAAGCTCTCTTGCTGTCCAATGAGTTGGTTCTCACATCATAAAATAAATAAAGAGGCTTTACCCAGCTGGACCATTTGACCTGAATTAAGTGGATTAAGTGGATCTGGACACTGGTTTCTACCCTTTCCCCTAACCTAACCTCATCATTCTTACGTTGGTTATTTGTTTCTGAAGGCATCAGATCATCTCTCTGCTATGGCATTCCATTTATCAATGGGGTGATGAGTAAATAAGGTCAATCCATTTTTGTATTTTTTAAATAAGATTATATATTGTGTTATTAGTGCAGTACAATAAGGGCATTTGCACGTAAACCAAAAAACACACTCAAGCTACCATTTTAAATAAAATAACTTGGACGCAGAAATGCTTTGTTTAAAGAAAATATATACATAAATAAATGTTTAAGGCACTACATTCCTGCAAAATTGTTCATTTGTTCAAAATACTGTCATCTCACTGAATCTTAAGCCACTAGTATTTGGATTCCAATGTAGTGTGTTTCAACAAAAAGGCAAACGTGATGAAGAACAGAGTGAAATCGGTTACCATGAGAGTGCAGATAAAATGTCTTATAGGGCTGAGTTTAGCTAAGAACAAATCCAAAAAGCAGTAGGTATTCAGACATAACACATACAAATACACGATTTACGACACAGATGTGTTGCAGAAAGAATAACAACACCAAAGCGTGTTATTTACAGGATAAAACTATGTACATGTGTGGGTTTGGTGCACAAATCAGTCTGTCCTGAGCGCACACCAACACATTAATTAGCGAATCGGGTAGTCCTTGTGGTTTTCGGGAAAGGCCCATTCTCAGGATTGTGCACAACAAAAGAGTAGGGTTGGATCCCTGGGTTTGACAATGTGGCGTAGTGAATCGCTCTTGGAGCACCAAGCAATCCTACAGGAACCACAGATGCTACAGGAGTAGGCATGCCAGGCCACCGCTGCGAATAAAGAGGAGTGGGAGCCATCACACCATAGAAGCCTGATTGCACAAAGTAGCCAGGAGGATGCACTGTGGACAAGTTTAGTGCTAGATTTGCAGGCATATTAGGGCTTAAAACGGCGGTCTTTGGGCATGAGAGAGGTAGCCGCAAGTTGTTGGGAACAACACGGCATTTCATCTGGAATAGAATGGAGGTATTTTAGAGAATATTACACAGGTTTGAGTTAGAGTTAAAAATGTAAGAAACCCCCCAAATGTACTATCACAGGGTCTCAGGACACTTATACACCAAACCTCTATAAGACAAAAGACTCTTTTTGATGTTTGCTCAAATATTTAGCATCGGGGGAAAAAGAAATACCACATAAAGAAACCAGAAAGATTGGTTGCTAATCAATATGCAAAATCTAGACCAGTGCGAAACAACAACTTTGCAGAAAAAAAGTGAGCTTGGAGCTCTTTGGGAATAAGTAGGGGGGGAAAAAAATGGTTGTTTTCATTCAGATTTTAGCAGCTAATGTAATACGTTTAGATTCAAACACTTCCTATTTTAATTAAAACTGGACCCATTTCCACGCATCATGCTTTTAAAAATTACAATATAAGCACATTTAAGTTTATTTCAGCATTATATAGCAACTCATTTAAACTTATTTTGCTTACAAATCCAGCAGGTTAAATGTGGATGGAAACTATTCAAATAATTGTGGCTAACTTACCTTCCAATATACTAGAGTTGCTCTGGGAAATCAGATGGTGTTAAGTACTACTGGCCAATTTCCACATTAACCTGTGTGACCAGTGACCGGCCTCATAGAAACCCAAAAATCAGATATTTTTGAATTTGCAAACACACCAGACTCAAGCCTCATTAGGTCACTCTGGAAACAGTCTTTGGTGTAGATGTGCTTACTGAAGGAAGACGACTCAAAGTTTCCCATTTTCGGTATCCGTGTTAAACAAAAAAAGTCAGAGGAAGCAAACGCTCCACTTTTACACCCAAAAAGTTGTGTCTTTTCCTAACATAATGCTTAATAACACTTAAAATGTTTAATAATGGGTAAGAAAAAACATTCTAAGTGTTATTAAAAATAAACAAACCCTAAATTACAAGGTCAAGGTTTTGCACACTAGAGATCTGAAAATTGTCTCAAATCTCTAACTGGTGCATCAAAGGAAGCGGATATTCAGACTCCACAAGCATTTCAGAAAGCCTGGATTGTCTGGTTTGGTGTATAAGAGCCACAAAGCTCCCTTCACCACTACTTCCACATCTCAAACCCAAATACCTCACATGCAACTGCACCCATCTGTGTAGGTCTGCGCTCTGAGGCCTGCTGGCGGGTCTGCCGTCTCATCCTGTTTAGGGAGGTTCGTGGCTGATTGGCTGCCGCTAGAGTCTCCTTCGTCCAGTCATCCACCAGTTTATGAAGGTCCTCGGTAAAAGTGCCTCTCTTGTTGTTGCTGTTGTTGGTCTGGACCTGAGCGAGCCTCGTGAATGGCTGAGGAGAGGTCGACTGTGCCGCCGTGGTGAGTGAAGGCTGCATTTGACTCGAGGTGGTCTGTGTCGTGGTGGTGTTGAGAGGGGACCCTAAAAAGAGACAAAACTCTTAAATCTTCCAACAGCAAACACTAAGAGTGACGGGTAAATCGGTTGGCTGCGGTATGGCAAAATTTAAAAGCAGTTGCATTAAAAGGAACTTGTGTCACATTCAGCTAAGACAGTTTTTGGTGAGGCCAGACAGGCTAAATGCCTATAGAGCATTAATTTGCTTACCTGGCAACCAAATAACAACATAAAAATGAAATGTTTGATATGCAAGCAGTGACTGGTAACGTAATCAATGGATATTGTCATGCAAAAGAAAAGTCATTTAAACAATATGTAGTCAGATTGTCCATGTCTTAAATACACAGTACCACATTTCCAAGATCCAAAACAATAAGAAGGACAAAAAAGTGTACATAAACAATATAAGGACTAAGTTTGTGGGGACAATAAGAAATACAGAGAAAGGAAGTAAATAAGATAGTTACTACTACTGCGCTCTTTGCCTAGACATAGTCGTTTCAGAGTGGACCCTATAAAAAGGTAAAACAGCACAAGACAGAAACAGTTAGGCCAGGACACTGAACGCCACAAGGATTTGGACAAGCTGCTTCAAAAGCACAATCAGCTATTAAAACAATTAGGGAGAGAAAAGGAGGAAAAGGGGGATTTAAAATAAATCTGGAGGTAAAACTGGAAGACAGAACCAAGTTGTCCCAACTTGATCATTTGGAAAAACAAAACTGCCTAATGCTACACCTAGCTGGCAAAAGTTAGACTGCCATTGCTTCTAGTCAGGATGAAGACATTTAAGTTTCATAATGAAATTATAAACTGTTATTTGCTCATATAAACTAAATTAAAATGTGTATATAAAATTATTTTATTAGTTGGTAAGCAGAAGGTGAGAGAAAACACTGTTTGCTACCAAAAGAAAGATTACTGGAGAAAAAAGAACCACTGCCCATGTGAGAATGCCTGTAGAACAAAATGTGAAACCTAAATAAAGCTTCACAAGCTAACAAAGCATTTTGCTAATATTTGAAACTCGTCAGCACAAATAAACATGCAAATAACTCAGGAAGAAGTGACAAAAAAAATAACAATATCAATGATACAGCCCTTCATGTGGCGAAGCATGTCTCCATCAGTGCCCTGTCTGGCGCCTGCACCATGCACGTCTTCTCCATCCAAACATGAGGGACAGAGAGAGCAAAGGGCCCTGCCAACACTAGGGAGTTATATGCACTGGGGTGCCTTCACTTAGGGGATGTTGAACAATCAAAATCAACAGTGGATGGACATACAGAAGAACTTAAGAGGGTATAAAATTGGGTCGTTTCTCTTGCACACACGGATACTTGTAGACACAGTCCCACTATTTAGCATTATGTCTGATCTACAACCCATGTTTGGACAGGATTAGCTGTTCCCAAGCCAGAGTGTCTGTGAGATGTTTTGATCTAAGCCAGAAGCACTGCATTAAGCAACCGTATAGAGAGAAGGAGGCAACATAGCCAAGTTATAATGTTATGAATGATTAACTGCTATTGTTTGAATTATGAATTGAATTATGAGTGTAAGAGCACCAAAAAAAACCCCCAACCATTTACCTATGAGATTACGTATTACACTGAAGTTAATTGTAGCTATTAAAAGCCACACATGTAAGTTGGCACTTAGAAACAGTAGCTTCTAAGCAGTGAAATTAGACCCAATATTATGACAAAAGACTAAAAACATATTTCAACTCCGAACGCACGATGGATGTCCTGACAATGGAGATTTTAAACTTAACCAACTCATGTTCTGAACTATATTCTTGGTATGCCTGCACTTTTTTTTTTCAACCTCATCTGTAGCTATGAGAGCCACATTTTTTGCTAATTACCTCCTAATTCACAGTAAAAGTTAAACAGCATTTGCTGCTGCAGCTGTAGAAAAACCACTGGCTACAATTTACAATGTGCAGATAAAAGCATAAAGTTTTTTTAAAGCAAAAAACAATTAGTTGGCACCACATAAAAATGCGTAACGAGCCTAATCGTCAATGAATCTTATCAAAAAGCTGAGTTAAGGTTGGCCTATTAATCACTAAACTGCCTTCTTACTAAAAATCTAGTTATGAAGAGTTTAAATAATTTAGCTATCGTAGGTTTGGAATCATATATTGAGCAACAAATGAAGTTATGCGGTAATGTCAGAAAATGACAGCAGCAGTTAACACCAATTTAAGGTTGTTCTGTAGAAGCTCTGATTGGGCAAAAAATATTTGTTGCTGCCATGAAAACAACTCCTGCAGCCTCCAAGTTGGTGAGCCAGTAAAGCTGGGACACAATCACAACACCAACGTTCTGCATCAAACAGGATATCAGTGACATGCATAGATTGTTTTAGTTTATCAGTAAAATTAGTTGAATCCAACAGTATATAAGGCAACAAAATATTTGTGTTTCAGTGGCTGAGAGAAGTGATCCCTTTTCACCTTCTTGTTTTTAGTCATTGCCTTCCCAAGCTTTTTTAAATAGCACTGGATTTTCTAATTTGGTTAGGTGGGTCTGAGGAAAACATCATTGGTGATTGAAAGAGCTTTTTTTTAAATAATGTTCTGTTCAAGTAGCTTCAAAATGCAATTGAAACTAAATATGTTATTTTTCATCAGTACTACATTGCCTACAATCTTTAAAAGTTTTGAGGCTGAGCGTAATATGCAGGAATAAAATTAAAAAGGAAAACAGTGATATTCATCAGGTGCCTGCAAGAAGGGTGGGAAAAAAATAACTACTCAACTTATTTTCTTTAAAAGAAGAGTGACAATAAAAGCAAGTTAAATAAAGTGTATGAAAAAATGAGCAAAGGGGAATAGAAAAGAACAAATACAAACAGATGGACAGAGACACAGGTCCACTGAGGAATCTAGTGCGTGGTTTGCTACTAGATTTATAGGTGACTCTCTCTGACGTTTGGTGGTAAACCGTCCAGCCTGTAAAAATGAATAAAGGAGGGAAGAAGAAGAAGAGAAGAAACAAGAGAAACACTTTGAAAAAGTGAACAAAGATTGGTATGAGAAACCCCCACATGAAAAGCATCAGAAAAGGACACTGAGTGGGTTATTGGAACCAACTACAGCATTCAAAGATGCAAATAATCAAAGACAACAGAAAAGAAAGAATAAGCACTTGTTTAAACACACAACTAATAATACTGAGCTTAAAAATGGATGCATGGATAAACTGTTAAAAGTAAAATTTGATTTGTATGTTAGATTGTTGTCATAACTAAGTGTAAGGGACTGTGTTCTGATTCATTCAAATAAATGAAGCATCCTTTTGTAGAAGTGTATCATGATGCATAAGAGGAAGAAAGAATAATTAAAAAAAACGATTTTATTTTATTCTACCTACCATCACTAAAGTCAAAATAAGAAAATTAGAAAACATATAACCAACACTTCTGCCAACACAGAAAAATCTGTTTAAGAGGAAGATGTGTGACTAACTACACATCTTAAAAAGTCATTCATGATGAGGATAACCTCATCATGTCCACAATACTCTGGCAGTACCTAAAGTAACTTTTGTAAAGCTTCTGGACCCACAGCTGATCTGAATGAAACAAAAATGAACTCTGAGATATGCTGGTCTCATTTATTATCAGAAACAAACTTCTTGACTGGTTGACTGAAAATAATCTAATGCATTCAGCACTCTCACTTCTGAAGACTGTGTTTCTCTTTATTTCAGATTTAAATCTGACAAAAATAGGAATTATTTTGGGCTTATCTGTTGCCCTTAAGAGAAAAGAAGACAAGGAGGAGTAAAACCATGCTTCAAATGTTAATATATCAAGTCAGTTAGGATAATCTGAAATTCTGAAAAAAAACCCCTGAAATTTTGCATTTTGCAAGTATGATTCATTCTGACTGCACTCGCAAAAATATGTACACAAAACATTCTGGTAAGTTAAAATTACTGTGCAAAATGGCACACCTAGCTGTACACTTTCCTCTGTACATAAAATCTCCTCACCCAACTGGTGTCATGATGCTAAGAAACCAATCTAAACACTGATGGTGACACACCTTCACATTAAAGCTAGAATTGATGTTGGAGTTGCAGAAACCTCCCAATTATGCAGGAGTTTAGCAGATGTTTAGAAAATATTCTCTCCCAGATGAGATACCTAAGTTGACAGAACAGATAACGGATGGTCCGGAAAGCAGCAGGGGGGGAATTATATGACCTAAACTCTAGGATTCCAACAGGGTCATGTCTGTCATCAAGCTAAAAAAAGTCTGTCACAATCTGGCAATGATTGAATGTTTTTGGAGACCATAAGGCAGATTTAACCCATTTGACGGGAGTCTTAAAATAACTGACTAAAAATAGAGAAGAAATACTACATGGAGCATTTATAGACCTGTTTCTCATTGGTCATTAGTCCGTTACAACAACAACAGGAGATGATGGTGAGCATGGTAGAATACACAAAACAGCCAATGCTCTCCAAAACAGCAAATAACAGAAACTATTTGCTGTTGTATGTCTCACTGTGAAATGGCGAATTAGAAGGTGGGTGATGAAGCTCAGTGACACAACTCCTGAACTCACATGAGGAAAGCAAACCATCGTAACCCGTTATGTACAGAAGAAGGAGCTGAACTTAGATCAAGAATACGTGGATAGCTGATCAATAGTTGCAGATAAAGCTCCCAGTTAAGGTTCCAGCATATTTCTGCCAGTCATGTAATATGGAAACATCCTACAGCGATGAGCTTTTTCGAGGATCAAAGCACACGTTTTTCTCTTTTACTGAATTATTATAAATGTGTGGAAGACATAATGAATTATTTATACATGTAGTGGTAATTTCTTTGTTCAGTTTATCTAACGGCAATCTTATGAACATTTTTAGGTGTTTCCGGTTGATTTTAGTTTTATTTTGTTTTGTTTGCCTGAGCAAAGACTATCATGAAGAGTACCTTGGCCAGCACCAGCTTGGTTGGCCAACCCATCCCCATGTCTTCCAGCGTAGATGTTGTCTGAGGAGAAAGAGCCCTTCAAAGAACAGGGTTGCTGTGTGTGAACCTGCTCCTGGACTCTGCTGGGCTGGCTGTTGGAGGAGGAGCTGCAGCTGGAGAGGGTAGAGCCATCTGACAAAAGTGAACTTTTAGCTGGAGAGCTGGATGAACTGGTAGCACTTTCTCCTTGAAAAACAAAACAAAACAAAATTAAAATAAAACGGATGAGTCAGACTGAATCACTGCTTCACACACTCCTACTTTTTTCCTTTTATAAAGTCAAAACCACTTCAGTTTTTTAATGCAAAACGTGTTCCACTAGACTAAAAACATCCAAACTGTTCATCATCCTACCATCTCTACCCACACACCTTTCCTCTCCACACTGGTGCTGCTGGGATTATTTCTGAGTTGTTGCACCATCGGATTGAGCAGCTTCCCAGCTTTCAGTTTGTGTTTGCTGGTTTTGCGCCTTCGACCCGTTGGAGGAACAGCATGGAGCAGGCTGACCTTGGGGGGTACAGCCTTTCCAAGGTCTTTGTACAGACGTTCGATCTCACTCCTCTGGAATGCCTGCAGCTCAGAGATCTCCTTCATGTGTCTATTGTGAAAACACAACGAAATAAGATTCGAATGCTCCCAAAATAATAAAAAATATCATTACAGAAAGTATTATTAGAAAATGCATCTCAATAAATTTGATCATTATTGAAAAAATAATTTCTTTGAATAAAATTTAATTCTAAAAAGTTTGTCCAAATATACAGAATTATTAGAATGATAAATAAAGATCTGGCCAAGGATTTTCTGCTGTAAAGCCGCTTTTACCACATACGTTTTCTTTAAGATGGTCCAAATCAAACATTAATCAACCTGATTTTTACAAAAATGATTTAAAAACAGTGCAAGACTGAAATAAAAATATACCTGTAAATAAAATAAACAATGCTGCCTCTTTTTAAGTAAATAATGATCACAAAAAATTACTGTCTGGAATAATACTTTCTACCAGTCTTTTAATCTTGACTATTACTCTTTCCCAACCCTAGAAAAAAAATTAAATAAACCTCAAGTTTAATGTAAAATCACATTTTCTGCATTTAATCTCGTAAACATTAAACTAAATTATACAACAATTATTGTTATTTAAAGAGCATGGTTGGATTTAGTTGAGGAAATCCATCTGTTTACAATCATTTTCAGATTAAATCAGTTCCATGCAGCCATGATGTTATCTCTCCAAGCAGGCATGGCTCTCCTGATGTCAGATAGCCTCAACAGGAGAGGCTTTGTTTCATCCAGGTAAAAAAAACAAACATCAGCCTATTTTCTAGAGAAAGCAAACTTATTGTGGGTCATCTAGAGATAATACATAAAATTGTTTACATGTAATTCTTAACTGAAGAAAGACACTCAGATTGTGGAGGAGATTAAGAGAGGTGTCTATCTGTGGGTGAGTGTGATGCTTTACTTTTCTCTAAGTTTCTGAAGCTCCTTCTTCATATCCGCATCCTCAAACTCTGAGTCATTGTCACTGCTGATGTTGGGGGGGAAATGTCCAACAGAAGGTGAAGGAGTGTGGCCATTCATTGCAACAGTCTGGCAGCTTGGTGATTCAGCACTCTGCTCACTTTTGCTTCGCCCAGAGCGCCGCAAGAAGGCGACCGCCCTCTTGACAAGGTCGCTTCCGCTGTGCTCAGTCAGAGCAGCCAGAGCTGGAGGAACCGCCATGCTGCTGCTGTCTTCGTCAGCTGAGTCGGAGTAAAGGGGAGATGAAGACCGACAGTGGCGATGGGAAGGTGCATCAACAGTTTGGGCTTGTGAGATGTGACGTGGGGTGGCATCGGGACTTGAGGTGGGAGTGGTGTGAGCGAACTCAGGAGGGGCAGAGTAGCGGCTCCCGCTTTGGGGTTTGGAAGATTTTGTGCCGTCATTATCAGGTGCAAGAGTGGCAGAGGTCTGGCGAGCCACTCTACAGCTGCTTTCTTTTCTTTCAGTGATCTGAGTATGGCTGCGAGACCCTTCAGAGCCACTGGAGGGTGCTGCAGAGCTGCAGCTCGCTTTGCTTTTATCTGAACAGCAAATGGCATCAGGTGGTGTCGGGATGATCTAAAAGGTCATGAAATCCAAGTTATCAGTGTTACAAAATCAAAGTTTAGTATCCCTATTAAGTAATATAATCTTAAAGCCATAACAGTGACACATTTTAACTAGCATTGCAATCTAAATTAGTAGATTCTTACTTGAAAACGGCTTTTGGATTTATATGAACTGGAGCTCGCAGACACATCGGTTTTTGTGTCTTTTGCTTGGCTGGCGGCTAAAGGAGGAATAACTTGGAGTAAATAAAAGATCGTTCAAACTATTATGTGATGATACACACATACATTACGCAATCAAATCTACCAACCTGCTGCTGAGTCGCTTGACGCACCCACACAATCTGTCCGCTCAGGAATCTGTGGCTAACCGGGAAGGAAAGAAAATGTTGTGGGAGAATGAGAGGTTGAATTAATTCAAGTAGCAGCACATTTAAAACATTACAAACACTTGATCAGAGAGAAATGGTTTGGCACTGTAGCTTCTTAAATGAGTCACAAGCTGATAAATTGTCAACATCCAAAATGTATTATGACTCTAAAAATATTCTTATGCTCCCCTTTTATTAAAAAAAAGAAAGCTTTTGAGCTTTTTACAAAAGAAAACAGGAATGTATTGAACCTGATAACATCATCGCAACATTTACCAATATCATCACAATCGCATGATTTTCTAATGTCATGGAACTCTACTCCAAGTAAAAACACTGGTGAACATCCAGAGTGATGTAATCATAATTTATGCAATGAAAGGGACAATTGTTTCTGCATACAAATTTTTGTATGCACAGATCATAGTGTGTGTCAGTGAATGTTGACATTTATGTAAATCATAAGGAGGAATAATGTATTTTACCATTGGTTCCATCTTCTTCTTTGTGACGGCCTCTGTGCTGTGCCCATCTGAGACCGGAGGGGAGTTCAGTCTGTCTGAGCTGGAGGACTGAGGCTCAGAGGCCGTGCTGGAGGCCTGTGAGGGGGGGTGCTCCTGGTACAGCAGGTTTCTGAGCTTCTCATCCAAAGTCTTGATGGTCCGATCAACAAACTCCCCCCTAGGAGGGCCCTCCCCGTCCGACTCGCCTTGCCCGCCACACTGCTGTTGACTTGAAGTCGGGTTCTGATGTGCAGGGCTTTGGGGCTGAGAAGTCACGGTCCCAGGCTGGATGGGCGTGGCGTAAGGCTGCTGCAGGACAACGGGCTGCTGGCTGGCCAGCTGAGGAGCTTGTTCTTCAGTCGGGCTGGCCGTCTGATTCGCTTGATTGTTCAGCGACGAGATCAGAACACCAGCAGCTCTCACTTCTTTATCAGCAACATTAGCATCCACAGAGACGGGAGGCACAATAGCACAACATGGCATGTCTGCTACCATAGACACAGCAGAGAGAGACGATTCCTCCACAGGATATGAGCCATCATGGTTAATGCTCCCAGTTGTGCCGGTACGTTTGGTAACACTAGGCTGGCTCTGCTGGACCTCGGATTCTCCGATAATTTGGTCTGCAGGTTGCACCAAGGTGGGGGCAGAGGAGGCGGTGGGGCTTTGGGAAGGTAAAGATGTGACCGGGGTCGTCAAAGTAGTTGCGGCGCTGCTGGACCCGACTGACAGGGAGCCAGACGTTTCATACTCTGGAGAAAGAAAAGGGGCAGAGTTCATCAGAAAGGGAGCAGATTGTGAGTTTAACAGCCAAGATACAAAGAAGAGGATCTATGTGCTGGAGCTGCCAAAGTGTTACATCATCACTCGATTCCCCTCCATCAGCCTCTGTGTGCCGGCATAAAAGCCTGTACTTCGTTTCTGGCTAGAACCACTGCAGACCAACTCTTATATAACTGACCCCAATAGAGGAGAGGGGGGGGGGGGGGAGAACAAAAAGTCGCACTAAAACTGCATACACAGTGTTTTATATCAGGAAGAGCAAGAAATATGCAACATATTTAGTTAATCTTGCAGAAAAGGTAAGAAACCAATGCAGGTAAATTGTACAGAAGACAGGAGAAAAAAATTGAAAAATGCAGAACATACCCTGTGCTGTAAAGGTGTGTGTTGATGTGTTGTCTTTATCCTGCATGAGTGTTTCATCCACAGGGCAAATAATGAACCAGCGTTTTCCAGTGTGCAGGACTGTCACAGGGAAAGATGGGGAAAAAAATACACTCAGTGAGAAATTTAAGATGCAGGCTGATCTATAAACCAATACAAGTTCTGAATTCTTAACTGAATAAGTGTGTGTACTGCATGTTAAAAGTCTCACCATTTTGTTGATACACCAGCTGTGGAGTGGTGGGTTCTGAAGCCTTTACATACAAAAAAAAAGAGGGAACACAGTGTAACTGGACGGAAAACAGCTCAAAAGACATCTGTAAAACTTTTATTTTAATAGAGCAATAAGCTCAAAGAAATAAATTTAATTGGATCAGGACTTTAACAACTAGTATTTCTGGCTTCTGTGGGCAGCGTTGGAAGTTAAAGCCTAATGACAAGGCAGCAAAAAAATGGTTAAAAGGGGATCACATTAGGGTCACGGAGGGGGCAAATCGTTCTAAGACCTCAGATGGAAATCTGTGGCGAGAGCCAAAGCATTGAGCGTTAGTCTCGAAACCCTGAAGATTTATGGAGTTTATATAAAGAGTAATGTGCTAAAATTTCTCCTGAAATGTTTCTCCTGGTGACCAACTACATAAAATGGATCTTCTCGTTTTACTGATCATCAAGCGGCTCTTCATAAAGGTTGGAGATCTATTTTGCGCATGAATCAGAGTCTTACATCATTTTTATTGATTTTTTTGGTTTTTGCTACCATAAAAACCAGAATCTTCATTTCTTTGTGCGTGACCAGCCTTACAAAACCAGAACCAGATGATTCGGCAATAATTTCCCCTGGCTCAAAAGTTTCTTTCTCACCTCTGTCCCCAGTGCACAGCATCCTTCATTCTGTCTGATGTTGCACCCCTGGTCAGAGTTCCTCTCACCCTCTGTGTCCTCACTCAGCATGTCTTCAGCTTTATCTACGATGTCTTTCAGTTGTTCAATAAAGATCTCTTTTTCCAGGGGCAGAATGAAATCATTGTCCACCTGAAGAGAATGAATAAGAAAAAAAGAAACGTATACAGACGTGACCTAAAAAAATCAGAGTGGTTCTGATTCTGATGACGTTTATAAAAACAAAACTCCAGAATATTGCTCTTTTCATGTGCTGCCAAAGTAAAATAAATCCCTACAAGTTATTACTACACAAAATGAAATGTTTACTTCTGTGTACATTTCTGAAAAGGCTTTTAATTTTTGCTTTCAGGAGTCTTCCATCTTTTTTGGAATAAATAACCATCTAATCAAATGTTCATTTATTGCTTTATATGGCCAATAAGAATGTGTAAGCAAAGCTTTGGAGAAGAGAGGAAGAGAGAAAAAGACACCCAATGTTTTATTTTATTTTTTGCTGCATTGCAGCTGAACCCTGTTAGGAGTTCCCGGGACGACGGAGTCTAAGGCAAAGCATGCTTCAAAAACCTTTGCAACAACTCAAGTGGCCGGACTCTGCCGCTCACGTACCATGTACGTAGCAATCTCCTCTGGAGCATCTCCATCCAGGTCAAACTTGAATGTTACCATTTTGTGATTATGAGTTTCTAGTTGGCACTCTACCATCTTATCTCCGGTGTTACACACCTGCAAGAAAGCAAAACATCATTTCAACTTCAACAACTACAAGTCGTCTGCTCTTTTATAAAGTATTTAGGTTGCTCACATTGAGCATGCTCAGCTTTGGTTTGCCACACTTTTCCTGTCGAGAACGCGTGCGTGATGACTTGCGGTGTCTGCGCTGTTTTCCTTCACCTTTGCCTCCATGTGTCCCTTCATTGCCGTCGCTCATTTCTCTTCCAGATGTCACATCAGAGTTGATGCTGATTAAGAAAAAAATAAAAATGGACATTTGTAAAAATTCTTTAGAGGCAAAATTCTGTGAATACCTAAACAGGAAATATAATTATCATTGGAGCCATGTCTTCAAGATTTTAATCTGCACAGAAGAACAGGACGAGACAGGACTAAACATGTCACAAGCGTGGCTGAAATGCTTGAATGTGGGACACTGGCAGAGCGAGGTTACATGAGGTCAGCTATGTCACAAAGATAGATATATAGAAAAAAGTATTTAACAAAACTATTTACGTCTTTGGAATGTTTTGTCAAGTTACAATCAGAAGAATTGATTAATTAAAAAAAGTAGTGTTTAAATGTTTTCAAATGTTTTGTCTTTTTACAAAATACAGATCTAAAAATTGTGGCATGCATTTGTGTTTAGTCCCCTCCACTCTGATGTCCATAAATAGAGACCAGTGCATCAACTTAAAGCCACCTTATTAGTAAATGCAGTCACCATGTGTATATTCCTTCTTTGTTGAAATAAAGCTGATCTGTGAATGCCTGAGAGCAGACCGGTCGGGGATTAGGTTTTACAGCAGGGGTCGGTTATATGCAAAGCTTTAAATATCTTACAAAGCAACATTTAACCTATTATGTGAAAATGGAAAGAATATGGCCAGAATAAAAAAAACTACCAATACATGGAGGTCCACTTTAGCCTTTCAAAAGAGTTGAAACTGAAACTGGGTTTTTACTTTTCTTAATTAGACTGCATTTTTCTTTTAGAGTAAAAGCAGTGACTTGTTGCACCTTTATCTGTGCTGGATTCCTGGGATGTTTTGTATGTAAATGCCCTCTAGTTAAATGTCTCTGTATAATTAACTCTTCTTTCTATGCTTTACTGAGGTTCATTACAGTTTGTAAGCATTTGACCCATCATCGTGAATAACAAAGTATTGGACTACCTTTCCTGGCCACACCAAAGCTCAGCCATGAGCCACTGATAGATTTGATAGATTATTGCTTTGGGTTTGGTATTTCTGCACTAAAATTGGTAAAATGCTACTCTGTATTCAATTTCTTTTGCTAAATGCAGCAGACTGATGGAAAAGTTACACTTTGAATTAAAAATAAATAATCAAGGTAATAAGCTTTTACCTGTCACAGCTCTGTCCTCCAGTGCGTTTCTCTGACGCTTGCTCCTGCAGACAACAGAACCCAGAAATAAAACACCTGGGAGATGACAATGCAGAAACCAGTCTGCATTCGTGATTTAATGCGAACAGCTAGGTCAGATCAGCATTGCTATGTTTAAAACTCTTTGGAAAGCACAATTAACAAGGAACAATGATTATAGAACACTACTAAGTGTCATGCGGCCATACCTCCATGTAAATCTCTGATGACCCTTGACCTGCTGCTCCTGTGACAGTGCCTGGGATTTTCTGCTGGGAAGCAGAACCAGTGGCGGGCCTGGAGGACGCCTTCTGTGAGTCAGAAGACTGCAGCACAGGAATTTGGCCCTGTCCCCGACTCTGAGGCTGGCTCTGTGGGGGCATCTGGCAGGACTTTGTACTGTCCAGCTGGCTAGCCGCAGTGGCTGCGCCCAGATCCGCCTCATTCTGCACAGGTGAGGAGAAGACTGCAGACTGCATGAGCTGAGTTTGCTGAACCTGCTGTGTACTGGGGCCATCCTGCGTCTGCTGCAGAACCTGTGAATTTCATTTAAAAATGTTTTTGCAGTTACACGTTTTCTCAATTATTATCAATAGTCTGGATTTTTACATTTGCATAACCTGATCTAATGGGAACATTAAATCATTTTATTCTGTAGAATCAGTCTCAGGATTTCTGCAGGTTTCACCAAATCAAATGTAAGGCTTTTTAAGACCACTATGAATTAAATTTAAAACCTGTATCAGACATTTGCAGTAGAAAATTGCATATTTTGTGACGTTTTCTGCAGCCTTACCACTGTGGTGCTCTTTATTGGTAGGTCAGAGAAGTGAGAATGGCAAAGATGAATTCACTTAACCATGACAAACACAAAAACTTAGCTAGCTAGCCAGTAAATTTTAGCAGCTAGCTAGCAGTAGCTGGAACCACCTTAAGTCACAGAACACAATGAGGATGTCTGTGCTTCAATCAAACTTTTGCTTGACAGAAAAGTCCATAAATAAAACCAATTAAAAACTAGACAGAAAATACAAGATTAAACAGCTCTACTTATTGCCAAAATGACATTTTTAAAATGAATTCAACACATTTTAAGGCCTTACTTTTAAGTACACAAATATAAGACTTTGTAAGGATACACAGACACCCTGATTCTAAAAATAAAATATAAACGACTACATTAGAAAAAATAACCTTAAGCACAAAATAACTTCCGTGCACACCCCTTCAGTAAAAACACAATAATTTGCTTCTCTGCACCTGTCACAATTACCTGTATCAGAGGCTGAGAGCTGCCATTTGCAGGGAGGTGTGTGTTTGTGTGCATGGGATGGTTAGTTAGTGTTGATATAAACGAAGCCTGCATCTGAGAAACCTCAGATCTAGCAGCTGCAGGTTGGTGCTGCGGTGAGGTAGGTTGCACCATACCCAGCACAGATGAGGGGGATGGCACAGTAAGAGACATTGGGGTGGGAGAAATTAATGTGTTTTCAATGTGATGAGGGGACAGGGGAGAAATGGAGGGGGCGAAAGGGACAGTATATCCAGGAGAGAGGAAGATGTGAGTAAGGGAAGAGGAAGATGAAGGGTGAGGAGAAGTGCAGGGAGGAAGGTAAGCGGATTCAGAGTCAGTCACAGCTGTCACCACCTGGACTGTGGGGTATTGTGAAGGAAACTAAAGGAAACAGGAAGAAAGAAGACAATTACAGGATCTAGAAGAGGAGTGAATATTCAAATGAAGGAGTGAATCAGGGTAATTTTAACTATTGCTATTGCTGTTCAACCATAAATTAAACCAGTAAAACTACATAGACATTAACAAATTAATCAAAAAATCTAAATATCCAGACAGCCTGGGATTACCAGTGATGTTTGTGATGATGGGAGCGAGGCTGAAATCTGCAGAGGCTGGAGGTGTTGGTGGACAGCAGTCTGAGTAACTGGTTCCTGATGAGCTGTTGTCTGACTTGATCCAATAGAAGCCGATTGGCTGAGAATCTGTCCATTGCTTTTTTCATCGTGTCCAGACTTTGAAATGCTCTGACCAGCTGAAACATTCTAACAAACAGTAATACAAAATATCAGAGAAACCTTAGGGAAGGCATGAAAACACTCTAGCAATAACCCAATGTGACCCCATGGTATTGGGGTTCTGATCGATTCTTCAGTACACCCACACAGAATTTAGATCAACATCAGAAGGTGCTGACGTTGAGGCCTATTATGTTTATGGCTTGAAAAACTGCATATAAACTGTGATTTTTTTTTTCTATTTACAATGTAATAGAAGGAGCAAGAAACCCCACACAAAAGCAGTTGAAACACAAGTCATTACATTTTATGAGGTTGAAAGCAAAAAAAAAAAAAAAAAAAAAAATCTAAGCTTGTTGATGTAGAGCAACTTGTTAGTGTTCACCAACAAACAATAAATTTAGAACAGTGTCTTAAAATGTTGCCAGAGTAATAATCGCCAGATGGCAATCATTACATCAGAATTTCAGAAGCAGGAGCAAGACGTGAGTTTATTGTAACCCTACATGAGTTCTTTATAGTTTTAGAAGACTCATTGTTAGAGCATTATAGCTTTGCTAAACAGATTTAACCTCTTGTTGGAGCAACATTCATGCTGATCTACAGAACTTCGTATTCATTGCTATCAGAAAAATTGCTTGGGAGAGGTCGCATCAAGAAGAAAACACCTAATGAGTGAGTTAAGTGCCACACAATTGGTAAACAGCTTTTCCTCATAGATTTGGATTAAAAAAAAGTAAAAAAGATTTACTTTAGTTCCTTTTGTTAATATCTGAAATGTATCAAATATTTTAAACTAAAGTTAAAAGGGAGTGTCCCCATGAAGACGTATTAATTCAAATAAACCAGCCACTCACTTCCTGGTGGATGTGTGCGCTGTGGTTCTGTTGGGTGGAACTTGGAAAAGTCTGAGATGATGCTGCTTGATTAACTCCTTCCCCAGTGACGCACGGTGCTAGCTGGTACTGGTTCTGCGCTGGCGGGGCCTGCTGGATGGCAGGATGCACGTAGCTGTGAGAGGATGCATCGGACACAGCTGACGCAAAGAAACTTTGACTGCCAGCTGGAATCTGTCGAACTGGGGTTCCTTTCGGATACGGCTCATTCTGACTCTGTTCTGGAACTGCATTTTGCAGTAGAACTGGAGTGTCCAACTGGTGAGTAGGAGACTGAAGACGTTGAGAAGAAAGCGTGGGTGGCTGAGCCACTGGATGGCTGATAGTATGCACAGATTCTTGGCTATGATTATAAACTTGTCCAGCGTTTAGTGTGTGCTGTATGTTTGACTGGGTGTTTTGTTGAACAGAAATGATCTCACTGTAAAGTGCTGGTGTGGAAGATACCTGGCCAGGCTGCTGATTGGCTGAGGCCTGCTGAGGTGTGCTAGCGGAGTGCACAGATTGGCCATGGGTCGTCGCTGCCATTGCTGAGGAAACTGTGCCAAGAGGGCAGCTTTGCGTTGGCTGGTGTGCTGCAAAGATGGCTGCTGCAGTCTGATGATGGACTGCGGGGTAGCTTGATGCAGTCTGTTGTTGAGTTGAGGCAACGAGGTTCTGAGAAACCTGATGGGCTTGGAGGGTAAAGGTTGGAGAGCCAGATGCTGCTGGCTGATGTTGGTGTCCGGCAGTTTGATAGTTCTGTGCAAAATGCTGTGGCAGAGCCGATGCTGCATTAGAAACTGCAACTGATGTTTGCTGCTGGATATTTAATGAGCCTAGACTGGTTGGGATGGGTGAAGCTCCGCCGGGGTGAGCAGCATACAGAGCAGCAGGGTAGCTGTGTCCAGGTTGAAGGGGTTGCTGTGGAGCAGGCATGGCTGCACTGGACGAGGGCAAGCCCTGGACAGTCAGCTGGTGTTGGGGAACGGCAGAACTGGCCTGAAAACAAAAACACAATTCCAAGTTAAAGCTTAATCAGAGATTGTTTCCTAGAGAAGTGCAGTGCCTTGCAAAAATATTCATGTTCATTGAACTTCTTCATGTTTTGTCACGTTACAAAAGCAAACTCCGAAGATGTTTTTTGCAGTTTTACATGAGAGATGAAGATGAAGGAGTACAAAATGGAGGAAAAAATTTTTTTATATTTTCTTGATTTTTCAAAATAAAAACTTGAAAAACGTGCCTTGCATTTGCATTCACCCTGCTTTGTCCTAGATTGTCCTACATACAGGTCAGTCCTGGAAGAAAACCAGTTGGAGGCTATAAAAGACTTGAGACCATGGCAGAGGTTCACTTTCCAACAGGATGACGTTAAATACGCAACATTGATTGGTTTGAAATGCATTTATATGGTTTGGAGTGGAAAAGTCAAAGTCCAGACGTAAATTCAATTAAGAAATAGCGGCACAAGTTGAAAGTTTCTGTCTATAGTTACTCTCCATTCAATGTGACTGAGGTTGAGTGATCTAGCAAAGACAGCAGAAATATTCTAAAAGACTTGCAACACTATTTTTATTTTTTTTTTACACTAAGAAGTGGTTGCGGAAAGAACCGACTTAGGGGAGCTGAATACAAATGCACAGCAAAATATTTCTGATTTTTATTTGAAGCAAAACGCTTTATCTTCAATTTAACAATAATCCACAATGTTTTGTTCAACTATCAAATGAAACCTGTCAGTAACGTGATAAAATATTTAAAATATTCAATGAGTTTAAAAACATTTGCAAGAAACTACAAGTTTGAGGGAACAGAAGTCAAAAAGTAAGTTAATTCAAAGACCTTTTACAATAAAAAGCAAGAGCAGACAGGTGTGAGGTAAAATGAGGGCACAAAGGAGAAACGGGATAAACTGAGAGGATGGAAATTAGATAACCACCTCCCGAGGTAAAACCAGCATCATGGGAGGCTAAGGGTAGCAGATGCGATACCTGGCAAAGTGAAGGAAAATGTTAAAATCTAGGGCGTTGCAAGGCTGGTGTTAATCAGAAGGAGTATAGTTACATCATTTCTCTGCGAGCAGCTTTTATTGCAGCTGAAGGTCTATGAAGGCAGCAAGCCTAAGAGTAGACAGGAGACCGGTCCAGCTTCATGCACAGTGAAAGATTTAGTTTGTACAGGATGTAGAAATCTAGCAAGCAGAGTGGCTTTCATTCAAGGGAAGTTTATTCACTTGTCTCCTGCTGTAACCACCACTCAAGCATGGTTAGCTTGTTGCTCTATGAAAATCCTAAGTGCTGGAGAGATTCATGCCTTCAAATTAGTTTGTCAGCTGGGAGAATTGGACACATTCTCCACAGGGAAATGATTCCTGCTGTCTGAGGAGTGCATGAAGGTTTGGGAGCTGTGTCGGAGAAAACTATTTCTGCCTTCAGGGGTTATGCTTAAATAGGGACTGCTGCAGCAGGACAATTGGACATTCATCACTTGATCCTCGCTTTGTCGTGATCGAGCAAGGAGCAGAAAGGCAATTTTCCAGATTAAAGGATGGTGGTGAATATCGCTGACTTTTCTGTCGTGAGACGAAAGGCAATTTTCAGATAACGGATGTGGAAGGCAAAAAAGAGACGGTATATCCCATTTCGGCAGTAAAGGGACGGTGTTTCCCATTTTGGGACTTTAACCGAAGTAGAGAAAGGCAGGCTTGGCACTCTGAGCTTCTATGCAGCGCAGAAAGATGGCTTTCGTTAGAGGCTAGACTAAGAAGACTACTGAGGTCGGAGTGTCGGCGTGGACTATGCACTGGGAGAGCCAAAGTCTCGCTGGTTGTTGGTGACGGCGATCTGAGACCGGTGTCACTAAGGCGGCGGAACTCGGTAGGTGAAGAAAGAGGGGAGAGATGAAACATCGACACACTGGTTGGGGAGGGAAGCATGCCCTCAGCTTCAGAGACAGGATGAGGATGGATTTCCCTGGGGCTGGTTTCCACCAGCTTCTCCCTTACAACGGGGATGGGACTGACTGATCTCTGGGCCTGAATGAAAGCGTGAAGCTGAGCAATTTGGCTTGCCCTTTGAATGTCAATAACAGGGGCACTTCCCCTTCGTTCTGCACTTCCCAGTCGAGCCCTGAGCTGCGGGCTCAGTGGTGTCTGCCAAACTTCACTGATTTCAGAGGAATGAGGTCGGTCTGTCAGAAAATGGCTGCAGCTCTGGCACTGATAAAGAACAACCCAAAAGCAAAATGTGTTACTCAAAAATCAATAGAACAAAAACAGAAACAAGTGAATGAAGATGCAAATGTAAGATTGTGAAAGGTAATGTTTGCAGTGTGCATTTCAATAATTAACATCAAAGTTCCTTTATTTCAGCATGTCAATTAAAACAGTGAAACTCAAATAGATTTATTAAAATACGGTGACAAAAGTGATTTTTGTCTGTTAATTTGGATCATTATGGCTGCCAGCTAAAAAAACAAACACAAGATTGATTTGAATAACTCAAAATTACATTTTGCAGATAAACTGAATGTTGCATAAGACCAATGAAGCGCATTTAATGAAGACTATTGAGGCTGTCCTTTGATTCTATCAGGCATGTTAAAGTAGTCCTGGAATATCGGGGATGCTTAACATCTTGCTCTCACATCCAGCACAAGAAACCAATTCTTGAAATCCATCAGTGTGTAATAAATCCATAAAACATATGGATTTCTCTTTTTTAATTGACTGAAATAATGTAATAATAATCTATCTTAGTGAGATGCATCTTTATTGAGCAAATGCCAGAGTGGAAATATAGCCTCAGTGTTCATATTAGGGGATACGTGTGCAGGGATTGGTCTGAAAGTTTACATGTGCTTCAATAAGTCTGACGTATACGTTTCACTAGGGTGATGTGATACCAACCTGCTGTGTTGCCATAGTAATAGGCTCCAGTAGGGACTGGTAGAGGACACTTTGCTGGCTGCTGTGAGAGTCTGAGTACACAGTAGAGCCCATGCCACTGTCAAGTGTGCTGTCTGCTGCTGAGACACACAAAAATGCACTTCTATAAAAAGTGAAAGATTTATGTGTTGTTTCTGGGCAGAGAGAGTGAAAACTCCTACATGTCACTGAAGTGGTACTGGTTGGCAGGTTGTGTAGCCTGCTGTGCTGGTCTGCATCTGTGTCTTCAGGTTCAACCACAAGAGGCTGTACAACATGTGGTACTGCACCCGAGACGCCCTCGGATGATGTCACATTAGTCCTCTGGCCTCTGTCACCCTGATCCACCGGAGCTACGATAGCCGCCGTCCTCCCTCTTCTCCACTTTATCAGCGCCACACGGTCTCTGATCGACTTTCCCACAGTTTTAGCGTCGCTCTCATGGAAGAAGCCCGACTCCACCTGACGAAAAAAGGGGGAAAGAATGATTTTCAAGATATTTTTAGTGCTGAGCACGTGAGATGGGACAGGGTGCATTAAAAATGGGAGAGTGGGAGGCAGACGGAAAGAACAAGCAAAGGAAGAAAAGGAAGGAACAGAAGAGCTATTTAAAGGGGTCAGAGCTGCGGGAAATTATTCCCTTTGTTAGTCTCTGGCTCATTGCTCACATCAGAGCAGGCAGGGTTTTTACATCTACAAATATAGCTGAAGCTGCGTAAGGATGACGTTAGAAACAAATTTACAATAAAAAATATCCGGAGGTCTTTATTGTGGATTTTTTTAAAAAAAGCACATAATTTATATTGAATTACTATGCAGCATGAAATACTTGGGATTGCTCAGAAAATGTTTAACAATCAGCCTATTGTGCTTATACAGCGTGTAAAACTGTAAATTGAGTTATAAACATCGGCTATTTGCCTATTACAGTGACATTCACTGTGCTGTTGCTTCCTGTCTGCTGTGTCACGTGACCTGCTTCACACCATGCTCAGATTAGGGACCCAACTAATGATTAGTTTAGTTGCCAATCAATCGATTTTCCCACATTTTCCAACAAATATTTCAATCCATCTCTGCTTTTTACTGGCACAGCTTCTGTTTTTAGTATCAGCATATGTTTTACGACACCCATTCCAGCCTGCAGAGGTGTGCAGGTCTCCACACGACCATTTGTTCTCATAGTAAATTAAATTAATAACCTGTTGAACAAGTAATTGAAATGTTTACATACGATCAGAGTCAACACAAAACTGTAAATACTGAAGATAAGTCAAACCTGAACTAACTTATTTTTCAGTGATTATAGTTTGAAAATATGAGATTTCAATGCTTTTTTCATGTGAACATTATTAAGCATTATGAAGTTTGGTGAAGATAAATTCAGTCTATGCATTACCAATCTAGTCATTTTGAAGCTGAAGATGGTCCATTCAAACAGCCTTTTATTAATGGGCTAAATCAGATGCACTGTCATGTGATCTCTGGTTGCCAAGCGGAACTGAAAAGGTATTTCCTTAGCAACCATCATTCATTATGACATAAAATATAACAGTTCAAACATTATGAACTGTTATAATTCAGTTCATAATGAATTATAACAGCCATTTGCCTTCACAAATGGTTGTGAAGGCAAAGCACAAACTTGCTGAAACTTAAGCAGAGAGCACATCGAGCCACCAGCCACTATTCCTTGACGTACTGCCCAGCCATCTTTCTATTGATCATTTATTTATTTTACGTTTTACATGTTACCAATTCTAAAAGTTTGTTCGCAAATTGTTGCAATCTTAGCTCAAATATTCCTAGATAGTTCTTGACATAAGTTTCAAGTCACACTGCCAAGAAAAAAGCTGTATGTTTTTTTATAAATGGTTTTCTGCACAAGATTAAGTGGAACTACACTAAAAGCGAGAGAACTTGTTAGTAGTAGCCCAGCACCAAAACAAACTACTTCCTATGGAGACATCATAAGCATGATAAGAAATGACTGAAGACTGTGGGCAAAATACTGAACTTTAATAAAGAATTGGGCTTGAAATCTAAATCTACAACTGCCTAATGCATTAGATCAGTTAGATCAGTGACAAAAGGTCCTAAACACGAGTGCAGATGAACCACTGTCCACGTCTGCTATTGTTTTAGCATGTCAAAGCCGACAAACCAAAAACAGAGAAAATAGGGGGGAGCAGACAAGAAAGAGAGAGATACAAATATAGGTTGGTCATTGTTTTTTGTAATGAAAAAAAATTCCAAAGGCTCTAAATGACAATGTTTCATTCTCCATATGCAGTTTTATCAAAGGCAAAAATGCCATAGCCATTTAAAAAAAACATTTCTGTGGTTTAAGCAAATGTTAGATGAGAGATTGTAGAGACTTGAGGAAGTTGTGGTGGCTCCCACATGGAGAAAAACACTCTTTTTAATCTCTCACCCACTGGGAGAATAATCTGATGAAACATTAAAAATAGATAAATACATCAAATGCAATAAACATGTTCCTAGAACAGCAACACCACTTATCTCCGCTGTTGGCGTTCAGGCTTTATACATATAAAACCACTGAGTGACCAAGAATCTAAATAGATTCGTTTTTTAAAAGTGAAACAGTTTGAAAAATACGAAGATTGTCTGCATGAGAAACATAAACTAAGTCACAGCTCTTTTAAGTAATGTGTACTAAATAATTAACTAACCATTTCTTGTGCCACAACCTCAGGAACCTCCTTCTCCAAGTCAAATGTGAACTCAATGGCTCCACTCTCCTTGTACTTTCCTTTTAACTTCTTATGGTCCTCCACCCACAGTTTGAGAGCTATGGTGGGTTTTTTCCCATCGTCTTCCTCTGCAAGCTCCACCCTCACACCTGTGTCCTCGGCAAAGAAAGCATGGTTCAACAGGTCCTTAATGGTATACCTGAAAAAGCAAGAAAGACATGAAGTAAAATTCAGACTAAACAATTTGGGATAAGATTTGGTGGCCTGACAAATTGGTAACACAATGACAGTAATGAGTTGACAGCAGTATTTTCAGCTCTATTTTTTTATTTATTCATATTTGTTGAGTTTTGTAGCCAGTGATTTTATTTTTATTATGCCGGAGGTAGTACTCTATACATATAAAGAAGTGAAAATCTTATAGTTTGCGTAATGTTAACATCAGCTTTTTTAATGCAAAAACTGTAAATATATATATACACTTTTTCTTTTAGGGAAAATTTAAGCAAAAGTTTAATTGTTTGATGTTGATAAGAAACTGTAGAAGCCCTCAGCAGAAATTAAACGCAGTGAAGACATGACTTAGATTCACTAAGTAATTGCATTAAAACATTACCAGGTGTTTTCCAATTGAGCTCTAGCAAATGATCCCAAAAAAGACCCACTACATGGTGTTCAAGGCTCATTTGGCCCAACTCTAGGGAAACTCATTACATCACAGAACGTTAAGACACTTTAGAAGGAAGACTACTGTGCTGTTGAAATCTTTAGTGGCAGAGAAACAGCAAAAGTCGTTAAATTTTTTTCTTTTGTTGGATAAGAAAAATATATATAAATCACTTACCGTTCCTCTTTCTTTTGACATATACACTCGCCAATGATCTCCTTGATTTCAGGATCCACAACCTTGTTGTAGCTGGCTGGCTTTACACCCTGAAAGGAAAGAGACATGAATACAGAGGACATGAAAAGAGATGAAAAACTTTTCCTGATGAAAGCAGAAAGAAAGTCAAGGTGTGCAAAGGTTGTTCTTTTTGGATTTCAACCTAACAGGTCTTGTCTTTACACTCACCCTTTGGGCAGATTGCAACCATAACAAATTCCTAACAGTTCAAATAGACCATAGGTCCTTATTCAAATTCAACAAGAACTTGAATAAGGTCAAAATCTGACTTTGTTAAAATCAAACAGGACTGCTGAACTAAGGCATTTTACAACAACATATATCACATTTATACAATAATGTATTTGAATTAGTCAGGCATTGAATGTGCTAGGAGGAAAATTTAAAAGTCAAGTAAATGCATCTTTTAGACCATCGTTTCATTGGGGAAGTAAAATGTTATGAGTATCGCTTTTGATCAATCGCAAATTAATATTCCACTTTGGTCTGGCACAAGCAGTATCTACAGCTTCTCCAGTGAGTCTCATCTATCAATGAGAGCAGAGAGCCTTTCTGCATTAACTGCATATACAGTAATCATGTCTCAGCTTATCTAGAGACGTTGAGAGCTGAAAAATCAATACCTTTTATCAAATATGGAAGTCCATCATGACTAAAGACAACCCCTAAACTAAATGACAATTTGGAGTATGCCACGGCAAGTGATGGACGCATTGCTCTATTAAATCATGACGTATGACCACATATGGAATAAAACACGACAACATCAACATGTCTTGTTTTTATGAATCCCAGTTTGTACAGCATGAAACTCTTAACAAAAATTCTGTAAAAGGTTTGATCAATTACATAACATATAATAATAATTATAATAGTACATTCTACTATTTTGTAGGGCTGACACAATAGTAAAAATCCAGACTCGATATTGACACTTACTCAAATATGTGATACAATTTATAAAACCACTGCAACCTTGTTTGAAGTCATATATGACACTATTTTATTAGAGTAATTAGGTCAAAGTCAGATAGAAAGCCATTAAACTCACATTTATAAAAAAAAAACTATTCAAGAGTCACTTCTCTTTACTGCAAAACAGGAAGTGTTTATTTGTTATAAAAGCATGAAAGCAATAAAATATCACTGGATACTTTGTGCTTCCATTTGCTTTGAATTCTTGTATTCAAAATTGTTTTTTAATGTGGATCCGGAACATGGATCTGGTGCACGCAAAATTTTTTGCAGTGTAGAGAAAGATCTGGTGAATTCTAACGTATTCAGCAGCAGCTTTTCAGTTTTTATCTTTTGGGTAATTTAGCATTATATTTTCTTTGATGATCGACTCCAGTCAGGTTGTTGCTACTGATTCTAATTACTTTCTGCTCATGTTGTCAGCTGCACTATTTGTGCAGCATTTATTTATGTTTACTTGTTTTACATTTAGCCACATGCTAATTATTTCACTACAGAACAGAGAGGTTGGTCATTTCTTTTTAGTAGCTGATGTAGCTGCCAACTAATTTGAGATGTTTTTGTGTTACATTGTAGCTACAACAGAACAGAGCAGCCGCTGCACCAACTCCATTCCTGAGAAACAGCTTGAAGGTGGAACTCAAAGGCACAATAGTACTGAAAGTATATTGTCTGGTATATTAAATACTCCTGTTTTTAATCTGCTATAAAATTTCACTTTGTCTGCATCTTTCAGTTTTTGATGTTCTGCCTTATGGGCAAAACTTCTTCAAATGCTCAGCGACTCTCTTCATATATTTGTCATTTTCCTGGAGTTTTAAACTTTCAGAAGCAGCTCATCGAGTGTCGGTATGTGTGCAGCGCTGCTCTAAGACACTGTGTGTTCCCTTGAGAATTTAACAAATCTCATACTGTATTGATTTTAATGCAAATCAATACATTTAAATAATTCTTTCAACAACTGTACTGAAATATTGATTATTCTGATGCACCTATAACACTGCTTGATATTTCCTCCCAACTGAATCTTTACTGTATTATCTACTAAACTCACTAGAAATGCCACAGACTACGCAATCTCAATCAATTTAGTGAGCTCTGTTTGCTCTTTGCCACCTTTCTGAGGTGGAAAACTTTTGAGGGTTCTGTTTGAACTTAGAAAAGAAATCTTAACCGCAGGTCCACTTACACTAGTAACTTTACGATAAATCTGGGCAGCATTTTGACACTCTGAGTAAGGATACTCTGAGGTGGCCATCTCCAGCATGCACATGCCAAATGCATAGACATCTACAGCCTCGTCATAGTGCTCTTCGTACATCTCTGGAGCCATGAACTCTGGAGTTCCTAGAAAAAGAATGACAGAGTCCCTCGTAATCAAATAGAATCATCAACGTCTCCAGCCTCATACTTAAGTAAAATACCCAAATGTCTTACCTATGACGCTTTTTGCAAAGGAGGCAGCTTTGAGTGTCGCCAGTCCTAAATCCCCAATCTTGACTGATCCTGTTGGGCCAGTAATAAAGATGTTGTCACATTTGAGGTCTCTGTGGATGATCGGTGGCGTTCTGGTGTGGAGAAAGTGAAGGCCTTTCAGGATCTGTCTGCACCAGCTTCTCAGGACTTTGGGTTTCATGACCTTGAAACGCTTTAGGTAACTAAGAGAAGGAGCAAGAAATTTGTATGAGTGACCATTCATTTCCACTTCTGATGAAAAAAAGCCCTTCATGAATACATACGTTTTTAGCGTTCCTGACGTCATGAGCTCCGTCACTAAAACAATGTACTTCTTTCCTTTTAGAGGAGATTCCCAGAAGTCATAGAAACGAACAATGTTGGGATGCTGTAGACCCTTCAACATCTCTGCCTCCTCCTTAAAGCGCTGGCGTTCCATTTTTGACAGCTTACGGTCCTGGTGGAAAAACAAAGCAAAATAAATAATCAATATCTCTTCTGATAAGCTAAAATACATGCATTATTGTTGCAAATTTTGTAAAAAAACATTTTTTTAAAATATGTATACATTTTTGAATAAGGAATAAGCTGACAAGGCTGATAAGTAGCCAATGTTTACAATGTGTTTACCCTTGAAATGCACATCCCAATGAATCATTTGCACTTTTTCTCTTTTGATTATTATACAGACTGAGCAGCCTTGATTAAATCTTACACATTGAATTAATAAACTGAACTTGGACATTGTTTTAAGATGTAAACCAATAAATGATCTGCAATAGCTTAAATTGATGTTTTGCAGTTCATTTTACTTATCAGCTTTGACAAGTAGGGGATTGAGAATGCTGGTGCCAGTGGTTTGGACAGAAACAGTTAAATATGATCAGGTTCTCTATAATATTTTAATTTGGGGGGAAGTGGTACATGACAAGAAATAATGGAGTCACTAAATTAGACCAAATTAACTGCTGCCAACTCAGTAATTGGTTATAGGGGCTCCTTCTGCATACACTTCAGTAGCAGAGCAGCGTGGCAACAAGACAATGATCTTGTGACTTTGGTAAGGAATAAAGTAAGCCCATGTTACTTTAAGCCAGACATCAGCTCATCGGCATTGTATAATTTACTGAGATGGACCTGTATGCTTCTGAAAGTAGACTTGTAAAGACAAACAGAGTGTCTGTCAGTTCACATACACATCTACAACCAGACCAGGATAAATTGATGATCCAAAAAAGGAATCTCCATTAGGAGACATTTTGAAACTTTATGAAGAAAAAAAAACCTCCCCTGAACATTTTCCACATATTTAAAAGCCACATGTATGCTTTTTATCCGCACATCCATCTATTCTACAAATTGCCAGATCAAATCTTTAGTAGTATTAAACAATCTACATTGTGAAACGTGACAGCCCGCAGACACTCCAAGTAGAACAAACTAGACACGATCGCTGTCACACCCACATCATGCTGCAGTCTTAAAGGTTATGTCACTAATCTTTTCCATCTTTCTCAGCCTGTTTCACATGTGCACTCTCTTAACCATCTTCTGCTCCCATCTCTCTTACCCCCACTCAGCGGCACATCCCCTTCCCTACACCCTTCATATCAACCACTCCCTTCTTCATCCTCCTGATTCCCTGCCTCCAATACAGTCACTGCATTTCTCAGCAGGGAGGATTTTGACAGTACTTTGCTTGCGTTGTGCATTTCCTTCAAAAACAAACAAAATCACCTTGCACATCAGAGACGCGATCACTGAGGGAAAGCCAGTCCCCCACCCCCAGACAAAGATCAATGACAATGACGCTGGATTGAAACCCAGCGCAGTGGAGTTAATTATTCAAGTAGCGTTAACTTGACTAAAACAGAAAAAATAAGATCACATCAGCCTGCACAACCTAAAATTAATTGTGAAGATGAACTGCGATAGGAGTTAAGTGCTATGATCGTAAAGCAATGAGAATGTGTAAGAGAATGTGGCATATCATGTTTTGTGTGCGAGTGTGTGGGGGGTGGGGATTTTCACTGCACTCTTCTGAAGCCACATGAATTATTCAGTTCTGCAGAGAACTCTTTCTGTCGAGGCAAGCTGAGCAAAAGAGGGCTGGGTTATCCCCAAGCGCTCTTTCCTTCCACAGGAACATCATACAGCGTGAGGTTTATCTGAGACATGTCTTAAAGGGCCAACGGTAAAGAATGTAAAACACAGCTCGAAGCATGATTAACCCATGAGAAATGCAGCTTTGATCCTTTAAGGCAATGCCCTCCTTCTCCTGGTCCCTCACCTCCCCTCCTAGTCTCACCGCTCATCTCCCAGGAATCGCGCTGCCTTAAATAACGGCAGATTCAGAGTGCTTCCCGAGTCCCATTCACACTCTCCTCACACCCCTGCATTTGCTTCCTCACTTCTATTTCGCTCTCAGCAGACACTGGGGCTTCTCCATTATTCAGAAGCCACATGCACTGTGAGCTCAGAGGTGTTGCTCGCTGCATGTCGAAAAATACAAATACACCTCCAGATTGCTGTCATTAAAACCATCAGATAAAGTAGCTTATATAAAAGGTGACTTTGTTTTATTGCTGCTCAAAGACATGTAGGGTTACTAAAAGTAGAGCTGCAAACATTATATTGTGTTTAAGCAGGAAGTGTTTTACCTTATAGTGTTTGTGTTTGCGTATTATTACCAGCACTGTTTTATGCTACAGGACAAGCTGCACAGGTTCAGATTACAATGATAGTATTTAGCAGCAGAGATAAGGTTAAACACGCAAAAACAAGCTGCATGTAGATGGAAAAACAAAGGGTGACACCAGGAAAAAACGATCCCCAAAGCTGTTCACTGCTGACACTACGCCTGTGTGTTCAGCTCTATTAGTTTGACACCTCTGTGAGAAAGAATTATAAGTCCATATGGGATCAATTTTAGAGGAAGTCTGTGCTGAAAGTAAATGTTTCCAGTCTCACATGTGGCCTTTACTGCACAAATATTAAAATGTTTAGAAACTTTTTAAACTACTTTGAATAATTAACTGAGCTCTGTTCGATAACTAGGATCAATTGGAATGTATGTATGACTGAACTTAAATTATTATTTTTGGTAAAGTGTCTCGAGATGACATTGGTGATGGCATGGCACAATATAAATAAACTGAATCGAAACATATTGTTTTTTTTTACAAAAAATAAGAGTAACCAGTATAATGTAAAAAAAAGGAATTTCCTAATTGCTGTACATGAACTGACCTGCTGTTGACAGTTTAAAAAACAAAACGTTTAAATTGCCTTAAAGAGAGGTGACCTCACATCAACAGTGAAATTGCTTCTCGAAATGTAAAAATTGCAGTTACACTAAACCCAACTTTGATAACAAAGCTAAAGCATGTTCTGATAAATGTCATCATCCAAGCTGCTGTTAAATAGTGGACCCACCTTTAATGTTTCTCAGGAGTTAAAAAAGTGATAATTTAGAGTCTTATACATTTTCCATTGAACTACTATTTCAGGATGAGCCGACAAAAAATTCTCAGTATTGTTCAAAACTATTATACTTATTCCGTAACTAGACCTTGTTCAGGTCCAAAAAGCATTTATTTTTCAGGAACCTTTACTGGAGGACAGATATTCTTGTTTTATGCAACGATAATCTAGCTCCATGTCATCTGGTGTGCTGTTAAGAGTCTTTATCGCATTAAAGGATGATGAGGAAGAGTAGTGGGATTCTGGGAATGTTAATTATTTTAATTATCTTATTGTTCTAATGGGTTTCTATATGTAAAAGAAAAAAATGAAGTCTGAGCATTGTTGAAAGTCTAACACCACGTTTCATTCTAGATTAGAGCTTTAGCAGTTATAATAACCTCATGTTTTCTGTTTTACATACATTTAAAACACTGTGCTGAATAAGCTGTGAGACAAAGTGTTTCAAAATAAATGGATTCATCCTAAAGGGATCAGTCTGAGATTAAGAAAGAAGTAAATGGCATTTACCAGCAAATGAGTTGGGGCAAATCCAGCCCTGAGTTGAAGGGCTTAGGGTCAGTCTAGGTCACAGTGAGTCATGTTCATCTTGTCTGATATTTTAATGGACACAGAGTAAGCCAACCACTGGCTGAGTAGAGGATTGATTTGCATTGCATTCTATAGGTGCAGACCAATGTTGGTCACTTGTGCTGATTTGATTGTGAGAGGCCAAAATTGATAGATGTGGAGAGTAGATCTCCCCAACTGTTCAGCCGTACTCAGTGGAGCGATGGCGTCTCTTAACTTCAATAAAAAATTTTTTTAAAATTCAGATCGCTGGGAGTCGGAGTTCCAGTTACTTTAATGGACAGCAGCCATCAAAAACCAAACAAACCCAGGAAAACTCATAAATGATTCCTGTGTCTGGAAAAAAAAAGTCAGTGCATATACACACAGAATTAGGTGCTACTTCATCTATACCAGAACCTCTCTCTTTAACACAATATCTCAGAGTTTGACTGCATATCTTCAAAAAAACCTGGATAGTAATAAGGTAGTTGGCTTAAGGTAAATCTACAGTACAACTAAAATCCTAGAGACTGCTTTCATAGAACCTCATACGGATAAAGTCCACAAGTTGTATTGCGATATTTAAATATACGAGATCTGAGACACTGATTTGTTAGGAGTTCCAACAAAGCTCTCTGGAACTCTAATTATGTCAGAGACACTATGTACCTATTTGATTAATCCTTCTACACAACTTTCTCTTCCAGAACAAGCTTTTCGCAGAATATGTGAACTGATCTGGACCACATCATTAACAACAAGCAGATTAACAAAACCTGGAAGCCTGGATTAAATAATGTTAGCGTGACAGGGATTTTTCAACTTCTCATTCTGTTCTACTTTCAATATGGAAAAACACAAAGGAAGAACATTGAATGTTACAACGTTTGCTTAAGAAGCTTAAGAAAAAATTTCCTCACTCAACGCACTACATTTTTTTAAATCACCTTGTGAAGCACTCATGGTTGCACTGAACAAATGGCTGTGAAAGCACCTTAACTCTGCAATGAAAAACTCATAACAATGTGATGCTTTATTGATCCATTTGCAATCTGGTCTCTTTACTGGAGGTCAGAGTGCTGGAAAAAGACATTGCTACATCTTATTCAGTTTGTTAACTGCAGATGTTTTCCTTGATGGAAACAAAACCTGCTTACACGGCTGAATGTGTGTATGATAATTTGCTTAGCCACAGCTACTCCCCATGTTTAACAGGTGACTGCTGCAGTGTATCCGCTGCTGTAACAGAAGCTGGCGCAGGGCGAGCCTTGAGCCAGCAGACTGCCAGCAGATGAATTGTGTCCGATCGTACTTGAACGCAGGAGGCTTTTGACCAGCAGATGTGCCTGCAGCCATTGCACCTGTTTATGTTCTACAGCAAAGACTGTGCAAGGAGGAGCGCTAGCATTCAGGGTGGCAACCGAGCATCTTCACAAAGAGAAATACCGTAATAGGGCTAAAAATGAATCACATATCCTCACCAAAAATAAATCTACTACAGCAGCATCATCAATACAACAAGGGAAAAGCAATATGCAAGCCGCCATAATGACGCATTCCACTTAATGAATGCAATTCATGACCTAACAAAACCATTAACAAAAATACAAGTAGATCATTTAAGAAAAACAAAATTAGCCAGATTAAGAATGTACAATATACACAAACAGTTGTTTCTGGAGAAAAAAACAAAAAAAGTTTTTTCCAAATTGGAGGTTTTTAAGGAACTGATTGGGTTGACTGGCTATAAAAAGAGAGCGAGAAAGATCTCCTTTGCACATCTTGACTGGGTTTTTTTTCAAGAAACCAAACCAATAGAGCAATTTCAATAGTTTATTTCCAATCTGTTTCACTTTGTCCCAAATTCATTTGCATTTAACTTCAAATGTGAGCTAATGACATTAAAACCTACGAAGAAAAGATGAAACGGTGCCATTGAAATCATGAGCTGAAAGACTAAAATATGTTGCAAAAAGTGGCCTAAATTAGAGAAAAGGAAGCATGCGCTTGGGTTTTCAGCAGAGCGTGAGACGCGACAGCTGGTGGTGACATCCTCAACACACACCCAGCATCAAGATGAAAGGCAGCACAGGCACTCAGACCTACTGTAAAAATCACTGGCTAGGAAATACAATTAGCTATGGCGTTGTCATACACACGGTGGCAGTTTCACCTGACTTAGCCTAACTTGAGACAAATATTTACAAACGTTTGATTCTCATAAAAGTCGAAAGCCTCAGTGAGCCAGCGCACAGGTAAATACAGAAAGTGAAGGTTAGGAGCTTTTAATTTTACATGTAAACCATAACATAAAGGACTCATAAAATGTGATGAGTGTTTATGTAAAAATCCCCAAGGTCAATTTGGTGATCTGGTTGACCTCCTTTCAAATTATGCAATCATTTAGTAAACAGTAAATCAACACTTTCCACGGCTTCGATAAGATGACTTCTGGTATTTAAAAAGGGTTCAATTCATTTTATTCATAGAAACACCTGATGTTTTTTTCAGTTGTTTCCAAACAAACAAGATTAATGAGTTACAAGACAACCTGTATTACTGCATTAAAGCAAATGTCACCAACTTTTGATATGCTTCTAGACCAAAAGAAATGAAGGAAGCTCTCCTTTAATAACTTGGCAATGAATAAAAAATGGATGGATGAATGAACAGATGTTTCCACACTACCTCTGGAGGGTCCTTACCCTTAATCCATGCATCAGTACTGCAGGGACCAAGTAGTAAACAAAGATAACTGTAAAACCCTCTGCCACAATGACTGAAAATACATTTTGGATAAGCCTGCCTTCTATGAAACTGTTTCACTTCAACAATTCAAGAATGATTAGTTTCGACATAAACTAAAAGCTGCTGCAGCTTTTAAAATGGTATCCGTCACCACTTCAGAAGGCTGGTTGTTACTGAGAAGTCACAGCATGTAGAAAGCTACGAAGGTTTAGACATCAACCATGTGAGTAAGTAGCAATTATGTGAAACCAACAGTTAATATACATGTTGATCTGGAACTGTTTAACAGTCAATGCATTCCGGAGCCAAAATGAATAAAAGCAAACATACCCACACTCCAACCAGCCTTGTAGGAAGGGCTGTTCAAGCAGGATGGCAGGCTATTTTTGTTTTCATCGTTTCACTTGAACTCAACTTCCAGGGACTTCAGATCAGTGGAAACTCATAACAGTGAAGGAATCTTCAGGTTACATCACACCTGCCTTGAAGACTAAATTCAGTAGGTACTTTCTATGATGATGAATTGTACTGGTACTTCCTGGTTCACAAGAAATTTCTATGAAACGTATTAAGGAAGTCATTTTAAAATTTCCCACCCAACTAAATGACCCAAGATGTTGAGTGACATGTATGCCTCTGGAAAAATGTTAGAACTGCACAATACTAGGAAAAACATGTGATGTGAAATAACATTGGTGAATGTTGTGCAACTTGTGTTAAAAAGTCAAATGTTTTTTGTTTCGCTATGAGTTCACAACAAGCAATATTGATGAAGCTCCTGGAAAAATAAAATCAAATGCATTATTTTCATCTTGGCAACAAGATTTTATGGAAAAGAAAATGTTGATGTCAGCATCTACTGTTTTGGCAAAGAAACAGTTCAGTTCTAGATTCTTAACGACATAACCACCTCAGCAAGTCCTTTCCTTCAAAAACGTATAATGCTGCATTAAACATGTTCAGCTATTACAAACTGCCTAATATGGAGGACCAAAATTGACATAATAAAAAAATTAAAAGGAGGTTCATTTAGGAACTGTCAACAAATTTCCGAACCAAACACTCCTGTCAAACAAATGTTAATAAATGCCTTGCCTTGTGACCAACTCGTACAAAAAATTTATACTTTTACATATACCCTCTATTAAAATGCTAAGTCATATTCAATATTTTAAATCCTTTTAACATTAAATAATATGTTATTATAAAACCTGACAAGAACAGCGGCAAGAAGAACATGGAATATGCAATAATACATAATTAAGCAGTCTTAATGTTGTTTTACTCAGTAGCTTCTCTGGTTACTGCAAAAAACAAAACAACAAAAAAATGTGTAAACACTTCACCAGCATGCCATATTTGGCTCCTTCTGTTGTTTTGGCAATGAAACAACCTTGTTGTGGTTTTTTAAATGGTTTTACCAGAACATCTCGACACCCTTCTAACCATTTTCTGACGGATTAAACAGGCACCACCAAATAGGTTCCTTGTATATAGAACCTGAATCTGTCATAGTTATGTAATTAGCAAATATATTTTTAATTCCTAACAGTGAACACGGATAGAACAAATATAATAAATCTGCTAGAAGTTGTCCACCCCAACTAAACCTACATCACAGATCTATCGCAGTCATCCAATAATGCGAAAACAACTTCTTCTCCCATCACTTCTCATGCCAGGCCCGATAACCTTCACTACTGATGACACTTGCAAGCTGGCAAATAAAATTTTCACAGGCAAAATTTAATGTATGTGTGTTCAACTAGCAGGGGATCAAATATTCCCAATAAGTGAAAAAGGAAAAAGTCAGTCATAAAAAACAAAAGGTATTTCACCCTTTCCTTTATTCTTGATATTCCAAAAGATTCAATCATTAATGCAAATTCCGAATTAAAACAACATGTCATTTAAGCACCGTGCTGAATCCATGTTTCAGCAACATGTAACAGACAGGGATTTTTTTCTGTTTTTAAGATGCAAATTTTCCATTATCCCTATTGGAGCAACACATCAGGCAAGATTGCTGTGGTTTCCAACAGGTTTGTCCCTAAACTCTGGTTGGCTGAGTGACACAGGAACTCAAGCATGTCTGAACATGGGAGATTCTGAAATGGCACTAGCTACAGTCACCAAGTCTGATCTACAATGATCTCTTGCTGCCTTGTCTGTAAACAAATCGACAAACACTTCATTAAACTTTTGCTTTGTTTACACTGAATTTGCGTCTAGTGACACATTGAGTTTTGTGTCACTAGAAACAAAACTCAATGTGTGCCGTTATCTCCCAGACCATTACACCACCACCACTAGTAAACTGATAATACAAGGTAGAAAAGATCCATGCTATATATTTTCTCCTTTTCTGACCATTTCTGCAAATCTTAAAGATGGAGAGAAATCCCAGTAAAACAAATATTTTTAAAAAATATTCAGACCCAGTCTGCAACAGCAATTATTTAACATCTAAAATATTTTTTCTTTCCTCATTCTGATGCTCGGTTTGAACTTCAGCAAGTCATCTAAATGTCTAAATGCACTCAGTTTCTGCCATGTGACTGACTGAGATTTTGTGTTTACAAATGCCTAATAAAATGGCTGGTAAGTGTCATTTATACTGTCTCTTTATGGAACCTACACTTCTCTTTCACATTTGGTTCTGCTACTGTGAAAATTTGCAGCTACATCACAAGCTGCACAGTTCTTTAATGCCTTGGCTTGAAGAATATTTTCTGACGGAAAAAAAAAGTCTCCCATTTAAGTCTCAGCAGAAAACATTTTTCAAAAGGAAAAAATAAATAAAGCTGCACAGTGTAGACAGACCTTTAATCTCATCTCAGGTAACAGTGAAATCAAGAACTTGTAATCAAGATATAGACAATGAGCTGATCTTGAGGTCAGGGCTTTTGTTTTCTTGCCACAACATTGCCAAACCATCCAAGATGGGCAGTCAAATATCATGACATCTTCAACAGCTCCTTATTTGCAAGCCAAGAATCTGATTGATTCTGAATGAAAACAAGCTCCCAGCCAAATACCAGAGAAATGTCAGCAGAGTCAGAGGCAAACCGTGTCTGGAAGAGTGCACACAGCGTTCAACAGCAAGATAAAAATCTACATGCGTAGTCCCAACTGGCAGAAGCAGGAAGTTTTTAAGGTTTTAAACAAATTCCAGTGAGCAAAGACGGAATAAGGAAAAGCAAACAACAGCTTAGAAAATGTTTCTTCAGAACAATTGGGGACTCCTGCATTCTCCTCGCAGATTAATATCACAGCTTGTGTCAAGGCCATCTGTGTTACATAAAAGACTGGCACAAAAACAGTCTTCTCTCACACCTCCAGGAGAGGAAGAAATGGGCATGCATCAAAGGGCTGTGTTCAAAATTAAACATAAAATGTAGACATAATAGAAACCATAACATAATAGACTTCAATTTCTAAACCAGAAAGCAGAATTTGTTCTAATAAAGTTGGGAAAGGTAAAACTGGCATTGGCAAAACCTTTCGAGAAACATGCATGACAGGAATGATATTTTCTTTGGGAGTTGACTTCTTGACTTGTTGATGCTTGTGCTTAAATGTTGTTGAATGTGACCAAGATGTGGAGATATTGTGGGCAGTGTGGGTTGTTCTTGGCTCAGACAACTAGTCTCTACATAGTCTTAATGGGCTACCAAGAGATCTTCAGATGACAGCTGTGAGCCAGATACCAGAAAGGACAATGATAAATCACAACACACTACCTAATTTTAGGTCTCAAGTTTCTATGTAAACAAACACTCAATGAAGAATATATAAAACACAAACCTAAATACCCTACATTCAAAGCAATGAAGCACATCTCTGCAGTTTCAAGATTATGATGAATAAGAAAACATTGAAACTCACTCATCTTTGAATTTTCAATGTGTTCAATATCATAATTTTAATGGTTAGATGCAATATTTGTAGCTATATATGCAAGATGCCATTTAATTTTGATGTTTATCAAACAACATAAAAAACTTTGCAAACATAATTTTGGCATTGTTGACTTGCAAGTATGGCTTTATTTTATTGTTGTGTATTTTGCATTGTATTTAAGTGTCCTCCGTTAGTGACTTTGTTTGCTATACTTAGTGTTCTGTTTGCATTTTTTCTTGATTCTTGTAAAGAGTGTTTAGGAAAGTGCAGTGCAAATAAATTGTATTATTACTATTACAATTATTTTAGAATTTCTTTCATTTTATGCAGATTCCGAAGGCTGAAACAACGTGCTTAGGACGGTTGAACACAAATAGCAGAAAAAGGAAGAGCACCAGCAGCAACATCTTACACTGGCAGGTATGAACTGACACATGGTTGAAATGCACCTGGTATTTCTCACATCTGAAGAAGTCGGGATTGCAACAACCATACTGCAAACGTTCAAAATAGTGAAGAGGCAAAGTGGCCAGCACTCGGTAATGCCAGAAAAAGCAGCATTGAACAAACAAAAACAGAAAAAGGCAGCTTACGAATGCTTTTTATTTAAAGACATAAACCAAAAAAAAAACAAAAAAACAAGAAGATCCGCTGCTAGCTGGTCTCAGCACCACTCTGCAAAACAACAAATCTGTTCTACCGAAATGTAAAAGATAAATGGTAATGTAATGTAAATGTAAATAATGTCAATTTAAATGTAACTTAAATGGTTAATGTAAAATGTAAATGGATTTTTGAGCAAATAGAGAAAGTAACCAGAAAAGGTAACATATTTTGCCCATCATTTGTTTGATTGCCACATAAAAATATCAGAAAATTTGCTTAGTCAAAATAAAGCTATATGTTTTTCATCATTAGTTGAGACACGTGTGATTTTTTTCTGATAGTTTGTAATTTAATTTGACCTTTTTGAATGCATCCAAAAATTGGGGAACTGTATTGTATTACACATGAAACAATTAAGTAAAAATAAATGCATTGTTTCTATTAACTCAATAATTTCACCAACAATGCAATTACAAAAGTGAACAAAAATATAATGACTTGTTAATGAAACTATCAGCCCTAAGCCAAATACATTTCTTATTGAAATTAAAATCATAAAGACATATCTATTATTATACGAGGAAAGGGCAGTGAACCCTGAAAATTGCAGTTCACAATCCTAATCTTGATGGAGTAAGACAGAAAGCCACATCCTTAACATGAAATACTCTGCTGCCCCATTGATCTGTGCTTGTGTAAAACTCCTGGTTGGTAAAATGTCAATTGTCCGAGTGAGTGCAGTCTGAGGTCTACGTTATACTGATTTAATTTGATCAAATGGATCAGGGGAAACATCTTCAGCTGTCTCCTTATAACTGCTTTATATTGTGGTAACTGAAGCCAACACTGTGGCTGCAGCAGAGTAATCACTGCAAATTCTGTCAGCATTTTAAAGTCAGGAAATACTTATCGCAGAAAAGTGATCATGGCTTGGCAGGACTTCTCGAAAGCGTAATTTATTTTTTCCCTCTCTGTAAGCACTCGCTGTATTGGGAGGAAATTCCGCAGTGTGCAATCCTTCTGCACCAAGGGTGGTGTCGGGATCACAAAACTGCAGTCCAGTAGCTCTTCAAAGAAGTGTCAGCACTTGGACAGCAAGATTTATGGTGGATGTTTTGGTCTGGAGGTCAGCGACGTTGCCCCATGCTGTGAGAGGATTTGTGTTTTGATAGTGTCTGCCATGATGTGGTCTCTGTACACTAAATCCCTGTCTGCCTATGGGTTTGACACCAAAGAGCTTGAAAAATGAATCTAAACTTTGCTAATTAATCATGGAGACTCATCTTTAGGTGACCCTAAAGAGATGTTAGGGTCACCATTAACACTAATATAAGAAGAGACCCTACACAACAGGAGTTCTGGTTATGCAAACTCTGCATGGTGGACTTGTATGGTTCAACAGCATCTCACATCGTGGTTCAAGTCGTGTTTTCTTTGTAATTTAATGTGCAAACTCTTCTAATTTGCACAAAGAAAATATAATCTGATCCAAATTAAGGGGAGTCAAAAAAAAGCAACAGTAGAAAAAATTAAAATTTTTTATCTTCCAGAACATTTCTATATTTTCAAATCCATTCTTTCCATAGATTTTTCTTTTTATGTAGATTTTGTGAGGAAAAAAATAAGAAAAAAATTATATAAAATGTGTGTAAAGTTTTAATAAAATAAATTTCAGAGATCATCTAAGACTCGATGGCTACATCTAAGACAAATTTCTTTCAACTTATTAATGGTTGGCTGATGTGCCTGGAGATATATTGTAGATTTAAGGAAGATGTGATGGTCATTTTGACGGTCATAACTTCCTCAACAGCCTAAAACGTATCCATCTCTCTCACCAAAAAGAATAGTTGCCTGCTAAACCACTTATCAAGAACTGCCAGGTAGTTAAAATTTACCAGCCAGAGTTACATAACACAAAGGTCTTGTTTTAGACTTCAGTTTCCCTTCCAAGTAAAATCTCAAACAAATGTTTCAATCTAGACTAATGATCTACAAAGCAAATGGAAGAAAATAGCAGAAGTTTATAAAATATCTTTAAAATTTTAGTTGCTCATACAATAACTACAGAAATACTGCCTTGTATATAAGAAATAGCTAGTGCTGATATCAAACAATGTAAAATAAGAGGTATTAATCACTTGTAAAAACAGTTGGCGAAGATGGTTGCTTTCAAAATTGTTTTATGAAAGTTTCTTTCCTGTTAGTTAGAAGAAGCTCATACAAATGCAAAACGACAGTTATCAAGCAAAATAGGCAACAGGCAAATATGCAAAACTTGTGGCAGGTCTGATGGCCAAAGCACTTTTTTAAAACTGAACATCTACTCTGTTGAGTGTCTGCAAGTAAAGGTGTCAAAAGGGGGAAAAGCAGCAAATTATTTCCTGTTCAACTTTATATCAACATGTGAACCAAACAGCTGCTGTTTGTCAGCTTCAGGAAGACACAGAAACACTCAAACTCAGACAACATGATGCTACGTTACTCATTCCTATCTTTAGAGTCCCGCTGAACGATCAAATGCCACACTGCATCGCAGCAATGCAGTCACACACAACAGGTTTGGCTTGCACATTCCCTTGTAGCTGCTATGTGACATAGCATGTTTTATCTCCTCAGTCACAGCGCTGAGGCCACTAGCTGCTGCACAGTTCCCAGCAGGCCAAAGCGCACCTCAGCTGCTGCGTGTCCATTCACCTCGTGTTGCACAGACGGAGGGATTTAGGGGGTAAAACCAGTCACAACATGCAAGTCCAGCACTGTCCACTCTAGAAACTGCTCTCTGGCGTCACAGAGTTACCAGGGAAAACTGTAATAGCTAAAAATGAAGGTTGGTGGAATGTGATTTGAATTAATCCTCAACAATTTAGCTAGATTGTAGAACATAAGCCCTGTCCAGGTTTGCTTCCTTGAAGGGGTCAGTCATGCCTACTACAGTCCCCAATAAGACTCCTGGAAGATCGAGGGAGAGAGATAATCCCTGTTACAGTCTCCAAAGGACGGAAATAATTAGTCAAAACTTTTGCAAAGCATTAAGCTGGGGATTTTCCCCATTTGTATAAAAAAAGAACATCTTAAGTTTAAGTGAATATTCCAAACTGTTATATATTTCCACATTAACCTAGTTTTTAAAAACATTTAAGATGCTTTTTGATTTCTCACTAAAGACATTTATTTTTATGTATCTTTAATATAGTTCTGCTTAGTATGACGAGCAAAGTAAATCATGAGCAAATAAAGTGGAAAAACAATTGAGAGTGTTTCGCTCTCTCACCTCTGTTCAGCAAATTATATTATGAAAAAAAGCAGAACGATTTGTTTTTCCAAATCATTGAATGTATAAAATCAAATTTTTAAAAATCCCACCATTTTCAGTTGATAGGCACATCACATGTTTAAGCCTAATAAGATTTAGAAGATGCTTTAATGGATAAATGGAGGTCCCATTCTGTAGGGAAAACTCCCACAAAAGACAGAGAAATAAATATTTCAAAACCATCAAAATCATAAACTTTGTCATACTGGAATTTTAAATTTTGTTGCTTGATGGATCATATATGAATATTTTCCTTTTTTGACCCAAACGTAACCAGTTTAGGAAAATATTTGATTAAACTTTTATAGACTGCTTAAGAAACCTGCAAAGACCTAAAAAGTTCAAATATAGAAAAGCTGAAACTAAAGACTTGTTTTTTACATTCTTAAGACATACAGAACATATGAATTGAATGAACATTTGTGTTCCTTTACCTGCAGCTCACACCAGGCCACCTCCACCCAGGTTTCAGTATCCAGGCCTTTGTAGACCGTTTTGAAGGACCCTCTCCCAAGCTCGATGTCAAATTTAAGGAACCTTCCTCCTGGAGATGTGGAGACTGCTTTCATCTCTGCTTCCTCTTCATTTTCCTCACTCACCGCTTTAGTAGCAACTTTACCACCATCACTGCAAGTAACATTCAAAGCATGTCCAACTCTCTCCTTGTCCTCATCCGCACTGGTGCTCTCTGTTGCGCTGTCTTTTTGCCTACACTGGCTTTCAGTGCTGGAGCTCTCTTGAACCCCAGAGCTAGTACCTCGTGTCCTGTCCACAATTGATCTCAAGTTTATGTTCAGGACTTTGCTCTGGTTTTCAGTTTCGGGGGCTTCGTAGGATTGCTCATCCGTGTCTGAAAACCACAGACTTCTCCTGATGAATCTCTGATGCACATTCCTCTGGTAAACAGAAGAAGGGTCACTTCCACCTCTCACTAGAGAGTCCACAAGATTCACATTTGCATCACCCATGGGCCCATGCATATTTATGGCAAGATTACATTGAGAACTGGGTACAGATGAATGCTTGGGCTCTTGGAGATTCCCACAGCTAGCCTCCGGCTCCATGGTGACTTAAAAAGTTAAGTCACTCTGGTTTCCAGGTTCTTCCAGGCATGGCTTCAATTTCCAAATGCAGATCTTTTTTTGCAGATGAATACCTGCAGCGCCCACCCGGTGACGCAGTTTGTCAGCAGAGGCCCTAAACAGCGCTGGGATGGATGACACAGGCGAGATTTCATCAGATAAAGAGCTGCAAAAGAAAAACTGACACTTAGTGAAGTAAAAACACAAAAAACATATAAACTAACTACAAAAATTAAGCCATGTCCTGCATTTTAGCTTAAAAAACCTGAAACAAAGTCTGTAGGTGTGATTCAAAATATAAGCAAATTATTAAACAAAACCATATTGTTTGCAGAGGCCATCTTCGTTCAGGTGCAGCAAAAACTAGCAAGCTACAACTTCAGTTTAACCAAGCTAACCGTTTACACGCGCTGAATATACTCACCCCACGCATCATATGAACCCCCTGAACCAACACAAGCAAATATATACACGAAAACTAAATAGCTTACCTCTTTAAGAAGAAAAGGAAAACGCTGAAAGGCGAACACAGCACCGGGACTACACCTTACACAGCAGTCCGAGCCGAACCTGTCAGGTCCGCAGTTAGAAAACCTCGCTAACGTTTAGCCGACTGTCCACGGCGAGAAGAGGGTGGACTTTCTGAACGCCCTATCTCAATATTAAGCCCATTTTCACGCACGGGAGTCGCACCGAAACCCCAGCAAATCCAGGTTCAGTCCGGGCAGCACATTCCCTCCCCGCTGCCGAAGGTGGAAAAATGACGAATGTGATGTATTTATCAAATGACAAGTCCTCGCATCCCTCAATATTTGGAGACCTCCCCGACCGACTGTTTCTCTGTAGCCGCTGCACGCTGAGGCTGTGGGTGAATTAACACACAGCTCGGTTCACGCCACGGGATTTTTTCAGCTCTTCTCCCCCGCAGGTAATTTCAACACGCAACTGTATTCCCTTGTCATCGCCTCTGTTCAACGTTGGGTTCATGCGCTGCTGAGGCAGTAGAAATGTGTTTCCCATTCACTTTGCTTGGCTCCACGCCCCTAGTAACGACCGCAGGGACCGTCCAATCATGCAGCACGCTGGGACTACCTCAGAGACAGCCGACTCATCACATTGTTGCACCTTCCAGCAGAGACAGACATAAATTTGACAAGAGAAGACAATGACTGGTTGGCTGGGAGACCTTGAAATACATTTTGAATTTGAAATACTGACTCTAACGCGATGCAACCCTATCTCATTCGTGTAAAAGCGAATTAAGTGCTTTAAAGAAAGCACAGAAATACAGCCAAAACTACAGCTTTCATTTGTTAAAGAATTGCGTGAAAGTTCAGATACAATAAAGCAGTAAAATGTAAATTTAAAACTCGTTTGCTTTCACAGTAGCCGTGATTAAAAGCTTCTTGACAGACTTTTTTGTAAACTCATCAAGCTCACTATAATTTATTAACTGACTATTAACAGTGATAGTCAGTTTTCCTGTTTGGTTCTATTAATAAAGTGAAAGGCAGGTTTCAACTCACATGTGTCTGCAGTGATATCATAAGCAACTTTTAAATTCACATTTCTTTTTCTTCGTTATAACTACACTTTTGAAACTATAACTAAACTGGGGTCTGCAGTTCAGAGTCAAGGAAAATAAATGGTGCTCTTATATTGGCTGCTTTGCAAACCTCAGGTGTCAGAAATATAGATCTTTTTTTCTCCTATGAAGATCTAATCTAACCATTGTCATATGATGACTTAGTAAAAAGAGTCCACCTTCTGGTAGAGATGTAAATACTTTCCAAAGCATTGTACTTGTTTTTTTATTCACTTATATTTTTGGCCATTGAAAAATAATATCCTGTGTGGTTTTAGCATAAGTTTCTTATGTTTCTAAGATAATATTTAGATGGTTTAATAGGCAGGTATGATTATGACATCTTCACATAGTTTGTTGCAAAAGGCTGCTGCAAAAGGCTAATATGTGTGAAATATTTCCTTTGCCCATCATAGAGACTATTGTAGAGGGTATATTTACACAAATTTATGATGCTGTGTCACTATATCAGTAAAACTAAATGTGCAGCTGTTGCCCTGCCAAGGATATGGTTGCAGGTACAGTCCTTTCCTCTCTTTTAGCAGGGTAGTTTACAGTTCAGTTTGCAGCAGCTTGCTTGCTGGAACATGATGAACGACAACAGCAGCAGGGGAAGTGGAGCCGAGGTAAGATATCTAAAATCATTTTTCATAAGAAAAACAGGAAGATCCCAGATTATCCTGCACTGAGCTTTATTTTCAGGTTGCACATATTTATTGTCTGGTTTGCAAACTGCACAATTGCAAAATAAAGACAAAAGCAATGTTAGAATCTGTAGATTTAATGATGCAGAAAATAATTTAAATATAAAAGAACTGAACAAATGCTTAGGTTGTGAGGAAAATGGGACTAAATTCATTGCAGCAGCATGCAATCTTGCTTGCATTAGCTGTTATTTCATCGTTTTAACCATAGTTTATGTTCTTTTGCTCTCTATTATTAGATTGTAATGAAAAGGTATCTGCTACATGTGGTCTCTGTTATTTGAATATACTTTGTTTCATACTATAAATTAGCTAAAGTACAATGCTGCACATATGCAATGGCATATATTTTTATGTACCCACATGAGTGCATCCCTGAAGCAATTCAACTGAGATCTGCAAGCTTGGTAGCTCAGGTGACATTCATGGTCATTGTGACACTAAGTGACCTTATAAATAATGAGCGCCCTGCTTTGTTACCACTTCATTGACCTAAATGCACACGTAGAAAAGGCTCACACACTCACTTCATAAGGCCATGATTCCTCCAACCAAACTTGGACATGGTGGTAAAACTGTACATCTTACAAAATGTTTACAGGCCTTGTGGTTTATAAGACAATTAAAGCTTCCATTTAACAAGTAATAATGCACTGAAGTCCAAAGCTGCGTCCAATTTTACAAGGCAGGGAAACAGACTTCTCTATGCCATCTCTGCAGACTCAATCTCTGTGGGTCAATTTAATTTCATATGAATGTGTGTCTGGGGGTGTGTGTTTGTGTGTGTGTGTGTGTGGCTCTATGCACTTTTGATTGGGGAACAAGGCAGGAGGAAGACCCTGGTTGCCAGAGATACTTCCGTCTGTCTGTCAGAGCTCAGCCAGCAGATGCAAAATGTAATACCCTTGCGCTCGAGAAAATGAACAACTCATCTCATTTATAGTGTGTCTCCCACCCGCATTGATCTAGAAAGAAAGAACAAATCCGTGGTTGTTTTCTGGGGCAGAGATCCTACATGCAGACTTTCCACAGGCTTTTAATATCCGGGACTGTTTTGCACTGAAATCTAATGCCAATCACATTCTGCGTCAGAGCAAGGAGACACAAAGGCTTTTGTCTTATTCCCCCAAAATGCTTTTTTTTTTTTCCTATTTCATGCACCCTCTGGAATAAGTTTATATTTTACTCTTACAGTAGCTGGATGGGCCACATTTTGAGAAGGCCATGTTTGCTTTGCTCTGTGCGAGGCTGTAAAAATAAAAGCTCTACAGAGAATCATGGAAATTAGATTTACAGCTGGGTCGATCTTCTTCTGGAGATGGGCCAGAGTTTGAGGTGAGTGAAAAGAGAGGGCTGCTGACGCAACATGATGGATGGAAACCAAAGAAGTGCTTATTCATGAGGGAAAAGTGAGGGGAAGACACAACAGAACAGTTAGGTTAATTTGGTCTTTCAGCAGCTGGTTCAATTAACTAAATAATAAATGCAGGGGTCTTACAATGTCTAAAGTGATGGATATTGTTCTTGCACGTCAAGCAAAGAGCTTAGTGGTACAAAGTAATACCTGAAATGTTGTTTCTCATAGCTCGACATGCAGGTATTTAGGTTACAGTGTGTTAATCTGTCTGACAACATGGGAAAAGGTAAAAACGTTTGAGATTAAGTGTGCAAGTTTGTGAGTTCAGCTCTATTGAGGGGAAGTCAGCCAAAACATAGGTGGATCTCGACAAACAAAGAACAAGTTGTTTCATTAAATTTAGGGTTTGGGTTCAGTTTCTGGAATTTAAAAGCTTCAACCTTCCCCCCTATTGTGCACTCTGAATAATCATCTCAGTTTCAGATTTATGACTTTACGCAGCTTAATTTAATCAGAAGTGAAACCTTGGTGTTCTTTATTTTGGATATTAGGGGTTAGAACAACACAAAGTATTGTATCAAAGTGAAGTAGAAGGAAAACAATGCATATTTTCTATTTCCTTTATTTTTTTTTAGATAAGGATGTGAAATTATTGCTGTGCAACTCTGTATATGTGGAGTTTAAGTTTTTGCCCATTCTTCTCTGAAAAAGTTTAGAGAGTGTTGTCCAACAACAAATTTTTGATTAGATATTGACTGGGCCATTCTAACACATGAAGATGAAGTTTTTCATTGTAGCTGTGGTTGTACGTTTGGCCTTGCTGTCCTTATTGAGGGCCAACTTTTGACATCTTAGGACCGTCAAAAGAAATATAAAACAGAAATAAATATAAAACAGATAGGGTTCTATTACAAAATAAGAAATGCTTATTCAATGCCGTGTCAAACTGTCATCATCACAATGTGGTTTCAGTTAGTCAGAATCTTTAAATGCTGTTTTGAGGAAAAAAAAAAACCTCGACTCACAGCTCCTGAGAACATGCCTCTCAAACTTTAATGTTCGGATATAAATCTAAAAGAGAATGGTAACAGGGACGTGGCTTTATTTGTATTTCCTGAGAAAAAAACTCAGCTGCTGTGCTTTTAGACACATTGACTCCATGTTTTCCTAGCTCTGATCTCACAACAGGTATTATCGCCCTGTGGTCTGTTGACTCTGGGATAAAGCCCTGTCTTTGAAAAGCCTGTGTCAGTGTTTTAGAGCAGAATGGTTGACCCTGACACGTCACAACAACTAGCCGTTTGTGGCATTTGCTCTAAATTCACAGTAACAAGGACTCTACACTATCCCACTGTTTCCAGTTGAATGCAGGGAAACATTCTGTGGGTGATGTGATGGTTTGAAGGACAAAGCAATAAAACTTGATGGCCTATTTAAGGACCTACTTAAAATTGAATACAAATGTAGCACGAGGTTTTCTCCAGCTCCAAAAATCCGACCACCTCATAAGTTTGTAGTTTCCACTTACACATCAACTCAACCAAAGCAAACTGATTGTTGTGAATATCCTGAAGGCACTGTTATTCAGCTGTAGCCTGATCTGTGGCAAATTAGAGGGTGCCGCTCTTCTTGTCTCTTTGTCCTTGGAGCAGAGGGAAGATAGTTGTTACCAGTGCAGTGGTTTGGCTAATCTCTGACAAGATGAGCATTCTGCAGCTGCATGGGTTTGTTATGGGAAAAAAGAAGGCGGGTGGTTTGGCAGTTCGGAAGAGGCTGCTAATTACTGAAAGACCAGAGAAAGTGCTTGCCTGTGCTTGAAAGTGTTGAATCTTCAATCTGCAGAGTGGCTGGATTGGGGTCAGCTATATGTCGGTAAACAGAGGATCTTCTTGGAAATTTATCAAGAAACTGTTTCATTTTTACTGTTTTAAGACGGAAGAACATTTTTGAGCTTTCAGCTAATAAACAAGCTCCAGGCCTGCTGACTCTGTATAATTTCTTCTTTGGAGTGCAGAGTCCACTAGGATGGAGTGGACTCACAACAAAAACCAAGCTAATCATGTGTTACATAATCACTGTCCACACAAGAATCAATGCAGTGGAAACAACATATTTCAAGATACATGCTGATCCTTCATAGAGAGGATGACGGCCTAACAGAAGTATTCATATAAACCTTTTCACATCGTTTGTCACATTAAAACCACAAAAACCATAATATCAAATTTAATATGATATAACTAAATAAAGTAGTGCATCATCATGAAGTGGAGGGGAGATGATACATGTTTTTCAGTTCTTTTTTATAAACAGGTATTTGGAAAAAGTGTGACACATTTTGCTGTATTTACAGCTGCAAATACAGCCTTTCTGTGTAGGTCTCTCACCCATTCTGTTTTTTCAAACGAGGTCAAATTAAATCAGATTAGATCTTTAGGAACCTTTTAGTCCTGTTTCAGATTCTTAATTGGATTTAGATGTGAACTTTGACTCTGTAGCCCTGTTTGTATGTTCAGGGTGGTTGTCCTGCTGGAAGGTGAACCTAAGGTTTTAGCCCACCTTTGTCCTATATTTAACTCTATCTATCTTCCAATCAACTCTCTGCTCTTGCCAGTTTCAGGTGGTGGACTGATAATTGCTCTCTGAGATATTCATAGCAAAGCTTGGGGTATTATAAACTAGTCAGTTGAGATAGATGGTCTCTGATTTTATTTATTAAAAGATGCTTCAACATGCAAGTATTGTTTTCCTGTGACTCAACGATTTATGCACTAATTTCTGTTGGAGAGTCACACAAAATGCTCTCAAAAACTAATTAAGTTTGTTGTTAAAATGGGACAAATTGTGAAATGTTTTTTGTGGTATGAATCATTATGGCACTGTATTTATTGTGGTATAAAAGTGTTTTCTTTGCATTTTTTCTCCTCTGTATTAAGTACAGTTAAAATATTTAAAGTGATGTATTTTCCTTATAATAGTTCCATGTTTTATTCAGTCCAGACTTGCAGCTAACTCTGTATTCATATTGAGCTAGAGTGAGTTATGACAGTAAGGTCAATATGTCTCTTCGTGCTACCAGCTTAATTAGAGGCACAGGACAGTCAGTCATCATTGCTTTGATTTGTAAAATCAACAGGTTATGGAACAGAAGAGTTCAACTCAGGGTAACAGAAACAGGACAAAAATAGAGATCAAAGAAAGAAAGAAAACATGAAAGAAAAAAGAGGGAGAAATGGAGAAATGTTGAAGTAGAACTGATTTTTTAATCCTCGGATGCGTAAACTGCTTCTTGCTACACTAAGTTGTTCTGTTTTTAAGAGTCACTCTACAGTAATGGCTGCTTGTTTTTCCAATTAGTTCAAAACAGCAACCAGATCCCCTGACGTCCATGCACAGGAAGCACAGCATTACTGCTTGTCCCATTGCCGCACAGTTTTCCTCTGTTGATAGAGCAAAACATGCGAGTTTGCTTATCCGTTCATTTCCATGAATTCTTTTCAGATTCATCATTTCCAAGTCATTTCTGTTTTGGTTTCATTACTAGGCCACCCATCCTGATTCTTAGCCCGGAGGGCCATCCCTCCTGAACATGAGCCGCTATGCAATAAGAAGAGTGCAGCTGAGAGTATGCTAGATTTGGCTCTGCTGATGGCCAACGCCTCCCAGCTGAAAGCTGTGATGGAGCAGGGGCCAAAAAGCTCCTTTTACACCCCCGTCGTCACCCTAATCACCATCTCTCTTTGTCTGCAAGTCACGGTTGGGATCCTGTTAATCTTCACAGGTAAGAAAACAGATAAAGCCTGAGCTTTACAGAGGTGTTTTTGTTTCTTTTACATCCCTTCACTTTTTATGCCCTTTATTGTACACCTCAGCAAAATCAATGCCTATTATTTTACCAGTCTTTGTCCCGCATCAACATCAAGTCCACAGTTCCTGACAAATAGCCTATTAGCAACCAGTCTTTTGTCGTGACCATGGTAACCAGGTCAGGGTTCACAAGGTTTTTAGTCTGTCAGCAAATGTGGAGTCAAAGGAACGAGGTCGCTTCTGTTCCTTTTGCCATATGTGTTAAAACATGTCAATAAGTGTCTGAAAATGTGCTGAAATCGACAGAATTTACCAAAAGAAAACAGCATACACTATCATCTGTGTAGAATAAATTCATTATGTAGATTAATTAACCACAATCATATATTTAAAGTTTTTATTACTGTTAATTTTGATGATATTGAAAGGGAAATTTGTAGGTTTTCATTTGCTGTAAGAGTTAGAATATAGCATATAATTTAATAAAAGTGCCAATCCTTGAAAGGATTGTGAAACAAAGCCAATTTGAGAGTTTGGAGGAAATTTCAGTGCGGAGGAACACAGCTTGGATCAGTACTTTACCATTTTAGCAGGACATAAACTACTCCTGCTGTGAAATCAAATCAGCATCTCTAAAAGGTTATTTTATAGAGAAAAGCATGAATTGCTCTAAAATTCATGCTCATTTTAGTTCACTTAATGCTATGACGCACATCAAAAATACATATGTGTAATTTGCTTTTACACAACCAACACCAGGGGCATCTGGTCAGCTATAATATTCTGAATATATCTATGGTTCCTCTTGAAGAACAGACTTCATCTGGAGTTGCCTGCTTTGAAATCTCCTCCAAATTCTAAAAGGCATTGCGTCACAATCGTTTCAACTTTGCTATTATCCCTGATGTCAGTGTACATTCCTCAATCGCACTTCTTCCTTCCACCTATCTTACTATTAATATGCTTAGATAAATCAATCTGTGATTGGTCACCTTCATTGGAATTGACTTTTGTGACTTACCTTCCTTGTGAAGGGTGTAAATGACAAACTGTACAAGTGTTACAGTTTTATTGTAAGGTCTAATGAAACACATTATTTCATCTTTTGCCACAACTCCAGGAATCTTTGGAGTTTTCATTAGCAGTGACTCATATTCATCAAAAATGATCAGAACCAAACTCTTGAAACATGATACTTTACTGTATATCCAAATATCCAAATACACACGCGCACACACACCTATATATAAGATAAATTACCTTTGCAATTTTATTTAACACACTTTATACACCTGCAAGTGACATTCATTCAGGTATTTTGGTATTGTTTGCTTTTAACAACTCAATAGTCTGCTTTTATAGACTAGATAGAATAAAGACAAGTTAGACTCGACAGGCTCCACAAAATCAATCTGCAGGTTGATGAACTTTCGTAAGGTCACATTGAATCACCTCATCTCCACCAGCATGACCTCATAAAGGGGGGCATGCTGTCATTTTCCATATAAGAAAAACTACTTTATCTTCCTCCCTCAGAATCTGTGTTGACCTAAAAATAGTAGTAGAGCAGAGGCAGTTGACTCTTTTATTGAGTTTCTGCAAACCTCAGACACTATACTTTATTTTTAGGTGTAGAATTTGCTCAGCATTTAAATTGATAGAAACTGTTGATCTATATTGTAAAACTGAAGTCTAAATCTGAAAAATGTTGGCACATGAGAATTATCAGATGTTTTTGACCCTTTGATCCTCATGCTTTGCCCATTCAGATCTCCTACATCTTTTCTTGTTACACTTTATTTCTTTTCTTTTTTCTTTACTTTAATTATTCTTAACCCTGGAATGTGGTCCCTTTCCATCCTTCCCCTCTTTTACCCATGTGTAAAGCCAGACTAATAGAGCCAGCGGTGCATGATCTGAGTGGCCTACATACCGCTCCCACAGCCCCTCTTGTCCCCTCCCAGTTGCATCAGACAGAACACAGTCAAGCAGGGTTTGTACACCGCTTGACCTTTGACGGTCAGTAACGTATTACAAATGCATGCTCACTCGGTCTTTATCTGTGGGCAGATTAATTTCTGGCAGTACTCATTAATTTGAGTATTATTCACAAGCCAGTCCCCTGTGAGGAGAAAGATAACAGTGCTGTTATGTCATTGTAACATGGTTTAAGTTTGACAGGCTCATTCAAGGTCCTCAAAAACAACCATGAAAGGATATTTGCGATAGGAAATGCAAGCTTCCCATAGCCGGTTTCTGTTCTTCCTGTGCATTGTTCTGCCTGTGCAACATAAAAGTGAATCTTGTTTTATTTGCATGATTGACATATTTGGTTCTATGGTTCTGCCTCTGCTAAATGTAAAATGAGTATCTTAATAGTTAGTTGCATTGCATACATTGCATTTACAGTAACTTAAGGTTACTACCTTCATCAAATTGTATCTGATATTGCACATCACAAGTTATTTAGTCCTTACTAGCACTTACAACTTGTATAACAAAATGTCATACAAAAACATTGTACAATATTGTATGAGGAAAAAAATTGCGTATTTTTTTTCTTCACAAAATAGCATATTTAAGGTTAACGAATTTCCATCTTATCAATTCTGGAGGAATTTTCTTTGGCCAAAAGAGTCATCTGCTTTGCAAAGGCTCCTGAATCTTTCCCAAAATGTTTGTTACAAACTTGAATTTGTGTACAGATATTAAATGTAAGGGATTTACTTTACAAATGTCTTCTGGGGAGAAGAATAAGGGAAACAAACACTGCCCTTCATGTTGAACATATAGTTGAGAGCAGTCCTGAAAGAAAACTTTTCAGAGGCTTCAAAGAACATTTGAGGGCAAGGCAACTATCCACCTGCCACTTGGGTAATGACCCTAAACTTGCAACCAGAGCTACAACAGAAATGCTTCGATCGAGTCAAATCACAGATCTACACCCAATTAAGAAACCATCTAATCTGACTAAGTTGGAAACATTTTGCAAAGAAGAATGTTGGAGCTTCTGGACATTACATTTTGTAATGTGACAAAATTCCAACAAATTTCAAGGTTACAAATACATTTGTCAGGCCCTGCAGGTGAGATAAGCAGCAAAACAAGAAGAGATAGAAAAATTACATAAAAGTCAAGTGAGACATTTTTTTTGTATTTTAGTTCAGAGACGATGCATTATTTTTCTCAGATGTAAATAAGACTTTAATCATAAATCATCTTGTTGTCATTATAGATACAAAGTCCATAGAGTGCTAAAACAGAAGCATAAATGTATTTATGACTTACAGTAAATTCTCCTAATGACTTGGCTCTGCTCCCTGAATAATACACTGCTCCCCGAGTGTTTCTGTGCAGTGAAATGTCCTGACTTTGTCTGCAGTACGATGCAACCTCGACGATGAGCAAAAACACTGGAGGCTCAACTTAATGGAGAACCTGGCCACGGGCCTGGTTTTCATCATCGTGGTGGTCAACATCTTTATCACTGTCCTGGGAGTCCATCAACCAAACCACAGCAGCTGACCAAGAACACATAAGTATGTTTGTTTGATCACATTATCATCACTTTAAGCCTGTATGGTCATTACACCCAAATTGTCACCATATTTTTGGTCTACTGCTCCTGTGAACTAACTTCCACCAGTCCACCTGACCTAAATACATACCGATCCCTCCAGACTTCTGTGGAAGTTTCCACCAACAAACTAAAACAAAATTCAGCCACTGGTCATTTACCAGAAAATCATTGTCCTGCCTTGCTGCAAGCACAGCGAGAGAACAGCGAACCAGACAGAAACAACCATGGTGGCAAAGGTGGGCTGGTGCATCAACAACATATTTGTTGATGGTGGACAAACAGAAAAGTGGACATAACAACAGTTAGGCACATGTGACAGTGCTCTGTCTGTCTCCCCAGCTGTCCTGCAGTGACCCATGCAGAGCCGAATGAACCCTCTCAAACCCAATTGAGAGGGTTGAGAGGGTTCATTTAAAATTTTAATTTTAAAATTCAATTAGAATTTTATTTGAATTTTAATTACATTTTTCAATTTTAATTGAAATCACTTCAGATCCGGAAGTATGGCTCAGATCAGGAAGCATGATCAATAAAATAAATACATTTGTGCAGGGTGTGTCTGACATGCATCAAAGTTCACACTCACCTTCACCAATATGTTGTTGTCCCATAGTCATTTGGCCAAAATATTCAATCGCAACAAATGTTTGGCTTTACCCAGAATCCATCTACTATGATCAAAGATGGGCTGTGTGTGGTTCTCTGGGCCGGCAGCAGCTGGTGAGTCACAGTCAACACGATTCAGACCCCAGCAGAACTGCTTGTTAGAGTGGAGGCTCTAATTAGGTTGTTTCATCTGTGTCACCAACACCACAGTAAGCGACCAAGTCAAAGTCCATTTTATGCACTGCAGTGGCTGAAACAGAGAAGAATAATCAATTTTGCATATTTTCTACATCATTATCTAAATAATAGTTATGCACAGTTTTTCTTGTACATGGCTCATTAATCAAATGACTTTCATGTTATTTAATTTACCTTTGGGATCGATAAAGTATTTTTGGATTGGAATTTTTCAGCTGTTGAGTGAAATGATTATGTGTTGTTGATTTTCTTTATGCGACATACTGGCGACCTGTTCAGGGTGACTCAGCCTCTCGCCAGGAACGTTAGCTAGAGATAGGCACCAGCACACTTCCTACCCTGACAAGGGGACAAGGGAGTACAGAAAATGGATGGATGGATTTTCTTTAATGAGCAAAAGCAAAACAGATATAGACATTGTTGAATATTTTATTATGTCACACTTAAAGACATTTTTTAGCCCAAAAAGTATACACTTCTTCTATTGGTCTGGTAGATTATTTGACTACACATCTTATCAGACCAAATAATGCCTGTTTAAATTGACTGGTTTCCTAGTGGCGATCTTAATATTTCCAAAAACAGTTTTAATTTATTTATGGTGTTATTTTTCTCTTCAAACACTAAACTATGTCCAAACATTTATCTGTCTTTACCATTCCATTTTTATGCTATTTTCAATCAATCAATCAATCAATCAATCAATCAATCAATCAATCAATCAATCAATCAATCAATCAATCAATCAATCAATCAATCAATCAATCAATCAATCAAATTTTATTTGTATAGCACCTTTCAGAAAAAAGGCATTTCAAAGCGCTTTATATCATAAAAACACAAAAATACAAAGTCATAGAACACACAGTCAACATTACATTTTGCACATCAGATTATTGATTGATGTTTCATGATTAGGTTTCAAAAGCAGCTCTAAGCAGGTGAGTTTTTAGTTTAGTCTAGATTCAAAGGAGCTCAGTGTTTCACCTGTTTTGCAGTTTTCTCAAAGTTTGTTCCATATTTGTGGTGCACGGAAGCTTGTTTGTTTGGAATTCATGACCAAATGTTCCCCTCTGACAATAAAGGAACTGAACTGAATTAACTATTTATTTTAAGCAACACATCAATACCGCTTGCAGAAAAATAGACCCTCATGATGATTCTGCCTCCACTGTGTTTGACAGGTGGCATATTGGTAAGAAAGTTTTTAGCAATCAGTTTAATAGAATAACAGTGAGGATGATGTTAAACAGTGAAAAGTTTTAACTTTTGTGAACCAGAAAAACTTATGTCATTGTTTAAAATGAATATACTCAATAGTTCCTAATAATTTAATACAATTCCCTGCTGTGTTTATGTTAATTTCTCTCTTTGCAGAAAAGAGAGAAAAAATATCTTAAGATTATAGATGTGTGAGTCCTTCCACTCCCCTGGTCTAGCAATATTTATTTACAAATGTTTAAATCCAGCTTTATATGGTTCTGTCATGCACACAAAACTCTCTTGTGTGTTCAAGTGAATGTATTTAATGCTACCTTACATTAACTTAACTTTACTCATCCACTTTGTCATTATTAATTAATGAGCGCTGTTTGCTGCTTTCTATCGTCATCAACATGGAAGACTAGAACATCGTCTCACAAAGGGTTGTGAATGAAAAAGGATCGCCCTCTAGTGGACACGTACGAAACCGTAACCTCCTAAATTACCACACTTTGTATCAGGCTGAGACAGTTATGAAATTGCAAACAAATAAGTAAATAAAAATCAATGGTATTGCTTCTGTTTACTTTATTTATTATTTTAAACATGTTCCAACATAATTAGAAGGCACTATTAACAAGTAAGATGTTGTGCATTCAAGAAAATGTGTTGTTTTATCTAACCCTAGCCTTAACCCTGCATTCAAGAAAACATGCTGTAGGAAATGTTAGCAATGCTACAAAAACTAGTGCAACTAAAGCAAAGCATGTTCACAATGACGATCAACCAAACAATCTGGAAATCTGAGTCTAAATGAATCAAATTACAGCATGAATGTCAAACTCCTGCCCAATGAGGCTGATGGGTGTCTTCCACTTTTAAGATGGGAAAATAACATCTGAATGGAAAAAACTTGAAGTTGCAGAGCCCTTCACAAGCACTGGAGTTTGGCACTATTGAATGAGAAGAACTGAAAACAGCTTTGAAGATGTGCAGCTGCATGTTGATATGGTTATGCTATGTTTAAGAATGGCTTTTAATAGGTTTTCACAAATAAGAAATCTAAAAGTCTTTTGTAAGATCTAGAGATACAGCGATCATGCATTTCCTGGCCAATATCTTTTAGATTTTTTTGGAGGTCTGACATGCTGAATCTGTTCTGCAGATGTGCTGCAGGCTAGTAGTAGTTTTGAATATGTCTCCAACCTCTGACTCATATTAAAAGTTTTTAAAAATTGGTCAATGTACATGCTGTTTGTTGACGCAATCCAACAAACAGCATGTTTGACACTTTGAAAATTGTCAAAGTTCTTAGATTTTATAATTTCCAAAAACAGGCTTTTTTTCCTCAGTTACTTAACCCGCTGATCTCTGATCAAGTCAAAGGTCATATTGGCAGATTGTTGTGTCTCAAGTAAATTACAAAGTTTCTCCCTGAAAAAGCTTTCTGCACTAAGACAAAAGCAGCACCATAACACTGGACACAGGCAACGAGCAAAACAAAAATGCATATGACAAGATCAAGAGTCAGACAGATAGAAAAGAAAACATCCATTGATCGAAGTTGACCTTTTGTTTTCTGTTAAAAACCAACACAATGTATTTCAGAGAATAGCAGCCATGTATCAGCTACAGTCAATATTATAAGTGTTAATCAATGTGCTGTCAATATCAAGAACTGCACAGCCACCTCACAAATGACTGTAACATCCATTTTGGTGATAACTGGACTTTTGGAGAAAATTTAGTGTCTTTTTTTTCAAATATGAATACATGCAGAAACAACGCAAGAGTTCTCTACAAAGGGAGATGTAAAACTGATTTGGCTCAGTAGAGTAAAGTAGCACAGCTTGTTCTTTTGAAATATTTCAGTCTTGTTATTTCTGCTTCCCGACCTCCACATAGGAAACGAACACGTCCTTGGCATCTTTACCAAGTCTCACCGCAGAGCAGTGAAGGAATGCTTCCGTACATCTGAGTCTCTGACCCTCTGTTAGCAGAAAAAGGGGAGAAAAGAGTTACAGACATGTACATAAAGTGAATGGAAATAAGTTTTCATGTTGCAAGACTCACCTCCGTAATAATAGAGAAATGCAATGCCAACTACAATGCTGAAACAACTCAGAAAGAAAACTGGTCCTTCACAAAGAAAAAAAAACTAAATTACTCAGATTTTACAAAAAATATTTTGGTTACAAAGGTAAAACTAAATTACTCAGATTTTACAAAAAATATTTTGGTTACAAAGGTAAAACAAAAAATCACTAGGTGGGAGGGCACCATCATTGATTTCAGAGCCACATTTGAACTGTTTATGATGACTGATACAATGCAGGGCAGAGGAAGTCCCCCTTTAAGCATGAACTGATCCATAAAACCAGAGCCCTGGATGTAATAGGATGATGAATGGTGGGGCAGACTAGTGCAGTGGGCCCCACATTCTAATACTTCAGGGGTTAAAGGGTTCAGGAGCTTACAGAGCTTAAGTATGCATCAATGAAGTGAAGCAGAATCCACACCAACACAAACTGTAAGGACATTACTTTAATAAAACATGCCATCAGGCAAGTAGCTGAGTTTTATTCCCACAGCAGGAGTCCAAAGACAGATTTAAAGTATTTTCTTGGCTAATTAACAGTAATGTCTTTTTTTAAAGTCAACCAGGAGTGTGTACTGTGCCTGCCTATTCATGCAGCTCCTGTACTTCTAGATTGAGTTAATCTCAGTGAATAACAGGAATAAAATTCAGTATTGGCACATTTATTATTAATTACCAGGATACAAAGTTTTGCAAGAGTATCTACACCCCAGAACCTCTCATTTTGTAAAGTTACAAAGACAAACTTTGGTGCATTTGAGATTTTGTGTGACAGGTCAAGTCAAAGTAGTGCAAATTTGTAAAGTGAAAGAAAGTAGCATACATGAATTTCTATTTTTTGAAAAACAAATCAAAAAACATTGTGTTCATTAAAGTTGTGACTGCAGAGCCTTTCAGGTATGTCTACTAGCTTTCCAGATAACAAAGCTATCTGGAAAGCTAGCTTTCCAGATAGCTGACTTGTTTTTCTGTAAAATAGGCCAGACTGGATAGAGTGTGGATGGTTTCTGTAAGAAATCCAACAATCCACTGCCAAATTTCAATAAAGGTCAAATTTTGAAGTGCATGACTAATAATGGAAGTGTCAATTCCCCAAACTCTGCTGTTCCTCCAGAGTTACCCTGGGCTTCTTGGCTGCATTTTTGAGTAATGTTTTCCTTGTCCAGCTTGCCAGATTAAGTGGGCAGCCATGACTTGGCAAACTGGCAGGTGAATGAAAAGTTTTCCATGAAATGTTCAAAGACTGAGCCATTGTTTTGCACCAGGTTAGATAAAAAAAAAACTGCCTGCTGTTTAGTATGTTGTAGTTTGTGGTTGTAATGTAACAAATGTAAAAAAAGTTAAAGGTTCTGTTCCATGATTCTGCATAAAACATCTCTTGTAATTAGCATATAGCTTGTAATTGGATTCACCTCTGTCGTTAAGCACATATCGCTCTGGGATGACAGCCACATTGATTGCACTTCTTGAATCAGTCATCTCTGAAACAAAAAATCATAAAGGTTAAACAGCACCAGCCAGAAACTTCAAGCTGAAGACGACAAGCTCTCTGACTCTGGTGTGTATCTTAGCAGAGAAGCTTTCTTTATTAAACACTCAGTCTTTAAAAGTCACAAGATGATGTGTCTGAACACATCACCATGACACACAGGACATTTTTGTAAGGAAACTGATGTCACAGCCACAATCTGATGCAACATTTCTGCTCCAGTTTATCTTATAAAAAATGCAGTGTCTGATTTGATAAAGGAGTGAGAAGGATTCTCACTCAAGCTCAGTGCTTTACCTCTTTGTCTAATTCTAGTGGGCAGGCTGAAGTAAACGTCCTCCGCTTGGATGTGAAGAGCTCTGTAGAACTCGTAGCATGCATCGTCTCCTTTCTCACGCAGGTACTGCAGCAGCTCACGTAGCCGCTCTGTAGTGGGGACTCTCAGGCTTCTGAACTGCAGAGAGGCAGACAAATGTACAATCAGAGGAAATCTTTGAGGTGGCAGATCTTTCACACTGTTAATAATGTCTTTCTTTTGAAGCAAAAATAAATGTGTCTTCTACTTCTATGCAAATGTATTATGGAATTATGGTTTCTGAATGCTTCTTCGTGGTCATCAAATCTCTGTAACTAACATTAGAAGCTATCCACATATCTAGTTGTTGATTGATTGGTGTACCAGGAAAAAGCCTTTTTTATCATCAGTGTTTTTACAAATGTATTTGCCTAAAACCAAATGAATCGTGCAAAACCTAAACAGTTATATTTTGTAATGTAAGTCCAAAGATTCTGAATGTTTACTTGTGCTCTACAATAAATATAGTGACCTTGCAGGCTTCCTTATCACTGAGTATCTGAGGGTAGATCCTGTTGAGTTGCAGCACCAAACTGTCAACCAGTTCAGTGTCCATCCTCTGGTGAGAGCACAGAAACTGAGTGTCGCTCTGGAGCTGCTCTTCATAGCCCTCCATGTCTGGATAGCACAGGTTAAGAAAACATCTTTTTAATCTTTTGATGTTATTCTAATCCTTTAATATGAATTTTTAGGCATGTTTGTTCTTTGACTCTAGGGAACAGAAACATTTCCAGGGACTTGTGTCTCAGTAAAACAGGTGAGGCTACACCTCCGACAGAAGAAAGCAAATCAAAGCTAACTTTGTGCACTAACAGGTTTACAAAGCTCAGTTCCAGTCTGTAATTCAGAAACTAAGCCCTGTGCTTAGTAGCTTGTACACTTTATTGCCTGTCATATTAGTGGTCTACATTGTGAAATGCTTGATAACTACTGCTCTAAACTGAAAATACTAGATTCCCATCCATTGATAGCGTGCAGCTAACTGGATAGTACAGATTTTATGTCTCAACTTAAATAGTTAATCTGGCCTGGAATTATCCCTGCTCTGGAAATAAATTACTAAGAGGTTTATTACCACATTTAGCAAAGTGAATACAGATGCAACAAATATAGCTGTTGTTTCTGTTCAGTTTCACCATCTATCTATCTATCTATCTATCTATCTATCTATCTATCTATCTATCTATCTATCTATCTATCTATCTATCTATCTATCTATCTATCTATCTATCTATCTATCTATCTATCTATCTATCTATGTTTATAGGCAAAAATATAAAATCTTCTTTTATAGGAATTCATAAAAATGTATTTCAGAACCATTTTTAAACTGTTTATATGGAGATATTACCGCCAACATTTTCTCCTTCTACAATTACTTTCCTGGCTCAAGTGATCAGCTAGTTTGATTGTCCTAAGTGTAGATAAAATCGCCTAATAAAAAGTAACTACATGTCCAAGCATCTTACCTTTGATTGTCAGTTGTGCCATACCAAACAAACTGCATGTGGGATTCACTTTAAATTCCTCGGAGAGACTGTCTCTGTCACACGCCGCGACCTGACTGACCTCCACGGCAGGATAACGGTAGATTACACCCGGACAAGCAGCAGGGAGGCTGCAGCTTTGAGCTGCAAACACCGACTCACCCAGGCACCCAGACAGTTAATCTAATGTACCATCAAAGCCTCACATACTTAAGTTCACCACTCCTTCTTAAAAGTATTGAATTTATTAGAATTATTTACATATTGGCTGCATCCATTAAAAATCAGAACACTTGCAAAGTGATTCCAGTATGTTGACACTTTTTTTTCCAGTAAGCACACCTTTAGCCTTATAACGAGGGTAAGAAGATTCTTCAGTGACAGGAGTTTGCATTTACAACATGACAGGTGTTTTAAAAGCGTATTAGCTCCATGTTTCCGCCAGGGGGCAGTGTGCCATCGCAGTTTGATTTGCTGAATGCCTTTCAGACCACAGTGTTTGTAAACGACCATAGCACCACAGACGTTCAGATTTTTTTTTTTCACATTACATGCAAAGTGATTTCACTCAAAATCTGAGCTGATGGTGTTAAACATGAGTGAACATCACACAAGATCTCATAATGGCTCTGTCAGCAAAGCATTCTCACACCGATATGATCCTGATGGAAATTTCTTTGGGGTTTATATTGCCGTTTGTGTTTATATTCCTCGTGGCTGATGGGTTGACTTCAGATATGTCACAGTGTTGTCCTCCATACTGCCACACCAGTCCCGACCCCGCTGCTGAGAAGGGAACCAGCCCGGAGCTGGCAGCTGGACAGAAGGAGAGAGGAGGTCCTGGGTACTCAGGGGGATGAGTCGGCATGTTTTCGGGTAAGAGAGGCTGATCGTAGTCCTGTCCAGGAAGAGCAGCAAGTGAAGGTGCAGGGGGTCGGTGGGTGTACTGCTGCTGACATCTGTGAAGGAGGAGATGCTCATGTTTCTTTGATGCTGTCAAGCAAATTAGAGTTGATTTTAATTTATTTTTGCTAGAAATGTGCCTTTACCTGCAGGGTGGAAAGCTGCTACATTGGGCTGGGTTTGCTGGTTCCCACAAAGGTAGCATTTTCTCCTCTGCGTTATTGTTGTTGTTGTTCCGGCCTTTATGACTGTGATGAGACCTGCTGTCCTCCTGGTGTTGGTCCTGACCCTCCCATGGAAGATCATTGACATCTCTGGTATCAAAAATGAATTGAAACCTACATCAGAACTTTAGCTTTAATCTTTTAAACAAAACCCTGATAGTTAGATGCAGGGAACATCATGGTTGGACTTAGTGTAATTTTGGACTTTGTCTGGGCCATTGATATCACACATGAGTATTATATCACATGAGTATTATATCTTACAATAACAAAAATGCATCCCTATGGCAAGATACTGTCACCACTAAGCTTCACAGTGGGAGTGGTTTATTTAAGACGCATTCAACTAATCAAACTAATTATATGAAGTTAGTTTGGTCTCGTCTAACCAGGGCATCTGGTAACCAGTCATTTAAGAGCAACCAATAACCTCATTCCTATTTTAATGTACTAAATTCAATAATGTAAATATTTTTGAGTATGTGAAGAAATAATATTTTGCTATTAGTAGAAGAAGTAATGTTATTTGGGTTGTTATTACATTATTAATGCAGTACTGATTTAAAAAAAATGACAATGTAATAATATATAAAAATAAAGTGCCACAGATTGTTATCATATTGGGTCTTACAAACATGTTTAAGGAGAGAGACTGTTATATAGAAAGTGAATGAATGTCTTTGGCATCAACAATAGACGATTTCTGATGGATAAACTTCACAGAGAAGCAAAAAAAAATCTTTAATTTCCTTGAAATTCACTCCTTTTAAAGCTAAAAGGTAAAGGTAATTTTATTTATATAGCACATTTTCAGTAACATGGCAATACAAAGTGCTTATTAAAGCATCACATTATTATTGACTGCAGCTGTTATATCTTCAAAGCTTTTCCTTTATGCTACCCAAATAGCGTTATTTTATTAGTCACTGTATTAAAGTTAAAATTGCTAAAATGATATGGTTAATGGCAGGTATCACATTATTGGTCCTTGTTACATTGATAGTTGCTACACACCTTCTTCCGAATGTCTGCTGTGTCCCCACATGTGTTATGGTGAACCTTTAACATGCTATTTCCTAAATAGGTGTCTTCTGGCATCACTGGATTACATTGGATTCTAAATGCATGCAACAGTCATCAGTTTTTTTCTTCTTCAGTAAACATTGTATCGTTTGTGACCATTTAAAAACCTTCACCTTATCCAAGGTGCATTTAATGGACTCTTTACACATATTTATTACAGCAAGACTAGCTAAAAACTGGATGTTTGTTAATCATCTTACCTCCTTTGCTTTTTATGTTTATCCTCTTCGATGCATTCAAGCAAACAGCAGGTGATGAAGCCCACTGACATGAGCAGGATTATTCCTGAGCTTATAATGGATGCCAGGACGGCCACACGGAAACCATAGTTCTCATAGGGGGCCATAGCTGCAGAGTGACAAAAGATTGGATCAATTGACCATTTTTGTTTGTTTTGTTCACTTAAGAAAATCAAATGATCAGTTTCAGAATGAGAAAAATCTGACATGCACCACCACCCTGTCTTTAGTCTGCAGATTGTGCCTGTTACATATGTAAACACATCATTAGTCTTTAACTGCTGCGGACTGGCAGGTTTAAACACATTTTCAGACCATGCTTCTGCTAGTTTATCAAAACAAACTAAAAGCACATTTTCAAGTTTTATTTTTGTGTAATATGATAGGGTCTCTTTCATATCTCTTTCTCTCTGATAATTCAGCCTAAAACAAGTAATGCTAAGCATAATACAGAAACAACAAAGGTGTTGCAACACTAGAGTTAATTTAATGTTTTCTGTCCAAAAAATTGTTTGCATCATAACAAAACTTCACTTGTAGCCTTAATTACATGTCTAATATTGCAGGTGCATCTTTCAGCTCTTTTCTGTCTGCATCAGCTGCCATATTAGGCCTTTGTTTTAACTTTCTACTTACGCTGACAGAAGGTCTCCCCCACCCATTGGGTGCTGTTGGGGCCCATGACACATGTCAGGTCTTTGCCCACCAGCTTGTGTTTGGCTGGGCACTGCAGGGAAATGACTGTGCCCACATTGGTCCCGTTACCGTGAATGATCCTTTGGGTGCCCACAGCCGGCAGGGGCCGTGGTGTGCACTGAGGCTGCAGACGGCCTAGAAAAGAGAGTTGGAGGTCATCCGGTAAGGAACTAACAGATACAGCTTTTGGGATGGGCATATTACGTGCTGCTAATGTGAAATGTGCTTGAAGTTCACTAGCTGTGGAAGGGACAGGGATGATTCATGATTCATTCTCTTTGCACAACAACGACTCAGGGTGAAACAGATGGTCAAAAACTGATAAGGAAGCACTGGAGAGGAAAACGAGGTGGTCATTCCACAGCTATCAGCACTGAAACCCTGCAGGATGCCACAGCAGTACATGACAAAACCACGGCCCTCCATCCAGCAGCCTCGTGCATGCTGCATCGACTGCAACTGTATCAAAGCAGGAAGTGTGATAAATCATTGAACACAGAGCCTCTGAGGTTGATGGAAACTCATACACCATCTGGAACCTAAACAACTGGATGTCATACCATCCACATCATAGTGTTCAGCAGACTGCTCAGGCATACGCTATGATGAGCCACCTACTGTATGACTTCATCATGAAACAAGCATATGAGCGGTAAACAGTGATATCACAGCAGGAAGATTCGTTTCAGCAGTCATCTTGTGTATTGCGAAAAACTGGTTTTCAGCTATCACTTAGAGGTTTATTAAAACCATCAACCTTTTCCACATTTTATCTCAATAAAACCCAACACTTTCATAATTTTTAATTGGAAACTTCTGTGACAGTCCAATATAAATACTGCATAGTGGTGAAGTGGAAAGACATTACTCAATTGTTTTAAGGTTTCATTTTACTGAAAGAAAACAGCACATGTGGGCCAGAAAAAAAAAATCCTCATTCTGTGTCAGTTTGAATGGGTAGAAATTATGAACATTAGTTTTTAACTCTTTCCTGGACTTTGACAGGTGCATTCTAACACATAAACATTTATTGATTTAAACCATTTTGTTGTAGTTCTGGGTAATGTGGGTCATTCTCATACTGAAAGGTGAACTTCCACCCAAGACTAGTCTTTTGACGCCTGCTGTGCAATTATGCACGACTTTTTATGTTCTTATGTTTTCTATTACATGAAATTCAAATAAAATTTGGAAATAGTTTCAAGAGGTATAAAAACTTTGGCAACACTCATCATGTGGTTCACTTGATCACAAAAACTCAATTTACTGTCAGGAAACAACAGAAAAGAAAAGATGGCTAGAAACAAACCGAGAACATATTTTCTCCCAGATTAGATCTTACAACGAGACAACTGGGATAAAACAAAACGGGGCTACTCCCATGTTCACTGTGAGTATTATCTAATCACATCCACATTTATGCAACACATGGACACATTTTAGATCAAATTATAAAGTGTATGGGTTTTATCTAACATCTGTGAAGGGTGTTTTGTAAAGGATTTCCAGCTGTGCATCATTTTTCATACCACTTAACTTCCTAGTTCTTTCTTCCTGCCTTTCTTCGTTATTTTCTTATTTTCTTTTAATTCTAATGCAGTTACACTTGATGGTTTTGAGGATATTGAGCAGGCAGGTCCACTTTTAAACTCCTTATCTCTCTGTGTCACGCATGTAGAGTACACTTAATTTCTAAAACTGACATTTTTGGGTGAAAGTTGTGATCAAGAAGCATGAGACGAAACTGACACCGATGTTCCAAACCTTCTCCTATAGTCTCCAATATAACCAAAAAAGCTTGATCCTACAAACATAAAGACGCTGTTCAGTTTGTCTTACCTTGTTTGCTTCGGGTACGGATGTCTTCTTTATTCTCTAGCCTCACATCTGCTACTGAGGCTGTGGCTGCGGACATGTTGGTAGCAGGCAGATGCGCCCACACTCCGCTCTCCTTTTTGACGCGCGTAAAGGCAGCGCTCCTGGACCCCCTCTGTCTCAGGTGCAAAATAAACAAAATCCTCGCTGCTTGTGAGGCGTTTCGGCTTCAGTGTCCTCAGTTTCTCCGAGTGATAAAGCTCTTCAGCCGCAGCGTCCTCCCTGCGAGCCGCTCCGTCTCGCCGTAACTTCAGACTGGGTGGCGCGCGGCTGCGGAACTGCTGTCGCGCGAGCGGATGAACAGTCGAGACTTGTCAACCGAAGTAGAACAGACTCTGTGGATTATGTCAGGTTAGGGCGTGAGTGAGCGGAATTTCAGTCAAGGCACATTTCTTGTCTGCATTTCTGGAACTACATTTAACTCTCAACATTTTCTTAAAATAAGTGCTGCATTCAGACGTCACCAGATTCATAAAAATAATTAATGTGTATTTTAACTTTAAGCTTTAAGCTGTCCTCTTTGTTCATCAGTGAACAATGAGCATCACAAAAATCAAGAACTCTAATCTATTATTTGAAAATATAAAGATGTCTTAACAGCAACCCTATTACCCGCCAGCTAAATGGGCAGACCAGGCAAGGAGAAAAACAACTAAAAAAAAAACTTAGCAGGAGCTGAAGAATTATATGCTCAGGCAGAATATAATGATGACAAGAGAACTCTTAGAATTCTCTACAAAAAAGTCAAAGAGCAACAGGAAGTCAAAGAAGGTGATAAGCTAAGTGAACAAGTTTCCACAAGCCTGCTCTGGTCTGATCAGAACAAAACTGAGGTTTTTGGTCTGAGTGCAAAAATGTGTGGAGGAAGACAAACAGAGTACTCCATCAACACTGTGAAACATATTGGTGGCAGTATCATGCTGTGTGGGGATGCTTCTCTTTAGCTCAGACAGTGAAGCTCAGAAGTGTGGAGTCTCACTTTCCAGCAGGCCCTAAGCACATCTTAGTTTACAAAATATGAAGGAATTTTATTTTTTTGAAATATTTAGAAAATCACAATCATTTTCACTCGACTTCATGTTATTCACTCTTGTTTTGACCGTCACATAAAGTCCTAATGAAATTGAATTAGTTTTGTGGTTGAAATGAGACTACAAGTGAACATGAATACTTTTTTAGAAACTATAGTGTGCTGCTGTATATGCTGTATATGAAATTTTACCAGTTTAGCCTCTGAATAGTTTGTTTGCAGAAGTTATCTTTTGAAGTATTGTGCTTAATGAAAATAAGTTGAAGTGTCAAGCTGCTATACATTAATCCCTCCAAAAGATAACTTTGTTAATGAGTTTATGCACCATTTTACTGCATTACGTGAGCAAACTTTGCCACTTCCCTTTCTTTTTCTCACTTCGTCATACTCCTGAAACTGTTTTTCAATACAGCTTTTGACAGAGGGTATCAGCATGTTAGAACAAGATTTTTTGTGTGTATCCCACCTGTTGCAATAAGATAAGAGTTAAAATAAGATGTTATGATGTCATTAAATCAAATAATACAAGATTTGAGATAGCTACAGTGGAAAATTGTTAGAAAAATCTATAAATTCTACTACAGGAAAGTCACATTTGTTCAGTCTGCTTGTTTCATCTTGCATGTAAAAGCAGAAGTGCTCTTTTGTGCAAGGTGCAGGTGGATCCTGGAACATAATGTGGGTTCACAGCTTTTTGCTCTGAGAATAACAGACACATATTTGAGTATCTGAAACGCTTTCATTCCTCCAATGGAATCTAAGTGAATGTATTGTCTTTACTGATGTGTCATGAGTAGAACTTTTAGAAAACAAGAAAAGGGTGCTTATAATATCTGCACTTGAGTGCAGGACCCCTCTGTCTCAGGTGCAACCAGAGACAGAGGGGTGCACAGAGGGGATGTTGGTGCAACACCAACAAGGATGGTGTTGTATAACACCATCTTTGTACAACTAAATATTATTAATCAATTCCGAATGCTGAGCTAAGACTAAGTGCATTAATCTGGTGGGAATTCACAAAACAGAAATAAAAAAATCTTTCAGAAGATGCTGAAGGGGAAAATGATACAAACATTGTAATAGAGACATTTTGCAAACTATTCTGCTGAAATTGTTCAAAATATCCTCTAAATTGGGTATGTGTCGCTGCTGGTATCAATAGTGCCTGTTTTCTCTGCTAAAAAGCACTAAGATGATGTTGTTGTTTTTGTTAATGACTTTGTAAAATATTATCTTCACAATCTATTGTGATATTACCATGCACATGATCTCCATCATCAGCATGTAAATATGCATTACCAGTTTAGGGTTTCAACTCAAAGCCCCTTTTCGTGTCTGAAAACAGCATTTCAAACATAACTTCTATAAAAATGATGGAAAAGTCAACTGGGATATATTTAGATTTCTTTTTTTTTTTGGCTATAAAATATATGGCCTTTATGTCTTTTTCTTTGAAAGAGATGAATTGATGTGTCAGTGAGAGATTTCTGGTTAAAAGTGTGAATCATAAAACAAACTTTCTTTTAGATGAACTGAATTTTCTGGAATGTTGAAGTATTCCAAGAAACAATTTAATCTCAAAGCTAGAGTCTCAGATGAGCTGCCCCTGTTTGCCGCTGAGTGGCTCTCAAATGGAGAAAAGAATACTTCAGAAAGGATGCCAGCTATTTCTCTCTCTGTGTGCCTTCCACACAGTGATGGTCCTTTTACAGCTTCATTAATGGTTCTGTTTCTGTTGTCTCTGTCTGTAATCTATGAAACAATCAGTTTTTCAAGCTGGACTGTGGCGATGAGTGATGGGACTGTGCCATCAATCTGTACGTACTCACTGAAGGAGAATGGAATATGAAATTTCATGAGGAAGTCCGGTTGATCAAACTTTTGTTGAAATGCAGAGCTGCCTCAGATGTACTCAGCTTGTAAGGTGGACACAAATGATCCTCCTGTGAAAGAAGCAGGTTAAGAAATTAACTTATGTAAAAAATACTTTTTTGTTTAGATTTAATCATGTAAGGCAATTAATTATGCACACTTTCGTATATTAATTCTTCTTTCAAATTCAAGTGGCTAATGCTTCTAAAGATACCTTAATGATAATTTGTTTCATCAGTTACTGCTGCTTGATCCTTCCTCGTTGTTTGCTTCTGTAGTGGTTTTGTTTTGTCTCACATTGTTTCAGGGACTCACTGCCTGCATGCCACCTGAATCTGCAGATAAGAAATCTCACCCTTTCATTGTGATGACAAGAATCCCTGCTTTTTAGGGGCAACTAAGTTCCCACATCAGTGTATTTCAGAATAATGTATTAGATTACAACACTCTTTTATTTAACTTTACTTACATATTGTCATTTTGTTCTACTGCACCTCGTCTTTTTTTTTTTCTTTTTAATATGAGCTGCTGCCAAATGAATCTTTCCTTATGCCTTATGTCCTTCAAACTGCTTCTGAAGCTTCATGTTTTCATTTTTAGAGCGTGACCTACAAGCTGATCATAAGTTTGGCTCTTATGTCTGACCTGGAGTTATACATCATATTGTGTTCAATGGCCTGAAACAAATTGTTCAATTTTATAAATTCGATAAGCAGTTTTCTTCATGCTCAGTCAAGCTGTTGTGTATTTTAGCAGAAAATAGATCAGTCAAAAATAAAAACACTACTCATGGTGAAAATAATACATTGCAGGTTTAAAACTGGATGAAGACAAAAGTCCACATTCATTTCATGGATGTAAATCGAGGTTTTGCAACCTGCACAATTGGCTCGCTGGACCTTCCTCTTTACAATTTTGGCAAAAAAGCAAAACAAAAAACCCCTCTTTAAATATAGAGGCAATGAAATATGCAAGTTTTAATGGTTTTATTTTTTATTTTTATTGAATAATTGCATTGAATTTCCCTAATATAATGACACGAAAAATTCTGTCATTTCTTTAGATCTCATTTTCTTCTCTGTTTCTCTAAATTCTGGTTCTTTAAAAATGGCCACTAGTTTCCTATTGATAATGTTTCCAAGAATTCTAACAAAGGGACCAGGCTTCTTTCACATTATCAACTCTAAACAACTTTTTTTTTAGCTGGATGGAGGACAAAACCATCTCTTTCTAAAGTTGCAGATCTCTTAGAAATCTGACATTGTGTCACCAATGACACTGCATGCTGGAGTTCATGAATATAATACAAGTATGGACGTCATGGTTGGATTTTTAGGTTTATTCAGGCATTGCATAAAAAAATCAAGAGGTGCTTTTGCGTTCTGCGTTTAAAGTCACGCTTGCTCGCAGGTTGGATAGCATTGGAGGTGCTCACCTTGTCGCTGATACAGTCTAAAGTGTTTCTGGACAGGATTCAAGATGAAGTTGTGCAGATGAGGGAGTCTGGTTTGGGAACCTCGGACTTTCATATGCAGCTTTGAAGATGAAAGGATGTTTTTATATAAATGCATCAATAACAATCTGAAGTGGAGACAGGCAGAGCGAGAGGTTACATCATCATGTTTTTCCAACAAGTCATTGTTTTCACCATGTGAACACTTCTCTCTCTTCTTCAGGAAGAGGCGAGTGTGCAGAGTATTTTATATTCAACATTGGCGTCTTAAGACCATGACCTTCACTGTGCAATAAAATCATCTAGGTGGTCAGAGTAAAACTCATCTACTCTAACGTGTATTTTTCTATATGAAGTAGATGCACTGTCCTTCCCAGCTGAGGGTCAGTGTTTGCCTCAAGCAGAGGGGTTCATGTGGCTTGATGTCTTGCTTTTGTAATCACTCTCCACATATTTATTATCCTGGTTTGCTTTCCATCCTTTCCAGACCAAACAGTTGAACTACTTTTGCTGGTTCACTTCTAGTTGTGTTCTTCCCTCTGTGTCATGTCAAGCTGCATGTTTTCATTAACTTTCCATTTCGTTATGATCTTGCCTTTGTCTTGCCCACGTTTAAGTCCTCCTCAACCTGAAAGATGACATTTTTGATTACCAGAAGGAGAAATTGAGGGAGCCTATGGAAACTGAAGCTGCAGCATGTCCAAATCTGTTCTGGATATGTTTTGTTTTAATATTTAATCATTGTCTTTAAATAATATAAAGACTTAGGACAATAAGATATGAAATTGAACTTTTCAAGTGACTGTGACTTTAAATGAACTGCCTTAAGACATAGCAACATATTTCCTGTAAGCACACGTTTTGGTTTTGTGTTTCAGACTATCTTGCGTACATCTAACCTCCAGTTGGTTGTGGGTTGAAGGTGTATCAGTTTGAGCAGCAACCCCACATGAACATATTTTTCTGTTGCAAAGAGTTTTGAAAGCAACAACACATTCAGAGGTAACGAAACTCAGTCATGGACTGACAATACCAGCTACAGACATAAAAGTGACAGGAAACAGTTGCAACCACTTCCTGTTCGGGAATGGAGAATTGTCTAGCTGTTTCACCAGAAGAATACAAATGAGTTTCCCCCATTTGCATTTGTATGTGGGTGTGAAAAAGTACATGACGTCACGTAAAATGACCAAAGTGTGTGTAGCAGTGGGTAAAGTTTTGAGACAGAACTTGAAATGACACATGATCATCAGCATAAAAAGACAAAAAAAAAAAAACAACAACTCCGAAAACGCTGCTTTTGGATTGAGATGGCTCAAAAAATTATGAACTTAAGGGAAATAGATTATAAAAGTGGCATTCTTCTTTAAAGTTCTTTGGCAAATAGATTCAAATAGATGTCTATAAATAGATGTGGATACAAACCAGCAGAGGAGAAGGGCAGGCAGTCCCTCTGTCATTCTGCTGACTTGCAAAACTGCAAATGATTCTGTTTCATGGATATTCATGCATAGAGTTTGTATTTAGATATAAGCTGACAGACATTGCCTGACTTTATCACTTCTTGTTTTAGGTCATCCAGGAAAAACATTATTTTTATTTCCTAAATTCGACTAATTGAGTTCTTTATTGCTATCTTCAAATTTAGAAGTTTACGTACATTGCTTTTGAAGCAATAGCTTTCCCTGTGGATAATGAGACCAATATCAGTTTGAGCCAGCATCTTCAAAGCCTCTCAGTTTTGCTTTGGGACTGATATAAACATTTCACATATAGATTTGTTTATTTCTGGGAGATGGAGCCTTTTTACATGCTGAACGATATAATGGGTGTTTATACATACTTCTTTACTATTGTTTGACAGATAAACGTTGCACCTTCAGCCATCTGGAAATTGAACACAAGGACGACCAGTTGTGAAGATCTGCAATTCTCTTCTTTTTATCTTGACAGATTTTTATTAATTTTTGAAGGTGATGCCTCAAAATAATAAAAGAAAAGCATGTGAAGTTAGCTGAAATATTGCAAGCTGCAAACAAAGTTTCTAATTCTAACTGACCAGAAAATTAGAAAAACGGTTGTCTTTTTCTGCAGAGCATGTAAATATCTGAGTACACACAGATGTATGTGCACTATCACACACAACAGCTGCTAAGAGGCTTATTCTCCAGCTTCTCCTTTCAATCTGTTCAGCTCAGCTGTTATGGGAGATCAGCAGCAAATTGCGTTTGCAACATGAAAAACGTCTTCAGCTGAGTTTTTCTTATTTTCTTCAAACCTTTTAATGCACTCCTGCAAACCTGGTTCAAATCAACCAGCCCTGTCTTTTGTGCTGTCTCAAAGAGGTCAATGTTGTTTTGTACAGCCACTGAGAAACGCCTAGGGGCCCTCTGGCAGAGGACAGTTCAGCTATATTCAGTTCTAGCAATACCTTTGTAGAGTCAGCTACTTTTGGACAACCCATTTTCACAAATATTGCTGAGGAAAAGAAAAATCAAAAGATACAGAGGCATCTTTTGAACGCTGTGTTAACACAACATAGCAAAGATGAGGGTCTTTTTAGCTAGTTTCAGTTTTAAAGATGAGAGAAAAGCTACTCAGATTTGTTCTCAAAGAAGTGAAATGACAAAATAGGAGTTTTCTGCAAGTAGTTTGCTCCTCAATCAGTTTTGAACACAGGTTCCTCCCTGGCTCACTTTGCTCTGAATGTACAGCACATTGAATAACAACAGAAGGAAGTGGTCAGCATTTTGCTGTGATGTTGCACCACAGCTTATAGCAGACACTGGCGTCGCACGTTATCTTTCTAAAACATTATTTTGACTTTTGAAAATAAAAGTATTATAAACTCAATGCATCTATCAAAGCTCTCCTCTTTCTGTCTCTCTCCGTTGTTAAGTGAAATCGCTACATGGCTTTCAAATTTTCTACAGAAAACACACAAAGTGTGTTGTGAATGTGGATTCAGCTTCCCGAATCAAAGAACATTGATTCGGGATCCAACTTTTAAAGCTGTCAGCAACAGCTTTAAATATATATTTACATTTTTGTTCCTTAAGAATACTTTTGTATGGAATTGTGCATATGATTTATCTATATATGCACATTAAATAAATCTCCACTATATTAAGAAAATTAATTGGCAGAATAACAGAATAAGGAAGGTGCCAAAAATTTAAATTAACATAAACTAGCTGTAGCAACTTTTCTGCAGTGAATATACACCTCTTTTTAACACACACACGCATACAAACACATATCTGAGAGGTGAAAATCAGGCAGCTTTCGACTCTGTTAGCTTTTCCCACAATCACTACTTTTAACTTTCAACTTGTAATTTTATTTTCCTTTAATTCCTAATTTTCTATTTGTTTTGCTATGTTGTTGTAAATTTGTCATTTATTCAGAATAAAATTTCTTCTCCCCAAAACAAGCTTCCAGATCTTTTTTTATTGACCTCAAAAGGCATAAAGCATTAGGTAACTGACCAGAGTCTTTTCAGCAAGTCCCTTTTCTTGTTTTTGACCAGATCATCACAGGTGTCCTCATGCTCAGAGCAAAGAATGTCAAAGCTTTTTACAGTGACAGCTGCTGTCAATATGGTTGTACACCACAGGCACACAGAGTACTACACTTCAGTTTTCACTTTTGCTTAAAAAGCTAACAGAGATCCATTTTACTCAATGTGACAGATCAAATGTCACTGTGATACTGTAATGATGCAAATAGAATTATCCGCCATTAATGATATTAAAGAAAAGAAAACACAAACATGCTTCTTTTGGGACAGCTCGCCATATGCTCTGCACTAAATTTCTATTTTATGTCTCACATGCCTTAACTGTAAGCTGCTGGGCGGATTACCATAAACTGTACAACTTCCTGATTTAATGTGACCACATAGATGAGCCGTAAGTCTGAATTAGTATACTAACATGTTTTACTGCTGAAAACAAAACAAAACAAAACAAACGCTTTCTGAAAATATTAGCTTTTCAGTTGTCAAGGTTTACAAGTTTTGCACAACTTGTAAACAGTCAAAAAAATAAACTCTCTTCCGAGTACAACTGAAGGCAGCCCCACTAAAATACTGATCAGTTTGTGAAACATGGATTTAATTTTGTCTGATTTAACAAAATCAGACAAAATTATAGAAATCCCCTTCTTGACAAATGATGTCAAGAAAAAGGAATCGTGTGACATTTCGTGATGGGTTGTGTTCAAAATAAAGAAGCTTCAGGCTGACCTGGAGAAGTTTGTCATGTCAGTGGCCAAACCAACAATAGAGCAGAGGAACAGAAACAACTGGAAACATTTGTTGAGTAAATTACATGAAAATAAAATAGGTAAAAAAAACACAGCTGAGGTCCTGTCAAAGTGTGAGCCTCTTTCACCGTCTGTGGTACTGGAAGCACAAAATAACAGAAGTTACTTTATCTATTCATAGGCTGGTAGAGAACCCATAAGGTCTGCAGCTATAATTGAAGTGAAAGGTGCTTCTGCAAAAACTCAGAGGTAATATGAAACTATAAAGCAGGTTTTATTTATGTCCACTTTTGAGTCATGTATGTCTATCCAAGAGGCGCTGTACACATATACTTTTTCATTTCCTGAAGAGAAACTAGACACACGTTTTTACTGGACAGCATGGCCTCAAACGAGTCATGCTTGTTTATTGATGATATGCGCAACTCCTTTCTTTTTTCACAGCACAATCGTTTTAAAAACAGTGACGACTCTGCTTACATACAGAAAAAAAAAAACAGGAATAAGCTCTGAAGCGTAAAAAGAGGGACAAAGGGAAGATTTTTATAGCACAACATATAAATATGAGTTAGTTTACATGCGAAAGGAGACTGAAGGATGACTTTATTTGCTACTTTTATTTAAAGGCTGGTGCTTGTAAGGGAAAGGTACGCAGGGGAAAGGCAGAATAAACTTTTTCTTTTTTTTTTTTTTTTTTACAGTACAGTACTTGGTTTCCATCACATCACTTAAAAGGGAGAGTCAGTGAGAAACTGAATTGCACAGACTGGGGTTTCTTTGTCTGTGTGCAAGTGGAGATATTAAGGCTGACCCTGAAGTGAAGCCACATGATCGAGATCTGTCGCACAACAAAACATGAGTGGAAATCGCACTCGGATCAGACATCTCAGACTCCAGTGACAATGACAGAGAGGGAATCAGTACCAAAGTACCACGAAAAAACAGGACGGAGTCAGAGGGATGGGGGCTAAAAGTGGAAACATCAGGTGGCCAGCCACAAATGCATGTTTTTTGTTTTTAAGTTAAATGTCGTTTTTACTTTGTTTCCTTACATCACATTATAGTACACACACTGTACAAAACCCACAGAACCAACACTGTGCCCTCAGCAGGAGTGAAAGCCACAGAGGGGGTTTCTTACGCAACCATTCAATACTTAGTATAACATAGGAAGGGACTCAAATGCTCAGACACGCACACGCACACGCACTCACACCCACTCTAATGCAAAGACTTACACCAAACAGTTAATGCTTCATGACACCTTGGAATAATGTACAAGAACTTCATCTAAAAATTGGATTTTCCTTCAGTTATATTACAAATACATGTTCTTCAGAGATCCAGTTGTTCAAAACACTGAGAAATAAAACATGACCAGTGGCATCGGAGTATTGGTTGGTGTGTTTTCAAAGAAACACGAAGACGAAGAAAAAGAAGTAGCTGTGTGGTCGAGAGGGTGAGTCAGATGGCCTAGGAAGTTTTGAGTGGTCCGTTCAAAGAGGAGGGAAAACAAAAGTGCCAAGGTAAAGTGAATTCAAGTAATGTGTGCTTCATACACAGGACAGGGAGAGGGAGAGAGTCCAGCTGTTTCAGAGTGGTTATTACTGGCTCTTCCTGTGTTCAGTCAGGCTCATCGATGCCTCAGCAGGCACTTCGCCACGGGAAGCTTTGGAGAGGACTTCCACCCATTTGGCCTGAAGTTCTGCATCTTGGGCACTTAGGAGGAAGGTTTGCTGGGAGTGATTGAGCTTGAACACGTGTTTGACTTCTGGTTTGTCAGCTGTGGCCAATGGGACCATGCTCACCTCGAAGCCGGGCAGAGGGACAGCCCGCGACCCTTTCAAGTCCTGCAAAACAGTGGAAAATTTGTTTTTAAGGTAAAAACGTCGTTTTTAACTCCAAGAAATAAGGAACATTTTAGAACTTTTATAAATTACAGTTTACTTTTACACCTCAATAAATTAAAAGTATCATTAAAAAGTTTAATTTATTTCACTTCAAACAGTTAAACTAATCTAGATTAAAACACACACACAAAGTGGACTATGTTAGGTGTTTGGCAGCAGATGTTGCATAAGCCTGTGTATTACAGTGTATTTCCTTCACAATAAGACTGAAATCTGAAGTTGTTTATGGTCAATTTTCATACTTTTTTCTTTTAGCTTTCCAAATATATGTTTGGCTACAGAAAATTATTGGACCTCACAGTTTTTAGCAATTACCTTTTAGATTAAAAAAGAAACAAACAATTAATTGCTATATTTTTTACACCTGAATTTCCCCACTGTGCAACAGCACTGGATATTCTTTTAAGATATTTTATTTCATCGGGATGCACTTGTATTTGACGAGAGACGCACAGCTCTCTTCCATCCCCCTTTTCTTTCTGTTGATTCAGGAAATGCTCATCCATCTTCTATTAATCCTAATCTTTGTGATGGCAGCTTCCAGCTGTGGGAGTGGGACATTAATCTTAGAAATGAAATGCAGGGAGGCTTCTGCCTTTAGTGCAGTCTGCTGTGAATAAAACAAAAAAAATCTCAACATTACTTGCTGAAAACCTCCTATATGGTTGAATCATGCATAAAAACTAATAATTTCTGTCTATAATGCAAAACCCTGGTTGCTAAGATGCATATTTATAGTCTGTCTGTTGAGAGTATAGCCAGCTTTGCTTGGTGTTTTGTGTGCAGGATCTTTGCTAAGCATAGGGAGCAGTGCTTTCCCGTTAAATGATACTGCCGTTCCAATCCGGTTGTTTAATCCCTGCTTTACTCTCTTATATATCCTGCATATAGGAATTAAAAGCCCTGTTTTGAACAGATGAGCTCTGAATCTGAATATCTGAACAACAGCTCAGATGAAATGGTGACCATTTCATTTTTATATAAACAACCAATAACAACCAGTTTTTTTCAGATTCTACCAAGACCATATAGTGAGCTGGGGCAAAAAAAAAAGAAACTTAAATGTTTCTAAAACAACTTGAAATCAGCTCAAAAACACCAGCAACTGACTGAATTTATATGGGTTGAATATTTTAGGAATTAAAAGCTTGAACTGATCAGATTTGCTGCATAAGATGACTTCTGCAATGATTAAACAGTGCAGGAATGTTGCAGTTCTCTGTGGTAGATGTTGCAGGGTTGCATTTTTAGTAGCAGTTAATCTTTTGACATAATCCAAGATATTTTAAAAAATATGCAGTTGGATAAAGGATCAATAACAAATTTGAAAGAATTAGCATTTCTAAACATACAAAACTAAATGAAAACTAGATCTAATTTGCACATGATGACCCTTTAATTAAAACAGTTGCACACACTGAAGGTGTACTTTAGAGTAGGAAATAGAGCCACTCTAAACATTAACAATGAATTTTCATTACTTCTGAATAAAACAACTAGAAATTTCATCAAGTTTCCATAGCATCATCAACAGACAGTTCAGAAAAAAGTGTGAAAAACCCCCAAATTGTTGAAATAATTTTTTTTAAAGAGCCAGATTGTCTTAAAGCAAGGAAACACGTTTTCAGCTTTTCTTAAAGTCTTATAGTTATGTCCTGAATCTGCTAAAAGAAGGCTTTGAACCACCCATGAATCATTTTGTACCTGCGATAAGAATTGATTTTGCTATAACGCTGATTTTTAACTATTAGATCGTCTAATGTAGGAAAGGCTGCTCGTTTTCCTTTAAATTGAGCCACATTTGTAAGGAAAATGAATCTGTGTGCAGCAGAGTTGTGTGTGTGTGTGTTGAGCCAAACCCTCTCTGTCAATGCCAGAGTGCTTGTTGGCTCTTATTTGGTGTTTAATGGATTGGATAATTAAAATTTGTAGAAACAAAACACTTTGACTACTTAACCATTTATTTGTTTAATAAACAGGGTCCAGAGTGTGTGGGACAGCAGTACACAGCCACAACAGGCTGGCACCTTCTCCTCATGCTGGCTATCAGCTCGGCCACACACTCTTGTGGGACGGCATTACATTGCTCAACCAGTATTTGTTGCATGTCAGTCTACATGTCATGAAGAGCACAACCATGCTGATCCTACAAATATCCAGCAGGGCGGAGGTCGGGACTGCAGGGACGTCACTCCATCTTCTGCACCAGTGTTCCTTAAAGAGGACAGATATGGTCCTCCAGGCACACTGTTTTAGATGTTTTCCTTGATTAACAGGTCTTTGCTGAACTGCAAATCATCTGAATCGTGTGTGCTAAAGAAGGGAAACATCTAAAATGTAAAGAACAATCAAAATACCAGGATTGGGAAACACTGCTCTGAACTCCTAGATTCTGCAGGTCGGCTCAATGTAATGAAACCCAGTCCGTTGGAGGGAATTTGACATCTTGGAGGACAAAATTGGGTGCTTTAAAGTAGAGATATGGAGATATTACTAAATGCTTAATCTCATCTTGATATCTCCCCAGATTGAAGTTGCCTCACAGGATATCAAACCTTGTTTTTCCAGTGAGGGATGTCCACTGTCTCCATCACTGTTTCTATAATTTAGACTGTCCTGTCTGTCATCTTGGAGAAAAAACAAAAAACAAGAAACTTCTGTGCGATTCTTTTCTTGAGGTTTCTTTTGTTGGATTAATTAAACTTGTGAGCTTCCAGTTATTTTCCATCTATATCAGGGTCAAGGAGAAAGTCTAAATCTGAATATAGCTCTTTGAAAAGCTTTCTGCAGAGTGAACATGTTTTACCTGTCCACTGCTTTGCAAGTACAGCACCAGTGGCTCAGTCTTCGTTAGAGCCACCCACATCTTGGTCCAACTCTTCCCCTTCTCCTGGACCTGGAGGTAGCCGCACAGCAAGCAGCTGTCTCCTGTCAGAGATAACTGTCTCTACAAGAAACAACAAAATCGAAGGTTAATAGAAGCTTTTCAGCATCACAGGCACAATTTATGTAAATGAGTTTGTGATTCAAATGTATCTGTGTAATATTGACGGGGATTTAAATGTGATGAGTAAAGGAGAGGACAGATCCTCCAATCTTATGCAACGACAATGTAGGACACAATGGGATTTGTTCAGGGACAGGAGCTTAAGCTTCTGTGGTCCTTTTCTAAATCTCTTGTAACCTACAGCTCCCCCTTGTGGCGATAATGTCTCTCTGCAGGGTTGTTTTTGTAAATCTTCGGAGTCTTGTCATTTAAACACACGAAATGAATCTGAAATACAAAGGTGTGACAACTCCAGTAATCTCCATCAGTAAACTGTACAGTCAGTGGCTTGTTGTAGGTATAGAGTGAACATAGAGATGCGGTCAGCGGTCAGGTAAGCTACCTGAAGCTTCCAGACTGTCATGTCAGCAGAGGCAACTGAGCCAGTCTATAGCTGAGATTGTATTAGCATAATTACTAGCCATCATAGGGAGTTTGGCTTGTCTTCTAAAGAGAAAATGGGTCTTCACATGTACAAAGTGTACTTTAGTGCATTGTGTGAAAATAGTCACCTTATGAGATCATGCAATTCTATTTTAATACCAATATTCCATGCAAGAGACATAACTGATGCAAATTTAGCAGTTTAAGTCCATACTGTTTGACTTGTGACGGACTTGTCACTTGAACTTTTTAATACATAATCACTTTCCAATCAGAAGCAATAATGTATTTTATCAGAATACATTACTGTATTGTGATAAATACAGTAAAGTATTTACTGTAGGAGAGCATACCTGCGGCCTTGAAGGATAATAAGGTGTGGTTTTCATGTTTTTTTTTTACTAATACAAATCAGAGATGTGAAGAGCATTTGTGTTTGGCCTCTCAGATTCAATGCTTTATAAAAGCTGCTGCTGGAGAAAGGTCTTCCCATAGTGTAAAGTTGCAGCAATCATGACAATACCTTCTTCCATGTTTTTGCCTGTTGAGCACTTGACTTTTTATGGTTTGTCTTCTTGCTTCTCCTCCATTAATATCAAATTTGCAGAAAGCAAAACTACAAGTTGTTCTGTCTCCCACCTGAGCTGTCAATCTCTGCAGCTCCTCCAGTTACCATGGACCTCGTGGCTATTCTCTGTTTACATGGCTTATGTGGACAGCCGTGTCCTGGCAGGTTTGCAGAAGTGCTGTATGCTTTCTATTTTTAGATGATTAAACTGTACTCCCTTGGATGATAATGCATATTTCATAACTCGCCTTTCTTCCTGCCGTGTTCTTTGGTCTTCACAATGTATTTTCTTCACTACTATTCTCTAATAAACTCCTCCAAACAGAACAGCTGTACTTATATTTAGCTCATTAGAAGACTTCTCAAGACAATGTAGTTTTATATTACACCTCCAGGTAAAGGAGGTGTAATATAAATACATCCCACATTCTTGTGATTTATTCTTGATCATTTTTATTTTGGAAATCATGCGTCTTTTTTTTTCCCGTTACAACTATGCACTTTTGTCATTATAAGTATGCCAACTTTTAGTGCCATTTTACCTCAGGTGCAGCTTTTCTCTTCTGTTCACCTCCACACATCATTTCAACGCTGAGGCTGGCTTCGAAACATTCGGGACACACTCGGCTCGTTTTATTGTCCAAGGTCTTTGAACATTTTGCACAGATGGGCTGCAGACAGACACAGTGAGAAAAAAAACCACATTGACTGTCTAGGTTATGTTTTCCACTTGTTCCAATTCCTTTTTTTCCTATCATTCCGTTTTTTTTATCCCTCACAACAAAATGTCTTCCTCTGCACCTACCACTCCACAGGACTTGCAGTGATGCTTGCGCTTTGTGAAGTTGAAGCTCTCATGGCAGCCTCTGCACGTCTGCTTCTCTTTTTCCTTCTTCTTGGAGCTCTTCTAAAATAATAATCATAAAAAGGAAGGTGTGTTAAGGTGTTGCAACATCTCAAGAGGAAGCAACGTCCGATAGCTTGCTTTGTTTGTCTTCCTTTTCATACCTTTGTTAACAAACACAGAGTTACAAAAAGTTGTTTGTCTACATTTACATCCAATAAACCATTTGTAACAGTTTAAAACACATAGGTGTCCATTTACACAAGCCATGCTTGTATACTATTTATTGATTTTATGCTAAGCACATGTAGTGCTTAGTAATTCTGAACAGAGAATTACTCTACATCCAACATAGATGGATTTATTTTCTAAAAGGTAAAATTGTCCCATTTTCTTAAGTTCACCAGCAGGTACAAAGTGAGATTAGCTTAATTTAGTAGACAAATCAAGTAAGCATGAGTAATGTCTGAAAGCAAGAGAATGACAGCATCTTACCCTCTCATGAAGTCCATCTGAGTCCATAAAAGTGTTGGGACCCTGAGGACAAGATGAAAAACTCTCAGCAAGGACGTCATCTTCCTGCAGTAATCTATATCTACCTGTAGGTGTCAGCCTAAACTCCCTCTCAAGAGTCTGAAGGAAGTGTTTGGATTGGTTCCAGCTAAGGCCAATACAAAGTGGGTCAAAGAAGATCCATAACAGTTCAGTATAAACTTTGACTTGTGCTTTCCCTATTTGGTCATGAGCCATCTCTGGGAGAAGAGTCTCGCAGACGCTACATGTGGAAATAAAGAGCCTCTTTCTGGGAGTGTTTTGTCTGTGTGATTCTACCCACATCCATAGATGGAGGGCTGTTCTGGCAGACAAAGGCCAGACTATGACAAAATCGTTTGGCGGGTCAGTCGTCTGCCATGATTCACTGGACATCATGACCCTCACTCTGACTTCACAATGGAGTAATTAAGAGAGGAGGGGGAGATCGACACTCACCGGAGACTCCGGCACATGGTCGTCTTCACGGGAGAAGGAGCTGCTGAAAGCTTTATTGAACGTTTCGCTGTTTTGTTTGTGCCGTTCGATGGTGGCCTTGATCACCTGAGAGTGAGAGGGCAGAAGAGATGGACAGGAGAAAGATTGAAAACCTGCAGCAGATGGCTGGAGCATTACAAACATTTCAGATCTTATCTTCAGATCCAGTCTGGGCTCAGAAGATAAACTCAGACTGAATGCATCACAATCCCACTACTGCAGCTTTCTGTTTACCTTCTACTGTATCATCAATCTTGATGAGGCTACCATAAAATAATTTCCACTCGTCCCTCATCGTTACATACCAGCAATAAGCCCAGTGTTTAGAACTACTAGTCCCTTGTCTTGTCAAATTAGCAGAATGCATTGCTGCTTTGTTGTAATGGGATAAGTAAAAAAATATTTTATTATATTTCAGCAGGACTCAAATACTGAGAAAATGATCTAAGAAGATTTAAGCTGTTTCCATTCCCTGATAAAATAGAGTGACCAGAGTGCTGTCTGTCCTTCAGGGACTCAGATGGAGAGCTCATGTGTGTGTGTGGGTGTGATTCTTGCCTGAATCCAATCTTCCTTCTCCTCTGCTGTCCTGTAGAGCAAAGAAATTTCAGATTAGTGAGATACAAATTTGACATTTTTCTCCACACTAGAAATTAAATTTACAGAAATATGAAACTGTTTAAATTAAATTAGACATTATAAAAACTTAATATAATTTAAAATGGACAACACACTTGTAAACAAGAATACATTAGTATATCATGTAAATAAGCCACATTTAGTCATCCAGGCTAATTTATATGCACGTCTTACAGAAGAGACCAGGTTAAATATGTAGTAGATCTTTCCTCATACCATATTAACCTTTTTAGATTTTATTTGTCCTCATTTCTGTTCTTGCTGAAGAAAAAAACAACATCCCAATAGCATGTAGCTGCCACCACCACCATCTTTCATGGAGCGGGTTCATGTATTTCTTTACTAAGAGGACTGTGTGTTCAGGATGATGCACTGATTAGTTTTTCCCAATACAGCATTCTGCATGTAGGCCAAAAAGCTAAATTTGGATTTAATCTGAACACAGTAGTTTTACTGTGTCACCTCCTGAAGATGGTTTCTTTTGGTTTTCTTACAAAAGTTCAGAAACTTTAGAAAATTATGAATGCAAATAAAAATAAAAACATGTAGAAACATATTGAAAAATATCATTTTTTTTGCTATGCTCAAAAAAAATACACTTTTAAGTAAAACTGCACCATAACTTAAGGAGAAAACTACTGTATTTTCCATCCTTTAAATCCTACAGCAATAAGTCTTTTAATTAGACTAATTAACCACTGATTGGAGTCATATGTACGGAGCGCAGAGCACAGCCGGGCTATTTTCTCTGCAATCTTTTGCTCCACGCTGTCAGTCAGTTTGCAGAAAGAAGACAGCGGCACATTCCTGTCTTACAAGAAAAACAACTGTCGTTTGGAAATATTTATGGTTTCCTGAAAACTAAAAGTGCATCACCCCATCGCCTTTACAAAAGTAGGACAATTTAAAAAATATTGTTAGCAACCAATGAGGGGCAAGTCTGTTCTAACTGCAGGCTACCTGAGCTGACAGTCTGACTAATTCATACAGTTAATGAAAATGTTCAGGACTCCCACTGTTCCTCAGTAGACCAGCACAACTAAAAGGCATAATATTCAACACTTAACATTACAAAATGTGTCATTAAAAATAAATACATAAAGATTACAGATAACCTATCTGTGATCAATATTTTGCTTTTTTGTTTCTAAATTTTCTGGTTTAAAGTGTACATGTGAATATTGTGAAACGGTGGCATTTTTATTCCACGTTGTCACACCATAATATTCTTATACTTGCCTAATCCCAAACAGATATGAACTCAATTACTTCCACATCTGAATGCATATGAGTGAGGCTTGTTGGTCGATTTTAATTGCCTTTACCTAGCCTGCAGCTCCAGTGAACGTTGTTTACCAATTATAACAAATGTATGAGGAAGGTTCTGCTTCACATTTTCTTGGACCTGAGATAAAAAAGCAGAATAAATGTAGATTAAAGGCATGACAATGCAAGCAAAAAAAAAATAAAAATACAATAAGATTATACCTCCATTCCTGCAATGTCAATCCTCTCTCTGACACTGAACTTCTGCCCCATGAGCCTGAGTTTAGGGACGCAGTATAGCACCATATTGTTGAACTGAAAATGAAAAAGATATTAAGCATTTATTGAGCAGATCTGACATTAAAAACCATTCTGAGTCTTCTCACCAAGTAGAGGTATCGGTCTTGTGCTGTTCCATTTTTGGCCGACATCTTTTTAATATGCCCTTCTTTTATGAGTTCATTGGCAGGATTTACTATGTCCTCCTCTCCCCCGAGCCTCTCGTAAACCTCCAACAGCTTGTTCATCTTTTCCTGAAAAAACAAAAACAAAAAAAAACAAAACAGAAAACAGGAGGATGAGAGGAGCAGAGACACTCTCCAGTCAGAAGACAGATGGAGCTCTAAGCTTAGCTCTCCCTCTGGTGGTGATCTGTGTCAGACTCATCTTTTCTTTTTTTAGTTTCACATTTAAAGTCGGAAAGCAGAAGTTTTGCCCTCTTCATACTGGCATTTTTGGGAGTTGTTTGAAGTATGTGTGAGAAGCAGGTATTGTGGAGAGGCAAATAAAAAGAGAGAGGAGGACCAGTGTTGAAAACACGCGGCCATGATACCTCAGTCATGACACATCAAGCAGGAAGCAGCAACTTCCTGTCTGGGTTAACGCAATGTCGCTGACAGGGAGACAACATTAGCAAGTGTCTGATTGGGAAACTTGTTCTTATAAAGCTGACCAAGACAACACCAGAGCGAAGAAAACAGTTTGATAGTTTGAGTGTAAAAAGAATTTAAGGCCATACCATTTTCCTGATTGCTGCATTGGAGTGGTTGGCTGCAGTAGAGATCAGCTCCAGTGCCTCTGCAGTGCAAATATGAACAGTGATTAAAAAGTGCAAAACTGGCAAGCAAGATCAGGTGAACAAAGCAATATTTTTCCACTTGTCACACAGATAAATAGGCATTTGTTGTTTGCAAGAGGTTAATGGTTATTTCTAATAAAACATTGTGCTTTAGAAAGGCTTCCAGCCAGCAGGGAGTAACACAGCGGCTGTGAGCACATTGGCTGGGTGTATTAATCATAACCTCACATAAACAGAAGAGACATCCGGGCTGCAGAGTGAGGCCAGAGCAACAGGAATGAATTGCTTCTCTGTAGGAGTGAACAGGAGACTCCAAACAAACAGCTATGGTTTTAGTAAATGAACACAGGGATGATTGAATTGATCAAATTAGGTTAAATGCACTACTTCAGCTCTGCAAATGGACAATATGTAAAGTTTGCTTTATTGCAACTTCTGCTGTTTGTAATACATTTGGTTTTGGATACAGATGTTTTGATGAATTGAGTTTTTTATCCTGAAGAAACATCCAGAGTGACACAAATGGGAAGAAATTGGCTTGGAGGTTTAGGGATAAACATGAAAATCTAGGATTATCTAAAGTGGAAGACGGTGAAAGATATAGGCACAGAGAAGTGATTTTAACATTAACATATATAGAAAGGGTGACAACCAAGAAATAATTGTCTATTTCAATGCTGACACCTTCAACCCTCAGTAAAATCTACATGTGAAGCTTTCAAGATTAACAAAGGAGCCTAGTACAATGGAAACGGAAAAATTACGCAGGAGGACTTCCTCTAGGTTTTTCCACTTCAATCAATTGAACGACTTTGACACAAGCAGGTTTCCAATAGGACAATCATCTCAAGCAGACAGAAAACTGGTGTAAGACAAATTACAGTTAATGTTCTGAACTACCCAGACATCAGCAGTCTATTTAAGAAATATGGGCAATACTTACAAGTTAGATGAGGGCCAAGAAACCAATTGACTAAATGAGGTCTACCATTTCCGGCAGAATCTTAATGGCTACCAAAAGTGTCTGGTCTCTTTGCAACCTGCTGAGGGACGACTAACCCTGACCTTGTGAATTCCTATTAAAAAAATATTGAAGTACTTTATGGTATTAGTCCAGGAAAAAAGTCATTAAAGGATAAGAGGTGGTAAGTCAGTTTGAGTTTAGATGAACTTCAGATCACAAATGTGTTTCTCCCTCTAAAGGATATAACTGTTTTATTGGAAATCCTCAAGTTCTGATTCACAATCCCTTAAAAGTATCAAATGTTAATATTTTCTCATTAAATCTGTAATAATTCTTTTTACAATTTTAAAAAGAAATTCTGACCATTTACCGACAGGTGAAGTTAAGCTAATAATTGTTTTCTCAGGTTTTCATGTTGCTCTGGACTGTTCATCATGCAGGTTTCAGAACATTTTCAATCTTCCCAGATGCAGACCAACAAGTAACATATTTTCTGAATCAGATGCATTTCTCTGTGACAGTAAAAGTTAAATAACTTATTGCAATTTGAAACATGATACTCGACTCTGTAGTCTTCTAGTAGCTCTCTACCTTTGTCTTTGAGCCAATTTTGGGACTGATTTCTAAAAGTGTGTATTTCCAATTATTGCTACACTCTCATTCTACTTAGTTTCTTAATTTGCTCAGTGTATTTTTGTCTTGTCATCAAAGTAAATTGCTACAGGGAAACTGTAACTATCCTTTGAGGAAATATTTCTGCTCTTTTCTAAGCATGGGAGTATAATTATGTTGGGTGCAACAATAAAACTCTGACTGGCTCCATTTGATAACTGCACAATTTTTCCATTTTCCCACAGCACAATTAATGAATGTTTCAGAGACGTATGAGTGTGGCAACCCAAGCTGTTAAAACGCTGGTTTTTAATTATCGTTAAACAGAAAGGAGTTCTGCACTGTTTCAAGCACTTTCATTTTATTTCACCAAAGCTTAAACCTGTAGAACGAGTTATTTCACAGTTCTACCGACTTACATAATGATTTGTCCACAATTTTCCCCTTGAAGCTGAACGTATGCGTCATAGAGGATCCTGCGTTTGGTCAATTATTACTTTGTGACATAAATCAATCAGGCACAAGGAACCTGTTTGCGTGTTGATACAAAGTTTAAAGATATCAAAACTGAAATCCCAGAAGTGAAAGAATTGAAGGGTTTCATTTCAGTCGGTAGTTTACTAGTTGTGACTGACAGCAGTGTGTGTGTGTTAGCTTCATCGTGTCTTACTTTCTGCATCTTTGCGGTCCAAAGCGTCGTCAGGCAGCTTCTTCAGGTAGTCTTTGAGCAGGAGCTCATAGCGAGGAATCCTTTGGACCGGCTCTAGCATGTGATGCTGCAGCGTCAGGTTCCCACACACCTCCTGTTTCTGTGGGGTCAAGCACAAATTGAGATTTTAGTTCACTAATCTTAACAAAAAAAACAACAACAACAACAACAAAAAGAAAACATTTCCACACTTTTCCTAATTCACATTTGAGGTCACTGTTGATGTCTTTCCATTAAGGTATTGTGCAAATACTCACCTGTATCCTAAAGGTAAACAACCTCAACTCCTACTTATAGAGAAGGTGTTGCATGATAGTCAATCAAACATGTATCTTAAATAATGGCTACAATGTTGACTCTTAAATCCTAGAAAAGAATCTACTTAGTTTTTCTTCTGACCCTATTGACATTCGTTTAAATCTTTTTTTGGTCAATAGTTTAGGCCTGGACTTCTAAAATGTTCCTGATAAATAGTTCTCCAGGCTTTCTGAAGGTTTTTATTTGAACATTTGGCACTTTTTCACTGTTTTCCAACCTGGTACATTGTACGTTTTTGACAAATGAAGTACAAAACAAACAAAAAAGGTTGCAGGATGAAATGGATGAACCAGCGTTTTATCATCATCAAGCTACACATTGAACCACAGAAACATACCTGTATGTTCTGGACAACACTCTTGAACTGAGATGACCTCTGGGTCCAGGTGTTGACCAGGTCCATGGATCGGTCAAAGTTCTTCACATATTCTCCGTACATCTTCATAAAAGGAGCCAGTTTCTGGAGGATGTCTCCAATGCGAGGGTTTGATTCCCTGGAGCAAAGATGCAAGTGTCACTGAAAAGCTTCCTTCATCCTCCACGAACTCTGACCAGACTGCCCTTCTCTCCTGAAGAAAAACCTCCCCACATCATCGTGCTAAGAATATTGTGATGGTGTGTTTATGCCTCACCATTCCCCAGTAATCCTTGTCTTGAGCTCCGGGAGCAGGAACTTATCGTGGAATAAGTAGATGGAGGAAATGTTGGAGAAGATCCCTGTAATGACGTCCTGAGGGATTGAAGCCTCGGTGAGCTTAGTGCAAAATACCTGAAAAAAAAAAACAAAAAAAAAAAAACACTTGTGAAAATTAAAACCATAACAAAAAATGTTAGGTTCAGATCCGTTAACACTAACAGAAAATGTTTCATGCTGATTGGTTAGAAATAATCTGTTGATTCTGAGTATTCTGATCTTATTCTGAGAAACCAGATTACTCAAAATAATGCACATTTATATTACACCTTTTAAAAACATGTCATTGGGTTAAAGTTGTTTTGTGAAGCAGCTGTTGGAAATGGTAACTGAAATGTATTAAATTAGACACTTGTATATGAAATTCATCAAACCAGCACAATGAAATAGTTTCAATTCTTCAAATGGATCCTAACATCCACTTGGTAAACTTTGACGACAAGCCTTTTTCAGACCGATTATATTGACCATAACACCATTAAGCCCATAACTTTTTAGGGCAAACCCTTTATCAAAAAAATTTAATTCATAATTTTCTGTAGCAAAAGCAGACAAAACCCATAAACTGTAAATACATGATGCGTTTCATTAGTAGTCGGGATTTGGCAATTTTGACTTCCGGGCGGTAAAAACCTACTGAAATGATTTTCCGTAGTCAGACTTCCCACCCAGAAAGTCAAATAAATGTCCTAACACGGACTTTGATATCCAATATGGCAGCTCCCGGCATCAACAATAGCAGCTGCAGTGGAAACACGTTGGGTGACATGCTTGTCTGAAGTCAAAGTTACATTAAGCGCTTGCAAATCTAAACTGAACAAATTAAAAGTGGCGTTTGTATGCAGAAAATACATCTTAAAATAATGCTTGTAAGAATTATTACAAACAATAGTTGCTTGGGTGTCACTGTATTGCAATCAGTTGCCACATCATTCTCAACCCCGAGTTCAGACTTCCGAGATAAATGTGAAGCGGCGCATTTCATTTGTACTTACAAAACTGAAAGTTGATGGAATAGTTGTGCATAAATGGAAGCTGGAAAAAATATTTCTTTAAAATTCCTGTACGCATTGTTACATCTCTCTAATTACCGAGAATGAGTCATTGGATCTGGAATGCACAAGGTGATGAAGACAAGACCATTACTATCATTTTAAATATCAGCTGCTAACAATGTAACATTACTTCTGTACAGCAAGTTCTCATTTGTTGGCTGCACAACACCGCTGTGTTTGATTGTGACTGATAGCTGCACCATAGACATGGCTCAATTTGAAACCATTCAGCTATTAGGAGGGCACAATTAAGCTGCATTGAGTCAGTTTCTAGGCCACTGTTATTTGCGGAAATGCTTAAGGATCTTAAGTCATATCAGAGACCAGTTACCAGGATATTCTGGCTTCTGTTGCAGCTGTTTAGTTTCTTCCAATCGCTCTTTCCTCTGATCTAAGTTCAACTTTGACTCACTGGATACCACAAAGTGGCTGTGAATTATTTTTGGGTGGAGGGCAAGAGTCTAAATTGTTAGTAAAAAAGGTTACATTCTACTGATGTTTGGTTGCAAACTAACTTTCACATCAGTCCTTTCCCCATTATATTGAACCTTTAGTAAAAAAAAAAAAAAATGGAAAAAGCCTAAAGTTAAATTCCTTTTTTTTTAAAAAAAAGAAGAAAAAAAAATTTAACCTGTAATTTTCAAACAAAATTACTGGTGCCACACTTACTGGTACATTTACTGCTACTATTTTGCACAACCCTCTGTTAACCAAGGGAAAAGCACTTAGTGTTCTCCTATAACATTTTACAAGGTTGGAGCAAACAGAAAGAGGAATTTCCTTTGCACAATCTCCAGATCAGTGGTGCCCAAAGTCGGTCCTGAAGGACCAATATCCTGCAGGTTTAAATTTTTTCCTGTTTCAACACAGCTGCAGCAAATGATGGCTCATTAGCAGGCATCTGCACAACATTATGACCTGCTGAGGAAGTAGTTGGACCATTTGAATCAACTGCATCTCCTCACTTGACAAGACAGACACATATTTTCCTTACTGTTGCCTTTCTCATTTTGAGAAACTGAGTTCGAGGTAATCTGATCAACTTTAAAGGCAAAGTTTAGTTTCAGAAAAAATGTCAGATACATTTATTTTATAGGAAGTGTTAGTGGCACCACTAATTGTGGCATCAGTGGGTTGATTAAGAATAATTATGTTTAATGGGGGGAATAAAGCTGAATAAAGGAACTCAAGTCAAAGCTTGGATACAGGATGAGATTATGGTACTGCAATAAAATAGTAATTAAAAGCTTGTAACACATATTTATCAGGAGTGTCGGTAACTGTAATGGGTGAAGCAACAAATGAAAGATTCGCTGATTTGCTTCTTTACCAATTGATGTAAGTATTTTCAGAAAGGCGAAATTCCACTTCTGCTTGCGTGCAAACTGGTTCTGTTCAACATGCACAAAAGCAGAACTTCATGAAAGTGGAATTTGGCTCTCATTATAAACGTAAAATAATAAAAAGGAAACACATCTGCTTGATGTGGTTGCTAACATTTCAATATATTACAGTGAGGAAGAAATAAAGTCAAAATTTATAATCACACATAAAACTTTTGTCATGACTCATGTGATGTACTCCTCTCATTACCTACATCCACTTTCACCTCCGTACCAGCCCCAACCACAGGTGGGCTTTACAGTAACCATAGAAACGGGCACTGATGTAGCAAGAACAAAAACAGGAAGCAAACTATGAGGCTTTTCTGCCCTCGGGAAACAAATAAACCAGCGCTAGTGTAGGGCTGTTGTTTATCTGCTGCACCACATGAGCTGAGCAAAGAGGAAGACAAGTCAACCACTGGCAGAGGATTCTCATCACAACGCAACAAAACTATCAGACTGAGGAGCAAAGAATCAGCTGAATATTCTGCATAAAGGAAATGAAGAAGTCATTTGCTTCTGAGCTCCCATTTCTTCATTTTGTTAAAAACAAAGACAAAAAAAATACTGCACTGAAAAGATATTTTGTCATGATATTTTGTGTGTTAACTACGAAGATTTTGATAAAAAATACTGTATATTATTTATTTTTTGGTAATTGTATAACTGCAACAGTTTCCATAGCGTTAAAAACACAAATATGGTTCCTAAAAAACATTCCCATTTGAACTAGGCTTCTAGAGAACACTACATTTAAAAAAAAGTGTCATTCAGTCTGTCTGCATGGTTAAACTGCATTTAACCATGTTTTTGAATTTACAAATATGTATTGATGCACTCATGGAACATACAGCAGAAAAAATAGCAAAAATAAAATTTCCAGTCATAAGTTGATGTGTTTTTTTTTAACTTATCATCAATACCTGAAATATATAAAAAAAATAAATTAAAATATAAACAATATGATAAATGCCCACCCCTAATTTAAAGATCCAATTAACAGTGGGAGTCTGTAGGGATGAATTCATTTGGTACAGAACATCAATTGGGTTTATTTTTAGCCACAACACTGCATTAACACGAGTTGATCTTCAAAACTAGTAAAGCAAAAGGACCAAAGGAGATGCAGAGCAGATGGATATTATAGTCATAGCAGGTAACAGTTCAAACCTATGGTCACAAAGCTGAATCTTTTTTTCATTTAAATATAACTCACGTTCACGCAGAAATATTCTCACAAGTTTAATGTTACACTGCTTCCAGTAACCTAGTCTGATGGAGTTGGATCATGGTGAAAGTTTAAATCCAGCTCATATCTAACTACCAGCAGAAAGAGACGGCCGATGTGTTACCTGGTCGAGGAGGTTGAGTCTTTTCACATAAGCCTCTTCAGTGTGGAGGAGCTCTTTGGCGATGTTGAGGAGCTTCTGAGCCTCTGAGCACTGAGGAAAACGGATAAACACAAGAAGATTAATTAATTTATATTTTTACAAAATGGCAAGATTTTTTCATAGACGGCAGATCAAACTGATCTGAATTTTTAAATTAACAAGGAAATGTTTAAGTTGCATATTTTAGTTCATTTAGGGGAAAAAAACTGAACTAAAAATGCCAATCAGCTCTTAAAAGGATGTGACAGTATTGCAGTAGATTATTGTAAACTTAACAATTGAAACTAACAGGATGTGTTTATTGGCTGCTTCAGTGAAACTGAGAAACATCATTCCTCTTTCTTTTGACTCTTTCAGTGACTTTTTGAAACAATCCAATAAACAGAAAAATGTTTGAGTAAACGTGAATAAAACAAGGCTACAAACAAAATGTATACTGGCTTATGTTGGTTGAACATGCACTGAAGTCACAGAGGATCGAGTCTGGTGCAACAATGTGGGTTTCACAACAGATTTTTACAGATAACTACAACAAACATTCCCCCACAGCAAGATTTTGATGTTCCTGGGTACTTAAAGGGCACACACAAAATTCCCCTCAAACCTCATAACGATCATTATTCTGATGAAAACAAAATGCAGCACATTCATTGTTCATAAGTAGAGGCCACACAAAGTCAGCAGAAGTTGTTTTCAGTCGTCCTCCTGCAGTGTGCATCACTGAAAAACCCACATCCTCTGTGACAAGGCCGTCATTATGCAGCCATCAACATGTCAGGTTCACACACACACAGAGCAGCAACAACATGTATCTGCACACCCTTCCTCTGCACAGCAGTGTCGGGATCAGGAAGTGCTGAAGAGCAGCTGGGCCTTTTTCCCCTAAAACGCTCAGGGTGTGGACAGACGGTAGTGGCTGCACGCGCTGGCTTTCATGTGACAGTTATGCGAGATCTGGGTGTGTTTTATATGCATAGAAATCATCTGTGAGTGAAACATTTTCTGTGACAAAAGGTTTTCTTTGCACACGTTTTAATCTCTCTGGACTGGACTGGTCCCATTTGATCCTCTGAAATCAGAAACTTCAGGGTACGTATAGGACAGTCTGTCTCTGAGGGAAATGCATGCACAGAGTTTCAAGTACAGGTGCAGTTTACAATCAATAGCACAACTGAAATCTTAGTTCAGCTCTGGGAAAACTTCAGGCTGTGGACTTTGATCGAGCGATCCGCTCCAGCTCCTGTTACAGCTCTCGGGCAGGTATTTACCCTTTTATGTTTGGGAAGAGCTGCTTTTAGATAGGAGTCAGTCACTTGTGCCGACTAAACTCAGGCTATTAGAGTGTCTAAGGTTTCATGCATAAGAACTCTTTAAAACCATTCACCCAAGCTGGGATAATAATAGACACAGGCTGTTTTTTTCCGTGACATAAAAGGCCGTCTGAGTGTCTGAGATGAAGTTTTTTACCCAGTTTTTTAATCCAGAGAAATTACCTCAAGACATGAAAATTAAACAGACTGCAGAGATGAAAGCTTTGAACTGGATTAAAGGGAAAGTTTTGCGGGAGATAGGCATGCATGGTACTCACTTTATGTGCGTCTGAGTGTGTATCTGTCAGATATCCAGTCTGTGTGTCTGTGAGAGACGGGATCTCCCCGCTGCTCCCCTCATCTAAGTCACTGTCCTCATCTTGCGTCGAGTCCCTCTTATTGTCCAGCGTAACACAGCAGGACACGCTTTCTGTTTCAGTGACGCTGTCGTAATGATCCTCCTCGTCGATGGCGTCCTCGTTGGGGAACGCCTCCCCTTCGGTGGCACACGATGGGCTGTCGATGCCGCTGTCCCGGTTGGGAATCTTCCCGTTCTGCTGCAAGGAGTCGGGATTGTCCGTAAGTTTATGGGAAGAGCCCTGTTCGCGGTCCGCATCGTTGATGCAGCCCACCCTCTGTGTGATGTCATGCTCCACGCAGTCGTCCAGCCCGCCGTCATCCGAGCCGTCGATGTGCATTGAGGCGAAACGGGAAAGTTCGGACACGCCGTCAGTTCGTTCGGAGGGGCTTAGTGCAAGTTTGTCCATGGAGGAAGAGTCTCCTGCGACCTTCGCTGAGGCGTCTGCACTGCAGGATGGAGGGAGGTCAGACGCAGTGTCCATTCTCAGACAAAGATGCAGCTGCGACCGTGGGAGCACCCCCAGGATGGGGACCCTGGGAAAGAAAGATATTGTTAATCACTAATTAATGACTAACTGGAAGCCTGGAAGAAGAAATCTGTTATGTTTATCCAGCAACAAGTGCACATTTGTAAAAATGCCTTGAAAAAGTATTCATACCCCCTTAACATGTTTACATTGCATCTTTTTACAAACCTTATAGTATTGTATGATGATTTTATATGACAGATCAACGCAAAAATGCATATAATTTTGAAGTGGAAGGAAAATGATTCACAGTTCAGAATATTTCCAAAATAAGAATCTAAAAATTGTAACCTGCATTAGTATTCAGTCCCTTTTATTCTGATCCCCTCTAATTAAAACCCCAGGCAACTTGTAGAATAGAATCCAGCTTTGTGTTCGAATCTCAGTATGAATCCAGCTAATCTGTGAAATCAGAGGTTTGCAACACCCCAAATTTCATCATGAAAACCAAGGAACAGCTATGTTTATGGAAGACTGCCAAGAGAAAAGTCATTGTTGAAAGAAAGCTGTAAGTCCTTCAGTGTGTGGTTTGCCAGAAGACATATAAGGGACACACTAAGCAGGTAAAAGATGGTGCTGTGGTCAGAAGAGACAAACACAGACACCTTTGGCCAATTCTGTGAGTTAAAGCACATCACTCTGAACCCACAACCCCTATGTTAAAACATGGTGGTGGCAGCACCATGCTGTGGACCTGGATTTCTTCCCAAGGAAAACTTGGTAGGAGCTGATGGGAGGATGGATGGAGGCTTCTGTTGGAAGAAAACCTGAGACTGGAGCTGGTTTACCCACAGATGGGAAGCGACCACAGTGGAGTGAAGCACAAATTCTGAGGTTAAGCTATTATGCAGACAATGAGCAAAAATGTAGATGACTGGATGTGCAAAGCTGGTAGAGACAAAACCCCAGAAGACTTGCAGCTTCTGGGGTTTTCATAGTATCTTTTGAAAAAAAACATCAAGTGTCACTTTTTCTCCACTTCACAATTACACAGAACATTGTGTGTTACAATAAATCTAAATGAAGATACTAAAGTTTGGTTGTAACATGACAGAATCTGAGAACATTCTCTAAAAAGTGCAAATTATGACTTTGATAAATGAACTGAGAGTTCCCTCCCAGCCTCTTACCTGGAGTTATTAAACCTCTCGATGAGCTGTCCGACCTTCTGAGGTTCTTTCTGCGGCTGTGCTCCCTGGCCAGTAGGGCTCAGGCAAGGCTTTGGCTTAGGAGGAGGAGGAGGCGCCGGCAGAGGTCTGGAGGGCGCCGGGGGGATCCTCTTAGGTTTCTTGTCTTGGCCAAGGGCGAGCAGATGCGCAGGTTTAGGGGGCACTGCACATGCATAAATCCAGACAATACAAGAGCATCAGAACAGGAGCAGACGTATGAGGCTGCTGGCATGAAGAGAAATGATCAGGTGACACGGATAAATCCCAGAGACAAAATCTCCATGGCTAAGTCAAAAACCTTGGCTGCTCCTTCCTGAGGCTTCGAGAGAGAAAACTTTTAAAAACTGAAAGAAACCGTAGAAGCAAGGCAGAGCAACATCGACCGTCAGTGACAGCTTTCAGACTACTTCCTTATTTCAGAACAGGATGCTGAAAGCTGTGTGCGTGTGTAAGCTGCAACACTTCCAGACAAAAAAAAAAAAAAAAAAAAGAGAGAAGAAAAAACTACAGTCTTGAAAACCAAAATTTCTTCACGCGTGCATGCACATTACTGGCTTACCATTTGATCTCAGTGTCTTTATATTTGCATATATTTAACTTTAGGAAACCAATTTGTTTGAAAGCAGGAAATAAAGTTTAATGTCACAGTCGTTCATGTGAGCACTTCCTCAGTGTGCATGTTTCAGTCTGATGAAGCTAGACGCAGAGGGAGAACTTTGCTTCACTCTTGCATTCAAATGTCCCAACAGAGCCTCAGTTAAAGAGACCAACCAGTGGCGGGCTTTTTACACTGACAAATGTAGGAGGATTCTACAAAATACAAATAATTGCCAAGAGCAGGTTGAAGAACAAAAGAGCAGATACTGCTTTATGTGTATTTGAGACAAACAAAATGACTGATAATGCATGTTCTACAGGAGGCAAATTTCAGAGAAATGTCTGGCTAGTAGCTTTAACTGAAGTTGAAGTTAAAGATATTTTAATTCAATTTAGATAATATTATAAATCATAATATTGTATTTTTCAGTATTTTTGACTAAATACCAAAATTATACATTTTAATTTTTAAATGGATCATTAGAAAGTCTATTTATTTTTCATCATGTCAAATAGTCATTATTTTCACTAAGCATATTAATACAAACTTAGCTGCATAAATGAATGCAGTCTCAGTCTAAACATAACAGGAAAAGATGTTGAGTAAATATAACTGTTGTTCCAAAACACTAAAATAATGAAAACTTTCCGTGAGGAAATAAACAGAATATCAAGATAAGTAAGTGTAGATCTCGTTTAGGGGAGGGGCTACCAACCTTATTTTGGATCTAAAAAGAAAATAGACCCTTCCTTCCTGCCAAACCTATACCGACTCACTGGCAGATGTATGTTCAAACAAAAAGCCTGTTTCCAAAATGTACTCATAATTCCCTCTCAGGAAAGAGATTCACTCCCATTTTTCCTGCCATGTCTGAACAAAATAGTAAACTCTATTTTTATCATCCGGCCAGGTGGTTCATTTGTGACAAACTGTGGTGACAGCTTTTCTCCATACAGTTTTGTATTCGTTTATGAAAGTGTGGGTGGAATGATGATGAACCAAAAACTATTCAACACTAAATCCCATATATCTCACAGAGGTCAAAAGCTCATAATTTCTCCAACAAACCAAACTTTGAAAGCTATTAGCCAGAACTTTCAGTAAAACCAATAACCTTCAAAACATTTCGTGTTCAGTTTTTATTTGTTTCACAGTGTACTCAAGATAAAACACAAAAGCAAGCTTTCTGTGTGCACAAGGTCTCTTGTGACATGAGGCAACAGGTCAGAGTTGTTTTAATTCTTTATATGTTTCTATCTGTCTTGTTTTTTTATATATTTATTCAAATTATTTCCATCAAATTCCTCTTTTAGAGGTTTTTACTAATGCAAACTGATAGGTGTAATCCCTCTGCCTTTTGTGATGTCATCAGCTCAAATACACACAAAACAAAACTAGCAGCAGTTTTTCCTCTTTGTGTTTTTTCAAAGCTTAGTTTTCTGCAAAAGTCTGCTGTGGAAGCTCATACCAGATTATGCAGCTTTATATAATGTCTTAAAAAGAGCAAGTATTTATTTGTTTCTTTATGTTCTATCAGACCATGTAACATGTCCAAAAGGAAGAATTTGTGTCAACACCAGTGACATAAGAATAATTCTTACTTATCTGTTAAAACGACAGAATTTGATCATGTTATATGTGCAAATTATACTTTTGTTACTGCAATGAAACCGTGGCATTTCTACAGAAGGATATCAACCGGAAAGACACTCATGTCAGCCCACACCTAATCACTGTTGACAAAACAGGTCTTAGTTTTCTCTTAACCTGTGTAGAGTACAGACTTGTGTACATCCAGGCATAAATATCCACACAGAGGATTTGAAATGTGCCATGGTAACTTAAGTTCAACAAAAACAATTCAAAACATTTCCAAATCTTTACTGCATTCTCTTTTTTGGAAAAAGAGTATATTTATAGACCCTCGTGATTAAATCAGGCTTTTTCATCCTGTTTCACTTCTATTTGAGGTTTCCTATTTTAATCACTTTTTCCATGTGTCTATATGATTTCTAAGCAGATTTTTAGTAACTTACTTTGCACTTATTTACATTCTGAAGTCATCTAGTTTGCAAATCTTAGCTCTTTTGGCAGTTACTCTGCATTTCAAAAACTTACACCAAAATCCTTGGTATTCTGGAACCAATGCTTTGCCATGAAGAGCTGAAAAAGTTTATTTATTTAAAAATATTTGCCTAAAAGTCATAGGTTTAAAAAGTATCAGAATATTCAGATATCTGTTCCAGTTCTAGTTCCCACATAAAAATACAAAAAGCATGATACTTATTTACTATTAAGTATTCTTTGTTATGTTAAGTTCTCAAAAGGATCAAGACTTTAATTTTATTTCAAATAAACATGATTTGCATATTTATTTGAATCTTTGAATCTTGTTAAATTATTTCACCCACTAACACACTTGAATGAACTGTGATTATATATTAATCTTCCCATGAGGCTTTTCAGCTTCAGAAATTTCCAAAGACAGATTTTGCTTCAAAGTTATCCCCACTTTGATGATGAGCTATGTACAGTTAGCAGGGATTTATCCCAGCACTTCTATCGGCATAAGAGGCCTTGTAAAAATCGGGGACAAGTCTGCGGTGTCCCAGTATTGCTCCTCAGAAGCTCTCTAAACTTAGTGCATGTTGTTCATATTTTTCATTCTTCAAATGAAACCAAAACACAAACACTTGGGAACCGCTGTCCTCCTTTTCCGCCAGCTGCTCCTGCAGCAGCGACCTACTAAACAGCATGAGTGGCAGAGTGAGGCCGCACGGTGAAAGGAGGTTTGTCGGCACAGAAGCAATGACAGGTTAATAGCAGGGGTCCGATCCTACGGAGACCCTTCAATTACGACAACAGGGTCTACACCATGCCATGGGATTTTACCTTGAGGTTTTTGAGCAGTCGGAGGTCTGGGTAAGGTGGAGGTCTGGGGCCGCGGCTTGATGGCTGGCTTGTCGTGACATGGTCTGGTGGTAGGGCCTTTCTTTGCCAGCCGTGGAGAACACAGGTAGTCCACTGATCCACACGAGTACTGCAGGGAGGAGGCCGGCAGATCTGCAGCCAGGAAAACAAATAACCCACAATATTAGATATCGATCACTCCAAACAAGATTCCACTGAAAAACACATCTATATCCCACTATAATCCTGCTGCCACAGAAACGCAGCGGTGTCAGTGAATGACCTTCATGACAATGTGTGCTTTAGGAATTGGCTCGGAGATCAAAAATGGAGAAGAGGAGCCCGAGAGCATCAGTCCTGCAGAGAAGAGCCGCAGGCTTCTGTCAGTCTTTGTGGCCTGAATCTGACTCATTATATCTGACCTACTCTGAACGTCTTCTACAAATAGACTGTGTGTTTCTATGTGTGAGTTACATAAACAGAAGTATGCTCTTTTATTTTTCTTTCCAACATAAAAATAAAGATGCAAGATATTCCAGTCAACTGACTTCTGCTTTGAGGCAGACAAAATGCAATTTTATTTCCCAAAATGTATATATAATATTTTTATGAACTATAAGAGTTTAATTTTTATTGCAAAAAACAGGAATTTTTTAAAAATATAATTTTCTTGACTTAATGAAACTCTGGTGTATTTATAGCCAGTTTCTGCCTAAACATATAAATGACTAACGTACAAAATTTTCACATTGGACAAAAAAAAAAAGTAAGTTAACTTTAGTGTCAAAGGCGACATTAAAACCTATTTTGCATCTGCAATCAACATAACAAGTAGGTCGAAGAAAGAAACAAAAAAAACAGTCCAATAACTGGAGTTTGCAGACAATGTCTCCCTCAGCCTGCATGTTAAGGACAGAAAATCTGTAAATGATGTGGTGAAAAAAACAGTTCCACTCAAAGGAAACCTTTTATTCTTTGTCACAAGTGATGTACAAATCATTCAGCTTGTGATCTGACCTGTATGTTATTTTGTTTATGAAATGCATCAAAACTGAACTCAATCTGTACATGAATAAAAAACATCTTGTTCTTGGATGCAGTTTTAATGTTTTGAATTTAGTAAAAATCAGATAGTTTGGGGACAAAATGCCTTGATGCATAAATAGGGATAATCTTGCAATCCCTTCATTCTCTGCTGGATTTAAAACTTCTCCTTCAGTCAGGAAGACTCCAGCACTTTTTCCATTTATGGTCAGTGCAATAAATTGTTAAAATAAAAAAAGATTAAATTGATGTATTTGTATCAGTTATACCTAGAGCAGAGTTTTCTTGAAAATATAATGTTGCCCTCCATTTACGTTGCTCAAGCTAAACATGCCTGACTTTTATTGCCTTCATTTAAGTTAAATGGGAACTAAAACAAATCAGATGGCAAACAGTTAACCTGAAGTGACTGAGAAAAACGTGTCAGTCATCTTGAAATTGCAAATCTGTCATCGATTTAAAACCTGATCAGTGCATCTCTATCTGCAACAGATGTATAGATTCATGGTTTGCTAATTTCTCCCCCAGAATTGAATGTGGGACATCAAGGGGAGAGATAATATCCTGCTAGACAAGAGAGTATGACATTCAAGGAACGCAAATGTGTGTTGAACTTTACAAGTCAGGAAATGGCTCCAATAAAACTGCTTAAACTTGCCAGCAATAATTATAACATTTAAAACAACTACAACAGTAAAAAGAAAAAAAACAAGGCTGGAACGTATTACACCATGAAGTGAGAGGAGGTTGGAAAAGGAGGTATATAAAAAAAAAATCTCTAAAGGTTACTGTTGAAGAACTGCAGCAAAGAGCGTTATTTCCAAAATAACCTGATGTTTTTTTGTCTTACCATCACAAAAGTAGACTAACATAGCCACTTTTAACCCAAACAATGAGATTTCATCAGATGAGAATAGGATTGAGCTTTTTGGGTATGGATAAAAACTATGGCTTAATATGAGTAAAAGCAGCCGATGCCTGTGGTAAAGCACACTGCAGGATCTCTGATGCTGTGGATACGTTTTTCTCCTTTAACTACCATCTTCTAGATCAAGATCCAAAATGTATAGCCAGTGGTTCACCAGAACCAAAATCCCACTTTCATATGTAGCAACATTACCAGAACTTAAATCCTATAGAAAAGCTGTGATGTAACTAAGAGAAGACCCAGTTCCCTCTCTCTGTATATATAGCAACCTTATAAAATGTGATATACAATAAGACTAAGTGCTTTCTTATTGGCACTATTATTGGTATTAATAGTAACAAATGGGTTGTAAATATTATGCCAGCTATTATTCCCTCCACTGTACAGAAATAATGAAGTTAAGTTTGGATTTTTCCAAAAATAAGCAAAATGCAATGCAATCTGAATTTATTTTAAGGAATTTCTTACATTTCTTTACCCATAAACATACCAAGCACCATATTTAGGATCAACTAAAGAAAAAACAGGGAGGAAAGGAGTTTACTGATATATTTTTAAAATCTACAGTTAAATTTTTTTGTTCTATTTTGCTTTTGACAATTTAAGTTGACTAGTAAAAAAATATCATGTTAAAACTCACTACATGCAAGGTCTGTGATTGGCATCAAAAGCAACAAGAGAGTAGACTTTGTTTGTGTTGCATCTAATTTCTTGCTTGGTTGTTTTCCTCAGATTTGAATTTACCCCAGAGACACAGTGTCAGTGATTCTTTCTTAAATGAATTTTCTCAAAATTACCCCAAGTACCTTACAAGTGTCCTGGCATATCTAATGTGGTGTTTTGAAGCTGTGCTGCAGGCAGTGGAAACAGAAAAAATTCAGTCGGTAATGAGTCCTGCTACGCTTCCCGCCCCGTGTGGCAGAAGTCAGTGGAATAAAGGCGGCTCTTCAGGTTCGTTCTGCATTTCACACAGGCAGGAGGAAGAAAAAAAGAAAAACAAAAAAAAAAAACATTCTCCATGGAGAGGCTCACCAAATCAGCGCAGTAATCAGAGATAACTCGAGAAGACAACACACAGGAAATGCTCAACCTGTGATGAAGAGGACAAAAATGTCCAGCAGGAAAATGAGTGGGTCATCAAGAACTCCCAGACCTAAGACTGGTTGAGGTCTCTCCTGGGAAAAGCAAACAGCCTTGGCAGAGGGAGGCACAAGAGCTGTTACCTATGGAAACACGGTGTAGCCATGGTTACCTGAGAGCTCAACCTGGCCCTCAAGTCAAGCAGCAACTTGATGACACAGCAGAGAGGAAGGCAGCTGATTCTCACGCTTTTTAATAGGAAAATCTAACAAAGCAACAAAAAGAACAAAAAAAAGTTGCACAACTCAACTAAACCATCGGCATAACACCAGAATTGGTCAAATTAAATAAAAACCAGAAGACATGTTCAATACCATTACCTTGTGTGAAGTCTTTGAGCGTCAAATATCCAAAGTCCAAAGAACAAGCGCCGGTAAAACTCTGCTCAGCCAGTATCACAATAAATCCTGCCCTCCCAGTTTTTTCCAGTGCGCGTGTGCGCAGCTGAGACCAGTATGTGTCACGCACACGCCCTGGGAAGTCCTTCAAAGCTCACCTCTGCATTACGCTCCAGCACACACGTTTTACCTGCCAGTTCCCAGCACTGTTCCTGAAGCTGCACCTGTCTGGCTCACCTGTTGAACTTGATCCTGGTTCCTCCTCCTCCTGGGGCCCCAAGTGACAAGACTGCATGTCACGGAGGAGCCCCATAATCCCTGGACTTTGTCCATGACACGCAACAACTCATATGACATTTAATAACTAAGTAGGCTTTACGAGTTCGGTAAAGAGGAGATCCTAAAATGATTATGCCCGAAAACGGGGAAGTTATAAGAAGAGTTTTTGTTCTAAACAAATGCAAGACAGATCTAATCTCAGTCTTTTTTTCTCAGTTCATAGTCACAGACGAACTAGTAATCTCTCGTTTTACCAGTCTCTTTACACCCGGTGTGACTCAGTACCCTGAGAGCCGTCAGTGGGAATATTTTAAGCTGTAACCTGAAACATTGCATTAAGGTGTTTTCTTAAGGTGCAGATATTTACAGTGTCTGCACTGCACCTGAGTGGCAGAAACATCAAAACACTTTCAGGTATTTGAGTTGACGAAAACATAAGGACTGTGTTGTCATCTGTCTGAAATCTCTGGTTGCATCAGGTCACGAGCAAAGAACAACCTAATGGAATGTGACTCTTATCCTAAGAAAAACAACATGCATTCCTCTGCGTATTTATCTTTCAGTTCTTTAAACTTGTGTACTATTCATAAACAATAAGCAACACAAAGAGCTCAGCATAGCAACCAGTGGTGGGTTTTGGTATAGTCCTTTGGGTGGCTTCCCAGGGTGGCATCAAAAGGGACAGAGCAATGCACAAGCATTACATAATAAAAGTAGAACCTATTTATCAGCTTCCCTTTGAATATGTTTCTTTGGCTTGTATGCATGTGCATAGAGAGCAGGAAAGAAAAGGGTAGCCATTTTATATTTCACCAGGAGTTACATGATTTCCTGCATTTTCATTGGTTGGTGAGCAGCAAAAGGAAGAGATTTGACCCGGGAGCCATTCCTGTAAGAAGCACCGCTGATTAATACCAATTATTACATCAGTGCAATCCTTTGCAATAGAAACATTGCACACTTATGTTGCAATTCAACATATTTTGCAGCGCTATTTAAATTCAACTAAAAGTGCAACAGCAGCTTAACCTCATGTTGGTAGAAAATATGGATAATGCGAAATAAGTTACATCCATATTAATAAAACTGAACTCCTAATCTGTAGACGGTGATTTAAAGGGAAAGATTCATACCCTACCTCTTATCAGCCTTCAAACATGTGCAAACACACACAATTCATAAATGCAGCCGCCTGTCAGTCACTGTCAGCCCCAAGGCGACTCCCCTCCGTACTCTCAAAATATTTATCACACATCACCCCCTGAGTACAGTCTTCTCGTCCCACTGATATCTGGGAGACAGATTGCTTTGAGTCAGCAGAGTCTCCCCGCTCAGACAGACAGTCAATTGGGTCTCCAGTCCCGGTGAGGACAAGCTGACAGTAGGGCTCTGATAACAGACCGCCATGTCTGTGATGCGAACACTAGAATAATAAAACGATACACTCACAAATGTTTGCATATCCCAGTTTCTCCTCTCTTTATTCCTCACATTCCATTATTTCCATTCTGATTGGCTACATTGGAAATATTAACTGAATAACAAAAAAAAGTCACTTTTGACCAACACATTTGGATCAGTCTATTTCTCCTAAAACTGAGGAAAACAACAGAAATGAGAGAGATATGTTACCCATCACTAATATCTTAACCCCATTTCATGTCCAATTTTTTTTTTCCAATGGTCCTGCTCGTCCTCGTTTTGCCTCCATTTGTCTTTTTACTCCAGGTGAAGGTCAGAGCACTGTCAGTAATGAGTGCTCTGACCTCGATCTACTTCAGCTTTTACCCCACAGTTAAACAACAGAAACAGAAAACCAGAGACAATAAAAAAAATAACAACAGTATATTCCATTTATATAAATACACAGAAAAAAAAAATCACATGGATTAACTGGCAGGTTTCGTTCCATGACAGACAAAGGTTAAAGACTTTAAAGGAAGAAACATAATTCAGCCTTCCTGTTACGTAACAGAAGTCCTGTTCTCTCGCTATCTCAGCCTACATGAACTCTTTCTTCTTAAGCTGTACAAAACTGTCCTTAAGAACGACTTCTTAAACCTCAGGGCAATGCACACATTCTTACTAGGGGAACCAGCAATTAAGGGTGCTGTAAATAAAAGCCAAAGTTCCCACTAAACATTAAAATAACATAAGAGCTTCACTGTAAGAGAATCAACTACAAACACTGAAATAACAAAAAACAGCCACAGTAATATTAGTGTGGCGAATTGTTGTCAACAACATATAAAAATAGGACTGCTGCAGGATTTAAGTCGGTTTCTACAAAGAGGCTTATTTCCTTCATGAACCAACAAAGCTTCAACTGTCAGTCCACTGTTGGGTTTCTGAGCACTTACACACATAATATGCAGAAGGATCAACAGATTTTTAATCATCCATTGTGTGACTGCAGATTGTACATCTATATTCATCTATTTCTTCTCTGCCCAGTTCCTCTAGTCAGCAGATCCATTTCAGATCCATATTTATTATGTTGTTTAAGGATCAGTGGCGCCTGGAGTTTCTGCTGTATCAGTGCTTCCTGGGAGCAAGCAAGGGCCTACAGGCCCTTATTCGGGTCAGTAGGCACAGCGGGCACAGTGACATATCTCCCACAGTAAGTGGGAAGATTTCAGATAAGCACTATGTGATAGACTAGCAAGATAAGATAGGAAGGAGCTAAGAGCTTAGAAAGAGGATGAGGGTGCAGCAGATGGCTGGAATGTGTTAAGGAACTCATAAAGAATCAGAAAATTTAGAAAAATGAATAAATAATGGATAAAAGGATTTTATAGCAACAGTCTTCAGTGGGGAATGTTGTTACTGAGTGAAGAGAAGCTCACCAGGGCAAAGGACATATAGTAGAAACTATTTCCTACTGAAGCATGAGTTGTTTATTCAAACTCACAGGGAGCCGAGAGCAGGAACCTGAACATTTCACAGCCTTGCTGCTTGGTTATATTCTGGTAAAGAGTCCAGGTGTATTTGACATTTGACGTGAATTTAGGAATATTTAGAAATAAGACAGTTAAGGTTAGGGTCTATTTACACCCGGGAATACACATTGAGACTGATGTTTATATATTAATCAGACTAATTATACTCAAATATTTGTAAAAATAGACAAAAGATCACAACAGAAAGACTAGTTAAATTATCCTCTCAAATATAATATGTGCAAAAATTAGTTTGTGACTGATGGCATGTTTTGTGAAGGAGTAATCAGGTTATAGCCAAGACTCTAAAGATTCTAATTTAAATAGTTCTGTTATTTTTTATTTTTAAAGAGAATTTAGAATATGCAAAATTTTATATATACCAAGCAGAGCTTAACAAAATCAATTATATTTAGTTAAGAATTTAAAAAACAATCAAAAAAAGTGATTGGCAAGTTAATATTAGACTAGTAACTCTTGAACAATCTCAAAATGAATCAGCTCCCTCTAAAATGTGCTTGAATGTTCCCTGAGAAAACAAGGGAGAGGGCATTGCTGTGGCAACAGACCTGATTTATACTGCTAACATAAAAGCCAGGTCAGAGTATTCTCTTAAATGTAAACTCCCTCTAGTTGGAGCTCAAATCTGATAAAAGTGTGGGTGTTTTGTAAACGAATAAGTTAGAAATCTCTCTGAAAAGCACAGCACATAGCAGCAAACATGTGCATCCTTTATTCCCCAGACTTTCCACTGTTCTTGGCGACCGGTCATAAGAAAAGCTGAGGGTGAGACATGACACATTTAGTGACCTTTTCCCCACCACATGACTCAAGGCTTCACAATCAGTAACCAAGAACATGTTGAATAAGAGTCACAGGAGGACAGTCTGAGGCTACAATAAAAGCACAATGACATCAGGACTTGACAGAGAAGGATTATTCAAATTTGAATACAGTCCTGTGGTCACTTTCTCATTACCAGAGCTAATGTAACCGGATGTTTTAGAGGCATGGTGCAGAGAAATGAGTCCCTGTTTGGCTGCAGTCAGCTCTGTAACCCTGGGCATCTCTGTAAACAACTACAGATTGGCAATTAGGACAGCGCACACACACATGCACACACATGCTTTGATGAAAACAAGGGGGTTTACAAACCTGCCGTTAGAGATGAGTGCCCAACTGCCCCAGAAACTACTGAAGCCTTACTGAAAGCTACTGTGGCTACATTCAATGGTGGCTTTTCACGGTGAACAGAAAAACCCAACTGGACTCTGGGAACAACAATCAAAGCAGGCGCTTTTTTTCCATTCCCAAAGGCAGTGAGGGAAGTCTTGACAAACACGGTTCTGCTCCATGACTCACCAGCACCTTTTGCCCAAAATAGCATTTTCAAAACAAATTTCCATCATTTTCCACCCTCAGGGACTGGACTGTTATAGGAAAATTCCTCTGTGGTCAAGGCTTGATCAATTGTTGTTCTGACGAAGGCTTTTTGAAATGAAAATGCATTGCTTATGTCATGCTGACAGGTGGGACTTACCAATCATTGACATAGTCAAGACTCGTCAAAAGCGGCCTCAGTGACTTGACTCATGATTGATTAAATGTTGATTGAATGAATAAATGCAGGTTCCACCAGGAACAAATGCATCACTGCATAGATGCTAAGACTCAATGCATAATAGCATGCAAACGCTGCATTTTTCAATTTATAGAAACCCGTCTGCAGCACGGACCACTAAGGAACTCTTCGCACATTCCATATAGCAACCATCACACAGCAACCTGCTAATGTTTTACTGCAGACTATAAAGGGTTCAAATCCCACCAAAGAAAAACATTCATATGCTACCGAAAACACGGCCGTCTAAATCATTGGCTTCCCCAAATAAAACAGCCCACAGGGAGAGAACATTCTACAATCAAACAAAACAACTGAAATGGCCACAAAATTACATCTCTACAAAAGACAGAGAAGCAGTTGGTGTATGTTGAACTTATTCAACGAATGCATTTTTTTCTATCTATACGTTTGAAGTTAAACAGAGGTTGAAACCACAAGAAAATCTTTTTTCTTTTTTAGTCATTTAAACAAGTTTCTTTAACATTACAGAAACATTTAATCAGGTACACAATATTACTCGTCCTCCATTAACTTAATATTCACCTGAATAAAATATTTTTGAAGCTATTTTGACCCCAAAACTTATAGTAAAACATCTGGAGTTACAACAGCTTTTATTAAAAGTAAGGAAAGATAAATGTTTATATTTGCATACCTCAATGTCAATGCAGAGATGATTCAGATTTTAACTGCAGGAACTCCACCACCATAAAAATACGACACACTGATAGGAGGAGCTCACTCTACACTCCTTCACTATATACACTGTTCTGTGAAACTGTGTCATCATGAAACACACTGCTGCACAGCTCATGCTTCACAAGACATAACCACATAATGTAAATAATCTTACCTTATTTACAGTATGCTCCAAAAAATAAAGAAATAAACCCCACAGAGAAAACAGCTCTAAGCCACACCGCTTTTAGCTCTGATCAATAAAACTCATGTGTTTTAATTTTTCTTAACATGTCTAATCCCTGCGGGGTCACAGTGAGGCTGAGGCCAGCGGTCAATGAGTGAGAGCCATGGTGCACGCTGCACACCTCATGGTCTTTGTTTGAGGGCACTGTCTTACTTTAATCTTATTTTTAAGATTTAGTAGGAATAAACCCGGTTTTAAAAATCCCATCTGTTCCTATTTTGCTCTAGAGTTGCTTGCTTGCCTTGGCGACATGAGCTGCAAGTGCTGCAGCCCCTGCAGCTTTACCCAATCAGCCTCTGGCAACCTTCAGATCCCACTCAGTTATCCGTGCATCAGGTTTATTTCTGTATTGTATTTAACAAAACAATACTTTTGTCCAAACATTCTCTTTTTCAACTAATTTTAACCACAGTGTTCAACAATTATTTTTTAATGATTGTCTATGCTTTTAACTGGGCTCCTCTCACACCACCCTGCATCTGTTCCAGGCAGGATGGATGTCAGCATGTGAACAAGGAGTGTCTGGAAAGGTGCTGACAGTGAAACAGCCCCAGAGTGGCCCAGCCCGGCCCCGTGCAGGTCAACGTGTTGCTCATTCCTGTCTGGATCAGCCCAGTCTGGTTGGTCTTATCTAGAAAGAGTGTGTGTATGCAGGTGTGAAGGACTGGGCTGATGAAATCAAAAGGTTGAGGGGGAGAGGAAGCGGGATGCTGCTCCTCCATGCTGATACATCTTGGATTCACACCAACACACACAGAGAAAGAGAAAGGTCACTGGTACAGAGCAGCGAAAAGTCTTTTTTGACGTCAGAATAATTTTCAAAATGTCACTTGGCTCCTCGGCGGCAAAGTCAGGTCGAAGGCAGACTGAGCTTTCAAGAAAACGTCCGACTCACAGCAATTTTCAGGATCTGTCCCTCGAACTTCAAAAAGTTGCAAATGACGTTTATACTAAAAATCAATGTTTGGAGAAAAAGCCCTGGACCGAAACAAACAGAACTGCTGAAACAATTTTGAGATGAATGTCTGAAGGGTGAGACATACCAACAGCCATGAGGAAACACTCACACACCCACCACTGTACAAGGAGAGGGTTGTTATAGGAGCCAGGTGTACAGTAGACAGACTAATAAAGGCTCCTGTTTCCTCTGTAATGGCTCCCTTGAGTTCAGCACAGCACACCACAGCGTGGAGGCTATATGGTCCCCTCCTTTCTGTCCTGTTATCACAGGACAGAAAGTGGAAACCAGACACTTCCATGAGCTGCCTTTGCCCAAAATTAGAACGGATTCGACAACTCGCATGAAAACAATGTTACTAAAACCATTACAAATCTTTAGTTAAGATTTAGCTGTTATCACAGGACAGAAAGGAGGGGACCAAATAACACTCTTACAAAATCAAACACTAAAGAACCCATCTAGATATTTGAACTTGATAAATATGTGCTGACCTACATGCAGACTGGCACTATCCTTCAAAATGACTGCACCATAATAGATTAGTCCATCTGGGAATAAAACATGCAATTATTGTAATCTCTGATGTAATTAACATGCAAGCCACAGACAGGCAAGACGTTAAGGGATTATTCTGAGATTTAAGCTATAGATTTTATTACTTTTCAGCATGGGAACTTAAATAAGACAAATATATTGCTTTTTTAGAGTTAACACATCAATCTTTAACTGAGGAAAAGGTCAAAAAAGAAAAGAATAGAAGTAAAGTCTACCGGTTAAGGTCAAAGGCAAAGTTAACATTTTAATGTCACATAGCTATATAGACTGTCTGTGTGACCATACTGTTAAACATTTAATCCTGGGATGGCAGCAACCTCCTAGTAAAATACTGACTTCTTACATTGACATCAGGCATAAATTATTTTTGTTCAGGTTTTTCTTTTGTGCATAAGCAGTATCCAAGTGTTACTGGATAGGAGCCGAAAGAGGGAGGACACTTGTTTAGACTGGATAGTGTGTTAGAAGATTTGCTGCTCAGTATTATGATACCAACGCTGTGCAGAACAGATCAGAAAAGAAATCACTGGAAACAGAGAAAGTGGCTGGGGAATCAGATGGTTTTCAGGATTATCTGTCCTGATAGTCCATTGAAAACTAAGTTAAAAAATGATATTTTTCTTGTTAGTCACAATATTATTTTTATTTTCATTCTATCTAAGTGAAACTGGATTGGTAGTTTTCAGAATCTCAAGTTCAGTCCTTGTGATCTACTATCCTGCAACTTTTAAATGCTTTTCAACAACACAGCTGAATCAAATGACTCATCATTCATTTAAATAAGTATGTAGAAGCTGGGATGTATTCAAAAGTTGCAATATAGTACATATATTGCAACTGCCTGGACTTGGGCACAATTGTTATTCAGTTGATAACAGAAAGGCTGAAAGGACTGAAGCATTGTTGGCTATTTGATCCTTTGAGCTATCAAAGTCAAATTGTTTATTGCATAAATTGGGATAAGCTTGTAATTCCTTTATTTTCAGTTTGAGTCAAAATTTTTGTTTGCAGTCCTCTGGAACCGGGATGCCAGAAATTGGCATCTGTCAAGAAGAACCTGATCACAGCATCTCCACAAAAAAGTGGAAACCAGACACTTTTTTGTACTGGAGTGGTAAAATGTACTTCCATGAGCTGCCTTTGCCCAAAACTAGAACGGATTCAACAACTCGCATGAAACTAAACCATCACAAATCTTTAGTTAAGATTTAGTTAGATCTCATTTGGTCTTAATACAAATTTAAAATGTAATATCAGTAAAGAGAATTTAGAGGCCTTTGGAAATTGTAGCTTAGACATACCTCCCCAGATTCATATGGTTAGTCAACCTTTCTAAAAGCTACTCATTGTTTTTCTCTTACCGAAGTCGTGGTTAAATCAAAGCTCTCGAGGAGATACTTTACAAAGAGCTGCAGGAAACTTAACTGCCTGCAGCTGGCAAATCTGCCCACCTGTCATCTGCCACCTCTATCTGTCTCATTAGTTTGCTCCTCAGGGGGGTTTAATTGCCCAGATTTATCAAATGGGATCCCACAGAAATCTGAAAACAACATCTCTGAGATATATAGCATTATAAAAACGAGCATGAAATAAACATATTTATATGAAGACAGCCCTTTGTGGATTTTAATTTTCTTCCCTTTTGTCTCGTTGACAATCGCTCCTGTGGTTGCTCCTGCTCAGAAAAATGAGTCCGGCTGCGAGAAGAACAAAACAGAGATCACAAAGAATGGCTTACTGTCATGAAATTTACCATTTATGGTAGCTGCCTGCAAGCAGGACCATGTGTGCACAGGTACTGACTTCACTTTACGAGGAGAGACATTCAACTCTGCCTGCTACTGATGTGAATACAGCCAGAGAAGGACTCAATAGAATACATTCCTTGAGACAAAAAAAAACTATATTCATATAAAATTCTCACAATTAAAAATATAAATAAGAGTTTTCAGAGCAGAAGAAAAGCATTTCGGCTCCACTTGGCAGCCTCTAGAAGCCACCTTTCTGTCCGCCCTGCAGCAGCAGGCTGCAACTACAAAGCCAGTTTCTGCGTTAACCGTGAAACCCTGGGCCTTTAAAGGAAGCTGTGATTTTACAGCACAAGCCCACAATTAAAGGCAAATGGTTTCTTTGTCACATTAAAAAGATGTGAAGTTGCTCCTGACAGACTTTTGCAAGATCTGAGTGACGTAAGTGGGCATGTGTCATTTTCACTCCAAGCGTCTGATGCCAAAGTTTTGCACGAAGGCGGGACACATGCTTCAGTGGAGACAAGAGCGCGTCTAACAGTTTCCGACTGACTGCCCCGACTAAATGGGGAAGTAAAGTATAGAAGTCCGCAGATGCACGCAAAGACCTGAAAAGACACATGATCCTAGAAAGCAGAAAAATATTTGTCTTGCTTGCTGAGCAGCCTGAGGCATGGGGAAATAAATGAACTTGATGTCAAACAGCTAAAGGATGTCTGTAATGCACTTCAAAAGAGATTCTCACGTTAGCCAAGCAAAAAAACAAAACAAAAAAAAAAACTCCAACCGTTGGAGAAAAGCTGGATTACAAGGAAGTTTCCATACTTGCAAGTAAATATGGTCCCTTCATATAATGTTTTCTGTCTGTACGCGGCATGGTCAGTGTCACCGCTGTTCTCCATTATTTCTGACCAACACGAAGCACTTCCTTCCCCTGAATCTGACCAAGGAACTGAGAGAAAACCACAAGAAGGAGTTGAAAGAGTTCACATCCCCAAGACTTTGTCAAATGAGAAAATCCACTTCACAAATACAAACTTTCTAATAAAGGGGAAGAGTTTTAAGGAACAAGACTAAATTGCAAATGGACACAGAAACTACAGCGATGCTAAAGGAAACCACAATACCTAAAATATATGTCCTATTACAAGCATACAGAATGTGTGACTATATTGTATTTGAGTGAGATGAGGGTCAGTGAAATATTTTATCTCCTCCAGTAATAAGGTAGATGTACATCCACTCTAAAATTGACTGGTTTTACCATGTTTTCATTTAATTTTAAAATTCTGCTTTGTTAAAGTTAGTCAAAAGAAAAGGAGCATCAGCAAGATCAGTGGTTGCAGATTGAAATGCAACCACTGCGCAAGCAAAACCAGTTGAGTCGTCATCATGAACTAAAAAACGTCAAGTGGTCTCGCTGGGTTTTTTAAGTTGTTGAAGTGGAAACAATTGTTCAACCACATGAGCTAATTTATCAGCATATGAATGCAGGTCTCACATGACAAGTTGATTATCTTCAACTAACTGTTTAAATATTTTTTGTTGTTTACCAGGAGCTGAAGTTAGTTCAGCAATCATAAGACTTAAGATGCAAGAAAGAAGCTTCTGCTATGAATCTGACCCTTTTAACCACGACTCAAACTTACAGCTGCTCACAAGGACAAATCAAGGGTTTAACGTTTTCACAAAAAGACAATTAAACTATTCGGCCACAACAATAAGTATATCCAAAGGAGTCGAGGCGAGGGTTTTAAAAACCCTGAACTAACTGACAGGCATGGTGGTAGCAGCATCATACTCTGGGACTTCTTTCCTGCTAATGCTACTGGTGCAATGCAAAGTGGGAAAAATAATGAAGGAGCTTCAGCAGCCATGTGAATACCTCAACTCTAGCAAAGTATTGAGAGAATTATTGTTGTTAGCACGAGGTGTTGTTCACTGAATGATTTCGGCTACCCCGGAATCTGATCAGGGGAAGCCAGGGGAAGAATGTCATGCTATTCTTTTTAGTCATCAACAGCCAGATGATTCAGACATTTTCAGCTTTCAAAAAGTGTAAAAGCACAAGTAGCTTAGTGATAACCTTGTCTCTAGCACAGTAGAGCTACATGCCATCCCGGATACAAACCCAGCCCAGCATTAAATACTTGTGGACACTGTGGGCTTACAGAAATCCTTTCCTTTGGCTTCCTCTTAAAGCAAACCTGACCAGACGCAGGAAAATGGGTGCAGTATGACTAACTACTTTTTCCACTGCCAACGGGGTTCTGGGCTCTTTGCTTTTCACACAAGGTTACTGTGTGAGCCCTTTTGGCCTCCAGTGCTGACAGTTTCTACATGGGAGCTCCACCATAAATCTCAGCTTGAAGAGTTCTGACTGATCTGAGATCTCCTGGTTAACCTGCTGTACCGTAGCAACCGGCTCTGTTTATGTTTTCTTTTGGAAAACATGGATGTTTTTATTGGTTTTGGAAAGAAGCAGCTATTTTGCAGCAAAAGATGTCCTTAAGATACAGGAAAGGAGCATTTTTTTTAGCCGTTTAATATAATTGTTAGTTTGTTTCTGAGGATTTTATTCAAAATTGAATGAAATTATCTGAGGCATCATGTATGAGCCTTACCAGATCAATGTAACAAAAACAAAAAAACAAAAAAAAAAAAAAGTGTGAATACTTTTATCGAGTAAAGATCCAAAGTTAGTCGTGAAGCATGTGAATACAAACACGATGCAGATCTCTATGAGAGAATCACAGGAGACGCACAGAGAAACCAGCTGGCGAGCAAAATTAGACAATTTCCTGCTTTGTCATCCCTGACTGGCGTCTGATCAGAAACTCAAAAATCTTTCCCAGATTAGTAAAAGCACTAAAAGGTAAACCTGAACACATACAGATAACAGCTGCTATTGCGTGACTCAATATGATTAATTTTAACAGCTTAAATGAAATAAAAAGAACAGAGATGCAACATATTTAAAATGAAAATGTATACACACATATATATATGTGTGTATACATATATATACACATATTTATATGTGTATATATATACGTCCCTCTTCAGACGTTTTTGTGTCATTTCCTTCAGTAGTTCTTAGTGCAGCGCCACCACAGACGGCGGGGTGAACACGTTTTTTCAAATTGTTGGGATTGTTTGACACAGTGAACTTCACCAGCTGAAAATGTAACAAATGTTGCACATGTTGGTCCACAATCAAACAGTGTGAAAATAACTTTAGACTGCTATTTTATTTATGACAGCTGGTGTAAACTACCAATAAAAGAAATCCACAAGGACTTAAAGTATAATTTAGAATAGTAAAACCCAGTTTCAAGGTGCTGGCTTCTCAGAGTGGTGTGACTTCACAGACACAAAGCTATTTGAAGGCATTAATATCCTTGGCTATACATGCTAGGCTATATATGCATATCAGTTCCACTCTTAGGCTGCTAGGCTCATTTCATTGATCTGGGTCAAAAGGTTGTTGATCAGTCTTGCAGTCTAAGCAATGCGACAGTGTCTTGTACACACTGGGCTTCCACAGCTGCCGCCGGTCCTCATGGAAACACACACAGACTCCCCTCTCTTTAAGACGACTCCCTCGTCGGTCAGTTAAATTATAGCGTGGCCTGAAACAACTTGAAAACACTGGCTCCAAACACTAACATAACTGCGAGAAATAACTGTCAAAGTACACAAGTGGCAGCTGTGCAATCTGCTAAGCTTTAAATCATCGGTTACAATGATTCGCAATGACATCATTGTGCAAAAGGGGGTCATTTGTGTTGCTTCAGCTGCCACATTAGTGACCTTCTATTGATCGGCCGTTGAAAAATTGGCTAGGAAGAATAATCTTAGCATTGGTTTATTACAGAAACATCAAAGGGAGGATGAAATGTTGCCACTGCTTCCCGCTAACCAAATTACTCACCGAGTATGAGCAGTTCAAAGACCCAGAGGAGTTCAGTGCTTACTCTAAATAAACTGCAAGAAGAAAACATCTTACACTGTGATATTTCCTGAAAGAAAGAAAGAAAAAAAAGAAACGCTGGAGGGGATCCAAGAATCAAGGCAGCAGAAAATTGCCCTCGATGTTCTCAATAAAACATGCAGCCTAGCATTTATATTTCAGAGGGCAGCGAAAAATAGCCTGGATTCAGGAGACATCGGCAAGCCCACACACTCAAACGTACGCCAGACACAGGTTTGGTTTGAGGAGGAAAAGCACGTACAGCAGCTGCACGCTGTCATCCTAATATCACCTTATGATAAATGTACGGTACACAACATGTTTATTTAAGAGGAGATGGTGAAGAACAATTACCAACTCACCGGATATACTCAGATTCTCTTCGACCTCCCTGACCAGAAACTTGGCATTTCCAGTCACCTCCTGCTCTTTCACACAAACAGAAAAAGTAGATCTAGTCCATCGCAGAGCCACAAGGAGATTTCCTGATGACTGAATATTTTAGGCATACAGTGTAAGTCTCCTACCACCGCTACTACTACTACTCCTGCTCCCTCATCGATTCTGTCTAACCACCACACTAGCCCTCTCTCTCCTCCTCTTTCCTCCTGCCCTCCTCCTGCACTGTCTCCACCTCCCCTCACAGTCTACAAATGCACAGTGCCTGCCCTAAAAAAAAAAAAAATAAAACAGAGGGTGAGATGCGTTCCTCCTGTCCTATGCCCTGATCCCCACATCATTCAGGGCAGCGGACTAAACAATGCCTCCACCGCCGCTCTGAAAAGAGCCTAGAAGCGGTTCTCAGTTGGCGATAAAGCCTCCCCAACTGTCGCTATGGAAACTAATGACAGGCGGGAGGGTGAAACACGGGGAGATGGAGAGGGAGGGGAGAGTTAAGTGAGAGGGAGAAAAGTGGAGGAGGGAGAGAGGAGAAGAAGGGGCTGAATGAACGATGGGGGAAGTGTGTATAACTACAAGTGGGTGTGACCGCAGTTGTTGCACGAGAGTGCATGGGGATATGAGGGAAGAAAATTGCTGCAAAAGTTGCCACTTGACGCAAGGGGATGGTCTCGATGTGAGAAAAAATTATTATCCAAATAATTAATTAATTAACTGGAAAAGCTGCTTTTTTTGTCCAGAAAATGCAATAGAAATAAAACAGCACTCCAAATAAAATTTTCCTTTTTTAATTATTTTAAAAAATGATAAAAATCAATTCACAGACCCATTAATACATTTTTATATTTCTGAAAGGCCCATTTATTTCAGGAACATTTCAATGAAACAGATTATATAGATTAACTCCATAAAGACAGACAAGTGAAAGTCTTTATTTGAGTTTTCACTCACAGCCAATAAGCCACAGCCATGTCTGAAACCTGCATAAAGGTTATTTTACAAAATTAGTTCAATCTTACAAACAGGGCTCATCTGCACACCTATTCTAACATATATTTTTTTGCACTTTTGTATATTAATATTTTTTTTCAATAAATTTTTCTATATTTTGGAATTTATATAACATGCTTTCTTTACTTTTAATAAAATAATAAAAGCTATCTTTATTCCAACTCCTGCTAAAATGCATTTTTTTAATTGGGGCCTGCCCATAGCAATGCATAAGGAGAGCAGTGTCTGGCTTGCGAAGCAAGCCAGACACTGCCTCCATGCATTGCATGGCAGGCACCTATTGTTCTACACCTAATAGAATGTCTCTTTATTTCTTTCTTTATTATTTATTTTTCTTACGTCACCGTTAATGCGGCTCGTACCGCTGGTACCCCACAAAAGTGGTATCAAAACGTGCGGCTCGGTCCCGGAGGGAGCTATTATTTTTATTGGCAATCGGAGTTACGATGGCGACGTAAAAAGCGTAAAACGAGCGAAATTTCCAACTGCCGAAACGCAGAGTGTAACTGCCATCAACTGCCGCTCTTTTAGAGTGAGAAAAACAGTGGATTTTTGACAAAAAAATTATTTTGAAATCGCCCTCATGCCTACAAATATCGCTCGATTGCTCTGAAAGTCGGTCAAAACATCGCACCGAATGCCTGCTCCGGTAAAATGTCTTCAAAAATTTTCTAGGTCTTACGGTTTTCCGTCAAGGTGCTTCAGAGCCAAAACAAGTGACAGGTTTACTCAGGCTCTGAGCCATTCATTTTGAGACTTTTCTGAAAAGTTTCAGAGGTCAGCGCAGCCATTTTTCTCTCGTCGCTGTAATTTCTGTGTTTGTGCAACAGATATGAATCGCGGTAGTATCGGAGAACAGAAATCGATCTCCCACACGCTTCAAACGGTTTTCAGATCGGCTTTACGATCCTGAAGAGAAGCATCTGTTTGTGCTGATTTTTCATCAAAGCTCAGGTTGATAGAATTTTCTCCACTTTCTCTCTGACAGTTGACAGAGGACTAATCACCATAGCAACGGAACACAGAGGCCGGCAGAGCAGCTGGTTTGAACTACAGAAACGTCATCACTTTAGTTCTGAGCAGAATGTCAGAACTGTCTCTTACTACAGAGCTCAGCTGATCACAATGTTACAACTAGAATGTTTTGGGCACCATATAAGTGTTTTAACCCAACCAGAGTTACTCATAAGATTAGTGTAGCCATTTATAACATAATGTTATTAAAATAAAAGCTTGAATATTCCTCTCGGGCCTTTATTATCTTTTTCTCTCAGGTTAGTGTGAAGCAGTTAGAAAAACTAACTGCTTTAAACAGGTTAGAACTACAACATGGCGGAACTGTCAGTTACTACAGAAGAAGGATGAGCTGTCATTTAGAATTACAACATGGCGGTACTGTTACTGACTAAAGAAGAAGGCTGAGCAGAATGTTAGACCTACATTAATGGCAGAACTCTTTTACTACAGAGGAGAGATGAGCTGGAAGTTAAGAACTAAAATGACGGCTGAACCACAGCTACTCATAGGATTAGTGTCACCATTTATAACAAAACTAACTGCTTCAAGCACTTAGATTTCTGTCTCTCCCTCTGTCTGACTCTGACTCACATGACAGTTGAGCTGCTCTTTAGAACTACAATGAATGAAGGTTTGAACTAAAACATGGCGGAACTTTCTGTTACTACAGAGGAGGACTGAGCTCGCATTTAGAACTACTTGCTGATGTTTGCATTATATAGCTGGATTAACAAAATCACTGTTACAGATGGGATTAGTTTGGTTATTTCATACGAAGCTAAATGAACATTTCAAAATAAAAGCCTAAATATCCCTCTGAGATTAATGCACCGCCGCAGGCGGTGCACATAATATTATCCTTTATTATCTGTTGCCCTAAGGTCAGTGCACCGCCGCAGGCGGTGCAAATAATATTAGCCCTTACTATGTTTGACCTTAGGTTAGTGCACTGTCTTGCGCAGCAAGACAGTGCATTAGCATTAGCCTTTTCCCGTAAAAAGCTTTCCCCTGTTTTTCTTGCTTATTAGGCATGTTTAGTATACTGACTCGAGTAAGTCAAATAGACACATCATGCTAGTGATACCACACATGCCAGTGACAGCATTTATGCTAACATTAGCATTTGGCTAATTTTAGCTTATACACCAATTTCAACATACAGATTTGCACAAGTCCATGTTAGTCAACATGCTTTTGCTTCTGCACATGCTATTGACTATACTGTAGCTAAGCTTAGCATTGATGCTAACTTTTAGCATCAGAACGCTGGGTCCAAACCGACGGGCACACTTTGGCAGGCCCCATTTAAATTTCTGCAGGAATTTTCTAGTTTCTTTATTATTTATTTTTCTTACGTCACCCGGAATGCGGCTCGTACCGCTGCGAGCCCACCCACAAAAGTGGTATCAAAACGTGCGGCTCGATCCCGGGAGGGGAGCTATTATTTTTATTGGCAATCGGAGTTAAAACGGCGACGTAAAAAGCGTCGAAAGAGCAAAATTTCCAACTGCCGAAACGAAAAACGAAACAGAGTGTAACTGACATTAACTGCCGCTCTTTTAGAGTGAGAAAAAGAGTGGATTTTTGACAAAAAAATTATTTTGAAATCGCCCTCATGCCTACAAATATCGCTCGATTGCTCTGAAAGTCGGTCAAAACATCGCACCGAATGCCTGCTCCGGTAAAATGTCTTCAAAAATCTTCTAAGTCTTACGGTTTTCCGTCAAGGTGCTTCAGAGCCAAAACAAGTGACAGGTTTACTCAGGCTCTGAGCCATTCATTTTGAGATTTTTCTGAAAAGTTTCAGAGGTCAGCGCAGCCATTTTTCTCTCATCGCTGTAATTTCTGTGTTTGTGCAACAGATATGAATCGCGGTAGTATCGGAGAACAGAAATCGATCTCCCACACGTTTCAAACGGTTTTCAGATCGGCTTTACCGATCCTGAAAGACAAGCATCTGTTTGTACTGATTTTTTCATCAAAGCTCAGGTTGATAGAATTTTCTCCACTTTCTCTCTGACAGTTGACAGAGGACTAATCACCATAGCAACGGAACACAGAGGCCGGCAGAGCAGCTGGTTTGAACTACAGAAACGTCATCACTTTAGTTCTGAGCAGAATGTCAGAACTGTCTGTTACTACACAGCTCAGCTGATCACAATGTAACAACTAGAATGTTTTGGGCACCATATAAGTGTTTTAACCCAACCAGAGTTACTCATAAGATTAGTGTAGCCATTTATAACAAAATGTTATTAAAATAAAAGCTTGAATATTCCTCTCGGGCCTTTATTATCTTTTTCTCTCAGGTTAGTGTGAAGCAGTTAGAAAAACTAACTGCTTTAAACAGGTTAGAACTACAACATGGTGGAACTGTTACTGACTAAAGAAGAAGGCTGAGCAGAATGTTAGACCTACATTAATGGCAGAACTCTTTTACTACAGAGGAGAGATGAGCTGGAAGTTAAGAACTAAAATGACGGCTGAACCACAGCTACTCATAGGATTAGTGTCACCATTTATAACAAAACTAACTGCTTCAAGCACTTAGATTTCTGTCTCTCCCTCTGTGTCTCACTCATAACAGTTGAGCTGCTCTTTAGAACTACAATGAATGAAGGTTTGAACTAAAACATGGCGGAACTTTCTGTTACTACAGAGGAGGACTGAGCTCGCATTTAGAACTACTTGCTGATGTTTGCATTATATAGCTGGATTAACAAAATCACTGTTACAGATGGGATTAGTTTGGTTATTTAAAATAAAGGTCATTGGACATTTCAAAATAAAAGCCTTTACATTTTTCACATCAAGTAATTGCTCTTTTGAACTTATTACAACTGGTTTAGCCCAACCATTGTTAGATATTGGATTAGTGTGGCCATTTCATACGAAGCTAAATGAACATTTCAAAATAAAAGCCTAAATATCCCTCTGAGATTAATGCACCGCCGCAGGCGTCACATAATATATCCTTTATTATCTGTTGCCCTAAGGTCAGTGCACCGCCGAGCGCGTGCAAATAATATTAGCCCTTACTATCGTTTGATCTCAGGTTAGTGCACTGTCTTGCGCAGCAAGACAGTGCATTAACATAGCATTAAACAGAAAGCTTTCCCCTGTTTTCTTGCTTATTAGGCATGTTTAGTATACTGACTATAGTAAGTCTAATAGACACATCATGCTAGTGATACCTCACATTACAGTGACACCATTTATGCTAACATTAGCATTTTAGCTTATACACCAATTTCAACATACAGATTTGCACAAGTCCATGTTAGTCAACATGCTTTTGCTTCTGCACATGCTGTTGACTATACTGTAGCTAAGCTTAGCATTGATGCTAACTTTTAGCATCAGAAACCGACGGGCACACTTTGGCAGGCCCCATTTAAATTTCTGCAGGAATTTTCTAGTTTTTATTTATTTTTCTTACGTCACCCGGAATGCGGCTCGTACCGCTGCGAGCCCACCCACAAAAGTGGTATCAAAACGTGCGGCTCGATCCCGGGAGGTGTGCTATTATTTTTATTGGCAATCGGAGTTAAAACGGCGACGTAAAAAGCGTCGAAAGAGCAAAATTACCAACTGCCGAAACGAAAAACGAAACAGAGTGTAACTGACATTAACTGCCGCTCTTTTAGAGTGAGAAAAACAGTGGATTTTTGACCAAAAAATTATTTTGAAATCGCCCTCATGCCTACAAATATCGCTCGATTGCTCTGAAAGTCGGTCAAAACATCGCACCGAATGCCTGCTCCGGTAAAATGTCTTCAAAATTTTTCTAGGTCTTACGGTTTTCCGTCAAGGTGCTTCAGAGCCAAAACAAGTGACAGGTTTACTCAGGCTCTGAGCCATTCATTTTGAGACTTTTCTGAAAAGTTTCAGAGGTCAGCGCAGCCATTTTTCTCTCGTCGCTGTAATTTCTGTGTTTGTGCAACAGATATGAATCGCGGTAGTATCGGAGAACAGAAATCCATCTCCCACACGCTTCAAACGGTTTTCAGATCGGCTTTACCGATCCTGAAAGACAAGCATCTGTTTGTGCTGATTTTTTCATCAAAGCTCAGGTTGATAGAATTTTCTCCACTTTCTCTCTGACAGTTGACAGAGGACTAATCACCATAGCAACGGAACACAGAGGCCGGCAGAGCAGCTGGTTTGAACTACAGAAACGTCATCACTTTAGTTCTGAGCAGAATGTCAGAACTGTCTGTTACTACACAGCTCAGCTGATCACAATGTAACAACTAGAATGTTTTGGGCTCCATATAAGTGTTTTAACCCAACCAGAGTTACTCATAAGATTAGTGTAGCCATTTATAACAAAATGTTATTAAAATAAAAGCTTGACTATTCCTCTCGGGCATTTATTATCTTTTTCTCTCAGGTTAGTGTGAAGCAGTTAGAAAAACTAACTGCTTTAAACAGGTTAGAACTACAACATGGTGGAACTTTCAGTTAATACAGAGGATTGAGCTGGCATTTAGAACTACAACATGGCGGAACTGTCAGTTACTACAGAAGAGGGATGAGCTGTCATTTAGAATTACAACATGGCGGAACTGTTACTGACTAAAAAGAAGGCTGTGCAGAATGTTAGACCTACATTAATGGCAGAACTCTTTTACTACAGAGGAGAGATGAGCTGGAAGTTAAGAACTAAAATGACGGCTGAACCACAGCTACTCATAGGATTAGTGTCACCATTTATAACAAAACTAACTGCTTCAAGCACTTAGATTTCTGTCTCTCCCTCTGTGTCTCACTCATAACAGTTGAGCTGCTCTTTAGAACTACAATGAATGAAGGTTTGAACTAAAACATGGCGGAACTTTCTGTTACTACAGAGGAGGACTGAGCTCGCATTTAGAACTACTTGCTGATGTTTGCATTATATAGCTGGATTAACAAAATCACTGTTACAGATGGGATTAGTTTGGTTATTTAAAATAAAGGTCATTGGACATTTCAAAATAAAAGCCTTTACATTTTCACATCAAGTAATTGCTCTTTTGAACTTATTACAACTGGTTTAGCCCAACCATTGTTAGATATTGGATTAGTGTGGCCATTTCATACGAAGCTAAATGAACATTTCAAAATAAAAGCCTAAATATCCTCTGAGATTAATGCACCGCGCAGGCGTGCACATATATTATCCTTTATTATCGTTTGATCTCAGGTTAGTGCACTGTCTTGCGCAGCAAGACAGTGCATTAGCATTAGCATTAAAAACAGGGGAAAGCTATCCCCTGTTTTTCCTTGCTTATTAGGCATGTTTAGTATACTGACTATAGTAAGTCAAATAGACACATCATGCTAGTGATACCTCACATTACAGTGACACCATTTATGCTAACATTAGCATTTTAGCTTATACACCAATTTCAACATACAGATTTGCACAAGTCCATGTTAGTCAACATGCTTTTGCTTCTGCACATGCTGTTGACTATACTGTAGCTAAGCTTAGCATTGATGCTAACTTTTAGCATCAGAAACCGACGGGCACACTTTGGCAGGCCCCATTTAAATTTCTGCAGGAATTTTCTAGTTGGGGCCTGCCCATAGCAATGCATAAGGAGAGCAGTGTCTGGCTTGCGAGCAGCAGACACTGCCTCCATGCATTGCATGGCAGGCACCTATTGTTCTACACCGAATAGAATGTCTCTTTATTTATTTCTTTATTTATTTATTTTTCTTACGTCACCCGGAATGCGGCTCGTACCGCTGCGAGCCCACCCACAAAAGTGGTATCAAAACGTGCGGCTCGATCCCGGGAGGGGAGCTATTATTTTTATTGGCAATCGGAGTTAAAACGGCGACGTAAAAAGCGTCCAAAGTGCAAAATTACCAACTGCCGAAACGAAAAACGAAACAGAGTGTAACTGAAACTAGAAAATTCCTGCAGAAATTTAAATGGGGCCTGCCAAAGTGTGCCCGTCGGTTTGGACCCAGCGTTCTGATTAGCATCGATGCTAAGCTTAGCTGCAGTATAGTCAATAGCATGTGCAGAATCAAAAGCATGTTGACTAACATGGGCTTATCCAATTTGTTATGTTGAAATGATTGTATAAGCTCCAATTAGCCTAAATGCTAATGTTAGCTTAAATGCTGTCAGTGGCATGTGGAATATCACATGCATGATATCCTTATTTGACTTATTCCATTCAGTATACTGAACATGGCTAATAAGCAAGAAAAACAAATAAAAGGTTTTTTTTGGGAAAAGGCTAATGCTAATTAGCTAACTAACCTGACAGAAAAAGATAGTAAAGGGTGATAGTATTAGCACCGCCTTCGGCGGTGCACTGACCTTGGGGCAACGGCTAATAAAGGCTAATATTATTTGGACCGCCTGCGGCGGTGCATTAATCTCAGAGTAATATTGATGCTTTTATTTTTAAATGTTCATTTAGCTTCGTTTTAAATGGCCACACTAATCCAATATCTAACACTGGTTGGGTTAAACCAGTTGTAATAAGTTCAAAACAGCAATTACTTGATGTGAAAAATGTAAAGGCTTTTATTTTGAAATGTTCAATTACCTTTATTTTAAAAGACCAAACTAATTCCATCTGTAACAGTGATTTTGTTAATCCAGCTATATAATGGCCACATCAGCAAGTAGTTCTAAATCCCAGCTCAGTCATCCTGTTTAGAAAGTTCTGCCATGTTGTAGTTCTAACCTTCAGTCATTGTAGTTCTAAAGAGCAGCTCAACTGTCATGTGAGTCAGACACAGAGGGAGAGATAGCATTGTAACTGCTTAAAGCAGCTAGTTTTGTTATAAATGGTTACACTAATCCTATCAGTAGCTGTGGTTCAGCCATCATTCTAGTTCTTAACTTCCAGCTCAGCACTGCTCTGTAGTACCAGAGTTCAGCCATTAATGTAGTTCTGACATTCTGCTCAGCCTTCTTCTTTAGTCAGTAACAGTGCCGCCATGTTGCAGTTCTGACTTCTGGTCAGCCCTCTGTTTTAACTGAGTGTTTGCCATAGTTAAAACTACAGAGAAAATGTCATTGAAGTCCTAATCAGCAGCTCTGCCCCAGCCTGTGTTCCGTTGCTATGGTAATTAATAGGCTCTGCCAGCTGTGAGCCTGATTGATCTCTCTTTGATCCAGATGAAAGGAATTCTACCTGAATTTCAGTGAAAAAAGCAGTTCGAACAACACCTTGCAGTTCAAAAACCGTGATACGTATCGGAACACCGTTTGAAGCGTATGAGAGGGCTATCTTTCCTCTCCGATATTACCGCGATTCATATCTCTACCTCGTTCACAGTAATAACAGCGACGAGAGAGAGATGGTGTGCGCTGAGCTCTGACATTTTCAGAAATCTGTGGAAAACAATGGCTCAGAGCCTGATTTTTCCTGTTGCATCACCGTGCTCTGAAGCTCCTTGACAGAAAACCGAAAGTCTTAGGGCAAATTTTAAAACATTTTACAGGAGCAGGCATGTGTATCAATGTCCTGACCGACTTTTATACCAATGGGGTCATATTTGTGGCCGGGAGGGCGATTTAAAAAATATTTTTCGATCAAAAATCTTGGACGCTCCGCACTCTAGCGGAGCGGCACTCACACTCTAATTTTCCGAAAAATCGAAAACTTTGGTGCGCTTAGAAAATATCGTGGATAAACCGTAATTAATATGGACGTGCTGTGTTCACTTTAGAAGAGATCACGGGCGTCTCTACCAAAGAATTTTAATGGAATTTCTACGTGTATTTATGACGACACAGCAATTCCTCAAAATCGGTGATTTTAGGATTCTTTCGTACTCCGCTCCATTGACTTTAATGGGATTTTGGGGCGTCGTTTTTTACAATTTATGTCGCCATGGTAACTCCGAATGCTTATAAAAATAATAGCACACCTGTCGGAACCGAGCCGCACGTTTTGATACCACTTTTGTGGGTGGGCTCGCAGCGGTACGAGCCGCATTCCGGGTGACGTAAGAAAAATAAATAAAGAAATAAAGAGACATTCTATCGATAGAAGAACAATAGGTGCCTGCCATGCAATGCATGGAGGCAGTGTCTGGCTTGCTTCGCAAGCCAGACACTGCTCTCCTTATGCATTGCTATGGGCAGGCCCCAATTAACTGCCGCTTTTTTAGAGTGAGAAAAACAGTGGATTTTTGACAAAAAAATTATTTTGAAATCGCCCTCATGCCTACAAATATCGCTCGATTGCTCTGAAAGTCGGCCAAAACATCGCACCGAATGCCTGCTCCGGTAAAATGTCTTCAAAAATTTTCTAGGTCTTACGGTTTTCCGTCAAGGTGCTTCAGAGCCAAAACAAGTGACAGGTTTACTCAGGCTCTGAGCCATTCATTTTGAAACTTTTCTGAAAAGTTTCAGAGGTCAGCGCAGCCATTTTTCTCTCGTCGCTGTAATTTCTGTGTTTGTGCAACAGATATGAATCGCGGTAGTATCGGAGAACAGAAATCGATCTCCCACACGCTTCAAACGGTTTTCAGATCGGCTTTACCGATCCTGAAAGGCAAGCATCTGTTTGTGCTGATTTTTTCATCAAAGCTCAGGTTGATAGAATTTTCTCCACTTTCTCTCTGACAGTTGGCAGAGGACTAATCACCATAGCAACGGAACACAGAGGTCGGCAGAGCAGCTGGTTTGAACTACAGAAACGTCATCACTTTAGTTCTGAGCAGAATGTCAGAACTGTCTATTACTACACAGCTCAGCTGATCACAATGTAACAACTAGAATGTTTTGGGCACCATATAAGTGTTTTAACCCAACCAGAGTTACTCATAAGATTAGTGTAGCCATTTAAAACAAAATGTTATTAAAATAAAAGCTTGACTATCCCTCTCGGGCCTTTATTATCTTTTTCTCTCAGGTTAGTGTGAAGCAGTTAGAAAAACTAACTGCTTTAAACAGGTTAGAACTACAACATGGTGGAACTTTCAGTTAATACAGAGGATTGAGCTGGCATTTAGAACTACAACATGGCGGAACTGTCAGTTAATACAGAAGAGGGATGAGCTGGCATTTAGAATTACAACATGGCGGAACTGTTACTGACTAAAGAAGAAGGCTGAGCAGAATGTTAGACCTACATTAATGGCAGAACTCTTTTACTACAGAGGAGAGATGAGCTGGAAGTTAAGAACTAAAATGACGGCTGAACCACAGCTACTCATAGGATTAGTGTCACCATTTATAACAAAACTAACTGCTTCAAGCACTTAGATTTCTGTCTCTCCCTCTGTGTCTCATTCACATAACAGTTGAGCTGCTCTTTAGAACTACAATGAATGAAGGTTTGAACTAAAACATGGCGGAACTTTCTGTTACTACAGAGGAGGACTGAGCTCGCATTTAGAACTACTTGCTGATGTTTGCATTATATAGCTGGATTAACAAAATCACTGTTACATATGGGATTAGTTTGGTTATTTAAAATAAAGGTCATTGGACATTTCAAAATAAAAGCCTTTACATTTTTCACATCAAGTAATTGCACTTTTGAACTTATTAAAACTGGTTTAGCCCAACCATTGTTAGATATTGGATTAGTGTGGCCATTTCATACAAAGCTAAATGAACATTTCAAAATAAAAGCCTAAATATCCCTCTGAGATTAATGCACCGCCGCAGGCGGTGCACATAATATTATCCTTTATTATCTGTTGCCCTAAGGTCAGTGCACCGCCACAGGCGGTGCAAATGATATTAGCCCTTACTATCGTTTGATTTCAGGTTAGTGCACTGTCTTGCACAGCAAGACAGTGCATTAGCATTAGCCTTATCCCGTAAAAAGCTTTCCCCTGTTTTTCTTGCTTATTAGGCATGTTTAGTATACTGACTCGAGTAAGTCAAATAGACACATCACGCTAGTGATGCCACACATGCCAGTGACAGCATTTATGCTAACATTAGCATTTGGCTAATTTTAGCTTATACACCAATTTCAACATACAGATTTGCACAAGTCCATGTTAGTCAACATGCTTTTGCTTCTGCACATGCTATTGACTATACTGTAGCTAAGCTTAGCATTGATGCTAACTTTTAGCATCAGAACGCTGGGTCCAAACCGACGGGCACACTTTGGCAGGCCCCATTTAAATTTCTGCAGGAATTTTCTAGTTATAATGCTATGACGTTTACCTACTGCTGCTTGAATACATGCACTAAACTAAAAATAAATATTTTAAACATTTCCATCTTCAGAAGAATGTTAGATTTTAAGTCACCCGTTAAACTGTCGTGCTGCTTGTTTATTGACAACATTCATTTTAAAACTGCATCTCCTGAATAAGAGTGACAGGCTCAATATGTTTGTTTTGCATTAGGAATTATTTCTAAACATCCTAATTTGCCCTTTTTTGTAAGCTAGGGAGAAGTGGAGAAGCTTTCCTTTAGCCAGCTGACCATCAGTGTGCAGCCACAGGTGGTGGAGTGACTCTGTTGCATCACTCTGTTCAGCATAAAGCAGATGTCTCTTAATAGGACTGAAAGGATGGCATTTAGTAATTTTAAAATTGAGTTGTAAATGAAAAGAAGGAAAATTCAAAAGGACTTTATATCATTGGACAATGCACTTTCGGCTGTGGCCCTTACGATAGTTACTGTTTCTGATGTGTAAATAAATAAAACATGTTGCGTCTCCTGGGGACCCAGTTAACCAGCGCTCTCAGGGGGACGCATCCCTGTGCAGCTTCCCCCCACAGACATGCGAAACACAAAAGCTGGCAGAATGACGCGCCCAAGCTGCTCCGACCCTCTTCGTATGCACATATAATTACAACCACCGACCCTCCCTCTCCCCCTAACCCATCCCCTTCATATCTCTGTGCTCCCCCCTTCTAAACACTCATGAGCTGATGTGGGCTTTAAAGACGGGGTGACATTGCCTGACACCGGCTCTGAATCCTGAGACGAATGCCAGTGATAACCATGGAAACACTGGTGAAGTATCACCAGTTTCAAAACGATAACAGGGCTTCGATATGGGTGTGAGGAGTAGAGTGGAGGCGATGGAGAGCAAGCAGAGGGGGATGGGAGTCTGTGTTCGATTTAAATTTAGAGGGGGCAGATAATTTAAAATCAGAAGAGAGTTGTGAGTAGGAGTAAGTGGGTTAAATTACTCCTTAATTTATCTTCTTGTCGTTCTACTGAATCATCAGGGACAGAATCCCCCTCCTCAAACCCCTCACCTCCTGCAGCTCCAACTAAACTGGTTAAAACTACTTTGAATGGTGAATTATGCATCAGTCTGCAAGGACGGAACAGGTGCTACAATAAAACTGGCTGCTCATCCCAGCAGACCTGACAAGGAGAAATCTCCTTATACAAAGCAAAGGTCAAGTAAAGAATTAGCTCTGCAGCCACGTTGGAGTCTAATCTAAGAGGAGGGAAACAAGACCACAGACCTTCTTTTGCTGGCAGCAAAACACGGGGCTAATGTTCCTAGCTTCTAGACCAAACAGTGTGAGCTGATGGTTAGTTAAAAATATTGAATCTGGCCTAATTTAGTTACAGACTAAATTATGTCAAAATGACAAAAAGGTTTAATATTATATGCACACTTACTTCACAAAAAGTACTTAGTCATGTATATTTTTGATTTAAATGTTTGTGTTAACAGAATCATACGGTTAAAGTATTTTGACTCAAGGTTATGCTGTCAGAATGACTTTTAGGTCCAGTTCCTTAAAGATTAATACATGGTAGTTTTTACTTTGTAACAGCGACATACTGAGTCACCACAGAGACCAGGAGAAAACCAGCACAGATTGTCCATCTTTCTTTCACCCATTTCCTCCTCTCGCTAATCACAACATTTTCTTCCCATCTGTCCATAAGTAGGAAACTTTGTGAGTTTATTCTGCCCGTCGCACACAAACCCTCTGAAATATTGACGACCGACCGCCTAAATCTCCTTCGCCTCACTGACCTACAGATGGCATCTGTCAGACATCTGCTGACATACTTTCTTATGTCACTTAGACCTCAGTTAAGTTAAGAACGGAGATCAGCAAAGGGAATCCACTTCTTCATTTTATTAAGAAATAGACATGCAAAACAAACTTTCTTTGTTCACATTTGTTCTTCTGGATGTTTAAGTATAAACTATGCGGTCACAGTTTGTAACTTGACAATCTGCGGCATGAACAATGCAACGTCAACAAGGAGCAAAGCAAAACAGTGCCGCTGTGTGAACGGCTGCCAGAACTCTGTCAGCTTCCCTTCAGAGCTCTGCACTGGGTTCGATCAGCACAAACACACTGCACATTTTAACGTTTTAGACCGCAGACTAAGACGTCCGGCTCCACTCCCAGAAGGACTCCTTATTGATTTATCTGCATGGATAAATCAATAAGGACTTCATTATTAATTCTTTATCAGGATTCTTTTTTTTTTTTAAATGTGTGACTGATTGCATGGCTGATTTGGCTCGGTTTCCTCAGCGCACTCCCCACTGAGGACAGCCGGAAGAAGGACGCTGGGTTTTTGTCAAGGGGACAATTCAAATTCCACTGCATGTTGGCCCGACCAGAAAGCTCTTTCTAAAACGCAGGGAGACACATGAATAAATCCCACACACACGCTCACTCAGACGACAGACATAAGCTTAATCTGAGAAAATAAATAACCCTCTTATTCACACATCCCCGAAGGTCCTGGAGCGCCTGGAAGACACAACAACGACTCAGCGTCTGGTGATCGAGCAAGGATGCAGCTTTATTCTTCACACATTCATGTTTTATCATTTAACCTCTGCCTCAGTTAGAACTGCACTCACAAAGACTCAATACAAACTCAAATCTGTTTCCTGGAGAAGATTGGAGACGACGATGGAGTCCGATAATAACAGCAAGGTGAGATTTTAGTAGTAAACCTTTTGCCGTCTTTGTTTAAACAAGTCTTTAGTGGTCATTCCCAAATATCTCCCTGCTCAAATATTGACCCTGGTATCCACCTACATCTCAAACATTCAGCAGCTAAAAATCAAAGAGCTGCTTAAAATTACTCCAACAAGCACACCATCGGCCTGCCTCTCTCAAAGGAGCGTCTCATAAGGAAAGGTCATTAATATTTCACCCGGAGGACAATCTTTTAATTCATTATTAATGATTAAACTTATCTGCAGGAGGAGCGAGGTCTTATCTGAATTACAAAGAGTCTGGAGCCAACGATAATCCTTGCATCTACACAACCCCCCTCCTGCCCCATCTTTGAGAGGAAAGTGAGGCGGCAGACCTTCTGTCTTGCTCTGTTAGAGCTGCAGAGATTTGCAGAATATAGTTCTGCATTGATCCCATGCTGTGAGCGAGTGTCTGGCCCTGGGGCAAGGTGGCAACGATGGGTGCAATGCAATGAAGATAAGGTGGAGATTTGTCAGGTAATATTTTCCTCTAGCATAATGTAGATACAAACTGCTGCAGTTTAGGATAATATTTCTGATAGATGCCAACCTGAAAGGTAAACATGAACACAGAAATTATACAGTGAATAATTTTACTCTAACACATCTTATCTAAAACTGGGTAGTTGAAAAATTCAAATCTTTATCCAATCATAAGTGCCCTATAATATTTGCGTTTTTCAGCATATGTCGCCATGGTTCCTTGACATTATCAATAAGCATCAGTGTACTTGAAAGCATGATTGCAATTATTGTGTGCAGTTAGGTGGTATAAATACACTACCTAATGTTGCATATTTATGACAAAGATTTATTTTTAGAGCATGTTTGTGTTTGGGGGCACCAAAAATATTCAAGGACAGAAGTACTGCCAAAAACTGACATTTTTAAATACTTGTCATCATCACTTTAATAATAAGAGCATCTGCTGGAAGGCACCACCACCCAGGCCTACTAAGAAATCTACATGTATCACACAAAACAATTTCACAAGAAGTAAAGTTTAAAGTGGTCTAATGGCTTCCAGCAGGGGGTCGTCAGCAGGATGGATTTATGGATCTCAGTGAGCAGGAAAGAATATACCTGGTTGTTGGGAGTCTGGCATGCTTTTATGTTTAGGATCAATTTGTGTTTTCAGGCTTTAAGGGTGAGTCGTGAGATTTTAGACCCGATTTACAAGTCTACCAAGAAGGCAGTACTGGAAGCCAAAGACGGAAAGTAACTTGTTCCTGCATTTTTAATTTGTCTTTTCAAGACAGCAGGGGGAGCTCTGACTGATACGATCGGTCAGTCTCAGTGGGAACAGAACAAAAAAGCTTTTTGAATAACTTTAGCTGAAGAGAAGGAGGCCAGTTTGAAGAAGTCTGATTTAAGCAACTAATCTTAGAATAAAATAAAAAATTTCACAGTAAAAACACAATGGACTTGACGTGTGGTTAGGTACATGGGGATTAAATAGCTTAGATTAAAAGAGATTAAAATGAATTACACAACCTGGCAAAGCCCAGATCAGTTTTTGATCAAGCCTAGAGATAATAAAGGGACCACTTTCACTTCACCATCACAAACATGCAGGTGGTAAAATTAAAACAAGTACTGAAATAGGCTTAATATTTAGTTCTGTGGCTGAACAGTCAATTATTATTTAATGACTTCCCTCTTTTCCTAGAAAAAGTAACTCGGGAAGAAAGTTTCTTTATTTTTCCATAACATTGTAAATATGTAATTTTTATCATTTTTCACAAGTTATCCAACCCAATCTCAGTTTCCTGCTTAACATCTCTGACAGCTCTCATCCAAGCAACTAACACATCATCCAGTGTTCATCACTTGATCTATATTACATTTCAGAGAACAACACTGTCAATATTCACTAACAGATTTATTTGTGGAATTATTTCAGCTACAAAGTTCACTTTTTTCCACCATGTCATTATATATTAAACAAAATTTGAGCTAAAATGGGAAAACTTTGCCTTAACAGACAACATGAGAGAAAATAAAAAGCTTTAGTGTCTGTGCACAGACACTAAAGATGGCCATTAGTAGGTGATCTACACACCTTTATTGTGCAGAGAACATTGCATGATTAAGTGAGTAAACAGGCCACATGCTGCAGTTGAGGTCACAATGGTTGACAATCACAGAGGTAAAATCACATTCAGATGTGGTGGGACTTTCACAATACGAGCCCCTTTTAGTGATTCTGGCACTAAATGTAACAAATTAAAATAGTTGCAAAAGGCATCTAGTTTTAAAATTCTGTACATGTTGGTACTGTGTTTTTTATGTCTATGTTATATCTAAATTAAATTTCAATTTAAAAGGATTTCCTAATCCGAGTATTTCCATTTCGTCTAACATCTAATGTATTGCTACTAGGATTGAGTCAATACTGCTTGGACTTGTCATTGCAGCACTTTTTAAAACATGTCTTACCTTGGTTCCTATGCTGCGGTCTACAATGTTAAAACCCAGAAGTCCAATTACAGTGTCATTAGGTGGCTTATAATGTAAAACTGTGATCAGTTTTTCCACAAACAGGATGATTTAAGCATGTTTTAAAATTTTGCAGCAGTCAGCATTTCTTAATGGTAATAAGCTCTGCTGCAGCCCACCATGAGGAGGGCATCAAGGACACTGCAGAGCAATTTTAGAAAGAGCCTAAAAAAAAATACCACACAGAGCATGATTTTTGGATTGGACGGCTGCCTGGAGGTCAGATTATTGAATTTTAGACAACATGAAGCCTGTTTGTACATAGCAAAAATTACAACCCCATTATTTTTTCCATTTTTCTACCTTGTTTCAGGATTTATTCCACACCTCCACCCCCTCTCACTGCCTAGTTGGGCTTGATCCTCATCACAGGTACAATAGTCGCTCTGTGGGAGATCAATACCTACAAATGAGGTTATTTTCTCCACCATGAGTCACGGCAGCAGTGTGCTTGGATGAACTTTGTGTCCTTGAATAAGCTCTTGTAAAGGTGTGATGAAGGTAAACAACCCCATGGCAATTTGTGAGCATTAATGGTGTGACTGTGGATGTGTGTATCTTTTTGCCCACTGTGGGTTTGGTCATCTGACGAGCTGCAGGCTCATCTCTCCCTACAGCGCCCAGATGGCCTGTGATTATGAACGGCTCAGTAGAGATTACCGTGCAGCAAAGAGATGAAGAGAAATGGAGAGTAAAAAAAAAAGTTCCTATTAGGATAAAGAATGGATTCAATTGAATGAAATGAACGTGGGGGTAGGCAAGGTCAAAGAAACAGGCCAACAACATGGCACAGCGGCAACGACAGAAGGCGGTCATGAAGGCGAACCTCTCATCTGTCCTTCTTCACAGCACCATAAAGACTTTCAACAACTTATCACTTCCCTCGGCTTGTTTTCATTTCAGAAATGTTGACGACCAGTTATTATGATCTCAGGTTTCAGGAGAGCAGGGTGCAGGGGGATAAATGTGAGTGTTCCTCAGATGAGAATGTTTATAGCAACAAATACACTCAGGGACATTTGTCCCCAGCAGCTGGCTGAAATGATGGATCACATTCAGGCAGGTAAAGCACGCCCAAAAGAGTAGCATGAAAAATGATCAATGCTCCGCTGAACCAACAGCAGTTAACCTCTCGATGTGTTTGCTGTTGCAGCTTCACCTGAGGGGAAACACACAGAATGTGTCTAAGAGAGCCAAGGATGTCAAAAAACCTCCAGGCACATTTCTGATCCATGGAACAGATATATGTGTCATGGATAAATGTTTCTGCTGGAGAAGCTCTGTTACATTAGTTCAGATCTGTTCTTTTACAGACTTTTTTAAAAAAAAATTTCTGGCTGACATATCCCATGTTGGGACAATTATCATTTTGGATGCTATTCATCAGTGAGGATTTTGCTCTGTATTTCTTTACTGTCAGACTTTATGATGTGCTACCATGGCAACACAATATTGTTTATAGAATTTGGAGCAATTGATCAGCATCTCAAAAGCTCCAATAATTCCTGACTTACAACCCCGCACCTCAGTAAAGCTTCATGGATGCAGAGACGGACTAACACAAAGACGAACACAAAGTTGAAGCTCATACATTAGTAGGCAAGTTTGGGTCGCCCGCCAATGTCAACACTGTTGTGTGGCAGGAAGAATTTTGAACGAAATCCTTAAATTTTGGATTGCAGGATGATTACCCAGAAAACCACACCCATCCCAATTCTTGGTAATGTTACTGTTCATGTTTTTGTTTATTACGTAATAACATCTAAGGCCTTGGGTATTCTTGTACATCCTTCTCCTGACTGACACTTATTCACATAAAGATCTCTCTAATACTTTAGAAGCTCTCTGTGGACCATAGTGTTTTGTTGCGAGATTGAGATGTAAACGTGTCAGCATATGTTTTATAGAACAATTAGACTTTATTTGGGGTTAATTAGCGCTAACTTGAGTGATGTTGGGTGTATACTGACTTCTCCAAAACAGGAGTTTGAATGTAGTGGTTATTTCTGTACATAACCACATCCCCACTTAGATGAGTGTTGCACAGCATTAGTTTAGCTTTGTATTTCCCCTAAAATATATCTGTTGGCTTCTAAATCGAGTTGTGTGGATTATAGGTTGTGTCAAATGTGCAAAAAGCTCCATAATGATCTCACAAGGCCACATTTTTCCATTTAACAAAAATCTGTCATTTGTATATTCTTTCTCTAAGTATGATACATAGAGGATTCACACAGATAGATTGAACTGGAACAAAAACAAGAAAGTCTCTGAATGAGCCAAAGCATCATTAGCTTGGACAGCTCAACCATCACAAGCACTAAACTGGAAGTAGCAGATTTTCACGGCTCAGCCCAGCTGCAAAACAGACCAGAAGTAAAGGCAGCACACCCTCCTGACTTGGTTTTAGATATTCTTCAATGAGTGAGACGTCAGAGAATCAGGGTCTCACTTGGCAGAAGGCCAGGTTTAATAAGACTCATCATTCACGCCTCAGAGTGACAGATGACAGTTTAACAACCTACTGTACAAGCAGGCATTTTTCAAGGATGTTTTTACAGGAAGTCATTAGACAGTCTAGCTTCAGGGAACTCTGAGACAGCTTCAAAAGTAATCAGCTGATGCATGCAGACACAAACTTTCACACACATGCTTGGACTAAAACCCAGATGTTGTACCACCCAAGGCAGTCCTCTGTTTTGTTACATGTCGACCTTTTAGATTCTTCCTAAATCTAATGAGGAGCTAGTTAGAGAGTAACTAAACATAACAAAGCATAAAATAAAAAATAGAAAACAGGCAACTCCTGAGATATCAGCAGGAGGAAGATAATCCACAGCGGGACACAGGAACAGGATCCATCTGTGTGGATGTACCTCTCATCTCCTCATTAGGAGCAGGCCGTTATGACTGTCCTGTGATAAGAGCTGAGGAACGCACACCATGAAGTGCGAATTTAAACTCAGACACTCAAATCATAGAATCAAGTCTTCAAAGCCAATTATATTAAAAAATGAAAGTTTTGTCACAGAATAACCATGAACCATGAATCGCTGGGATTTTATATGATAGAGCAGCATAAAGTACTATATAACTGTCAAAAGTAACAAAAATTTGGTGTGTTTTTCTGAACAGTGTTGCAAGAAATACTTTGTAAGACCACCTAAATTACGATTTCAGCTATAAATCATTGTGTGTGCATCTCAACTAACATTGCACAGCTAAACTCTAAAATTGTAGTTTAATTTCTTAATTGAACACAAGGTCTAGCTCAGACAGATTAGACAGCGAATGTCAGCACAGGCAATGTTTTAAGTTTTGCCACATATTCTTGACTGGATGCAAGTCTGGAATTTGACTATGTCATTCAAACCGTTTTCAGATAATGGACAAAATGGTGCTCAGTGAGCTGTCCAAAGCTGGAGAAATTGTAATTTTCTCTTTCTCCCTGAGCTGGCTGTCTGGTGTATACTAAAGTAAACTTATACACAGATGGACTATATTAAGAAATTGATTACTTTAGAAATGTTTACACATTTCGGAGTATCAGAGTAAATAATAAATAATATATTTTTCACAATTATGCAAAACACTAGGTTAGTCTATCAAACTGAATCCAGATAGAATGGATTGCAGTTTGTTGTTGTAAAATGACAAAATGTGAAAATGCGCAAAAAATGTAAATACTCCTTGCAGGCTATGGATAGTTAATTCAGAAACAAAACACAACTTCAGCAGCTGTAAAACAGTGAGTTAGAGTGCAACTCGCACAACAGCATGACAGGGTTATGTCGCTTCACAAAGTCATTAGAGGAGCAGCACATGATAAATGGTCGAGGGCCAGCACAGACTATAATAGGAAGAAGAAGAGGAGTCCGTTGAGAGTCAGTCGTCTGTTACCGGGGTGACCTTCAGCATGAAGAACAAAACGGGTACCAGCTTGACTGCTGCAGCTTCAAACCAGTCTGAAACACAGGGACAGGATCCCGGTGAGCCATCAGGGTTCACTGTCCCTACAAATCACTGGCCATTCACTGGAAATGTTTATTCCTCCACACTGAACAGGAATAAAACTAAGTTAAACACTTATGTAAAATAAAATATTTAGGCGTGCCTGACTTGTGTATTTTAGCAGACTTCATTACATGGTCTCAGTGGACTTTCAACAGCTTCAGTCCTAATGAGGCTGATTCCAAGATTTTGATGTCTGTTTTACTCTTTATCAAGAGACTTCCTGGTCTTTGCCACTGTAGGTTTAAGGTCTTTCTTATACAGAAAAACAATTCAATTTAAATATATTTCAGCAAACTTAAAGCAGAAACCCTTCTTTTGGCATCTAAATATTTGCAAATCAAGTGAAAAGAATAAGTTTTAAGTCTCCTGAAGCTGAGATTATGCTGCCACCTACTGGCAAAATAATAGCTGCACATTCAGAGTACAACAATGATGTATCAATATCATTTTAATGGGGAGGGCAGAGAAACGTATCCTGAAGTTTCTGGCTTTAGAAGCAAAAAAAGAAGAAAACTACATGCCAGAGGTTTGAGAGACTTCTTCGCTTGCTCTGTTTTATATCTGTTGTTCTCTCTGTTGTTCTGTTGTACCTAGAGTGCCAAAAGGACTCCAATCAGGGTTTACTGCAATGCCTTGATACCACTAATGAAGTAAATACCCTGTGTAAATACCAAAAAGAAAAAGAAAAAAAAAGATCTGATGACAGATTGGAGCAGGTGCCTTTGAGGAGGAAAGGGACGGAAAAGTTCAGAGCTTCCTGCTGACAGATCGGCCCCGAGGCTGTTTGATCATGTCTGAGTGTATGAATCCTACCTATGCAACATGTCGGCTTTTAAAAATGTGCAAAATGTCACATAGACCACACACACAACTCTGTGAATGTGAATCATAAAGTCTGCTTGGTTTCTTTTGGATAAATACTTAGGCTTAAAAGGAAGGAAAAGGACGGAGAAAGACAATGGTTTAATCAGAACAAAAGGAGTGGCATCCACAGGGGGAGAGAGCATGGAGAATTGAACACAAGTTGCTTTTGTTGGCTGCAATCAACCAACCTGGGAAGGCATTTTCTGAAGAGTTTATGGCTGCATCAGGTGAAGGAGTGTGAATAGCAAAGATGATTAGTAGGCTGGTTAGGCTGAAGGAGGAAGATCGAGCATGAAAAGTCCTGTAGGACAACTTTCAAGTGTATAGATCCAGGATGGCTTTAAAGTAGTATGTCACTTTTATAAAAAAGAAAACATGTTCTCATATATTTGTTAAACCTGTCACTATATCATGACAGTATAGTATGAGACAGATATTATGTCCCTGCTGTCATCTGGACAAATAGACAGCTCCATCTGAACCAACCAATTAGAGCCAGGAGGAGGGTCTTAGCACTGTCAATCATCCTTGTGTACGCATTTCTCACATCCTTTCATTTGTACATTTAGCAGTATGTACATGACATTGACTGATATCACTAAGACTTCTCCTGGCTTGACTCAAACAAATGTGGTGCAAAATGAAGCTTCAGTCGCATCATCAACCAGCAGGTAAAAGTGAGGCTGACTGCATTTTCTAAGTTATAACTTGATGGCAAACAATAAAAGGTGAGAGCTCCTGTTTTTTGATGCACTTAATGGATAAAAACTGTCAAACAAAATCAAGAAGAGACAAAAACACAGTCACATACTGAACCACATATCTCTATTGTGGATAGTAGTCCTTCACCCAACATTTGACCACATTTGCATTATTGTCAGATTTATTAAGTCCCATGATGCTTAATCTAGTTATAAAAACTATTCTCAAAACCAAAACAACTAAATTATCTACCTTCAGCAGAGGATGCAAACTGAAAAACAAAGAGAAATCTTTACAGTATTTGTGACAGAGACTTGAATAACAAATCTCCAGAGACAGAACTATATTTAGACATCAAAGTATTTAAAGCAGTGCATTGTTGCACGCCATGCAGAAAAGAACTCATCAAAGAGCATTCTCAGGCTTTGTGTATGCAGACAATAGATTGTTTGTCGATGGCTTTGTGTTTAAGCTGGTTTTGATTGGAACCATTAAAATATCTGTAACATAATATTTATATATTCAATAGTCAGGTACAAATTTGTGCTTCTCACCTTTTTTCCTTTTATCAATGGATTAGCTTTTATGGTTCTATGCCTGTGCTGAAGCTAAGCCCTCAACCTTCACCTGGCTCTGTTTCACACTCCCACCTCTTTTCTTCTACCCCGCTTCCCTCCATTCTAGATCCCAGAGCCTCACCCCACTGTGTACAGGAAGCTCCGATTCTGTAGAGCCTGCGCTTCTTGATGATGAGAGCGAGGGAAAAACACAATGCTTTCTGTGTGCTAGAAAGGAGCTGAACTCATAAAGTGAACACAAACGGACACAAAGAAGGAGAGAAAATATAATGGAACATGCTTTTACTATTAGGCTCTTTTTTTTCTTTTTTTTTTACTTTCCATACGACTTTCCCAGGAAAATCCCCCTCATCAGGAAAGGTCAGATCCAGACAGACAGCAGACTGGAGAAGAGAGACAAAGATACAGGCAGACCAGCAGAAAACGCTGTGCAGAAACATTCCTGTAGCTGAAATACTTATTTTTCTGGAACCGACTACTTAACTGCGATGAAACCTGAGAGCATATCTGCAGATTTAAAGTGATTTTCCACCACTTTAGAGCAACCATGCTCCCACTCTCAAAAGCCCAAAACATCTGCAGACAAACATCTGGCTTGCAAACAGATGACCAGCGTGAGATTTATTTGGTCTTGAAGCTGGTGCTCAATATCTCACGTTAGCCCCCTTTATTGGGTGACTCCAAGTAATTCTGTTATTTTCTGGAAGGCCTCCACAGTTGGTACCATTTAGGAAAACTAGGTCACTTCCGCCTTCTGTGTGCGTATGTGTGTGTGTGGGCGTGTGTGCGCAAGTGTGTGAGCCAAGAAAACGCCAGCATAAACAAAACGTGCAGGAAGAAGTGCTACTCTGAACAGAAACATCCCAATCATAAACTACAGTTGACTAAGTTCTGCTGCCGTCGTTGTCAAACTCCAGCCAAATCTTATTAATCTGGAAATGTGACTTCTTTGGGGCAACAACAAAAAAACAACCCATAAAATTGAAAAAGATGAATTAAAGATGAATTAACACATCACAAAAACATTTTCATCAGGCTATGATTTGTTTAATTATGTTTAACTTAATCTGTAGTAGTTTAGTAACAAACCACGGAGGTAATTAACTCTCTGCAATTACAGCTTACATCTCATCTGATGTCACTGGTTTTTCCAGATATATGCACTTTCATGGAAATAATACATCTGCTTTGTGTAATTTCGAGACATCACAGTTTGTCAGCAACACTTGTTCACACTCTGCTATTTAAACACCTCCTGACCTCACTACTAAAGCTTTTATAGCAGCTTACACCTCATAGCTTGGTCATGTTGTCGCTTAAAGGATATAATTAAGGGAACAAAGAGGCTTTGGTAAAGCCACCAATAGTAACTGATAGGTTACATTTTATAGTAGGGTGGGAATTATTTGAGTGACTTGAATGACAACACAAAAACATTCTTGAGGCTGAATCTTTGTCTCGATGCCTCAGTCAATTCAATTCACTGCAAACTGCTAATTACAGCTGAAAGAAAAATCTTGTACTGCAAGTTGTTTTGATATTACAACAGCACTACTTTTCCAGGCCAAGTAAACTTTGTCTTACAATGTGCTATCCAGCTGATTTCAGTCCATATTAAGCCAGCAAATACTGTTTCAATGTTTGAGACTTTTATGTTGAAGTATGCAAGGAACAGAAGTTTCCCTGTTAGACTGACGAAGTCAGCTAATGCAGACTCAAATGGGTTGACAAGTATAGAAGAGCACTTTCAATCATTTTTTTGTGCAGAATTTGAGTTGTGAGGTTTTGGTTTTAAGTTGGTATAAGCAATAGCTATATATTCACAGAGTTCATACTCTATAGATAGTATCTGATTAATAGCTACATATTAAAAGTAAACTTAACAAGTAACACATTTTTTGAAAAGAGTCTGGAGTGTACTGTATCATCTGTAGGACAAAATCTAATTTACTAAAGATAATTTGGACATTTCCTACTCGAAAAAGAGTAGAACATTTCTTGTGTAAAATAAATTTGTGTAAATTTCTTTTACACTCATTTTGAGAATCATGGAAATCCAAATAAACATTTTTAATATTTTTTTTAGTATTAGTACCATTTTAAAATTAGGTAAATTAAATAAATTAAAAAAACAATAGTTAGACTACATATGATTGCTCAACACCTATTACAGAGCTTTTTAAAAACAATTTTATTCTATTTTTGAAGTTAAAATAACAAAGAAAAACTGAGATTCTATGTTTTCTTGAATGCAAACATTTTGTCTGGTTCTTGTGAATCTTGTCCCAAGTATTTTCTTGTCTCATTAGTTGAATGAACTGTTACAACTCTGCCGTTTGGTGTTGAAAATGTTTCAAAGTGGATAGATATTGATACTTAGAAGAAAATGAGAAGAAATATTACAAAAAATACCTAAAGTTAGCGACAAAACTGAAGTGCAGATTCTCCTTAGTAGAACTTAACACAAGACAGTCCAGCTTCAGTCAACTGGAGCTGCTTCTCCAACACCTGAATTCAGTTAGTGACCACTTACTGAAAACTATTTTTTTTCTGTTTATTAAATGAAACAAAAAGACAAAAAATGTAATTTAAAAAGAAACAAATGAACACATAGCCTACTCATGGTTTCACTTGTTTTGAGCAAAATTAAAATCAGGTCTGTGACATTAGTTTTAATTATAAAACATTATTCATACCCCTGGCAAGTTCTGGTTTATAGTAGCGCTTTAAAATTTACCAGCACACTTTTTGTGATTGCAAGTAACATTAATTTGTAGGTGTGACCAAGAAAAAGAAACATTTTATTCATGATATGTCACCCTTCTCTCATTTGGCTTCGTACTACTGTAGCAGAGTATGCTTGCTTATGGATGCAATGCCTGAGCCATGCCTAAAACTTATGCAATAACCAGTTAAACAGGAGTGTCAAATATGCGCTTGTCATAGTTATATAGAATAGAAAAAAAAACACATCAAAACAAACCAGTTCCTAGTTCCATCCAGTCCACATTCAAATGCTCCTGCGCTTCATTCGCCCTCATAAACTAACATTGCAAAATACAGAGAATCATTTTCGCGTTTATTTTGCTTAGCTTAGAAAAAAAAGCTGAGCTAAGCCGACTTCTGAACTCTATTACAGTTTAAATAGACAGCTTGATTATTAAAATGGAAACATCTCTGTTCCATAAAACATATTTGAACTGTAGAAAACAAAATAGATTCTGTGTACACGTTACCAAATAACAAAGACGACCTGTCAGAGAAACGCTCCATCACCTCCAGGGCTGCTTTTCCGCTCACGCCAACAAACAAACCGCATCACGTTCAGATGAATCTCAGCAGCAACCGGACACATGCATGACCACCATCAAGGAAATCAGACTGACACCCGAGCTGGCCAGGGAAGAGCCTGAAGCTTCTCAATGTTCCTGGATCTGAGTCATGCTGTCTCACACAGTTGTAACCAGATGAGACAGGAGGATGTAGGGATCCACATCCTCCTGAATACACCCAGTTCTTCTGTTCATAAGTATTAGTCACCAAGAAGCTTTATGTTAGCAAATACTCGATGGGGTGTTGCTGTAAGAAGTCAAGCAGATGATTGCATTGAGCTCCTCAGATTCCAGCACATGCACTACAGAACAACACAGGACAGACATGTTTGCTGTTATTCAGAGGCAACATTTATGTACGAAGGGCGGAGGCTTTGTGGTTTCTGGGTTGAAAGGAAAGGCGGAAAACATGGGTTTTAGCCCATGTTCACATGGGTTAAAACCTCTTAACTGATATTGTTTCCCAAACTGCAAAGAAACAACCGGGAGAAGACAAAAAGGCTTCAGCACATGAGAGATGTCTGATGCACATTTTGTAGTAACAGGACTACTCTATTAAAACCTTTTACTGTCTTCTTTCATTTGACTTTAAACCTCCAGACCAGAGGAGAAACGCACAACAAAAGGGAATAAGCTCTTAGAATACAATGAAATCCAATAGTATTCATACGCCAAAAACATTTTCACATTTTGTCCTGGTACAACGATAAACTTCAGTGTTTTACTGGCAATTTTATTTAACAGACTTACAAAAATGAGTCCATAATTGTGAATTGAATGGAAAATGATACATGGTTTTCCAAACAGCCCTCCCAACCCCAACAGCTGCGACATACATTTATATCCTGTCATTTTTTTTGATACCTCAGATTAAATTCCAATGAAATAAAATAAGTAAATACTGTCCACCTGTGCACACCTTAATCTCATTATAGATCAAGCTGATCTGTGGAGGTCTTAGAGGTTTATTAGAGAATTAGGAAATAAGGGAACACAACGAACAGGTCAAAGATGAAGATTTGGAGGAGCAATGCTAGCCTTTAAAATAATACCCAAAGCTTTTGACATCTGACGGAGCCCTGTTCAAACGATTATCTGAAAATGGAAAGATTCGGACTGCAAACCTGCCAAGATAAAACCATCCACCTATACAGACAGATCAGAGAAGGAGAGCATTATTCATAGAAACGAGCAGTGGTGAATCTGGAGGAGCTGCAGAGGTCCACCGCTCTGGTGGCAGGACAGCTATAAACCATCCAATCTACAAATATAGTCATTATGAAAAATGGCAAGCAGAAAGTCCATCCTGAAAAGTCATTGAATACAGGACAACAAGGAAACAAGCTAGGAGTTGGATAAGTCTTGAGACCGATGTCGAGCTTCATGTCTCAGCCGAACCACCATAAACATCCGACCAGAGCTGCAATAGAATATAGTTGAAACTATGTGTCACAATGGTCCAGTCAAAGTCCAGACCTAAGTATAACTCAGAATTTGTAGAGTTAAAAACTTATGTTTTCAGGGGTTCTCCATCCAAACTATTGGGCTTTTTAATAAAAGAGTAATGGGCAAAACGTCCCCGAATAAATGCAGAAAAAAAGGAGCTTATAGGAAGCACTGACTTTACTTTTCACTTTGCACTGGTCTACATAATACAATTCCCCAATATACATTGAAGTTTGTGGTTGTAACTTGACAAAATGTGAAAAAGGTCAAAGAACAAAAACACCTTTGCAAGTCACTGTAACTCAGAAGAACTATACTTACGACCAAGAGATCAGATTAGCATTCTTACGAAATTCAATAAAACCTGAGCCTGATTTAATTTAACCCATGCGGTTACATGATCCACATAGTTACATAGATTGAAAAGGTGCTGAAATCTCTCTGAAACTCACGACAATCAATATTTATAAGGCACCTTGAGTGTTTGCTGGTATGTGTGAGGAGCTGACTCATATCTTTCAACTCTGTCTGGTTCACTCTCAAGAGAAATAATTTGAGTTCTTGTAAAAGCTGTTTTTTTCCAGCTCTGTACATCTGTGCAGCATCTCCAACTCTAGCTGCCAGATATGGTCACTGAGCTCTGACTTTGTATATACAGTCCTGTACAGCCTATGGTTGAAGTGTGCTGCGTTATTGTACCGCTGGCTACAGCCAATGAGCAGCCGATGCTAGCATCAACTTCTCTCTCACCAATCAGTAGAAAACATTTAGTGTGCTTCATATCTGCTCCTGGAATGTATGCACAAGCCTAACAAGTCTTGTCTTTCATGCATTCAAGGATGGTGATCAGTGGCTGCAAATCTAACTGCAAATTTGTCTCAGATGTGGCCCATTTGCTTCCAATCTTCAAAGGCTAGAGCAGCTGTCTACTTTTGTTTGTAGGGCTTTACATTTTGTATAAATGCCAGAAAGTCATATTTACTCTTTGGCCAAAATAAAGTGCAACACTTTATTCTGCCTTTTTGGCCCAAAACCACGTGTCTTTTTTAACATGCTGCTACATTTTGGTCAGTCACTCGATCTGTAAGATCCCAAAGTAGACACAACTGTGTGACAACAGTATCACCCACAAGAAAGGTGTTGCACATGTCCACTTCTACATGTGCAACACCCATTTACTCCACTAACTATATTTATTGTTAATTCAGAAGTAGATCAGCTTCAAAAAACTATAAACCCAATACATGCTTATTTTTACCTCCAGAACACTAGCACATGCTCTGGTTGGCAGACACCAGGAGAGAACTACATTATCAGCACCAAGATAAAACTTTAAACAAACCGAGATAATGCTGATTTTCAAAGAAAACAAGCAAACAAAAAATGCTTCCTCCAAACCCAGAGTGCTGAGGAATGCTGGAGAGGAACAAAATATGAGCTGCTTGAAGTTTCCACAGTCAGTGCTGATTTGTGGAGCCGTGTCACCTGTTGGTATTGGTCCAATGTGTTTTATCAAGTCCAAAGTCAGAGCAGCAATTTGGGAGAATATTTCACAGCACATTCCTCTGCTGACTGGGTTTAAAGAGAATCTGACTTCATTTTCCAGCCACACTTGGTAAGGCCTCCCACACTGCAAAAAGTACCTCTGCCTGCTTTATTCATCATATTATCGCTGCACTTGATTGTCTTGGAAACTCACCAGGAAGGTGAAAGTCACCAGATCCAACAACGCAAACAAGTTGCTCAGCAGGCTGACAGATGATGCAACAAGTCATGCAAAAGGAGCCCAGACCAAGTATTGTGTGCATTTACCCTACAGTACTACATGGAGATACTGTTTAGTAGGCCAAAGTCTGTATTAAAAGCTTTTTTTATTGGTCTTCTGTAATGAACAAGATTTCATCTCTTTCTGCTTTTTAAACTTGTTTAAAACCACATTGTTTCTCTTTGGCATTTAACCGCAAGCAAGCAAGCAAGCTAACAGCAAGCAAGCTAACAGCAAGCAAGCTAACAGCAAGCTTCTGTGACTTAATATTATGCTCTTTCCTTGCATCTGTGATGTTTTCATTTCTATTTTCATATAGTTGTCATTGTTTTAATATTGTCCTTTGTTTTTATTTTTCTGCGGTATTTTGGCCAGCTACCATGTTGTATTTAAGTGCCTCAGAAATTAAGTGTTAATTAAAAATTTTTTGCAGTAGGTTACGGTGACTAAAACTACCAAACAACTGAAATGTATTAATGCTGTGTGTAATGAATCTTTATATAATGCATACAATTCACTTTTTCAACTTAACTAACGCATTAATTGCAAAGACTCATCTGTAGCACTACAATAAGCAAAACTATATCTACTAGCTGTCACATTATGTAGACTTGCAGCTCATCCTGTATTCTGCCCGTGTTTCATTTTCCATTTGAACCAATGATCAATCATCTAATGCAACAATTCATAGGAACACATAAAGAGTAAGAAAACCTTAATTTAGTAATAGAGCTAGGTTTATTTTAATCTCTTTTTTCTAAATAACCCTGGGGATTGTAAATCCTGTTTAGGGTCCAGGAATGAAAAAGAGCAAACTGTTCTGTGGGTTTATGTTCCATATTTTCTCTTGAATACTTGGTGACCCCTTTAACCCAGAGTAACTGCTAGGTACTCCCTCTGTGAACTGCTGTAAACGGTTTAATTTATCATTACTGACATACAGACTTTACTATAAACAAGAAAAGATACAGTACAGGGTTGAAACCCTCCTCTGTGCTCAACTGGGTTCCTGTATAATAATTCACACCCTGAGATAATTATGCTATGTTGCACAGACAATATTTACCAGCTAAGCTAAACAATGGACTAAATTGCAAATAGTTGTGGGCAAATTTTTGCCGCGCAGGAAACTTTCCTTCCCGTCCTGTTCTCAAACTCCTAAGGAAAAGAGGAGGTGCAAGTAGTAGCTCTGACGCTGAAGGATTTTTTTTTTCATGATATGAACTCCAAAACAGCCAGCCAGGACATCCATGCTGCCACTCATGAACCACCGACACCCTGTTTTTGTCAGAAATACACTGACCCACCTCTGAGTGTATGTTAATAAGAGCAAATTCTGTCCATAACGTTTATGGAAACAAGTCAGAGGACTGCGGTGGACCTCAGACTGAGAGGCATGCTATCCATCCCACCACAGTTTATTTGTGATGTGGTTTGTTTTAATAGATTCTTCGATGATTCGATGCAAGCAGCCCGCAACCCGCGCGACCCTGCTATCGTAAATACAAAAATAAGCATCGGAAAGCGCTCTGACTGGGGTAGGGTTCCCATGTGGAAGTACAGTTAAGGGAAAAAGAAATAATAACATATCTGATTGTGTGTGCTGTGCTGGGGGATAAGGGTTTAAGGAAGAGGGCGCAAGAGATTGATCTGAAACAGTGTGGGAGAGAACGAGGGAATGGGAAAAACACAACAAATGGAAAAAAATGAAGAGCAAGGCCTTGAGAGTGAGTATGAATGTGTGTGTGGGAGAGAAACGATACAGTGCTGAACTGCAGGAAAAAGAAAGTCAGCCAGGAGGACGGCAGATCGATTCCTCCCCTGAGCCTCACAACAAACAGACTCTCTTTCACTCTGCATTGGTTACCTCGGCTGCAGCCTGATATCGTCCCATCAGCACTTCATGTCAGCCATGCCCTCCTACTACTTCTTTGTCTTAGGCATTGCTAACGCAGATATAAGTATACAGAAAAAATAAATCCTCTATTTATACTTAATTTCCAGAAAATCCATGGTTTAATATTAATAATAAAAACATTAAAGCTATGAGTCAGACTATCCTGTAAAATCAATCAATCTCCTTAGAACACGTCATGCTCAGGTTTTCTATTTGTTCGGATTTTTTTTGTTGTAAATTGTAACGTGATCCAGATTTTCCCAGGGGAAAAAAAGCTTTTATGTGGATATTTCTGGTAACGTCTGAGTTCATTTAAATATGTCAGTTAGCTTTTTTCGTTTTTATTTGTGTCTTTTAATAAAATTCCTCTCTCAAACATGTATTGTAATATTCTGCATGGCAGCAAGAAAGCATTTAAACTTTGTGTGAAAAATGTTGAGGGGATTTCGGGAAACTTTGTTTTGATAACTAAATGTTGGTCATTTCACACGTTTGTAGTTCCATACAACCTTAGAAGGTCGCATGCATAAATTTGTAACTTTATTTTCTATCATGAGTTCTCTGTTTTTTGTAAGCATTTGTAGCTCCAACAATGATGTTCTAATGAATATCTAATGATGAACTCCAATTCGTCCAGAATTACTTTGATTTGATCAGGGCTCATATTTTATAAGCTGTAATCAGAACCACAATCGATGCAAGAAGGGAATAGTACATCATTTTTGTAAAATACACTACAAAGTTAAATCAGGCACAGAAGTTTGTCCTTTTAATGAGAACTCATCTCCATTACAATACCGAATAACAAATATCAATAAAACAACGCACAGCTATTTATGCACATGGTGCCAAAATGACTTGTTTATGTCCACAAGCAAGCAGAAATCTGAAGGAGTGAAATGGCAAGGATTGGGTAGAAAATGTCAAAGGGGCCAAACTGACCTGGAGCCCAATGAAACACATGGAAGCAGTTTGTGAAGAGGACCAGTGCAAACCGGAATGGCCAGATATCATTATCAGAGATCAGACAGAGTTAAAATAAAAACCATCTGGTCTTGTCAATCTGTTGCATTAAGACGGTTTTAAGGTCCAAAGCTTTCCTGCAAAATTGCCGGCTCACAAGCTATGTTTGCTAATAGAAAAATAAATAAATCAAGCCTCATATTGCCAGTTATAGTACAGTCTATCCTGCTGCCATCATTCAGTCAACATCAGAAGGAAGAAAGGTAATCCCAAAGATCAGCAATCAGCTCCGCAATACTGACAAATCATTTAACAATTTAGGTCTTGCAGGCAGAATATACCTTTTGCCCATTTATGCGCACAGAAACCAATAAGATGAAAACATTCAAACAGAAATAAAAATAGATTCAGACCATTATGCAAGTCCTGTCATAGTTACAATTACCTTAGCCTCATCAGCCACCGCACCATTAATCCTGGCTTGGGAAAGATGCAAGAATTTGCAATGTTGCAATGCAATGTATCACAATCTTTGTTCAAATCTGTCAAAGTCACTTGCTGATCCATCTACCAGACATAATTGTATTATTATTGTTATTGAAAATTAGTTGGATCTGTTTGTCATGGAAACACTCTTGTTTCGTATTGGTTGTAAATTGGCATTGATCAATCCTTTTGTGAGCTTTTTGTGATGTCACTGACCCAAATACGCTCAAAATAGTGTCTGCATTTTTTCTTCTTCAGTACATTTGTAATTAAATCAGCTTCTTCTGAAATTCTGCACTGGAAATCCAAACTTTATTACTCACCTTTAACTTTCTTGACAGTGTACATCTGCTAGTGAAAACAAATACAGAACTCAATATATCTTTAAGGCTGAACCAACATGAAGATGGACAGCTCAGGAGTATGTTAATTATTTAGCTGTGGCAGAAATGCAACTCAGGATCTCATGAAATCATCTTGATACTAAAAATATGTCTGCACACATTGCAGAAGGGAAACCACAGAACACACACTCATCTCTAACTTATGGCCTTCTACCCACCCGGTCAGACAGATATACACCCAGACACTTTCATAGACCTCCAGACTTTTAATATCTGCCTCACCACACACTGATACTCCTCCACTTAGATCACATTCCTAACAGGGACACTGTTACAGCCACTCACAATAGGGAGGACAGTGCAGAAGCCCTCTTGTTATCAGAAAGTGTGTTTACAGCTTGATTTCCGGTCACGGCTTACTAACCAAATTACCGCAGATATAATGTGAGGGTTGTGTGTGTGTTTCAGAGAGAAGGGGCTCAGTCAGACCGGAGACACAGTGAGATCAGGGCCTTTTCTCTCAGGGTTTGGCACCGCTTTGCTCCTATTCTTGCCCTTTCTGCCCGTCAGCCCGAGCTCCAAGAAGCTCCAATATTAATGCTCACTTCAGTTTGTGTTTATGAGGCCGCCTGACGAGCAAAACAAGTTTTTTTTTTTTTTTTTTTTTTTTTTTTATTCTCTTGTTAGATACGGGCCTGCAGCTGCCCCGCTGACAGCTGGCAAAAGCATTTCGGAGATTCAAATCCTGTGCGCAAAACCCGCCGCGACTACTTGGAAACAACTCCAGAAAAGTGGAAGCTGTTTTCAATGCAGACAAAATGATCTGGGAGGGTCGATCACTTACCCGTCGCTGAAACCCCCTGCATTTTTTCCACAAAGTTTCTCTCAGGTCCTCCCCTGCTGAAGTCGTCTTTTTTCTCGGAGAAACTGGCAGTAACAGCGGTGGCTCCAGCGCACCGCGGACTAACAAAACTCTTAAGAGCGCTCCTCTACTCCCGTTCGCCGACAGAAACTAACAGAGACACAGGGGACTCTTCATTGTGTCCTACTCTACGAAAAAATGTTACCGGGTCAGATTTTGTGCAGAATTAGAGCCCTGTGTTCCTCCATGCAGCCCTTTCTCCTCCCCTCTCCTCCGGAGGCTGAACTCTCTCCTCTCCGTGCCGCTGGAAAAATGAATTGCGCGTTCCCGTCTGTGCAAGGCGCAAGCACGACAATCTCATTCATTTATATGTGGAATTGAGACTTTAGGAAATAACAATAAAAACTGTTAAAAATAAAGGTCTATCTTTTAACAATTAAATGTGTTTAAACTCTATAAAAATACAGATAGAGTGTAATTCCAAACACTTGGCTACAGTGGCGCTAAGGAGGAGCCAGGAGGTTTGACCCTAACCAATCAAAATGAACTGTTTTAGGTTTGCAATTGAAAGAGAGAAGGGTAAGCTTAAAATATAAAAGAACTTGTAGAATGACTATTGTTTAAAAATTTTAATTTTTATTAAAATATAAATTAATTAAGTCCTTTGATACAGTGGGGGCTTGGGGACAACAGTTGCCCACAAATAGCTAAAATCTGCACATATTTGGAACACACCTCTTAAAAAGTCACATAACTGTCTGTTTTAATAGTTTAAACACCAAGTATACCTTAGTATTCATTAACACATGTGGTAGAAACTGTCTTTGTACTGCCACATAACCTTATATGGTCCTCCTTATTTCCACTGTTCAGACAACCAGAGGGTATGAACAACCTATGGTTGTTTGAACATCAAGTCCAATGAAAATTAAAGGCACTGGGACTGAAAAGCACTCCTGTATCTCAGCTTCCTAAGCTGCATTATTTTATTATTTTTTTAAAGATTTTATTGGCTCTAGTGGCCTTTATTTGACAGTTAATAGACAGGAAACAGGGCCATGAGAGAAGGGGAAGACATGTGGCAAAGGTCACCAGGCCGGGAATCCAACCTGCGACGGCCGCATCGAGGACTACGGCCTCTATTTGTGGGTTGTGCGAAACCCCTGAGCCACCACAGAACACCCAGCTGCATTATTTTTTAGCATATTTTAAATGTGCTTTATGGAAAAAAATGCACAATAGGAAAACTTTCTGTGAATAATGTGGAGTTGCACTTCACAGGAAAATTAATGAATTTAGAACAACAACTAGGCTTGGGTTCCCTGTATCTGCATATTTTGAACTACTTAAGTCTGGCATGTTCAAATGAGTTAATGTAATTTGCTAGTAAGCTGACATCAACCATCATTAGCACGTTAACTAGCATAACAATATGAAAGTACATAACACGTAACATAAAATTGTAACATAAATAAATATGTGAAGCTAAAGTCATGAGATGGCAAAAGCAGTAAGAGTTCGTATGCTGTCAGTGAGTCACTAGTTCAATTCTCAGTCCATGTTGTTTATGTTTTTGAGCAGGATGCTTCATTTACATTTCCTACTGGTGAAAACTGCAGCCTCACTTCTGTTAAACAGTGGCTAGATCCAGAAGCTTACCAGCATCAGTGTTTGAATGTGTCCTTTCAGATCTCAAATTGATCCATAAAATCCATAAAATCCAAAAAGAATCTTTTGATATATCAAAAGTTGAAATAACATAAATGTTTGAAAGTAAGTGGAGGTAAAAAATAAAACACAGAAGAATTGTAAAAGAATAAGATAATCTTAATAGTGTGGATGTTCTAACTTTATCCTTTTGCGTATTTTAATTCATTATGCATTGCTTTCTATTTTTAAGCACTGCTATGTCTTCAGCCATGACATGCCCATTGGCGCAGAGGCATGACACTGGCTGTCACGTGAAGTCATGAAAAGGATGAAGAGGCCTGTTTCAATAGGCGGCTCTGCATGGAGAGCTCCACATCTGCCAAGTAGTGTGGAAAAAATCTTGGAGCACAAACTGGGACAAGGTTTCCATGTCACTGCGCAGGCTTTCTCCTGATCTTCTAACTGATTCTAAGTTTTCAGAGTATGCAGGGACTGCTGTGAGCTTAATAAGCAAGAAGAAACGGGCAACGGAGGAAAAATGCTGGGATTTGCAGTCTTGGTAACGTAAAGCTTTTTTATTTGTGTTTACTTTCATCATTTTTATCTAAAAGTTCAGATCAGGTGGTGCAAAAGTAGAGAAGAAAGTTATTTTGTCATTTTATACTTGATTTGCCATATATTTGTTTTAATATATATTGCAACTTGTCATATCTAAGTTGCATCTTAAAAACCTTCTAAGCAATAGGCTACAAATGGTTTGATTGAACAAAAAACAATTAAACAAAATGCATAAAAAAATCTATGAACAAAAAATGTGTAACCATGTTTAATCTAGTCCAACATTTTGATGCCATTTTATGTATTTCTCTCCCTCTCTCAACTTCTTGCACATTTTTTAGCTCTGAGATTAACTGTCGAAATCCTCCAGGTCCCAAACCTTCTAGCTAACAACATCCAACCACCCTAACTGTAAATAACATAGTTACAACTCCACCCTAAACAGCTGCAACAACAAAAACAACAGGCTCATCTAGTGGTGGATGATTAATAATTCAACATTAGTCACAGAAGCATCTACAGGGACAGTGATTAATCTTTTCATTGTCACATTAACCACACAAAATCCTTCCTTACTAATATTTTCTACAGCCAATCCTTAGAGGTGTGTGGTTGCCATCAATCCCTACGCCTCTCTGTGTTTGCACTCATCCTCCTCCATTCATTCATTCGAAACTTGTCTATTCAGACACGCACCATTAAGGTCTTTGTTGCAGCTGCTTTGGCTGCACGCTTGCCATAGGCTTGGATCGACACAGACAACAGCAGAGTCTCTAAATGACGGTCTTCCTCTGTGTAGCCCTTCTCCCTGACCTGTGCTCCTCTTCTTAGATCCATCACTACAATCAGAAACAAGAAGGTGTACTCCACTTTCAAAAAATGTCATTTTCTTTCGTTATTTGCTTTGGATTCATTCTAAATATGTTACCAGAGAGAGTTTTGATGATAAATGAACTTGCGTTTGTTATAGCAGAGGCCTCAGCTCCTTCTAATGCTTTGAACGGCCTGTCAGTACGAATGAAGCATGCTGGCCCACAGACAGGAGAACGCCTAAGAGCTCTCTGGGAGAAGTTCTCTGTTTCCCCTCCCTGGAAGTTCTTCCAATCACAACCACAGAGCCGAGAGAACATTCATGAAGAGAAACAAATAAAACAAGAGTAAAAACCTTAACAGGAAGACGGGGGAAAGGTGAGAGACAAAAGACAATTAAAAAAGAATAAGATTGCAGCATCCAAGCTGAACAATGGGTGTGAAAGCCAACACGTGTGTCAGATCAGCTTTTTACACACATCTGAAGCCATCTGGGTGTAAATATAAATACACCAATCATATGACTGATCACACCACACAGAAGTGCCACTCTGTAGTTTTTCACTCCTTTTCATGTGCAAATTAAAACCTCACACTGTGGTTATCAACATCTCATCTGATATTTGGCTCAGGCAAAGCTGCTGATTGGAGACAGTAGTAGAGAGATTTAAATCCTCTGTCTATTTAAGATTAGGGAAAGAAGCTGAGATCACACTCCATAGCTGAGAAACGCCTCAACCTTCTTTTAATTAAATTATATCTGCCTCAGTAGTGCAGTTCAAAAAATTTGATTTTTGTTTATGTGCGTGTTCATTGCAAACCGGTCTATGTGAAGCACGTGTGCGGCTGACCATCTGATCCCAGCTGACCATCTGATCCCAGCTGTTTGGTCCTTCAGGCTCCATGTAGATTTATCACATGGCAGCAGTCTGACTCACATGAAAAAAAGACTCTTTGTGAGAGCTGAAGAAACACTCACTCTTGTTTTTTTTAAGGCAAATACTCAGTTGTAGTAAGTTATCGTTCTTGATGTGGAAACAGTTGTAGTATAGTGACCCCATGTGGCAGATTTTAAAAGTGCGCCAGACATGAGAAGCGGAACAGCTGCTGTAATAGGCGGACTCAGCTTTCCTAGAGTCTAAATAGAACCAGAACACCTGCATATTAAAAGGGCAGGACTGATGGCATGTCGACCCACATTTCTACTGTCAGCTGTGGGTGGATTTGAGAAGGGAGTGGCACTAACAAAAGCTCCAATATGATCCCCGTACTGACCTCTTCTCACTGGCTCTCAGTAATTCTCTGACATTCAATTCAATCAGCGCTGCATATGGCAAGTGGGAGCAACTGGTTCATTATGGCAGTGTGTCAGGGTGGCATGATGGATCATTCATATTATGGATGTCATGACTAATCCTAGATAATGAAAGCAGCTGCATCAATACTAGATTTCTCAAGTAATTTCTGTCAAGTATATTGTTTTGCATTTATCGTGTTAATCCACAGTCCCCAACGAATTTTATTGGTATTTTATGTAACAGACTAACACAAATAAGTGTAGAATTGTAGAAAAGTGGGAATAAAACTTATTTTACCGTATTTTTATATAATAGTACTTTTGTTTTCAGCCTGTAAATAAAATCTTGTGCAACCGATCTCAATGAGGAGTATTGTACTCTTGCAAGCATACTGAGACAACATGGTTTTATCAGAGAAGGAGAAAAGAAGTCCAAGCAGACTGTGGAGGAGCTGCAGAGATCTCCCACTCAGGAGGAAACTTCTTTTGAAATTATATCAAATAATGAGGTAGGGGTTTAGCTCAGAAAAAAAACTATTATTTTACTTTATACCCCCCTTTAACATTTCAAATGGTCACACTGAAATGTGACTTTACTTTTATCTTAAAGTTGATAAAAAATATCTTATATCTACTAATCGCATCAGATAATGTCTGATTTTCTGTTTGTTTCTTTGGCTCTGAAAAGTATTAATTAGTCAGAAAGCTGGTCTACATTGCTTGGAAAAAAAAATTATCCTGAATGACCGTAGGTCAAGCTTTATTCGATCATGTGTAGGCGTACCAGACGGAAGTGAGGAAATGGAGAGAAGCAGGAGAGGGAAGGACAGAGGGGGAGGAGAGAGGTTTAAGTGAGACAGCAGAAAAAACACAGGGAGAAGAGCGAAGAAGGGGGATGGAGGTGCCTTTTGTGTGTAATGTGATCACATCCTGGAGCCCACTTGGACAGCTGGGAGTCCTCTGTCCTTCCCCCCTGACTTCCAGCTGGAAACACTCAAGAGGACACACAGAAAATAGATGTTAACCCTTCATCTTCTCCTGCTGTGCATGAGCTATAAATAACAACACTGAAACAAAGTGGAACTTAGTCACATTTATTGATTTTAACCAGTATGACTCCCCTTACACAGCCACCCCACCTCTCAGCTAGAAAACAAACATTTTTAGAGCAATAATTCAGCAGTAATATATCAAACTCAACTCGCTTCTTTTAATTTTTTTTTTCTTCCATTTTTCTTTCAAAATATCCCAGACAAAACTTAACATGTTTGTTTTCAACCCTGTGTAAAGGTCCCATGACTGAGGAACATGCATATGACATTTAGCTGGAATCAATATGCCACTAATCATAATGCACATTATTGATAAGAATACAGTACTGCATGACAGTTCAAATAAATACCAAAATACAGGTGAAGTGGTTATTTTATATAAAGATATCAAACTCTTATGGATCAATACTGAAAGACAATATGACAATAGTTTGCACTGCTAATTTTATTATCACAATGCTATAGCTTCCAGCAAACAGAAAACTTTTCAGTTGGAAAAAAATAAAAAAGTAAAACAGCATCTGAATTGCACTTTAATTTTTCAGCTTCATCTCCATATTGGTAACTTTTAACGCCTCAACAAGCAAGCATTGGCTGTAATGGCACTATTCATGCTTGTTGATGCAAATTTATGTTTTCTGTTTACTGAAAACGTAAATGTTGAAAACATGGTGTAAAAAAAAAAGATAATAATAATAATAAAAAACAAACTTAAAAAGAGACAAAAAGAAAAAAAATGTGCATAGGCACATTTTTTCCCCCAACAATACTATTAAGATCACATTACCTTCACCAAACACAGCTAGAGATGCGTAGATGTTTCCAATTGTACACCGATTTGCTCCTCAGCACATTTAGTTCAACAACAGGAGGCCAAAGGAATTCTTTTGGTTCCCAAAGTTTGATAAAAAAAAAAAACAACAAAAAACAACAACCTTTTTTAATACCCCTGAATTACTTGATCACTGACCTGCACAATTCAATACAATTTTAGTTATTGAGCTAATTTTAATACTATTACCTCTCTCACGCAGAAAAAGGGGCTGAAATCACTTTGCTCTTTATTGCTGCTCATAGTCAGTTCAAACCCCAAGTCCCTCACCTATAAAAAAAAAAAAAAATCCTAATCTAAGATTCTCCCTTGAAACAATGAAAGGCACTACTGGTCAGAAACGAAGAACTAAACAAACCAACTGAACATAAAAACCCAAAAGCCCAGGTTCCCGCTCGCATGGAGAGCCGCGGCCGCCTCGTCTTCTTTCCGATTTCTGATTCTTGTCGACCTAAACGGTGTGCCAACATTTGGCACGATAAACGAAGAGAGAATGAAGCAATTCCAATTTGGAATTTAATAGTCGCAACTTGCAGAGAATTCTGAAGGCCAGTGATCGGTTTCGATGGAACGCCCTCGGTAAGAAGCTTGTAGAAAACCTCGTCACGCCAACCCAAATTTTATCTGTTACCCATTTGAATCAGAGCGTTGTCAAGTTTCATTGCGTAAAATTTTTTGTACTATTCCTAGGAATAATAAATACATGAAAAAACCCCAGAATCTGATCACCCTGGATTTTTTATATACAGACCATGGCAGTAGAATGAACATACAAAGAAAAAAACAACATAACATGTAAAACGTAACAAAACCAATTAAAAATGGTTATTTAATGGATAAAATCTTGAGGACAGACTCATAATAGTACTCTTATGGTTTGTGGAGCATTTACTCAAGTAATTAGTATATTTAATCTGTGTTAAATTTAGGTTGGTTAACTCACAAACCATAGTAATACCACGCTTTCCTATTAGGTTAACAATAATATGTTATAATCCTATATAATCAAAGTGCACATTGAGAAAAACTAAAATGAAAAAAATAAAATAAAAACAGCTTGTTTACAATGAGAAACAACCACACATGACCCCTGGCTTCTAATTGGACGGTTAGATTAGCCAATCATAATCTGTTTCAGAATGTTCACCGGACTTGTGAGAAGTTTGCTTCCAGCAGCGATGCAGTATTTGGGGAAAAAAAAAAGATTTGATGTGCCACATTTTAGTGGTTTTAGTCTTTATGTCCAAATCTGCTACAGTTCTAAGAGTTTTTGGAGCTGCGAGGGAGAATTTTGTGTTGGCACTCCGTCGTCCTCGAGGAATTACTGTAAAATTACTGCAAAATGGAGACATAAAGAAATGATCAGCGTCGTTAGCGTTCAGGTAGTCTGAAAGCAGCTGTCAGTATAGTGAAGTGATGAAGAAGTCGGCAGCCGGTGTTATCAAAGCAGCAGAAGGCGATTTTGGGAGCTCAAAGCCAAATATGGTCTCACTTTGAAGTTTTTCCAATACATTTAAACTGGAGCTGCGCACACACTGCATTTTACCTTTGCTGGTGCAATTAGGAAGCCAAAAAAAATGTCACAAATGCTGTGAAGGTTTCTCCTAAAGACAGCAATGAAGCCACAGAGAGATGCCATGCGGGTTAATGAAAAATGTGTAAAGTTTTCACATGCAGGCTTTAACGAACAAATACAAGACATGATTTAAGGTGAAAACCCAGAGGTGATGAGGGAGAAGCCTGCAGGCGGAGGTAGGAGGAGCTGCATAGGTGCCGTATTGTAATGACACCAAATTAGTTAAAACACATTGATTTCAAATTCGACGGGGCAGTCGACACTCGTCTAGGGATTCTAGTCACGATCACATCCTGAGATCTATCTACAGAGCCTATACATGGGAGACGGTTAGATCATTTCAATCAATGTCCTCTGGTCAATTGAGTGACCGTTTATCGGTTTCCTGCCTCTAGATGTCACCAGGAGTTTCTCCCTCTGGAAAATCCTGGACTTGTTTCTCCACATTATTAAACATGTGTAGGTCTCCCTCCTCTTTAGCACAAACTGATAGAAACTGAATGCATTCTACTTGTATGTTGAGTGATTATAAAACATAGAAGTAACTGACCTCTAAGGAGGCTTGTTTTTTCATTACGTCGTACAAAAGCCTCGAGTGCTTTGTGCTGTGGCCTACTGATGCACACTCAAGCAGGGTTGATCACCAACAGTTTTCCTTTTTTTATCATTAGGAATCAATCTGCATTGCATTGTATCAAAGATGGAGGAATACTGTCGTAGGATCCTGCAAGATCGCAACCTGAAGGATTATATCAAGAATATAGAGTTTAACATAGAGCTTTGTAGTGTTAGAAAATGGTACAATTTAAAAAAAACAACCTTGCAGGATCACCTTCCACCAACCCTGCTTTTAACATCATAAAGCGAACATGTTTATGATCCACAAGCAGTACATGGATTTAATAAACACAAGCCCCACTTTTATTCTTTTTATACTATTTGCTTAATACTAACTTGCAATGGTTTAAAGCTATTGTAAATACTAAAGCAGTGCGCAGTGTCGTTCTCGCACACCAAACGACACAGAAATGAGAGGCCCTCGTTGTGCAAATGGTTAAAAACATACCGCGCACACACATACCCACGCATACACACACGAGGGCCCCTTCACTTCCAACACTGAGATATACACACGCAGCGCAATGAGAGGATGTTACCTGATGGAAATATTTTCCTCACAAGTCCTCTTTCTAGTTAAAGGGTGATTGGTGATGCTGAGGGAGCAAGCTGCTGACAATCTACGAGAGAGAAGGTGGTTATAGCTAACAAGACACTCAGATTGAAGAAATAAGGAGAGCTTTTCTTCATCTTTAGCTGGAGGCATGGGCTGGTTACTGGCATCGAGGTGTGCCATGGTTTTTAAAACTTAGCAATGCTCCTCTTAACATCTGTAGCTGTGAGCTATGTTTTAATAACAATAGGAACAAGTATTGATTTCTGTCTTAAGCAAAAATAATTTCTCATGTTATACAATTGTGGTCAAAATTAGTCAGATCCCTGGCAGATGTAACTCTAAAGTAATCTTTTGGTAATGTTTTGAAGTCGGCCTGAGTCTCGACTTGAATCCAATAGAGAGCTAAAGATTAGGGTGATGGCAAAGAGGGCTTCTATCATCTTAAGACTTGGAGCTCATTGTTTAATGCTCAAAAATATCAGTGTCAAGACTCATGACAAGCCTTTATCTGCCATTGATTATTTAGAGAGGTATGGATATTTGATATGACATTTTATAAATAAGATAAATAAGGCATTTTTGACTTTTCTTCAAAAGTCAAAAATGCCTTTGAACATTGTTTTGTCTTTTGGGAGACTTTTGCTTCATTTACAACCAGAAAGACACTTCCTGGATGAAGGAAAATTATTTTAAATCTATAACCGACAGGAATATGAATAATTTTCACTTCAATTCAACAATTTTGAGCCACTTATACTGAATCGTATACAGCTGTGGCTACAATGTAGCTCATAACCATCAGCGTGGCTGAATATAAAGGTAGCATGAAGCACTTTGGGACTTGAAAAATGTGTTACAAGTACAGGCTATTTACCAATTACACTATGAATATCTGGTACCGGCCCATGCCTACTCAGTCACATGACTATATGTTCTCTATTATATACTGGAAAGCTATGGCGCGATCTCCTATAAAGCAGAAACATGATAATGAGTGGGGGAGAGCTGAGACATGAGGACAGGGCTTTGCATCATCAACAGATAAATACACTGAATGTTTGCGTCGACAGGCACTTTCGCCGAGCAGTCAGTTTTGCTTAATCCAGATTTGAGGAAGTTCCTCTTGAAATAATTTGTGCTCTTCCAGAAGTTTGCTGATTATTTAAAAAATAACCTTTGAACAAAACTATATTGTATCTTTGTTCACAGTAAAACAGAATAAGTAACCTGAGGCACCTATGTTGAAGTGCACTTAATTTGGATGCGAAGATCGATTTGTCAAACGTTTTCCTTCTTTCTCTCTCTTGTGATATGGCTCTGATCGGGCCCAACGCGACATGTTGGGTCGCGTGGAGCACACAGCCCCTCCTGTGTTTCACCGTGCACCAATTAACTGGGATTTTTGCAATGTAGAGCCCTGCAGTTCATCTGATAACACACCTGATGACAGGAAATAATGGTGAATCTTTGTTTAAGAGTTTTCAACTGCAAAACCATGCAATCCTACTGACGTTATTGTATTGGTGTGCTAGCATCACAGCTTTAAACTGATCCTGAAATATACACCTGCGGTCACAGGTGCTCCTTTTTCTGCCAGAACCTTTTCATTATAAAACCAAGAAACCCTTCACCCTCCCTTCTCAGTTTAAATTGGTACATAGATTCATTTTGATGCTCCCCTAGCCACAAAGCAGAGGGAACTTGCATATTGTAGTTCATTTTCTTGTAAACATCAGTTACTTGATTTAAAAAATGGGCTGCAGGAGTCCCAGGTCAGGTCAGGATGGAAAGGAAGGGAGAGAAGTTAAGGGCTATTTTTATCAAAGGAGCACCGACAGACACGCCAAACAGAGGATGTCGTTCAGTCCGACATCTTTACATGCCTCCACACCCCCCACTGTGTGTTTATGTTACAGGGCCAGAACAGATAAACACAGAAGCTGCAACCTCTTACATCATAGGTACAGCACCATGACAGCGGAAAGAATAGACACTCCATAAAATCCACAACACCCCCCCCCATTATAACCAGGGCCCTTGAACCCACATGCCAGATATGTCTACTACAGTCCACAGCACACTGTACATACATCTGCATTCCCCTAAGCGGTTACATGAGCACAAACGAGCAGCCGGTTAGTAACGCAGCAGTCCCTAGAGGAGCGCAGGCTGGCCGGGGAGCAAAGCGAGCGAGTGGGGCTCTTTAACACTAAGGGCAGGGAGGGTTCGGCCCCCCACCCGGCCCTCTGTACACAGCAGTCCAGCTGGACGTCCGAGCTGCCTCTCAGTCGCAGTAGATCTTGTACTTCTCACTGCAGAAGATGGCGGGGCCTCCCAGGATGCCATTGGGCATGGCGTTGTTGAGCTCGGGTCGGCCGGAGCCAGAGCAGGTGAGACTCTGACTTACGTGGGGGTTGCTGGTGGCGGTGGTGCTGGCGGCCTTGCTGCGGGCCTTGGAGCGCCCGCTGTTGCCGCCGCGTCGGGTTTGCTCGTGGTCGAACTCCAGGTCCTCCAGGCGCTGCGTCAGCGCCAGCTTCTGCTGGATGGCCATCCTCAGCAGAGAGTTGAGGGTCTTCTTCTCATCCTCGGCTGCGGCCAGCTGCCTCTGCATCTCCTCCAGCTGGGTGACATATTCATCACAGCTGCAGGAGGGAAGCAAAGAGGAAAATGTGAAGTTTGACCTGCAGGTTCACCACAGCCTGAATTTCTCACTAAATGTTTTATACAGGAATATCAGTCTAATGACCATTAGTCAGTAAATACTTGGTCAGGGATCCTTTTGAGTGAATAACTGAATCAGTGAGGCCAGGCCCACGCTGTACATAATCTTTTAACAGTAATAGATGCTGTGCAGAAGAACGCCAACTTTGTTTTTGTAACCAGCAGATGGCAGCAACAAGCCACAAAGCTCAAGCTTGTGCACCAAAAATGCTCTTAGAATATTAACTTCTGACTCAATCAGTCATTTTGCCACCTCTGCCACAAATACATCAACTAATTTTTAGAGAGTATAGCAATCTAAAACCTCTCATTTTAGATGTTCTTAATGGGGAGCATTTGTCCACCCTATTCATCAGGCATATTGTCTCAGTATAACTAATAACTGTGTACAGGGCTGCTACATTCCTGCTCCTCTTTCTGTGTCCGTGTGTGTGTGTGTGAATGATTTAAAGCTGGACAGGTAAGAGAACCGGGTCACTCAACAGGATTGGGTTTAGTGGGTTGTATCTCCAGTCTCCATCTGCTGTGGCAGCACTCTTGTTTCATTTTCATCCTCCTCCTCCTGGGTCTTATCTCACTTCACAAGCCTCAACATTTTCTGCTGCTTGTATCAGAACCTTTCAGTCTCTTTTGTGCTCATCTACACTTTCTTTGTTTGCTGACATAAAAATGCAGTGGGCTTTTCTTTATTGAGTGAAGAGGAAAATACACAGAACTTTTGTTTAATATTTTGTTGGCAAATTATTAGCAACAACCCACTATTTTGCAAAGCCTGATCAGTGCTGTTAGTGCAGGTTTATCTGTAAAGCACATTTCAGCAACAAGGCAATTCAAAATGATTTAGATGATGAACTGCTTGTGGTTTCCTGCCCCTCATTCCGTTTGTGTGTGTCTACATGTGTGTGTGCTCAGCAAACCATTTTAGATGGAGACGCACAGAATAGGTTATTCCTGGCTGACAAGGATTTCCGTTTTTTAATATCTTGCTTTGCAATTTTGATTTATTTTCCCCAAGGACTGGAACACATGAAATACAAAATATTCTATAATGCATTTCTCAATATCAGTCTGGTTTTTAATGTTTAGACATACAATTGTCACAAAAAAGCCCAAAACTACTCAAAGAACAAGTGGGACTGCCAACACCATCTGGAAGAAAACCTTTGCTGTGAAGTCAAAAGTCATCCGTGCCTGCAGATGTTTTTGTTGTGTTCAGTTCTGCACGTGGTTCATGGCCATGTGAACTCTGCCCTTACCAGACCACCATACAAACAAACTAACACCTCCACCCCCTGAACCTCTGGTCTGCTCCACCCTTTGAGACACACCCAGACAAAAGGGATCAGTGCTTCTTCATTAAACCCAGTGTGAGACTCTGGGGAGGCATAACCCTGTTAGGTGTCTGGGGAGGGTGGGGGCGCTAGTGTCTCTTCAGACAGTTCGGTGCGTCCTGCCTGGGAGTGGGAGGTCGTGCGATTTTTTTTCCCGGGAAAAAGACGACGGGATACAAAAGGAGCCTTTCTTGGCCCGATGATGGGGTCATTGTGGCACGATAAAAGAGGAGAGCCATGAGGCGGCTGCAGGCTTGTGTGGGATGAATACAAGCCGTAATGACGGCTGTGACAGACATATTATCTGCATCCCTTGTGGAAATCTACAGTGGCTCACTGCATCTTACCTCCCTCATAAACAAGATGTTTCATGACTGAAACTGACCTTAAGGCATATAAACAACCTCCTGAGCTGCAGTCCCAATCTGAACATGACTGATCACATTGAGATCACACAGATAAAATGAACAAAACAACATTTTTAATAGCGTGAACACAACAGGTTAGGGTTACGCGTAATGGTTTGACTGTTGATCTGTGAAAGCAGAAAGGGAGAGCATGTCGAGGCATGTCTGAGGAATGCTGGAGGCAGGACTTTTACTGTTAACATGACACCAGAGCCTGCAGCTGGAGGGGCTCAGACTCTCGCAGGGAAACAAAGACGAGAACGTAAACGCATGTGAAAAATATTCCATGGACTTCCCACAGCAAAATCCACTCCTGTTTTCAACAACTCCATAAGAGTTACAACAAAACCCTAAACTTTCCCCAATTCCACTCCATCTTCACTTTTTTCTTTCATGAGGACCACACATTTGTGTTTCAGAGATTTTTCCTCAAATCCCCTTTCATTACTGTCAGAGGCGATCACTCTGAAAAATTGGACTCCTGGAGTGGACTTCAACTCCAAACCTGGTCCTTCCTCTTGTCACCAGATGCTTAAAGATGTGTGTGTTTGGTGCTGAGGAAGCACAGAAGAGGGACAAGGGATACAAAGGAGATGGGGAGTGTGGGAAACTTCACTCAGGCAAGTCCCCCAGCTTTTCAAAGACCCCCTGACCCAAACTCTGTGCCGTATAGCACAGAATTTACATACCAATGCATGAATCCCAGAAACAGACTGAATGTAACCCTACAGCAGTGGTGGACACCGAAGCTGGGTGGGCACAGAAACAAATGTAATCTGAGGTGGGTATTTTGAGCATATCAATGAAAATATACATCCTCCTGCTTCAAAAAAACAGGAGGATAAAAGAAATGAAGTCAGTGGGCTCGTCCAGACCACAGTGCATTGCAAAGGTTTTCCTAAACCTTGAACTGTTTTATTTTGTCTTTAGAAAGCTTCACTTTTATGTTTTTATTGGAAATTTTATGTGACAGAAGTCCGGAACTAAAGTTGAAGGAAGATAGGAATGGTGTGTTCAGAGTGATGTGCATCGTTAGCTTTCATGTAGCCCAAAAAGTTACATTTTTGGTGACCATATAACTTTCCTCCCGCATGTAAGCCTGTTACAATAACAAATTTTGCTGGACGATAAATTGTCCTAGTAATTATTGCAATAGACAATAATATTGTTGTTTTAAGGCCTTTTTCAAATTATATATTGATGGCATAATAATGCAGGTTTGCCCTCTCAAAGACCAACTATCTTCAATTTTCCAAAGAACTTTCAGCACTGTAACTGTAAGCAAAGTAAAATACAACAAGCGAAAATAATAAATAAAACAGAAATAAAAACACGCACACAACTGAAGTCATACATAATATGGATTACAATGTCTCTATAAAGAAAATTGCCCTTCAAAATTTTTTGTAATCAAAATGGAAATTATTTTGCTCATTTTAATTTATCATGCAACTAATGCTTAATTGCTTATTGCCACTGGCTTACTTGCAAATCTTTCATGAAGGCTAGATTTAAGGTTTGTGTAAAAATAGCTATCCTGTCACAGTTTTCTGCAGCTCCTCCATAATTAAACTGAGCCTCTTAGCTGTTGCAGATATTAATTCTCTTGTTGACAGGCTGAAGTGGAAGGATGAGATCCTGTTAGATATTCTTTACTCTACTATACTCCTTTCAGTTGATGGGTTGAACGGTGCTCTGCTATTTTTTTTCTGGTCTTTATAAAGCAATCAATTACACTGGGTTTGATGTAGGGTCATCAGAGTAAAAGGCCTGAATATAAATACATGCCACACTTTCCAGAATATTAATTTGAAATCCCCAATACAGTACATCCACTTTTGTTGTTGAAATGTAATAAAAGCTGAACAAATTCAAAGGGTTCGAATACTCCTAAAAAAAGTAACTGTAAATGTAACTCAGTAACACATCCATTAGTCATTTCACTCAATGGCAAACTAACAAAACTGACAATGTGTACAGATATGTGTGTAAACAGCTATAACTACTTGATGAGACACTGCTCTAATATAGAGTTACATCAGAAAGTTCAGTGCAGATGAAGATAAGGTTTCCATTTCTTCACAGGGAAGATGAGGTCCTAAAAGCTGCAAGTAGCCTTCATCCACTTTAAAATTGCATTATCATTTCAGAGCGCCATCACTACTGTACTGTAACGATTTATCACTCAGTTGTGCATTGAAAAGGCGTCCTAAGTGCAGGAAGATGGACTGACTCTGCTATGGAAATCACATTTAAATGCATTTAAATTTAAAATCGGACAACAAATGCACACTTTGTTGGTTTAACATGGGGTATGTCCTCCTACGTACACATAACGTAGGTAAACAAATAAGCACTGTGAAAGGACATAGACTGCTATGTGATGAAAGCATAATCTCAGCCAAGATGAGGTGGGATTATGGACACAACCTCTGACCGGCTTCTCTTGGGAATCAGAAAAGATTAGTGAGCATGTCGGCCCATCTGAGACACAAACACACACCAAGTCGGTAAACAAAACCAATGCTTAGGTGACATATTTTAGTGCTAAACAGATAAGATTCATTCACTCTTTAATATTCAGAGTTAATATAAATAAAATATTCACTCTGATATTTTATTAATATAATAATAAATATTTTTTTTTCTTTGGTATGAATAAAATGATGAGAGCTCCACCTTGGCAGACATAACATATGGCAAAGATGGATTACATTTTAACAATAATCCCGTCTTTAGCTACCTCCTTACTGTGTTTGGCCTTTGCATGCAACAATAGCTCCAAGAATAACACCCCTTCCCTTTTTTAACACGAATTATACTTGTCCAGTTTCCTATAGTAACATAGCAGACTAGCACAGATTAGGATAGATGCCAGTTCATTAGTGTAAAGAGGAAATGCTGCCTAAGGCAATTTACCAGGAGATACAAACAGTAAAGATTTGAAGGTTTTAAAATGCTTTGTCTTATGAGAGGTGCTTCTTACCGTGTGGCAAACATGGCTCGGAGAGAGGAGAAGGTAGCAGCGTCTTCCTTCAGAGCCTTCAGCTCGTTCCTCAGCTTCATCATGGTCTCTGTCACCATGGCCTTCTCGTTCTCATACTTGCTCTTCAGATTGGCCAAAGCAACTTCAGCTGTCTGTGAGCAAATAAGAGGAAATACAGAGTGAGAACTGCTGGTAAAATCGTCTTTTCTGTCCTAACAAGCAGAGATACATGGAGAAATCAGCAACACATTCAGTCAAATGCAAGAGAAAGCAGTTTGATAAAATCTACCAGCAAGACAACACTTAGATGCTTTGTAATATACATTTACATTAAAATATATGTGACATTTGAGCATTCAAACAATTTCTATCCATAACACATGAAAATGCATGTACACCAGAGTCTGTTTAAAGAAATTGTTTACAGATACGAAACAGAAGTTTGAAGGGACAAAATGGAAAAGGTTGATATTTAGTGGGGATGCGAATTGACCCAAAACCTCCTCCATACTGCACAGGTGACAATACTCTTCTGTGTGGAAGTTGCTACTTAGATGAAAATAGTAGAATTTAATCATTTGTCAATCAATCACTGAGGTGCTACAAAATTAAGTCAGGAAAAGCCGATTTAAGAAGCTATTTAAAAAGGAAACTATTTTCTACATCATGTTGTGACTAAATAAATCAAACAATATTACTTTTGGAGGATTCCAGGATGTTTTTTTACCTGTCAGATTGTAGAGGTAACATGACATATTTGGAAATGTTGCTATTTGCTTGTATAAGATGCAATTTCAGAAGTCAGTTTGTTTATTTCACTGTAAAACCTCAGAAAAATAATTTTTTTCTCTCCAATACATCTTTCTGCCCTCGCAGCAGGAAGGTGGTTCTTATAGTATCATCATGGCTCTCAAAGTGAAATCAGAACCAGCTGTCAGGCTGGAATTGTCTCATAAAATTCTGGTGCATCTCTACAAACAAGCCGTACTGCAGAAACATCCTTAAATCTAAAAACAGATTAATTGCCGACTCAGTCTAAAATTGTCTGCCTCTCAGTCAGAGTTGCCTCTGTTTAAGTGGACCAGTTCTCGCAGCTGAATGTCAAATGCTCATTTACAAGCTGTTATTTGTTTTTCTATGTGCCTTTAGTGAATAGCCCGACACATAGCTTTAAGGGCTGCCACAGCAACTGCAAACACACCTAACATTAGGGCTAAAATTCTTTGCATTTCACCCAGTGGCTCTGTTTTCCTAAACACACTGATACTCAGAGCAGCTGCCACCATATGGCTGCTTCCTCAGTGTGGGTTTCCCATTGTAACCCGTCTGCAACCTGTTTGGTGCAGCAGCTGGTCAGACCTGAAATAGCTCTGTCTTTCACCGTTTATGTCTGATAGTAATGACAAGCAGGCTGAACAAACAATGACAGGAGTAGACAAAACGGATCCACCCACCTGCTTGTTGGCCTTGAGGACAGTCCGCAGAGTAGCGATCTGCTCCCGCTTGGTGCTCAGCAGGGATTTCAGCTTGAGGATCTCCTCCATGCAGGCCTCTTTGTCCTTGTCTGCCACAGTGCCAAGCTCCAGAGACGCTACCCGCTGGCGCGACAGCTCCGTGGTGCGATCCACAGCCAGCTGCAGGTGCTTGATCTGGTCTCTGATGATCGCCACCAGGTTGTAGATGTTCATGGGCTCGCGACGGTGATCCGACACAGGGGAGGGGAGAGAGGAGACAGGCGAGGGAGCGCCATCACTGAGGTCGGCCCTGCCATGCTCTGGGAAAAGACCCTTGGTCAGCAGGATGGGAGAACGCCGACCGCGGCCCTCCGGGCTGCTCCGGCCACCTTTGCCCTCCTTGTAGAAGTCGAGCATCACTCTGTTGGGGGTCTCGTTGTTGCACATGCAGACGTGGTTGTAGAGGGTGGCCAGTTCCTCGCTGAATGTTACCAACTCATCCTGGGCCACGCTCAGACTGCCCTGGGACTCGCCCGCCACATCACTCAGCTAAAACACAAAGAAATAAATCAGCTCCTGCTTCTTTGGGAGCACAGAAACGGTTTCATAGAGAAGTTTCTGACCTTGCGTAGCTCTTTCTCCAGCTTAACCTTCTCTTCTCTCTCTACAAAGGTGGTCCTCTCTAGATTGGACAGCTTGTCTCCCAGAGACCTGACGTCGTTCTCTAGTCGGCTGCGCTCCTCGTCGTAGCGCGACTGACAGGCCTGGTATTCTGCTTTCAGCGTCTTCAGCTCCTCCTTCAGCTCCCCTGCCTCAGACACGGCCACCTGCCGGAGAAAAAGGATGACTGAGCTTAAAAAGTCCAAATACAGACATTTTGTTGATTTCTTCGAGAGAAGTTTGAGTTACCTTGTACTTGCACTCCAGGATCTCCGGTCCGTTGATGTCCACTTCGTAATAGTCTCCTTCCTCGTGGCTGTCCCGCTCTTTCTCGTTGTCCAAAGCAGATTGGCGCTCCTTGCTGGCTTGGAGCTTACGAATGGCGTTGAGGTTCTCTGTCAGTCGGTTGACCTTCTCCTGATGCTCGGACAGAGCCCCATTGGCCTGCTCCAGCTGTTTCTGGGAGTCCTGCAGATTGGACAGCAGGTTGACCTTTTCCCGCTCCATCTGAGAAGAGATGCAATTTATTTATTTTTTAATAACTAAATGATGAGAAGCGGGACTCCTGCTTTTAAGGATAATATTAAATAAGAGGATTAACGGTCCATGTGATAAGCCCCTGCAGCATCAGGGTGGAGTTATCGCAGAATATGAGGCAGAGTGCCAGCAATATCAGCATCAGGGTCAGTGTGACCTTAACGGTTCAGATCGACTGGGTAAGGATCGTCTTACACACGTGAACAAGACTGCGTTTATATCAGCACTGAGCTATTTCGAAAACTATGCCTGCATGATATATGCACGAAGTTTATTAGAGAAAGATGGAACTACAGTGCAGAAAATAAGAATTGAAATAAATCTGGTACCATAAGGTGGGCCTAGGCAAAAGCTGCCTTAAGTCTTTATCTCATTAGATCTTTTTTTAGGAGCCTTCCAGGTCATATCACCCCTAAAAAGAACCAGACGGTCTGCCACTGAAACAGATGTTCCCCAGCAGCCATTTCTATGTCCGATGAAGGCAAAAGCCAAAACAATACACATACACTGAAGTCTAATAGTAGTGTGCAAAACAATTCCTATCCACAGGTTCAGATGAGTTTCTGGTGACCATGGTATCCAGGCATGTGTGATCTTGTGGTGATGAACAAACAGATGGCACGACCTCCGGTGGCACCACCTGCTGCCCTAGGAGCCCAGTGGAGCCTGGGGTGTGTGTGTGTGTGTGTGTGTGTGTGTGTGTCTGGCTCTCCTTGGATTAACTTTGCCTTAATGGAATTTAGATGCCTGAGGCTGACGGGTCAGGATACAGCAAGCCTCTCCTCTGAGAAACACACTGTTAAATACAGATGAATTCTGTCCTGGTAGTTAGAAATGGACCAATCAGGACTTTACTGCTAACTTCTCAGATCCATTTGTTTTCTTGCAAAGCTCTGACACGCTGATGCTGATTATAGCACATTCCAGTTTCTTATAAAAAAATACTGGAAAACAAAAGAACAACATACATTTTTTATTTTTTTTTATTTAGCATTCTTTAATAATTACTTATTTTAGGAGCAGAGGCAAAATCACACCACTCTGTAAGAGCAGGAACTGCAAAACAAGTGTTTAAAAAAAATGTAAAAGGGAGATCTTTTAAACTGTTTTTACATCTCATATTAGTGATGAGCACAATTTCCAAGGTTCCCAAAAATCTGTCAACATGTGACCTGTCCAGGGTGTACCCCACCTCTAGGTCCATTTTTATTAAATAATGGTTTAGGATGAACTAAAGATTTTCGATCCATTCAGATTTTGTGTTTTGCGATTTTTATCTGCTTTACATTTCAGTAAAATGTCGCTTAACTTTAAAACTGACAGAAGCAAGTTAATCTCTAAGACATGGCAATACTGCTGTGTGACAAAGAAATGTGAACAGAGACCAACCTGCATCAGCTGCTGTTTGAGCTTCTGGATTTCTGAAATGTTCAGCTCACTCAGCAGGTCGTCGACCAGGCTGGGCACCGGGCAGAAGAGCTCCTCCTTCTTAGGAGTGGAGATGCGGTTGTCCTCGTTGATGGTGTTGGCCAGTTTGGTGAAGCTGTTCTCGTATCCCAGCAGAGCCTCGTCGTTGTTAGGTTCCGTGGCAGCATCGTCACTGAACTTGAGGCCATCCAGAGAAATGCTTAAAGGACTGAGAGAGAGATGTGGGAAATTAGGTTATTTGATGCTTCGAACGTGTTCCCTAAAGCCTGACAGCAGCTCGTCTGTGTTCTGGTTACCTGTGATACAGAGTGTCTCCAATGTTCATGTAGTGGGAGAGCTCTTTCCTCAGAGAGGTCTTGAGCTCCCGCTCCGTTTTGATGGTCTCCAGAGCCTCACCCAACTGACGTTCAGCGATTTCCTTCAGGCGGATGGCGTCCTCCAACTGGCTGTTCAGGAACTGAGTGTCTTCTTCCAGACGACGGATCTCGTGCTTCAAACCCTCAAACTCCACCTAGACAGAGCAAAGGCAAGAGGAGTCAAGATTTCTGGAATTTTAGAAAATCGACCATTGGGTTCACTGATGAGGAGGCCCCAAAAACAAAAGCACCAATATAAAGATATGTTTAGTTTTTAGATAATCTTATTTAAAAAACATATTTGAAATCCTTCTAAATTTGGAAGAATTTTATTGAGCATACACTCATATAGGCATATAAATAGGTTTAGATTAGTACAAAAAAAAACAAACAACAAAGGTTAAGTGTGGGTCATAAATTGTGGCATAAACCACCTGAAAATATTATTATAAAAATAGTCAGTAGTAGACAGTATTCACAAAGAATTACAGTTTCATACAGGTTGCATTTCAATAACAGAGTCATCAAAAATTTAATTTAGTTCAATTAAAATGAAAATTGATGTACTTCAAATGTTTTTTTTTCTGCTAGTTTTGATCATAAACAAATGATATATCACAGCATCATAAGTAAAAGTTGGGAGAAAGTGTTGCAGAAAATGTTCCACAAGCAACAGGAACTTGTGCACCATGCTGTATCAACATACTGTAACATATAACCTTAAGCAGTGTTAAGGTTGTTGATGTTGCTCCATTACTAAGTAAGGTTCAAAACAATTTCCAATAAAATGTAAGTATAAATTTTAGGAAAAAAAACAGATTACAGTGGTTATTTTTTTATTCTTCTCATCATGTAAAACTCAACAGAGAATTGCATTACAAGAAATGAAAAAGAGGTAATGTTTTTTGTTTACGTTATTTGTGAAAACAGGCCAGTGCGAAGTAGATGAAATTATAATTGACTTGGGGACTTATATTTAATAACTGGCTTGCTTAAAATGAATTCAGCCCTAAGAAGCAGCGAAATGACACTCAGAAGCAATTAGGAATTTGCTAAGAGGGATTTCAACTCATTTTATAGTTAACCATCTAATCTTTTTATGCGTGTATGTGATTTTACCGTGGCAACACATTGCCCTCCAGCACTTCCTCACCTGACTCTGTTTGAGCACGGAGACCTGCTTCTGCAGAGAGATGTTCTCCTCCTCCAGCTCGGTGTAGTCCTGCAGCAGACGGCCCTCCCTGAACTTGTACTCCTTGATGTCGTCACGCAGCTGATTCCTCTGGAGCTCCACCATCTCCCCGTTCTGTAGGCAAGCAGAATTAGAGAAGCCATCAGCTGGAAACCTTCTAGGACTGAACTTGAGCGATGCTGATTTTGACTGATGAGAACTGCAGCACTGCAACCATTTTTAACGTTTTGAATCTTTCTAAATTATAAAGCGCTCCCATCTGGATGAACCAAATGTGAGCCTGCTGGGAGGTAGGTACCAGGTGTCGCTCCGGGCAGCGGGCCACCAGCTCTCTCACTTGACACTTCTAACTGCACTAAAGGGATTGAAGCCTGCCTCGTCTCTCTTAGGGGCGAGTGTTTCCTGTGAGTGGGTGGAAAGCTGTGTAATGGTCTAATTATCCAAACAAGAACCTCGTTATGAGTCTTTCTTTGTATCTAACAAGTAACACAAGTGTTCTCGTTTTGCACTACAGAGGAAAGGTAGTGCAAAAACTGGTTGAAATGTTCCAGAAATGTGCCAGAGAAACAAGAGGTTTTGCGTTGACTTTTTTGTTTGCTCCTATTACCAAACACCACTCGGTTTCTAATGTACTGTAAGTGCAGTCTTACACCTAATGTTGCTCAGGCTTCATTAATAAAATAAAGCACAGAGGCCAGGGACAAGCCTTTCCACCATAAGGCTAAAACCTTACCAGTTGCCTAAAAGGAAGTGCTTAGTTGTCTAGTATGCTTAGTTAGAATGAAAAAAAAGCATATGTCTGGGATTTTGCATCAATGTGTTAATGAGAGTAGTCTCTCATGTAGGAGATTACCTAATACTGAAGAGACTTTTAACTATCAATCCGTGTGTGCCCGTTTGGCCCCTTCCTCTCATGCCATTGTCATGTGGCCTCGTTAAAATCCCCTCATTTTATCGGTCTCACAAAATCACTCTTGTGGAGGTTCCACTTAGACATACATCTAGATTAACTATGATAATGATACAGGGCTTTGCAACAACATTCACACCCCTGGAACCTTTTAAGTTTTGATATGTTACAAAAAGACATTAGATTTCATTGCATTCTACCCTTAATATTTGGTTTGGATGGATGGCAAGGCAGTAAAATGCTGTTAATTCCCATAGATCAAGAGTATGATCCATGTTAGCAGCTCAATAATTAAGCACCAAGTGCAGTGCACATTTAAGACCATCATTTGGCAAATTAAGATTCATCAGATGCACATGTCTGATGAACCATGTCGGTGCGTTACTAAATAAGAAAGTCACACTTCTATGACTTCTGAGGGAGACAAGAATCAAAGCAAAGTTGAGAAATCAGCATTAAGCGCATCACTAGCTCAGATGTCTCAGTCAGCATAAACAGTGAATTTATTATGTCTGTGAAGATAATCTCATCAGCAGAGTAATCTCTTTTTGTTAACTGAACAAAGCGTAGCCAGCTGGCTGCTCAGGTCTCCTCCTGGTCAGGGCTATGTGCCTCAGCTGGTGAGTTAGCTCTGCTCAATCCAGATGAAAAGATGCGGCTCCAATCTGATTAAAATGCACACAAGGGTGGTGACATTCGACCTTCTGCGTCCTCCATTACCCTGTGCCCCAGATTGGAAATTGTGTTCCAAAACTATAAAGTGCTAATAACATTTATTTGTGTGAGGGGCGTAATGACACTCTGGGGAATGTTACTGGAATTATTCTGGAGAGCAATCTGCTGCCTCCAACAGAGCTCATTAGGAAGAAGTCACTCACAAGCTTACCTCAGGTCAACGGCTGTAGCTTTTGTCACCACAGGTGACGCCTTGACAGCTGTCCTAACAGCCACACACGTCCCAGACGAGAGTGTCACCAGGCGGCAAAACTAACACAAGCAGGCTATGCCGAAGCGCAGAACCGGATCGTAAAATTTCCAAAGTCACGCCGACTTTTAAAATCATCTTTGATTTTTTTTTGCAAAGCTTTAACCCGATGATTAAGAATTTGCCTGGTTTATAGCCAAAATTAACAACATTTTAAACAATGAAGGTTTTAGAATCTTTGGAGTCTTTAATGTCTTATGTTAGCAATTAGCATGACTATCTTTACAAAGAGAGCAATCTCTTCGTAATATCTACTCTTAGTCCACCTCTTGCTAAAGTGATGGATAGACTCTAATCTAACATGGTACAAGACTGTTTTATTTATACATTCAGCCAGTCTAACTGGGAAAATACATATTTTGCCCTACTTCTCTGCTTTCGCATAAAGCCCCTTGACCTCAATTTCCCTCTCCATCTTGTTCACTTTGCACTTAAGCAAAATGTATGTGTCTGTTCTTTCCAAACACATTTCCTCACAAAGTGCAGAAGCCCAATAATGCCACGACAGAGAGACAGACAGACAGAGAGGCAGAGCACCAGCTTCCCTCTGCTTATTTTTTACTCCATTTCTCTACTTCTCCTACTGACACCACTGACCTCCATCTTGCCATTTCACCATCTCTGTTGCTCTAATTTCCCAACCCCCACTGCGCCTCCATCATCCCTGCGCTTTTAAAAGCCATGCGTCAATCGCATTTGTTTCCCTCACATGCCAAATCTATCGTCCATCATATCTGAAAAATAGAAGAGAGAGAAACATCATCCTGCAGTCTCTCTGCGCCATAAATTTAAGTCAGGGATGAGGAGCAAACCCACACGTCCTTCAACATCCTTTCAAAGTCATATGAACTCATGTTAAATCCGCCAAGCCAAATCTGCCTCAAATCACTTCCAGGAGAGACAGGGCATGAATAACAGATGTAGAGCTGCTACACGAACAAGGCCAAAGAATATCAAAGCTCAGAGGCATTGTGCCACAGTCAAAAACACAAGGAGGGTGAAAGCCGATCCGCTTTTATCCTGGTCTTTGCTGCAAGCGACTGCCATTGTTTGCATGGAGCTCTAACTCATCATGAAACCACAGTCAAGGTTGTACATCTGAAGGAAATAGATCATATAAAAACATAGAGAGCCCTGTAGATGACTGGCTCGTCATACTTTTCCCTTTGCATTATTACACAGAAACCTATAAGCTGACTCTCTCATTCCCTGCACTCAGTGCATTTGTGAATTTGAGGTCACATGGGTGAGATCGAATCAGAGTGGAAAATCTGAGTTTACACCCATTAATGGAAGTGCCCATGAGGGCTTGTGTGTGTATGTATAAGATGTAGTCGATTCATTAGTAAATATTGATCCACAGCATGAAATCTCTGTGGTCTAGTGATGCAGCGGTTAAATGAATAATTATAAGGATTTTCAACACCTTTAGGAATTGAAAATCTCCTAAAGGTGTTTAAGAAATGCACCCAAATATAGGAACCAAAGTATTAGATGCACGATTCAATGTTTTGCAGAATCACTTTTGGTTACAATTACAACTGCAAGTATCTGATGTCGCTAACAGTTTTTTCACATGTAGTATGATTGGATGGAATTCATCAGTAAAAATATTCAAATTCTCAATTGAGTTTAGGTTTTAATTCAATCTAAGGTACTCTAACACATAAAAATGCTTTAAACTAAACCACTGTTTATGTTTGGGGTCTTTGTGTCGCTGGAAGGTGAACCTCTGCCTCAGCCTTGGGTATGTAAAATACAATTAAAGTCCATTGCCTGTAATTAGAAAGCAATAAAATATAAACAAGTTCAGGGAGTCTAATGTTTTTTTTCCAAGGTTGTGTATCTTAACAAGACACAGTAACCCAGAAATTCATTAGGTTGTGAATCACATGTGCCAGCTGGAGTAGGAATAATGCCGACCGATCTATCTCAGTAATAGTCCATTCTTATCCCCCACTCCTTATATTCGGTGGTTGTTTTAATGATTTCCTTTAAAGAAGCAGTATGTCAGCCTTCTCTCCATTTATCTTTCCTTGCACGCTCTCCTCTTCCAAAATGCCGTAGAAAAAAAAGAGCGGATCCATCTCAGCATTAATGTCACGAGAAATGATGAGGAGGCAGACATCAACACCCCGGAGTCCTCCAGGACTAGGAGTCTTATTACATTAGCCTCATGGCGGTAGATGATAATAACAGGGAACAAAGAGCAACCTTCCTTGGATCTCTATACCACTCAAGTCAGACCTTTCAACACAAGGCAGGGCTTTAGGAGTGCCAACAAAATTGCTGTGCGTCACTATTTCACAACTGAAAACATGAAGCCCCGTACTCAGATTTCTTCTGGGCATAATAATAACAGTGGTCTTGTTTGTAGTGAGCCTCACCTCCCCAGCTTTTTCCACCCCCCTTGGAGAATTATTCCATCAGTAAACAGTTCTACCACTTTCACACTTTTAAAGAAACTGAAAAAACTGTGGTTAAAAACTGTTAAAATGAGCTGAGAAATCTCATCTTTTAAGGCCCAACGTTAGCTTTTCAAAATGGAGGCATAGAGTGGAACTCTTTCTCTGGGTGGAAGCACAGTGTGAAGATAGACTAAACCACACTGATAACATTTACAACATGATAATGCATGGTAATATCCCGACACTCATCCATTGAGGCTTCCTATTCTGTGAAGATAATGAGGCGCATCACTAGAGGCATATTCCCTACAATACATGAGATTGGATTTAATGAAGTCATGCCTATAAGCGTGCGCCTCCTCACAATGTTACTGGCTCTTTGTCTGACTCTAATCCTATAGAATGTGACGTACCAGTGGAATACGTCTCATCTTTGCTTTGTGCCACCATATGAGTGTTTGGCAGGAAATCGCCAGGTTGGTTTGAATGAAGCTGAGACGCTTCAGCTGCGACAAAATCCTGTTAAGTAAATGGAGCTTCCAGATATGTGAAATTTTGCTTTAAAACAACTGGTTTTGGAACAAAAACCATCGAATTGAGAATGTTTGGATGCATTTTTTCAAATATACTGAGTCAGTGAAGCTGTTAACTAAAATATATTGTTTCTTAGACAAAGAACTAGGCAGACATGTATGGCTAGAGTCATTTCAAACAAATAAAAGAAAGAAGCTACAGCTGCAGACTGTCAGTTGCATTCCATGTTAAACTTATAATTGAGTCATTCAGTTCACCTTCTGACTCTACATGATTAGCCATGCGCTTAGAAAAAGAAGAGCAATCCACTATTGGCAATGGATTTGTGCCCATTAAGCCCAGCTTGTTCTCAAAATGGATTTTAGGTCTCCTTTTTCTTTTGTATCAATCTCAGTGTGTTGTATTGCCTCCCTCCTCCTCTTACAGCATCAGCTCAGGGCTAATTCGAAATCCCAGAGACAAAGGCTTCTTTCAGGCCTGCCAGTGTGGTCACAATGCCAGCCTCAGTGCCTGGGCTTTCTCCATTTGCCCACCACAACACACTCCTAGCCCCCAGTAAAGTGGCACCGGTGGTTGCCATTATCTCGAATACATGAGGTAATTTACACATCAGAGCCTTTTATCCGACTAATTAGTGTGGACTGAAGTCCATAGCAGTACAGCTCGGTAGACATAAAGGGGATGGCATTGGCCAGAAAGACACCAGTGAACCACCCTGCAACACATTAAATCAGAACTGCTCCACCATGAAGGTATTTGTAATAAATATCCCCAGGTGATGGATTTAATGTCTAAAATGTAACAGGAAAAATAAACCATGTTTACACAGTGGATCAATAGCGTGGTAGAGCACATCTGGCTTCCATAATGCTAACTTTCACCAACACGGAGAAGCAGCCTCTGACCTAATTATTGCTGTACTTAGAGCTTTTCAGAACTTAAGTCGTTGGCAGCAACATGCCTTTTTTAAGTCTTCCCCTAATCTCTGTAAGAAGCATTGCTGACATCTGTTTCAAGCAGTGACTCAAAAAGCAGCACTCGGTCTTGCAGATGTCTACGGACCAATGAGGTTTCTTCAGAAATTCATCAATTCTCTTATTGAGGACTTGACCTTAAAAACAGAGCACTGGGCTAAGTCTGCTGTGGGTGAGCAGCTGGGTCTAACAATATTATGGAAAGATAATTAAACCGGAAAGAGAAACAGGAAACATAGTTAGTCCCATGCAGATGCACAAAGAAGCCAGATGGTGATTTTGGATGATCAAATTCACGTTTTTGTCAGTCAATAAAAAATAACGACATAAAAAACATACAGTATATATTTATAGTTGAGTGAATGGAATGTTTAGCGTTGGAACCAACTAATTGCAGGTGCTTGTCTGTAATACTTTGGAATAGCAGTGGTCTGATGTATCTGCTACAAATTGCTAAAGATGGTTTGAAACATCAAACCTGTCATCAGTTTCTAAAATCCTTTTTTACAGCGATTGCTCTCTCTGATTTGACTAAGATGAGCATCTGCAGGTCAACAAGCTGAGATCAGAGCACAGTGCATCTCTACTAAGAGAAGAGCACAAAGTCAGACGCAGGATTCAAGGTGATGCACGTAGCTTCATTAAAGTGCTATTAAAACTAAAGATGATGAAACCTAAACAAAAACGCCCCAGGTGTCTGTTCCCTTCGTTCCAATAAAGCTCATCCCACCATTAAGTCTGCTACTCAAAATCCCTTCATTATTATTCCAGTTTTGACTTGGCCGCCAAGGGAACATAGACCTCATCATCAAAGAAACAAATCATGCCCAAGGGCTTCCACCTGCCTCTCTGTTCATCTCATTTCATCCAGTCATGTCCCTTTGTCCCAGCAGCATCAAACACACCCGTCAATGTAATTCCAGCCTGTTCTGCTATCTTGCTAATATAATGTCATCATCACTTGTGGAATCACACGCAGAAATTGCTGCACATGCATCACACAACTCCTGGCAAAGACGCCCTGAACTGGGCTGTTGTCTCTTCAAATGAGGTCAATTGGCTGTGAATGTATGTAAATAGCAGCAATGAAGAGGGCAGGCTTTGTCCAAAGTAGGGCAAGAATAATGGCTTTTTACATGATACTAGAATAAGCTTGCTGGAATGTGTGCAGAGAGATGGTTTGGATTGAGTCTGAGACAAATACTGACAGGTTTATTTTATCGGAGATGAGAGTTATCTAATAAAGAAGCATGCCTGGGATGCAAAAGCAAAAGCAACAGGCTGAGAACCATTTTCATGCGGCTATTTGAACTAAGATAATTGGTCAATTATTTGTGTGGGATCCTGTCATATTCTTGGAGTAGACACATTTCCCATGGTCGGTCAATCAATCAAGTTTATTTGTATAGCACATTTAAGCAACAAGGCAGTTCAAAGTGTTTTATATCGTAAAAACACAAATAAATAGCTGGCCCAGCTACTATATAATAGCCGCACCTCACCTGGCAAAAGGGTGGAGGAAAGAACATCAAGTTAAAAGATTAGGCGTTTCCATAATTATTAGGTAATTAATGTTGTCAAAACATGTTAGAAGCAGTTGAGAATAAATCTCTGCCATCAGAGTCACAATAACATATTTAAACAACAGAATTAAGGCACAACATGTGTGCAGCGACATACAACCATACTAGAGCATCCACTGAAATCGGCTACCATGGTAATGATGTGTACAAAAACATGTCAAATTGTTGCTATAGAGACTCAGATGCCCCTTCACTCTCCAAAGATGTCACTTTTTTCCACTGGTTCTCCAACAGCGAGCTTTAGAGACTCACTTCAGAGACTCCTCTGCATTTGCATAGCAGCAAAATGTCTGCCCTCATACTGCCATATCAGTCACATTCACAGTTTATTAAATTAATTTTCATCTTGGTCTGACTCTCCTTGTCTTGAAAATTAACTTAAACTTGTAAATATTTAATAAATTAAGAATGGCACTAATGCAGACCACTGTTCATCATCGTATGTAACCTGTTTGTCTTTCCCATTTTGAAGAGAGGCTAAAAGAAATCGGCCTCAATCTCTCATCAATTTCTCTGCACAACTGGGAAACAGGAAGTCACAAATTCCTAATTGAAAGCCTTTGCACACTCTTAACAAATTTTAAAAAAAGTAAAATAGAGATAAAATGTTTCAGATAAAATTATTTTAGAAGGAAAATATGTCTTGCAGCAAAAGAGCTCACTTATGTTCCAAGTCGCTGGTGCTGGCTAAAAAAATCCAGAATATTAAATATGAATAATTAATTATTCTTTAAAGCAAATACAGGGTGAGCTGTACAATAGGGGCTGCGTATAACTTCTTACCTCTTTCATCTCCTGGGAGATGGCAACAAGGCGTTCATTCTCAGACTGGGTATTGGTCAGGATGTTGCGCGTCTGCCGCAGTTCGTTCTGCAGCTCGAGGACCCTCTGCTCATAGTAGGCCTCCTTACAGGCCGACTCCTGGATCAGAGACTCCTCCCGGCTTTCCCCATCTGCTGCCACCTTCCTATGGTTGGTGTAAGCTTGTCCAAAGGCCTAAATGTGCAGAAAATATTATTTTAGTGTCACAAAAATCATATTTGATACATGGCGACCAAGAGAGTGTCACATTTTGGAATATAAGGGTCAGGAGTTGATGGAAGAAACGTTTGCTTGTGCTTCACCTGCTTTAAACCAACACTGATCTCTTCTTTAGTGGTTCACGTGAGGACTGTGGAGCAGAATCTACCAAAACATTCCCGTCGCTCAGTGGAGATTATCATTTAGGGTCCATCTGGGCTGCATCAGAGTGTCTTACTCACCAAATCCCCTTCAACCCCCTTCCTTTGGCTGCAGGATGCTGGCCTCTCCAGCACGTGCACTGCAGTGACCCCACAGATGGAAACAGGCAAACAGCAAAAGTAGAGCAAACAGACGAATATCTAAGTGATTGTGAAAGGACTGTTTTTAATGCTCTTTAATACCTTAGATCATAGCAAAACAGGAGAAGGTCACAAGATCAGAAGAGGAGAGGATCAACTTTATGAAGATTAAAACAGATGACATAAAGCTCAGGCCTCTAATTTTTCTCAGCATTAAAAGGCAACAAACTGTCACGTAATTTGTGACGTGAAAGATTTTTTTATTATCCTATTGATACAACCTTAATGTGTTATTAGCCTGCAAGGCAGAAATGCCAAACCATTGAAAGAAACAGACTTTCATCACAGCAGAAACTAGGTTAGGGCTTGCACTGCCTTCTCAAACTAATCACACGTCTGATAACAGATTTCATTTTCAATCCCGTAACCATCGTTGTTTGGGTGGAAATATTCTTTTTTATCTCTCCTCGTAGCGGGTGTGCACACAGTAATCTAAAAATCACACGAGATGCAGAACATGACCTTATTTGAATCTCTCTCTGTGACCAGCTACTGCAATTGGCTGCTGCATTGTATGAATCCCAGTGGTTGCTTCCAAGCAAGCAAAAAAAAAAAAAAAAAAACACTTTTATATTTGTATTTGTCAAACTGACCTACTTGCAGGACCTGGACAAATTTGTGCATTTGTAAAACAGGAGATTGTGAAAAGGTTTTGTGCAATACGACTAACCGTTGTCATAGAGAAATTCAGATGGAACCGGTTTTCCTCTTGTGTGATATAAACCTAGCTTTACTTGTGATCCCATCAAGTTAAGCATTACTTATTTATTTAAGTCTTTTTAAAGGTTTTGCATTTTTAAGACTTTATAGTTGGTGTTCAGGTATTAATTTTCCAATCTTTCAATAACACATAATTATCAAGTGATATTTTCAAATTTCTATTCAACTTTAAACATTTTTTAACTCAAAAACGTTCCGCTGGATGAATGACTATCGTAAAGCCCAACCACCGGGCTTAGCAAGTTTTCTGAAGTTTTCTTCCTTGTGGAAGAATAGATTAAATCTCTGTTGAGGTTGGCACCATCTGCTAACAGATCTTCATCGACACACCTTCCAGAGGTAAACCACAACTTATTAAATCATTGCCACAACTTGCTGAAAGGAGTTGAGGAATGTCCCAACGTTTTCTTGTTGTTTTTTTTTTCCCAGATGGCAGAAACAATCTCACAAATGAGCTAAAATACAAAGATCAGTACCAAAAGGAAGCATAAACTTATTTTTTTGATGGATCAATCAGAATTCTGTGGCAAACATCCAAACTCTCTGGTTTTTAAATATTCTAGTTGAAACATCATTCTCTTTTCTGTACTATGGTACATAAAGGACCATTGAAGAGATTGTTTTCTATCGTTCCTGCTGTGAGTTTTAACTAATTACTCATATTAGGGGCAAAGGTGTGTGAGAGAGAACGATGTTTTTGTAAAACAGTATTTTTGCTAAAATAAGTTACTAGATTGTCTTTAGCAACTTATATCAGTGATCAGTGTGGCAACGATTATTAAAATAGTCTATACATTTTTTTGGAAATGTTTCAAAAAGGGTGCAAACATTTCAAACACTTTTCCATCAAATTCATAGGCTTAAAGCTCAAAAGGGTAGAATGAAGTTTTCTGTACTCTGTTTAGCCTTCTTATCTGCTAAAGTCTTGAGCAGCCACAATGAACTGCAGAAATATGGGATATAGTTTCCTTTAAACATCTTCTTACACCTTTGGTGCTTCCCGTTTTATTTTATGAACACTTCACTGACGCTGAAATATAATAACGGCTAACTCAAAGTCCTGTTTGCTTTGTAACAGCACCCACACTGAAGGGTGTTCCTGTCAGCTGGATCTTGCAGAATGAGGAGGTTGCATCTATTTATTGAAATCTTTAGTTTCTGACTGGCTATCCAGGAGAAATTCAACCATTATCCATCAACAGAAAATGTCTCTGTATATCTCGAGTATAAGCAATCTTTCATTTCAATGTGGTTGGTCGGTAAATATATAACCAGTAGTGGGGATTTTATAGAAAGACAGTGTAGGTCACTAGACAATTTGTGCTTTAAATCGTGGATTACAGTGTGTGTCCTAAATGTCTTTTCAAACTGTGCCACATGCCAAGGAAATTATATCAATAATCAGCAAGGGGCCATGTTTGATTAAAATGTTATTAAACACACAGGAACAAATCAAAATCAGGAGAATCCCATCATTGTAATCTGAAAGCAGGCTTGGTTTCTGAGGGGACAATCAGTCCAACCTAAAGAGGGCTATCACCGAAGCAAACAGAGTCCCCTGCCAAAACCTCACTGACCCATTGACTTTAATCTCAGTTCCCCACAGGGGCAAGAGTTTAGGCTACTTTTGAGGGAGGGAACATTGATTGCACGTGGCCAAGGCTATAATCTCCCAGTGAGCGGCCAACTCAATTTATAATTCATCTTTAGCCGACCATATGTTGCAGTTGTGCAGGTTTTTATAAGCTGGACTGCAATTCAAAGGCCAAAGTGCAGAATCAAATTCTGCACTTAGCAAGTGCATGATCTTCAACCTAACATGTCTGAGGAGAAGATTATTGAACTCTGTTCATGTTTTGATTAGATCATCTTTTCAGAATCCTGACTTCCTCAAACAATTTCACACATAAGAACTGAAGATCAGTGTGTTGAAGTGAATCACAACAGACTGCTGCGTGGGTGAACTGATACAAACTATCAGAATGAGGAAATGTGTTGCTATTTTAATAATTTAGTTTTACATGCAGTCTTCTTTAGGCAATGGTTGGTTTTACAGATTTAAACTTGAAAACAAACACTGCAACTTAGCAAGAGTTGCTATGAAAGACACATGGCTCAACATGGCGGCACTCGTGATACTGTGTCGTCTAATCTGAACAATGTTGCAACCTTCAAAGTCAAATCTGCTGATTAAAGATTGAGAAAAAGACAAGTCACACTGGCTTTGGTTAAAAAAAACATTTCTCTGTTTCAAAACTTTACATAGAAAATGAATGCAACACAGACCAAAGCATTCACTGTTTGGATTCTGTTTCTGATTCACTTGACCTGTAAGGCAAGTACACAACTGGGGAGGGGAGGTGCGGAGCATCCGGTCCCTGCAGGTGAAAAATAGATCAATACATCTGTTCTCAGAGACAGAGTAGAGCTGAAATACAAATATATCGTCTTATTATGTTTTCCTGTGTTCCTGGCTAAGATGGTGCTTTTGTAGGAGTGAAGGAAGCACAGAGGTCATAAAATACTGCTAGACTCTAGATATAGCCAACATGAGTGAATCAGTATGAAGACACCTAAAACCCACTCATAGCACCGATGATATAATCTAAAGCGAAGCTCTTCAAAATTTGAGAAATAGATTACAGCTGACTTCGATGCAATCACTGGATTACCGTGTTTGACTGAGAATTTGTGGTCTGACAGATTTAGACATGCACTAATGTGATAAACTACCATTTTGGCAGCATCTGTCGTGTGGGCTGATGCTGAACTGAGATTTTCGTCTCAGCAGCATTCTTGGGCTCTGAGAGCCTGTAGCGAATGGTAGACAATAACGCTGTGTGGTGTCGACCGGTTCTGTTACTCATACACAGAAGGCTGGAGAGCCGGGGTCAACTCTGGATGCCAAAGCAGTGATTCAGCAACCCTGAAGGCTGATCAGTGGAAGGGTTCTCATTATATGCAACTGCAGAGGAAGCGAGGAGCAGCGAGGGACAAAAAACAGCAAATACACACACACTGAGTAGAATCTCCTGCCTCGTGAATCTCACCTCACGTGGAGTCATAAACTGTGATGATAAATAGTCCTGCTCGTTTCCTTCCTCTTCCCTTTGGACTAAATTCGCAGGCCACTGTGCATCCAGCGAGTTAACACAAATTGCTCTGAGCTGTGTGTTAATTCTATATTTAGCTGGCCATGCCTCTAGAGGGATGGAGTTCAAATGTGTCCAACAAGCTTGTGGTTTCCAGAGAATGACCCACTACTCTATACTAAGCAGACTTATTTTCTTTCTCTGTGATTTAAAACCTCCTTTGTGATCCATCAATCTGAATTTTAAGATCAATTCCAATCTTCAGTTTTTGGTTACGTTTTGACTTGCCAGTAGAGATTTTACCTGATCACTATTTCTCTTTTAGAACAGTAAGAAAATATGAAGTCAGAATTAAAAATATTTTTTAAAGGTCTTCTTGCATTTGTCATCACAACGAAGATAGAATGAAGAATTTACATTTTAATTTATAATTAGGAGTTTAGTGTAACTAGCATTACTGCAGCCCAAATAAACTGTAGAAATAACCTGGCTTGTAGGAAATTGATTCTTTATTAATTAATGTACTTCTCATTGCTTTATTGTTCAACACAATGCTGAAGATGAACATATTCAACACAAACAACATTATGAGATAAATACAAACAAAAGTGCTTTTTGTTTGGTACTGCACCTCTTAGTGTTTATTTATGGGTTCAGTGACTGGAAAAAGTTTGTATTTTGGACTTTGCAACTTGCTGGTCATCAGTCAGGGTCAATCCAGCTGAAGATCAGCCACTGTTAGACATTTTGGTGCTTTTTCACTCTACATGTTATTCATGTGTTAATAGGTTGTAAAACCTGATTCACATTCACTAGTTCTTTGGTTTTACAACACTGCTGTTTGTCTATCTTACACCCCTGGCATTTGCTATAATGAGTAACACACAGCAGCTAATCATTTACTCTTCTGTAAAGTGGGGGATGGAGGAGAAATTACATTCAGATTCACTTTCCTCCTGAAGGTCATCTTTCCAGTGCCTTCTTGCAGCTTACTACTGATCTCGTCTTTTGCTGCTTTAGCACGTTCCTATAGTCAGCACCAGCAAATCACAAGTCACAGAAAAACTCTGTCACAGCACAAAACACAGCTCTTCCAGTATAGGAAGAGAAAATGGAGATGGTTTAAGGTTCACTCGCATTTGCTAAACAACATGAGAGTGAGAGGAGAATAAGGAGGTGAGAAAAATGCTAACCAGGGAGGCAGCAATGTTTCCTGGCACAGAGCCACCGACTCTCTGCAAAGCACAGAGCCGTTGGGCTCTTATTCACTCACAGGCCTGGGCAATTTCACAGACTCAACACACATACACTCATGTCCTATTTACAATTCATGCAGCACGCCTCACAGTCAGCCATTCTGCATCACCCGAAGCTGTAGTCACACTGATGCATGCTGAACCAATCTGTAGAGAAGGAACAGGAGGTGAGAGCCTTACAGCACTAAAAGCTCCTCGTGCTTTTAACGCACACAGGAAGAGCCATGCACTCCAGTGGCGAAGAATACCAAACACAGTCGATAAGACAGCAGAGGTCAGAGGAAAGCGTTGCAAAAGAAATGCTTTTGCCTGAAGTAGACACCAATCATAAGACTGAAAGGCACAAAGCTTTAAAACAACCGGGAAGCTGCAGCAGGAGAAAGCAGACACATGCTTTAAATGCGCACATGTATTAGTGCTTATAGTGTTCTACATGCCATGCACTAATAACACTCATGAGGCTCATTAGGAAGCCTGACTGAAAGGCTGATCCCCAATCATAAAAATATGAGACTCAGATAATTGGGCTGCAGGAGCTCAGTGATACACAGCTGGTACATAAATTCTCTCTGGTCTCAAAAGCCTGTAATGATTCAGCAGCGGTTAATACTTCCAGCAGCTCTGGCTGCATCTGATGTTTTATTCTGACATTGGAAAGGCCAATAATCAGAAGTGAAGTGATCCTTTGGTAAGAGCAGACATCATGTTCAAACACGATGCTAAACTATCGTCATCATGCTTTTAACAAAGGCTGAAAAAAATATATCTTCAAAGGGCAGAGCACCTGCAAGTCAAGGAAAACACCATCAGTAAGCCAACTGAGACTTCTCTGTGTGTGCAGAGACTAGTTCCTCTATTATTACACAGTAAAAATAGTCATTAAGGCCATAACAGCAAGCTAGGGAATCTGTGTTATTTTCTCAGCTTTCAATCTGGTTGTATTCGCTTTAAATTGCCTCATACATGATGCTGGTGAGCTAATATACATGTGTGAACAGAAAAGATTTGGAGTTGGAAATAAGACATTTTCTGACAGGATTTTTTTTCTGTTTGTGGTGTAGTACTAGGTAATAAAGTCATTGTTCTAATTATTTAACCATAACAATCATTTAATAACAAGGATGCATCTGTTTATGTCTGTTTCCTGAGTCTATTGTTCAACTGCTTCAGCATGGAGGAAAAAAGCCTTCGGGGTCTCAGGAGGGAGGCAGGAATTCAATAGGCCTCCCGTTGCCCCCGTACGTCGGAGTCAGAGCAGGAATCTAGTTTCTTTATCTCTGGAAGCTGTAACAGCACTAGCTCGGCGCATTCACAACCTCAGTCATTTGCAATGCAAAAGGAGCCTTATCTGTGCCTGCCTGTAATCTGCCTGCCGCTTCCTCTTTCTGCCAGGCAATCTGTCTGGATGAGATCTCCCAGGTCCACGCGCCTGCACCCCAGGGGAGTAGGCGTCGTTATGGTTACTAGGCCAATTACAGTGACAGAGCGGGAGGCGGCCGGTTAAGGCGAGGGCTGCGCAGATGGCTCTTTTAGCTCTCCTCCCTCATATTCTGGTGGCAGCCCTCACCCACATCGCCAAGCCTCTCCAATCACAGATCTGGTTGAGCAAATAATACACTGCTCAATGATTGGCTTGGTTATTTTCTTTGCTGTTTTAATCAGGTCTACATTATTGCAAAAAAAAAATCACTAAAGCACTGAATAGATCTTTAGGCTATTCCCCCCAAAGAACCAGCTTTGCATACGTTTTCCCCAACAGGAAAGCTTTTTTTTCTGACTGACAGAAACAACCAACCAGGGAAGCAGCTGGGACCATGTGCACACAGACACATCTGAGTGTTCTGACACACCCGCCCACACAAAATGATCTCTCTCTAATGTTAAGAAGTTCAGCTTTGCAGGACTGGGGGGTAAGACTGAAACAAAAAAAAAAACGGATCTATTATTTCACAGCTACAAGCAAAGAGTAAATCAAGACTCGTGCTATATATAATGGAGTTCTGCATAATTGCTTCTGTTTCTTTGTTTAGTGCAAAAACATTTCTAATAAACCTGTCATTTTATATCAACTATGATAAATCCACCCACATATTTAAACCTCAATAGGCAGTTAGGCGACAGGGTTCTGCCCTTGGTACTGGCCAAATACAAAACACTGACCTACTTTACCAAATTACAGCAGTACAATTCTCATGTTCTGATCACCAGTGCAGTCAGGCCAAGTCTGGAGTCAGGTGGACAACGGTTTCATTTCAATTTGCAAGAAATAGTGGTGGCTCAGTGACCTTCCTACCACCACTGTGTGCTTGATGGATTTTATACAAAGTGAAAAAGGGCTGCAGAAGAAAGATAACTAATCATCTGTTCAGTGCCTGCAAATTGTTATTTTAATCTGAAAAACAGCAACACTGCAATGTTCAATTATAACGGACAGAGCAAAAAATAAATTTGATGTGGGTAATTATTTTTCCCAAAGGGTCACATGAGTAGATGTGGTTGTTGTTGAGGACTGGAGATATGATGCTATTATTCTAATAAAATGTATTTTATTTTTCACTCTAAGAAATTGGGATTTTCTTGGCTGCTGTTAACAGTAGTCATGGCAACAGAGTAATGAGAAGTTATACTGACAACTGGAACTTCCAATTATCTTATTGTAAGTGACTGTTGGAAAAAGGAATAGAAAAGAAAATTGTACAAAGTCCTACCCTACACTGGATGTATAGTCTGATCATGTTGATTCAAGTTATAATTTGTGTGGACTGCTGATCATATTGGTGTGCATTCATGGCAACTGGATATAAGAACAAACAAATAATGCAATTCAAAGAGTCAGTAGCTATACTATTAATGCACACACTGATGCTGCAATTGTGGTATATTCTGCAGCCCTTATTCAGTTTACTTTAAGAATGAGCTGGCATTGGTGCACACACAAGGGTGCTGAGGTAGTCCCCCAAAGTGATTACATTTACACATTTTTTCCAAAATAAAAGCACCACATGCTCAGATTTGCATGCAGTATAAACACTTTAGGATAATTCATTTCTGATTTTCCATTGACCACCATGGGCTGGCTCGAGAATGCCCAGGCTGGGTTTAGTTGGTGCATTGTCTTTGTTAAGCAAAGCCAAAATCTAAAGGTGAAACTTTAAGATTTCACCTTCAGATTTAGCCAGAGAGCTGGACAGTCCAAGACCTTTAAACCCTTTTAGTCAGCTGATTTATTAACCCTTATTTGCCTCCCATATAAAACAATACAAAACACCAACTGGTTCCCACAGGAAACCCATGCATTGCTCCGTAATTCCTCCTTCAAACCCATTTCCCTCTGTCTGCTTTTCTCAAGGACCCATGAGAGTCTGGTACACATCCAGTTACAATCTCAACTCCCTTTACTTCTCCAGTTTCAAATATTAATGTTCCATCCAACCTCCTGCATAACTTATGTCCTTCCATTCACTGTCCTTCTCCAGTTCTGATAAGCACAACATGAGGGCTTCAGAGTACGGGACCGACGGAAGTCACATTTTGCAATGGGGAAACCAGACTGAGTAGTCTATTTACAAAAGGGAGCCTGGGGAGAGCAGAAAGATAAGTGGGGGATGGAGGAAGATGGCAGAGGGTGAGCATAACATGTGGGAGGAATTTAGCCATGCTGCTGTTCTCTGATCACACAGTGGTATTAAAGCAAGACGAAGCTCCAAGGCAAAAGGGCAGCCCTAGAAATTAGGTTTGCTAATGTCTGAATAGATGGCCTATGAAAAGTTGATAGTGCTTTCAGAGGATCTGGGATTTGGTTTAATTACTTTACTTGACACATCAAACACCACTCAGTAAGTCAAAGTATAAATACGATGAGTGGGCAAGACTTGATGGAGGACATGCCAGAATGTAACAACATCATCAAAATGGAACATCTGTGTACAGTTACATCTTGTTATTGGCTGCTACAAATTAGAGGACAGCGCAAGATTTGGAAGCAGAATATGCAAACAAAACTCCTGTTTAGTGGTGGGGCCATATGGGTGGAGCGTGTCAAAAGCTTCAGATCTGAGGTTGGGGTGTGTCACAGGCCATCTGTCCATAAGAACCAACCTCAAGTTTATTTACTTAAAGCATGCGCATAAAACCTGCACCAGCATTTTTTTATGTTTTGTTCCTTCAGCAATACTTTACCTTACAATTTAAAAACACACTTTGGCAGCTGTTTTTAAAATGTTCTTCACATTAAAACAAGACCCATAGAGGGTTTCTAATTTTGTGAAATTGTGGGGGAAGCTAGCAAGAGTTGGCCATTTTTTAAGTGAGAACACAAAAGTTCACATGCAATTAATGAAACCAATTTTATAGTTAAGTAATGGGCTTAAACTATAAAACTTTATTGGGATGGAGGGAGGGAGGCAAAAGTAGAGGGAGAGAGAGGACTATTCATTGACAGACATTTGACATTTTGATTTAATTCAGAACAAAATAGGATTAAAAAAAGTTAGATAATTCCTTTGGAGAAAAGGAATTCACACTTTAGTGTTCCTTGGTATTGTAAATTAAACCAAAAAACCAACATTCTGCTTTTATTTAAACAGAAACTTCATAATGATGAGACTTGCTTAATGAACCAGATGTGGTCACTTCCCACATACAACTGAAAAAAATATCCGGACTGATAAAGGGTCATATTTCATATACTTCCTCTTTGTTAAAAAAAGGACCCTTCACATATAAACAGGATGCCAGGCTGGGCGCAGGGGAGACCAACTTCCACTTATTTTCAATAGAAGGAAGAAGAAAGATATGATGGAGAATCAAGCAAAAGACCTTGTGATTGAGATAAGACTCAATCAAACAAACATCGGCCAGTCTTTACATGTTTCTTATGAGGGTGCCATTATTTCAGCCATGTTGCTTAGACTCTGCAGCAAAGCAGATAAGGAATCATGAACCAAAGGCAGGCCATCCGTTGATACGAGCCCTAGACAAAACCTTTGGGCACTATGTAAAGGGGGATGCAGGCAAGTTTATCTTAAAAAAAGGGATGGTCATCAGTTTGTGAAGCTACGATAAACAAGAGACAGTGAAACAACTGTGCTTCATGGGAGTTTAAGGGTAAGCAAGTGTTGAGTGAGACAGTTCTCTCTCTGTTACTGTCAGAATACAGTTTAGAGGAAGGAAAACAGGAGTCTGTCCTTTGACTGAGTGAATCATGTTGTATTGTGTAAGGCATGCAGCCACTGCCATTACCTCATGCCTGCTTTTGGCCTGGATTCCTGCCTTATCCGCTCCGAGTCTTTACTAAATGGATTACAGTAACCGAATCATGACCCTCCAGGGCTGCTATACATGTATGTCTGACTTTATTCAAAAGCTCATTCTACCTTCAAAAAATATATTATTCCAAAACAGAAATTCGGTTCTGACAGTATTATTTTAACCATGTCAGTATGCGGTTAAAATAGGAAGGAAGTGGAATAACTTCCTTGCTGTTGGATGCCTGAGAACAATATATTGTTAGCTTAATGCAACAGTAATTTAGTATTTATAGAGTCCCTGAAATTACTGGTCCATACCTTAAATGTTTAGACTTCAAAAACTTCTCCAAGAAGAGATTGGCCAATCATAACCAGTCTCTTCATACACAACATAATCAGTGCACTCAAAAAGTTGCATTTAGAAATTATGAAACATTTGTTTGCAACTATGCTTCTAAAAATTACTTCATTAAAAAAGTTACATTGTTAAGAGACATTAATAAGTAACTCCTTCAGTTGAGAAGAGAAATACTCAAATACTTTATCTCAAAGAATGATCCACAGAAAAACAGAGCAGTGAATATGCTGAATTCATAGAGCAATTCCCAAGTGATTCCTAAATATTTCCTTTTTTATTTTATAACTAGACATATCTACTGAGCTTTAAAAACAAACCACTAACTAATTCACCAAAAGCAGATCGAATAATGCCTTCACCGAGATCTGGAATACTTGCTAATGCTTCAGTGTAAACTTGACCTCTGTTTGAACTGTGGATAGGTGTTGGTGGTATTCTGTTCATCTGAGTGGACAACAAAAGCTTTTAAAATCATACTGGATTATAGCTGGGCCATTTCACCTAAACTCTGTGCAGTAAATCTTTCATTATCGTTTACCATATGTCTGTCTAAGTGGACTGTAAGGATAAGCCATGAGGATGGACAGGAAATCACTTTTATAAATATATTTCTTCACTTTACTCAAATGCACAGTGGAGTTTACAGGTCCAATAGGTCTGGTGATCACTGCAGTACAGGCTAATAAACAAGAAGTGGAAGACCTGAGCTTAGAGCCTTTGAGTAGCCTTTTCCCAAAAAGCATGTAGCTGCTAATAAGTGTGGTTGGGCCTGACAGACTCCCAGACTGCTGTAAGCCCTGCACATAGCGACTGGGATTCATCCTCTTATGTCCAGAGGGTAGGGGATTTGGGACTTTATTTAGTGCCATTTAGAAAAGATTACCCCTTAACTGCAGCCTTGCTCTCTGGCAAAATAAAATCATGGATAAAAGGGCAGATCAGGCTGCCCAAAACAATGTTGGAAGCTTTGTTCTGGTTGAAGAAATCGTAACGGGAGACAGATAATAAGGCCCAGAAAGTAAAAAAAAAAATAATTGAAGTAAGGAGTTCTGAAAGTTTTGGGGATGGTTGGTTTGTAAAGTCCAAACAGAGAAGTGAAAAACGGAATCGAAAAGAAAGTGAGTAACTTCACAATTCCACAAAAGGACATTGGCTTTATTTAAACCACTTCAAATAAAGACCAGATACTTTTGTGTCCTTATATTTTCTACTGACATCCAATCACCATCCAAACCATTTAACATCAGAGATAGGGCTCAGAGTAAGAGTGTTTTGTTAGGGAACACTGGGATATTTATCCTTTAATGGTTTCCTATTTCAAAAGGGACTAAAGAAAACAAAACAAACCTTTTAAATGTAGCCACAATGGAATGACTTTCAATATTCTTTTTGTTATACACAATCCTCTCATTTCACCAAGTCATCTCTACATCTGTTACACTACTTAACCCCAATGGGCTACAGGCAAAGAGTCACAAAGGCTCTAGGCCTGCCTTTGGTTCATGATTTTCCGTGTTTCTCTGGTTGACCTCAACATTGCATTGTACAGCTGTCGCCTTACTGATTGGACACCAGAACTGGAAGGGAGTTTAGGAGAAAAGACAGACCAGACCGGCTGTGTGGGTCTCAGACATTCAACTCTGAAGGCTTTTGTTTAAGTTGGAGACAGTAGGCTGAATGAAACCAGGAGCAGAGAACAAGTAAATAAGAAACGAAAACTGTGGCACACATAATAGCCGTTCTGTCTTTGGGGAGAAGATGACGTCTCCGTGGTCACAGCGTTCATCTCATGAGATTCACAGTTACCAAGAAAGGCAAGAGGGCTGAATGTCAGGACCAGTACAGCAAACACAGAAATCCCCCTAAATCACAGCAGCTTGTATATCCTTCTGAGCAGAGACATGTGGCTGGACATGTGTGGAGGCAAAAAAAAGGTATAATGACTGAAACCTGAGAGCCCCCCACCTTATGCTGCTCTTAGACCTTTGGCTCACAAGACATTGTTTCCACTACTGAGTAACATCTCAATCAGCTGCCAAACTATCTTAATTTGGTATTTAAAGTACTTCAAATTGATATACAATGTATTCATAGCCTTTAAACATTGTTTTTAAAAGTGAAAAGAAAAATGCAGTGTTCCCATCTATCCAGTCTAGCTGATTCAGTACTAGAAAAGTATTTTTAGCTAAAGAAAGGGAAAGTGATTTCTTTCACTTCCATCTCTGTAAAAAGAGATCAAGCTCTGTCAGTTTCCCCAACATATTATTTTACATGTAGGTCTCCAAGTTGAGTTTTGCTTTCATCTGACTTAAATCTCTCATCTTCCCTTCTTTCAACAATTCCATCCTTAATGCCTATTTTCCAAAAAGTCCAGATTTATGGAGAAGATGACGAGTAGTTGTCGTATCAACAGATTCTTCCATCGGCGATGTGACTTTCTGGAGTTCCTCCCGAGTTACTCTGGATCTCTTGGTGGCTTCCTCTGATTAATGCTTTCCTTGTCCAGCCTGTAAGTGGGTGGACACCCATATATTTGTAAATTTGCGATGCTGGCATGCTCTTTTCCTTTTCATATGATACAATGGAACATGCTACAACTTTACCCTTGACCCTCTAAAGTGTTCCTAGGTCTTTGTGATGCTGTTTAAAATTTCTTTCAGCAGATTTTATTTACGGTTATTATTAGAAAGAGAGCGCTGAACACATAGGCCCACCACACTTTTCAGATTTATATTTCAAAAAAGGCTTAAAATTGTTCAAGGAGTATATATACTTCTGGAAAGAACAGCAACACCTAAGCTTTTCATTGTTTCTGCATCCAATAAGTAGCACTGGACTAAGGTTTGTAATGAGTATAAACAGGAGGGGGATCATTTTACTGGAGTACTGCAGTGGGTCTGCACTACAAAGCTATAGGCGGTGACATCACATGCAGCCAAGCAACTGCAGAGCTTTAGAGGAAGCAAGAAATTAAGGAAAGGACTGGTGGGATCAATGTATGAAGCAGCATATTCCCAATGTCAGCAAAAACACCAGTGTTATGAACTATGTGAAGTAAAAAAAAACCAGGCAAACTGATAAAAAATCTGAAATCATCCCGACTTAAAAATACATGATGCGATATGTTTGCCTCATCTGTGTTACTTACGTTCAATTTCCCCGCTAAGTCTTTGCTTAATCCTTCAGCTTTTACCTACAAACACTCACACTGTAGCACCTGCTGAAGAAGCAGAACCACTGCTCAAATTAAACCACGAGGACGGGCATTACTAGGCAACAGCAGTGCACAGCGTTTCTCCATCTTCCTGCCACAGGAGCTGCACAGAGGGGAGTGAGGTACATGCGTACAAGAGCAATGTGGTCCAGAGGTTAAAACTGGCTATTCATCAAAACTTTACCCATGTCCTAGTGGTTTCTGGCAGTTTTATCCACAAGGAAGTAGAGTGGCATGTTGGTATTTTTAAAGCCGTACCACCTCTTACAATCCTGAATGATTTACTTTGTGCATGCCAGCAAGCGAGGGAAAAGGTTTACAGTCGCTCAATGGGATTGGGTGTTAAGCAACTCGTTAAGTCTTCCAGAGAAAGGAGCAGTCACTTCCAGACATTGTTGTTGTCAGTAAGCTGCAGACAACCTTACATACAGAAACACCGTCACGTAAAACATGAAGATAAAGAAGCTGGAATATTTGCAATTTGAAGCTGTGGACTGAAACACAGCAATAAAGTTGAATATCTCTATGATGTTTTTGTGTTCCACAACTTGATACTTCGCTCTGTAGTGCAGAGGAAGTGTTGGGGGGATGTTTGTGGTTTTCCTGCGATAGCATCATGTCTGCCCTTCATGGGTGAACTGAGGGACAGGGCAGAGGGATAAGGGATCAAAGATGTGATCTCCTGAAAGATCTCCACCCAATGTAGCTGGAGTCAGTGGCAAAAGAGAGAAAAAAAATCCCTGTCACCACTCTGAGCAAACAACTGATTTCATTAACCACAGGCAGAAGGCTGGGCTCCCATATGAGACATTATGATGACAGAGAAGAGAAGGGAAAAAACTAGCCTTCTGACACAAACATCATGTCAATATTTCATCCATAAATATTCAGTTTTTTTCATTTTTAGACATTTTATAAAGTATAGATAGAAGTTCACTATGAAATGGAATAACAGCTGGGTGGACAGATGAAATAATGAACAGCTGGGTAGCAATATTTTTCTACAATCTGTTTCCTTTCTCCATACTATCCCAAAAACCTAAAGCCAAACAAGCTTTTGGATTCTTTACAACGATTTCATTGAGAATATTTCTAAATAAAAGAAAAAAACTACCAACATCAGCTAAATCTATGTTATAATCATTTAGACAATTTCTGACCAGCTTCTTCTATCTAGAACTTTTTGTTGTCAATCCCCTGCAACATAGTGAGACCATCATGCAAAAAAAAAAAGAAAGCATGGGAAAATTGTGCAGCAGCAGCTGAGACAGCCCAAACAAACCTCCTCTCTCTTTTTTCTTTTTACAAACCTCTCTAGAGAGAGGAATAGAGGGCTGTAAAACATTCCTTTAAGCCTAAAAAAACCCCCAAAGAGACAAGGAACAGATTTCTGGCAAAAAACAAAGGCAAGCACCATGAAGTAAGCTTTGGTTGCTGTTCTGACTGAAGGGACAGAGGAGAAATGAGTAAATCAGAGGAGGATATGAGCAACCATGAACAAGCCAGTATTTTTAATCCCCGTGTACTGTGACATGAGACGCACATTTAAGAGCAGCACACTTCTCCCTGTCTGAATTACCACCCAGTGATAAACTGCTGCTGGAAGAAGAAAATTGGAAGCAGCATGATCCGATAGAGGGGGAATAAGTTCAACTGTTGTCCAGAAAAAAACAGACACATCCTTTATCAGGCTCTCAATGCCGTTTTTAACCACGCCGCTCAACATTCTTTCCATTCCCAAAGGGTTGTAACTCTTCTGGCGTCAGCTGTAGGCTGTTCACATGTGAGCGGGAAGGTTCAAAATTCAAACCTGCTCCCGCCCTTCTCAACCGAACCAGAATTTCTTGTTTCCACAGCTCAGAAGACTACCTGACAAGCTTTAAAACTGACATCATGACCCTTAAAATGTGTTGGATACAAAATGAGGACGTCCAAAAATATAGGAAAATAACAAAATTAACACTGATTAGGTGCTGCTTTTTTATCTTAAGCACAAAACACAAAACAATAGCATCTTAAGCGTGGGCTAGTATGGTACCCTTACTTAGTATTAGTAATATTTTTGAACCTATTAACTTTTAAATCTTGGTATACCTTTTTACCTGTAACCGACCCACATTACCCAGATCACTGCCTATGACAGTGATCCCATCAGTGCACTTAGCAAATCCACTCATGATGATTAAAGAGCAGGTTGTGGAAACATACTAGGCTTATGAGGAGCTGCATAAATAAATAAAGGTGGCAGTCCAGTGGGGACTCCCTGAGCATGAAGGGGGAAGTGGGAGTTGGGGGTCTGCCCACAGTAGAAGCATCCCTACCTCCCTTTAGTTTTGACCTTGTGTAATGATTCTGATGCATGTTCAAATGTGATATCTGTTTTTGCGCACAAATATACAACATGAAACTGCCACAATCAACAACAAAAAAAGTGAAACATGTTAAAATACTATTAGAATGTATGGTTAATAAATCCTTAGTTATGTGATGATTTGAATTTTTTTTTCTTTCTTTTTTTATGTTCTACCTCTTTCAGTTGGTCCAGCTCCTGCCTGACAGCCTCGTACTCGACCTCCAGGTCGTCATACTGCTGCTTGAGTTGTTGCTTCTCCTCCAGCACCGCCAGCCCGTACTCCGCCGCCTGGATCTTCTCGCTGGTTGTCTCGCTCAGCTCCCGGGAAAGACGCTCGACTTCTGCCCGCAGCCACTCCGACCCGGCCTCCAGCAGCATAGCTTCGGGGTATCCCTGCTCCTCTCTGGACATAATCTCTTATCGACCAACGTGCGCCAGCTGATCTGCGACGAGAAGACGTAGGGGCGGTGTAACCTTGAAGAAAGAAGCAGCGACTGCTCAAATTCGTCTGTATTTAAATTGCATGGTTATTATTTCTGCGTTTCTTGGTGCTGGACCAGCTTCTTTGGTCATGTAGTTGTTTAATTTTCTCTGTATTTTCTTCTGCCGGCTTTTCTGTTATTTCTTAGAAACGCTCCATCGGGTTGCGTTGAGGCTTCCCCTCACCTCTCCACCGGCTTCTCGGAGTGATTCAGCCGGAGTCATTGGACCAACTGCCAATACAGAACCGGGAGGACACAACTTGTGGTTCTTGCTTTCAGAATAAGAGTATGCTCGACTAAAGTAGGCAATCAAACAGTACTTTAGAAGACTTAAACTATAAATATAGGTTTATGCCTAAATAAATCACAATTAAAACACTAGTTTCTGAAATATATGTATATTGTTTCTATAGTTCATAATCTTTCAAAAAAAGCCTAACTTATTCATTTTATTTTGAAAACATAATATTTTAACTTCCGGTACTTCGACTAGCTTGATGTCAGTTTGCCGAAATCAGATACCTACGCAATCAGCTGGGAAAGACGTCTCCTACCTTCTGGCAAGGCTTCTCGGGAATTGAAGTCCTTGCTGTGATGGAAGTAATATGACTGCAACACAAAATGGACTCATGTCCCACAAGGCCTTGGAGACCTGCTTATGTGGAGCGCGGAAATCTTCATACAAGACCGCTTGCTGTCGCAGAAATAGAACGAACAGATTGGCTCTTTAGCAGTGGACAGATGCATATCTGCCGCCATCTGTTGGAGAATCTTTTTCTAGTACAAAATGAATCTATTGGAAACTTATAGAGGCCCAATAATGAAACAATTCAATAAAAAAATCAAACAAATAATTACTATAAATAATGTGATAATGAAAATTTTTTTTTAATGTATTAACCACAGGCAAGAGGCTGAACTCTCTTATGATACATTACATATGTATATAAACAACAGACAGTTCATCAAGAACGTAGTGGGAAAATTTCAAGCAAGATTAAGGTGTAAAACAATATCCATACTCTGAACATCTCTAGTGAGCTGCTGAATCAATTATCTGAAAACAGAATGAATTGCCACAACAAAGTTAAGAAAACATTGCCATTGACTTAATCTCGTTGGCGAGGCAAAAGAGAGCGTTAATTAAACATCCAAGATGCTAATATTATCCTGGGGGAGCTTCAGAGATTACATCCATTGACACAAAATTTATTAGTCTCTATAAACTTAGCCTGTATGGAAGACTGACAAAAATAAATTAATTACTTAAAGGAAGTCATAAGAAATCTTGTGGAAAAAAGTGCTCTGGTCAGATGAAATCAAAATCAAACTTCACGGTCTACATACAAAATGTTATATTGAAAACAAACTATCCATCTGCGAAAATATTAAACCCAGTGGTCACAGAATCATTATGAGAGAATGCTTTTGTCCAGTAGGGACAGGGAAGCTGTTTTCTATGAGTGAGTTTGACCTATTTTGCAAAGATGAATCTGCAGAGATATTCTTTTGTGGATATCCAAAGCTATTAGAGATTCGCCTCAAGTATTGTGAAAAAAATTAAAAGGATGCATAATTTTCTTTCACCTTACAGTTATGCCCATCTTTGTGTTGGTCAGGCAGATACTCATACTAATAAGGTACATTAACATTTATCGTTACAGTATGAAGAAGTCTTGATAAGGTAAATACTCTTGAAAAGGTGCATGTAAAGTATTTTTTTGTATTATCATGACTGGAAAAAGATAATAGAGTATTCTTTCAATCCAAAAATTGAGTTAAGGTTTTAACATACTAAAGTTCTTGTTGTTGTTATTTTATCATTAAGAAGAAACATGTTTCTGATTGAAGTGCAAAATGTATAGATGTCATTTTTTTCTCCTCATTACTATAAAATGTTCAGCAGAATTTTGAACTTTCATGAGGATTATTGGCTTTGAGATCTCAAAATGCTTTATTTAGTAAATTGATCTCTTTACAATCACCTGAAGCTAACCTGCTTTAGTAAGGTGAAAGATAAGCTAATGAGATTTGATCTATGTGCTACATCACAAGGATGATACAATTTGTACATGGCAGTTGGTAGGTCAACTTTAGTGTGCCGACATGAAATTCTTCGACCTCTCTATCAAAACTATCATTATAGCCATGTTTAGTAAATAATATGTATTTATCTGATTAAATAATTTAAGAATCGAATGTATTTACCATTTAACTAAGTGACAAAAGAGGATGCAAAATGTAAGCAAGCCCATTAAAAATGTAAATGTGACATTTTTCTTGAGGAGAGGGAACATTTTGCTTTAACTTGACCTAATGAGATTAGCGGTCTAATCTGGGAGGAGTCAGAAATAGGTTCAGAATGTCCTCATAGGGTCAGAGAGACACACAGAACCTGTGCATACAGCTAAGCAAAATAGACAATATGTCAGCAGTCTCTCCACACACTGCAGTTGATTTGACCTCTTGATCTGTCATGGCTTCTTACAGAGGAGTCTGAATCCATAGCATCACTTGTGCAACACTGTCTCACGACATGGAGGTAATCTGAAGGCAACGAGGCCACAAGATTGACTTCTTACAGAACGAAGCGGGAAGGACAACGTCAGAGCTCTGAGGAATGATGTGAGAAATGTGGACAACTGGAGCACTGGATAGTTTTTCTTCTGAGGTTGGAGCCACTGGCAGCTCCTCTCAAGTTCTAAAGGTAAATCTTTGCTTGTATTTCTTTTAATTTTGTTCTGTTTGCTGAGTTTAAACTTAATATGTTTAAACTCAAACCAATAACTATTGGTTTGAGAATTATGATATTTTTAGCTTAAAATGCAACACAGGTATATTTGAGAATTAGATAGTGGTAAAAGAATTCTAACAGCCTAACACTGGAGGGTAGCCAATTTGTTTAATTGTTTTACACATTTTCTGACTTACACACATAAAATCCTGTTAAAATTGTCTCTTCTTGTGTTGCACAAGTACAATTTTAACACCTTTTGTTGTGTGTCAATCAGAAAGTGTACTAAATAATATAACAAATTTAATTTGGTTGTCCAGGCTCTGCTATGACCGTCAGTCTGAGTGAATGTACGCATGGCATTCCATGGAAGATTGGGAGGAGAATCTCTGATGGAATACAGTAAGTATGGATAATTAAAACTTGAAAACGTACCTACCTATGACTGCAGTATAATCCTGTGCTTTTATCATAGTAAAATATTCCAATCTAATGAAATAGAAACATAATAGAATAGCAGCTATATTTAGTGTTGACCCAATCTATTGGCCATTTGGCCACTTTACTTTTGATCGTCTCTAAACAATGATGAAAAGTTCAAACATGGAAAAATCTGAATATTAACTGCATCAAAACTGAAAAACACCCACTTTTATCTAACTGAATTTGAAGCTGTCTGAAATTAGATATTTTTGACTGACTTCTAAAGTGCCAGATTAGATTTGTTGTGAACTAGCTCTGTGTAGATAAACTGGATTGAACTGAATATTTATTTTTCATCAACAAGCATCCTGTTCCTTGATCCACTTTGTCTTACAATCTCTTCGTTTTCTGTTGGATTGAAAACTACCACCTCTATCATTGAACCTGATAATGTTGATTAATTTTAGCTAAAGAAAAAAAAGAAGTTTACATAAATGAGTTTATACCCCTTAAAAAGAATATGAGGATCAGCTAAAATTAGAATCATCTCTTTAACCCTCAAACCAAAGCAGAAATCTGTGTCACTCACTAAATGCTTGATTAGTGCATCTCTTGCTATTTTTACTGTAATGCCCTGGTAACGAACTTGCAGGGCCAGAGCAAGGATTAGAGAATCCTCACCACTGATGACCTTAATTATTAAGTACCACAACTGTTGATCCAGGTGGTTCTAAAATTCTTTTCAAAACAAGTATTAACTCTCTAAATACATATTTTTCTAAGCACACTGTCAGAGCTTTTTAGACAACATTTCAACCAGACTTGGACTTTTTCTGTTTTTTTGGGTGATATTATTACGAAGATCAATAAAACAGAGGAGAGACATAAAAGTTTTTTAAAGTTAAAAATTCAAACGGGAAAATCAGAGGTTTCTTTGTTGATCCAACCTCAAAATCCAAAATGGCCACCTTGGATATAAAACATTACTTCTTTTTAAATACATTTCTGATGAATCAAAGATCAACGTGGGTAAAAATTTTAAGACTGGGGTAACTGTAGCCTGTTCATCTCCAGCTAATCCAGATTAAAAGTTCTTTTTTAGGGAGAGAATTTTCACAGACAAATATAATCTTACAAAATAAAGATGTTAGATATAACACAGAAAGTATTAATCTTAAACATATTTGTACTTTAATTTAAATTATTTAGTAAACATAAGTTCCCGTTTAAATGTGGCTAAACAGAACAAGTTCTGACATGCTCCTTTCTTGTTGCTACAGTGGAGACAATTTTATTTTTCTGGCTCTAAAATGAAAACAATTGACACCAATAACATTAAAATGATATACATGTATTTCATGTTTTGGATCAACAACAATTTCCAGACTACTTCTCCACAAAAATGTGACTGTTTCATTAGTTAATTTGGTTGAATATATTATTGAATGGAGGGTCAGGGTTAAAGCAAAAAAAAAAATATCACAAGAATTTTTTTTTTTTTATTAAAGATATATATATTTTGTGGTGTTCAGCCTTTCTAACTTGGTGATTTAGGCTCCCACGGCAAACAGTTTGGACATCACTGGTTTAAACTGATTTCTCTCTCTTTCTTCCATCCTGACAGTAAAGGCCCCCAAACCAAAATACACATTTTTAGGAGAAGCAATACGAGGCGTCTTTCCCCCACATATGCAATGTTCAATTGGCTGTAGAGGGAAAGCCTGCAAGTATGACAACCCAAACTACTGGAGCGAGGACAACCAAGCAATAAGAGGCCTCTATTCATCCTGGTATATGTTATGACTTACTGTATCATTAGAAAGTATTTGCTCCCTGATAGATTTCTTTTGTCTTTGCTTTTTTGCCCCATTGTTTCAGATCATCAAACTAATTTGAATGTTAGACAAAGATAACCTTTGTCTAAAATACAGGTTATCAAAGCCATTCATTTATGGCTTTGAGTTTAAGAATGTTTTAAACATTTTATCGTGAAATGATGATGTAATTTACTAATGCGGAAAAAAAAGTAGCCACATTTTGGCCTATTTGTAGAATGAAATAAATGAAGATGAGAGCCAAAACTCAACCACAGAAATGTAAAAAAAAAAGTCTTATTCAAAGCACTTGATGGCAGTTGCTGACCATCAAAACCATTTATTAGTTTATACTTTTTCACGTGGCACCAGGTTGATTTGGATAGCTTTAGCCCTTTAATGAAAGAAAACAATCAAACTTCAGGTAATCTTTGTGTTTAATGATCTGAAACGTGTCATTTTTCAGCGTTATGATTGTTTTTTTCTTGTTAATTAAATAAAATATATGATGAACTGAGAAAAGTTTGAATTCATATGTACTGTACATACAGTTGCTGACAGTTTTGTTCTTTTGCTTTATTTAGGGTTACTGACCATCTTCTTGCTATGTCTAGACCTTCAACAGAGATCATTCAGAAGTATGACATTATTGGTCAGTTCAAAAGGTATTCACATCATTAATCTGTGGCTTTGAGTACAAGAATGTTTTAAATACAGAAATCAGAACAGTGACATGTTCTGTGCACTGTTTTTGTTCTTGCGCTGAAGGCATGGCATCAGAACTGTGATGAACCTACAGTTACCTGGAGAACATGCAAGCTGTGGAAATCCTCTGGAACCAGAAAGTGGATTTTCATACCGCCCCGAAGTGTTCATGGAAAATAACAGTATGTAATTTTGCAGTAATTTTTAAATATACAGCTCTGGAAAAAAATTAAGAGACCACTTAAAATGATCAATTTCTCAGATTTTACCTTTTTATAGGTATATGAACGTGAACTCCAATGTTGTACTAACAATTTTGTGTTTTTCAAGAGAAATATTGCTATTGCATTGTTAATCTGTGAAATATTCCCTCTCTGTTTACGTCTAGTTGTGAGAAGAATGTTTAATGAAAAAAATAGCATCAGGAAGCTTAAAGTCTGCCTGAAGTGGGATCAAAAAACAATGTAGATTCAATTATTATGAAGATTATTAATGGATCCTATGCTCTTGTCAGACCAAAGTAGAAACATGTTTTCCAGATTGGAACATTTCAAAACATGTAGTCTCAAAAAGAGGGACTTTGTAATACTGAGCGCCTTCTCTTGAAGCTGCTTTCAGTCATAAATGTATAATGTTAAAATGGGGAATGAAATACATGTTGCCATTTCAGTTTATTTCTACAATTATGGCTGGAAAGACTATGGAGTGGCCAACCTTGCCATCATTCTGGACATGGTCAAGGTAATGGCCTTTGCAGTGCAGGAAGGAAAGGTAGCAGTCCACTGCCATGCTGGACTTGGCAGAACAGGTAGGTTTGCTGTACAGGGAGTTTGTTTCACACAAGCAGATCAAAACATTGTGTTAAAGTTTTCCTGATCTTACTCCAGGGGTACTCTTGGCATGTTTCTTGGCCTACACAACCAGGATGACTGCAAACCAGGCTATTTTGTACGTTCGTGCCAAACGGCCCAATTCCATCCAAACCCGGGGTCAGCTGCAGTGCGTCAGGGAGTTTGTTCAGTTTCTTACCCCTTTAAGAATTGTTTTCTCCCACGCCAAGCCTCACTCCCAACCTGTAACCCTGTCCCAGTACCTTAACCGTCAGAGACGCATTCTGCATGGCAACGAGAGAAAGCAACTGAAGCACTTACCCAAGATTATACATCTAGTCTGTGGGCTCTTGGTGGACATTGCAGAAAACCGGCAGGTGATTGAGGAAGACATTCTTGAAGCCCCTGATATTCAGGAAATAGAAATGACTCTCAGTCTCATTGAAAAGATGGGGACTGAATGTTTTGCAAAGGAACCCCGCTTGCCCGGTTCACCCACCTTACCCAGGCATTTCCACGAGCCTCCCATCTTCTACCACCGCAAAAGTCTGAGCTACAGTGAGTCTGACTTGAGACGATTGGGCTCGCAGTTAAACCTTCTCACACAATCCCTGAACTCTGTCTCCAAATCAGAGACAACTCTCCCCTCATGCCACAAGCATGGTCAGAACATCAACATGTCCAATGTTTCCCACAGCTCGACAGGATCGCTCTGGCAAATTAAGAATGAGGAAAGCCAGAAAGATGGAACGATTGTGGTGATGAAACTGAAAAGGAAAACCATCCATCGCAGCGAATCGGTGGGAAATGACAAGCCAACTAAAAAGGGCAACATGTTGTCCAGGTGGAAGGCAGAGCAGAGAGAGGAGCTAACAATGAATGGGCGAAAGTCTAAAGATAAAGAAGATGAGCAATCAACACTTCCCTTCATCACACTGCAGTCGGAGCTATCTCTGGAGGCCAGGAGGCTGCTGGTGGCCCAGGCCCTCGCAGTGGACCTTTTTCTTGAAGGAGAAGAGGAGCATAAGTCCAAAGTATTGGCCTGGCAGGTAATTAACCTACCATACAGAAGTTTGTTTAACATATAATAGCAAACACATTTGTAATTGTAAACCTATTCCTTGGACATTTCTACATTTTGTTAAATGATAACTAGAAACTGTCCTGCTGGAAGGCGAGTCTCTACTGCAGTCTCAAGTGTTTTACAGCTTAGGAATGTCCTGTATTTAGCTCCAACAGCCTTCCATCAGCTCTGCACAGTTTCTCTGTACCTGCTGCAGATGCATGGTACATGGTTTTTTTAAAACCATGCATCCTTTTCCTCCACTTCACAATTAAGCAACACAATATATAGAAAATAATTGTATAAAATTAATTACACCAAGGATGCATTCAAACCTGCAATTTTGCAAGGGCTGATGTTAGTGGTGAAATGTGTGCAGGAGGACATGAATCAAGGTAGCGCATGGGAGAGACTTTGCACAGAGCGGGATCCATTCATCCTGACTGGATTAATGTGGTCATGGCTGGAGCAGCTTAAAGAGCCAATCATCTCTATCAAAGATGCCAAAGCCCTGAATCCACGCAACACAGATGCTAAAACTGCCCTCAGCAAACTGGGCCAGGTAAGAGGCTGTTCTGAACTTCTGAACTACAGAGATAACAGGAAAAAAAAAACTTTTTAAGCTAAATCTTCATGCCATTTCTTGTCAGGCACACAAGGAAACAGTAACATGCATACTCAACTGCATGGCTCATATGATGAAAATATCAAAGGAGATTGAAACAGCTTTTCTGAATAGAGCGATCAAGGCATTCACCTGGGTAAGAAAGTATAAAACCTGACAATCTGGGATTCATTTAAAGTGTTTGAAATTACCGCAACTGGATTGTTTCACCAAGTGTTGTTCATCTTTATGCTGAATGTTGATTTTAACAGCTCAATATTAATTCGACGGAAGAGGTCAAACTGTACAAGTCTATGGCGGCAGTCCTGAGGTGTGTCCTTCTGGACCTGAGATCTACAGCTGTGGAGGAGGAGGAGAGAGCCAAGCCTGCGCTCCCTCCAACATGACCACAGCTGGTCTTACTGTACATGAAATACATACTTCTGTGCCTTGTGACGATTTTTTTTTAATAAATCAAAAGCCATGTAAAAAAAACAACAACAGAACTTTACCTTAGTAGAGTTTAGGTGTCATTTCAAAGAACAAATCAGATTATTTCAAAACATTCTGCCTTAAGCCTGGTCACACTCATCTCTCCTTGCTTTACCCCACAGTCAACGAACATTCGAAATACAAACTATTTTATAGTCATTTGTTATTTCTTAACAACCAAATTGCAGGTTGTTACATGCCTGTTAATTGTCACCACACTCCGACCAAAGAGCATAAGAGTCCATAATAAAATCAAATGTCAGAAGGTTTTGTAAACTGCGTGTTGGTCTTTGTGCCGAGCCGCAACGCTCAAGATGTGAAAGAGTAAGCTTTAAGAACGTCCTTCCCATTATTTCCTTCTACTGATGCCACGATGCTGGCATAGTCACAGGCAACGTGAGTGAACCCTCTGCAACAGAGAAACATGCAGAAATCAATAATACGAAATAAATGTACTCTTCCTGAGGTCGGCAGTAATTACTGGAGTGTGTCCCAATCCAATAAGCATATACTTAATATTTTAACAGATGTATTACCTACTGATAGTGATTATGTGTCTATTGTGATATATATTGTCATTGATTTATTGTCGCAAGAATGGTGCAAAAAAAATTAACTAATAAATAAAATGAAAGCAAAATGTGGGTTTGGGAATGGCCTAGTTAAAGTCAGGATGTAATCCAACTGAGATAATGTGGCATGAGCTTAAACAAGCAGTTGGTCCTTCACAGCGATGTATAAGCACTGCACACAAATAGATACACATTTTAATTAGCCAGGAATGTTTTGCACAGCTAATTTTAATTTGAAAAGTTCAAAAAAATGTTTTATATGCGTTACACATTACTAAAAAAACAAAAACAAAAAAGCAAAATTTATTTTTACCTTTCACAATGATTTATAGAAAGCGAGGAAGATTCAATTGGCCATTTCAGCTTACTGTCTGTTACATGACCTTTTATGCATATTGTGCTCAGGAGAGCTGTGCAATGCATAGATAAAACCCTAACTGTAACTACTTACAAATGATAACGTTCAAGAAAAAGCAATTTTCTTAAAGAAACCTTTTCCTGTCAAATATTAAGCAATATTTAAAAAATTGTTTTAATAAATAGGAGCCAAATTTAGACTCAGTATCAGAAAAAAAGCAAGATTAGATCTAAATGACTTCTTGGTATGTTGGGTCTCAGACACTAACCTGGACATTGTGTGAGATCCTCCCAGTAAGTGGTACTGACTCTCCAGAGTGAGCCCACCATCTTTGTTCTTCCACGTCAACACTCGTAAGGAGAGGTCTTGAGACGCCGTGACGACACGGAAACTGTCCTACAAACCAAAATTCATAACTCAATGAATGGCCGAATTTAAAACATTTGATTTTAAATATACTTCCAACAGTTCAAACCAATTTAGGAACTGGACTTCTGCACGTCAAATAAAAACAGCCTACCACACATATTGAGGTGATGGGCATGGTGTGATCTTTAAAATTGGCAAGCAGGGCTCCTTTCAGTGAGTACACCCACAGCTCCTCCCCGGCTGCCAGCACTATGCAGTTGCTGCTCTTGGCCCCCAGAAGGATTTGTGATGAGTAGCGGTTCAGCGTCAAGGGGAAGGACTCCACCTGCTGGACTGAAGTTGGAAAGAGATTAGAATTTATTATATTAATTTCAGGGGTTAATATAATGTTGACCCACCAATTGCAACTGGAAAGTGTTTGGGAAAAGCTTTCCACAAGGTTTAGTGGTGAGCATGTAGGAATTTTGACCATTTATCCTAGAAAGCACTTATGAGGTCAGACGTAGGAGAAGAAGATGCGGCTTGTTGTTTCCATTCTAATTCATTACAAAAGTGTTCTTTTGGGTTGAGATAAGGACTTTGTACAAGCCAGTCATGTTTGCCCACTCCAAACTCACTCATCTATGGAAACTGCTTTTTGCACGGGTGTGCTGTCATTTTAGCCATTATTATGCCTTGTTGTTGGATACAAAAACCATGTGCTTGAGGTGCAAGCTGCTAAGTGAGACTCTTCTACTTAGCAGCTTACTATTAGTAAGCTGCTAACTATTAGTTGGGATTTGTGTGTTTGTACCTGTATGTATAATTATCATAATGTGTGGATTAAAGGAAACAACACAAATTTGTTTCATTTCACTCTGAAAAAAAAAGAAATTGCAAGTCGATGATGAGCATTAAGTAAGCTCATCACTGGCACTGAAAATTGTTGTTATTAAATCCAATGAACGAGTAATAAAAATGTTCTGCATACCATGAGAGTAAGCTAAATAAAATACTGGTGCCAGGAAGGTTTCCAAACTGTTCCTGCGGTGACGCAGACATTTTTCCTGGATGACTCACTAGCAGACTTTTTGTTTCCCAATGATCTGAGTTCAGAGCTAAAGCATTTTCCAAGTCATTGTACTAAACATCAGGGCTCACCCTGGATCTCCGACTTGTACTTCATCTTTTTAATGCTGACATCGAAGACAGTGAGGGCTTTGTTGCCTCTGAGCTCAGTGAGGTGGATGATGGCCAGTCTGGCAGGCTGGGTGGGTATGAAGACAGCAGCTTGGCACCCGAGGACTGGCACAGTCTGGCACAGAGAATCTTCATCTTCAGACGGTGAGGTCAAACTCTCACTGTTAATCACCTGGCAAAAAAGAAGCAAAGTAGCACAGGTGTACAAGGAATGTATCTATACTTTCTATTCTTATCAATTTTCCTTCTGGTGGTATTTGCACAGAGGTAATGCAGAAATAATCTGGCACAGGCAACACAGACAATAATGCAGTCAAAGACAACCTCAAATACCTTTAGACTTAAATCATCATTTTCCTTGGTTCCAGCTATAATCCACTTCTTGTCAGGTGAAACAAGGAGTATGTTAACGTTGAAAGAGTCACAAATCATTAGACTTGACTTTTTAGTCAAAGTCAAATCAGCCAGTGTGCAAATTGATCCCTGTCCAGTTCCAACCTGGGAGAGAACATAATGTCAGGAAAAAATAACTACACAATCACCAAGAAGTTTGTGGTGGTACTTACAGTCAGGAACCAATCATTGTTAATGTTGTACTGCAGTAATGTACAGTGTGAAGATGCAGTGGAAAAAGAGGCCAGCTCCTGACCAGTCTGAACCTGCCAGGTCTTAATGAGGCCTGTAGAGTCTGATGTGATAATAACTTCCTCCTTCTCATCAGCTACAATCCCTGTCAAAGGACTCTGCACAGGACTACACCACAGGTTCTCACCCTGGGAAACAAAACAGGCATTAAAACCATGGCTCAAAAAGTCCAACAAGAGTCACTGTTTAAAATATGCTGCAAGAAATAAATGGACAACAGTTTTTGAGTAGATTTACAATGACTTATTCAAAGTATGATTGCAGAAGGAAAATCAAACACTATAATTTAAATGTGAACATTAACAGCATTTCCCCTATTGATAAAGCTATAGAAGGGTTTTTATGTTATTATTTTTTTCTACTTATTTTAATGAAACACCCACTGTGGGAAATCCATTTTAACCAACATATAGAGGACAAATGTAAAGACATATGCATCACCAAACAAAAATCAGATTCAAGACAGAAAGCATTTCAAAGGTCTCATTCATTATAACTATAAAGCAAGAGACTGTGAAGGGCAAAGGGAAGAACACCCCACCCATTAGTAGGTAGAATATATTAAGTGGTAAGTGAACATTTTTCCCTTCAGACAAGATGTGTTTGAACAGAGGTAGTCAAAATCCTGTGTCCTGCATGCTTTAAATGTTCTGTGTGGTTCAACACACCTAAATCCAATGAGTGGTTCAGTTTATAGCGTATTCAGCAGGATACTCTAAGACAGTCATAATGCTATGCCAGACTAGTGTATGTCTACTATGTATGAGTGAAATTACAGATGAAGTAGCACTGACTTTTTGGATGTTCCATGCCCGAACTGTCCCATCAGTGGATGCGCTGCAAACAATGGCACTGCTCTTGGACAGGTCTGGCAGCAGGCATGAATTGCCCTGCAGGTACACCAGGCCGATAACCCTGCCTGAAGAACAAGATGTTTGATACACAGGTTAGACAAGAGGCATAATGAAGTTATGCCAAGGATATTTCTAATGAACAGAAAAAAAAATGCATACCTGTATGGCCTCTCAAGCTTTTGCATGTGTAATTTCCCGTCCGACCTTCTGTCATGTTCTTCTCCAGGTGGGAACGTTGATGGAAGTATTTCTTCCATGAGTGATTGACCTGGTCACCGCCCAAGGCGGCAAGGTTACAGAAACTCCAGCGCTGCAGGCACATCCTCCTGAGTACACAGATGTTTGGATGCATTTATTATTTTTCAACAACGACTGCAAATTATGGATTAAAAGGGAAGTAGCACTGTGAAGTTTACAGTATGTGGATGAAAACATTAATCAGCATGGTATCGAATCAAGAAGACAATAACACAGTACTGGTTTTGTAAACCTTTAGACCAAACGTGAATGGAGATTAAATGTGGGCAGTGTTTTCTTTTCTTAATGAGTGACATTCCACAACTTGCCACAGGAAGAAAATATTTGTCATTACAGCAATCAACCCTTCTTATATTTAATAACCAGGAGTTTGCATTTTTCGACTGGTATTTGGACATTTTGTCTATGCTGACAACAAGCTCCAAGTGAAGGTTTAAAGGTTTCCTTGCCATCCCCCAACTCTTTACCTTCAGCCACGGATTGTGTATCAGATTCAAATCAGAATTTGTGCTGGGCCGCTTCAAAATATTAATATTACCTCAAAACAAAGGAAACAGATGTGTACTCTGAAATCTGCTAGGGGTATTAATTTAAAAGTTTAAAAGTAGCTATTAAAGAAGAACCAAGAGGCAGACACAAGGAGAACAGAACAGTACTAAGAATGGAACCCTGAGGTGCTCCACGGTGTGATGGAGTTGCTACTAAGGACTGCTAACCAGGATGCACAGAGAAGCATTCATTTTTGACACCTGTACACAATTAAAGAATCTTATAAACTTTGTCAAAAAATTACAACTGGTCTAAAAGCACTTAGACAGCATTGTCCCTGGAATAAGCAGTTAAAAAGTAGATCAATAAAATGTATTTAAAAAAAAAACCTAGAGTACTGCTACTGTACTACTGTTCAGGGTCTGCCATGAAAAACCAAATGCTATAAAAGTATAACAAATAATAACTCACCTCCATAACCAAGGAGTCTCTGCAGCTTCATGCCAGTCCTGAGAAATCCAGTTAAAAAACAAACTAAACTTAGTTGTTTACGCGATGTGATTGTTTTCTGCCACTTCCGCAAGTGAGAAGTCTTACCTTGCACACAGTAGAGACGCTGATTAAATCATCCTCACTCAGAAATGTGAAAATCTGAATAAGACAGTCGCCAATAAGATGTGGATGGTGGAAATCCATACCAACATCAGTTTTCACCACCTGCGGAGAATTCAGAGATTTAAAAAAATCCGTTGGTAAAAAACAAACTACGGAAAGCGCAAAGGAACTACTTCCTTATTGCAGAGCCTTTATTTCGCCACCAGATGTCACCATTGTAAAAGGTTGGCGCCCAGAAGGGACACGCACATGCAGAAGACCCCACTGAATGCATAAAAGTGGAAAAATAGAGGTGTTTTCACGTATAAACACGAATAAAAATAAAAGTCAAATCCATTCGTAATAAATGTATTAATTTCACAAATTTGGACTCAAAATATCAGCTTACCAGAAGAGTAAACAGAGAAGGTTATTGTTCCATCTGAGTTAGTGCTTGAACATCATAACACAGTAATTAAAGCCGTGATTATTCCTGGCTTTTGCTTTGTGTTTCTTGGCAGGTGTGGAAACATTTTGTTAGCTGCGGTGAAACAAACACATGCGCATGACACGCTGACTCATAATAAGCCAAATTAATTGCAGTTCCAATCAGTCAAGGTGATTTCTCAGCAGAGGAGTGTGCGAACGTACAAAACGTAGAGAGAGGAGGAGAGACGGTGCGTGTGTGCGTGTGTGTTGAGAGTCACCCCTGGCGGGATTCTTCAGCAAGGGCCCCTTGTCTCCTGTGAACACGCCCCAGATAGATGAGGCAGATATATAACCAAGACCTGCGGGTAGCAGAGGAACTGTGAGAAAGAGATAATCGCACTTGCTCACCCCCAAGGGTTACCTGTGACACCCTCGCAATGACAAGAGGGCCAATCCAGAGGGGGCCTCGACAGGGGAGTTTGGATGCTGTCCCGCTCGGTTTGTAAAAAGTCCTTTGGGCTTCTTCTGTTTTTGATGCTTTTCGTGGTTTTGGACTTCCCCCTGGAGTTACCTGAGCTGTGGTCGAGCGGAGAACAGGAGCGAGGCGCGTTATTAAAATCAGCTCTGCAGATCCGTGCATGAAACTGAAAGCTGGGCCGCAATGAGCCGGAGAACACGACGTTGGATTTTAAGAGTTTTGCTTTGTTTAGGGATTGTTTACCTCAAAATTGGGTAAGGAGCGTTTATTCAATTTCTGATCAACAAATGAAGAACAGTGTCCCAGAAAGATAAGACTATAACAGGAGTAATAGCTCTCAAGGGGTTAATCTCTCCAAAACACATAGGTCTTTATTTTCTCCAAAACAGGTAGCTGACTTAATGAATACCATTATTATAGAAGCGGGCGCTTTTACTTTACAAAAGCGTACCTGTAAATTATGCAAAAAAAACTCTTGGAACCAGGCTACATAATGTCACTAAAACACCTAAACAGGAACTTTTAATATATGATTTACCTGCTTAGTGGTTTGAGTATGTTCATAATTGTCGTAATATTACATGAATCGAGCAGATTCTCAGTTCTATCCGTTTATTATTATTATTATTACTATTATTATTATTATTATTATTATTATTATTATATTATTATTATTATTATTCGCAGTGGATTTTCGTCGGTGGTGGCCCTTGGTGCGAGTATAATCTGTAACAAGATCCCCGGTTTGGCTCCCAGACAACGGATTATCTGCCAGAGTCGCCCCGATGCCATTATCGTCATCGGAGAGGGAGCACAAATGGGCATCAACGAGTGTCAATTTCAGTTCAAAAACGGGCGCTGGAACTGCTCTGCTCTCGGAGAGAGGACTGTCTTCGGAAAAGAGTTGAAAGTGGGTATGTTGCTGTCTGTTGACGTTTGTTATTAAATATTATACATGTATACACTTGTTTTGTATGGTGATTGTGAGCTCGTTTTAGGGGTAGTTTATGATTAATCCCATTCTTAACATTTTGCTCTGTTATTACTTACACTACAAAAATGAGCAATATTTGAAAAAAGACAGAAGTGAACTTTAAAATTTGGACAAATAAAATGACCTATATTTTTCCCTTGATAAAACAGAAATTGTTTGAGCTAGATAGGCATCATTTTTCATATACCTTGGTGGCGGTGCTTCTCAAGTTGATAATTTTCTCTTCAAACCTTTCTTCTTATGAATAACACAAATAGCTATTGCACCTGTAAGCATCCCTTAGGAGTCAGTGTTGTTTACACCAGGCCTAGTTGCCCTTTATTTTTCTAAGAGGAGGGACTTTCTGAACATGTATAAAAGGTATTTTGAAGCCAGTGTTGGAACAAAGCTCTTCTGAATGTTGGCAACCTCTCTTTTCATCCAGTCAAAGTCTCCAGAGGCACATTTTCCCTGGTCTTTATCCTGTCTGGTGATGGGTGCCGTGGCTCTCACTGTACGGATGTAGAGCTTACCACGGGTATAAATTACATAGAGTAACAACTCAGAGCAAAGCAAGTGCTAAAGAAGAGATAGAAATTATTTCAAGTCAGTATTCCTGCTATTGAGATGGACAAACTCAAAGGGGTTGAGGAAATTACAGCTGGAGTTTTGTCACTTTTAAGGAAAACTTTTCAGGAAAATTGCAATTGAAATAATATCAGGAAGAGGAAGCAGTTTAGTTACCTCAGGTGGTTTTGTAAAACTGTTTTAGAAAGTACTGACATATATTCTGGAAATGTTCCTCCTTCTACCTCAGACGAATATATTTAAATGAAAATATCCTAAATGCAATAGCTGGCAGCTTGGACCAGCTGTTTGAGGCATTGTTACCTTATGCTGTTGCAAAAAAAGGATTATCTCTGTATTCTTTTGAAATGAAACAGTGCTGTTTGACAATCTGTTTTATGAATGGAGGGTCTTTTTTTTCTTTAGCCAATCTGGGATTTTATTTTTCGTGTAGTCCATGGTATGGACAGCCATACTAAATAGATTGGTTTCACTGGTCAGATTAGCATAGATAGTGAATGGTTTTAAACAGATGGTATTGTTGATGCCTAGACTAAGGGGAGCTATGCTGTTTGCAGTTGCTCCTAAAGCAAAAGGCGAGATCAGCAAAGTGGCATAATGGTGGAAAACCTTATAGGTGACTTATTTTTTGGCCTAAAAGGAAAAACCCTCTAGTTATACTAAAGGTTTTGCTCTTAGTTATTCAAAATGGTGGCATCTTCTGTTGGACCTCCAGTACCAAGATGCCGTATCGTTAACCAATGATTTCAGATGATTTTGTACATTCTAATCATAATATTCATGTAAAAAAAATGCACTTACATGACTTCACTCAACATATCTACCACCAGGAGGTCACTTACAAGTATTTTAGGCTTGTGCACAGATAAGCAGGAACAGATAATAGATAAGATGGATTAAATTATACTTGAGATTTGAGCTTTTTTTAATGAAAATCCTTAATTACAGTGGTGTCCAAAAATACCATTGGTTTGCATTCAGTTACAAAATGGAAGTGGGAAGAGACAAAATGGGGATAAACACGAAGTAGGAACTAGTGAAGGGGTTAATTGGGCCTACACTAAGCTATCTTAGTTCAGAAGTTCATCATAGATATAGTAAAGTACATCCTCATCAAACCTGTACAGGCCTTGGATCTTAGATCTTCCATCTCTCATTCATTCCATCTTTTTGCGGTGAACCCGTGCACTCACGACTGAAGGGGAAAGAATTAACAACGGTGCAGTCTGCACTGACACACCTTCTTTTTTGGCTCCTCGCCCATCAAGTCTATAAAAACGTCCACATAATTAATGCCTCAATATTAGTTTTTTCTCCTTTCTTTCAATCGCAAGGGCACACATCCAAGATGTTTATCAAAAACATGGCAGCTTTACATAGTGAACGGTGTGGCAGGAGGAAGCACAAAGAAAGTATGATGTTTGTTTAGAGCAAACAGTGACAAGAGGAGTTTATTTACACATAGATATGATGGATGTCGTAATCAGCAGTTTCCTGTTTGCATTTTGATAAATCGCGGATTGGAAATTTAAAAGTAAAACACTCTTCTTGCTTATTGTGTTTAACAATAAACACTTTTATTCCATCACAGGGTGTTTTAAGATGGCTTTGATTATGAGAAGGGATTTTATGATTCTTTGAGACCATAATTACTTTTCTCCTGGCTCATTACAGAGATATTGAAAATCTTTCTGCCAACCCTGTCTATACTTCTACCAGACTTTCTGTCAAACCTTTACTTATTTTGCCAATATTTCCGTATGTGTAAATGATTTGTTAGCTGGAATTGGGGACAGATAACAGCAGGGTGAAGATTCCGACATCCCTATCTTGGGAGTGTACACACAATGTAACAGCTTCCAAGAGGATCAATAGCCCTTCCTTGTCGACAACCCTCTTATTCATGCAGCTTTGTTGACTATACCGCTAGCAGACATTTTGGTTCATGGGCAGGACAGTTTCCAGGTTAGGTTTCAAAACACTGCAGCTCTTGAGTGATATGTCAGCAAGGCTGTGATGTAAGCATACAACTGGTTAATAATTGACCTCCCTCTTTGCCTATTTATTACATTCACTATAGCTGAAGGAGATACACCAATCACTTCAACATTTCACAGACCATGTTATTGATCACCTTCTTTTCTGCTCCCCTAGGTAGCAAAGAAGCGGCATTCACCTATGCGATCATTGCTGCCGGGGTGGCCCATGCCATCACAGCCGCCTGTACGCAGGGCAACCTGAGTGACTGCAGCTGTGACAAGGAAAAGCAGGGTTTCTACAGCAAAGACCAAGGATGGAAGTGGGGAGGCTGCTCGGCAGACATCCGCTACGGATTAGGCTTCTCCAAAGTTTTCATAGATGCGAGGGAGGTCAAGCAGAATGCAAGAACGCTAATGAACCTCCATAATAATGAGGTGGGACGCAAGGTAAGGGACAAGAAGATGTACTTTATCAAAGTTCAAAGAGAACATATACACTAGCACCCCTTAAATCTATAATAAGACCTTTCCAGCTTAACATGGATATTTTGGAAAAGAGATTTTCCGTTCTATTTGCACTGTTATTCGTGGGAAAAAAGAATTTTAGAATATTTTCTAAAAGTTGAGGTTTTTTTTTTAAACTATTATGGTATACAGTTGTGGGCTGGATTTCAAAACAATGACTTAGAAGCTTAATTTCTACATGTGCACTGTTGCTTTTTACGAGAGAAACTCCCACAACAGTCTCCTGATTCTGTCTACGTCAAACACCAAATGTTAGCTGAATGACCAGGAGCAAAGGGTATGCGGTGCCAATGGAAATTTGCTACAGGGAATCTATATCCCAACACTGCTTTAGCCATACTTTGAATAGTATTGGAAATTTTTATATAGTTAGTGTTAATTATGGTATTGCCACATACTGGCTTAGCATTTACTACAGCATTTTTGATTGATCCAGCTGGGAAGGCATATATTTCTTTTAAGATGTCAGTTTAAAAAAGAAAGTAATGAAGTTGGTACCTGAGTTTTTGGAAGGAAAAAAAAAATATTTTTATAAAGTAGTGACCAGAAGTCATGAGACAACATAGAGCTTTAATACATGGTTTTCTGATGCTTTCCATGTTAAAAAGCACAGCAAGGTTGGAACCACTTTGTTATGGGCAATATTCCACATTTGACCCCATTTATTCTGGATTTGGTCCCAATAAACATTAAATGGAAACTTAAGATATTTTTTACAGAAAGGCAAAGATAAACATAAGCTAAAATTATTTTGTTTTTCTTTTGATATTTTTAAAACTCTATATGTGGCCTTCATGTGTGAAATAGATATGCAGTGATTTTTAGAATCAATGATACAACTCTGTTTTCCTTAGACTTCAAATGCAAGTTTAAGAAGTTAAATATTAAAAGAAAATGGTGGACAGTGTTTTACAATAAGAGGCTTTTACTGTAGCACCTCTTTAGCCATGGTCATGATCTTCTATTGAATTACTATGTATTTGATGTAGAGGTCTTCATCATTACCTGCCGGTGCAGTGTATATCGACACAGGAAACATAAGTTTAAAAAATATATTTGAAGTTGTGGTGCTAACACCATTGATAAGTAGCTTGAGACTGATCTCAGAAAGTGTTAACTGTCTCTACCTTTACCTGGCTTGTCAAAGACCTGTGCAGAAGGGACCAAGCTTAAACAAGAAGTAGAATAAAGAGCTGCTTTTAGAGGACGAACTGTCTAAGTGGCAGGGTTTGATTACAGCCAAGATCCATGCACTGGAAACAGACTGACACTGTACGAAAAGGCATTAACTCTGTCTCCCCTCATGTTTTACACCACCAAGACAGTCTTCAGTTACAGTTATGACAATCTGCAACCAACAGTTTGCTAATCTCACAAACCCACATCAGGTAAAATGTGTCTCCACACGCACCTTGGGGGTGTTTACTTTTTGGCTTGATTGTCATTGGTGATGGATCTGTTTTTATTTGAAGGATTGCAGTTACTTTAAAACAGATAAACTCTATCTTTACAACAAGTCAGTTTACAAGATTGCTATATCCTAATCTAGAGTGTGACTTTAAACAAAAATTTAATTATGAACTATAAACCGGTCATGTTTAGCTCCTAAAGAGATATAATCAACTGTTATTCACAGCAGAAAGCATCAAAAGCAACAAAACGTTGGAGATTACGCCATAAAAACCTAGCGAGAAACAAGACTAATATGATAAAATACCAAGGAGGAAAGCTTGCCTGATTGTTTTCATTCGTGTTTTTCCTGCATGCATGGTTGCAGAACACTGCAGAGTGACAAAGAGACTCCAGTGGGTCTGAAAGCTAGACACTGTGTGGAATAATGTGCCAAAGTCAGGGTTAGAGGCAGCATTGACCAAAGTTAACAGATATCCTTTCTCTTGCTGTCCCTGCCAAAAAGACCTACTTCTCACAACCAACACGTCCAAAGCAGAAGCTGAAAAGTCTCCTCACGCCTGCTTGTATAAAGTAGATCACTTTCTGATGCATGTCTTTGCACCTTGAATTCAAATTGGCTTATCTGGAAAGCTAGATCGCCTCCCAAGGAAAAGATTGTACTTGTGGATTCAGTCCTCGAGCCGCTTTTCTTTTTCCCTTTCCGTTCTGCTAATAAAAAGACCCTCTGTTTTGACACCCTACCCACCCACCAACTACTTTATTTATGCTAATCAAAAGCGGTGACACCGAGCAGGAGCAGCTTTCTCAGCTCCTGAGTGGAAGAGGGGTAGACAATAGCTGTCACCAGTGTTAGCTTCAGGACAACTGATGGTTAAAGGAGTTGCAGCCAAGATTTTCATGAAGGGGTTCACCAAGGAAAAAGTTCTCCTTAACACTTTTGTGTGTAACATTTACTATTGCATCTCTGTTTGCCAAGAATACAGGCATAAGTTTTCTGCAAACGTCTTTGGGAAACAGAATCATGTACTAAATACACAGTATTTTAAGAAAGAAAGGAAATTGTGATTGACCTTGCTGCTAAAGAAAACTGCAGTGGCACTTCTCATTGTCATCAGCTCAGGATTTAGCAGTAATCCTAGTCACTCTGCGCCTTGTACAGTCACTCTTGACTTTTGTGGGTTGTGTGTGGTAACTACATACACAGGGTATGAAATCTGATACATTATTTTGGCTTCTGTGTATTTGGTATCATGCTCCATTGTCTTGGGGCTGTAGTTAATCTGCCATTGTACATTTTTAAGTCACATTGAGTCAGTTTCAGTAGTTGCAATCTTGTCTTTCGGTCATTAAGTTTGACTTTAAACCCTGTGCTTTGCAGTGGAATATACCAGAACTTATTAAAATCCATGCTTTCACCAGTTCTCAATATTTCACCTTGTTTTCTTTCTCTGACTAGATTCTGGAGAAGAATATGCGGCTGGAATGTAAGTGTCACGGTGTCTCAGGCTCCTGCACAACCAAAACCTGCTGGACTACACTTCCCAAGTTCCGCGAGCTTGGCTACATTCTCAAGGAGAAATATGCCCACGCTGTGCATGTGGAACCAGTCAAAGCAAGCCGCAACAAGCGTCCAAAATTCCTGAAAATCAAGAAGCCTTATTCCTACCGGAAGCCACTGGACACAGATCTGGTGTACATAGACAAGTCGCCGAATTACTGCGAGGCGGACCCAGTGACGGGAAGCCTGGGGACACAGGGAAGGGTGTGCAACAAGACAATGATGCAGCACATCAGCGGCTGCGACCTGATGTGCTGTGGAAGGGGATACAATACACACCAGTACTCTCGGGTCTGGCAGTGTAACTGCAAGTTCCTGTGGTGCTGCTACGTTAAATGCAACACCTGCAGCGAAAGGACAGAGGTCTACACATGCAAATGAGAATATTTATTGGAGGGTGTGTGTCTGTGTGCGTGGAGATGTGAGTGTGTTTCTGTAAGTTTTCACAGTCCACTTTCTGTTTAAAGTCTGCATTTGCAGCCTTTTCTTTTTAGCAACGACTACTACAGCACTGCTGTGCTGCGTATGCAGCCAGTTGAAGATGGGGTACCGCGGTTGTTTTGCACAAGAAGTTCTTCACCCTTCTTCTTGGACTCTATGTTGGGACGCAGCACAACAACTATCTGATAAAACACTGGAAATGGACAACTGTAACTTGGAAAATGGATCACAGTTTCAGTCAATGAAGCAAAACACCTGAGACTTTAAGCTGAATGGACTGGTACTGATATTTTCTCTGTTCGGACTCTACAAGACGCGATTGAATTGAGGTGGATGTGGTGCTGAATAGGACACACTGCTGTAGTTCGCACCCCCCTGTGCACAGACAAAATTAGAGAGATAGCCATTTGAAATATTTAACATGCTGTATTTAGAGAATGAGACTTATTAATATTAATTTATTCTATAAAAAACACTACTGATCTTGTCCTGTATGGATAAAAAAATAACTAAATATCAATATCAGTTTTTTAGTTTGTTGAAGCAATCAAACATGTCCACAGTTAACACACTGGATTTGAGTCATATTGTAGCATAATGTTGTTCCTAATGGAACGACTGTAGGCTGCTCACTTTGACCTATCTACCTTTTGTGAGTTTTTCCTCCTTCTGTTGCTGCTAGTCTAGAAAATCCCACTTGTTGAGGTAAAAGTCTGTATACTGTACTTATTGTCTTGACTTCAACCTGGTTCTACTGGACTTATTTGCTGATCAAAAACAAGGGCACATTTTCCACGTTTGGTAAATGATAGTTAATAGAGTATATATTTGTAAAGGACTATTTTTATATGAATGTTTTATTTATATCTTATTGTTCCTACTCATTGTCAGATGTGGACAATGAGATCTGTCTATAAAGCCCAGGTGAAAAAAGCTGATATATGTCAACTGACATATATCAGCGGCTGTCACAGCTGTTGCTTGTTGTATATTGTACGAGATAGAGGCTGTCTATATCTGTCTGTGTTCAAACCTTTGTTTACTGCATTTCACAACTACTACTGATGGAATACAGGAACAGAACTACACTAACAAGATCCTATGTTCATTATTGACTCATCAAAAAATGATTGGTGCACTGAGAAATACACCGGAATGACCGAAATGACTAGAATAACTGGAATCTGATGACTTTACACTTGATTTGCCCTGATCATTGATTGGTGGTCAATACTGTTGGAAACTAAAAATTAGATACTGTTCCTATTAGTGAACACAATAAATGTCTCTGCTACAACAAGGCCACATGGTCTACAACACACTTTAGTGTGGACGTTCTTGCCAAGGGAAGACTCAGTAGTTCCATTTTTGCGCAAATTGAAATCACAAAAATAGATTTGTTTTAATGGAACCACGGCGATTTCGGAAAAACTTTTTTGCACTAGATGGGGTGGTTTTTCGTCTGTATCGAAATAGGTGTATTTTGCAAAGCTGCAATGGAAATTTTTTTTGCATCACAAGTGAAGCCATTAACTGCTGGATATAACTACTGGCAAAAATAACAACGAAGATGAAAGTAGTATGTCATTCAAACTTGTCGAATCCATAGCGCATCCGTAGACCTGCTGGCTGCAATTTCCTCCAAACACCACAAACGGAGCCTGAATAACATGCGAACGTCTCCACCTCCTGCGTGAACGAGCTTTTTCATTTGTGATTTTAATTTCTTATTTAATAGAAGCATAGCAATTGCGAAATTGAGTTTTTCAACATTAACAGAATATTGACAAAGATTTGTGTACATTTATAATGAAAATGTAGCTAGTGAGGCGTTTTTAAAAAAATCAGAGGAAACAAAAACTTGCTTGATGGATCCAGATTTCTAATTTTGTTTTATCCTTTTGAATAATCCAGATCTGTTTGATGACTATTAGATTAGGAATTGTTCAAAATCTTTGGGTAATCTTACAGCTTTTGGAAGGGTATTCTTATTCTCCATGTAATACAATACTTATTAATGCTAATCCCATTATATTTGCTGATAATGCTAATCGCTAATAGAATCCTTTACATTATGTTGACTTTGTAACCATTTAAAAATATTTTTTTTTTAAGTTCTGCTCAACTGTAAAGCTGCATAAGTCAGACTGGTCTCTCTTGCACTGTTTGTACTCACAAGATATAGAATTACAAGTATAAGAATGTGTTGTCTGAGGCAACACATTTATTAATAATTTAACAAGCCAAAATGAGAAAACCGGAAAATGTTTTGTTCTCAGCCATTAAAATGGACTCCACTTAGAAATGTCTTCTGCAATAAAACAAGTCACTTATATCCCAGAGGGAATCCCTTTTTTATTTAATAAAGAAATGGTTTATTGTTAAGAGAGTTTTCCAGAAATTAAAAATAAATGTAATTTTGTTGCCATAGTTCTTACGGAGAAATCTGTAATGGTATTGTCTAATTAGAATGCAACTAAATCTGTGATCAGACAATACTGCAGATAGCAAAATATTTTAAGAGTTGTTTAGTTTTCCTTTTGTTTTATAAGCATAAGAGCCGAGGTTAGGAAATGCAATCAAATTCATGGTTATCATAAATCAAAAACAAATAGTTTAAGTTATTTTATGAATGATTTTAGGAGAGGAACTACAGAGATGTTTCTCATGCAATTAAATAAAATAAAATGAATTGTCATTAAATAAAAACCAGTTAATTAACAGAGTCATTGCATTAAATGAAAATGAAACATAAACTCAAAATTTACTTGGTTATTAGTTGCTCTGTTCTGGTTTGCACCACCATTTATTAAAAGATAAAGATAAATGTTATCCGGTGTTATGTGGTCACCATGGTGTTAAATCAGCTTTTAGGAGGCAAGCACAATATGTTCAGTGCCAGGCCAAAAGAGAGACATTCTTTCAGAGGGGGAAAGTTATTCAGGCTTAATTGAGGGCCCATCCTGCAGACTGGGAAGCAGTTGAATGTGTCCAAGCAGAGGAGTGTTTGTCTTCTAATGGTAGGGTACCACCATAATTGATGAGGCTGGTGGGGCAGACGTGTCACCGTGATAACTTGCTCAGGCGAGGGAGTGGAAACTGTCAGGTGATAGATGACTCGCACATCTGCTTCATTCACTCCTGGGCCACTAGTTGCTACAACAACTCCAGCATAGCGGAGAAAATGCGGGGCGGTCTCCAAGAGAGGCAAGCCGACGTGTCAGGGAAATGTTAACGATGCTAAGGCCCACAGTCGTTACGGATTCCGCTCTCACAGGGAATTGGAAGTGGAGTGAGGAGTCGGGGCCCAAAGGTGTTGATGGAAAGCCTGCTCCTAGTAATCTCCCTGGTTTGATGAATGCAGCTTGTAAAGTTTTCACCTGTGCAGGATTTTATAGGATATGATGTTTTTTTTTCACAAAAACAACTATTTTGTGAAACTGAGCAGAGAATTCAGTTTTGACTTACAGTAGATAAGCCTTACTGTGTGTCAGTGACAGTGATAATCTGCCTAGTAAGAAGGGAAAAGGGCGTGAAGGGATAATAGCAGAGGCTTGTCTGCCTGACAAAAGCTTTCAGCTTTCATAATATTGATACAAAAGGCTTGTATAAGAAAAGGCAGCTGCTCAAAAGTTCCTGGTTAAAGCTAAACTAGGGTTTTGTGTGAAGGACTCGCATCACATTATCTTGTGCACAGGCAGTTGCATCGACTCCTTTGTTCGTCTCTTATTAACTTTTGCCTGCAGTGATTTACTTTTGAAAGAGAGCGCCTAAAATCCCAGTTTTGTTTTGATTCCTTTAAGGTGTTGTTCTCTGTACAAGCTGCCCCCAAGGTCTGCTAATTCTGGATTGCCTGTAAGGATTTGCACCTGTTATTTACAGCAGAAAAAGTCTCTTTTTGAAAAATAAAAAAAAACACAAAATAGACAAAAACAACAATAGACCCTCACTGGCCCATTTATCAGGTTACTCCTTGCAAATCACTGGTGGGTTGCGATTTGGTCACTATGGAGTCGCTGAAGATTGAGGCCATAAAAGGATTTAGGTCTACAGTACTCATGGAGTGAGGGAGATAGCCACTCACAAAAATATAAAATCTATGAATACTTGAGGTCTCCTCTAAAAAGACTAATGAGAGTATTTTCTAACGTAATATTCTTTAATACACACATTGGAAAAGTGTAGCACTATCACAGACGCCAATATCAACAGTCTGACTTAGCCGTATTACAGCTCTTGGGGCTATAGCCAATCAGCACCAAGGAAAATAAATGGCGCTCTTGGATTGGCTGTTCTACAAATGCTGACCAACATTATGTGAAGTACCATTGCATCAGTTATTTCAACTTCCCCAATAGCGTTGTCTGTAGAATATTTCAAATATACTCTGAAAAGGAATGAGTTGTTGCCTTAATTTTCTATGCACATTCAGAGGTAATCTTCCACCAGTTTTAATGAATGGATATTTTAACTTGTTCAACATGTTCTCTCTGACATGAACACAGTAAGCATGTTGACACCACTAGTGCACAATTGATAACGCCTCTTTTCCTTTTAACCATTTCCTAAAAATACAGGATGCATGTCAGTGTTCAAAAGTCCCTGCAGATCATCAGCTTCTACAAAACTCAGACCAACCCTTAATCTACCATTCTGATGCTTGGTCTTCACTTTCCTGATGCCGAAATACATTGAATTGCTGCAGCGTTATTGGCTGATTCACTCTATGCATTAGCAAGCAATCAAGCAGGTGTATCTAATAAAGTGGTTGGTGAGTTCAGTTCAGAAATCCACCTGTGGTGTTTCTCAGCCAGGTGCAAAGCCCATCCACTCATAGTCCCCCAACACTTCATCCCAGTTGAGTCACAACCACAAAGTGCCACCTTCTTTGATAGTTCAGCCCATGTCAGACACCCTGCAGGATCACTGGGACTCTGATTATACTCTTAGCCGTGTTTCTCCATAAACAGGACCGGGCCCATGCCAACACGTTCAGGGGTGTAATATCCTTGTTCCTCTGAAGTAGGGTTGCGTTACCCTTTGGAGTTTTATTTATTGAGACACACTCAGACGCACAAGCGCGCGTCCTCGGCCCCATCACCTGCGGTAGCTGGAAATTGGTGGTAGCAGCAGATTTATGGTCGGCAGTCTGGCTCACTCCCTTTGTTATTGCTGGAAGTCTGCCACAGCTTCCCGATCTGCACCCATGACCCTGTTACATCAGGGCCGCCCAGCTCTCTGCTCCAGCCAGCAATTAGCGTCAAAGCCGACAATGAGTCTTTAAAACATATTTAAGCAAGACCCGTCCTGCTCTGGGTTTTATCATTAGATCAGGCCTGACAGCGCGAGTGGATCAGATTTATAACTGACTTTAAAAATTCATCTGATGATGCTGGCATTTGTTGAAACCAAAGATTCCTGTCTCCCTAATCCAATTTTCTGTACAAAAAAAGCACAAACGCACACATTAGATTCAATTTTCTGCAGGAAATCTATAAAAAGAGCTAATAAAAATACCAACAACAATCAAGGAAATGATTCATAGTTTCACTTTAATAAAGCCGTTAAATCATTCTTTGTGCTAAGCCTTCGTTGAGACAGATTTTACCGTTTATGTGACTATTCGTTTAAAGCAACTTCCTACGCTTCAGTCTGACAAGTGGACAGAGCTAAAGACAATAATTCCAAGTAGGAGGAGGAGCAAGAAAATATGCTCTCCAGTTTTCCTCTCCCCTCTGCTCCCTCTTGACCATAAATCTTCTGACACATGATTATGTCAGTCATACTTTTGTTTTTCCTCTGGTTGAGACATGCACAAGCACCTGAGTGCTCGCACACTAAATTGCAGAGCACAAGGTTGTCTTTATGTGATTCCAGAGATACTGTAAGGGTGCAGAGCTCATTCATGCACTCTCTGAAAACCGCCTGCCATTTGAAGCTCTTTGATGGAGGCTGCTGATATCTGACAATATCCACTCCTCACAAGAGAGAAATCCACACGGGTCCTATCTACCTATCTGATTTTACAGGTAAACACGTGGTCAAATCACTTTAGTGTATTGTCAGTGGCCTTAAAGGGATAGTTCAGCTTTTTTGAAGTGAGGTTCTGTGAAGGTTTTATCAGCTTCCTACCTTTTGGTAAAGTCCAAAAGTGTTGGGATTTAAATTGTTTTTTAACAAGTAAATGGACAGTTTTTGAAAAGTGTTTACAAATAAATATCTGAAAAGTCTGGTTTGCACTTGTACTTGGTGGCCCTAAATAAAGTCCAGTGCAACCAAACATTTTTAAAGTAATTGCTAAAAAAAATATCCCACTATTCAGTTCACCTAGATTGACAGTCTGGGCAAGGAGAGCATTAATCAAAGAAGCAGCCAGCAGTTTCATGCTAACTGTGGAGGAGCTGGTACATAAACAGCTCAGGTAAAAATAATTAATCACATACATTATAAATCTGACTTGTATGGAAGAGCAGAAGCAGTGAAGTCAATGTTGACATGCACCACCCTCAATTTTATAACTTGTGTATGTATTTTGTGCCTGCTAAGATAATTTGCCTCCAGTTGAGAAAAACCTGTTTGTCAGGATCCTTGTAGCCCATTTTTCTTAAAATCTCACTCTCGCGTTGCTCTGCAGTTGCGTTCTCAACAGAAACCCTCAACTCATCCAATACGAAAGGCCGCCTTCACTTTATGAGTTTCTGTCACAGCTAACTCTGCTTTGTTTGGCCTGCTCATCCTGTCACCAGACACCAATCCTTTTGAAGAGAGGTGATTTATGGTGGAAGCGATCACTGTGGTATCTGTGCCAGCTGACAATGCCGCTGCTGCTTTTGTTTCCTCCTCAAGAGTTGCAGGTGACATCAGATCATGGATCAGATTGTATTTTTGCGCTTCCCCGGAGAAAAGCTGGGTGGACACATGAAGCTGGGGATTCTACTTCAACTTCACAGAGGAGTTTGTTTCCTAATCATATCGCTGTCAGTTCATGACAGAGTCCGTTTTTAATGCAAAGGAGGAACGAGTCTAAAGACTTCCTGCCAAAATCCCTGCGGGGTGTTTGCTATTGTCTGGTGAAATTTTAAAAGTCCCTGTCCATCAGGCTTTCATTCTGGATTTCACAAGAAAAACAGGAGACACTCACTCATGAATAGCCTAACCAAAAAACACCATTTATAATGCCTTGGCTCTGTTTTGGAAAGACAATGAGTGCAATATAACGTTACAATAACCATAAATCAGCATACTGTAGGTATAAAGCACCTCGGCTATCCGCGGAGATGTGTGAAAGTAAGCTCCTCTTCACTGCTCCATTAGTCTCGTCTCACTTTTGTCCTTTTTGTTATCTCATTACCATCACTGAAGCTGACCTCTGCGCAGAGGCTCTAGCTGTTTCCCCCTGCCCCACCGAAACACCTCTGACCCTGTCCTGAACTGGAAGATCATCCAGCTCTGTCACGGCCTCATCTACCACTGTCACCAGGCAACCTGCACTGCTCAGAGGTCACTCAGTGCACTTTACCCACAACTCTCACATCAGCCTTTTTTTAAGTGGGCTTAGACCTTAATAGTGATGCATAGTGAGGGAAAAGTTGACAATGGAAAATATTTAGTTTGGATGAATGAGCGAAATGACCTAAGATATCACCCATCAGACAGAGGGCTTATTTACAGCCAACACTGGCTGTTATTTACAGGGAGCCACAGACATAAAACTCCCATATAAGTGGTTATTAGACCTGATGACATCAGTGTCAAGTACTGTGTATGTAATTAAACACATTGTGAGCTGGGTTTGTGATCCATACACAAAAACAGACGGTAAACAAAAGTGTGCCCCACGAACCCATTCCCATTTTGTGACATTGCAACCTTAAACCTAAATCGGATTTTATTGAGATTTTCTGTGATAAATCGACACTAAGTCGTGAATAAAGTAGAGGAAAGCTTGCAAACTGTTTTCAAACAATTGCAGAAGAAAAATCTGGAAGTTGTGGTATACAGATGTGTTCAGTACTTTTTAGGACAATCCAAGTCTTTTGGGGGAGTCTGTCTCTCTAGCAGCTTTGTACATCAACAGACTGAAAAGTCATCTATTATTTGAAACTTTAGCTCCAGCTCTGTTAGACTGACTGTTAACAGCAACTACTGCCACAGATTTTCATTTAGAATATAGTCTGAGCTTTTACTAGGCCATTCTGCGTGCTACTGCTGAAGGCTTTTGTCCTCGTGGAATGTTAGCCTCCTCCCCAATCATTTTCAGTCTCTATGAGGTTATCTTCAAGGGTTGCTCTGTATTTAGCTACATCCACTTTTCCTTTAACTGAGACAACCTTCTCACAGCAGGATATTGCTACCACCACATTTTACATTGGTTCGGTGCTTTCAAGCTGGTGGGTGATAGTTTTCCACCACACACATCTTTTTATTGTACTATAGCTTTAGAAGTATGCAGACTGTTGTGTGTTTGAAAAGCAGCTTTTTGTGATAAAATGTTATAACTTTTAAAGGTGTTTTGCTTCCACCACACAGTTGACTTTGAGGAAAGGTTGATTACCAGGCTCTAAATAAGTTGAGCATAAGCAGTTGGTGGTGAGGAACACAACTTGGCATCACAGCTCCAACACACACCAGAAGGTTTGCATCAAAACTTAATTTTATCTTGTATATGTTTTCATCTACATAAACAAAGCTCCCAGTTTCACCTGAAGGAAAGTGATCCCAGCTCATGATGCTGCCACCAGCATACCTGGATGTGGCTAAGGGATTCTTTTGAGAAAGTCCCCGTTCTTCTGACTGACATATAATTAGATCTCTTGGATCCCTTAAAGCGTCTCTGGAAACCATGGCTTTTGCTGAAGGATGCCAATGAACACAAGCCAGAAAATCTGCGCTAGGACAGATAAAATTAATCTCAGGTTATTCAAATTCTCAATCATCTCACATAGACTAAATGCTGAAAGTAGGTGAAAAAGGAAGTATTGCACTTATATTGTTTTTTCTTTTTTCTTTTAATAGTTTTGTTTGCCCATTAGTTGTACAGAAAAAGATATATAGCAAGTCATGTATCAAATTATCCTAAAAGTGTCAGAGCTTTAAGCTAAAATAGTTACATTTTGATTTAATCTGAATCACCCACTTTCTCCTACATGTTTGCTCATTTGTGCAGAAGTTTTCCTGTTAACCAATTTTCAAACCTGAGCTGTGGATTTCTGCAGCTCCTCCAGAGTTACATAAAGCCTGTTGACTGGTTATATAAATAGGTTCTCATGTTTCTTGAACACTGTGTGTCCTTCCACTTCCACTTTGCAATTATGTACCGCTTTGTGTTGGTCTATTTTATAAAATCCCAATAAAGTTCAGAGAAGACTGATTGTAACATGCAAAAACCTGTAAAAGTTCTGACTTTTTAACAATAAACTGTAAATGTGCACAGTGGCTTTTCTGCAAATTGTCTTGCAGCTTCAAAGTCTTTTCTGGAATATGCATTTCAGTCCATTAGCAAGGGAATATAATGAAGATAGCATGGGTGAAAATGTGGCACAGGCTTCAAAACACTTTTTTGTCACCTGCATAGTGGGATACATATCAAAAGAAGTACTTTCAGGTATCTTCTTACCTCGTTTTGGTGGGAGCTGAGGGTGTTTCCATATCTTGGCAAAGAATGAGTGGAGAGAGTGAGAAGATTAATGATATAATAGCTCTGACCACACTGTTTAGTTATTTAAACTGGCAGCATCAGCTCAAATTGTTTCATGGCTTTCTGCAATGATACATTTGGGAGCGTGTCCGGACAGGCTGCGAGATGCTCGGAGAGAATTCGCTGCAACTCCCTCTGAACTCAACCACTTGTCAGGAACGTCGAAGTTATGACACCATCAATTCACGCTGAATGTTTACTTCCCAGCAGCTTGTTTGTGCACCTTTACCTGGCTGACTTTGAAAGAAATAAAGAACTGAAACACAGACAGCAATGACTGATTCATTGATTGTATGATAAACAGTATCCTCTGAGGCTCTCTTTTTAGTTTTGTGTCAGTTCTGTTTATGTTCTTGTTTAAAGGTGTTTTATCACCTGTAAGTCTGAGGTTTATACAGAAACAAGTGGATTGCGAAATCAGAAGAGAAGCAATCTTCAGATTTTTCCTTGGAACGGTCAGGTTAATATCACACCTGACGGGCATATGACGCCGGATGATGATCTGTGATATATCCTAAGCGCCTCTGAGTCTTGCAGGGTTGTAGTGAGTTTGGTGTTATTGCTCAAAACATCCCGTGTCAGAACGCCTGGGACGTCGGAGGATTACTGTAAGCTTAGCTCAGGTGACGTTTAGTGTGCGTGTGTGTGAGATATGGAAGTGGTGTGGGGAGAGGCTTGGGGGAGCAGCTATGAGGGCCCTCCATATACCTGTTTCAAGTCAATCCAAAAACAAAAAAAAAGTATCACATCGGGAGCTCAGATTATGTGTTGATTAAACGCTGCACACCTTAAAAGGCGGCTTTTCAAAGTAACAGTTATAGTTTGTCTAACCTCTTTTCTGAGACGCATTACTTGTCTCTATTTTAATATTGCTAAAGCCTGTAAAGGCAGGCTAAGCAGGCTGAAATGCTCCTTTAAATCACTGTGAATCTCACCAAAGATCTTACGCAGCCTGTCTTTACCTTAAAGGGATAGTTTGGATCTTCTGAAGTGAGGTTCTATTATCAGCAGCAGTTCTCTTAAATGTGGTACGACGATGTCAGTTTGCAGTTAGTTTACAGAAAAATGAACAAATCTTATTGTTTTTGAAGAGCAACATGCAACTAAATAGTACCTGGATGAATTCAGTATTAGAAGCTTGTAATAAGGAAACATTCTTTAACTTTTAAAGTGTAAAATGTTTTGGAAACATTTTATTATTTTAGTAGGAGAGGGTGTAGAGCCCTGTAAATATGTTAAGAACGTGATAGCATTCAATTAATAGGTATAATTATTTTATTGGGTAAGCATTTATTTGATTTAATGTTTAAAACAATTAATTTGGTTTATGGTCAAATAAGTGCTAAAATAACTTTTTTTTATTTCATAGATTTCTGTCATGATGATGCCCCTTTAAGAACGGCACAATGCATGAGAGGAGTTGAAAGTTCATAACCTGAAAATATATAATGAAAGAGAAAACTACACATGCTGTATGCTCGAACCGTGGATTTTGTTTAATATAGTTGCACAAAACCTAAGATATGAGTTATTAAGTTCTTTTTTAAAGGTGCAACAGGTGGGCCTGGACGAAATAGACAGTCCATCACAGTGCCAACACACAAATTTACGACGATGCAAATGTTACGCCCATGTAAAGGGGAATAATGAAAACACACGGATACGATGTGTTACTGCTTTCGTCTCCAGTGTTGTGATGGAGGAGCAGAAGAATTGCGTCCCCCGGAATCAATTCAGACAAAACCAATCGAGACGATAAACAAACTCTCAAAACTTAAAATTAACAAGGTTGAACTCTCTAAATATTATACACAAACATAACCGGGAAAATAAACATTAAAGAAAATACATTTTAAATTTAATTAAACTTATGCAACCTGAAGCCCTGAACCAATACAACGATACAGCAATTATTTTTGAAAAACCAAAATAATCGATCGCAGATTATCTTGTTTTCCCTTTTATTTATCTAAAACAGTTTTATAGCCACTACACAAACGTTTATTTTAACAAGCTTATCAGTAAATAGTTGCTTTTTTATACAACCTAATTTAATGTAGAATCACTGGTCAAAACAGTGGTAAATTTTCAACTCATAAAGAATCCAAAGCCTGGTTTTATCTAAGCTAATGTTTTTTTCTCTATAATATTTAAAGTCTGTGACACAAAAGTATATTTTCATGCGATAACAAGACTGATTAAAATTTTTATGGTTGCTGGCTGGAACATCAAAACACAAATCAGTGCAGAGGAGCTGGTTCTGAAATATACAGGTGACTCATGCAGTATACATAACAGAAAGCTGCAACCATTCTATGTAAAGCAGAGAGCACACACTCCTGATTTCCTGCCACTGTTAAATAAACATGTTGTTCTTAAGCAAAAAACAAATCAAGAGGAAAGCAGAAAGGCAACAGGAGTAGCTTTTGGATTGTTTGGATGCGAGTGGTTTGCTGTGGATTCATAAATGAACACTTAAAGGAAAAAACATGCCTCCCATGATGAAATATGAGTGATTTAATATGAGTCATGAGGCATTAAGGGGATATTTTGCTCTGCTTTTTAAGCAACTACATAATTTACTGTTACTCAGAGTGAAGAACAAAGGAGGGATGAGATCAAATCAGACCTAAAGATTCTCTCATGCCTCATTAGATCACACACTTCTCATTAAGTTTGACTAACTTTTCCTGGACTTTTCCTAAACGACAAAATAAAAGAGAGCCAGAAAAAGTGACAGGTTTGTTAGATCTGTAATGACAGGTTTATCTTGAGGAGAGTCAGAGACAAACATTACCTCAGAGCTGTTGCAGACTTGCTCTTACATCCCAAAGCAGCGTCAGTTCACCGAGTCTGCGCTGATGTGTCCCCGGGGAAAATTCCTATCTACCACTGTCCCTCTTTACAGCAGACTGTAGTTGTCAGTGTTGGGTCATAGGATGATATATCTGTGTGCTTCAGTAGTGGAAAACATTCCACTTCTGTTGTCACATGCATGAACGTTTTAGGCTTGAAACTTCAACGTGCAGGATTTAAATGTTTACAATGATTAAACATATCTTTGGGAAGTGGGTTGTTAAAATTTTATGTTGACTGTGCTAAGCTTTACCTGGTAATATTAAGATGTATTAGTGAGGAGTATTAGAAGGTGAGACATTACTTGGACCTCACTTATGCTGCTCAACCAGCCGGTGCAGTGGCACGCCTCTGAGAATCATCAGAGGCACCGACAAAATTGTACCAGTGCTTGAAAATGAAAAACTGTGAAATTATCTTTTTACTAACAGTAACTGGTTTAAAAAGGACTTTATCCCTCTTCTCGCAAGCTACCTGAAAGCCAGTTGGACAGGTTTTTTTGTAATTACATGAAAAATAGCTTGAGTTCCTCTGGGGTTTTGGCCACATTTGAAAGACAAAATAAGTGTCTTGTGTGCTTGTGTGAATGTGCAGCTTGAAACAGAGAAACAATGAGACGCAAAAGAAGGTGAGAGGTTATGGAACATGCAAACCTAATGTTCGTTAGATTTTTGTAAAGTATCTTGCAACAGTAATCATACTGTTTGCACCTTTTATCTTGACATTAAGCTGCAGAGATGTTTTAACAGGGTTAGTTTTTTAAAAACAATATTCTAAGCTTTTCACATCTCAAAGGGCTTTGTTCAGTTTCATGTAAATAGAGATGGAAAATAGAGATGTTATGATACCTCTGCACACTCACCAAGAAGAGTTGCACAATAAACTAATATTTATTACAATATCTGTCATGATTCTGGGAAGTTTCCCAAGTTACCAGGGGATTCTTTAGCAATTTCTCCCAGTTCTTCTCATTTTCTTCTTCTCCTTCTTTTTTCTTGATTTTAGTGGTGTTTGGCAAACAATAATATGATACATTACTGCCACCAACCAGTAAGGAGTGTGAATCTAGATAAGAATTTGCCTTCCCTCACAGCTGCACCCAAATTTCCAACCAACCACCCAACAACCTCCGCTTGTTCAGACATCAACTCTCCTGCATAAATATTTCCCAGTCGGCCAGCTCTGAGTCAGATCCTCATGTTAACATCCTGTATAAAAACACCCTGGCTCCCTTGTGCTATATTATTTTGGATTCATCCCTGTACTTTAGTGGGACTTTTTCTAAGTAAAAGATTTGAATTTCACCAACCTGCTTTCTTCCTGCAACAGGGTGCTGCAATTAACCATATTATTCACCATATCATATCATATCATTGAAACAAATTTAAAAAACCCATGCAAGATTTATTTATTCAGAAGAGTTTGTCAACAACATTTATGACTTTCATAACTTTCTAAGCTTACATCACAAAGAATCCCTTGGATTCTTTGCTCCTTGCATATGGAGCCCTTCCAGGCTAGTCTTTATACTAATTAGACAATACAGTAACAGAGCTGCTACATCTTAGAGAAGTGTGGATATCATGATAGGAAACAAAACATGAACTACTGAGGAAAATGTGGGTTAACTTTGGTCCATTCATCTGTCATCTAGACCCACTTATCCCTGCAGGGTTGTGGGGGGCCGGTGTCTATCTCCAGTAGTAATTGACCATGAAGCGGGGTAAACCCTGGACAGGTCATCAGTCTATCAGAGGACAATAAAGAGGACAGGACAAAACACCATCCACACTCAGACCCACTCCTACGGTCTATTCAAAATTACCAATTAAATGAACACACCTGTTTTTGGACTGTTCCAGAGAGAACCCATATTACAGGGAAGAACATCCAAACTCCTTGAAGAAAGACCCTAGCCCAGGGCCTCCTTGGTGCAAAGCAACAGAGCCAATACATGGAAAACTATCACTGTGCACTCAGAGAATATTATAGACAGAGTGAAACATGGTGGCAGGAGTATCATGCTGTTGAAATGCCTTTCTTGTGCTGGTTTGAGTTGACGTAATGTAAATATTTTGGAATAGAATCTGTTAGAGGCTGCAAAAAAGTGAGAATAGGGCGGAACACATAGATTCTGTGTGTTAGAATGGCCCAATCAAAGTCCAGACCTGCACTTACAGGTGCAGAATTTCACCTGTAAGTGAAAAGTTGATGCATCACTTGAAAAGTTATGCTTGAGCTAATCTGGTTGAGCTTGAGCTGAACTAAGTGTGATTCTGTGTTGGTCTGTCACATAAAATCCCAGGGAAATACAACAAAGTTTGTGGTTATAATGTGCTAAGATGTTGAAGGGGAATAAAGACCTTTGGAAGGCCCAATGTAAATGCTGGAAAGTTCTTCTCAGAAGATCCTAATCTTTTGTCTGAATACCATTGTTATACAATACACTCCAAAGTTTTTACACAAACATCATTCAAAACTAAGTTACCACATCAGTCAGTGTCACTGACAGAACCAGCCCCACTGTTACAGACTGCAGAAAACTCCAAATACAGCCCACATCCAGTTTCAACCTGGTTTATTTTAGCAGTCCTTCATGATTTGTGTTAAATTGTGTGAGATTCCTCCCTAAATCCCGGCAATCAATCAAAGTCCTTCCAAAAAACACGCCTTGAGCAACATATTCAGGAAAAATCCAACTGAACGCGAGTTCTGCGGAGGAGAAGCCGGAGATAGTGTGAACACCCACACCCTCCACCTCCACCCACCCACTCTGCTGCTCACCCCTCGGATGAATTTGTGATTAATCTAAGTTGTATCAACAAAACTAATATTTTGCCGTGCACAAGAAACAGGCTTTGAAATTCACAATGTCAGCTAACTAGACTAATCTATGGCCCTGTATGTGGTTTGATAGATTTGGGTGAGAGCAGAACCTGTCTGGAGAAGCTAGGGCTGCCAGGTGCTTCTGTATCAACACCTCTTTTATCACCTGAAGAGAGTCATCTCGCCAACTATGACAGTAATTTCACATGAGAGGTCCATACTGACAGAGGTATCGTCACAGCATGGATGACTAGAGTTGACTGTAGGCTTGTGAACATGCTTTCTGAAAACTTTCTCTGTGTGCGGTGAACGCTGTCGGCTGATGTTTGGACTCCCTGAATTTTTGCATTCAATAAAAAGGAGAGCAGAGCAGTCTGTCAGAGCTGACTGCCAACCCCTCTTGCTGTTGTTGCACATTGGAAGTTTCACATGGGGGATGGTTTGCATGAAGCTAATCTTCTCACACCGAAGAACACAGCTACTTAAAATGTTAGGTTCTTGCCACAGCAGACAGCACAAGATTCAGTCAAACACACAAACTGATTACTTTCAGGGGTTAGGTAAACAGACTGTCTAATAGTGAGAAGAACATGTGCTGCTTTACACCTGTCTGATTATACAAACAGATATGAAGTCTGTCTCATGGTATAATCATCTAATCAAGTGGTAACAGTCAACAGACATAAGGTGCAGGCAAAATACAGAAGTTTGCTTTAAATAGCCTTAGGAGGTTTAGTAGGTTCATGTGTTCTTGGTTTATTAGAAAGATTAGATGATTCTGCTCACTGAGAGGAACCTAATAACAGCTACATAAAAACCTGGTGAGTGTGATGGTTTCCCCTCAGTGTTAACTGATTTTTGTCTAATAAACAAAAAAAGAGTTATCAGGTTTTAAGACATGCCAGTACCTCATTTACATGTTTCATCTTGCTGATTCTGGCATGCTCTGAGATGGGGCATCTACACGGTGAAAAGTTCCAACACTAAGGTCCAGCTAAACTACAAAACTTTCAAAACTTGATGTGATAAAAACACAGCAAGTGCTTGGATAAGTGTAAAGACTATTCCCACATTTTTGCTTTTATAAGAACTAATTTTAATGTCATTTACTGGTAGATTAAGTAATAGACCAACATAAATTTTTCCCTAGCTTTATTGAAAACAATTCTCCTAGGTTTTTGTGAATTAAAGTCAAAAAAGTGTTGCATTTTATTTGTTTTTAGCTCTCCTGAATCTACATTTTGAATTAACCTTTGCCAGAATTACTGTCATGCTTAATTGTTGAAATGGACCCGAGCACAGGCAGGAGGCAAAAATCATCTTAAAGTTTAAATTAAAAAAAGAAATCCAAAGATTACAAACAAAAATAAATGTAGGCAGAGAAAATCCAAAAATATGAGTTCACAGTAAGCATTAGAGGAAGCAGAAGAGGCACAGCTGAGGAAAACCAGATAGCAGTGAATAAAAAGAGAGATGTGCTGGTAACCAGTTAAGTCTAACACTGTAAAATAAAAACAACAGGGGCTAACTGATTAACATGGACAAAGGCAGAAACAGGGTTGCAACAAACCATCCATAAATACAAGAAAATAATAAAAAAATAAGAATTTGGGCAACATAATTTGCAAAAAATAATCAGAACTTTTGAGGCTACACTTCCTTTTTAGGTTTACTTTTCCATCTTTGCACATCCAAAGACTGAAAAAAATTAACCTTATTTTGTCACAAGCTATCCTAGAGGAAGTTATCTGTGTATTGAGGGCCTTGTCTGGAGGTTGAACCTCCATCCCAAAGATTTTATTCCAGAATGACCCTGTTTTTAAAACCATCCACCTTCCCCTTCCTTTACCCTAACCCTAATCCAAGGAGAAGATGAACCCTTTGATAATTGTCTAGTTTGTTCAAGCAGCATGAATACTTTTATGATCTACTGTACCTATGAAATGTATGCATGATAAGCAATGCTTACTAAAAATTAAAAGAGGCATCATCTCCCATTATGCTATATTTGGAGTCTGGTTATTTTCAGTGACTGACAGAATATTAGGGAACACCTAAATCCCTCTCCACCCCTCTCCGTGAGCACAACATGCCACAGCACAGTCCACAACTGCACGACGATTGCACCTTGAAGAGGAAAAATGCCTTTTGAAATAACAAACGCTCAAAGCCAGCTCATTACTTCAGTAACATTGTTCCTTCCAAGGCAAGCCTGAACTCTTCATCGTCATACAAAACTCTGCCCATTGCTCACACACAGAAAATTTATTACCTTTGCTCAAATCCACTTAGAGCAGACTGTGTGCATTCCTGTGCTTGTTGGCTGAAGCTAGCTCGAGAGGAATGCCGTACGCCAGCTGAGGAGATGTCAGGTATGAAGCCACACCTCCACCTCTTTTTTGACCACAAATAGATCACTGCTACTAGATTGCTTCGCGTTTTTAAGGACATAAAGTAATTTAAGAAATTAAAACCTCAAGGTTTCAGTGTGGTTGTGTATTTGGGACATTTGAGGTAATGTTACTATCAGGTACCTCAGTTGGAGTCAAAAAATAGCTTATATTAAAAAGGCAAGAGATCCATCCATCCATCCATCCATCCATCCATCCATCCATCCATCCATCCATCCATCCATCCATCCATCCATCCATCCATCCATCAGTGCTACTGTGATATGTTAATTTATTAAAACCAGTACAGAGACGCAATTTCTGTTGATTCCATACCTGGAAATATCAAAAGCCTGGCTGGGGCATTTCCTCTACATCTGAAACCTGAGCCAAACTCAAACTCAAAGTCTAAAAAGTGTTGTATTTGTTTTCAGCTTTGAATCTACCTTTGCCATGTTTTATTGTTGGAATGGACCCAACCAATTTCTACATAAAACATAAACACAATATAATCAATTAAATTTTTACTTTAATTAGGTCATTATGTTTTTCGCATCAAAGTTTATTTATTTGTTTAGCTAAATAAAGGAGACAAAAGTCAACAAAATATAGTAAAATAATAGATAAAAATAAGTTCACTCATTGTAAATGTGCTAAGTCATTGAAATAATTTATTCATTCAGTTTATTCACACCAGTGTTCTGTCAACATCTATGACAAGTGGGATAAACTTCACAAAAAGTTTTCAAGCTATTGAACTCAATTATGTTAATTATTTCACATAAGTGGAAGTTCACATAGGTGGAAGTTCACTCGAATGTGTTGCTTTGAGTGACGTTCAAGAGATTCTAGAGTCATCTTTTGTTTGTAATATTACCTTAAATATGCAAATTATTTTCCCCCACAAACTCTGCAAACAGTTGTGTTGTTTGGGATGCTTGTGAGATAAATCCAAGTAAAAGTACATGACTAAATGAAAGCTACAGCAGACATTAAAGCAAACTCTACTCAGCTGTACTTATTTGAACAGAAAATCAAATGTATATTTACAATTTGCAAAAGTGTTCATAGCCCTTGAACTTTTTTACACGTTGTAACACTGCATCCAAAAATTCAAGAGTATTTTATGTGAGATAACAAGTCAAAATACAATATACTAGTGTAGTGGAATTCAAATGACACATTGTTTTCATGCTTGTTTCCAAAAGTGTCCATATGTCTGCGTTCAGCCTCCCTGTGATACGTTGCAGAGCTTCAAGTCTTTAGACTTCTAGGTTTTTAGACTAGATATAATTCTGGATATTCCGAACAGTTTCCCTTTCCAGCCCAGACTTAAATATTTCCACCACAAAGCTTCAATGCAATGACGGTATGTTCATTGTGTTAGTTTTCCTCTATGCTGCGTGTTACATGTTAGCCAAAAGAATTACATTTTGATTTAATTCAAACAGATTACCTCGCCATCTTCCAAAAGTTTGTTGTATCCCTTGAATGTTAGTTGGCAAGCTGCCATGACCCATAACTTTTGGCTTCCTTTGGCATTTTTCAGGAGAGGCTTTAATCTTGCCTCTTTTCCACAAAGGACAGATTTGTGGATGATTAATACTCATCCTGCCAACAGATTCTCCCATCTGAGGTGCGGATCTCGGTCTTCTTGCTTGGTATTTCGGTTTAGATAAATGGCCATCCCTTAGTAGGTTGTGCCTTAGGGCGATATAAATTCTCAAATAAAGGACTGAAGAGTGCTGTGCGGAATGACAACAAATCAAACATAACAACAGAACAGCTTAATTTATTCTGGGAAATTATACACAGTTTGACTATGCTTTGTAATTAAATATTACCTGAAGGCAGTTAGTTGCATTGGATTTCTTCTAGGGGAGCAAGAGGTAATTAAACTAGATTAAGTTCATTATTTTTTAGTTGTTAAACAAATAACCATGTCATATTTTCCTTCCACTTCAAAATGTTTCGCTACTTCTGGTCTGCCTTGTAGAATCCCTGGAGTCTGTGCAATGGAGTCTGTGGCTATGATGTAGCAGCATAAGAAAAGGTATGAACATTTCTTTAGTCTCTTTGTAAAAAGTGGGCTGCAGAAAAGTTGTACCATTGTCTTCTTGCAGTAAAAATGTCCTGCAAGAACTCTGGCCTGGGGTTTTTCTATATGGATGTGTGCATGTGTGCTTTCTCTCCAGGCACTCCGGCTTCATCCCGCAGTCCAGAACATGACTGCTAGGTTAATTTGGCTCCCTAAATTGTCCTTAAATTGTGTCTCTTTGTTGCCGTGTTAGGGAGTGGCGACCCATCCAGAGTGCATTTTCGCCCCGTGACCACTGTGTTTATGGTTCAGAGGAAAGGATTTTATTACACGTATTGTGCTGTGTCGCTGTTTCCAGAAGGGGAATGTATTTACCCCTAAATCCAACAAGTTTCTTGTTTATTAATTTTCTATTTAAGAAACAGTTTTAAGGAGGTCACAGACGATTCAAAGCTTGAAGCTGGCCCCTTTAAATAAGATTTCTAGGATTGGTCATTTTGATATCCCTATTAAGGAGCTCCATCTGGGTCCGACCCCAATCACCAGCTGCTCCTGCGCTCACTGCTCTGCTGCTGACTGAGAACTCCAAGCAGCAAACATTGATGAGTTCATGTACAGGAGGCATTCCAGTTGTGAAGCAACAGCTGGTGTTCAGCTGTATGCTGCATGCAAATAATAGATTTTTTGAAGTTATTAACTATCAACATTTTTCTACCACTGTCATAAGAAAATACACTAAAACACAGATATATTCAGACTGTCATGAATGTTAACAAAGCAGCCTGGGTAGAAGAACACATTGAGGATTACATCACATATGTCCTTGATGCAGAGCTTAAATTAACTCCACAAAATGGCCGTGCCTTGCAGGCTGATGTGTGCATCCTCTTCTTTTTCTTTGGTTAAAGCCAGAAAAATGCTAAATATTTGATCAACCTGTAAGAATGCCTTGAAGGACAAATAGAGGAGGATTTCCTGTCAGTTTGAGCATCAAGCTTTATAAATCCTCTTATAATTAAGTTTTCCCCTGAAGGACACAAAGTTTGTATACTGAATATATTCAAACACACACACACACATATATATATAAAACTTGCATCTACACATATCCACATAAGTATATACATATCATACTTCCATGGCATATGACCTAATGTCTATTTTACATGTGTGTATAAAATAAAAGTTATTAAGACCCAACACAGGACCTGGTGGTACCCCACCATTAATCAGTAAGTCAGAGTTATGATCTTTTCTTTATTTGTACATACTGGTATTTATTATTAAGGTAATTGCTGATCCATGTGGTCTTTAAAACAAACTGTTGTTAACTATCACAAGCAAAATTTGTGGTCTTACCATTAAATATCACAATGTACAAATAAATAATATTGTCTGAGATTTACTGAAGATTACTTGTGGGGTACCACAAGGCACTGAACAGAATTCTATACCTTTATTAACCACGAGTGATATATGTAAAAATAAAATTAAATTAACTGTATTTGCTGAGAAGTGTCTGAGTTATACTCTCTTCTCCTTCTTTTCATCCAATTAATTTGTTTTGTCACATTGTGCTATTTTTTTACTAGATATGATCTCTTTACTTTCATTTTTATTATATTTTATTTTGTTTTTATGAGGAAAAAGTACCGTACAAAATGTTTTTGTTTTTCCTCAGTAGTCTTGAACCAATTATCTGCAAACACAGCTGTCTTGATTTTTTTTATCTGTAAGTCTTTTTTTCCATGATTGCCACATCTAACTGACTTTGAAGTTTTGATTAAAGTCTTCAAGAATAAACAGCAGCAAGACCACAAAGATCTGAATTTTCATCATCCATCTTTGAAATAATTTTGTGTCATCAGTTCCTGTGGAAACAAGTTTGAAGATAACTAATTCAGGAAGCCCATATTAAAGTCAATGATGCAGAGTTTAATAAATATACTGAAAACACCGCCCCGAAGGTAAAACTCTGCTGTAAAGAGGAAGCTTCAAACTGCTCGGATGGACAGCCTTGAAAAAGTAAAGAGGACACATTAAAATGCCTCCACAAGAGGAATGTGCTCTCTTTTTTTTAATTAATGCATCCAGACATTTTTACCTAACAAGCTACTCATTTTTTTATTTTTTTTTTTGGCTAAGATGAATATTTCTCCCTTATAAATCTACCTCACTGAAAAAGGTTTTAGTTGAACTGAGAAGTTAGACATGCAGCATCATAACATAATAAACACGTTTTCCGGTTCTGGGAAGTACAAAGGCTGACTGACACTGTCATGCAGTAGATAGTCATGGTTGCATAGCCAGGATGTGACTTTCAAGAGCCTTTTTGAGGCCACCCAGAACTGCATGTTTCACCAAACAAATATCATCAAGGTAGATAAGCACATAGCCAAAGTAAATCAGATTGTTTTTTTCTTTCTTTTTCAGATGGAAAATGTACCAGAGAAAGGACTTGTAGCTCACTATAAAACTCATTTCCTCTTTTTATTCAAGACAATATCCTCAACCGAGCAATCCTTAAGTATAACTACATCAGTGGTACAAACACCAACCATCAGAGCAAAAACATTTTCTTCACTCAACACCCTGATTGTTAAGAAAAGTCTAGAAATGATTCAGGAATTAATTATGTCAAAATTTGTCCCACCTTTCAACTGCAGATCTTTAAATGCAATTCAGCAGGTTCCTGCAAAACAACCTGCAGTTATATATAACTAATATAACTTCATTTAAAATCCAATATAATGTCATTTTATGCAGTGTAAATAAAGTAATAGTTACATTCAAAAATCAAATTGCACATTCCAGGTATCATAAAATCTTAATGCAAGTTTGGCCTCATTTGTAAGTCTCTTTTAACCACTGCTGTAGTTTTTATGGAGGGGACTGTAGGAGTGCAGGTCCAGACCAGAGGGTCTAGTTCTACTTGCATTGCAATTTAATTTACTCTGACAACCTCACATGCACACATTAACCATATTACATTTCATTTTTAACTCCTCTTTTAACTAAAACTCATACACACTTTCAACATTGTATCATGTGAAGAGATGAAATCAGTTCCTTCCACAAACAAAACCTTAATTTGACCCTAAATTTGAGCTATAAACTCAAAAATGTATTTAGGTGAAATAAATTAACAATAGTGACTGAAGACACTCCTTGAATTTTGATCTCTCCTGCTCAGTTATTTGAATGTGAGTACAATCAAGTGTTTCCATGACTCTGAGCAGATATGCATCTGTAGATTCTGGCCAAAGCGCAGGGCTTCATTTGCACCGAATTGTTGGCTCAGGCTGCCCTCTCTTTGCATACCTGCGCTTGTGCATGATTCTGCATGCATGCATGAATGCAAAGGTCTTTGGGTTTTTCTTGCTCGCAACTTTTATGTACCAGAAAGCTTGGGTTACAAAGCTGAAGGCATACTGATGATGCATTTTGTTGCACACATGCTCTCTCTCACTTCCGTAGCACAAACTTTGAAAGAAGTGCAGTAAAATTCACACTGGTCACTTAAAATTTTAGAGTCATGATTTTGATTTAATGTTGTCTCCTGCTCATCTGTGATTGACCAAAATGCATAAAACAGATGAGACTTCTCTTTTAAATCTGGCTGAAAGGAATGCACGTTTAGTCTTTGCTTGCCTTGGGGCCTGTTGCCTGCACCAAACATGTTTTTTTTTTTTTTTTGCAGAGAAGAAAGAAGACTGAGCACCTACTGGAGGCTTCAATATGTTTATATCTGTAACACAAAACATTGTCTGGTATAATTCCTGAGTCTTTCATGACAGTGAAGTTTTAGTTTGAGGCATCATAAATGCAGATGCTGATAAAGAATAACAAAGCCAAGAGGAGCTGAAATTAAATTTGTCCTGGGGAAATAAGTAAGCATAGTTCTAACAAGGCTATTTAACATCACAGATGTCAGTAACAACTCATGTGATCCAAAAATACAAATACTATATATATTTTATGCAATGAAAGGAAATTGCATTGTAATATTTTGTAAAGACTGACATTCTTTATTACTTTCAAGCACCTGGTTGTGGATTGTTTAAGATGACAGGATGTTCTTTGCACTCCTGGACGGGAACTCAATGGATTCTTACTGAAACAATTAGAAGCTTAGAAATGTGTCTGTATCCAATTCCATCAGTACGCTTTGCAAATATAAGTTTGCGAAGGTCTTGAGAGATGTTTCCTTTTATTTATCAGTGACTCCCGATCAGGTCTGCTTCAAAAGGATTTTACCTCAAAGGATTTTCTGGTAAAATAATGGAAAAACCTTTTTATAGGATGTTAATTAGGACCAAACCAGCTGACATTAAGATGCATTGTTAGGGAACAAGATGGCTTACCAAATATTGACAGACTGCAGCTGACCATCTCTTTTCTGTTCTTGGTGCATTGTAATTTCTCTATGTTACACAAAACTTACGTATTTATGTCCTCATCTCTATTTAATTTCTTATTAAGTGTGAATTATTTGAATTGTTAATGGCATTTTGTGTAAATTGCCTTTCAGTAGTTCCATTTGAGATACATTTACTGAGAAAATACTGTTTGACATGTCGGATACTTTCTCCCCCACTGAACTTCACAATGGCTTTATTGTCATTGTCTTAAATCACCCCGTAATTAGTTATTCTTTATTCAGATCCAATACTAATCTCTCAAGAGGCGTATTCTTCTTCCCAGAACTGACTTTTTAAGCCTATAATGAATCTGTCCTTTAATTTCAAAGTCAGAGAAGGCGCTGTCATTCCCTTGTTATGTGTTTCTGTGTGTATGAACACATACATACAAGTATAGACACGAATGTAGACTGTAAACTTTCACCGTTTTTTCTACTATATTTCACTGTTTTGACAGTTTTTCTGTGTTTTTCCTCCCTGTGTATCCAGAGAAATCCTGACCTACCAAGACGATGTCCCACAAACCCTGTAAGTGATTCTCTCTAAAGCCTTTTCTCATGAATTCAGCCCTGACCAAAACATTCACAGTTCAGCAGATCTTCATGCAAAAGCTGTAAGTGAGACAGAAAAGGCACGCAGCCTTCCCAGCACAATCACAAGTCTAATGAGCCTTCACACCTTAAGCTTCCCCAGAGAGACGTGAAAAAAAAAATCCAAATGAAAGACTATCTTAATGAAACAATGACTAAGCTTTTCAAATGGGGAAATCCCTCCCTCATTAAAGACTTTTAGCCAAGATCCATTGCATTCATCAATTTCTAAATTGCACCTAAACAAAGGAATTTCCCGAGATAGCACGCATAATTAATTAAAATGCTGTGCGCATGGGAATTTTTCAACTTAATATCTTGTGTTTTTTTGTGTTGTCAGAACTGTGGGAATGATACTAAGTTTTAAACGAGGAAGAAGCTCAGATGAAAAAGCTAGAAAAGCTCCTTCGGCTTAGCCTTAACCTTAATAGTGGCACTGCGGGGACACCTAACATAGAATTAAATGCAATTATGAAAAAATGTTTCCAACCAAAGAGGTGCCTGTGAGAGGGAAACCAGAGAGGCTGTGTTCTTCACACAGCCCCAGGTGCCTAGAGGATATGGCAGTCCTTTTCATATTGGCAGCTGTTTGATCAGACTGTGCTCCTCTGCTGTACCGTAGCTTCAGGTCTGAGCTAAACACTTCATCAGATTCAAAGGAGACACTTTGTCTCCAATGCACTTCGGGCTCTTTCCATAAACACACCTGAATGATTCCTTTGAGCCTGCTTGCTTGAGTCTGGCCTATATTTTACTTTTAGAAGGCGGAAGGTGTCCCACAGGGCTGGAGTTGGAGTGTTATTCTAGTGTCACAATAACTTGTAGGGAAGGTGTAAGAAATTGTGCCATCTTATAGTTTGCAGATTGATTGTGAGAGATAATCTGTTCAGTGAGCAGCAGAACAGGGACTGAATTCCCCACAGACGCTGGCTGTGAAAAGAGACTTACCTCTGTGTTGATCATGGTTATCAGCCATACTAGATGGCTGATAACAGAGGTGTGGTGCTCTCCAAGTGTGTGCGTGTAAGTGTGTGTATGTTTGCATGCACTTGTGCGATCTGAGTGACTGCACAACAAAGAGTCTGAATGGATTTAGTCAAAGCTCAAACGCTGATGCAGCTGCATTCCCGGAGGTTTATGATGTGAAACACCAAAGGAAAGGAAACAATGATCGCATTCATGAGATGTCATTTTCTCCCACTTTTATCTCTGGAATTTGTTGAGTATTTTACCTCTTTTACACAATGTAATGTGATCAAAACTGTATTTTGTTGTGTGTTTGGAAAATGGAAGTTACCTCTGCAAAGGATTCAGATTTACAGCTGCGCTGATCAAATATAGTGAACATTAAATAAAGCGTTCATTTCAATCGCCAATGAGAAAAGTTGCTGCACATCTTAAACGGCAACATCCATGTATGGCTAGGAATTTAGGCCCACTCCTCAGTACATTGAGGCTTGATACATGCACAGCATCTCAATTGGATTAAGGTCTGGACATTGACTGGACCATTATTGCAACACCTTAAATCCTTAAAAAATATATTATATACACTCCACATTCTTTTTATTTCATACATGTGGGAAATGCAGACATGTTTCATCCATTATTGCTAATCGCCCTGACAACAGCATTTAGTCCAAATGTTATGATCTATTCTTTGATGTTCTTTTGAACCATATGGAGCCCCCTATGGGATATAGGGAACATTTTTCTTATTGCAAAACTTAAGGCAAGGGAGCCCAGAAGTCTCACAATATGCTTACTGCAATATTTGCTAGTTTGTTTTGTATATAGTCACAAATGTCAATTTAACATTTCAAATATACACACATTTAAAGAGCCTCAGTGAAAACATGTTTATTATTATTAACGTTTTGGTGCAAAAATTTTATTGAAATTTTTGCACCAAAAAATTTCAATAAATTCACTGCATGTTTATGTCTGTTTATGTAAAGTTGAGGTGGAGCTACACATAAAAACGGTCCTTTAAACCATTCAAACTGTCAACACAAAAATTACGCAATCACAACTGACAGATGACATATTACCCCGTGATAATAACTCAGAATTAGTCCAAATAGTTTGGATGTATTTTATCTTTCTTGCTGTTTATATCATAGGTTGGTAGTGCATTTCTATCCTAAAGAAAAATATATGAAACTTCAGATATTTCACAAGGAGATATAAAAATACATGGAAAAACCTCATGGAAACTTTATATAATGGCAGAAAGTACAATGGCCACCGTGACAAAGGCTTACACTATTCAATTATGCAGCATGAACTGATCAGTACATTATTTCAGACATACCTCAGACTACCCAAAAAGTAAATACAAATTGAAGTTATCAGTGTGAAGATTAACATACGCCATAAAGTCCCCACCAACAAGAAGTTACGACACTTATTGCTATGTGTTGTAATAAGTTACAAGTTCCTAAAATACAAACAACATTAACAGTTACAAAGCAAAGAGAAGAAATCCACTGAAGGTTGTTCTGTGATACTGGTCATCCCATACCTCACCAATTAATTGCAAAGCAACAAGATCTCCAACCTCCAACTCCAACATAACTCCATTAGACACATTGTCCTCAAGATCTGTGCTTTCTGTGCGTCGGTCCCCTGATGAAACTATGGGATTGCCATTCTTTGCGATTTTCATAAGCAACCCAGATTCAGTGTGTGCCACATGGCTGGTGAATCTGAAGTAATAGACACCTCTTACTGGAGCAGTAAAAAAACCTGAAAAAAAGACCAAGAAGCTTGAAACTTAAGAGAAGAAACAAGTCACTTTTCTTAAAGTAAAGGAAATTTTTTAAAGATTTACCTGTGATAGGGTTATAGTGGCTTCCAATGTTAGTAATTACTTTTCTGAACACCATGGTGGTAATTCGTTGTAAAATGTGTTCCCTGCATCTGTTACCAGTAGTGATGTGGAAAAAGCCACTTTGCTCACTGTCATAGAGTTTGTGAAGAAATTACACTGTTAGTAATATTTCAACAAGGTCATGTTCATAAATAAGAGCAACAATCTTTCTAAAAGAAAACCACATGCCACAGATTCTGCCACATCATCATATTATGACTGAAGCTGGAAAAAAAATGTTAGAATTAGTAACACTGCTAAATTTTAACATTAATGTGTGTATGTATAATTTAGAAATACAACAAATAAATTCTTACTGTATTTGGAAGTCAAAAACAATTGTACTATTCATGAAAGAAACACAAAACCACAAATATAAAGCTCTAAAACATTACCTTGCTGTTTTTCCTGCAGTTCTTCCACGTGAGCTACGTTCACTAACAGCCTTTCCTGTACGATGCCGAGGTTTTGCTGAGTCATTATAAGTTCTGCAGATTGAACTGAAGAGATAAAAAAATATATAAATTGTAAATGTTCACAATTCACACATAAAACAAAGTTTGTGAAAATATCCGTTAGTTTTAATATAATTAATGTTTTAAAAGTTATGGCAATAATAAATAACTGCAATCGTCTGGAAGTTTAAATCTAATCTGAAAACCAAACGCTTCAGATTTTGCATAGTATCATTTTATGAGCTAAACTGAAAAATACTTTTTGAATTAAAATGTTAATGTGTGTACTATAAAACAAAAATATTGCATTGACAAAACAAAAACAATTCTATTATTATTATAAACAAAAACATAACTAAAAACACAGACATTCAGTATTAAACATTACCTTCCTGTTTCTCCTGCAGCTCTTCCACATGAGCTATGTTCGCTAATAGCCTTTCCTGCACAATGTCAAGTTTTTGTTGAGTCATTGAAAGTTCTGCAGATTCAGCTAAAGTGATGAAAAATTTAATTGTAAATATTCACAATTCACATATTAAAGATCCTTCAACCAAGGTTCAGTAGATACCTTCTCCCTCCATCCGCATTTCTTCAACCAGAGTCTCTGCTGCAGTCAGCCTGTCATTCATCACTGTAACATGAAAAGACATTTAAACAGGTATATATGTGCATTAGTAAGTTTAAACATGATCTCTTTACCTGTAATCTCGTCCTGCAGGACCTTCATCTGACTGTCACTTTCTGCCAGTTTTGCTGATAGAAGCTTTAACTCTATTGCTTGTACCAATACCAAATCTCGCAGGTTTCTCAGCTCCTCCCAGATGTCTTGCTGAGGCTCCAACTCTTCTTTATTTTCCTCTGATTTGGACATCTCAGTCTCAGATGCATCCTTGCCACTGGTAGCTATGCTACTGCTGTGTTCTTGTGCCCTGTACAAATTACAGAGCAACAAGATGAAGAAGAAGGATAAAAAAGCTCTCATGATAAACTTGTTTACTGGCTTTCTGCATGTGCAAACTGGGCTAGTTATGAAGGTTAAATAGCCCAAATATATCAGGAGGATACTGATTTATCAGCACTGTGAATTAGCACACCTGCAGGTTAGTGTGGTGTGCCAAGTAGGAGTAGAGGATTAACCATCACACAAATAATGCAACCCTAGAGGAGCATGGTGCCAAGCAAAACCTTTTTTACATTTTGTCACACAAACATGGTTAAATTGTAAATAGCACATTCAAACATTTAAGTTTTTAATGCACAAATATCAGATCATTTCTGCTCCACCCTCGTTAGTCTAATTCCCCTAACTAAAATCCAGTGCAACAAATTGCCTTCAAAAGTCACCTAAATAGTCAATAGAGTCTGTGAAGACTGTCATTTAATTTAAGGTCACTTACTGCTACTCTGCTAAAATCTCAAGTTTGAAGTTTGGTGTTGTAAAAGAAGAATAAAAACATTAATGGGGGTATGTAAGTCAATGAATGACTAGAGATTGTCTTTATTAGTTTTATTTTTCAAATTAGTATCAGTGTTGAAAATTCAATAAAACAGCTCAAAATGATTTACCTTAAAAAAAGCTTTAAAAAATCATCTGCAAAGCGTTCCGCAAACTATAAAATTCCATCAGTTTGATAAAAAAAAATATATTTCAAGTTTAATCACAAGATCTGCAGGTAATTTTGCAGCTGTTTGCTCAAAGTCAACATTTACAGCGTGATTGCACAATTTCATCCTGCATGGTTGTCATGGAAAACGTTTTGGCTTTCCAGAAGGAGAATTTGACCCAGTTCACAGAGGTAAAAGCTTTTCTGTTTGGAATGTCATGTTCTACTCAGTTGGGGAAATGATAAAGTTGTTTGGCCACAGAAACAGCCAGTATGTTGGTGGTAACTGTCTTACTTCAAAATATATTACTTAATAAAAGAAAAAAATCCTAACTTTGACTGCTTTTGTTTGTAAATATGGAAGAGGATTAGGGCCACTGAAAAAAAGGGAATAATTCTGACTTTAATTTCAGAATTCTGACTGTTTTCTCAGAATTCTGAGATTAAAGTCAGAACTATTTTATTTTTTCTTCCAGTGGGCCTAATCTTCTTCCATATGTAACACAGAAAATAAGAAAATAAATTCGTCAGTTTGACAGTTCGTCAAGTGTATTTTGCAAAATGACTCCCATCTCATGAAGATCCAGGTTCTTCTCAGCAGGTCGAGGTTTCTAGCCCCTATTAGTGCTGAAAACCTCACAGAAACAGCAGGAACAAAAACAGTTTTGTACCTGCTGCAATAAATGAGCTAAAAAAGCAGCAATTTGTAACAACCTAAAGATGACTAAATCTGAATCTTAATACTAAAATTTTTATATATGTTCTTGGTATTCTTCCTATCATGTCCATCATGAGGTACAATCTCTTTGCATTGCATTTTGTTGTAGCAGAATTGTGTTGTCATGTTCCTGATTTACGACGAATTTATATTGTATACAGGTATAAAAAAGTAACCCAACCAGAAGCCACGGCCTTCAAACTTCTTGGGGACCTTTGGCCAGAACAGCTTCTGTTTGTGCAGAGATTTCCTCGTCTGCCAAACGAAGAGGCAGGAGTGTTGAAGCTGTTCTAGCAGCAATCCAGATCGACTGTATGACTGATTTCAGACAGGGACCCTTCAAACTGGCCTTTCTTTCTAGTGTTTTTTTGTTTGTTTGTTTGTATATTTGTTTTAGAACCAAAATTAATTCATCCATTAAATTGCTTCCCTTTTTTCATCTTTATGAGAATGGTTGAGATAATAATTATTGTAGAATGAAATTGCAGCACAACAATGGGCACCCTTCTGCTAATGTGCTGATGCGCTAACAGCAGAGCTAAATTGCATTTAGTGCTTTAAAGTTGATGCAAACTTTGAAAACTTTTAGTGCACTTCGCTTTCCCTAAATATATTTTTCCAAGTAAGTTCTAACGTTCCAATTTATTTGGATGAATGCAAAAATTCAGTTGAATAAATGTTGGTTATTAACTGTTAACCAAAATTTAGAGTTAAACAGTTTTTTAAAGTGAGTTAAACTGTTTATGCAGCAGCTCTGCTTCCTCTACTTCCGTGATGTAATGCGGCAAATCACTTTTATTCTTTACCCAGAATGATGTCCTGATGGTGTGCTTTCTGATCACGGTGGTCAATTTGGAATAATCAGCAGCAGAGTTAGGAATACTGTACAACTATAAAACTGAAGCCAAGATTGAAAGATCTGTTTTTAACAATCACTTTCTGAAGCACACAGGGAGGTGTGCAATGACAACTTTGACCCGATTGGGAGTGACATACTATGTTTGACATATTGTGTGTCATTGACTCATGGTGGGTATCAATAGTAGAATTTGGTGATGTAACATTAGCTTCCAATTGCTATTTTGGCATAGTGTGTTAATGGAGCCTATGTTTATCATTAGTGTTTTAAGGTTAGCATCTTTTAGTTAGTGGTGCCACCACTGGGAGTTAACTTTACTCCCAGTGGTAAACAACCTAAAGATGACTAAAACTGAATCTTAATAGTAAAATTTTTTGTGGTGGAGTTAACTTTACTCCCAGTGGTGTAAAAAAAAACCTAGAAATCACTTTTTAAAAAAAAGATGTTAATGTTGATGACCAAGTGTATGCAGAGTTTTGAATGTACAAAAACACAAAAACATATTCTTCAATGAGTCGATGTTATTAGCACACTGTTCAGGTATAGTTTTCATATCAAACTAAAGCAAAACCAAAAAACATTGCAGTAGTAAGAATATTTGTTGAGAAGAGTTTCTGCTGCTGAAAGCATTTCAGGAAACACAAAGATTATATTTTAACAACATTATTTACTAGCCACCTACCTTGCAAACACACCAACAAACTGATAATTTCAGCAAGTGTTTAGTAACTTTTTTTTCAGTCAGCTACAGATATGATCTTTTTATCCCTGGGTGAAACGTGGGCCCCTCTGGAAGGCCTCCTGAGGGTACAGATATTTCTGCACCATTCCTTTGGTTTGGTGCACAATATTGTGAAGAGCTGGGGAAATTTCCCTCTGCAACAGGGCCATTATCTGGGCGTGCTTTTTTGTGAGTCATAAGCGTGCGCATCAGTGACAAGTTCAACAATTAGACAGAAATAACAACAAATCAAGCTGTCGTTGAAAAAAGGTTTCTTGAAGCGTATAAAGAGCTGTGAGTGACATGATTTATGCTGATTGCTGCTTGTGTTTATGAATAAGAATATTGAGCAGCTGTCAGTCAGTATAAAACTGCTCACAGCCACGTATTGCACGATTTACAGCTCATAAGCACACAAGCATCAATCTTTTTGTAACAAAACACTCCCAGCGCTCAGGTGCCCGGCAAGAAAACACAACTGAGCCGAGAATGTTGTCTTTAGCAAATAACAACAAATATGTGTTTTCCAGGATTGGCCTAATGTAATTTGTTCCCGCACTTAATGAATTTTGCTTTTATAAATGAAAGACTGACCGTAAAATACTTTGCTTTGGGCATAAACACAAACAAATGTACATGTCCCCCAGAAGTTTCGAAGACGTGTCTTTTTGGAAAGAGAACACAAGGTTTTCTGCTCCGCTGCCGGAGGGAGCAGAGATAAAGAGAGTAATAGTTAGACTGTGGTCACATTGGTATGCAGACAGCCTTGAAAGCAGTACAGTACCTGTTGCATCTTGCAAATTCATTTGCTCAATATTGTGAAATTTCACCACTTAAATCGGGGAGCAACACCAGATGCAAATGATGTGGAGTTTCCAAGTAGTAGACGGCCATTTGCCTTTTATTGTAATACCCATTATTACTAATGCTGTCTTATTAATAAAAATCTTCTTATAATATTTGGCTGTTTGGGCATGTCAAGTTACAACAGTCATTTTTTTTATAACTACATGCACTAAAAATTATTTTTTTAAATAAAATCAAAGTTCTTATAAAACAGTCTGGAGAGAGACAACCCTTTCACCATTACAGGCTTTTAACATGTAGATCATATTGATAAAATTGGGTCTTAAGTTTAAAAAGATTTAAATCTAACATCAATTAGACAAAAAGCACACAGCCCAGATTACAATATGTCATGTCCTCCACCCAAACAGGGAGAATATCATGTAGATATAATGTAACCCTGGAATTTAAAGGGGTTTCTCTTTTAGTCAACATGAGTATTAAAAAAGGAAATTTCTAAGTTAAGGTGTCAGGTTTGATTTAGTTACAGGTAAAACTGTAACTAAAAATCCATTCCAAATAAACACAGGAACTGGTGTTTATTTTTAGACTGATTTGTGAAGAATAATAGAGAAATAGCTCTATTTTATATATAGAAAAACATTTGGATGTTTGAGATCAGCTCAGGACAAAATGGGAGCAAAACAAAAGTGATGAGTTTATATTTATAATAAGTTTATATCATCTTCTATAGGCATCAGCCAGGAAGGTAAAATGTGGACACAATGGGTCTCCAAATGGAAAACGACACACACAGACACACACACCCTAACACACACGCCCCCACCCACCCCCACACCCAGATATAGGTGTGTAAGTGTTTGTTTCATTGCAGCCATATATATGGGTACAGAAAGTATTCATATCCCTTTAAATTTGCCAAAAACCCCTCAGAAATGTAGAAATTTTTGAGCATGACCTTTCTTGGGAATGATGCAATACATTTTTAACACCTGGATTTGGGAATCTTCTGCAGATGGGCTGATGAACTAATAGGTTGCAGGTGTGAGGAGAGAGAGCAGAAAGAGGAAGTGACACAGCGGGCGAGGGAGAACACACTGGGGAGGAGGAAATGGAATCCAGCAAAATAACTAGACATTAGAAAAGTAACTGAGAAAAAGACTAGACACAAAAAATAAACATAACTAGAATCATTAAGGAGGAACCGAAGTAAAAGTAGGAACAATGCAGAGTTAATAGAAAGAACTAATACAACCCAAAGATCTTGATAGCTCAAGTTAATGCATTCAATGATTTTTAATGATTTTAAATTGCAGCAAATTGGATTACATCAATCAACATAAAAATGTTGTCCCTAAATTATTTTCTGATTTATCCGGATGTTTACTGTAAAGCTGTTAGATGAAGTTATCTAGATTTATTTATTTATTTTTATTTTTTTTTTTTTTGCCCTAAGCTGCTAAACTTTACAAATGGTATAAATGGAATAAGAATTAGAGCAGATGCCAGCAGCTCAGTCATTCAAGCCACAGATGGTTGAAATTCAAACAGAGCTGTTAAGTCAGAAAATCATGCATTAGATGCCATTACAATTCTTTATTTGTACAAAAATACAGACAAGGGAAATAAAAAGAGGTTCAATATCTTCAACAGTTGGTGTCCACTTCAAAAAAACTTGGACCTCTGTTTTTAAAGACTTTTCTAAATGTTTGAATAAAGTTTCAAACAATCAAAATGTCATAGACAACCAAAGTCTGCAGGGTTTTTTGTTTATTTCACACTGGAAAAAAACAGCATATGAAAATAACAGCCTTATAACTTTGGCTCAAAACCTTTCAGTTTTAGATCAAGTTAGTTACACTGAAGCCTTTTGATAATCAAACTGCTTCTGGGCGGGGTCAAGCACCTAATGTCTCAGGTATTGCTTAAAGCATTTCTGCTTCAAGCAATACTTTGAAAATCTGCACAAATTTAACCAAAACCATCAAAGTGATTGGTGACATATAATCAGCACGCATTGACCCATTCATTACAAATTAGTAATTACCTACCATATAGACCTGCAGGTGAAATCCTAATTTTAGGGAGCAAAAAACACAGTTAGCGGTCTCAGAAGTCACACATATCAAAGATGTTTTGCATAACATGCTGTCAGGAAGGCAGCTACCAGCGCAGAGCATCATCATCTCTGACTGTTGGTCAGGAGGCCTGCTGCCACGGTTACCGACCTGTGATTAGGACTCCAGTAAATCGTGCCACCCAGTGAGAACTGGTGGAGAGTTTCTCATTAGAGACATCCGCTCCAGAAGAAATGAGTTTCTCTTTCAGCTGTAGCAGCATTTATTATAATATATATATATGTGTGTGTGGAGGCTTTTTAAACTTCCTTGTGAATGCATTACAGACAGTTCTGATGTCAGACGTAGAATATGAGATCAATAATGGAATATCTCAATAACTGTGAGGAGATGACACTCTGATAAGATGATAGGTTAAGCTATCAGGCGCCTCAGAGTGACAGGCAACCTTGCATACCTTCCCTCATTTTCCTCGTAGGCAAATTCCTCTATGTTTGTTGCTCCTTCTGTAGTTCCTCTGTCTTTTTTTTCTACTCTTATAACTTCCAAATTACCACAGCGACGAGCACAATAACACCTGGCTGTAAAAGGTTTGACCTTTAAATTGTTTTTTAATCTAATTTTCTTTCTGTCCATACAGCTTTCTCATTCTGTATACCTATCTATGTGTTTTTTAAAATCAATTTATTAACATTTTTCTTTTTTCTAAGAAAGTCACTCACTCTACAAAAACACCAATAACTCAGCAGCGGTTGTGGATCCACTGCAGGTGTATCCAGTAAGAGGCAGTGAGATGTTCTGGGAGCCCTACATGCACTGTATGAGGTGGGTTTGACTGCAGGTCGTTAGCCTCACCTTTATCTAATGATGCATACTTCCCCCCTGTTCATGGCAGCCAGAGAAGAGGAGCGCTAGCCTGTGCTTGTCTGCTGTAGAGAATGCCCATTAATGCTTTTTTTCCCCCTCAGGTGATGACCACCTGAGCTATCAAAGACAAGCTTGTCTGTGACACCACCTTCCCCTTCCTCACCCCCCTCCGCCCTCAGCTCATCATCCTCACCCCTCCCTTTGCGACGACCTCCGCCCAAACTGTACAGCTAAACCACAGCACTAGAGAACTCTTGGTTTCCCCTTTTAACGAGGACGCACATTTTGTGCAAAACCACGATTATCATCCTAGTAATAGAAAAACGTTTTCAGATTTTGTCTGACATTTCACCAATATTGTAAGAATGTACTCCCCCCCCCCCCCAGAACTATTTAATAAGTAGAAGTTAAAAACAGTCCTATATGGTAATTTTGCAAAAGCATGGCAATGCTGATGATGTTAAACATCTGATCTGGATAGTTTATATAAGTGATAGAAACAGGTTTACATTGTCTTTTACCAGCTTAAAAAGAGCCACAATGCTGGAAACCATGGTCTTAAAAAAATATTAAGCCTAATTTTTAAAAAAGTGTTAATGTTGTTTTTTAAAACCATAAGTTACTGTTTAAATAATTTTCTGAATTTATATTTTTTTATCTGATAAAGCAGTAATCCTGCACATTTCTATTGGACGCACATGTCAACTCATGAATAAGGAAGTTCTATATGAACTCCAGCAATGTGGTACCTGCATGTAAAATTAAAGAAACCTCTAACGACATAGAGATTTTTATCTCTATCAGTAGGATAAAAATTGTGGTTTGTACAATGTGTGCTGTTTTACTAAAAAGGGAAACCCACAACTTACTCCAGTAAATGAATTTAGTAAAAATTCAAAGAGGGTGTCATTGTCATGTGGTCCTGCTTACACTGACATTAAAGTTAAAGCAAAAAAATGTGTTTGCATGTCTGTCTGCATTCACAACTATTTTTTAGCTACAGTAAGGGCCCACACAAGATCATTGTAAGGGCCATAAATGGCCCCCACACCTCATTTTGATAACGTCATATCAGATCACTGTGAAAACTAAGCATGAACCTCAAACCTACAAATATAACATGGTATTTTTTCCGTTTTTTTCCCAATGCATTCTCAGAGACATTAATGCTGCACATGTCATTGTTTTCATATTGTGGACTTAAATCCAAACAGGAGAAAGATATTCTCATGGTTAAGATTTGTAAAATACAAAACTTCCATGAACTTGTGTGAAATCTGAGAAAAATAATCAAGAACTACAGGATCCACTATATAGAACAGACTTAACAAAACAGAGTCTAACAAAGAGCTAAAAATCCCAGGCATTTTTATACAGGGTGAGTTGATTATAGAATAGGAAGCAGGTGGGTGATTACCTAATGAGGTTCAGCTATGAAAAGCAGAAAATTAAGGAACCATGACCAAGGTATATGGTAAAACATGAATACAAACAGGAAAATCACAAAACAAATCATCCAGAAATGAAGCATAGACAAACATCTGCGTGATTAAAATTACACAACCGAGATCATAGAAACCCTGGAACAGGCTTAGCAGGAGAGACAGAAGAAAAAAGAACAAGGAAGTAAAGAAAACAAGGAAGACAGTTCAGAGCAAAAACAAAACTGGAAAATTAATTAACAGCAATGACGTGAGACCAATGACCTAATCTGACTTCACAGTTAGATAAGGAGATGTAAATACAATACAATACTCAAGACGGCAAATACAGGATTAAAAAGATTAAAAGCAAAAACAGACCAGAACCAAAACCGCAAAACTCTCCCGTGTTGACTCACTTTCTTTAGGTTTTAAGATAGATTTCTATATAAACATGGCACAAAATCTAGGCAAATTTGAGTTTGGTTAATTTCTTTTTGTTGTAAAAATGCTTCTTAAAAATGACATGTACATCCTGCAAGATGTCATTCCTCCACAAAGTGATGTTTAATAGAGCCTACCACCATGAACGAGGAGAGGATCCAATAGCCTAGCTGCTGTCCTGAACTCAACCCACCGAAGACTTGGTATCAGCCTGGAGATGCTGTTTTTACCAAAAGAGGTCTTAGAAATTATGTTGGCTGACCTGACTGACATTTATTGTTTATAATAATTAATTGGCTTACAATTGTTTTCCGCATCCCGGTACGGGTCTAAAAGGAAATCCCTGAGGCAAATTTGCTGTCAATCTGCTGATTAAGTTAATATTTAAAACGTCTTTCCACAAAATTAGTAGTATTTTCATTAGCCATTTGATGTGCACAGATTGGATCTTTAGAGGAAGAGGAAACTGGCCAACACAAACAACACATTGACAAAATGTCCCTTGGAGAGAAATCTGAAGTTTACTGCTAACAGAGAGTTGAGGAAGACAGGTTAATGGCAGAGCCGCATTAAAACACAGTGCTTGGATCATATTTCTTGATTTAATGAGTATGATGTCTAAAACTGCAAACTAGTCACATTTTTGCTTCCACCACTTATAATTTTGCTTCAAAGCGATCCAGCTGGAGCATCATGAAGAAAGGTGCTGGAGTGTGGTTTCACTCTGATGGAAGTGAGAGTATTCTGTACTTATTTTCTTTAAATCAGTTCTTCCCTCTCTGCTCCAGGGATTTGAAGAAAGAAATTTATCGGATGCTAAAATAATGCATTATTTATAGTTGTGATAATATTAGCTGCTGTCAATTAATATGTTGCAAAGGAAGCACCAGCCATATTGGATGCCATTTTGCAGCTTTGTGAATGCTAATTATTGCAACTGTGTATTTTCCAATTTGCTACTCCGGATTCACTTCCCTTTTGTCTAAGATGAAATTTCCTGTCAGTGGCCCTTAAATCTTTGACAGATATGTGTTTAGCTCCTCTTTCAGGGCTCCTTAGTTCTCCGTCTCCTAAAAGGTAGCACTACCTTTTCTTGAAGAGCAAATAAAACAAATTAGAGGAAAGAGACATCAGTCAGTGTGCGGGGCCCTGTCATGAATCGTGCATACCAGGAGTAACATCTCAGTCACTAAAGGGAAGCTATTATCATGAGTCATGTGAAGAGGAAGGATTGTGAAAGAAACTATAATTCATTGAGGTGAACAGAAAACTGATATGTGACACAGATTCATATAAATAGCCTCTCTGATAATTACAGCAGCACTTAAAAAGTATGTTTAGTATGGAGAACATTATTTGCTACTGTTTATATTTTTTTATTTAAGTCTAAATTCAATTTTACAGAGTAAAATGCAATACCTTTTTACTCCTGCAGGTGGAAGTGCAACACTTTTTATCTTGTGTTAAAGTTCTTTCACCCTCATTCAGAAGCCTAACAAAATAATTGGACTTACAAACATTTAGTTTATAATCCATCATTTATTATCTATGACTTTCCAGAAAGGTGTGTAATATGTTAATACAGCAACATATATGTTTTTGGTATATATAATGCAGCACATTAGACAATTTCTGTGAAAGGCCGGTAGAAATTACACAGCTTTATTTTTTATAAAATATAATATATATATAAAAATATATATAACATTAAAAAAAATCAGTTTGTCAGTACATCCCAACTTTCAAGGCTTCCTTTTCAATACTTTATTGAAATAATTTCCTAACCTCAGAATTCAACATAGAAATATGATACATCTACTTGCAATATATTTAATTAAAGGGATAAACATTTTTCCATACAAGTACGGTAACATTAAATTAAGTTCTTAAACAAAACACACAGGCAGCAGTGCATGTTACTAAGAAAGACAAAATGTTAGATTGAGCTGAAATAATCTAGACATAAAAATTAAATATGTTGGTTAGATTATTAGGTTTTAATCTTAGAGGCATTGAGTTATGCAGAAAATATGTTTCGAAAATATGAAATGTAACTTGACAAAATATAACAAATAAAATCAAAACTGTATGATTTATTGCAGTCTTAGTGACAAAAATGACAAGATGTAATCTTAAAAAATTCTACTTTTCTAGCAATAACTTGCTCAAACAGTTCAAACTAATCACAACAGAGAGCGCCATTGTTAAATATTGATTGGAAAGGACATAGTTTACTGTATTAACTGTATTCCATAATGGCGTCACCACAAGCAGTCATTAGAGTAAATTAGGTGTGATGAAGACGTAAAGCCTGGCTTGGAAGGTGGCAAATTTCTCCTGCCTCCAAAGTTTCATCTCCACTGTGATCAGAAAATCCCTGGGGTTCTGCACCTGTCGCTGGAGGAACACAGCACCAGTGTAGGCATTCAGTTTCCTGGTGCTGAAGTAGTTTTCCTCATTCCCCTGCGTGATAGTCACAATAACGTTGTCTCCAGAGTAGGCGGGAGCCGGACCGATGCGGAAGATCTGAGCGGGGATGACGATGTTGGACTGGAAACTGAGGTAGTAGTAGGTGATTCTCTGAGGAGAGTTCTGACACTGTAGGTAGTTGGGACAGCTGATCCGCTCACAGCGCCTACAAGCATCAAAGGAAGGAAAAAATTTACATTTACATGCTCAAAATGTTTTGAAATTTATTGGTTATTTATTTTTTTTAAAAAGCTGTGGGGAAGTGTAGAGTAGCTACAAGTAGTCAGTATTTTACAGTAGCATTCTGAGATATCTAATTTTTGAGGATCAAGAGGAGACGTTAATGTTTAAGGAAAGCTAATAACTATAAAAGATTATATTACTAATATTTAAAACAAGTTGGGAATTATATTATAATATATATATATATATATATATATATATACCTCCAATAGATTTTTTAATAACTTTTTTATGATACATACAAAAAATTAAAAACAAATATAAAGATTCACTTGGCGTATGACCACAAACCAACATGTACAGTAAAATCATTTTCCTGTAGATTCACCCACACCTCTTTCAATTCAGCAAAGGTAATTGTCTTACCTATGTTGAGGGTGCACTTTTATGTTCTGATCACTTTAATGGTGACATATCTCTGCACCTCTTATTACAAACTCAATTAACAAAAACATAAACAAAAAAGGTAAAAGAATACCCTGGAATATAGAAACAGCAAATGTGATCTTTCTATATACATCATGCAATGAATGTCATCGAATGTCAATGATTGTTTAATACCACTATCCAACATTTTCTCAAAGAAAATTGTGAACTGGGACTTTAAATTCTTGCTACAACTTACGTGTCGGTCACTTTGCGGTAGTTTGGTGGACAGTTAAGCGAAAGGCAGCGGTACCCTCCTTGGATGTTGTAGCACTTCTCACCCAGAGAGCAGTTATGAGTCCCTGTGGCGCATTCATCAATATCTAAACCAAGCAGTGAAAGTACAAAATGATCGGTTTATTTGCCAAGTGTAAGTGTTCAGTACTGCAGGATAAATTAAAGAAAGAACACAAAGGGTTACCCAGCTGGAAAAAAATCAAATTAGCAAGACAAGATTTTTAGGCCAATAAAATTTTATAGAGTGTGTAATTATTGTACCACAGTAAGTCTACCAATTATTTTTTATCTGAGCAGAACCTTCACACCATACTGTGTTAAAGGTAAATGGGTGCTGCGCATTTTCTAAATTAATTTCAGAGAAGAACTCTGTGAGGCAGAGCGGTGCAGAATTAGCTGCAACACAGTAAATATATTCCAGTTTGGTGTTGGGAGGAGGGATTAAGTCACTAACCTCTGCAGGAGCGTCCACTTGGGGACATGGCATAGCCATATTCAGGACAAGCGCACTGGTAACTGCCTGGAGTATTCACACACCTGTAGGTACAAAGGTGGCCAATGCTCTGGGAACATTCATCAATGTCTGAATGACAAGAAAGATTAATTAAATTAAGGTATGAATCTCTCATAAGTCTGGCATGAATTTGAGGTTTGAAATGCCCACCTTCACAGGTGTGTCTATCCTCCCTGAGGTAGTAACCCTTTCTGCAGTAGCATTGGTAGGAACCGTAGATGTTGGCACACTCCTGACTGCACTGGCTAGTCAAACACTCGTTCACATCTGCAGATTGGAGGTTAGAACTCATTACTGTCACAATTCACTTGATCAAAGAATCTTCGATGTTTTAATCATCAGATATAAACAACATGTTGTTATTAAGACAATTATACTTTTAGCTGTGTTTTTGCTTCTAGGCATGGCATATAGTGACATGTAATCCAACCAATCAAACTTCCAGAACCAGCTTTACCCTTTAAACCGCACTGTTTGTGAACATACACAAGCTCGTTGTCCAGACATGCATATTTTCACACACAAATCTACTAAAAAAAAACAAAAAAAAAACATGCAGCAACATGCACAAACGCCCAGGCCGACTGACATTAACAAAAACACACCTTCACAGCTCTTGCCATCAGCAGATAAGCGGAAACCAGAGGTGCACGAGCATTCATAAGAGCCCGGGGTGTTCTCACAGGTCTGGGCACACAGACGGCCAGGGTAGCGCCAACACTCGTTTATATCTGAGGGGAGGAAGGACCATCATCATCATCATCATCATCATCATCATACCTTGAAAAAGGGCGCTTCATGCTTGTTGGCACCCATATGTGCAGGTGCATGTGTTGAAGACAGAACGTGCATTCTTAGCGTCCTGCACAAAAGTGTGTATGTGTGCTACTCATCTGTCTGCTGATAGTCTAAACACTTGAGTGGAGTGTATTATTATGAGAATCACAACACAGTGAAACTCGTGCTGAGAGAGAAGCAGCAGCAGCATAGTAAAGAGATGTGATCTGTAATCCACTCGCTTGTTCAAGAGGCAGAAGACTGGGCTGCTTCAGAGCCACAATAACAAACAGCAGGCAGAGAATTAAAATGGTCCTCTAGAAAAATGAAAAAATTACTAAGAACTGAAGACAAAAAACAAAGTGAGAAGAAACTGGAAAAAATCCTGATAAAGCAGTGCCTGCTGATGCTAGTCTAGACATAAAATACAGTAACTTTAGCCTTTAAAACTCATTAGAAATCTGAAACATGCTTGTGTCATGATGAGACATGAAAAAGTAAGAATTTTACTTTCATTTCAACATTAGCAAAAACTTTGAAGAAATTATTGATCACACTTAGGTTAGAGTTGCTCACATAATCTGCAATGCCATCATCTAGATCTATCATTGACTCTAACTCTGAATTTTTGGACCTTTTGATTAAGCACATGTAATGTTCAGCATACCTACGCACATCCTCCTGAATGAATCATACTGGTACCCCGTCCGGCACTCACAACGATAAGACCCAGCCATGTTGTGGCACAACTGTCCCTCTGCACATCGATGCAGGCCGCTCTCGCATTCATTCACATCTAGTAGAGATAAAAAAAAATTATAAAGATGCCAAACTCCCAGTATCCAGGTGCCGAATATGGCAACCTTTTAAGATTTCCAGTTTAAATATAATAGAAATGATGATCTTCTCAGTCTTTTTCCAGTGTGTTAATATGTATTCCTCTGAGACAAATCTGTTCTGCTCAAACTGACTTTGAGTCTGTATATCAGATCTGATGATTCGTGCATCTTGCGCAATAATTGCAAATCTTACCAACACATCTGGATCCATCAGGGCTTGCATGATAACCACGGCTACATGTTATCTTCCTGTTGCAAATGTATGACCCCGCTGTGTTGATACAGGTAAATCCTGAACTGCACGGCTGGGTCAAAGTAGTACACTCATTGATATCTGGTGTGGAGATACAGAGAGAGAAAGAGATAAAAGGGAAGAAAGCAAAGGATGAGAGGAGAACCCTGTAGTCACACAGACAAGGCATGAGAGACCAGGGGGCATTACTTTAGCCACACCGTGCTGTGATATCAAAGCAAACACATCACATAGTCACATTCTCTTGGACAGCTTTGTTGTTGCACTTTCTCCAGTTTGTCATTTCTCAGAGCATTTCTGCTGCAGTCCTTTTATAGAGGCGTCTGCTGCCTTGACATGCCCAAGTTCCTGCCCCTGGGGGCTAATTCCACAGCATCAGTTTGTACTGGAGGAGGATAGAGGATTGGCTTTTATCCACCCACTCCGCAACCCCTCACAGCTACGTCTCTGATCTCCTGTCTGTGTGGCATTTAACCCCTCTGCCACTGCACCGAAATTGATTCATCTGCATGGCGTACAACGGTGCATCTTCATAGACAGTGAGTCATGTGTGGGAAAATTCCTTGGCTGATTCACTCATCGGTTTGCAAATAAGATAAGGGATATCATAATGTTGCATGTCATCAAATTTCAACACAATGCAAACTTTTTTTTTTACTTGTCTTTGATCTGTCTGTATTTGTTCAAAGAAGAGAGAAATGTATCTGTGAAAGCTTTCGGAAATCCATCTATTTCTAAAAAATATTTTCCCCCATTTGATTAACTTTTTCATATAATCAGTGACCAATTAATTAAGTGTAAAACAAAATCTGTCTTACCTATGCAGTTGCCCTGTAAGTCCTGTTTAAATCCTGCAGGACAGACAGGTTTGGGGTTGCACCTGAATGAACCGGCTGTGTTCAAGCACACAAGCCCGTCGCCACAGTTGTGATTTCCCATCATGCACTCATCAACGTCTGGGAACAAACAGCAACAAACAAATGGACAGAGAAAATCACTTACTGTAAATAAATTAAGTGGGTGTAATGCAGCACATTTCCACTGGATGGCACTGTAGTTCAGTAGTGAACTGCATGTTTACCCTTGGAAGCATCTTTTTTGCAAGTCAGTCTTAATCTAATTAAAATGTTTCTATTATTATTATTATTTGATGAATACTGCTAATAACTAAAAACAACAGTGGACCTACGCATCAACCCTAACAGTGTGTCGTTGATAAATGCAAAACCCTCCTCCAGAATAATTCGCCACCTGTATCGTGAAAGATTTATGTTTTCTAAATCAATCTTATCCATCTGGGGTCAATGTGTAAAATGAAACTTTGTAGTCTTTGAGGACAAAAAAGTTATTATGATTCTGCTTTGGATTCTAGCGGGTTTGCAGGATTTTGGCACAGTAAAACAGCTGAAAAGAAGCCCATTAGCTGCAACCCTGCAACAGACAGGCCTTCACAGATAAGGTAGGATTTTAGGAGCAGGAGAGTGGAACTGTGCACTTTTCTACTGACACAAACATGATTCTAAGACCAAAACAAAACACAAGTTGAAAAAGAGTAAGAGGAGAACAGCAACCTGCCTCACAAAGAATGGGCAAACTGAGTAAAATAAAAAAATGCAGGTTTGTAATATTTGAATAAATTTATCTCTGTTCTAATCCTTTTCCTTATAACTCAAATGTTCAAAGAGTAGGGAATACAATAATAAAATAAAATAAGAAGTGATATGACTCCAATGTTAAAGACAAATGTGTCTTCCTGACACATTGTTAACAATGCTTTGAGATAATCTCCTTAAATATAATGATTATATTAAGTGATAATGCAGAAGATTTTGAATTTGATGTAGAAAAAACCTCCAGTATAGCAAAAGAGCTGAACAATATAACCTTGTTATGTGTCTCTAAAGAATCCAGTACATAACAGGTAAAGCAGTTATATTTAAATATCATGCAATGCACAAATTTCATTATTACACAACACATAAGGAAATAAATCTGATACTGCAGGAAAGCGTGTTTGTTTCCCTTTTAATTTAAAAAGGTGCCACATCCACCCTGCTAATACTTAACATCTTGGCAGTTCTGCCAAGCTGATCCATATAATATTTGAGTTTGAAGTCCACTAAGCGGAGTTGCTGACATTTTTTATGGGCACAGCCTACATACTCAAGTCTGTGGCTCAACCGAAAAATATTTTTCTCTGAATAATGTGGCAACATTTAAGGCAAAATAAACAAAAGAAAATGAACCTTATCCCTTTATTTATCAGAAATAACAATACTTGAACTCTTCCATTTAAAGCAGAGACTAGGCTTGACTTTGTGCTTATACGTAAAAGGAACTTTAAGAACTTATACATCAATAGCACTCGCAACAAAATGCCTTGAATAGTTTTTGTTTAAGTAACTTTTCATTTTCAGCCGTTAGATAATTTAAATTAAATTTAAACTTTTACAGTATATGTATGTTCAGAGCATAGTGCCTGTTTTTGCCTGATGTACCATAAATGTCAACAACTGTGCATTCTGTTTAAGCTAACGAATAACCACAGAGGACTTGTTAGAAGAATCAACCTCCATTAGTAGTGAGGATTAGCTGCATCCATGAGCATGAACCATTGAACCCCATCTATGGTGGAAAATAGCCGTCATATTCCATCTGAAACTCCCTCATCATGAACACCCTTTTCTCATGAATACCGTTGCAGCTTTGGGAATGAGAATTCTGAAAGGTCCCAATTTATGGAGCATGGAAATAATGAGATGTATTGGGAGGATTACTATTACAATCTCAAGGTTGGGTGCTGCCCTCAATGACCACACAGGCAAGTCCTTTAAGAGTTAATGGCAAACAATAACAATTGAGGCAGCTAAAAAAAAGGTCATCATTATGCTTTCTTGTGTGGGCTGACATTTTAAGTTAAATAATTAGTATATTTGAGGAGGTCCTTTTGTTTAATGTGCAATAACTAACTCCCAGGGGAGGTACAGCAGATTATTCTTGAACAATGCACTTTCCTGACATTGTGAACATCCAGCTATACAAAATCCCTCCCTTGGTAAAATGTTCACAGTGTGTGGAAGTGAGCCCCCTGATACAGCTCAGTGCTGATAAAGTGAAGAGTACCTTCACAAATGTCGTTGCTGATTTGGTATCCAGGCTGGCAGGTGATCAGTCTCTGACAGACATAACTCCCCCTTGTGTTCATGCAGCGCTCGTTAAGCTGGCAGCCATGTGCAGAAAAACACTCATCCACGTCTGCAGAAAAGAATCAAGACGCTTCAGGATACAGACAATGACAGGCACATAGAACGCAAGGACAAGTAAAAAGATTTAGAGAAAGCAGACAAGAAGATGTACAATAAATGTCAACAACTGCGCATTCTGAATGTGACAGTCGGCAGTTAGAAACAGATTAAAGAGACAAGTCAGAGCCTCCTTCAGCAGAGAGATAGAAGACAAAGAAACTGAAAATAACATTTATACAATAAGAAATTTGTCACCTCTCAGAGCCACTCTCTGTGCCACTTTCAACAGCCAGCTGATGTGAAGCAGCAGACAGAATCGTGGTTATGGCTTAAATCTGATAGGTTTAGCCCTCAAAGACGGCTTGGACAGACACTTGAGTGTTCAGGAGATGTTTGGTTTCTTTCCACCATTATTCAGAGTGGAGAATAATGGTTGCTAAGATAGTGTATCACAGTGCATGGATGACTGGATGGATGATTTTATATTTATTCTGACAAATTGATATGGTCCGATCTAAAACAGTCTCTAAAAAAAGCTTTGGCTGTATATGTTGGGTTGTTGTCTGCCTGCAGGGTGAATTTCCATTTTTAATTCCTCTGACCAGAGGAATTAAAAATTTGAGTTAATTGGATGCACACATGTGAATGTATTTTACAGTAACACCTCAAGCTGCTTAAGAGGTCCCACTGTGTTGAAAGAACAACCTCAAGACATCAAACAAAAAACTTGGACAGCAATGGGTCAATCCAAAGGGACGATGACTGTGAGCATAACCAATTATTTATGAAGTGCCTAAGGACAATAAAGTGAATGTTTTTGACTGAAAAAATTTGTGGGTATGTTTGAGGTGAAGCAGCCAGTAACCCAGATTCGGTTACACCAGTTCTTCCTAGAGGAATTGGCCAAAATCCCAGCAAAAATATTTTGTGAAGCATGTGGTCCTATGCATGTTAACCTAAGTCAAACAGTATAAGAAGCTAGGTACTTGGAAAATGTATGTACACATTTGAACATAAATGGATATTTCCATATGAGACAACTATGCACAGAGTTCATTGATCAGGAGATGATCAGTCTCTGTCTGTCACCATTTTTTGTGGAATATAGTATGCTGCTGTTGATACAGACTTTGATGATGCCTGGAAAGTTGTAATAATCCATCAATTATAGACAGTTCAGGAACAAGATGAAAACTTCGACAGGACATTAGAGCTGTATCTCCTCTGTAAATCTTAAGGCACTGATGAGTGAAAGAGACAAATCAGGGTCAGACAGTCTCTGCAGGAAAGCTTCCCTAATTGGAAACAAAATTCCTCTGAGGACCAGGGTATGGGATAATTTTCAATCTATTGTTCACTTCTATCACCACAGATTTTCAAATGAAAATACTTCCTACATTATTACGACATTTCGGCTCATTACCTTCACATGAACGTCCATCTGCTCTGAGGGAAAAGCCTAGGGAACAGGAGCACTGTGGCCTTCCTCCCACTGGGGTGCACTGTTGCTCACAGATGTTGTTTCCTTAAAAATATTGAAATGTTTTGTGTCATTAGCTTACACAGCATTTTTAATACAATAAAACACACAAAAGCCTTTGCAGGAGCTTAGAAAACTTCACCAGTTCACCCTCACACTGCAAAAGCAACGTCAAGGTATAATAGTTTAACAAGCTAACTAATAATAACATGTTTTGATATCCCAATGCTTGGTCCACACTGGAACTGACCTAGGCCCATGATGTCAAATAAGAGCAAGTATCTAAAAAAGTACTCTTACCCTTGAACTTTATATCATTTTGTCACAGTACAACCACAAAACATCAGCATATTTCATAGGGATTGTTTGTGCATGAGCAAAACCAAGTGCACACAATCTGAAAGTCTGTATGATGCTTCACTAAAGTGCAACTAACTGCCTACAAAAGTACCTGTTAAATAGTACCCTAACCCTACTAAATGGAGTCCACCTGTGACCGTAGGTTTTCAAAGGACGATTGGTGAATGCACAGAATCAAGGAAAATGTCTGGCATGTCAGGAATAAAGTTCTGTTTTATAACGTAGCCCAGTCTAAGGTTATAAAACATCTCAAACAAAGAATTGTTCAATCCATAATCTGTAATAATAAAAATAGTTTAGCACAACTAAGCCAATCTACCAAGATGAGATTAGTAGCTGAGAGATAATTGGAAGTGCTGTAGCGATCAAAAGTTCAGAATCTTTTAACAGCCACTACACCCCCATGGTGTAACAAAGTAGTAAAAGTTCAGTTTGCAATCTGCCACAAGTCATTTAGGAGGAGAAATTTTATCAACATGCAAAGAACAAATGTGTGGCAAAAGAGCCACACTGCATCTCTCCCTGACCAATCGCATTGTGAACGATGAAGGTGAGCTTCTGTAGCAAAGATGTAGAGGGGCTAAAATGTTTCAAAGATTATCTTTCTCATGTTATGCTTTCAAAACATAATGACAGTTTTAATAAGTATGTTTAAAAAAAACATTGTTTATAAAAGTTAAAATGCAAAGTAGGAATTGAATAAAAATTCACAACTCACTTTTTAGAACCGTATTTGAAAATCAACTTTAAAAAGAAAACAAATACCCTTGTTTGCATTACTTTGTGTTGGTTTATCATAAAATCCCAATAACACACACTGAATGAAGTATGTGGCTGCAATAAGAGAAAGTGCAATAAAGTTATATACACTTTTGCAAGTCACTGTATTTGATTTGTGTTTTTTACACTTTATGGAAAGAATCATTTTATGGAAACTTGTGCAGGCTAGTCAACTGAACGTATTTATTTAGTTTCAAAATAACAACACTGCTCATTGTGAGCTGCTCCTTCTGTAATTAAGCCAAATATCTAACCTTCACAGGGGTTGAGTGGGACAGAAGGCTGGGTGGGAGGTAGAACTGGGGAGGTGGTTTCCACCGCTGCCTGATGAACCTCCTTCAACCTGTTCTCCTCATCCGTCCTCTCTGCACAAACATGAGTAAAGACAGAAAAAGAGAAATGAACGTAATTGCAATCACTAATCACAACCCTCTGTCCTGTACTGCGGTCTTAGTTACCGACTTGTCAAATAATTGCATTTAAATCCAATAATGTGAGAAAAGTGGCTACGGATGGAAGTTGTCACACCACTGGAGGTGAAACATGAATAAACACTGCCTTCAGACAAACATTTGAGTTTATTAGTAAGCTCCATACCTCACTGTAATTTGTTGAGAGCTCTGGCATTAGTATCCTGTTGAGACAGGCTTGTGTTGCTGATTAAAGTCTGCTCTATTGCAAAGTAGCTGAAAATACCTCTTAACTGTTCATCCGAGCAGACACGTCAGTTTTTTTTGGCTTCAGCAAGAAGTGAGAACACAAATGAGAAGAAGAAAAAAAATGAAACAGTGTTGAAATGCCTTTTGAAAAGATGTGAGTAAGATCCAGGAACAGGATGGAAGTATAAAAATAGAATAATTGTTATTAGGCCCTGCAGAAAGGAAGGAAACCAAATAGGTCAGAAAAATAAAACACAATGACAGATGAGGTCTTTCTGACATGAATACGAGCCGAGCTGAAAATCTCATTTTAAAGAGTAAATGACACAGAAGGCTGCTCCCGCCACTGGAAATGTCAGAGACAAACTACGACTTGTGGTCTTCGTTTTACCTTGCGCACAAGTGGAAGCGTCCTCCTGCAGCTCGTAGCCAGGGTAGCACTCGCAGCGGAAAGAGCCGGGCGTGTTGATGCATCTGTGTTCGCAGATGTTGCCCTCATATATCAGGCACTCATCCATGTCTTCGATGGGTCCCTCAACGGCATTCTCACCATCCCGCTCCTCGCCGATGGAGAAGGCCTCTTTAGGATATAGGCTGTCTGAGACTGAAGCACAAGGATAATTAATGTTAGAGTGGTTCAGAACATACAGGTGTGCCTCAGTAACTTAGAGTATCGTTGAAAGGGCATTTTAATTCAGTATTTCAATTCAAAAAGAAATATCTACTTTCATGACATACAGCTTCATTATACAGTTATGCATTTGAAGTGTTTATTTCGGTTCAGTTTGATGATCATGGCTCACAGATAATAAAAACCTACGATATAGCTTCTGGGAAAATAAAAAATGAAAAAAGCATTTTATATTACAAAAATGATGGCCTCCTGAAAGTATTTCTATGCACTGTTCAGTAGCAGCACTTAATACTCGGAGTTTGTTTTGCATAAATCCCTTTATTAATAGAGTGATGTATAGTGATGACCAGGTGTTAAGGAAGCCCAGGTTGCTTGAATAGTTTCCTTCAGCTCTTCTGTATTTTTGGCTGTGTTGCCTCGTCGGCTTTATCGGCTCTTTCTCCCCCCACTTCATAGATTCTCTATGGGTTCAGGTCAAACAAGTTTGCTGACCATTGAAGCAAAGTAATATCATGGTCATTAAAGCAGATATTTATGCTTTTGGCAGTGTGGGCAGGTGCAAAGTCCTGCTGGGATCAGCATCTCCATAAAACTCATCAGCAAAAGTATTTTAAGATTTTCTTCTAAACAGCTCTTCTGACTTTGGGTTGGTTCAAACATAGTGAGCCAACAGCAGCATGATGACATGGCTCCATAGATCATCACCGACTATAGACTCTTCACACTGGACCTCAAGCAGCTTGGATTCTGTGCTTCCTCCTGCTTCCTCCAGACTTTGGTATCTTTATTTCACAGTAAAATGCAAAACCCAATCTGAGTCTATTCCTTTCTTCTCTCTATCCAAAGTAAGATGCTTCAGTCTTTTACTGTCTTTGGTTTAGGGGTTTGATGGTGGCAGACCATGACAGGCTGTCCTAATCCTGCAGGTATTTGGTGTTACTTACCATATTTTATTCAGTTCCCTTCATTTATTATTGTTCAAATGTACTGTTTCTGTTCTGTTCAAATTTCTTACTTTAATTAAAAAACACAAGTTTATCTCTGTTGTTGGGTCTCTGCAAGCCACAAACATCATTCGCATGTCAAGGCTGTGTGGAACCTTTTCAAATGCATGTTTTCCTTCCATCTAATTTTCCAAAAACATAATTATAATGAACCAGTAAATGTTATATTACAAACACAAAGTCCTTGTGTTTGTATTAAATTTAATATTTTACTCCATTTTCTTTTACAGAATACAGCAAACAAATTCAAAACAGTTCACATCCAATGTAAGTTCCACAGCAATAATGAGAGCGCTTTTCTCCAAAACTTGTTGCTCTGCCTCTGATTCCTTCATAAATCAACTTGCTGCTGGGTGAGCAAAACTTTTGGCATGAATAATAAATCCAAACTATCCTCTCAGTGAAATATTCCTTATCACCCTTGACCACAAGGCAGAAAATGTTTCACTTTGAATATGAGATGAGCCAAATTTTCAGCTTGCTTAAGCCAACTCAATTTACAGCTGCACAAGCTCCAACAAAATGCAGTGGGTTACTGGAAAAGCACCGAATACAAGATCCAGCAGCCCGGAAGGTGATAGATCTCTAAGAATTACAGCACACAGGGTGAGTGAGGCTATTAGGTGCAGCAGGGTGAAAGGACTGCGCTACAGTGATTCATTTTAACAACCGTTTTAAGGTTAATTCATTATTCTTCCCAATAAACAGGACACTGTACTTTAGGCAGCAGTTAAGATTTTGCATCACTAAGTTTGTTAGCTAGCATTACCTTTTACTGGGGGCAAAGTTGGGTCCAGAGCAAGCCTGTCTCTGACAGTTTGTGTCCCCTCAGCCTGCTTGCAACAGTTTAGAAAGACGTGCCGGCAGTGGAGATCCAGGTGCTGGTAAGCTTCACAGCGATGACCAGCTCTGTGGAACTGCAGCCCGAGAAAGCAGCAGCTGCAGCACTCCTGAAGTTCACACAAACCAAGCTTCAATCATACAGTGTTCAGAGTTTGTTTTTTTAAAAGCTATTTACACAAATAAATCATAGAAATATTTCAGCTAATGCAGACTTCTGTGTCTGGCTGCTCAAACTTCAGAACAGACCACAAACACACGCAGTCATGTTTATAAAATGTTGCATCCAAGCGCCACATTTTTAATGAGATGTTTATCATGGCAATCATTAAATTCTGGGCAGAAAGTGGTCGGCCACAAAGGGACCAGCTTTCTGTCATCGTTTGCCAAATTGTGTTTATTGTGACTGTAGCTTTTCATCATGAATTTCCTGTTTCCCCCTAAATATGTTTTGAACTGTCTAAATGTATTCCAGGGCTTTGCCTTTGCACCTCACCATTGACATTAATAAATATTGTTCTATTAATATTTTATTTCAGGGCCCTGGTTTTATTAAACTCCTTATTAAAAATTCTGTGAAATTGCCCGCCTGCCAACAGATAAATCTGACTGCAGCATTCTGCATTTGGATTCTCAATTTTTCTTTTGGAATCATAAAATATCTAATACCCTAGAACCTATTTCCCCTTGGGATATTACTGACAACAAAACTGAACTGAACAGCAATATTTGATTATTGAGACTTAAATCTCCTGGACATGGTGAGTTACTGACAGATCCTGTTTTTAGAAGCATGAAAACGTATTGGTTCCCAAAGCCTTGTGTTGATAATAACTGATTTCAATCTGTCTGTGTCCCTAAATTTACTTTATAGCTGATGCAGCATTCATTTGAACAACACCTCTTCATCATTTGGCTTCATTAGGAATCTTTCTTTCCTCCTGCTGTGACAAAGTGTTTCCTGATGTGTTCATTTTAATGGTTGTTAATTGCTCAGTTCTTTTTGAAAATGCCCCCCAGTTAACAAGGCATAACGTGACATTAATGGTTACCTGGGGATAATTTCTCTATATTTTCTTGATTACGTATCTTCCCCCAATATGTAGTTGCCATTCTGCATTCAATTCAACCAGGAGAAAAATCTGACTGTTTTAATTTTACACAATGATTGTCTCAGAAAAAACTTTGTCTACTGACAAAGTTTTGTCTATTTCTAAAGTAGAAATACTTTAAAATGTGGCTCACTTGGTGGCTTTCTGGACTTTTTCAGGATTTGAAATCAAAAACAAAGGTTTGGATCTACTATGTTTGGGAATTTGGGAGAAATTAACGCATGATAATCAGTTGAAGATGTTAAAAGTATTATATATCATAAAATACAGAGCAGGCTGCATGGTGCTTTGCAGTTGCCATGCAGCAAAAAAGCCTGGAGTGTTTCTGCATGATTTGTTTATTACAAAATGATCTAATGAATTGCTGAAAGTTTGTGCTTCCAATGTGGGAAAATGTGGATTTAAGTTTTTCTACAGGTCAAAAAAGCAGTAAATCGCCTCTTTTCCTCAATTTCATTATTTATGAAACATACACAGACCATAAACTGTTGAGAAGAATACTGTGTATTGTCAAATTTCTGGCAAAGTGAAGACTGGCTTTTACAGACCCCTGTAATGATGGATTTGGCAGGACTGAGAACTGGAACCACGTGGGTATTCTGGAGTTAGTCAGTAGTTCTGATTCTTTATGGAAATGCAGCTGCAGGAACACCTTCATATCTATTTCCCAAAATATGTGAGAAGTTTATTTAGAAGGCTTGTATTCAAGTGAAGTAAAAATGTCAAAACGCTTCTCAGTCAGTGCCAGATGTGGCACATGTTGATCAGCTTCTATGTGTCACCTGAAACACACTCTTCAGATCACTTTGTGATGTTTCTACTAATTGAAAGTCATACAAAGTAACCTTCACATTTGTACTCAAGGTTTTGGAAGAGATTATGATTGACACTGCAAACTGCAGGGGGCAATGCTGCCAACATGCATGGAGTATAAAGGATGCATAAACAAAGTTAACCTTCTAAGCATGTTTGCTGCACACACCGTGAGTTTGGTTGGAGTCAGTGTTAACTCCAACCAACACTGCATGGTTTTTTTTATCCAGTTTGTGTGTAACCTATTTAACTTCCGCTCCAACTCGACACCAAGGTGGACGGTGCTGACAGATGAACTGCAGCTGATTTAAAACTAGCACAGTGAAACACTGAAGCCTCTTTACGACACTAGATGGCAGATGCAGATGCCACACTTAACTATGCAAACATTCAAAAATTGTTAGAGGATTTTGGAAATGACACTAATCAAAATGCAGCAGCTAGAAATGAAGCAAGATCACATAACAAAAAAAATGTGCAGGCTTGAAACAGCCTTCATGTGCACATTGTGGTGTTGTATTCTCTAGTGCTTTGAAAAAGGAAGTGTTGCCTTTCAGGCTGTCAAACTGGACCTGGGTAAAACCTGGTAAAGCTGTGGATTTGGTGGGATCCTTGTGGGACTGAGAGATCAGCTTAATAAGTTTGAGTCTCAAGCCAAGTAGCTGTCTCCAACAGTTTCACAAGTTTACAGATTATCACTCAAAGACCAAAAAAATACAAAAGCATATTTGGAAAAAGTACTACCTGAGATTTTGAATTATCAGCTCAACAAAAATTCTTCACCAGTGTTTCTTTGTTTTTGGTGGTTGTCAATAGACACTGGTCACAGGTAGGCTGCACATGATGACCTCAAGAACACATTTGGCTTCCTGAACAACTTCTCTAATATCACAGTACTAGAGTTGAGAAACAAAGTCATTCATCTCCACTTTAAGTATTCAGCTGTCATGGAGCTAGAGTTTGGGGAAGCGATTGTCCAGTTTTAAAATTGTATTCATGGTAAAGGCATCACATTTCTTCCATTTTGCTTTTACAGCAAATTATAGAAGAAAAAACCTACAGTACATCTTTCCAAATGTGGACATTTCATTCAGGCTTTACCTGACATTCCCCTCCAAAAGGGACAGGAATCATACTCTAATCTTAAAATAGTTAAAAATAGATGCAGATCTGGACCAAGAAAAGCTGAATCATTTGACTCTGGCATTGGACTTCAGAGATCTTGTCAAAAACTTTGCTGTAAAACATATCCAGAAAATCTTTTCAAGGTTGTTTGACTCTTTACTAAAAAAGTTTGGTACTTTAGAGTACTTTCTAAGATGTAGTGTTGCTTGATCTCTCACTTCTAGGAACCTTATTTATTTATAGCCATGTTCCGTTCATGTTCAGACTGATTTGACATTCGTTTTCTTTTCTTTTTACAAAGTAATAAAAAAAACTGAGTTTAAGTTTTGATGCATTTACTTCTGCTTGTAAAGGATTTATAAATGCTGTGTTAGTGCTTGTTCATATCGCTTAATAAAAGTATATCCATTCAAAGATTGTATTTTATGATGCAGAGAACATCTTCTGATTTGAAGGCCTAATTTATAGTTCTGTGTTACCAGAAACCATTCAGGGTCATTTGTAGCTTTAGACACACAGCTTCATAAATACGGCATCAATAGGCCGTATATGAGGTGATAAGGTACATCAAGAAATGAGTGGGTTCAGGAATGTTGATAATTACATTGAATATACTACTGACACCGAGGTTATAATTACATGTTTTATTACTTTAGGAATGCCAGTCATTTTGGGATTTGTTGAGACTTTTGCCCTGGTACCTGTTCCTGGATACTTGCCTGGTAGGAATCCGTCCCACATTTACTGCTGGCATCCTCTCTACAAAAGCTTCCTGCTCTGGCTGCCTCAGTACCCGCAAAGCACTGGCGTTCTTTCAGAGAGCCGTGGCAGCACTGTTGTTGGGCGGTCCTGACAGAGAGAGGTGCACATGAAAAACGATGCGACCGTTTCTAGACTGCAACCGTGGCCGTCCAGGAGCAGAAACTGTCCTCACGAGGATTGCCACAGAGCTGAATGAGTTGTGACTTCAAGTTTCCAGGAGTTTAATTATGAGAAGTTTTAAAGCCAGCTAAATAATAAAAGAAAAACAAAATTCGAAATGACTGGCATAGTAATGCAGTGCTTCTATAAGGCACATTTTTTTCCCATTATATCACCTTGTATCCAGGTTCAGTTACATAATGAGCTCACCAGCAAATGGTGCGCCTATCATCCGTGGGTGGCTTCATGTTGCTGCAGTGGCCATTAGCCAAAGCCCATTTCTCCCCGCTCTCACAGCAGGTCTTCACCAGCTCTTTGACAGACACTGTAAATGAAACACAAACAGCTTCATTTAAGTCTTTCAGTGCACCCAGTGATCAGTGTGCATGGTCTCTTTTAAAATTCTTGTCAGTTTGTCCCGTGTGTTGCTGAGCAAAAGGCAATTTTCCACTCTGGTGGACAAAAAGATTTATTCTATTCTTGTATATCCAATTAGGAGAGAAAAATTTGTTTACACTGTGAAGTTAGAGTTAAAGTTTACCATCTGAAGTCTTAATGCGTGAGAAGCTGCAAAATTTGATTAGTGATATTATCAATGCAACCATATCTAATGTGTTCTGCAATGTTGTTACGTAGAGATGTTCTTATTTGGAAGACTGAACAAAGAGAACTCCAAGTGTAGCATGTGTTTTTCTTCTTCTGCACATTATTTCAAAGCAATGCACAGATCAAAACCTTTACCTTCCAACTTCTCGGGTAAAATGCACAAATATGTTTCCATTTGATACCTGGGATTTAAAGGTTTAGTCTCTGTGTGACTATGTGACACATAACCAATGTCACTCATATCCACAAAAAAGGTATGTTTGTTGGATTTGTTCACAAGGTGGCAATAAATTATTTACCAAACAGCATTTCATTTCAGATGAAATGTTTCTCTTCAAATCCCAGTGAAGGGAGAGAACACAAACCTTTAGATTCAAGTCTGCTGGTGTTGGAGGTAATTTTTCTGGAGTTGAGAATAAGCCAATGAATAGCTCAACCAACTGTGCTATTGGGAATTATGCTGCAAAACCAAAAGAAAAGGGAAAAAGGCAGCTCTCTGACTCTCTTAAGGCTTTAATTGGACTCATAGGCTGTTCTGATGGTCTGTTGCAAAACAAGTTTCAAACAAGAGCATAGGTCACAGAGTAATATATACTGACTGTGAAAGATTTGTAAAAAGCCTTGAATAAATTAACCTTCCATACTTTACCACTTAAGTAATCTATCAATTCCTGTTTCCCTGAAGCACAAATGGGATGTGTCACACAGACCCATTTCTCTTAAGCACTCACCAAAATGAGAGAGAGAACACCTCCTTAAACTACGGAAGATGTGTGGCGACCTTTTTAAGTCAGGTAATTCCTAAAAAATATAACTACTTCCTTGAACCGGATTGTATCTGCATAGGAGTAATTACAAAGTTTAAAACAATTGGAAATGTGAGAGAGGATCCATAATAAAGTGGGCTTTTTTTCCCTTTTGGAATGTAAAAAAGAATTTCAAAAATCTTGATATTGGGAAGTTATTATGTCTTTTAAAAGGGCAATGATCCAAAATATAGCCTAGAGCACTATTACATCCACTGATTTCTGGAAATTGTCTTTAAGGAACTTTTTTCCTCTGTCCTGTTTGTGTGCAGGTCTGCTGGGGCACCTTGATGCACAGCTGAAATCATTAACTTCTTCTCACACTCCAATTCAGAAAGTGGTGGTAATAAACTGCTCAATAACCACCAGTAAAATCAAAGAAGAAGGAATCGAAGAAGTTGACTGCAGAAAAGTTTCAGTCATCCAGTAGCACACCGCTTCCCAAGTTTAACTTAACCCTGTGACAGCAATTTTATGACTAGATCTTCTTGTATCCTGACCTATTTAATTTCAGGACATCTCTTGTTTAGGTGATGAGTTTGGTAGGTGTTCTCTGTCTTTTTCTTTCAGCTAGTCCCTTGCTGCTACATGGTAAGCCAGGGAGATTTGTACTTTTGGTATTTTTTATAAATAAGAAGTATTATTTTCAGTCAGAGTGGGTTTTTCTTGTTGTTGTTCTTTTGGCCTTAGAGACCCTACAGTGTATTGCTGCGCTTTGTAAGTTATGTGTGAAATCCTGAACTGAAAGTTAAATCACTTTTATGCTGAGCTAGGTTTTGTTCAGAAGCTTTAGGTTGTTGGTTGCTGGATTTATTTTATGCATTCTGTTACATCTCCTAGATGTTAATTTTAAAAGTTGTAAAAGGCACAGAAAAACTTTTAGGGTAAACTAAGGTGAGTATAAGAGAAGATCTAGGACTAAAACATACAACTATATCCATAGTGTATATTTTTAAAGTTTAGAATTTCATTGATTGTATGTATTCAAATTAAATATTTGCTCATGCAACTGCTGCAAGGTGTTTTTTTAAGACAATGGGTGTCAATAACTAAGGATACAGTTGAATTGACTCAAGCATCAATTTAGTGTTTTTTTTTTTCATCTACTTCCTTTGACTGAAATTGTCTCTTTGAAAAGCAACAAAATCAGACCAAAGCAATTACACAGAGCAATGCAAGTGACTGGTGCTATGTGCTTAATTTAAAGACTTAGAAAGGGGAAATGTAAACCTTGTGGGCCACCACGGCTCTTTGATACACAACTACAGCGTCTGAGGAAGCTGTGCAGTTAAACAAGTCCCTTTGAACCTGTGTGGACATATATTTATTAAAAGACAGCAAACATAATCATTTGCCATCATTCTTTTGCTTCCTTTTCATTTTCTCCTGAAGGAATCAGCGAACACAACACACATTTTCTCCAGGTGTTCACACTGAATGGAGCATGAGGTTCCAATATATGTCAGATGTTTTCTAAGGATTATGCTTCCACAGAATTGCAACAGTGAAAGAAAAACTTTTTAATTGCACCATGACAAATCTGTCAGCTGCTCTTTCTCCGTGACAGCACTTATAATTATACCTGAATCCAGCTGTGCAACAATTAAACACTGATTTATTGTGCTTTAACAAAAGAGATCCGAGCTACAGTATACTTTTAACATGTCTTTTATCTGTTCTGTAGCCTGTCATTATCTCTTCATTAGACTGACAAGAACACCAGATGCTTTACTTTTTTTATGTCAGTCCCAAACTAATGAGATCATTCACTTCGGAAATGTTGAACAATCAAAAATAAACAACTCAAAGCATGAGCATTAAGCATATACCAAAGGTCTGTCTAAAACAATGTATATCCTTAAAAGGTTAAGTATTTTGTCACTTATTTCACAAAGGGAATTCTTTATATATAGAATCATAATACAAAGTGGAATATTTCAAACTTTTATTTCTTGTTATTTTTGATGATTTATAGATCACAGATAGTAAAAAATTGTTGCCTGAGCCTATGCATGTCAAGATGACCAGAAGACAGTCATCAGGAGGGGAAAAGGTCATTGTGAAAGAAGCTGGATGTTCGCAGAGTGCTGGATCCAAACATATTCATAGACAGTTGAGTGGAAGGGAAAATGTGGTAGGAAAAGATGCACCAGCAACAGGGAGAACCCAACCTTGAGAGGATTATCAAGCAAAATCCATTGGAGAATTTGGGGGAGCTTCAAAAGTAGTGGACTGAGGAAGAAGTCCCCACCTCAAACCCACTAAATCCTACAATAGGCTACAGCATTTTACCTGAATTAAAGAGAAGAACTGGGACTGTTGCTCAATGGACACTTTTTGCAAAGATGATCTTAGGAACAAAAGTAATTATTTCATTCTATTTCTATATTGCCAATAACTGGTCACACATCACTTTAACCCATTAAAAACATGTTTTTCTGTTTACACCCTTAAGGAGAGGCCAGCTTTAAGTCAGTGTTGTTACAAACAGACTGACTCAGTGACTCAAAAATATTATTTTGTCATGGAAACAACAACATATGACTCTAAAAGTATATTTTTCCTTCAATCCCACAGCATCAAAATACTCACTTGTCAAGTGTTATCATTCATATTATGTAAATTTTTTCCTGAACCGCTTGCTCTAGTTTCCAAAGGATGCTGCATATTTCCAGGACACACCCAAACCAAGATCAATATTTAGCTTTGTAACATCTGCTTCCTCTGCATGCCTCCATCAAAAGCTTTTTCCACTCTCGTAAATTGAACACTGGTTCTCGCTGTTTTATTATGCCATTTATATTTCAACAGCTGTTTGTAAGCCAGAATACAGGAAACCTGTTCAATTATTGCCAAAGGAAATCCATCCAACTCTTGATTTTAGAGCAGACAAATATATAAATAAACACTTCAGTCCTAAATGGGAAACTTTCAACTTCAAAGGTTATTTTTCACATAAGAAATTATTGCATCAGATTAGGGTGAATTAAACAACTTCATGTGGAAGAGTTTGGTTGCTGTAAAGAGAAAACTGAAAGCTCTGATTGTATGGCCTCAAATATCTAGCAAAATAACAGTATTTTTTATTAGAAGTGGGCATTTGTCATATTATTCACCATTTATAATGATAAATTTCCTGTCATGATAAAAAGTTTGACTTATGCAAACTGGTGTCCTAAAGATGCATATTACAAATAGTTGTGTTTTTCAAGAGCAGTATCAATGTTTGTGGGGAGTTAAAGCCATGTAGTAAATGTAAAAAAGAGTTCTTATCATCCTTTTTATCATTATCATAACAGTACCACAAAATATTGTGATAAAATGTTTAATATCACCCGTATCTGTTTTCTATATAAGTGCAGATAAGTTCAAGAAGCAGATTGGGCCCTCTTTTAATGCGGGTGTCTTTTATGACTAATTTTCTTCACATGGAGAAATGTGTGTGCTTTAATTTAAAAACACCAGGAACGTGCATTGGGAAAAGACCCAGGTTGAGGACGAGAGATACTTCTAAAATTACTGCAAATGACCTGGAAGGCACCCCAGATAAACCAGCTATCATCTTCAAATCAAATCTGAAAGCAGTTGAAACGACCTCTTCCACAGCCGGTTCTGGAATTCACCCCACTCTTTCATCATAAAGAAAATTATACATCGACTCGACCCACTCCAGCATGCAGCTTGTCGTGACAGTTTTGCTGATCAAAACAAGTGCCTCCTCAGTTTGTTTCAACTCAACCTAGACAATCTTTAATGTGTTACTGATGCATTTTATCCATTTTTTCCAAGTCTGAAACAATTCTAAGTTGAGATCAGCATAATAGGTTGTGTTCCCTAATGTCTGGAAATGGGTGGATGTGTGCTTCAGATGAGGTTGTTATTACTAAGAAGATTAGGAAAGCAGCGGTCTCATGGGAGATGGGCAATCACTGACTCTGTAGGGAACACGGAGCAGAGCCTTGCAATCAACCGATAACAGTGGTCTCATTCATCACATGGGAATTATGCCGCTCTCAGGTAAAACCCCCACCACAAAGAAATCCTAACCCAGATCAGTTTAGCATTAGAACTCCTAAACAATCTCATCGCCCTTTTTACATACAGACTACGAAACAGCACATGAGTTTTAGTTAAAGACTAAACAAAATTATGATTCTAACTTGCACTGTGCCCCACGGGAAAAGAAACCCACTCCTGTTTGGAATAAAATGCCATGTGCTTGTTATTTGTACTTTCTCTTTTCCTGTCCAAATAACTTTGGCATCCTGTGCTAATAGCAATGATAACATGCATTACTCAAGGCCTTTATCAGTGGGGATTTTCCCATTTGTGTTTTGACATGTCACCATACTGAAAATCTCATTTCACTGTAGTGCAGTGAAGCCTAGGTGATAACTGCTGACCAGCACATTTCAAATCTGGAAAAAAAAGAACTATCTTGAAATTTAGGTCAAACTTTCCGTTAAACTATAATTTCTTCATGTGAACAGATTAAGTTAATCCAAAAGGATTTAAGGATAGTGTGGGAAACCTTTGATGACAACTGCATAACACAGAAATAAAAAGGGTGGTAATAAATGTATACTTTATGGGTTCACATGCATTCCTGTGCAATGGAAAGCTTTTAGTTGCCTTTAAATATATCCTCTGCATAGTATGCAAACCTATAGATGAAATGTTTTTAAAAAACATAACTATCTTTACAGGTCTCAATATAAATTGTAGTTCTTTAGAGCATTTCTACTGTGCACTTACTGTCAAGACAGTAAGTGAAACAAGACAGCTTAGACAGACAGAACATTTTGACTCAATAAAATGTGGTAAATGCGACAAGTATTGTACATTATGCCATTATTTGACACCACCACAAAAAGTTATAAAACAGCTACAACAGATACACAGTTTGATACCATTGTTCTTGCCCCTTAAAGTGTTTTTACATTTAGTCACATTACAACTAGTCTGGTAAAAACCAGTCCTTTGTTCTACGCTTTGCTTCTTACTGAGGTTCTGGACCCTTGGCTATTGGGAAAGATTACTTGCTGGAGGTGTGGACTCTGTCAAGGTTTTACATTTTACCCAGTTGCTAACATTTGGCCGTGACATACATAATGCATCAGTTCAACGCTAAGAAGCTTACCGGAAGTTGACTGTGCTGTAACCAACCATTCCCCACTGTGAAGAGAGAGGTGCGAGCTGAACGAGACTGCTGTTAATGTTAATTCAATATTTGGAAGCGTGACTAGCATGGACTGTATGGCTTCTTCCACTTCCTCTCCTGCCATTGCTAAAACTACAATCACATATAGGCAGACTACAGTTCTAAAGCCATGCCAAAAATCTACGTCATCATTCACATCTTCTACTTCTACTCACTGATTGGCCCGATTGAAATTCCACCACAGAAATCAAGTTCAATGAGTGAAATCCCTGAGGGAGCACAGAAGGGAGATGAGAATCAAGCAGAAATGAGTAAGAAGGCAATGGCTGGGCTATTAAAAATATAAAATATTAAGAACAGGCAAGCGGAGCATCAGTCAAAAAATAACCAAAAGGATCATGGGAACTCTAAAAGAGCTGCAGAAATCTACCACTCAGGTGGAAGAATCAGTTGACATGAAAATGTTAGTCATGCACTCCAATATAGCAAAAAAAAAAACTGAAAGAAGTTACTTTTGTACTTTAATATAAAGTACATTTTATAGATGCCTATTTGTCACATATTTTGAAAAATCTGTACTATGTATTTTGGATTCTAAAATCAAAGTTACCTGAGATATGTTTTACGATATCAGAATCACTCAGGCACTTTTTTTTTCAGATTTTTAACTGTAACAAAATTTAACAAAAATTTACAATCCCAATTAACCTTTGTCCTTGTAACAAGTCAAAAGGTGTAAACTGCGTAAAAGGTAGGAATACTTTTCAAAGATAATGTAAACACACTCCATAATTAAACATCTTTAGGGCCACATTTTTAGCACCAGTCACTTTAAATTACGTGCTTTTGTAAAATTGGTCTAGTCTAACACATCTTCTTTTTAACAAGACATATTTCAGCACCCTTCTTCAGAGTGCGACATTAGTTGATTAAAGTTTGTGGCAGTTTGTTCTAATGTTGTCAGACGTTTTTACTTTAATTGGGCCGGTGCAACATCTCGATCTTTTCTTAAACAGTCTGTTGAGCTTTTCCTTTTATTTTTCAAGGAATGTATTCCTCTTGCATTAATCTTTTGGCCAACCTTCAGCTGTCAGACAGTTGGCACACATTTGGCTGACTGTGTGACTACAAGCTACTCGGATTCTGTCGAAGCAGATCCAGCCCAACTCACCAGACCTCTGTGACTGTATCTATCAGCTAGTACTCTGCTGCACATGACAAACTACATTTTGGACAAGTTTCACCATTTCCATGGCCAAGTTAATCACATAACTTGGACAATTAGCAAACTTCTTTTATTCTTTTCCATTGTAATATTTTCAATCATCTCTTAAGATTGCACTTATTTCATCATCAGTTTTCATAATGAACATAGTAATCTTAAGAACAACTTAAGCATAATAACACTATCAGTGAATAATAACACTTCCATAAGTTTCTTCAAAAAATAAATAAATAAACATAGTAATATAAAAATAAAAGCTTAATATTACTTGCTATTTACAAGCAGTTCAAAACAAGTTTTTCTGTTTCAAGATGTTCTAAATATTATCCTTTGAGAGGACAATAGATCAATACCAACTTAGCATTGCTATAAAAATCTATTTAAATTAAGTACAGCAGTTCTTCATGTCTGTTTGTCAATGCAATCTCAAACCGCTATCTCAGTCTGCAATATTTCATGTAAATGAATCATGTAAATGAAAGGTTTTCTTTAAATTCAGCTGTTTTCTATATATTCAAAGCAGTACTACTGCATATTTACTAAAATGAATATAACGGGTCAGAGTTACCTTCTGTGTCTTCCTCCACATCCTGTGAGCGGTAGTTGTCGAGGATGTGAGATTGTCTTTGAGGCTCTTCTCTCATCTTAAGTGGAGCTCTGCTGGTGGGACTAAACTGGACTGTGGGGTTGAAACCGTGTTCTTGTTTGCCAAGTTGGGATCTTTGCTCCATCGAAGCTTTTGCCTGTTCAGTGTGGCTGACAGAATAGGTTTCACCATGATGTCTAGGGTGGCCTCGACGACTGGGTTTCTGTTCACCAAAGTGTCCTTTATTTCTATGTGTGTTGTGTCTCATGGATCTTTCTTCAGTTTTCTGCTTTGACCTCTGGTTGTCTGTGGAAACTACCTGTGTGGCTGTACTTGTTGAGGATAGTAATGAATTGCTTTGAGCTCCTGTCGTGGTTGAATCCAAGACTTGCATCAGGTCTTTCTCACTGCTCCTCACTGGGCTCAGAGGTTTTTCAGCCAGGTCATTTTTTCTGACGTCATGAGACGTGAAGGTTGCTGAGCTTGATTCTGGGTAAATTGAAGGAACTGTAACAGCATCCTGCAACCTGGCCAGATTTTGAGTAGTGGAAGACATCGGTTTTGCCAGCATGTAGTCATAGTCCTCTGAGCCAAAACTGGGTGGGTCTTCCTTGTAAAGTGGGAGAGAGTTTGCCAACCCAATCTTGGAAAATAAGCTTGTTGATCGAGTGTCATGACCTCCGCTAATGTCTCTCAGGTGGCTGTTATTTTCAGTAGTTGTTGCCCACATGGGCTTATTAACACCACGGAGGTCACAGCCTGGGATTGGGGAGCACATTAACCTGCCTCCTTCATTTGGACAGTGGCAAACCTGGCACTGGTCCAACTTAAAGGAGTGTCCTGCCTCATACTTCTTGCTGTCATGGGCACAGCCGACACGCCCACATTGTGGACACCCATCTGCAGGTTGTAAAACATCAATGCAGTTGGGGGGAATTTCAGGGCACGGAATATAAAGGCAGCTTATGTTCCCTCCTCCCTGGGGACACGAGCATTCAGTGCTTCCAAAATCCACAAAATAGGATTCCCCTTCCGGTACCTTCCCATCTTTGAAACCTTGTTGCTTGCAGTCGTAGTACTGGTACCCCTTGCAGGTGCAACCTCTTTGTGTACATTTGGGACAACAGGCACCGTCCTCTAAAACTGATTCGATGCAGTTCTGCAAGACAGAACAGGTCATGCCTGTGCAGTCTTTCTGGCTTAGAGCAACGTCCACATACATGATCAACAAAAAAATATATAATCTTGTTTGCATTTTGCCAGACTTTTCCTTGGATGGAAAATATTGTTGTGTCTTGAAGCCTGTCAAAAACAAACGGTCATAAATTATTTGATCACTGTACAAATATCATTTTTTAAAATGTCTGGATAAAAATGTATGTCCCGTTCTTGTACAGGAACTACTGGTAATGCTGGCATTAATTCAATGTAAAAATTTGTCTGCTTTGATTTGATCAGCAGCCAAATGCACACTTTCCATCCCTACTGTTTTGACACCTCGGGGAGGAAGGCTATGTTTTATATTTAACTGCTCATGGAAATTTGGCTGGTGGCATAGTTTACCCAAGGAAAAAGTACAGTAATGACCCAACAAGACGAAAAATGACAAAACCTCTCTTTCGTGCTCCACTTTATAAAAAGACAGTATTTAATATTTTGTAATGGGAATAAATAACCTGGCTTCATACCTGGCTTTGTTAAAAACTAAAATGTAATAGCTTCTGACAAATATATTGAAAATGCTGTTTCAGTTAATAGTAAACATCTGTATTGACAATTGTTATTGACACCTGTGGGAAAAATGTGTAAAAGATTATGTTAACAGATTTTCTTTAGTGTTCAAATAAATGTATATTTTGCTCTGAAATCCAGAAAATCTAGCCTTTGATTTCAGCAGTTGTATGCAGGACAATCCAACAATAAGAAAACATTTGTTTAAAACTAAATCTTGGCACATCTGTGTTTACCCTTCTTCTCCTCCTTTTGTAAGGTTCAATCTTACAAAAAGATGGATTGCTGATCATCCCTCTTTGCACAATTTCTCTTCCAGAGTAGTGGATCCTTTCAAAAGCGTTCTTCTCTACAACTCATCAAACAGGTGGTAAGAATTTAAGTCAGAGGACTGATATGGGCATAGAAGAATGTTATTTTGAATGTGCTGGTGCTGAACTGATTCTATGTACATTAGTCTATATGTTTTGGATTATCAAAGACCTATTGATTACTCTTTTTCAGTTTTTCTGCAGAAGTAAATAGTTTCTTTTCTTGAAATTGTATTTCAAAAGTGTATTAAGGCCTACAGAAAAATTAACACAGGCCCACAGCACTACAGCTCCTACCTTCAATAAAATGCAACTGGAGAAGCACATCTGACCAAATCTTTACATTAAATTAATTTCTGTAACTGTACAGTAGCTATAAATGCAGTTGATCAGTTTTACACATAAGCAGAAAAATAAAAGCAACATAAACTGTTAACTTCTGCTAATTTGCTGTTTTATGTGAAGCACAGTTCTTACACATCAGTAATTTTTCAAATTACTTCAAATTTAAATGTGCCATAAATATATTTGAAAGTCAATCAAAAAGCATAAACACATCTATTCTTAGATATTTTCCCACGAAACTGTATAAATTGCACTGCAGTATTCATTCAAGGAATCAATGACGTCTTTGTGCAGAAGGTACAAAATCATTTTACCAGATCCTCTTGCCCTAAGCCTCTACTCCAATAGTACTGACCTCAGCTTTAAAAACAAAGTCCAACCACTAACTGTGCGCCTGCAATGTTCTAAATGAGTGACAGAAAACATGCCAGAGCAAAAGGACACATAAGGAAATCTAACAGAGTTTCAGTGTCTTTTTGTGCTTGAACCAAAGGAGAAAAAAAACAAAAACATTGGGTTGCTGATGTTCAAGAAAGAAATTCAAACAGGCTGCAAAAATGACATTTATCCTGTGACATGTATAACCATACGCAAACACAAAACACTGTTTCAGCACAATCCATACAGGTCAATGCTCAAATATGTGACAGCTCATGAAAAAGGAACTTTTTCTCTCCTTTGTACGTGAAACACACTGCAGTTAATTTCAGTTTCCAAGCTTAGAGGTGGTTTCAATATATGAAGACCAGATGACATCAATTCACTCAGACTGCTCCGGCACGCTTATTATCCATGAATTAGCGCATTAAAACCAAGCAACTCTATCCCCTCGTTATATGGACATTAAAATACTGACTGTATGATGCTCATCGACATTCATAGCTGCTATATTCGCTGCTTACCTTGCCTCTCTGATCCTTCGGCGCTGTGGTGTTTCTGAGTTAAACCTGTGCGTAAAGTTTATGTCCCAAATTTGACTCCGGAGGCTGGGAGCGCCTCTGCTCTCGTGGAGGGCGGGGCGAAGACAATTTAGAGAAACATTCCCAACTTCTTTTCTGCCTCTCTTTGTAAGCTCTGAAGTTTTTCCGAAACGCAACACATAACTCCATGAAGGTGTGTCAGTGAAAAATGGGGAACGTCTCCTCAGTTTGATTCGGAGGTTTATTGTTACCTTATCTGTGAGAAGTTACCGCGAATCTAACGATCACATCAATTTATTGTATTCATTGCATGAAACAAAGCAAGGCCCCAAAATAATCCCTTTCTCTGGGATTTCTATGTGAAAAAATATAAAATTGAAAGAGCAATGTAACTTTTTTAAGAAAATCTTTTATTTTTTTTAAACAGATCTGTAAAAAACAAACAAACAATAAAGCATTTATTCTGTTTATGGATGCTGAATTTACTATGGACATTAAATTTTCCAGTGCAGACTGATTGTGACCTCTCAGAGTTCACAGTCAGTTCAGAATCCAGACAAGTGGCAGTGCCTTTTGTTAGCATTACAACTACAATCAGTATTTATTTTTTTATCTACAGATATAACAAACAGGAGAACAATTAGTGAAATGACTATGATAGTGCTCTTAGGGCAGGTTTTCATTGCCCGTAAAAGCTGCTCTATCAGTTTAAGACTTTGGTTTCGTCTCCAGATGCCATGAAGCTACACTGATAAATGAAGCCTGCTGTCTGTGGTCTTTCTTCTACTTGATCTTAAGGGTCATTGAGCCACTTGTGAGAACATATGATGACAAAGCTCTGCTTCCCTGGCTGAACAGAATAATCAGGAAGCCTCAAAGAGTAACATATGGGGCCAGTGGCCTCTTTGTCTTAGGGGTCTCCCTTGGATGATCAATGACGGAAATGAGTCAATGCCCCTATTATTGGTTTTCTTCATGTGTGCCTAAATGCTGTGTCCAGTGCAACAGCTCCACAATTTTCTCCCTCATCTGTCTGCTATGTTCCTCGGACTTCATGATGCAGTCTGTTCACTATGTCCGCTATGAAACCAATTTGCACAAATATCCATTCATTTATAAAGAGACAGATAGATGGATCATTTATTCCTGGAGTGAATTTAAAAAGTGTTCATTCTGCATGCATGATATTGATTGCATAACGTGCATTTTGCGTGACCACCTGTCATTATTAATCTGTTGAAACACCCTGGAATGTCTTGGCAATGATCGCGCCAGAAATTAATTACCCCATGTGCCTTTTCAACAACAGCATGTTTCTAATCTAAATTCCACTCTGTCATCAGTATCTACATGAAAATAAATCACAATTCAGAACACGTGAGGCTGTCCTTGTGGTTGGAGGCAGGGACCAAATGGTGAGTCTTTCTCTCCACCCCACACTAGTTGACCATAATGACACTTCTGGGACTAAAAGCACCCAGTGCTGTAAGGACTCTGAGTGTGTGAGATAATGCACACACTCAGTGGTAGAGCTAATTGCACCTCAAACTGTTGTAATTTCTAATTCAGACACATTTGAATAGTGCCTTGCACCAATTATAACAGCTAAAACCCATTGACTTTTCCCCTATCTTCCAATTACACTTAATGTGTGTGTTTCATTAAAAACAAAATGTAATACTCTGTTTATTATTTTTTTCTTGAAACAAAGTTAAGTCTGTCTATTTCAGCAGCTCCTTAGATGATGTTATACCATAACGTTTAGCAAGGTTTCAATAAAAGTGATTCCTATGAATGTGACATCATTGTTTACATGGGTCTCTAATGTAACAGCAATTTATGTTATCTGTCCATTATGTAATACAAAGTTCTGCTCCTCTTTCTTTGTTTAAACAGGTGGATTGGATTGTGTTTTTCACTGAAGTAATGTGTGATGTGCTCCACTGTAAGACAAGAGTGATTCATCCAGGCCTGCACAGCGCCAGGAAATGTCCTTAATCTAATCATAAAAATAAAGTTTAAGATTTCTACCAGAATCCCTGCAATAAGTACTTCCAAACACCATCAGCCAGATTACTTTTTTCATCAGTTTTCAAGAAACAAACCTCACATGTGGCTGATTGCCAACACATGTTGTAAACCTTCTAAATGGAGAAGTATTTTCCCTTCATTGCTCTGCTGCAGGTCCATATAACACAAGGGAGGTGAAGAGAGGGAGGAAGTTTTTAAAGGAAACCAAGAAAGACAGAATACTAAAGCGCCACGGGAGGCTGCACCAAGGGAAATTAAGACCCAAATCTAATGCGGTGAAAGCTACTCCCTACCTGTTCCTTGTAAAGACTTTTCAGGGGTCTGGTGAATGGAAAAGTGTGCTGGTAGGGGCCACCCAACACTGCCTTGACTACTATTTACATAAATCTGCTCTATTACTGAGATAAACATTCAACAAAGTATGATAAGGTTTGCTTTAGGTCTGAACATTGGTGGAGTCATTGTAATACAGTAATAACCTTTGACCTAAACCATTCCTTCTGGCTGTAGATCTACAGATCTACAGATCTACAGACCTATAGCCAGATGCCAAAAGGAGAACCTCCAGAAGTTCCAGATAATTTGTAGTGTCCAATATGTGTTTATTTTGGATTACCTTGTATTTAGCTCTCCCTTTCTATCAACTCCATCCAGCTCTCTTCATAAAGAAAAGTATTGCCACAGCATGATGTTAACACCACGGTGTCTCTCGATGAGGATGGTGTCTTCAGATTGATGGGAGTCTTCTGATTTGATAAAGCACGTTATAAATGCAGGCCATTCACTATTTTTACAATATCTTCTCCAAGTGTGAAAAATTTCTCTGTCATTCCGTCGATGGTAAAATGTCTGCTTACTTAATCCCAGTTATATTTAAGAAATTTCTTGATTTGTGAAAAGTGAAACTGAAGTCAGGTTTGGCAAAACAAAGAAAACTGCAGAATGTATGTACTACTTCCTTAGCTAAATTAGTTTAATGATCTGACACATTACAAAAACAAATCTATAAGGAGGGCATACTTTTTCACCGCAGTGTGATAAGCAAGCCTGGCACGACTTTAGCTTTTTCACTCTGCTTTATGTGCACCAGGTTCATCCATAAGGGAAAAAAAGGTTTTACTTCTTGGGGGATACTTTCATAAGGAGATCTTCTCCTTTCAGTCTTTTTCATAAAAACCTCACCCAGTAGAGGAAATGGAGAGGTTCGGGCCCTTTGGATATCTTATCAAAGAGTTGCACAAACGTACTAATTTGAGCTAGTCTCACTTTCATGCCCTCTTTCATATTTCTTAGAACACACATAATAGCTCCCACAGGCAAATGCTGATTTCACGGGATGGTAGCACCTCTTATTATGCCTACTTACAGCAATTCTTTCCTGTGCCTCACAGCCAGAGAATGTTTAAGCTGGGTACTTTCCAAACTATTTGAATTAGTGACCCTTCTTAAGATTATTACATTACTGCTGAAAGCAGAGCCACAGCTGAACACATTGCCATTGTGTAAATGGTGAAGTAAGAGCAGTGGCCTTCTGCACTTGTCTGGAACGGGGAGAATATGGTGGCCAGAAAAACTGTCCTGCAGGAAGAATGTGACTGCTGATGCATGCCAGATGAGGAGACACAAGACAGGATACCAAAGCAGATGCAGTGACTCAGGATGCAGGAAAATTTGTGCCACATATGGTTGCCTGGAGCATTAGAGAAAGCCCCAAAAATGTCTAATAGCTTCAGATTGGTTGAAACTATAACACTAAAGAACAAAGTGAAACTAAAAGGTCAGCCACTGACAAATAATGCTTTAGAAATATTCAACAATGACTCACCTTCCTCCCCAAAATATGAAAACACTGACAATTCTAAGAAAATATTACTCAATCATTTGAGAACTTCCTCTTTTAAATTGGCCACTCCTGGCAGGAATCCCATAGAAATCTATCCAAAATCTCAAGATCTTGACTCTCATTTGCGTTGGAACATGTTTTGTCTTGCATTTCTAAAACTGAGCCTTAATGTCCCAGCTTTAGAGTCAAGGAGTGCAACATTCAGACATTGTTTTTCATGTTAACAGACATTACATCATCCACGTCTTGCTTCAATTGTATGTTAACTGGTTGTGGAAAGGGTACAAAGGTGAAAATTAATGCAGGACTGAAGCTTGCACAGCACTGGGCAGTGAAAATAAATGAAAGCAGAATTTTCTTCTCTGGTTTCAGTCTTAGAATCATTGTTGTGACACATCCAAATCCTAAAACAGCTTGAAAAGATTTTTCTGATGTGTGAATAGAGCATGAACTACATCACGCTTAGATTGCCATAGGTGCGTTTACATGACTGGTATTTAAATCAGCCAATTGGAATGGAACACCAATCGTTGATGGGATTTTATTGTTAACATGCTCTGACTCAAATAATATGTCACCTTTGGCATAAAACAGCATTATGGAAAAGCACTTCAGAACAAGTTGCTAATCAAGCTGTGCCTCTCTTTGTGTGTAGAGGAGGCTGAGTCCAGGAGGAGCACTGCTGTGAAACTTCAAAGCAGATAAGAAGATAGATAAGAAATAATACTGCCAATTTAATTAGAACTGTGTCAAAAATTCATGTTTTCTCTTAGAACCAATTGTAATGCCAAAGGAGGCTCTCAGAGCAGACTGAGGGGAAATATGATTTTGGATTGTTCCACATCTTTCTCTTTATTCTGCTCTACAGTAAACTTATTTTATGCAGTCTTTCTTGTAGGAAGCCAATGTTCTTTTATCAAATCCTATTTTATTTGAATGGAACTGGTGCCATGAGAGTGACCTTCCTCCTGCTGCAGATTTCATGTGATATAGGTGGCTGTGAGTGACACCTATGGGTGAAAAGCTGTGTGTTACATGTGCTTCACCGATGGCCAGAGACCAGAACTGTCAGGTGAGAATGAATCAAGAAGATAAATGCAGGAACAAGTGGCTCCCAGATGATCTTGATGTCTATCCTGCTCAGTTCTTAAGCCTGATTTAGAGGTGCATTTATTTTTGCAGGTTATGTAATGAACTGGCAACCTGCCCATGGTGTATTCTACCTCTCACAGAGAGGCTGCTGAAATGTGACCCAAGGTAAGGATCTATTAGATGCAGAAAATAAATTGAATGATTGAATATTTAACATCTTCTGCTGTACTAAAACAACAGGTCAAATTTATCTATTTAGCTATGTTTGATACAGCATTTTTATAACTGAAGCTTAGTTAGTTAGAAGCATAGTTACTTGACTGCGCTATAAACTGGCACTATGTACCTAGAAAATACATAATACTGCTACTAAAAATAAGAATAATACAAACAAGATGAAGTAGTGTAGAAATAGCACCTGAAAAAAGTACATTAATAAATGTACTAGATATTTTCATGATTATTGTGCAAATGTGGGTTCATTGCCATATTTGTTATTAATTTATTGTTTACTTAATGCACATTTAGATATATGAACACTGTAAATGTAGTAATACAGGAATACACCTTACTTTTTTATTATCTTTGGTGAGCTGACAGCTTGTCTGATAGCTTGTGTCTTTTCTTAACTAAACAAAATTAAGACAAGAGTACATGAGTTTTCTTATTTACATAAGTAAACAATAATCGGTTTAGACTTTTTTGTTAGAAAATAATTATTCATTGGAGTTGCATTTACTATTTAAAAGCAGAATCAAATTTAGTTACACTTGATGTAATTAATTTTAAAAGAATTCAGTCCTGTTTTAATCAATTCAATTAGCTCTAAATTATTTCAGTTTAATTCAGCTTGATCCATGTACCCATGCACTGCCTACATCTGCTTATTCTTGCAGTGCATTGGGGGATACACAGGTAGATGTTTAATGCCAGATGCCCTCCTGAAGCAAACCCCATTTATTCCTGCGAAAAAAGGTATTTGAATCAGAAGCTCCCAGGGCCACCTGTTTATACCACTCCAGCCACTGCAGCGCCCTACTATGAAGTTAACCATGAAATGCTCATTTTCACGTCAGCTTAGCTTTTGCTTACCCACAACAACAGCAACAAAACTATTGTATTGTAGGTGTGTGAGAGAGAGTGTGTGTATATATACATACAACACATAAGATACACAAACGTGCTGTTTCTTTTTCTAAAACTAATCTTTTTCTGACTGTGCCTTTAAGAAATATCGCACCCACCCTCTCTTGTAGTGACGTCACCTCTCTCCCGGCATGCTCACTGGAAGTCCAATTATTGCTAATGGCGGGTATTGTACAAAACACGCGAAATTGAAGCTATTGTTTGTTATCCGGTTGTGTTATTCTGCTGTAGAGATTTTTAAATTATAGTCGCTTGATTTCTGACTTATTTTCGAGTATAAAGACAACGACGGAGCCAAATAAGAGGAGTTTGCCACTGTTATCTTTCTCATCATCATGTGGGGTAACTAAAATGTCAAAGTGAAACGGGACAGGAAGACGGCGTGCGTTTGAGTTGAGCATTAGCTAAACTGCTGGCTATGCTAACTCACAGAAACGTCTGTTATACTGCTCCGATATCAGCCCTAACGTTTAAAATATTACACTTCATGAGACAAAGAAAGTTAAGCTCGCAAGTAGACTTTATATCCCATTCATTCGACTCGTCCCTTGGCTCATAATAAATCTCCGGAGTCGGAAATGAGTCTGGTTAAGTTTGTAGTGTTGCTTTTTATAACCGTCACGCGGGTCCACGGTTCGTCGAAATTAAATATTCCCAAAGTTTTGCTACCACTTGCGAGAAGTACAAAAATTAACTTCACACTGGAAACGACTGAAGGCTGCTACAGATGGTGAGTGGGGCTTAATGGGGTCCCGCTTAGTGGGGCATGGTGTCGCATAACCTAGCAAGAAAAGTCACCCGGACTCCCATATGCAGCACAGCAGTTTACCAAAAGAGTCCAGCCGTACTGAATATCAAAATATATGCTTAAGATGGTTTCAATATGGCAATATTGCATTTTTTTCCCAGAATTAAGTCCCCTTCTTTCAGTTTTCACTGGGGGCCAAATGTGACTTTTTTTTTTAAATCTCTAGTTTCTCTTGTCTAAATAAAATATTATAGTAATTGTTGTTGATAGCATATAAACTAAAAAATGGACAGATCACGGTTTCTTGATCAGTTCAGAAGTTTTTAAGAGCAATAAAAGTCATAAAACGTTAAAAAATAAACTAGATTTTTTTAATCATAGGCGTAGATGAAAAAAAAATGTTTGTCTTAAATGTTGTCATTCATTCATTCATTCATTGTATCAGTACCAAAAGTGCCATAATTCAGCACGTAAATAATTTGTCAAATAAATATTTGTAATAGTTCAAAATACAATTGCAATGTGTACTTTTAATAAATAAAATTATATACATATTTGCAGATATGTATATAATTGAACAATTAAATGTAGAAATGAACTGTTTTGGTTGTTTGATTTTTATGTGCTTCTCTAATTGCAAAGTACTTTTCATGCAGATATTTTCTTTCTATGTTGCATTACAAATTCCACCATCACCGATTTCGAGAATGTTCTGAGAGAAATAGACAATATTACTTTGATGGACAGGATGTATGGGGGTGCACAAGTTACTATATCACAATCCTCATAGCAAATAAATGACTGCTAGACTCCCATATTAGATTCATGCACACTGCCTGGAAAAAAAAATTCATCCAGTTTGGATTTATTTATTTATTTTTGACATCTTAGCAAAACAGCTAATTACACCAAGGATACGGATTATTATACAGTTGCTATAAATTGAAATTGTGTGACATCCAGATACCTGCATAGTCAATATTTTTATGCCATTTGTTGTCCAGGTCTTCCACTAGACCTGAGGTTGCAAGCATCCAGCCAGTGGACGAGGATGCTGACAGAGGCTGCTCTCGGAAGGCTGTCCTGCAGGCTCTGTCCACCCAGCCCACCAGACTGACCAGCATCATTTTTGCCGAAGATGTTGGTAAGTACAACGATGCCATTTTAAATCACAATGTATGAAAGAAAGCAAGGTTAGATCCCTTTTTCTTGGGTGGCATTAACACTGCTAAGTTATTAAAATAAATGAGGAAATTGTGTTGACAACTATGGGACATATATTGAGTGTTTTAGCCTTCTTCTGTAATCGATAGCTGCATTTTGAGAAGATATTCTCACCCTAATGGACTTTTTTTCCAGTAACTCTGCAGCTGTTTTGTAGTTCAAGTAAATGTTTCTCTTTGTAGTTTACCAGAAAGTCACATGTAGTTATAATTTAAATGTTCATAGAACATTGAATTGTCCATGGTACCTGGGCTTTTGCATTAAAGAGTTTGAACTCAGTCAACTAAATAGGAATTTGATGATTTTTTTCCCCCTATTTTTATTGTTCCTCTTGTGCTGCTGTAATACCATCTGCTGCCACACACCCTGTGAGCAAGTCTATAAAACAAATCAAAGTAACTAAGTCTGAATGTGGGATAAAATTACCCATCTGTATCATTTACACATTTTATCTCTCCCATGAAACCCCTATAGCGGTTCCAAATAGCCACAACATTTGAATACAGTGATAAGCATTCAGAGTCCTGAAGGAAGCCCCAGAGCGATAACTTCCTACTAGTCATTTGCATATATTTGTCACTAACTATGCTTCATTTATTATAACCCTTTTTCTTACTCATCCATTGGCAGTCTCTGGACAGGTGCTCCGCTGCGACGCCATCGTTGACATCATCAGTGAGATCCAGATCGTGTCCACCACCAGAGAGCTGCATCTTGAAGACTCTCCACTGGCACTCAGAATTCATGCACTGGATTCAGAAGGTGGTACACTGACTTATTGCAGTAGATCAGCTGTCTAATTAAAGGCTAATGGGGTTCTAAATAAGTAAATACCCTGCCTTGAGCAGGTGTGACCCAAAAAATAGATGCTGTAATAACTCAGCTCTCCAATAATAAGGATCTGTCATCACACTGTTCATTCGTTGCTTTGAGATCTCTTCAGAGAGGGTTGGCTGCAGGCAGCTCTTTCTTCTCATAAAGGCTGCCACAGTGAAGTAGCTGTTTGTTCTGTGTGACTTGTTCCATTTAGGACAGCCACACTTCGTTTAATGAGCTGTGGCTGCAGCCTGATACTTGCTGATAATGGCTGCAGGGTGTGGTGCTCTGTTTGCTTTGGCGCAAGAGTCCATTTCAGACTCTTCAAACAGAGTAGATTGCAAATGATTGCAATGCGCTGTTTAATTATATCCCTCCCGGTTTTGTTTCGGACAAAACAATTTTTAATTTATTATCAATTAAAGTGAAGGCACCTCTGGCCCAGCAGTATGGTTGAAAACTTTTGTTTGTAAATATTCCCAGTTCCTGATCAGTTTTTGCATACCTTTTATTTTCTTTTTTTTATGAGGTTGCAGTATGAAGTTTTTCTGCTTTCCTTTTTGTAGGAAATACCTTCTCTACCCTTGCCGGTTTGGTGTTTGACTGGACCTTAGTGAAAGACGTAGATGTGAATGGATTCACAGACTCCTACAATTCATTACGGTAATCTCTCTTTTGTTAATTCTTTTCTCATCCCCTCTAAAAATCTGTTATACAGACCACCAAATGTCCCCAAAAGCAATTTTTAGAATGATTATGCTGTTTCTGTTATTACTTTTTGCATTTTAATTACTCTTCTAAAGCTTTGTTGCTTATTGCTTTTTGTCTTTGTTACCTTCAGGGTGCTTAAATTCTCAGAGTCCACATACACTCCTCCTGGATACATATCTGAAATGGAGCGAGTGGGAAAACAAGGTGACATCATTCTGGTGTCGGGACTGAAAACCGGACACGCTAAGTTAAAGGCCAAAATACAAGAGTCTCTATATAAGGTAATGGCTTTATTCGTAGATTTGCAGATAAATTGTTTCTCTTGCTAATAACGTATGGGGTTTCTGACCAGACGTGCACCAATCAAAGATTGTAATTTTCCAGGTTTTCTTTGATTGTTGCATTCATGATTCAAAATGATGAACTCCCAAATCTCTGGTCATTAACAGACTCTACTACCAGCTTGTTCTATAATACAAGCTTTGAGTTTAGTTAAAATATATGTAAACTGAGTTGGATAACTTTTTTGTGTTATCTGTAGAAAATAAAGATATTTGAGTAGATAAAAATTGGCAGGTCAGACCTCAAAGAAAACTGGAGATCGCCATCAGCCAGGAGAAACCTGATCAATTTATTCTGTTTCTTAGTTCTGCCACTTTGTCCCTCTGTGGTGGACTAAACTGTACTCTTAAAAATAGCAAAATGCAATGAAATTTCAGAGTCTTGTGCAATGCTATAGTGAAGACCAAAGAAGCTCTTCAGCCTTTTCAGATCATTCGTAGCAGTTGTTTTAGTTAAGCTGACAAAGCTTTTAAATGTCAAATTGTGTTATTTCTACATTTTATAGGAAGCAATTTTTTTGCATGTGATTTGATTTGCATTAGATTTCTTTTTCTTCTTTCGGACACTTTTGAAACTTGTAACCGTTTCATTTGGTTTATTGAAGCGGGAAGCTAAAGCTTTGTTGTTCTGTCACCATGGTATCCATGCCACAGGATGTGGGTGCTGCTGAAGTGAGACTGCTGATTTTAGAGAACATCTTGCTGAGCCCTGCACACGATGTCTACTTAATGGCAGGAACTTCCATCAGATACAGAGTCCTCAAGATAAGACAAGGCACTATCACAGGTGTGAATATTTAGCTCAAATTTTTATCTTTAAACTCATAAAGCTGTACAGTTCCTGGTGTTGGATCCACCTTAAAATGGATTTTGTTGTTCAAGTGAAATTTGAACTGAAAAAATTTGAAGTGAATACTGTTGTTATGCTGTTTGAAATCCACTATCTTGGTCTGTTTTTGTGTGTTTCTCCAGAGCTCACAATGCCTTGTGATCAGTATGAACTACACCTTAGGAACAGTGTGGCTGATCCCAATGGAGACCCAGGTGTCAGCGTGGCCTCTCTTGATCAAACTACCTCCAAAGTTACAGGAGTTCAAATGGGACACATCAATGTGGTGTTGGATCACAAGAGTATCCTTTGGATGAAATGACCCAGCAGCTGAAGTTGTAGCAGTGGTTTAGTGAGCCATTTTTTATCAAGATGCACCAATCAATCGCTAGAGATTGGATCTTAAAGCAAATATGATTGATATTGACCAGGAATAGTGTGATCGATGCATCTCTAATTTTCTATCATTCAATTATAATTATACATTTCATAGCTGAAGGTCTCATTCATGTCTTCCTGAGGAAGTTTTCTTTAATGGCTTCCATAAAGGCCTTCGAATGCAAGGAGTGTCTCGCCTCCCCAACAGCACGCTCTACGTTGTTGAGCCGGCTTACCTCGGTCTGTCTTTCTGCTTTAACACATATTTTAATTTCCTTGTTTAAAGTTTTAGTTGACATTTTTTTAATCTCTGTATTTAGGTTTTAAAATTCATCCAGGAGAAAGCTGGGTCCTTGAAACGGGCAGAGTGTACAACATTCTTATTGAAGTGTTTGATAAATCTGGGAACAAAATTTACCTCTCTGACGTAAGTGCAGATCGGTGAGATTCCATGTCTGGAAAAACAAACAAATATAGCAATTTTATAAGTTGAGTAATTTATTTTGATGTTGCAGAATGTCCGCATAAGCACCGTTTTCCCTAAAGAGTATTTTGAGGTCCTGGAGTCTTCTGTGAACGGATCATATCATCATGTCAGACCTCTCAAAGACGGTCTTTCTCTTATTGATGCTACCCTAACAGCTGTTGAAGATGAAGTGAGTTCTTTTGGACCTCTGTATTCTTGTTTTTAACCTTCCTCACCGTTCATTCTCTTCATGTTGTTGAATCTGATCATTTCCTGTGTCCGATGTTCTGCTTCAGAATGGCAAAGTCCATGCACTTGTCAACCCGGTGCATAATGAACAGGATGTGGAAATTTATAACCCTATAGTCCTCACTCCGAGTATTCTCACGTTTCCATGGCAACCAAAAGTTGGAGCATATCAGTACACAATAAAGGTAATTATTCTCTTTCAGCCATGCTGCTCGGAGGGCTTTGAATCTAATAAAGGGTACAATATTAAGCCCAGTTATTCAAACTTAAAAGGAAAATCTAAGTTATTTTGTTCTTGGCATAATAGCCAAGAACAGTCATGATCTCACTCTCAGGACTGAGTGAGATCAAATTAGGAAATGTGGTGTGTTTGCATCTGATGAGGTATTCTCTGTTGCTCACTCCAGGCAACTGGTGGAAGTGGAAATTTCAGCTGGACTTCATCAAATACAGATGTGGCCACTGTGACAGTGAAAGGAGTGATGACCACAGTCAGTGACATTGGTGTCACTATAATTTATGCTCATGATCTACGTAACCCACATCACTTTGGACAGATGAAGGTTGGTTGATAATGACACTCATTTCAAAATTATTGCAGCACTAAGGTTGGCTAATGGCTAGTACTTGGATTTTTATTACTTTTTTACCTTTTGGGCATGTAGTAACTTCATCGCAAAGCTTGCCGAAACAAAGCTGGCGAATGTGTCGACTCTGGAGGGCTGACTACAAATTCATATCAAACTTGTAAAATATTTTGAAAACGATCCAGCCAAAATGCCTCTCCACTTCATTATCGCACTTTACTTTGCTCCATCACACAAAATTATGCTAAAATACTCAGATGTTGTCATCATAACGTGACAAACAAAATAGAAAAGTCAAATGTATACGTTACAATTAAACATTTCCTGTTATTAATTTTCCTCAATCATTCTGCCTGCTCAGGTATACGTTGTTGAGCCTGTTGCCATGGACTTTGCTCCATGTCCAGTTGAAGCCCGCCTGGGCCAAGACCTGGAACTGCCCCTCCGGATCTTTGGGTTGCTGGAGGAGTTGGAAATGGAGCGAGTGATGTTGAGTGACTGCTCCCACTTTGATCTGCTGGTCGAGGAGGAGCACCAAGGAGTGTTTGAACTGTTAGACGGTGAGTCTTGGTGATTTGACTAGGTCAGACAATAATGGAGGAGTTTGTGCCAGATCTTCATGTGAAATGCAAAAAGTGAAAACTGTTAGAGAAGCACATTGTAAGGAGCCTTTTACAGCAAATAGAGTTGCTGTTGAGGAAGAGATACTATGTTATCTTACATGATTGGGTGTCTTTACTTTTGACTCTTCATGTTAATTTATGCAATGTCCCAAGTTAAGAAACATTGCATTGTCTGATTTTCTTTTTTTTTTCTTTCCTCCTTTACCCAGCCATTGCGACTTATGCTGCCTTGTTTTATTTCTGCCTGAACAGAATTAAATTCCGGCATAAATAAAATGTTGTGAACATCTTATTGTTCATAATAAAATGTTTGCAATACAAATTTTTGGATTTTCCACAAAATGACTACACTAGAATTTTCTCTCTACTATTTTAATTCTATAAATAATCCACTGTAAGTGTGTCATCATTTAAATGGCATCCATCTTGTTTTTTTAAAGTTGCAAAACAACATTCCTGGAAGCTGCCAGCAGCAAAGTGAGCTGCAGATATTTCTCTCGCGTTTGAGATGAGAGACAACTACAGAAGAGCAATTGTCTTTTTCCTATTTAAAGTTGTCATTTTAAATTATCTCATCCTTTGGCTTGTCCCTCTGCATTTGGTTCTTCCTCAGGGAGGCTGGCTCCTGGCCAGAAGCACTGCAGTGGAGTGCAAGCCAAGGCCCTGACTCCTGGCTACACGGTGCTTACTGTCAGCTACACTCATGGCAATGTGCATCTCAGTGCCAAGATCACTGTTGCTGCCTACCTCCCTCTCAGAGTGAGTCTTTCAATCTTATCCTTTCAGGAATTTGTTAATTATGAACTTTGACCATGGCATTTTAATCAATCTGTAAATATTACAGATTGCCTCAGGCTGGAAAATTATCTAACAGTTTTGTTTTGCTTATTTTTTTTTGTCTTTCTTTATTTTATTTATTTATAATTTATCAGCAGAAAAAAAACAATGTTTTTGTACTATTTAGTTAAAATAAAAGCAAATTAATATCACAGAGATGGGCTGAGCTGTTTTCTCTCTACTTATTTTAGTTCCATATATTGCACATATATTACAATATATGTACTCTTTCATGTCTAAGAAGAAATAAAATAAGTTCCTGAATCCGTTCAGATTTTATTTTTTCCAAACTTGTAAAATTGTTGCTTAGTGAAATGTAGATTCCATTAAAGCAAAATAATGAATTGTTGCTGTATAATTTAACAATTTTTACATTATTGCTTCACAATATCTGTATAATTTAAAAGTCTGTACCACTAAATGTTAACCATTAACTTGTTTGAATCTCTTTTGCGCTCTATAGTTTTGCTTTCTTGTTAATACTGTGTTATTCTTCAAATATTTCAGATATTTTTGCAGTGTTGCTTCATTTATTTTCACCCTAGCAGCTAAAGATTGACCCATTTTCTTGTGATGAGCAGGGACATGCTTTTCAAGTTTTCAGTTTTCCATCAAAGTTCCTTTTCACAGTAAAATGATCTGAAATATACATTATACACTTTCTTTAGGTTGTGTTTTTGTAAAATTAAAGATCTTTTTCTTGGATTTTTACTGTTATCTTGAAAGTTTGTTCATTCGCTCACTCCAATAATCTAACTTCATTTTAAGGTCTTTTTTTTTCCTTTTAATTTCAGAACTTGTTGATGAAATCTTGTCATTTTCCAGGCGGTCGACCCTGTGTCTGTGGCTGTAGTCACACTTGGCTCTTCCAAAGACTTGCTGTTTGAGGGAGGACCCCGACCTTGGGTTTTAGAGCCCTCAAAGTTTTTCTGTTCTTCACGAGCTGAGGATGAGAGCAGCGTGAGCCTCGATCTGATTAGTCCTTCCTGTCAAAACTATAATCGTCACTGGCTTAGAGCAACGTGCAAGGTGCTGGGAGAACAGGTAAGGGTGATGGATCATTGTAGTCCCAGATGCTCTACTTTCTGGCACTAAAACAGCCTAAATTTCTTTTTAAAAAATCTGACGCATTTTTTTGTTCTTTAGCCATATTATCTCTGTTATCTCAACTGTCACCCTCTCATTCTTCAGGTGCTAGAGGTTACGGTGGGGAACAAGGCAACTGTGACCAATCCATTTCCAGCTGTGGAGCCGGCAGTGGTCAAGTTTGTTTGTGCACCTCCATCACGGCTCATGCTAGTTCCAGTTTATACCAGTCCACAGCTGGACTTAGCCTGCCCTCTGATGCAGCAGAATAAACAAGTGGTGCGTGAGGTTTAAAAATGGTTCAGCATGCTAACGTTTAAAAAATGTTTTTTTTTTAATGTATTTATTTAATTTTTACAGATTGTTTAGATAGAACAATAGATTATTGTAACAAACAGTTAAAATGCTAATGATTTATGTTGCATTTTCAAAACTAAATTAGGAAAATTTGTTCTAATGTTTTGGGGTTTTTTGCACTCATTTGTCAGGTGCCCGTTTCAAATTATCGGAACCCGGTGATGGACTTGGCAGCTTTTGATCAACAAGGAAGGAAATTTGACAACTTTAGCTCTTTAGACATTTTATGGGAGTCATCAAAGGGTTCCCTGGCTAGTATTGACCCCACTATGCCCATGGACCTTCAACTGTTTGAGGACAGCAAAAAACAGATGAAACTACATGGTAACTTTTTCTTTTTTATTATGTATATGTATGATTGTCCCAATTTAAAAATGCCTTCTTTGCATCAGGTTCATTTGTAAAGGAAATTTTAGTGATAGCTTTTAATCTTGTTCATTTTTTCTGGTTAGGACGTCAGACAGTTCTTGTCCATCAACAGACAGGAATTGCTGCCATTACTGTGACAGCTGTTGGATATCAGGTTCCACATCTAGAAGCTGCCAAAGTTCCCAGTCCTGTAAGAAAAACCTACTTCCAAGTTGTATACAAAAACCTCCTTAAAAACAGTTGCAAAGAATTTGAGTAACATGTTGCTATGAGTCTTAGTTTGAATGAAACATAACTTAATCTCACTTGCAGTTGCTGCTTTGCTCTTTGAAACATTCAGGACCATAATCAACTTTCTACAAGGGTGCAGAAAATCTTTGATGTTGTTCACGACTTCTCTTTTTGTTCGCTGATTGCCCCAGTTGAAATTCAGCTGGATAAATTGTCTTCAATGGAAGAGACCCCAGACAGAGCACTGAAGGAAGATGAGAATTGGGTGGAATTGCATAGGAAGGCAATGGTCAGCCGATACCCAATTAAATCACCAGATAAATCAGACTGGCACAGATTTTTTTTGATACAGTGCAGCGGCACTTGCACACCATGAATATTGCACATAAGCTACAGAATTAGCAGAATTGTAAGTAACCTATTATAGGAATGACCCAAATAAAATTACGTAAACCCATACCATTATGTTCACACATACACTGGATGCTTGAAACTAAAATTCATATTTCATTTCCAAATAGTCAGTTGATCCTTAAATGTGACGGCTACAAGAAGCAAAATGAGAGTGATGTCACTGCAAATGTAACATACACCATCTTGTCTCTGTGGAAAACTGAATTCATCACACTTGATCCTAATACACATGCATTATTCTGAATGGGAGTTAATTGGGAGAAGCACACTTACTTCAAAGGCGTGACAGAACTTGACCTTCAGACTGGTGAAGGGTCAGTTAGTCATTCAGTACCGCAAAACAGCAATATTCTAAAGGCTACTACTAGATTAGTGTGTTTATTCATTCCATCACCGTGTAAATGCATTAACAATATGTAAACGACTTGCTTTTGTGAATGAAAGTCAGATTCTAACAGGTTAAATACGCTTTGCTTTCCTGGACAGTATGAACCTTTGACTCCTGTCTCTGCCACACTGGAGCTTCTGTTGGTTGAAGATGTGAAGGTTCTTCCTGAGAGAGTGACCATTTATAACCACCCAAATGTGCAGGTAAGAGCAAAATGATCACTGCTGTTTACTTGCATCCTTCTATTATCTGTGCTTTTTCTGCGCTGAGCACAGTCAGCCACACTGGCTTGTATGAAATGTTCACTTGTAAGTTAGGGATTTATCTGGGCCACTCATTACATTGATTTAAAACTTTAGGTTGTGCTCATTTCAACAGTGACTGCTGTGTTCAGTATGAAGTCATTAGCCTATAGCTATTTAGGAAATCAATCTGGATTCATCAGTAAAATCTTCCTCACTGTAGGTATAATTATGTTTTAGTGATTCAAACATTGTTTTCTTTTCATCCACCAAACTCACAAGGTGCTGCTAATATCAAGTAGATTAAAGTGAACAGCGTGGCTTGCTCAATTGAATACAAATTTATTTATTTTTCTTAGTACTTGTTAACAAATGTCATCTTGAGGCACCTTATTAGAAAAACTGGTTCAGTTTAATTCCAGCTGTACAGAAATACAGAATCAAATTCATATCTGTTCAATTCAATCATAGATGGGTTAGATTCAATTACACTCAGTACAGCAAGATCCTATGTATGACACAGGGCTGATTATGTATTATGTTTGCAGGAAACTCCTGCTAATTGGATCATAGCAAGCATGTGGCAGCAGTAGAGGGAAACATTTTGCTTTTTAACAGGAATGAACCTCCAACAGAGCCAAAAATGTTATTTCAATTAAAGTTTTTTATCTCAAGCTTGTGTCATTATATTATAATTGCAACAAAGTAAATGTAGTTTTTAAGTAAAAATTAATTCCAAAATGGTAAGACATAGAAAATTAGTGTTAGATTTTGTAAAGTTGACTATTATTATTATTGTTGGGAACTTTAGTCTTTTGTTTTGTTTTTCCATTTGCTATCACTACTTGATTTGGATTCAGGGATTAGAAAACAGATTATTCCTGTAGGAAAAATATATAAATTAGATCATTTTATCATCAGAAATATTTTGTTTTCCAAATTAAATAAGCAGAAACCCAGTATTTTTTATTCTGGCTTCTTTAGAATGAATTTAAACATACGTAATTATCACAAATGACACAGTAGAAACTTGCTCATCAGAAACGTAAAAACTGACATATTTGGGAGTAATCTTATACAGGTGTGGGGGATAACTCGTGGTCAGTAAAAGGATTTGTAAAATTGAGTTTCTGCAGGAATCCTCCCTCTATGTCACTTACAGGTTAATCTGCGTGTCTGAAAAGCATAAAAACGTTCGGTATTATAGAACTATGTTCTTAATGTTTTACTGTGTTTCGTCCTGCAGTTGGATCTGACTATGCAAGAAGGTTCAGGGCACTTTTTTGTGAACACCAGCATGAAGGGGATTGTGGATGTGATGCTGCAAGAGGCGCAAGGCAAAGCTCGGGTAAGAAACATCTGTACTGCATTCATGGCAATTTGTCTGCGGCCGGACAATACAAAACTGGTGGTGTTAGCTATTTCTTTCCTGCATTTTTAGGATTGATGTTCTTCTGCATGAACTATTTTCTTGTCTCTGTCCAGGTTTCTCCAGTCCGAACAGGGACAGTTTCTGTGATGGTTCACGATCTTTGTCTGGCTTTTCCAGCACCAGCCAAATCCATAGTTCATGTTTCTGACATCCTGGAGGTTAATGTCAGAGTAGTTGACAAGGTCAGTGGAACTCTTTTGCCATTTTAGCATCAAAGCCCTGCTGCACCACATTATCTTTATTATCATTACCATGAGGCAAACCACTGATTAAATATGGTTTAATGGTCTCTATGTCACCTTGTCCTAAACTATATACAGATTCTTTGCACTAGTAATTTGTCTCTCCTCATGATTGTAATTCATCTTGATTACAGGTGCAGATTGGCAAATTTGTTAAAGCTTATGTCAGAGTGTTGGATGATAACAGGAAGCCCTTCTCAGCCAGCTATTTCCAGTCCATGAAATTGAAACTCAAGGCAGCCTCTGTAATAGTTTCTCTGACGTAAGTAATTAGAAACGTTATTTACATGAAACAATTAGCAATGGCTACATTTCTATAACTCTCCCTGCAGTCCTTTAGCAGAGCTGACAGAAAGTGACACGGCAGTGTTCCGGGTGAAAGGGCTCTCCATTGGTCAGACCACCCTGTCAGCTGTTGTTGTGGATAAAAACGGGAGAAAAATAGCCTCAGCACCACAGCAAATTGAGGTATAATTTTCAGAAAGTAGGTTAATATTTCTGTTCCGGCGTATGTCGTTAAAAGAAATAACATTTCACTGCTTTTTATAGGTGTTTCCGCCTTTCAAGCTCATCCCCAGGAAAATGACTCTGTTAATTGGAGCAATGATGCAGGTAGGTGTGGTAAAATGGAAAAATGGCACCGGTTCATCTTGCAAAGCGAGTTCATCTCATCATCTAACTTTCAGAATTACTCATCTTTACCTTGACGTCACGAATTGCGTTCTTCCACTTCATCACCAATTTAAAAAATATGTTTACTATGTGGCCTCCTAGATGCTGAAAATCTTACTTCTGCATTGCAGGATGTTTTCTGGAATTTAAAACATTTATGTTTCAACAGGCCTGACCCTGATTACTCCAAATGGAGTAATTCATTCTCGTTTCACTCTTGTTGCCATTGATAGATCACATCTGAGGGTGGTCCTCAACCCCAATCCAACATCCTGTTTTCCATTTCTGATGAGGAAATAGCTTCTGTTAATGCTGTGGGCCATGTTAGGGGAGTCTCTGTTGGGAATGTTACAGTGACAGGATTGGTCCAAGCTGTTGATGCTGAGACTGGGAAGCTTGTGGTCATATCTCAGGTAAATGATAGTGGATTGAGCTTTGTGTGCATTTCTTACCTCTAGGTTTAAATCTAATTTTCTTTGACTGAAGGATCAAGTGGAGATTGAAGTTGTTATTCTGTCGGCCATTCGAATCAGAGCACCAATTACAAGAATAAAGACTGGAGCACAGGTATGATTATTTTTGTTTTATATTTGGTTCTTTCCATAAGTATTTTCTGAGGTTCTTTGTTGTAAAATTCAAATTTCATGAATATTTGTGTGTAGATGCCAGTATATGTGATGGGGCTGACCAACAGCCAGACGCCCTTCTCCTTTGGCAGTGTTGTACCTAGTCTCACTTTTTCTTGGTCTACCACTAAGAGAGACATTCTGGATGTCCACTCAAGGCACACTGAGGTATTTCATATTTTTCTTTAATCAAAAATGCTGTTAGGGTTAGTAAAGCCTGGTGGCCCGCCAGGCTTATAATACACTGGGGAAATCCTGCTGTTAATTTGTGTTATGGATGAAGGTTGCACTTTATCCACGTTTTCTAACATGTAAAAAGAACCTTCACATTTCTATTCTTGTATTGCTTAACTTATTGAGTTGTTTTTATCAAGTATTCACAGAACAGTAGTGCTGAATATGAAATATGCACTCATCGACATGAATTATTTATTTTGGGTGTTTGAACTGTTTTCTTGCTAGAGTTGAATGATTAAACAACATACAACATAACAAGAAAACATAAAGACAGCACTTATCAGAAATAATGAAGAAGTGAAGGTTTACCGAGCATAGATCCAGTTTTTCTATAATTGTTCGACAGGCTTAATATTGGGATGCAAGTGTTGGTCTAGTTTATCCCGTCTTAAATCTGTTAATGTGCATCTTGTCTGTGTTGTTGGAACACAGAGTTTTGTCCAGGTCTCCACTGTTAACCCCAGTTGTTATTGTTGCATCAAAGGAACTCGGCTAAGATATTCCAAAGATAACGAAGGGTTAAGCCTGCCATAAACCAGAAGATGCTGAAATAAGTTGGACTGAGAATCGGACTCTTAATTGTACATGTATTTATACCAAAAACATCTGGTACAGCCCGGTTAGTTTAGTTCGGTTCGCAGAAGGTTTTTGGGTGCAAAAATTTGCAGGCTCTCTGCAACTCACTATTGGTGAATTGTGCATATGGATGTGCCTATACGTCTAAATTTGTTCAGAGTTGTTCAGAGTTGAATGTTTCATTGTTGTACCCTGAGAGAGATTCAAATCCAGTAATAAAAACCCATATTAGTAACATTTGTAGCCACTTCTAACTCCAATTTGGTACCTTTTAATGTTTATCAGCCCCTTGTTGTCTTTTAGCCATCATGACTAAATCTTTAACTGCTTAATTTTATTTAAATATTAAATTCCGAATACTAAATGTATTATGTAGCTTTTGTCCTGTTATAAGCTGAGGAAATGCGCCAGTTAACTTTGTTCTGTTCTTGTCGCATGCTGTTTCTGTTGTTGAACCATATCTATTTTAGGCTCTGTCTTCTCTTTGATCCTTTATTTCTGATTAAATTAAGATAATGTTGTCTCTTTGTTATGGTGGAGTTTCTAGAACCCCGTCCCGCTCAGCTCAGCCTCTTCCTCATTAATAGCCTCCGTCTTGCTCCTCTTTTCTCATTGCTGTTGTCTTTTTTATTAGATTTGCTGCTATTTTTGTCATTCTTCTGATGATCTCTGTCTTCTTCAGGCTAATGTTGAACTTCAGCCAGAGCATAATTTTGGCATGACAGTGACAGGAAAAACAAGAGGCCGGACCGGGCTGAAGGTGGTTCTCAGAGTTTCTGACCCAAATGCTCAGCAGCTGAAGGGAAATGTTCTGGAGCTCAGAGATGAGATCCAGATCCAGGTACGGTGGCGACACATACGGGGGGTAATCTTGTGTAAGAACTGTTCATCTTTCATCTCAGCACCAGTATTATAAATAATTTAAACCTGTTTTATGCACCTCTCTACTCGTCGCCTCTATGCTCCCTGCTGCTTTATAATGTTGAAAGCTTTCTTTGTGACAGCAGAATATTGAAAATGCAGAGGTTTGAAGGATCTTTGAAGAGATAACACTACAGATTAGTTGAAGCTGAATGCATCTGGCTTCCGGCTGTAATAAACCATGACATGTCACTGGTGCAGAAACATCAAAGGTCCTCTAATAATTTGAGTTTTAACGCTCTTCTTCAATCAAGGTCTATGACAAGCTACACGTGCTTCATCCTCAAGTAGAAGCTGAGGAGATCCTGATGGCTCCAAACTCTGCCCTCAAGCTCCAAACTAACAGGTGAGTTATCTGTTCTTGTTGCACAGTGTGTTTAGTGCATTATTTATAAACACCCAATGTCATAGAAACATGATTTTTTTTGTTTTTTTTTTCCTATGTCTAACAGGGACGGGGTGGGTGCACTCTCCTACCGGATGCTGGATTGCCCTGACCAGCTTGTTGTTGCTCAAGTTGACAATAAGGGCCTCCTCTCATCTGGTTCTCTCACTGGAATGTGCTCTCTACTGGTCACCTCGCAGGAGATTTTTGGTGTCAATCAAACTCTCATCCTCACTGTGAAGGTTAGCTCAGTTAGTTGCACAAAATGATTTTAGGATTTTTGCTTTTGTAACCTCTTGCCTTTAGAGAGTAATGTTGAAATCCATCTACCTGCCTGCCAAAAGTTCAGCAAGGTTTTAAAAAGCTTACATTTATAAATCTTGATTTTAATATTTATTCATTTATTTTTTAATCATGCAATTAATTAATTAATTGTTTATTGTCAAAGGCTTATCGGTTATGCTGTGGGAGAACCATGAGCTCCATGATTCAGGGAAGCTGCATAATGGAGCCATCAATGTTATGGCTATTTTGATAAAATAGAAAATTAATAAATCATTTAAAAACTGACATAAATTTAAAAATTAATAATATAAAATCTACAACACCTGCTTGCATAATGGTGCTCACCCTTAAACTATTCATTTTGATTCAGTTTTGTCATCACTGATGCTGGTCCCCCAAATTTGCAAGAAAAACAAAGCAAACCTGCAGAATAAACACAAAAATTAGATGAATGTAGCAAAGCAAACAGCCCAACAAAAAATTCTAGGATCTGGAATCTTGATCCTGTTTGGCTATGAGTCGGTTGTGCAAAACTCTCCCGCTTGCATGTGTGTCCAAAAAGAATTCCTCCAGGAACCAACAGCTTCCTGTGAAGGAGCTGTGAGGACGGGGTGATCAACCAATCAGATGCACACTTGGTTGAATCATGTGTCCAAGTGGCCAGGACTGCAAGTAATTTATAATTTTAGATTAAATATAATTTCATGACAGAATTGCTTTATACTCTAGGTTCCTGACATGGAGTCAAGCTCATCTTCAGAGTTAAACATGTTATTCACTGTATGAAGGTAATTAATCATCAATTAAAATATTTCAACTTCTAAATTAGCAAAAAAAAAGTTAATTCAAGAGGTTCTGAGACAGATATGTACAGGCATTCAGATATTTATTTTGAGAGAAGCCTTTCATAGTGATGCTGTTCACCTGCATCAGATTTTCAGGATTATAACTGCTTGGGATAAAAAATTGTTTTGGCTAAATCAATGATTTTTTTAGGGACATTTAGCAGTTAAAGTGTATGGGTAGCTCTATCGTGTTCTGTATAAATAAGTAGGTCAAAAAATATTTTTTTGTATCGTTTTATTTTTGAACTTGCAGAAACGTTTTAAACTTTTTCGTTTAACATTAAATCTGTGCAGAAAGGTTTCAGATATTCTTTTTGAATGGTGCTTAAAAACTGCTGAACAAGAATTTAAAAAAATGAAACATTCATGCGGCTGAGAAATATGAGCTTCTTATCTGTGAGGCTTCCCTTTCTGTTCCAAAGCTTTTGAAGTGACAGCTGACAGTTCCGACTGATCACAACACCCACCTCTTTTATTTGATTCCTCAGGTGGTTCCTGTGTCCTACGTCCGCTTCAGTGCAAGTCCGGTTCTGAACACGCTCTCTAGAGAGGGCCTGAGCGCCTTTCCTCTGGGAGTCCTGCTTACCTTCACTGTCCACTTTCATGCTAGCACTGGAGAGGCCATGCACAGCTCCAACTCCCAGCTTATATTTTCTACAAACAGGTCAGTCATCTCTTATCTTGACATCCCAAATTAAAACTTCCTGACAAGTTTTAAAAATTATCCCATTAGTCTTGAAGCCAGAGAAAAATTATCCAAATGACAGTTTAAAGGTTGACAAAGATAACTTTCCTTCTTCTGCTGGGCACATAAATCAAGTTATTTTTTAGAAATTTGCTTTTCAATGTTGTCTTTTATTGTTTTTCATTATGCTTTCTGAGATGAACAGTATCCTCCCTTTAACTACTTTTATGTGTATCATGAAAGTAGTCTATGGCCAGTACAGAACACAGGAGGGAGCAGCATTACTCTGTGTAGTGGAACACATACTACAGGATTTCCATGCTGTTATCCTGCCCACTTGCCAAGTAGGATGGGACAAACTATTGTTAAATGCTCTGTGATCTTAAGACGTGCAGCTTTTTACACTGACTCTATGCCAACTGCAATGTTTCTTTACTTTTTTGTGCTGAAGTACTTATACCTCTTGTTGAACATACTTTGTCAGAATGACTGAATATGATCTCTGTCATATTTTGTCATGTCGTAATCACAAACTTCATATTATTGTGTTTTTTTTTTGTTTGTTTTTTTTTAGAGTGACCAACACACAGTAGAACAGAATTGTGAAGACAAATATGGTTTTAACAGTTTTCACACACTTATCTAAATACTGTTGCATGAAATTAAGTGCAGTGATTTGCCTACAGAAATTCCCTAATTAATAAATTATCCACTTGTGTGCGTATATTTTAATTTCCTGTATAGCTGTGGTGCAAAGACCTCAGAGGTTCGTTCCAGAACGTTCTTAACATGACAGATGAGTAGATCATTAATTACAGAAGCAGCCTCAAGGCCCCTGGTAGCTCAGGAGGAGTTGCAGAGAGCCACAGCTCAGGTGGATGATCCATTGACAGCACAAGTATTCGCTATTTATTCTACAAATCTGGCCTTTATGAAAGCGTTTTAAAAGGAAGTTCATTGAGTTGGTCTCCATGTTTCTGCCTACATGCCAAGTGCTATTTGTTGTGGGAAAACTAAGACTGCATATTACTTTCAAAACACAATGTTCATGTTGAAATGTGGTGGTGGAAGCATCATGTATTAAAGCTCTGCAGACTGGATTTTACACGCTAGTTACTGAAAATGGCTAACTAAAGTCGTCTTCATTATGTCACAACATCCAAACCAAAGGGTGTTGTAGCTACGAACTGGAAGAGGGTATAAGGATGTAGTCACTGATCAGAAAAACATTTCTATTTCTTTTTTTTTTTAGTTCTGACTGGTCTGTCTCCAATCAAGCTAAAAATTGGCCGATTCTGGCCCTGCAGGTTTTCTAACAATATATTTACTAATTGATTATTCATGTGGGGGAAAATAATCTTTCAAACTGTTTCAGAGCTAAATTAGATGACAGACTGAAGAAAAACGCAGCTTGACAGAGAAGCCTGTCATTTACACTTCAATTATTTTTCTTCTGAATAGTTAGTGATATTCTTCCTCTTTCTAGTCTCTTCTATGTTCATTCTGATAAGAGATGCTAAGGTCACCTCAGAATGTTTCAGTGGCATCCATGAGGAGTTGACATTAATTTTCCAAACTCAACCAGACACCTCACCTCAGATTTTTTCCTGAGGAAGGAACCTAAATTAATAGAGGCACTGAACACAGAGTAGGGCTGCTGGTCTTTCAGGGGAGGCGACTCCCTCACCATCCTGCTCAATAAATTGATACGTTGTTACACTGCTACATTGTTTTCCAGTCCATGAGATAATTTTAGAGCAAGAGTGGGAAACTGTGCTTTAAAGTCCTAATGGTGTGGGAACTGTGATCCTGCAGCGTTTCGGAAGAACTAATAGGTTTCAATATCTGAGGTTTAAACAGTTTTGCCTTTTTGAGAAATGAGGCCTTGTGACAAAATGTAAGTTGTATTTTTAAGTGGAGAGAAAATGGATCAGCATCTTAAAGTTAAAAAAGAAAATAAGCCAAAAAACATGTCTATAGGTTTAGAATACCAATTTGCTATATTGGCCAAGTTTGAGGTTTTCTTTTACAGTATTTATACATCTATTGACTTAGTTCTTAAACTATTTTTATAACACGCACATTTGCACATTCATCCTGAAAATTTTATTTAATTTGCATTTTTCAGAGCATTCTTGTGTATTAAAAATAACCAGAACAGAATATTAACGAGTAGCTGGAAATATATGGCTTTGCATGTTTTTTACAACAAACACATGTTCTTCTTGCTCTGTGCTCATCACCTACTGTGGCTCTGTGCTTTCTCTCAGGGATGATCTGGTCCAGCTGGGAGTCGGCCCCACCAACCATTCAGTGACAGTGAGAACGGTCAATGTAGGCCTCACACTTCTGGCACTGGGGGATAATGAAAACATGGGCGTGGCGGACTACGTTCCACTTCCTGTTGATCATGCTATCCATATGGATGAAGCCAATAAACTGGTTGTGGGTGATGTGGTCTGCTTCCAAGCCAAGTTAACAAACCCAGATGGTAAGTGTACCATAAGTTGCTCCAAAACATCTGTACAAAATGTACCAACATAATATTTAGTAACTATTAGGTTATATCTATATGACTCTCTTTTGTTTTTCTGTTGTTTGCAGTTTCCCCCTCATCTTTTTTCATCATTTCAGCTACATAACTAATACTTTGTGTCTATTTCGTGCTGTATAGAATTGTCATTACTATCCGATATTTGCAACAGATTATTTTCTTGCCATCTTTCCAGGAGCTGCTGGCACATGGAGTTCTTCTGCAGACGGTGTTCTCCAGGTGGACCCGAAAAGCGGGGCAGCTGTAGCCAGAGACTCTGGCACAGTGACTGTGTTCTATGAGATATCTGGCGTTTTGAAAACCTACAGAGAGGTAAATTATGTTATTATTTCTCATTAAGGCAGATTTGAGCAAATTGCACAACTACAAGTTCATCACAGAGTAATATAATTAAAAAAATAATGACCGATTTTAAGACCTATAAAGTTTATAGTCCATCTACTAAAGCAAAGTTCAGTGCACAAAAAAAATTTCTTAACTCATATTGGAAAAGAGTGGTTGTGAAGACAAGAATAATTTGCTGTGTCTCAGTTTTCAACCTTTTCATTCCATTTTCCTGTGAATTCAACTCAACCAGTGATTTAAAACAAATGCAAATAAATAACAAATGCATTAGCAAAGTGAGACATGGTAATATGTTGTGTTGACTTTTTCTTAAAAAGCTCATGAGACTCAACTGAACAGTTGCAGATGCCATTTAAATCAAATTTCAAAAAATGCAAGAGGTGGTTGAGCTGGTATTGCTCGTAAAAAATGTCAGAAGAATTTTGATTTATAATATTGACAAATTGAAATGAATGATATGTGAGAGTTCAAAAATGCTCTCAGTATTCCACAAGAGCATAACAAAACATCAATATATTCAAAAAATAGAATCAAATGCAGTTATATTGGTGATAAGAGTTACACTTTATGTCACCGGTGTCCTGAAGAAGCCTCTTTCAAAATGACTTTTTTTTGGGATCAGAATTTGTGTTTGTGGAGCTGAGACTGCAGTGACAGCTGTACAGTTACCTAAAAAAGTTATACTTTTTTATCATCGTTTTTATTACCACAATAAACGGCACAAAGTCTTGTGACAGAATTTTATTTTCACATCACCCACACATCCAGTAAAAGAGAAGATGGACACAAAATGCCTGTTTGTCAGTTATTATCTGCCATTATGCTTCAACCTACTTGTTTTTTTGTACCCTAAATGAACTATTTCATACCCTTATACTTAATTATTGTGCATCAGTGTATTTCTCTTAATAGTAAAGCGTTAAAATGAATTAATAGAAAATAATGGACATAGAAAAATAAAACAAAAGCCTTCTCATTTTTAATCGTTAATAATAATGAAAACAGAAAAAGAGGTGTTATAAACAAACTGGACCCTTTACACACAGGTTTGTGTGACTGAATCTGGAACTGTTCTGGCAGGAGATTCAAACAGAAATTCAATTTGATGTCAAACTACAACAGAACCCAGAACACAATATTATTGGTTCAACTCCAGGGGGACATTTTTGGGGAAAATGCTCAAGTTGTATATTTTTTTTTCTAGTCTCCAGAAAAACAACGTCTCTGTCGTAGTTGAACCCACTTTTGAGACTGAAGAAAATGTTTACTTAAAGATGAATTTGGCTTTGTTTGTGTCTTTTAACATGCTTTGCTTGGTCAAACACAAAGCAAGTTGAAACATTGGGTGAGGACAAGTATTGACAATGTTATAATAAGTAAAATGTCAATACACGGACATGTTGGTGTCTTTTTTGGAAGACTATTTTGAACCCTATGTCCACTGACTCTTAAATAAGTAAATAATAACTAAAGAAATAAGTTTTTAGGAGTCACATAACCAAATATATCACAGCACAGCAGATAAATAAAAACAAATTATTGGCTATTCAAAGTCAGCATGAGACGTCCAGTACAAAGTTTTTCATGGTGCACAGCCTTTTTTCTCTCCTGACCTAAAAGTGTATGCGTAAAGTGTAAAGGTGATCATACCTACAAAAGTATGAAATGGGAAGGAGGGAAATGAGCTTCTCTCTTCCAAACACACACATTGAAAATCTTCCAGTTTGACTTTATTTTCTGTGTTTGTTACTCTGTAGGTAATTGTGGAAGCGCCTACTAAAACAACCGCTATGGCTCAACCTTCACCTGTCAGGTCTGGAAAGGAGACAAAAGTTCTGCTTACTACCAGAGAGAGGGGAACCAACCTCATCGGTAAAGACATTTAAAACAGATATCGGTTTTAGGATGAGTTAAAGAAAATGACGAGCAAGATGAATCTACTACTAAAATGTTTCTGGATTTAGCAACTTTTTTTTGTAGTAAATGTAAGCGCTCCGTTATGTTTTACCTTTGGCTACATAAAAATAAACAGTGTGAAGAGCAAATAAGTTTAAATGTTTATAGCCAAAATAGCATCTAGAAACAGTTACCTGTATTAAACAAAAAAACTGTTGAATCATTTCTATATTTTTATGTATTTGGATAAAATATAAGTTTCAGCTTTCCATTCTGCTTTACCGTCCAGGACACTGTTCACCTACCCAGATAGCAGCTATCGCACAGCTTGAGCCAGAGAAATCTGTCAGCTGCCATCTCAGCTTCACCAGCGACACTATCGACTTCTCTACCAACGATGTGTTCAAAACACACACGAGCTTTGACTCCAGTATTGGTAAGACTCATCTGAATTCAGGTCACAAAGTAGATTCATGACTGAAGAAACTTCTTCTTCTTCTTTTTCTCTTTTGAGTTAGTGCACAAATATACAATTTTCTGATGCATTTGAACACTATTTACATTTGTAGTCATTATTAGCCTTTGTTGAATAAAATGACTGAAGGTTCAAATATCTGATTCTAATTTTGGTGGTGCTTTTGTTTTTCTTTGGTCACTTAAAGCCCATCATTTAGTTTTTACAGCATTTCATTGTTTTTAGAAACTTTGAGACCTAACCTCATCACTCAGTTTTGCAGCAGATCAGAAAAATCTATTCAGAATACCATAATGTCACTTTAACCTCTGATAATTGTCTGTTCTGCTCCGTTCACATTCATGTCTTGTGTTTCTTCTGGTGTTCTGTTCTAAAACAGAAATAGTGCATTTAAATCTAACTTTAACAATGTTAATGTCTGTGCACTTTATGAGAATGGAAAAATACTGTTTACAAGGGCCTAATCAATACCTGTATTGCCCAAGGAATGAATTTAACAGAGGCTATAAAAGGTGTCCGAGTGATGTATCGAACTGAGGAGAGTCCAGGTTGCTTGAAAGCACTGATGTAATTGTGTTTGCAGTTTGGGACTCACCCTTGTTGCTTGTTTATCGCTGTTGGATCCAATGGGTGTGTACCACTGTACAATACTATGGGCTTTCTACTGACTTTCTAAATGTACCATTTGATTGTGAACCTGAGTTTAAAGGTTAAAACTCCAGGAACTCTAGAGCAAACTACAGTTTTTAGTTTGTCAGTGAATCTTTTCGTGTCACAAGCTTAAACTTTTATGCTGTATAAAAACAGAATTATATTTGAAGCGTTCGCTAACACAAGCTAGCGTAGAAATATAATTCTGTTTTTATTTGTTTATCTTATTCATTTGCAGTTTAAAGTGAATATCTGTTTTGAATAAAAAGGAGAAAAAATATTTATCTTAAGCACAAAATTCGCAAATCCATAAGAAAAACAACCATAAAGGTTTTGTGCTTAAGATTTTTTCTCCTTTTTATTCAAAACAGATATTCACTTTAAAAAAAATAAGATAAACAAATAAATAAAAACAGAATTATATTAAATAAAAACAGAATTATATTTCTTACGTTAGCTAAGCTAGCTCTAGCTAAAGCTAGCTGGTGAGCTACTGGCCTTTTGCCAAACTTGATGGCATGTTGAAAAATAACTTAGTGGGTTTATCCAGCTGTGTTGGAGCAGAGATGCAGTAGATCCAGTAGTTTGTAGTTGCACCGTGCTCTTTCAGTTTACATATGATTGATTGAATAGTTTTCCATGAGATGTTCAAAGCTTGGGAACATCTTATGTCCTGTGATGGACCAAGCAGTTAAGGAACAGCCAGGCACAGGTTTAAAGTCAAAATAGTAGTTTTTATTATTTAACCCAAAACAAAAACTTGGGTAAATAATGAAAAGATGACAAAATTGGGCCCATAAAAGAGGTCAAAGTAACAGACATCAACTCAGACTAACTCAAACAAACAGACCTTCCTAACTGAGACAAAGGGGAAACTTAAATACTGGCTGATCAGGCCACATACAAGACACAAAGGGGGAACGCACAAAAACCTAACAGAAAAATCCCATTCCCCCCCTCTGGATGATGAGTAGTGGTATGAACCAATTTGCAGTCTCAGCTGGCTTGCTTCAGCCCTTCTCCCCCACTTTGCTCTCCTGAAGGATTGGAGCAGCCAGCACTGAGGAAACTCAAAAAACAAACAAAGGTTAAATCAAGCAAAACATTAACACTGTAAACTAAAATGTGCGCACTTATTCTAGAATACACTGTGATGTGTTGCCTACTAAACAAAATCAGTTATTCTGTAAATTAAATCCTAAACTTAAATAAACCCAAATATAAGTGAGGTGAACCTGTTGTGTGTGGTGAGAGTGAATGTTACCACATTTGTGTGGCTGTAACTGCAGCCATCACATGTCCTCTAACAAACTCTGATGCCTTCACAGATGCTGAGATAAAATTATGCTTAGATGGGTTTTGTTTTTTTAATTAGGTTACTTCGGAAGGCTCAAGATGCAATGGGTTTTATTAAGGGGCATCGAATGAAAGGTGACTGAATATAAATGTTTGCTAAAAATAGAAAACTATGTCCATTTCCCTATTCTTTGGAATCATGTGTAACTTTGTATCTGTCTATCATAAAATAACAATAAAATAAAGTGTGTAAAATGGCTAAATGTGAAACAAAAAAGTTTGTGGTATGAATACTAGTTGAGTCCTTGTTCCTGTTTTTGCTCCAGGATTCTACACTTGCACAATGACCCTACAGCCCACGACTAATCAACAGACCCGTTTGCTTAGCGTGTCCATGACCAACCTGTTGGTGAAGGCTGGCCTGGTCGGCAGCGTTTTCACTGGAGAGCAGGTCAGCACCCAGCTGCCCATCGAGCCAGGGCTTTACTCAGACCAGACCGAGCTGCTGCTCTCCAACCTGCACCCGTCTGCTGAGTTCACAGTTTATGGCCCCCCGGCTGTTCTGTCCACCATCGAGGTCAGGAGTGGTTCGGGAAATATGCATAACAATATTATTCCGTGTCAGTGGGTAGATGTGAGCAAATACATTTTGTTGCCTTTAGGTGACGCCCACTTCTCCAAGTCTTGCCGTCTATGAGAAGGAAGTTCAGCAAGGATTCCCCAGTTATACAAAATACCTTGTTAACGCTGTGGACCTGCATTCAGCAGTTTCAGCTTCTGTCGACATAAACAGCGCTTCTTCTGGCCAGAGTTTGGTCATCCCTGTCAGTTTTATTCATGTTAATGATCCCAACGCTGCCAAGCAAGGTCAGTCACTGTTTCTGTGCAAATGTTAATCTGCTGTGCAACAAGCCAAAGGATGTACTTTTTCTTTTTTTTTGTCAGCTCTCAGGAAATATAGCAGACGTAAAATCTTACAGAGCTGTATACAAAAATTGATGGGCTATTAAATTTTGACTTAATGTGCTGTAGGTTATTACTGTGTGTGTGTGGGTGTGACTGCCCCTTTTTCCAAGTTCAGATTTTGGAAAAAGGTGCAGCCTCACTCACTTACTGCTATTTTTTACTATTCTGCAACCATTGAGTAAGTTAAGCATAAGTTATTCTAAGAAAGAAGTTGTTTTGACTAGATCTATTGCAAACAAGGAGTTATTGATGTAATTTGTCAGTCGGGACTAGACATTTCACACATCAACAACTTTTTAGCAAACTTCAGTGCGATTTGCGAGAATAAGTCAATGTTTGTGTGATGTTCTCAACTCTTCATCGAAGCTTTGACTCTCTTTTCTGCTTCCTTTCTGCAGCGGCTCCTCCTAGCTTCATAGAGGATAACAACTCCTTCCACAGCTTCATAAACTGCTACCAGATGATGTTCTGCACTTTGTTCGCTCTGCTGGCAGGCACAGCCATCATCATCATTGGTGCGTCGCCTCACTTTTTTGTTTCCATAATATTGATTTTGTAGGTGGAGGAACTTTTGAAGGAGTCAAGTAGTTAAGTTTGTGGCATTTTAGTCTATAGTCGAAGAATTCCACAAAATAAGACTTGATGAAGTGTCCAGTGTCTAATCTAGACTGCTAGGTTTAGCTACATGAAGTATTAGAAGAAAATAATCAAAACTTAATTGGAAAAAGGCAAGTGAGAAAAAATGGCTGCTTCGAAGGGTTGATTTTAGTGAAAATCAAGTTAAAGATGTTCACAATGCTTCTACGCTACCGGCCTTCTGTCGGATATCTCCATCAATCAGATCTTCATTAGCTGGTTGGCTGATGGATTGGATCTATATCAGACCGTTGATTCACTCAGACATCCCTCCTCTTCATCTTGAAAGGCAATGTGGCTGCTTGGCACAATGTTTCAGATTGTTTTGCCTCTAAACGATGAAATGCCTGTAAGTGTTGATGTATGTGTCTCACTGATACAACACGCTCCTCCATCAGGCTGCGTTTTTCATAGTCCGTTGGCAAAGATAAAATCAAAATGTGCTAGTTTTATTGGCAACAGCACATGCATTAACAGAAATATATCAGTGATGCACATGAGGTTCTGCTCAGGGTCACCTTCTCTTTTTATCCTATTATTTTGTTAGAAACTTACTCAAGTTCTGCAGAGATCTAGACTTCAGATTTTTCTTTTTGGTGTAATGTTTGAGCATTGCCTCTTGCAGAGTTGCACATTGTTAGGAAAACAGGAAATTGCAATGTTATTTGTAACTCACCTTAATCCCTCTGACCACAATATTCTCATTGAGCTTTAGCACAGCAGTCACTAAGATCTGAATCAGGTGTGGCCAAGAAAGTTGATCATAATCTGGCCAACTATTCAGATGTTTGTGGCAAATAGAACTTTAAAGAAAGGTTCCTGCACTAAATATTACAAAACTGTGGGATTGAAAAGGACCCAATATTTTCCCCTTTTAGCTGCTGACATTCAATGATTTCTTTCTCATTCTCAGACTGGTATGTTGCATATCTTGAATTTGTATTTTGCCCTGAATGCCTTTAGCTCTACAAAAGCAGCAACATCACCTTTCATGTAAACTCGCCCTGTTTGAAAAACTGAAATAATTTTAATGTATGTTTTTTCCCCGGCAGTCTTGCACTCTTTGCTGTCTCCAAAGGAGCAGTCGTATCACCCGGCTTTCATCCAGAGAACACCGCCACCCCTCACTGGTATGACACACAGTATGAAGCAAACACCCACAAAATTAGCTAAAAACAAATCGATTCAGGTGAATCCAACATGAAACAGCAGCTCATTTGTCTCGATTCATTGGTGAGAAATGTCAAATCACTTTAAAGCTTTTCCACATTATCATTGATGATATTAGAGATCTTCAGGGACATTGGTAGTTAATAGATTTGTGAACAGGAAATATTATTTTGCTCTGAAATGTAAAGCAGTGAAGTTAAGCTACGCTACAGATCAGGCAACAACTATTAAAGGTCAGATTAGAAATAGTTTGTCAAGCAGCTGATTTTCTTGGTGCCACCACTCTGCCCAATCAGATTCCTGGCTACGTTAATTTAGATCAGCAAACTAACAAATGTTTTCCTTTTTGTATCAAGATTATGTCCTCATTTGTGTTTCAAAATACTTCTCTCTCACATTTATTGAATTTTTAACAAAGAAAAGAAAACTGCCACAATGTGTTTGCAGCTTGAAAGCAAAGAGAAAAGTTTTTATTTGATTCATTTAATGAAAAGAAACAAAACAAATCTAATTATTTTTCCTTTTTTATACGACCTGCTGGTCACTAGGCAGAGCCAATCGAAAGGTTATTGGCTAATCCTGATCACTAACTAATTGATTGGTTCCTGAGTTGTTTGTTCAAAATGCTTTGCACCAACAAGGCAAACAAAAGGAGCTTCAGCCAAGCTGGTGGCGGCTTACTTGAAACTGACAAGTAGTTGAAACATGCAGCTACGTTTCATCCTGTGGAATAGGATAAAGGTGCAGTGTATTTATTTAAATCAGTTGTAAGTATAAAATAGTTACTTCACAGCAGTTCAACAGGATTATCTATAGTATATTCCAGCTCTACATATGTGTGTGTTTTAGCACTGGAGTCTTTATTTTTCAGAAAGACTTTGATTGGCTGGCTTGCTATGGTTGACTGTCCCTCAGGTGGAAGAACAGGTTGTCTGTTTATCTTTTTGGCAGCATAGTTCCTTCTCAACCTATATTTGTTGACGCTTTTATGAAGGAAATGGAGCCCAAGTGTTTTCCAGAGGCTGCAGCTTGCAGTACAATCTTGTGTAAATGGATGAAGAAGAAATGAAATTGCTAGAAAAGAAGCATTTCTTGGTCAATAAATTATAATATGACAAACTTTTTTTCAGTTATTTGATTCAAAAGGAGAAACGTGTCATGAAAATTTGAAGCATACAGTTTGATACACTTGAAGTGTTTATCTCATTTAATATTAATTATTGTGGCTTGAAAACAGCAAAAATAAGTTTGTCAAAAAATAGAAAATTGCATAAGACCAAATAAAATATTTTTTAAGAAAACATTGGCCTGCTGAAGTCCACATACTTCATAATATGTGCACTTAGTACTTGTTTGGGACTTCTTTTTTTTTTTCCTCATGTGGGTGAATTGTATTTACTCCTCAAATTACCACTGACTGTGGAAACTTCACGCTGCACCTCAGTCAAATTGGATTGTGTTCCTCTACATGTTCCTTCAGACTTTAAGTCCTAAAAGAAAAGAAAAGTTTTCTTTCATCTGAAAGTAGGGCTTTGGGCCACCTAGCAACAGCCCCATTCTTTTATTCCTTTAACCCAGATGAGGTTGTTGCAGGTCAGTGTCTCTTGAAACACTGATCCCAGTCCACAGTTACCACATTCTCTATTGGAATCTCTCAAGGATGTAGTAATCCTTAATACTTGCACACCATTTTGTACCAAAGTTTTTCCTTCCATTAAACTTTCATTAATATGCTTTGATGCAGCATTCAAGGATCAGTCACATTCTTTAGCAGTTATCTTAAGTGGCTTCACTTTCATGTGCAGGGTGTCAGTGACTGCTGGGTAACAATTAAGTCAGCAGACTCCAATAAACCATGACATTTGAATTGGTCTTTTGTAATCTATTTTCTTTTTTAAAACCATACTCATTAAATGCTTTACAAAAAAATCATCCTGTATAATAAATACGTGTTATATGCCATCCATCTGTATTTTAATTGTCCAACTTGGCCCTCTAATCTCTGACTCTGTCACTCACCTGTTGCTGATCATTTTTGTCAAACAGAACCTGCTCCTCTGTGTTTTGTGTCCTTCATTACGTTTGTTTGTCTGACTCTTTCAGGTCTCGACTCGCCCGTAGCAAATTCTTTCAACCGCGTGATGCCAAGAGTTAGTCCAAACAGCACATACAGATCGCAGCTCTATTCTCCAGATTACAAGTCCTGATTGGGCGCCGTGTTTGCGTCCTCTGTTCTTCGACACGACACCTCTGATCATTAATATATGAAGAATGTGCCTCTAACACTCCGCAGGAAAGCTGTGGGATGCTGCAGAATATCCACCTTCAAATATTGGTACAGAAACTAAAAACAAAAAAAGAATATATCATTTAAAATGAATGCAGAATGATTGCAAGGCCCTGTTTTTTTCTTGGTATGTTTTCTGTTATGTGTGATGTGGTGTTTGTACATGAAGATTGAGTGGTGTAGAAATAATACACACCAGGTTGTTTTGTTGCCTTTCGCCTCTTTATTAATGACTGAAGTATTTGCAAAATGCTCGAATACCAAATCATTTGTTTGAGCTTGAAAAGATGTATATTGTGTTAGGTGTTAACCTGTGTGCCGCTTATATTTGACATGTGAACGTCAATAACTCAGGAAAACAACCCTATCCATTTTCAAGTAACAAGCTAACTTGCTATTTTTTTTAGAACAAAATGACCTCTGTTGGTTGTAGCTTTGATAATTGTCGTCCACTGAATCCGTCCCGAAAGGTGCCGAACCCTCCAAATGTGTTGAACACCAACTAAGTTGGTCTAATTTCTACCTTGGGCATTTTTAATTATTATTTCACTGTTCTGATGTTTGAGCCACAAAGAATGCAGCTCCTCTTTAGTTATTTTTTTTTTTTGTTTAATGTGAAACAGTTGCAAATGTGAAGCATCATTCAATTTATCTGCAGTAGATGTGTCTTTACAAAGACACTCAAATGTGACGTGGCCTGATGTTGGGGAAAAAAACAAGTGGGTTTTTTTTTTCCCAAGCATTTCAAGAACAGCGACTTGCGGCACGGTTGAAATACTGATTTAATAAAGTGTGACTTGGTTTTATGTGACATATTTTGGGATTTGATTATTATTGGCAAAATAATATATATATGTTTTCTTATATCTGATTGATGTTATGCCTTATATTTAACTCTGAAGAGCTTTTTGACACGATTGAAATTAGCTTGTTTGCTTGGGTGAAAATATGCCTGTTTTTGCTAATTAAAGATTTTACTTTTTATGTCAGGAGTTTGTTTCATCAAATTTGTCTGCAGTTTAACTTCACAAAATTTTCCCAGCCAGATCTACATTTCTTCAACTTAACAGAACTATGGTAAAAATATTTGTAATATTGAAAAATTCAATTTCTTGTTGCAGTTTCTAATAATAATGCATGATGTCAAAAAAAGGATATTCTGCTTAGCCGTGTTTTAGGTAAGCCTACATTCATACTTATGTGAATGGTTGCACAGTAATTATTACAATTCATCTTTAATCTGGACTATGTTGACTTGTTTATTTCTGTATATAAACTGGATCTGTTTTTTTTTAAAGAGCCTTAAGATGTTTGCGGTGATCTGCCGCTGTTTGGATAAATTGAACTAGTATCTATCTATAAATCTCTGCATATATATTTATACAAACATCAAGAAAAGGAATATTTTTTTTATCTGTAATACCCTTTGGCCACTGATCCAGTCTGTCTCCCATTTTTCAGTGACTTTCCCCTGAACTGCTGTGGTGTTAGTCACCAGGCTCATTTGTATGCCCGCAGCAGCAGCCTGTGTCAAAAACCGCTTCACAATCTCATGTAGGTGAGCACACTGTACACTACGATACGATATGGAAGGCCGCATAACATCAAATGGGGTTCACTTAAGTTGTGCAGCTGTCAAAGTGGCTTATTTTGGATGTGGTTTTTTTCATGCATATTTACACCTTTTAGTTGTTTGTGGAGCTGAATGGTTGATGCTCTCAAAGAAATGTATAGATAAATCCTATAGGAGGATTGATTTGGTGAAATTGTTTCTAGCATAAAGTCCCAGTTTACAAATGAAACGGTGAAATATTGTAAGAAAGATGTTCCATAAGAAATATTTGAACCTTTTCTCTATTTTCTGATTTACCTAACTATGTACACTCTTAATTACACAGCTTTAGGTTTGTGATTATTTACACTGTTTTCAGATTATTGGGCAAAGTGATCAGATGCAAGATGATTAAAGGAATAATTGTATTGGCAAAACTGTGAAAAACCTATTTAACTCAGTACTTTTGCTTTGACAAAAGATTTCCACCTAGTTTATTTTAGTAAAGCTATAAGTTGATGTGAAGCTGAAATTGCTCTATCAATTAAATCTCCAAACTGATTTCCAGAAGTCAATGTTTTACAATTGCAACTTTTATAAGTATACAGTTATTTTTGTTATGCGTCCAGGTTCATCAAGGTTAGAGGTTCTGTTACTGTGCAAAAATGCTTCGGGTTATCTACGAGTTTCCTCCTAAAAAATTCTCCGAATAGTGAAGAACTTGCCTAAAGACAACATAAAGGACAAACTAACTGCAGTAAGTGAAAGAAGGGACTATTCGATCACTCCTGATCTCATGAGACAACTAGAAAATAACTTATTCTAGGGAGAAAAAAGTCAAACGGGAAACATGATGAACCAAATCATTTGTGCTCATTGCAGTTACTTTTCACCAAGCAGACTGGGTATATATTCAGTTCTGCCTCCAAATACCTTCATAAAATGTCAGCAACTTCTTACATACAGTAAACAAACTGAGGATGATCAGTGTATTTCCCCACCATGACGGATCAATGTGTCAAAAGGCTAAAGTGATTGGAAATGTGAGTCACAGATCCCAGTATTGAATTTTAAACTCATGGTCAGAAAACTCCACAGATCTTTAACCTATTTAGGAAAATCTAAGAGCATAAATAGAAGAGAAGAAAACTGTGATCCACTGAAGGCATTAATAGGAAGAGAATGAATCAATATCCATTAGGATTTGTCCCAGAAGCTGATATGAAGCATGTGGGTCAGCGCTGTAAATCCCGACTCCGATGAGTTGTATGGAATTTTTTTCTTGCGTCTCAATGAAATTCTTTAACGCATAGAAGAAACACAAAATAATACAAAAGCTGTCTCACTGCTCCTCACTTGGTGTTTAAACAGTTCTTTAATTGAAATCTGTTAAGCTTTAACTGTGTCTTTTTATATCGGGTGAACCACAGACAACCCGACCGCCATATAGTCATCCAAACAATCTGAACTATGGTGTTTGCATTTTCTCCCACATGCATGCCTGAAAGTTGTTTATGAAGCGCTAGAGGGCCTCTGTGTAGCCCTGACTGTTCGTCTTCTGCACAAACTGGCTGATCAAGAAGAAAGAAAACATGTAAACAAGTGAATTGTGCAAAGAAGCAAGCAAACCAGCTCACTGCCTGCCCGACTAATTCACCGGATGGTTATCGGAGACATTTGTTGCAAACCAGTTTTAATTAACTGCCGCCTTCAGTTAAAATGGGATGAAATGCAAAAGTTAAAATGACTGTTTTCCCCATCAATAGGTAGTGGCATGTAGGTTTTCAGAGTGACTGCACTTTCTAAATGATTAAAGCAGTTACAGAGGCTTCAATGACACTCAATTTATTCTTCCCATTAAAGCATGCAGACCGCTCCAGCCCCTGATGTCAGCCTGCAGAGCTGATCCTACAGTGAAGGGAAACTGTTCCACATGGCTTACTGTGCTGTCAGTGGAGGTGATCAATGAGGGGCTAACTGAGTGAACCTGACCAGCCGGGCTCGGCTGCTTCTGCTGGACTTTTGAAAGAAGCTTAGATATAAATAAAGCAAAACACTTTTTTGTGACACTTACCGATTTCCTTTTGTTGCTTTTTTAAAATCACTTTTAAATACAGTCAAAAATCAAATGCTAATAACAAGCTTAACCCTATGTGAAACAGTTATTGTCCCCTAAACCAATTTACTGATTGTGCAAACCTTGGCAGCAAGAAAAAATACTGTCAACCACTGGCAATGAGTCCACAGAATCCCTGAGGAACTTTGATCCACTGTACTTGGCAGAATTGTTTTAATTCAGCCATATTGGAGTTTTGGAGCATAAAATGCCTTGTAAGAATCATACCTCAGCATCGTATCAGATTTGAAAACATACTTTGACTGGATGACTACTAAACTCTTTTTCTCTATTTTCCAGAAGTGAGTGTGCTTCTTTGGGATTTTTTCCGAGTGATGTACATCAAGCTTTGCCAATCACTCGGAGTGAAGTAGCCTCAATCCATCAATCCATGACACTACCATCACCGTGTTTCATTGTTAAATTTTGTTATTTTACTGAAATGTTACACTTGCTTAATGATTACTGTTTAGCATAAATCTAAATAAAAAGGTTATTAATAAAAAGGTTAAAATACTTTTTCCCCAACACTGTTGGAGTGGATTCAAAAATAGGTAGAGTAAGAGCTGCCAGGGTGAGGAGAAAATTGCTGAAGAGGATTTTTTTATATATATATATATATTTCACACAAATCAATTTAAACCTAATCAAGCTTTGTGTAAATTACCGCTGTTTAGGACTGATGCTGTGGCACAACTGAGGAAACTCAATGACACGTTTTGTTTTGCTATTAGCCGTTTTAATGGTGGATTTCATGAAAATTAAGCACACAGCGCACACACAGCTTACTACATTCTTGGTGATGCAGATTCAGTGCACCACACACTCACATTTACAGCTGGGAAACTTACCGGAAAGTTTTCCACTCTGCCCTTTCAGAATGAAATTTTGCTGACTGAAACCTGCTCTCACTTGGGCATTTTAGCTGTGAGCCAAAAGCCTATATTAATGATGAGCAACAGAGTGTTTTAAAGTGACTTATTTTTTTTGTGGGTGCTAGCATTCTTCTCATAGGAGTCAAGTTCTGCTGCTTTTAAAAGTTCCTATAAATGAAACGTCTGTAGAACCTGCTGAGCCATGTGGTTTGATGGTGTTATCAGCTATATGTGCAATGCTTTGGACTTTTTTTTACATTTTGTCCTGTGACAGCTACAAGCTGTGATGTATTTCCTATGGATTCCACTTGACTAACCAACACAAAGTAATCCAGAATGAAAGGAAAATGACAAATGTTAAAAATGTTTTTACAAATTAAAGTCCAAAAGGTTCAAAAGATCCAGTGCAGCCAGTTGCTTTCAAAAACTATCTGAATACGAGGGGAAACGAAACAGAGCAAACCGCAACATGTAAGTTTAAAACGGGGTTAGGTAATGAAATATCAAGCTCTGATCATCTTCTGGAGCGCTGTTTAATCCATCATCTGAAACTAAGAAAAAATGTGTCATTATGAAAAACTACCAACACATGGCTGTCCTTCTAACAGGCCAGACAGGGAGAGCATTCATCGGAAAAGATTCTTCTGTAAGATGAGATCAAAACAACTTCATAGTTCCATGTTGTGGAAAAGTGACACAAAGCATTAACTATTTACTCTGAGTACAACTTCCTCTTTTTGAGACGCGATATTGGCAGCATAATGCTTTGGGGATGATTTTCTATTTTAGGGACACATTAGAGCAAAATTTCAGACCAAAATCTAATTGAGAGTTTGTGGCAAAACTTTAAAATGGCTGCTTGACTGTGGTTGAGTTTGGAGTTGATGGTAAAGGATGTGATCTAATGGTGGAATCTTAAATTAGAAATAGGTTGTCAGGATTAGAATCACAGGATTATTATTTCATATGACATTTTTCTGGCATTCCTTTTATTCTCTTTTCTGTGTTTATGCTTTTTTTTTTAAAAAAAAACATAGTTTTGGTATTTTTTGTAAAAGATGGTTTATGATGCAATTTTATGCATTTAAATGTTTGTTGATTTCCTGTTTTCAGCGACTAAAGCTTTCATGGTGCTTTTTAAAATGCAAGCTTTTTGTTTTTAATGTTTGTTGTCCTTTTCTTTTTCTTGCATACTATAAAATGTTTCAGTTTTTGTTGTGCAAAATGTAATTGTGAAATTATCAACACTTTGCTTTCATAGCCTAAAAATTAGATTCCATTTTTTGTTTACTACATTACTGTATTTTCACTCACCCCCTTAGGACCACTTCACATTTGCTGCTAATAGCTTCTGCTACTTCATCTGCATGCCATGTTCCCATTTTGTTGCTGCCACTCCCCCTCCACAATAAAGCTCAGATTTCTCAGATCATATAAACACAGCCTTCAGGTGAAACGGCATGAAGACAAAGCATCCAGTTTCATGGACAAAGCACTCATCGTTCCCACTTTCACTTCAGCCCAAGCCAGGAACTGCAGCATTTCAAAAGGGCCTTGAAAAATGAATCAAAAGAAAATGAGAGCAGAGAGAGAACTAGAGCAGCAAAGTTTTTTATTACTACTCTTCAGAGCAGATGTATGTTGCTTTGATAAAACAAGCCCCGGTGACTGGAGGTTTGGTCACATGCTGCAGCGTAAGCATCATTAACCCTGAGCATCCGAGGCTGCAGCCCTGAGCACCGTCTGGGTCATGTATTAAACATGAAAAACATAATTTGGAAATGTCTGATCAAAAAGCAGGTTGTTTTTTTGTTGTTATTTCAAACTAAACATATATTTACTTCACTCTACATGCACCATGAAAAGCTTACACTGCCTCCTATAGTTTAGTTCTGGAAACTCTCAGTAACAATGTGATTCACACCTTCTGTTGAATAAAAACTGGCCTGAGAAAGGAACCTTTTTGCAAAATTTGTGAAATTAGGCGCAAAAGAATCATAAATTATGGCAAACAAAGAACCAATTAAAAGAAACTACGTGTTTTCCTGGGACGAATGGCCACATGTCCAGCAAAAGCAAAAGCTTGCCAAGGAATGATTAACCAATTATTAATGCTGGTATGTTTACATATTTTATTTGATCAACAATAATTTCAAACCTGGGAGCCAAATTTCTTTCTTTAATTCTTTGGATTTGTTTGTTGTATTTTCATTCCACCCGGAAAATTTTCAGATTCATAAACTCCATCAAATTAGGTGATATTCCTGCCCTATATGACCTCAACTCTATTCATGTAATACATAATAAAATAAATACGATGCCACCAGGGAAATCATTTTTGGCTTCCGCAGATATGCAGCGGTGATGATGACAGATGTATTATCTTCTTTCCTGGGTTAATTTGGTGAGGCCAGAGGACTTGCAGAAGAAGCTGTGCCTCTTTTAAAGATGGCAGCAGAATCCAACGTCATCAACTATAATCTCAACTTCCTGACGACAAGCTGAATCAGCGAGTCTCTGACTCAGCCAGGGAGAAAATTTATGAAGACACTTTCAAAGACACACCTTTAATAACATGTTTTTACAAACATTGGTAGCTATGACTGATAGACTTTGTATTTGACAGCTTTGTCTCTGAGACATCTTTTTCAGTCAGACTGTGGCTTTCTCATGTTAGAGCAAATAAAAGAAACCCAAAAACATAACAAAAGCTCAGATTACAGTAATGATAGAATGATGTAACCTAGTTATGAGCATACAGTGAGCAAAGAAGGAGCAAAAACAGAAAACATCTAAATAAATCATGTTTGTGCTTGAACTGCCTGTTTGGCTGAATTTGATTCCACATGAAATAAGCTTATTTATGACATCAGTTTTTAGTTTAATTATGTAAAAAAAAGAAGAAATTATTTAAACTTCAGTTCCTTTGTGATTGTGTCTTTGTTTTTCTAAGAAGAGCTTGGGAGATAAAAAGTGAAGAGGAGGAGCAAAAAAAGAGGAAGATGTCGAGAAGCAACACTGAAATAATACAGACTACTGTAGTTCAAAAACATATGTCACACAAGAGGATTACAGACTCTTAGTTGTGCTGTTTGCTTTTTTTACAAACAGTTTTTCATTTTGGCTTTATCTTTGTTTCCTAAATATGCAAATAGTGCATCAATTATAGATGACAAAAGTATGTAGTCAAAGTTTTCTATGTTAACTCACTTTGGATGCCAACAAAGTAAAATAAAAAGTAGGATATTGACAAGTTTAGATGTAAGAGGAGGGAGTAGAAGAATAGGAGAACAGAGTCCAGCCAACAATAATGGAACAACACACCTTACAGTTATTCTCTCACTTTCGTTACTTAAGGATAATTTAACACATAGATGCAGAGATAAAGACATTGGCGACAGATTTTTAAAGCTTCTATATTCCCCCTGTGAGATGCACTAAGCAGGGCTACTAATGTAAGCCACCATTGCTCAGACTCTTTATTGATTTGCCTCTCAGTTCTTGTACAGATGTCTGTGACACCACGTTCTGCAGGGGTGGTGTGTGTAAAGGGCTGACTGGTTGTTGTCCCCCCCACCCTCAACTCTGGGTGGTTTGCAGTGAAGTCTCTGAGATTATCCAGTGCCAGATGGAGAAGCGATGGCCACCCAGTGAAAACTTTGACATTGATTTTTGCTTGACAGAACTGCCGATCGGGAACTCATACTGAGCTCAGCTTGTGCAGAATCTGCAGCTCTACACTCATTTATGCAGATGTGCTCAGTGAGGGGTTTTTGATGCATGCCATGTAGTTCAGGCCCTGGATGCCCTTCCTTCATGGGCTGCAAAAAAATAAAAAAGAGGTCTGGTCAGTTGTGGCCCAAGCTGAGTTTCCTGTTGCTTATTTTGCATCCACAGAATGGGGATTTGGGGCTTTCTGTTGTTTTGCATAGCGAGAAAATGAAGCTGTGCAACGATGGTTGAGTGGGTTAATAACAAAAGTTCAGCACTAAACAAGGAACATTTTACTGTTTGTTTTTTTTTTTTTTACCGTACAGTTCAAAAAATAAAAGTGCTTAACCTGATCAAAATTGAACTTTTTTAATCAGTCTGAATATAAATAGTTTCAGATTTACAAGTCACTTATTTTATTTGCAAAAACACAAATAAAAACTCAGGCCACTGAAAGCTCAAATACATGTTCATGGAACAGGAGAAACAAAGTTTTTCCAGAAGAACACTGTCAAAATCACCACCCTACCTCTGTCAGCTTAAAGTCTTCCACCTGGATCAATGTGGTTCACATCTGGTCATCAAAAACAATGTTTTTCCAAAGCTGTGGGCTCCTGAGTTTGATGTTAAGTCTGCAGGGGTTAAAATGGGGAACCTGAACGGTTCACAGAAATATGGTCACATGCAATAACAGGAGATCCTCTGTATTTCTTTCTAATACATCCAGCAATAATTTTTTCACTAATAGGTAGCCTTCCCTCCCCGTGTGCATCCAGATGCCTTTTCCTGACCCTCTACCTGTTCCTGTTCCTTTCTTGGAACACTTTTGATAGATGCTGAACACTGCTGGCTGGGAACAGCCCTCAGGACCTGCAGGTTTGAAGATGCTCTGATCCTGTCATTTAGCCAGCTTTAGCCAAACTCCCTCAAATCCTTACACTTGTTCATTGTTCCTGCTTCTACTAGTCAGGGGCTTTCCTGATGTGCCCTGAGGAAAAGCCCCTGAGGAGACAGGATGTACATATTATATTTAAACTAGATATTTACATACATATTACAATTATCTTCCTGATATTTTGACTAATTTTCTATTTTCCCATGTTGTCACGCAAGGAAGCAGCGTGTGCCTTCGTGTCGAATGCTTTGAATGAACATTAGAGAACTAAAAAGTAATGGTATCATCACCTGAGCTGCCCTAAATTGCACTTGGGCAGCTTATAAAAATATATGTAGTCCAAACGTAACTCTCTATGTTGCAGTTATTTGTATTAGAAGGGACAGAGCTCTGCTTTGTGATCGTTAACAGCTCTGAGGGAGAGAGAGAGCAGAGAGGCACTCTGCGTTTACCAGGCTGCGCTGCAACATTAAACCCACAGAGAGCTGATCAATGCAGCAAAGTTACATTGAACCATTTCCCTATCTGGTGCGTTTTTGGACGGTGAAACAGAACTCGGTGCAGTTACCCTTGAATTCAAATCTGCAACGTCGCAGCAACACCTTGACCGCTCACGGAGACCTGCAGATTCATAAAACTTGAAAGCCCCGCCCACCGGTCTGTTTACGAAAAGTCACGGGAGCAGCATGGAGTGAGCTGAGAAATGTCACAGCGCGCTGCCAACAGGGGGAACAGCCAGACATATGAGCGGACAGTCAGCTGGGCTCCTCAACATGAAGTCTGTCTCTCTCATATGTTAGCATCCGCTGACGTTCCCAGCTTTTACACGCGTGGAGCTTCGTGGTGACTTGGACGCGCGTCTGCTTGGGAGCGTTTCTGATTTTCTTCTTTTAAACTAATAGACTTAGAGAGAGAGAGAGAGAGAGAGAGAGAGAGAGAGAGAAACAATGACGAGGCGTAAAAGGCTCGATCTACCGAATTGTTCCGCCTAAACCCAGCCAGGACCAAACAGCTGTTTCTTTCTCCCCAACCTCACGGCTTATTCGGGGGGAAAATCGGCGAAAAGAAATAGAAAGGAGTCAGGGGGCGACATGGATTGCCTGACCGAGAACCCTACCAGGGCTGCGGAATATCTGAAGGAGCTTAACAAGATCATCGAGACCCAACAGGGGCTGCTGGAAAGGCAGAGAGGGAGGATAGAGGAGCTGGAGCAGCAAGTGTCCGACTTGTGCGCGGAAAACGCCTGCCTGAAGGAGCAGTACCAGCGGCACCTGGCAACCTGCAGGCTGCTGCAGGGCACCAGCAGCCTGGTCACACTGGGAGCCATCAAGGAACATGTCACTCACGACAAGTAAGAGATGACATCTAATCATCCCTTTTTATATGTATATCAAAGTTAGATGGCCCCCGCTTATCGGCATACTCATTAAAGTTGTCAAATGTCCCCAATGACAGGCTGCCACGCTCTGATCAGCAGTTCATTCTGGGTTTGGTGGTGTCTGCTGCTTAAAAATGGGTCGCTCAATTACACAGAAAAGCAGAAAATTGCTGTAGTTGGGTTGTAAAGAGCCATGGAAATGCGTGTGAAAAAAATCCCGGCCATAGCAACCACAAGCAATCCCTCTGTGTGTTAGGTTGAGGATATAGTAGCAACCACACGTTTTAAAACACAGAGCTGCATTTAGTCTGACCGACATATCAGAGCAGATAAGCACATTAAGATGGGATGTCAGTTATGCGAATGTGGTCGTTAATGTTTGATTCTGTTTTTCTCTGCTCATTTATTAAAATATTTCCCGTTGGTCACAATCATATTCAATCATTTCTGCTGCTAAAGTTGCCATGCTTTTCAGTAAAACTCACTTTGCTGCGATCAAAACATATTTGTTTCGCTGTTTAGTTTTAAATCATCCACACAAAAAAATAAAAATAAAAAAACAAGCTTCCAATGAAACATGCCTTTTAACATAAGGTGTCCTTTTTTGTGTTAAAGAATCAGTAATTGATTACAAAACTCCAGGCTAAATTTTGAGTACTTAAGTCTTGTTTTGTTCATGTTTGTATAAACCTGATGTCATCCTAGTGACAAAATTTCATTATTTTTTTGTTTTCACAAATTAAAAAAATATCTTAAACAGTTTTTTTAAAAATAGATAATTATCCAGTTTAGGTTTGATCACTGTATTTTAGATTTTGTATTAGATATGCTCAGATGCTGTCCTGAATGGCACTGACGATAAGCTAACTTTATCATCTTTGGGGTTATCAGAGTCAAACTCTGGCCCAAATATACCAGGTTGAACCCCTGGCCACCCCATTGCTTCAAAGTCAATGTCAAGGCTAATAATCCATATGTTCACCAAAATCAGCAGATCAATGTATTTTGTGTGCCTGTTGTGATGTCATCAAGTCAAATGCACACAAAGCCGATTACGCTGTTTGTTTTTCATTGAAGGCTTTTTGAATACCTTGGAAAATCATCAGTGGCAGAGTCTCTATTTCACTACATAGCTGTTTTTTTTACTTTGAATGCACATTTGTTTTTGCTTTTTAAAGTGCATTGGATATTGTCTTTAAATGTTCTGGATAAACACATTAGTATCTGTGAAATTATGTAACAAAAAGGGACACTAATTGATTATGCAGCTATGCTTCAGGCAAGACAGTGGGTTGAGCTTCAGGAAGAGGAGAGCAGATAGAGTAACCTCATAGAGCATCTGGCTGTAGCTTCTACAAAAGACCTTTATAGTTGGGCACCGTCAGGATTACCCTCCCCAGTTAAAGTTCACTGTCGGTTAGCTGGATTCCCAAAATGCCTCGGCATGCAGACATTTGACTGAGCTTCTGACTGCCTGCAGGATCATGTGATTGTGCCTGACCTTTGTCTCCGGGGACATGTCCATGTCATGGGGATCAGTGGCAGCAAATCAATACTTTTGACTCAGGGGCTGTGTGTCTTTGCTGGTTGATAAAACCCGACTCATGAGATTAGGCCGCTGACCTTTAGCATTCTTCCATCTGTAAATCTTGCGCTGGCGTCATGAAGGAGCATTCTGTGGGGCTTCTCCATAAAATCAGCCTTTTGTCATCTTTGATTCTCTAAGGCCTCAGTGGTTGTTGAGTGTTGAATTTTGCTTAGAAATCTGTTTACCTCAGCAACTGCTGATGGATATGTAGCTACTGTTTGGTTTATGGAGAATGAATTATTTAAAATGTTAGTTATGGAAAGCCATTTAAAAAGATACAGAGGCCTTCAGCAAAGCTTACACCAGAGATCTGCAACTTTACAATTTCTAATATGTACTCACTGTGCCTTGCAAAAGTATACGTAGCTCTTATTAAACATTTCACATTTCCTCATAGTAAATGTGAAATTTACACATTTCTTGTGTACATTTAAATGGATTTATTTGTTATTTTTTGAAAAGATAATCATCCAGTTTAAGTTTTATCACTCCTTGTATAATAGGGTTTTTCTAACATAAACCTATTATACATTATTGGAGGTCAATGGGAGTTATCTACTACACAAAGTAGTAGATAACTGTTAAGAAGAAGAAGGGAAGTGCTTTTCATATTATTTTACAAACAACAATGTGAAAAGTGTACCATGTATTGGTTTTCAGTCCTCTGTTTCCATACTCTGCAGAAACTTCTTAAACTGCAAAGACAGCTGTAGGATCCTTGGGAGTATGTCTTCAGCAGGTTTGTACATCTGAGCATTGGAGAGCATATGTCAGCATCTCAGGCATTTCGGTTAGCTGGATTCCCAAAAAGCCTCAGGAGTAAAAGAGGTGTATAAAGGTGTATTTTAGTGACACAGGTTTTCACAAGGATTTAGACGTGAGCTTCTAAAACTTAAGTAGCCTTTGACTTGAACCTTTTTGTTGTTGTTCTGATCGAATGTTTAGGATTGTTTTCCTGCTGGGAGGTGAATCTTGAATCTCTGCCCAGGTCTAAAGTCGTTTTGAATTCTGTAAAAGGATTTTCTCTTAGATTGGTTTTCAGTTAGGATTATCCACCTTCTTACCAAGTCTAACCACCTGTACTGAAGAAAAAAATCCCAACAGCATGATTCTGACATCATCATATTTCACATTGTGTTTTCACTGTGTGTTCAGCCTATGTTTTCTGCCACATATCACTGTACATGCAGAAGTTTGGGATAATGTTTATGACATGAATCTTCACACCTTGTAGGTTTTTATTCGTGACAAAAAGTTATTACTATGCTGACATTTTCTTCCATTGTACAACTATCCTACTTTTTGTATTAGCATATATATATATATATATAAAATCGGTGTAATGTGAGAACTTACTGACTTCTCACTATTTCTTCTTTCAAATGAAACTGTTTAGTCACCAGTGAATAGCAATGGAAGCAAAGATATCTTTTCCTTAGTTCTTTGTTTACCTTCAGGGTTTTCCAGGAAGTGTTCTCTGTATCTGACTTTCTCTACATACTTTCAAAGTGAGTATGGAGCAGCATAAGAAGTGCCAGAAGGGATACAACTATTCAAGTTTTGTGTTTTATCCAAAAAAATCAAAAACACCCCAAAATCGTAGCATTTTACATGTATACATCTCTTTTACTTTTGTGTAAAACCGAGTTAAATGCTGACCGAGTAAAAAAAAATGCATATTTGACATTTGTCTTTAATGTAAGTTATTTTGGTGTTGAGAATTTTATTCTTTCTGAGGCGGTGAAAGATGCTTCGTTTGTTTTGAGCCAAAATAGATTTGAGTGTGTGAATGTTCACACATATTTCGGCCACATTGTCAACCGAATAAACACTCCAGAGCAAATGAAGGATCACGTGTCTGAAAATCAACACTATCTTCAAACAGCAGATGTTTGAAGTGACACACTTCAGACCAGAGCATTGCCTTTATTTCCTCTAAAATGAATGCTCTGCAGGTTGGTGAAGACAAAGCATATCCAGCTTCTTGTGTCATGACACACCAAAGTGTCTTTTCAACAGTATGCCAAGAATGTAGACAAAGCTGTTTGTGGTGTAAAGACTTTCCTTTTCCTTGTTCGCTGTATGATGACTGTCATTGCTGTGACTTACAGAAACTGAATGAGAGAAGTGAGTAGCTTTTCTTCCAGTTAAATAAATAGCCATTTCCTGGATCATTTGTCTGAATGAACAAAGGGTCTTCTTTTGAAGAAAAAATGCTTTTTTACTATAATTTTTTTTTATCTGTCTTGCATCAAATATGAAGAAAAGGATATTATTGTACATTGACCTCTTAAGAACTTTTGAATATTTGAATATATTTGAATATTTGAACAAATTTGCAGAATTTCTCAAATACTCAACCTAAATCTCTGTCAATTTGCTCTTTCCTTTTCTGGGTTTAATCTGTACAAACATTGAAGTGCTGGAAGTGTTAGTCCAACATTCACCTTGTTGTATAAGCATCAAAATGGTGTAGTTCTCCAGTAACCCAGAGGAAGAGAGGACGTAAATGCGTGTAGAGAAATCTTAAATTCATTTTAAGACATTTGCATTCCTGTGCTTTTAGAGCACTCTTTGATGCACAATATATCAGTATCAACATCAGTATGAGCTGATGTCATTTTTAACATATTGGTATTTGTCCGATAAGTAAAGCTGAGCTGATATGAACAACCAATGTTTATTTCCATTTTGTTCCTGCTTCTGTTTCAGGAAGACGGTGCTAGTCATTTGGTTAGATTAAATACCAATCCTGTATACCAATCCTGGACTGTATTTAGTACAGGATTGCTTAACTGAAGCAGAGAAGCAATGAAGGCGGTGTAGTCACTTTCACATGGTGTTGAAAGAATAGGGGAATATATATATTATGTGTAATGTCAGGAAATCGGCCACAGCAAAACATATCCGCAACAGCAGTGGTAATAAAGTCAGGCATCAATATCTGTCCAAATTGTTTAATCAGTGGATCCCTAGTTTATACAAATACCCCAGTATACCTTCTAATGCCTATCTTCTATTGTGTATATGGAAATACGCCAGTAGAGTAAATGACATGTAGACATAACCTTTTTAGGCATCTATACTGTAGCACAATTTTTTCTAACTTTGGTCCTTAAGGCACACTGCCCTGAATATTTTAGGAGTTTCCCTGCTTTAACATGCATGATTGCAATTGATGGCTGATTAACAAGCTTTTGTTGAGCTGCATTTATCTGAATAAGTTGTGTATAAGGAAACATCTAAAACATACAGGACAGTGCCTCGAGGACGAAGGTTGCAAAACGCTGTGTGTAGCATATGTAATGGTGTTCCACGTATCTTTTGTCCATGTCAGAAGATTCTGTGGCATTCATAGAACGACTTGCACTGCTGCTCCAAAATCTTCATAGTTGCTATGCAAAGTTTGTAGCAATGAACTGATCATAATATTGGATAAATTCATGTAATATCATGCAGATCACTTGTCAACTGCCCCGTTTCACTTGACTTATGTTGAGTGTGCGATGTAGCGATGACTGACAGTCGCGGTTTGGCAGATTTACAGTAGAAGCCCACTGCGATTTGCTCAGACCTGTTTAGCATTAGTTGGGCTTAAGAAAGGAAACCATGAAAGATGCCGGACAGATTTTCTATGTAACGCTTCATATCGATCCAGTTGAGTCGAGTTCCTCGCCTCCACTGGTTCCACATTGCTTGATTAACCACTCAAAGCACATGTGTGTGCTGGATATCACTGATAGTACTTGGATAATTGACCAAATCTTACTGCAGCTCAGAGGGAGACTTGTCTTTGCAAGTGTGCAGAGCATGAGACTCTCAACCCCTAATGATTGTTCAGTTACCAAATGGGGGTGAAGGAGAAAAATAAAAAAATGTTGCATTAGAAGTTGCTTTTGTGTTTTTGGTAGATTACATGCAACTAACTTGATATAAATAACCCAAAGTTGTGCTAAATACCATTTGTGCTTATTGTTGCCTAAATTGGTGTGTATCTAACAAACACAAGTATGGTTATTGTGGTATAGTTTAACCATATTGTGTAAAAATAAGACTTTTTGATTTATTAGAACAAGCAGTTCCTCTTCTGTTGTGTACTTTTTACAACTAGTATGGCACTGCCAGAAATCACACGGGGTATTTTGTAGTTTGCAGATGTGTTTGTAGATATCAGTACACACTACAGTCAACTTCTTTAATGCCAGAACCTGCTGAATCAGCATTTTGAGGTGAACTTGAAACGACGTGTAAAAGCTAATGGCCCTAAACAAGACATGCACACGGGGTAGCTGAGTTAGGGACAGTGTTATTTCACCCTCAAACTTCCAAGCTGTATGCACTAACTCAGTTTCGTATTCACTCAAAAACTTGAGTGAATACTAAAAGTTTTTTGAATGAAATTTTAACTATTTATTGAATAAAAATAGCTAAGCAAACTACCCTGGGCCTATGTTAAAGTAATGAGAACTGGTTCTGCCACCCTTTGACAGCAACAAGTGCCATGAAGCACTTGTGTTAGTTTTTATGTCACTGTTACTCTATTGGGTTTGTAAAAAACCAAACATAAATGTCACGCATAAGGCTATGCTAATCCATTTCATTCCGGTTTAGATGTAGGCTTTGTTTAGGTCACTCCCAAACTTTTGTTTAGCAGAGGGTTTTTTAGTCATTCATAGGTACACTTACTAATTTGCTTTGGATCACTGTCTTGTTGGATGTGTAACCCAAGAGCAGTTTAGCTTAAGGCGATGAGCCAATGGGTGGGGATTCTTCTTTAAAGTTTTAAGGTAGAGAGAGGAATCCATGACAATTATGTTGACTTGTCCAGATCATAAAGCAGCAAAGCAACTCCAGACTATCACACTTCAGTCTTTTGACATCTTTCAAAATGTCCACTTTTGTCTTGTTGGTATTTTTCCAAAAGTCTTGGTGATCTCAGTTTTTTTGGTAGACTTGACACAGGTCATTCATTCTTTTCAATAATGGTTTCAGCCTTGGTGCTCGCTCATTAATACCATCATTTCTCAGTCTCTTTTTTATTGTTAAATCCTGATCACTGATCCGAACTAAGGCAAATTAAATCTGCGGTGCTGTAGGTGTTACTCTGTATTCTTTTGTGACTTCATGGATGTGATGTTGATTTACTCTTGGAATAATTTTGGTAAGCTGGTCACTCCATTTTTTTTTCAAATAAGTATATGTTATTCTGGGATAGACTTCTTTCCCCTTTGGTAAATAAAATCATTGTTTCAAAACTGAATATTGTAGTGTGTATGAAAATAACATTTGTTTGATCTCAAGCATGTTAGTGTGACAAAGTTTCAAAAGCAAAAACAGACATCTGTAATGGAGCAAATACATTTTTATGGCACTGTATGTCAATGTGCAGCTTTTATCTTAATTTTCTCCTTCTTTTTGTTATTAGATATCTACTGCAAGTATAGCACATCCTGTTTGTTCGTAGTTTATGTGGAAATAGGTGAGCTTTGCTTTCATTTCCAAGTCAGTTCAGCATGAAGATGTTTCAAAGTCTCTTTTCATGCTCAGAGAAATATAAAGGAAGGGAGAAAGAAAACAGACTGTGCACAACCCAACAGGTGAGTGTGTATTTCTTCAGCAAAGAGCTCCATTAATGTGTTTGCTGCTATCTTGGGTTGGCCTAAAATAGGAAGCTATTTTCCCTTTGTGTTGTGTCTGTATTTCTTCCCTTGACCCTTTTTTTAGAAACAAAACACAGAGAGCCATAAATGTGATGCGCCACAGATCGTGGAGCTGGTGTTGCCAAGTCAACAGATTTATCTGTGGATTGTGCAGGACAAGCTCCTGTATAACATGGTCAGTCCAGTTCTATGTACTCAAAGGATGCGCAAATTTAGGAAACATAGTAAGCACTGATCCTGATTATGAAGTGTGTGATCTGTGTTTGAGGATTGGCACCTAGTATGTAAAAACAATTTGCAACATTTTGAGATAAGTTAGAAACAACATGCCACATTCTCTATTTACATTTCTGACTATCTAGTTTTCTTTTCTTATATATACCAATGATGGTTATTTCTAAACTAATCTAAGAAATGCGTGTCTCTTTTTCCTGTATAAATCCAGTATAAAGTCACTGCTGACAGTGGTTCTGATGAAAGGTTGCTGCTGGTTTAATCAGAGTGCATCACTCACGATATTAACCCGGCTCTGGGGCATGTGGGGGTATAGTCCCTGCAATCACTTTCATTTCTTATCTCCAAACTGCTTGGTGCATCTGCCTGTCCATGTTTAGCATTCAAACTTTGTCCCAGGCCCAGATAGCCAACCGAGTGTAAACAATATTTGGGATGCTGACCTGATCGCTGGAGAGATAACTTCTTCAGCCTGGGATGGAAATCAGCTGACACGTCGTTTCCAGAAAAGCTGTATTTGAATGCAGATCTTCAAACTAGAAGCTCTTTAATGCCTGGTTTGGCAGCTTATCTTGTGTTGCACAGAGAGAGGCATACTCGTTGTTTCCTGACAGAATAAAGGAAAATCCGGCATCAAAAGGGTGTCACCTCTCAAGCTGTTTTTTTTCTAAGTAGTCATTTTAATTTCTTATAAATCTGAGTGAGTAAAGAAGCAAAATTAGACTTAAAAGATCAATTATGACGTGAGAAATCTTTACAAACTCCAGCACCCGTCCTGTTAACGCACTAATGAGCGTTTCAGTGCTGACGAATGTGCATCAAAGCTCTTGCGGTGTCAATTCATCTCGACCTCGAGACGTCTTTTCAATGTGTGAAAAGACGTCTCCCTCCGCGTTCTAATTTCTACAGGTTTGAGAAATTACAGGCTGTACATACAGTACAGCCTGGTGTTTATGTACATACATTCGTGGTGTTTATGTTCACGAGTACATTTTTAGCTGTGATTAAACTGAAATTGCTTTGATGCTGTAGCCCTGCAGTTTCTATGCTCTTGGTGAATTCAAGCAGCTGCATAATTATGCAAATAGCGATTTTTGATAGAAAATGTCTTTACTGTACTGATTTCATTTCAGCAAAACTTGGACAGCTGTTCAAAAAATTTAGCTTGAAGCATTTCTTCAAAAAAAAAAAAAAAAAAAAATCAATGTAGTCATATCTCTGGAAGTAGGTTGTTTAACCAGTGCCAGTAGTTTTAAAAGTTAATCTTATCGTATCGTGCATTTACATTTTTTTTTTTCAAACTGTTTTTCCCCTTTAATCCTATTCTATTAATATGCACATAATATTATTGGCATTGTCATGCATGATGCGCAACAGTTTACATGTAAATTCAGTAAAGTTAATCAATATTTATTATTGTTACTTTTGTAACAGATCATTACAAAAGTAACAGTTACAAGAAGAAGCAACAGTTAATTTTAGTGTTGCAAAAATAATAGATTGCGTATTTTAATATTATTTTTTTATTAAAAATAACAGTTTATTGGTCGCTGTTTAAGCATTTTTTCAGAGCTTATTCTGCAGAATAAAACAGCTTTTTGTCATTCTGCTCCTGTTGGACAACCACAAGTATAAGAAGCTGAGGATTAGAAGTCTAATTAGGCCACTCTACAGCTCATAGTTTGCTCACTGTTGTGTTAAAGCAACATAACTTTAATAATTGTAATCCGTCTCCCTACTTTAGTGTCCACATCATGATTGTGTGTACTTTTTTGCTACTGGAAATAGAATGTTTTTCTTGGAAGCCAAAATGAGTGTAGCACCTTTTGTTGTTATTGTTTTTCAGCCAGCTGACTATCAGCACTCAGCAACTGATGTGCCAAGGACAGTGAAGCTCTGTGATCCATAGAGCCCTGTTCACTCTATTTTTTTCTATTGTACCCCATTAAAGTAGCTTCAAACTGCAGGCGCAGCATGACAGAAATCTTGTGGGAATTTGAAATCATAGCTTTTTTAAACGTTGGTGTTTCTGGATTCACCTCTTGTCTACTTTTGTAAATGGTTTGGAAATAATATTGTGGAGAAAAATGTTAGGTTGGATAATGTTAGGGTTTTTCCCTGCTATTCTGTTCACTCAGGTTTTTGTGGAAAGTTGAAGCCTGCTTAGAATAAATTTTCTTGAATATCACAGGCAATAAGGAAAACAAACAGATTTTTGGTTTATTCCTTTTTATTTATTTTTTATTTAATTTCTCACTGAAATTATGCATTGTTCATTGTTGTATAATTCTCCATCTCTAGTTCGGTGTGAAGCAGAACTTACTTGTATCCTAATATATCTAAGCAATAAATAGTTTACCCTAATGTGGAATTTAACATGTTCAGCTGCTCAAATTGTTTGTGTTCATAAATAAATAAGTGTGCTGTCTAAATTTTCCTCTCACATAGTTGTGCAACATTTTCCAATTCGTTTGTGAATATTGAAAATGTTGAATTTGCAGAAGGAGATCTTTTTTTGGTCTAATCAAATGTAATTTACTTCAACTGGTCCCATTCACAACTCTATGAACCCAGTGGTGCTGCTAATCATCTGTTTGGATGATAGGATTTTTTTTAATAGAAAATGTATGCTTTTCTATAGAAAAGTTTAAATAATTTCAAAATCTGCCAATGGTTTCCTCAAGTGAAACTAAATCATATCATCAGTTGAGCAACTTACCCTTAATGTGCAATAAAAACATTTTCAGTTGTTTTCTTATGCTGCCACCTTCCTTTGCAGATTTTGCAGCTCGCATGCCTTAAGTTGTTTTAGCAATTTAAAATTTCATAAGGTTCATCATAGGTCAGGTCACTGAACTTAATGTAGTTCCCAGTCACACTAAATAACACATATCATGTGCTGTGACAGCATCTATCAATTGTACAGGCATGTCTGAATGAAGCATGAGAACATCAATAGAGAAGTGTCCAGTTAGTGATTGACTTAATGCTCCTGCTGCACCAGATCAATGCAGCCATTAATTATGTGTGTAGAAATAGCTAAAGAAACTGAGATTGGTTAAAATGTGATATCCTACTGGTCTCTGAATGGGAACAAAGGTTTCAAATGTTGTCAATTTAAATAATTGACTTTACAGGATTGTACTTTTAGAAGAACCAGAGGTCAGCTGGGAGTATCATTAGTTGTCTATTTTGTGTTGTTTATTTTGCCATGCATGCCATCTAAGAATGTTTTAATGATTCTAAATGTGAAGAAATAAAGTAGGATTTGTGACACATCAAGTTCTGTTTTATGTGAGAGGTTAGGGGTTAAATTTGTTATGTATTTCGATCACGTCTTTGGATAAAGCGTGCTAAATTTATAATGCTTTTCTTCAACACGACAGTATTGCATACTTTATTATTATCTAATCCAGGGATGAAAATTCTGTGCTTTGGACAATCAGCAATAATTAACACAATTTACTAGAAAACAGGTTGGACTATAGTGAGTTGGAGCCACTGCAAGTCTTTGGCCTGCTGTGGTGAGTGAATCTTGATGAGAGCAGATGAAGCGCCTGCTTACCATGGTTAAATAATGTTGGATAAATAATGTTGTCAGGTCATTGTTACAACATTTCAGGAACTCGTGCAGAACGTCTATGTGCTGTATGAACTGTAAGGTTTGTCAGAGTTGTGAAATCCATGTGGCAGAACGTTCTTTACAAATGCAGAAAACCTGTGGCAGCCTCACTTTGCTGATGATAAACAATTTATGCTATAATCTCAGATGTGTTGAAAGTTGAGAGTTTTACTGAACTAAAACAGCAAGTTTTCCTATAGAAATTCAAGCCAGATATGCAAAACTGGGACATGGTTGTAATGCAGATGACCACAGGACAACTTTAAATACAAATACTGTGGTTTAATGAAATAGGCACCATATATTAAAGTTCTGCATAAGGGTTGTTTCAGGTTGTTGATTTTGGCCTTTGCATATATCTTCTTAAAACCTCTGGTGGCTTTGTAATTGGCTTCTTTATTAGTTATAATCACTGTGTCTTGGCTTCTTTACTGTAATTTGCTGCCCGAGGAAACTTCGGCTGCCCTCACTAAGCCCCTGGATGGAGCCTGTGGAGATTGGCAAGTTCATAAACAGTTCACCCCGAGCCACTGTAACAGTGTTAGCATGTGTCTTGAGGTCCCCTCAGCAGGAAATAATAGTATAATGGGGAAAGCCTTTTCTTGTGGCTGGTGCTGTCCACTCGTTTACCCAGTGATCTGCTGAACAATCAGTGCGCCAAACAAAATTTACGAGCACATACTCTCCCTCTCTTCAGCAAAAGCCTTCTAATGAAATACCCTTGATAGATTAATGTCTACGCAAGAATGATTTGCATTCGTACTAACCTATAAATCTTCGGCAATGGCCAAAGACATGAAGCTTGCTCTCAAAATCAGCTACAGGCTCCCTTCATCTCTAAGAGACCATGTCTCTCCCCGCATTTTGGTGTGGCAGCAATCCTGCTGGAAGAAAGCCAGCAACTGCTGACCCATTGTTCCCTGAATCAAGTCTTTAACGTAGAGTTAAAAAATGCCTTGTGTACTTTGATGCTGCATGTCATTTGCCTCAAGGGAAAGCATAATTAAGTCTTAAAGAGCATTCCTTAGCTTACAAGCTAGGGGGTGGGATATTACAGTTTTATATGGCCGTTAGTGGGAAAAGCTTTGCTGTTCTTAAATGGGTATTTTTGCAAAATTCCCTCTCATTTGCCTGCTGGCCAGTCTCTGCTTGCAGAAAGAACACCCCATCCTTGTTCTCAGCCCTGAATCTTGGTAGTAAAAATGAAAATATGACTTGGACCAACTCGCCAGCCAGCAGCAGTGGGACTTTAAAGTGAGAGGAGCAGTTAGGCTGAGGGAACGACAGAGGTGATAAATCTATGAGGGTCCAGCTGCAGACCTCACTGCAGGCCACTTCCTGTCACATTCACAAGCTCCTTATAAAATGGTCATTACTAGACAGTAGCTGATTACAGTAGATTTTAGAAAGTTCTGAACCACTAAAATTTTCCATCATATCGTCCATACTGTTTAATGTCCTTTTAGTAAAAAGTTAGAGAGTGTGCCAGAGTGGCTGGCGTTTTGCTCAGCTTTCAGCATGGATGCTGCTGGAGCCCCATTTTTATTCAGACATTGCTCACATATTTATTTTGCCACAACTTGGTGAGCAGGACACTTTCGCAAAAGAAAAAAATCTCCAAAGCTATTTATTACACACCTGCAACAAGTAAACAGATTACAAAAAGATATTAGTTATATTTATTTTAAATTATTTTTAGGATTTTGAACAATTATGCAACTGGGGACTGTCTTTAAAAACAAAATTTTTTTTATATATTTTTTTTCACTTAAAATTTTTTTCTAAAATTAAAGTTTGTGGTTTTTCTAAAATTGTGTCAATTATAAGAAGAATCTTTGCAAGAAAATAGCCTTTCTTGATGTTGATGCATTCTACGACTGGTTTTACTTCAGCTTGGTAAAGCAACACATACTCATTTCACACTGTTTCATTATTCCACGCTGTAATCAACACTAAAACATCACACTTGAAGGGGCCAGGAGGCCAAAGTGAGGTTGGCTTGTTCATTCTTTATTTCTTCACAGTTGAACCAATTATCCAGCTCTCAGCTGTCAAAACCAGCTGATGCAGCAGCCGAATCGAAGGCAATTTGTTGCGTAGTACCTGTGGAGAGCCATTTGAAAGGCTGCCACTAGTTTTCTGCCAAGCAGGAGTGGGTGCGTGCGAGTGTGTGTGTATAGCTGACAAGGTGGAGGCTGAGTCAACAGCTAAACACAGATGAGGATCTGCTGCTCACACATCTTCTTAGTCATCAGGGAAATATGTCAACACAGACTTCCTCTTCTTACACCGCACAATGTTTGGGTTAAAATTTTAGTGAGAAGTAGTTAGTACATGTAAACAATTTAATATAGACACACACAGTGCAGCTACTGTAGTTTTGGTTTCTGGCTCGTGTTGTGTCAGACAGAGCTGACGAATATCAGAGTGACTTGCTGGTTTGCATTGGTTTTCAGTCATTCCTTCTGGGCTATAATTTGTTTCCATTCGGCCTGCTGGTGTGTGTACTTATTTTCTCTTTTTTTTTTATTAACTCTGGACTTTGTAAAAGACGCTTAGGTCTTGTTTAAATCTGAGCAATATTTTCAGGAATGCATCCAGAATAAAAGTGAGATCTCCTGGTATTGCTGGCTCTATGTGTCAGGTCCGCTGTTTACCAGTTTTTCAAATTAAGGTGGGATAAAGGTCAGGCAGTTTTTCATCGAGAACAAACACTTTAAGGGAACCGAAATGTAAAAGTCAGAGCTTATTAACCTGTTCCAGTGCTTTCTTGTAAGAAGCAGAAGTAGTTTATTTGAAAATAAATAGAGGGTAAATATATTTATTGTACAATGATAGCCAAAAATTGTAGCAATATTTCTTAAGTCGTCTGGGCGATGTGTGAGAGTGAGGCCTTCCTTGAGGGGATTTGAAAATTTCACACTCATATCTTACCATACTATAAAGTAGCATATGCCTCAAATAAAAAAAAAGAAAAAATACCATAACAAGAAAAGGACTGCTATTTCTTGTAATTAGTTTAATGGTTTTGGTTTCAGTTAACTTTTTCTATTCTGAAACTCTTTTCAGATGGTTCCTTTGTAGTCCTGCCTCACAGAGTGGATTCAAGTTATAACGTAGTTTTTTGCATAAGGATGAACATATCAATGTTAAATTTGTTAAAAACAATTTTAACCCCATTTTTATATAAATGTGGACATAAGTGCCATGTTGATTTCTATCTTTTAGTACCAAATTTCAACTGTTACTTTTTGGAAAACTGATATGATTGCAGAGAAACAACTTAAGTGATTAAAAAAAACCAAGAAGTATTTGTTACTTTGAATTTGCAATAACCAAGTTTCTCTAACCTACAAATGATTACAACTAGATGGCAATCCCTCATCGTCATCCCCTTTAACAGAAAGAAACCTCCAGCAGTTTCCTCTTAGGGTTTTATAAGGGTGTGATTGTTATTGAAAGAAAATGCACCTTTAAATGCAACTGTAACGGTGAAAAGCAGCAGGAATGAGAAATTTGGGGAACACTTTGGGTGTCATGTTTATGACACAGTCACAAATATGATATAACATCTGTCGTGAAGATGAAGGAGTCTATGAATGGTTATGACTGTTGTCATGAAGTTTCATTCTGTAAATAATGACACTTTTAACTCAAAGTTGCAATAAAAGTTGCATTGAACGTCCATTAAATGTTCCAATTATTTACAAAATATTATTATTTTCTAGGAAACCCACAATATTTATCATTTTTTATGCTTTATTTTGCTGATGCATGTGGTAAAGTGAGAATCATCTTGCAATCTAAATTTATGACACATTTAAAAAAGAATCAAAGCAGACTCGCAAACATAAAAAATGATGTTTTAACCACAAGGCGACATACTTCCATCAAGGTAATTGATAATACAAAGAATTTACTTCAAATTGTGGCATTAAAATCAATACAATATATTCATGTTTTTGGACAGAAATGAGATGAACGTGTCTTGACTTCAATTTAAATGACATGTCACTGGGTCAGTACATCAATTCTTTAGGGCTCAGTCCCTCTGCCAGTGCATCTCACACTGCTTGACATTTATCTAAATAATGTATTGGCTTGTAGTGCAGTGTCAGAGTAAATAATGAGAAATCAACGCAGGTGAAGAAAGTGGCTGAACTATTTGGAACAGTTTCCAGAATTTTGCAGTAGTGTGTGCGTGTGTGTTTATGTGTTTGCGACAGATTGCCACCCTCATTTTTCTGGGCCAGACAGCTATTGAGGGTCACGCACCAGTAACTCCATCCAGATGCAGCACATAATATGAGAAGCAAACCTCCATAGAGGACTGCTCTTCCGCATGTTTGTGCTGCTGATTTTTTGCAGAAAACATGAATGCTAGATGTATGTCAGAGCTAAGAATGTACAGTAAATACCTGCAATATAAGTACTTTACTGAGACAGTGTTGCAATAATGCACCCACTTCCCCATAATTGTGCATCTGGGCAAAAAAAGAGCAAACTCCTCTTTAGGAGTAAAATGCTGTACACTATATCATGACTGCAGTGAAAAATGGATCTTTTGAAATATTGACAATAAATGGGCTGAAATGTAAGACATGATGAAGCTCTGCAGCAACCTACCAACATTAATGAGCTGCTGAATTTGTTTGCAAGTTCATTGATCATTTCGTGACATTGTTGTGAATGCAGGCAAATGTACAAATATTGTGATTCATTAGGTTTTTATTCTGTTAGTGAGGAGTTTGTAAGGCTCAGCACATAATATTTCATAGTTGCTGCTGAAGGAAAAAAATAACTTTGGGTAACTTCAATGATAACCTTGTGGTTTATTAAGCACAGTTTTGGATAACTTTGGAGCTACATATGTCAATATCCCTGTATATATATTTTTAAAGTTACACATAGAAATAGCAAAGGATTGGTTTTGCTTGCAGAAAAATATGCAATTTCTGTTTATAATGCTGTTTTTTTTTTCATTTTTAAATTACTTTGCATAAAACATTTGGCACAATCTTTGTCCTATCTCCTCTTTAAATATAAACAAGTTCAGTTTATTTCGTTCTCAGTTGCCTGGACACCGGTCCCTTCATTTCAAGGCTAAATAAACTCGTCATCTTATTTCACTGCAATATTTTTTTCTACCCTTAATCTCTTTCTATCTCGCCCTCTTGCTTGTTTATTGAATTTTAAAGGCTAAAGACACATTTAGTTGACATCTTTATTTACTAAAAGTGATGCACTGATCAGGGATTTGTGGCGAATTTCAAGTCTACAATAACTAGACAGAATGATTTTGTATAAAGTGGTTTGTCATTAAGTTTTACTCTGACCTAAATTGACTGAGAGTGCTACCGAAAGTAGAAACTTCCACATTAAGGAGTGTTGCCCATGTCGTAGAATTTTAGATATGGTCAGAAATCTTATTTTGGGATCGGTCAGTCGCTGGTTAGGGCTAGTCAGGTCCAAATAATACAGTGATTCAAGACGTCAGTTGATTACTTGCTGCCACCAAATGACGGTCATTATTTTCACAGCAAAAAGGTGACAATAGACATGTTTTTTTTATTTGTTTCGATTTGTATGTTTGTTGGCAGAAAGGACAATATTTGTTATTTGGAATTACCCAGGAAATCATCTTTTGGCATTTTTGTGGTTTTTACAGACAACCTCATTGACTCTGATGTCACATCATCACATGTTCAATCACAGTTGAAGCTGCCTGCATCTTTATGTAACCCAGGCATTGTGACAAACATATGGAGCTCTTCTGTTGTGTTTTTTTGTTGTTGTTTTTATGTGGCCTGTCAATGTTTCACAATCACAGTGTCTGATATTAATCTGTGTTCTGAGCCAGTTTCATATTTTCTCTTGATTAGCAGGTGTGCATATATTGGAAATCACTCAAATATTCTTGCTCCTTGACTTTACTGGGTGATAATTCTTATTTTTGTTGTCATGATTTTGCCTTCAAAATCATGACCTGATCAGAGCAGAGCCACAGAATTACATTGCTTTGAAAATAAACCAGCAGGTGGTTGTTCAAGTTGACTATTCAAACTGCTGCTTTTCCTCTGTCGGCTATTTTAGATGCTTTAAATCTGAATAACTTGAACTTCATGAATACTTGCTGCTGTTTAGAATTCACCAACTGTGTAATTAGGCAACTTTTTGTAAAATATTTATACTAAATTCTATTGAAACTGATGTGGCAACCCTGTTTGAACATTTAGCTTTGTTTACTTTTCTCAAAACAGCTGTATAAAGCAAATTGAGTTTTTCATTATGAGTAGGAGGAGACAATTAAATGAGCTCAAAACACTGCACTTGTGTTTGCCAGCCTACATTCATCTGCTTAACTTTTGTCTGCAATTTCAATAATGAATGCAGTAAAACTTGTGTCTATTTTGCCACTTAGTGACAAGAGTTTTTTTGAGAAAAAACTATCTTGTTATGGTTTATTATTACGCATAGATTTCTTTTTTGTATTTGCGAATGTGGCAAAAATAATAATCCAGCAAAATAGTATGATTAACTGGCAAACTAAATTGTGGTTATGGTTAAAATTGGTATATTGCCTGGTTCCAAATTTATTGACATCTAACCAAACACAAAGAGACACATGTTTTTTTCACTTTCTGAAGTTAAATCTTAATTTGTCTTATTTTAGGTCGGATAGAATTAACAAAATTATTTCTATTTGCTTTATGCCATAATAATACGAGAGCATGTCTTCAAAATGTGAAGTTTGCATACAGAAGGATTACTATCCCATTTTGAAAATGAAGGAAAGCCCAGTTGATGATTTCATGGCTTTGGAAACCTCTGAATGGTTAACTTACCGATTGGAGGAATACCTGTCTATGCAATGAATCACATTGCTTTGTAGTTTGACATGACTGGAAAATCTAAAGAAATCAGTCAGAACATCAGGAAGAGGATTGTGCAAGTCTGGTTTAGCCTTTGGAACAATTTCCAGATGCTTGTAGGTGCCACATTTATATGTTTAAACAATTATATGCCATTACATGACATGATGAGAGCAGGATGGTAGCATCATGTTGTGGGGCTGGTTGCTATTACACTTAATGAAATAGATAAGGAAAGAATATTATGTAGAAATATTGACGAAAGATCTAAAGATCAGCCAGGAAGTAAAAGCTTGGGCAGAGATTGGTCCTTCAAATGGGCAATAACCCTCAACATCCATAGTGGCTTCAGGACTACAAAGTGAATGTTTTCAGGTGGTTATCACAAAGCCTTGATCTCAGTCCTACAGATAATCTGAAAAGGTGTGTGTGAGTGAGGCAAACTTGAATCCGTTACATCAGTTCTGTCAGGAGGAATGGACCAGATTTACAGTGAACTATTATTAAGAAGCTTGTGGAAAATAAAAACAAAACTTTCGACCTAAGTTATGCAGTTCAGAGGAAATGCTGCCAAATACTGAGTGAAAGTGTGAGCGTGAATGGGTGAATGCTACACAAGTACAAAGTCAAATGTGTGTAAATTTCAGATTTTGAAGACATTAATAAAATATATCTCTGAGATATCCGTTCTATCTATATTGTGGCATTTAGCAAATTTGATGTTGGTAAAGTTCTGGTTTTAACTATGTGTACAAAATATGTAAAGCACTAGAATGTAAAAGAAGTGTATTTTTTTTAAATAATATTTGATAATCTTAAGACATTGTCTCACCTTGAACCGGGTGCTTGAATTGGGCTGCTGCTTGTGATTTCTGCATTGATTTTGGCCGATGTAATCAATTTGTGAAGGAATTAAAGAGAATGCTGACACAGCAGTTTGAGGTCATATAATTAACCTGAGCAGCTTCAGCTAAAAGAAACAAGACTTTATTTAGACTGCTAGTTCACTCACTGCTATTTATATCTTCTTCTGATAAGATATGATTCATTGTGCATTGTGTGAGATGCTTCCAACAAGTGTTGCTGTTAATTCACTATTAGTCAGATGTCCTTCTGTATTAAGGGCTTACTAAAGTGATTGTTAAATGTTTTGTTGTAATTAGTGCCCTGACAATATATGATAACTAAAAGTATTTTCACAGAGTTTTATTGGCTCTAGAAAAATGCAGACAGTTGAGAACAGGCGTGTCAAACTCCAGTCCTCGAGGGCCGGTGTCCCTCATCCTGAGCATGCATGATGCAAGAGTGGAAAGGAGAACTCCTCCTGAACAAGAAGGATCCTCCACATTTTTACACTGGTAATCATATTTTCCTTGGTTCCTGCAGTGGAAATGCCAAGGCTTAAAGTAATGGACCCAGGAAATTCCATAGTTCCTGGAAAAAAGGAAATTCACCAAAAGAGTGTAAAAGTATTCCTCTTGTAAATGGGATTCTCCTGCAAAGAGCCAATACAAAATCAGTTTGCGAACATTTTCCCTAAATGTCATGTAGTAGTAGCCGGCAAGTCTGCTGCAAAAAATAGTATTTTATATACTTTTTTTTTAGATTATGTCAACTTACATAAGTGTTCTTGAAAGAGCAAATATAGTCTTAACAGAAAAGTCATGATTTTTTAAACTCTTTATTTTAACTCTTTTTTTAAAGAAAATCAAATCAAATCGATATAACATAACATAATCAATAAAAAACTGTTATTTGTGAAAACTTTAAATTTTTTAAATATATTTATATATTTTATTTTGTATTTTCTACTCTTTTTTTGTGCTTATTAAATATAAGGGACCATAATGCCAATGACAATACACCAAACAGTTATTAGAAAACATTTGTATAATCAAAAATGCTTTATAAGTAGAGTAAGCATATCTCATGATGGCATTTGCAAATTCAGTTCATAATCCTTTGATTTAGCTTAGATATTTCACTTTTGCTCTATCACATCAGTGACATTCATGCTTTTATCCTTACAAAGTATACAAGAAAATAACGTTATCCCAGACACGCTGGCCAAAGCAAAACAGCTTTTAACAAAACATGTTTAAGATGCATAACTATTTGAAAAAAGTAGACTGAAACACAAGTGTAACGCATGTTTAAATGGCGCAGTCTCAGATGGAGTGTGGCTCTGGGGTGCGATTCAGTGCTGCTGCATGGGCTGCAGTAAATGATGTTCCAGTTCATTTGAAGCCAAGCAGCAAGCTATGATTAAATGAGCGAGGCTGCTGCATTCCTGCAGTCGTGTCCGGTTGCACTTACTCCTGCAGAAAGGCAGATTGATAATTTCTGAGTCAGCATTTTCCTTGCTCGGTGTGCCCTCTGTTCTTTTCCACCCTCACAACAGGAAACAGGCTGTCCTCATAGCAACAGATTATGTATCTGAGGTAGAGGAAACAGGGAACGAATATACCTGCCCCTGTGGGGCAGGGTGATGTCACTGACCCTCCAGGAAAAGGCAGAACTTTCAAATTTAGTTTAGGGAAGTGGGTGGGATAGAGTATTAGTTTTACCACTGCAGCTTTGGCTTCTCCTGGTCCAGCATGGGAGGAAGCAATCACACACCTCGTGGAGGCCTTACTGTGGAATAATGCTTCCATTGGGATTTGGCCTTTCATGCATTATTTAAAAGGCTACGCAATGCAGAAGAAAAACTGTTTAATTTAAATTTGAGCTTTAATTTAGGTGTGCATTATAAGGTAACGTTTCGGGTGAGAGGTACACATCTCATAGATGTATTTATTGAATTTGTTGAATTCATGTGTGCTGTATGAATAGCAAAACAAGTTTTAAGTGGATCTTGACTATCTATGCCTCCTTTGGAGATCCATTGTATTTTATTAAGATGTTCTGACCAGATCTCCGTCTTGAAAAAGTTATTTTAGTATCAGTGAGACTTTTACTATCATCAATAAAGCATATAATAAAAGTAGGAGCGCACCGATTTATCACCTGGCCGATTTATCAGCGTAGATTTCCTTAAGTTTGAGAGATTCGTGATCGGCTGGCCAGCCAAATCATGCCTGCACATTTCCAGTCAACAATAGTACTGTTGATATTCAGCAACTTTCTTGCAATATTTATTGACATTTCTGACCAAAAAGAAAAATTGCATCTGCCAAGATTTTTAGAGATCGGAAATTGGCAATCGGAGATCGACCAGAGAATTGCAATCGGTGCACCCCTAAATAAAAGATGTATTTGTTTGGCTCTAAGTTTACAAAAAAGGAACATTTGTTTTAACAGCCTTAATTTTTTTAAAAAAAAGCATAAATTACTGAATTTTTCTTGATAATATGTTGATGTTTACTTTGGACTGACCTTGAAGTGGCCAAGAACATTTGAACTTATCAAGCAGTAGCTCAGATGGGCACAAAGTGACGTTCCACATGAATAACAGTGACTGATGATGCGTCATGCTGTGTACGCTGCAGCAGACACTCCATCTGTCTTCTGCGGAAGTGGGACCCTCATTGCAGCGTCAGCATACTAAAACAAATTGTAACATAAACAGCTTTGGTGTTTGTGGCAATATTAATAGTGGTGATAGTTGCCTGAAGTGTTTTTTTTTTTGTTTCAGAATGTAATAGCTCATTCCATTTATGGTTTACATATAAATGAGTGGGAGGAGGGCCCTTTAAAAGATGGGTGTATCATTCAACAACTGATTAGTGATTAGTTTGAGTTTTTCCATTTTTTTTGCTGTAATGTGTTTTTTACACGGCAATCAATAGCTTGAGTAATTGCTGTTGTAAGTGAACTGCCGAGAGTGAATCAGTGAATCTCGTCCACCCACTGTGTTTCACCGACACTTCCGCAATCTTCACCTGAACTACTTTCTACACTCTGAATATTATAATTTGCACAAAGAAAAACAGCTAATACCATGTTTTTGTTGTGCTTTATGGGAATTATTAAAAGATGATTAGGGTCGCTCTACAGACAATTATAAACAAATGTTTCTAAAATAGAAACAAAATTGCAGAGGGCTGTTATTTCCTGAACAGTGCAACATTTCTGCACACAGCCTACAGTATTTAAAAAGTCCACACAAAGTCAAGTCTGTGTGGACTTTACTTCACCGTTTTCCTCCAAAGTGAGAGGAGCCGAGGAGGCGGCTCATAAATTTGGCCTGACGCAGCCATGCAGTTGCTTTATTGCTCCTCAGTGCTATGGTTTGAAGAACAGGCCACACATTTTATTTCTGCGTGGTGAGGAGTACTTTCCCTTTCTAGTGCAGTCATTTCGACTGCAGTGGACCCTTAACAGTGCCTTTGAAACTTCACAGCAAAAATTGAAGACTAATGTTGTGCAACAGAAAATCTGATGATAGTTATAGGTGCAGAAGGTCTTAAATATACGGGATTTAGCAAAATGATAATTTCCATCCGTAGTCCCATAAAACAAACACAAGATGCAATCATACAATTTCATACATAAAAAATACAGCAATTTTAAATTTTTTTGCAAAACTGTCCGTCAAAAATAAAAACTTAAAATTCTTCAAACATACCCAAGTTTCAATGATCACATTGATGGTAACTAATGAACCATACTTTAAGCTGGTAGCAGGCAGTGTGTTCCTGCACTGATATTCTTTAATTGATAGAACATTCTGTGAGAACAAAGACTTTATAAACTGAACCTCATAGTCCCTGGAAGTCGACCTAGTGCTTTGTAAACCTTTTTGCTTTTTAAGAAAATCCTCTGCTGGTGGTGGGACCTTACACATAAAATACTTTATAGTCTTATTTATACATAAAAAATATATTTAATTTTCAGTTGCCTGCTGTCTTTATTCACTATTTAATGCAATTAAACAGTTACATATATCAGAATAACAAGCCACAACACAAGATTTGTCTCTGATGTTAATATCCATTTTGAAGGTGCTCTGTTGGACTGAGGTCTGGTCACTACAGAGGCCTTATGGACACAGTGAACTCATTGTTCTACAAACCAGTTTGGAAGGATTTAAACTTCTCCCTGCGTTACTGCAGGGAGAAGCCATCAGAAGATGGGTATAGTGTGATCATAAAAACATAGATATGGTCAGGAACAATACTCAGCTGTGGTTCTCAGTTAGTGTAAAGAAAGACACCACTGTTACACTGTTAATGTTACACCACCAGCGTCAGGCCGTGCCCTTAATACAAGGCAAGATATCGTTTTCAGCTTCTGTGTAGACTTGCATGTGAAATTCCTTTCAGATCAGCAGCTTCTGAAATACCCAGAGCAGACACTGTTGCCAACAAAAATCCCATTTCATTTCAATTCTGATGCACAGTTTGATCATTTTTATCGTATCCAGGGCCCTAAGTACATTTAGTTGTTCCCATGTGATTGGTTAATTCACTCTTTTGCATTAACAAGACGTAGCTAAAAAAACGCTTTGCATGTTTCAGTTGTAAATCTCACTTCCATATTTCATTGTGGGATTGTAAATTGCTACAATCTCTCAGGAGATCAGTTACATTTCCACACTGCATAACTTGATCTCAGCTCTCACGTCACTGAATGAAAATTATTAAATTTATTTTGTGTAGCAATATCTAAAGCTTTATTCTTGAAATATTTTTTCTAGTTTCATTTTGTTTAAACAAAATTAACATTCTTTTTTTTTTCTACTTTACAGATCGGAGTTTGACCCCACCAGAATGGTCAGGTAGGTCAAGCTGCTTCTTGTCATTCCAGTTTTTATGGATCAGTAGACCTCTGCAGATTTTTTTCCATTACAACAACATTTTGCTTTGGACATCCTTGACACAATATTGGGGTTAGGTTTCAAAAATCTCAAGCTGTGATTGTGTAAAAGTAAATAACAGCAATCAGAACCCTAGTCGGAGTGATAAGTTTTCTTTTCTCTAAAGGACAAGCACAGACCTGTATGGCAGAGACAGAACTCGTCACTTTTGTTTGTGTTGCCGACTGGTATTTTTTACAGAGTGAAGAGAAAATGATGGGATTTTCTTTCTTTCATCAAGGCCCCTTGTCTTTGTTTTTACTTTTTGGCAGTTGGAGTGGTTCTGCTGCCACAGTTTAAAACTGAAGTAAACCGATCTTTACTGGGAACATAGCAGAGGAGTATAAGCCAAGCGCAGGGAGTAGATGGGTTTTGCTCAGTAGTAAACACACTCCTTATCAGCTGTTTTTCTTCAAGCATCCACCACCTCAGACAACCTCAGAGTGCTATGTATTCATAGCCAAAGGCAGTCTAGGTACGTTAGAAAGAGTGTCACACAAACTGTCTGCTGTTATAGGTGAAAACCCCCCCAAAATGTTTCAGGTCTGTTCTGCAGCCTAGGCTCTCCCTGCTGTATTCCTCCTCAATAATTCCTGCTATAAAACTTGTGTGTTTATGTTGTTTATGTTCTGTCATGCAGCAGACTGGCAACGTTACCTGTTACAACAATTTAAAGAAATAAATGAAGTGTGGGTAAAGAAAGTCAGCTGAAAAGACAGTTCTGAGTCTGCACTATTTGTAGTAGATTTGTTAATATCAGTGACTTTTGCTACAGAAGATCAGATGCACATTAATGTTAATTCTTTGTAAGTAGTTGTGGACACAAAATGTTTCATAAGTTATATCTAACAGTATTTATTGAAGCTGATGCACATTAACAGGGTTACATGCAAAAAACCCGGAAGAAGTTAGTCTTGAAAGTTACTTATTTACCTTTACATATAGTTCTGATCAAAAGTTAAAGCCCAATCATCATCAACACTATTTTTATATTAATTTTGGGCTCTTCCCAATGCATTAAACTTCCTTTTTCTTTAATTATACCAGTGGGGTCCAGGTCAGGTCTTTGAGCGCTACCAACCCTGCAATGTCCTGATTTCACTCAGGTGCTCCACGTTGAATTTGATGCATATTTTCTGCAATTCACACAGCTTCAAAATTTTTAAAAGCTGGCTTGAATAGGTTTAGCCCCACTAATGTTTGAATGTATATCACTTAGCAAGTTGCACCTCAACCAAAAGCTCTTTCAAACCTCAATCTTTTTGCATATTTCTGTCTGACACAGCTCTTAAGCGTATCCCATTCATTTTTATTAGTGTTGAGGTTTATCCCAGAAGCTTACTTTTAGCTCATTTATTTATGTCCAAGAGCAACTTTGATGTGTTTGCGAGCATTGTTCTGCAGAAACACCGAATCATGTTGGAAGTTTCACTCCTCCAAATCAAGCTGTCACCTCAGGTGAAAGGAAATTGGTGAGGGTGTTTACGAATAATCCAGGAAGCCGGACTCAAGTGCCTCATAAACTGGAAGCTGCTGAAACAGAAGTGTCACTGTCCACTGTGAAGCAAGTTTAAAATCAATATGGACTGAGAGTCTGCTGACCAACAAATAAGCCCCTTTTCCAAAATCAACACCTTCAAGCTCTGCTGAAATTTGCAGACCATAAAACTGGGAGGTTTTATGGTCAAAGGAGACAAAGATTGAGCTGTTCGGCCCCAAAACAAGAAGAACGTTTGGAAGAGGCATGAGTAGACTATTCAAGCAAAGGACACTCACAATTTATTAAAAGCATGGCAGTAAGAACATCATGCTTAGGCTATTTCCTGAAGATATTTCATCATGTGGAATATCAAAGAAGGCGGGCTGCCTTACATGCACACAGTTATTTGGATATCTCAAGAATATCCCAAGCAAATATCAAAACTAATAAAAAATTATTAACACGCTATAGGAAATGGTCTAAACTAGTCTGAACCAGTTTAGTATATATGTCTAAATGGTATCAATGGTTTGAAGCTGCACCAATACCACTAACCCAACCAACCGGAAAGATCTCCATCAGTTCTCGTGAGATGGTTAGTCAAATATCCAGCTCAAATATCCTGTGCAAAAAGTGGGTGATTTCACTCCAACTTCATGAGGCATGTAAAACCAAATATAAATTCTTGGAAAAGCTTTTATCTAAACCAGTATGTATAATTTTGAAACTTAATTCTGTTTTGCGTAATGTAAACGTAGCCCTAATTACAATCTAGCAGTTCAGACAAAGTTCAGCAGCATTTGAGCAAGACCATATTTCTGAAATACTAAGTGATATAATGTTATTTGACTCTGATGTAGTTGGCCTGTTAAGCGCAAACACCTGTGAATCAATTTGTTTTATGACTAGTGCTGGAATCTATTGTACTCTGTAGCTCCCAGCATTAATAATAGAAGCCTGATATAAAATATTTATTGGAAAAAAGTGATCACAGACAGTAAAATATGTTTTACATAGTTGTAAAACTGTAGAGAGTATTGCTTTAACTGTCTTCAAAGAGATATATCTATGTATTTTTTTGCGAGTTGGTGTGGGAATTGAAACCAGAACACAGACAGAACGCCAGGGGAAACAGAACTTGGATTTGATGTGGTTAGTAACCAAATGGCCTCTGCGTACTTAGCTGCTGTGCTTTTATCACGTTTCCTTAATTAGTACTAAGCTCACAACCTGAGACGACATTCTCATTCTGTAAAAAGAATGATGGATAAGTGCAGCCTTCTCCTTTTTACAGCAGACCCCTCAGGTGTAGATGCGGCTTAATGCGAAACAAGAGGTGATGTAATCTGAAGGCAGTTTGATAAATAGAACGGACAAGAACATAGGTGTGCCAGTGCAGCCAGGGCTTCATTAAACATCCTGCTTCTTTAGCTTCAAAAGTAGACCTGGTCGAGTGCGGCCACTGAGAGCTTTTTTATGGATGCGAAGTAGAACAGCAAAGTGCTTCACATCAAAGCCTCATTCATTATCATCATCCTGTGAAAAGCTGGAATATGTTTTCATGAACAACCTCTTACAAAAATCCATGAATGAGTTGTGTTCCAGCAGTGTGCTCTGCTGTTTATTTTGGAACAGCAGAAAGATGAAACAGATACAGATTTTTTTTTTTTACTTACATCAACATGTTTACATTTTCTTAACAGTTCTGCTATTCACAGCTCTGACATGTAGAGGCATCGGCAAGTGTTCACTGGTGTGTTGCACTTGTTGCAAGTGTTTGATTATGTCATGTACAGCTATATTATCATATAGGAGATACAAGTCATTCAGAAAGGTCGTATTTAGTTTGTAAAATTTGGATCCAAAAATTTAAGTCAAAGCAAAAATTGACAAATGGTGCAAATAGAGCAACAAATATCAAGTAGTACCTCTTTTCTGAAACTGAAGAATCATGGCTTTTGTCAAGAGTTTTATATTGTTGGTCACTTCTTTTGGTTTCATATTCCTTTTCATGAGAGGAATAAATGCCCTTACCAGCACAGTTATCCAAACACACATCTAAACAGATTTTTGACTGAGAAAAGGGAAGCTTATGAAATGGCTCTTCTGAAGTACCAACCTCAAAATGCTTGTAAAGGCCTGTTTAATGCTGCTAAGTGTCAGGTGAAAGTGCAGCTTGCATCTCCACCTGACACGTATAGGGGATTTAAACTATATGCATTCTGCATATGAAGTTCATGCTTTTAGCGTGTCATAAAGTTTGGCCATGTAGTTTAAACTTTTTGGTGTCCATCTGTAACCAAATCCTTTCTGTGTTTTGCTGGTTATAAGTGAATAATTTGCCTGTGACAAAGTTTATCTTTGGAGATAGACAATTTCTCTTTTTCTCTGACCAGACCAATCAACAAAAAAAAAATAAATAAATAAAAAACAACAAACAAACAAATAGCCCACTCAAAGTCCAAAAAAAAAAAGAAAGATTATACAACAAAACTAAAGTCAACACTTGTTGCTTCACAGTCACAAATTCACTCAGGTTATCTGTACACAGTGTTTATAAAAATACCTTTGACATTGCAAACATAAATTAATACAGTCAGACAAAAATTGTCAGACATGTTGTCTTCACTTCTAATCCAGCAATTGTGGGAGAAAGCTCAAGCCGGGAAAACATGCAGCACTGGAAATGCTCCAGTGAAACATAAAAAAATAATTTGAAAGATCTCTTTTTGTTTTGATTACAAAGTCATCATTTTACAGTTCAGAACATGCTTTTATAATTAGTAAGTAATATGTCCTAAATTAATCTCTTTTGATAACAATAATAAGTCTACTGTTGCATCTGTTTGGGAAGCATCACAGTTTCCTGTCATTGTGATTTTCTCCATCTTTTTTGCTGTTCCTTGTTTGTCACCTGAACCGACAGCAGGATAAACTGAACTGTCATAACAGCAATCTGCTGACAACACACAGAACCCTTACAGTTGCTTACATCTCACACCTTGTTAATATGCTACAGCATGACACCAGTGAGACTGGCAGTTTTTAAAAAATTTCTGTGCAACATGGCTCGGTAGGTTTCATTATCATTAATAATGCAGAAGCCTCTGAACTTGGCACTGGTGCTATAAATAAACAAGGCACGATCCTGCAGGATTGCTTTGCACTGGTTTGGAAAGAGGTTTATGTGGGGGGAGAAGTCGGCAACACTGGCTGTACTCTCCACCACACTCCATGCTTAATGAGGGAGGATTACCGACATGGTTGTGTTTAATTGGTCTGCTGTTGTGAAATCAGAATGGATGGCTTTATTCAGACATGATTAGAAGTTGGCCGAGATATTCAGGCAGGGGATCAACAGCTTCACAGTGACCTGCTTTCATTGGATCGTTCCTCAGTGAATGTTCCCACACTGCTGCTCCTCCTCGTGCTCTTTTCACTCATTCATAAAAGTGTAGCTGCTGAGCTTTGGGATGGATGGCAGTTGTATTTGACAGAGTATGAAAGAAATGATTGCTAATTGAAATTTCATATTTATTAGAATCGACTCCAAATAAGAGCGGGGGATCTTGAGAGAGACTCTAGCATAGTGATTGACTGCATGCATTGTAGAAAAACCTTGGACTGCGGCTTTTATTTTCCTTTACTCCTCCGCTGAGACTTGGAGAAAACAGAGAGGCGAGGATTACACAGCTCAACCATTATTATATAGATGACAGTGAAGAGAATAAAGCTCTGCTGGGCTGATGTGTTGGAGGTCCCAACCTCTCTCTTTTAGTGTGTTTCAAAACCACAGCAGCAAAGCACAGCGTGTCCGATCAATTGCATCATTTGCTCTATTCATGGCATTTTGTCAATGGAATGTGAGATAATTAATGAAGCGGAATATTATGCCAAAGGAATTAATGTAATACATTTATAAAAGGGAAGCACAGAGGATGCACACTTGCAGTTTCTTTTCAAGTTAAGTTATTGCAGGAAAACCCTTGGAGCAGCGGTTTTCTGCAGCTGAGGAAGCGTTTCTAAAACAGCACACGGTGTGGACCAAACGGCACTTAGTTCACAAAGATACCTAACCTTAAAAAGTCCTTTGATGTAGTGACAGAATAGCTGAGCTGATATTTATCTTCAGGGACAGGAAGTGACAGTGCTGTGTTTCAACACCTGCTGTAGAGCTGTCTCACACCCAAAGCAGGAGTAGTCCTCAGGGATCACTGAAATCCGTCCTCTGCTGCCGACAAATACTCAACTTTGGTATTTAGGGCTCCAACTGTGTCCTCTGTCTCTGTCCTTGGCAAGGGTAGAAGTCCCTTTTGACAAGCAACCTAAATTTTAGGCATTGTTTTCCAAATGTGTGACTAAATAGATTGCCCTAGTTCAATACAGTTCATTTTAATCCAGCTTAAAATGATTTTATTACTCTGAAATGGAAATTAGGTTTGGATTTTAGAGATTTTTACTTTCCTTAGTAGAGAAAAAGAAACTGTATATGTGTAGTTAAAGGATCTCGTTGTTTCCTGACTATTTGCTGCTTTGTGTAAGTCTAATATTTCAAAATGAATTCTGAACTCAACAGGAAGGCGGTGTGAAGAATTTAGAAAGGTGGTTATATGATCTCGCTTATTGGAACATGTCTCTGACCTTGATTCAGCAAAGGAGAACCTCTCTACAGTTAGGTAAACGAGGCATCACAATGCTCTGAAAAGTTTTACATGAGTGATGAAAGACAAAGAGATGAATTTTTGTATACCAGTCCAGTGAATGAACATTTAGCCAAGGTTATAAATGTTGGACTTGATTAATTACTTGACGTTTGATGATGTATGAGTATATTCAAGGTGGTTCTAAAATCAATGTTTCTGGAAATTATAAGCCAGATGGGTTTTCCATGAGCAAAGTGTATAACATACCTCTCCATGTCAGTGTACACAAGCTCCTTTTTAGCTCAGCTGAACAACCATGTTTCACTCAAAGTTGTTAAATTTTTACTAACGCCTCTTAGATTGCGTCAGTGCACTTTTTTAATCCAGTAGAGCAGCACATTATATCAAGTCTCAATCCTCAGTCTATTCATATTACATTTCAAGTGGCATACATCCAAAATGCATGCCAAAATTATTTTTCCTGGTTGGATGTACTTTTCATGCCCTCTATGCCAGCATTATCACAAAAGTCTGGACTGCAAGGATCTTTAATGAATCTTAGTGGGTAGGTGCAAATGATGAAGAACTGTAGCAGACAGTAGAGCAACGCAGTTGGTCGATTTAGATAACATTTCCTGTTGATGTGTTTTAGAAGACAACAAATATCACGGGCATGAAAATTGTACGAGATATAATTATAACAATAAATATCAGGACTGAGTATTGAGCCTTGGAGAGCCTCTCTGGTTAAAGACATTTTTCACTGGAAAGTGATCATAAGCCTTAACATCCAAACTCCTTTGCTTTAAATAGAAGGAAAAGAAGTGAATGCAGAACCAGAAATGCATGTTGGATGTCTAAGGCTGTTATGTAAAACACTGTGATCATTGTTATTGATGTGCTGAAGTCTGAAGAATATCCAACATTAACATTAATTGGTGCATTAATTGGTCTTGGGTCATCAGTAGACTTGGCCCTATAGTTCTACATGTAATGAGCATAACTCTATAAAGTGATCTCATGTTTTTTATGATTACCCAGTGGTAGCATATACTGTGTAAAATAAAAAGAGCAGGAGCGAACATTGAGTAAAGTTTACTTCGTGGCACTTTGTTACCAGAAAACATGCTCATCTCTTAACACCAAATTAATTATTGTTTATAAAACATAAGCTCTCTTGAAATACTGCTTATCTGCTTAGACACAGGAAATTTTGGTAAATTTAATGAGAATAAAAATCAGATGTTTACTTGTTTTTGTGACTTGAATCTGGTCACATTTGAACTTTTATAGCTGTAAAAGTTACAGTATGACGTGAATAGATTCAAGACTAACTTTTCTAAAATTTTACATAAAAATGGAAAACTTAGACATCGGTGTAGAATATGAAAGGATTAATGTAAGGGCCCTTCTGGTCAAATTGAAGTTCCTTAAGACATAAAAGAGGAGTTTTCGCTGTATTGATATCCATCCCCCAACTCATATGTAGAATCTAAAAGAAGCATTTGAAGTCACTACTCCTCCAAAAGTCAGCTAGTGTTTGATGATTTTTATGATGGACAAAAGCCAAAGTCGGGGGCAGCCTGTAGGACTAGTTAGACCAACAAGGCGAGAGAAGTGCTATTTAAATCCACTCCATTATACATGAACTCCATTTACAGTAACCTGTGTATGCTGAGAATAGTACAGCAGACATAGGGCTTCATCTGCAACACATCTGGGGAAGAGAATCTTTCTAAAGCAGCTTTGCCACCTCCAGGTTTCAAAAAGGTTTGCAGCATTTGACTTGGTGTCACTGCTGGAGTAGCTAAAGGTGAGAAACTGAGTGAATTTCTATTTAGTTAGGGTCCATAGCTCTGAATCCTGAATTTGCATATTTCAAATTAATATTTCATTATGCAGAAACAGCCGCAAATGGCAGTAGGCATGACACAATCGGCCTCTGCTGTCTCTCTAGACTTCAGAGCTGGGTTTGTGTCTGCAACTTGTTTTAAACAAAAAAATGTATTTAATGGTTGGAAAAAAGAAAATCACAGAAGAGATGTGATATAATGATTTTATCTTCTAAGTAGAGCAGGCTGGCATGGGATTCTCATGACATGATAACCTTGAGTTAAAATAACAGCGTTTCCCTGTATTCACACAGAAATATACAGATGTATCTCATTTAAGTAATTACAAAATATTCAAGCTCATACATTTCATTCACAGGGGATTTATTTAAGTTGTTTTTCTTTGTCTTTGCTTTACAGTCCTCACCAGGTTAGGATCTCTTTTCTACCACACATTTTTCTTCCACTCAACTTTCCATTACTGTGCTTGGACAGTGTATACTGCGGATGACAGACTGAGCAGTGTTATACATCATTGCTGGTCAATAGTAGTATCATAAAATATAACATTTTTATGAAGAACTGAGTTTTGGTATTGGCTCTAAGCCATAATAACCCAAGTTAAAAGCATTAAACGCATTAGATTTATAAATAGTTGACTGAGTTTAAGTTGTATGACATGATCAAATTGCTTTAATGTCCCCAAAATAATAAATTGGTAATACAATTTTATCAATGTTATTTGTAACATTACATTTTAATATGTAATGAACACTCATTAATGCTATTAAATGCTTTTGTGGTCTTTAAAGAGTAATACAAGTATTTGAAGGTGGAACAGTCTTACACCCAGCTGACCGACAGTGCACAGCAACAAGTGGCGGAGGGACAGGGCTGTTGCCCTTGCCATCTCATTTCAGGGAAGAATAAGATGGAACATTGTTGTGGTTTTGAAATAACGTTGAATAAAGTTGAATTTCTTGATCTGGTACTGAAATAACTGGGTTACATCTTTGTTCTTAGTCTTGGGCTGCAAGCTGCAGGCTTAAGAACCGTGCTTCATCCATTTGAAACAACCAAAAGGCTTTGTTTTGTTAAAGCATTAGTAAACCATAGATGAGACAGACATGTCTGTTAGGAGATCTCTACATACAACACTCTTGAATAGAGTACAAACAAAGCTTAAAAGTGAAGTCACATACTCTACAATTAAACCTAAATCCTATTGGTTTCTCCTTTCTGTGACCCTCCATACTGGACAAGATTGTAATTTCTATTAGCCTGTTATTGCTGATGAAGACTTGTTTAGAAAACATGACAATGAAAACACAAATGAAGAGAAATATTGCACATCATGATGCATAAGATTGAATGTATGTAAATTATCTAGTAGATAATGTTCAGTGTTTGCATTCTAAAATGTAAGTACATTAATGAAATAGTTTTGATGTCTTTACATCTGTCTCTGTGTCTGAAAAGGTGAATGCCTTGCTTCTTTAATAATGTTTTTTGGACGAGATGATATTATTGCTCATAATTCAGTTTCTCAGTCAGAGCCGACTGTGTTTTAATGAGAAATTGTGTTTTACACAAAGGAAGATCTGAGAAATGTGAAGAAAAGTTCAGTTCAAGAACAATAAGCATATGAAAAGAACAATAAGCATATGAAACTAAAGCAAAACTAAACATATGAGTGATCTATCAGCTTAAACTAATACACTTACAGGTTCCTCAATATCTGTACAGCTTATTTTCTGCAGCATTCGGTAATTTAAAGGCTACAACGCAGGTGTATTTTACTTAATTGGGTGGAGATGTTGTAAAACTAATCCCAGCAGATGCTGTCAGTAACAAAAAAAAAGTCCTTCATCCCATTTTCGATTTCTCACAGCTTTCTAAGAAATGCTGTGTAAACGTCAAAAACAACCAGTTGTAGAAGAGAGAAAATCAAAATAAATGCCTCGAAAATAACAGAAATATGATCAATAGAACATAAATTAAAAAAACAGAATACAAGCTCATTGCTCTTATTGATGAGCCGCAGGCAGCAGCAGGTACAGTTTATACACCGATTGTAGTTGATCATAGTGGGACCAGAGGCCATTTCTCTGATCCTGCAGCTTACCTTTCAATATGTTAAAAATGAATTCAGGTAATATGCGTTAATAGTATTATTTGTGCCAAGTAATACGTAAAAATATATTGTTTAAGAAATGAGTTTTTTTTTCATTTTGATGACATATTGTAGCCATAAAACTGAAATGTGCCCTTTCCAGTTTGCAGTTTATATCTGAAATGTTTGATTACTCCTATGAAAATACATTATTCCAAAATAAAATATTGGGAAAAGTGAAAAACACAAATAGAATTAGTTCTTCAAATAATTAATGCTTCATTGCCAAGTGGCAGTTTCACACTGATAATTTCTCCTCCCCATATCTGTCGTCAGACATTTGCAGGTCTGTGCTGTGACACTGTTTGTCCTTTTGTATTTTTTTTGTTTTTGTTTTTTTTTAGGAGGCATGCATCACTGCCGGTTGAAGCCACAGAAAATCCCGGGAGGTTAGCATCCGAAGGTTGCAAGAGGGTCATCCCCTGCCGCAAGTGGAAGTCTGCGTCCTTTGGGTACAGTAAGATATTATTTGGTGTTACAGTTCTAAATGTGCAGTGTGTCTCTTAATAAGAGCAGCGTGTATGTATCACATCCAAACACCAGCGGCTTTCTGTCTACCTTCTGTCACTGTCTAGAAGTTGTCCCAACTAAAATCAATGCCCCGCTGTAGTTAGCCTTTCTTTATCAGATGTATCAGGAGTGACAGCTTGACAGCTGCAAACTTTGCCGTGTCCTAATGTTGGAGGCTTTGCAGCTGTTCTCCAGTCATCAGCGTTTCATGAGGAGCCTCTGTTTTGTTCTCCTGATGTGTACGCTCATCTTTCTGTGACCAAGTGCACCATAGGAGGAGATAATCAGGTTCAGCCTTAATGAAATATGATCTTGTCTTAAATGAGCCTTCAGTGCTGCTCAGCCATTAGCCTGCACTGAGCTCAGACCTTCAGAAACCTTCTCGGCAAACAAGGAGAAAAAGAGAGCAGTCTGTCAAATCTGTGGGACTGACTAGTGGGAGCTTCAAAAGACTTGAGAGATTTCAGAGCTGCCTCCTAGTGCTTTGTGCTTCATCATTAAAAAGAAATATGCGCTTAATCCATAGCCCACTTTTGGCTCATGTGCAGCACAAAAATAAATCATTCTTCATGGTTTAAAAAAGAAATCTATAAAAAAGCTGTTCAGTGTCTGATGAGAAAGTTGTTTTTAGACTGTTTTATTTCGACGTTTATTGCAAAAACGTCACTGATTAATTCACTTATTTATCCGCTCCTCTCGTCTTGGCTTGATTGTTGCTTAGTGAGTCATTTTTAAAAACAGCTAAAGACTATTAGGTTAAATGGATTATGATGACTGTAAGCAGCTGAGATGCTTTGTTTACTGTACAGCAGGATTATCCTGACACAATTACAATCAGCTGATTGCTAACTGATAATGGCTGAATGCTGCATGCTTCCATGAAAATCTGCTTTTGTCCTTGCTGGATTGATTCTCATAAGCTGCAGTATTATTTGAATCCAAGAGTTGTGGTACATGGTGAAGAAGCTAGTTTTTCTCATAAAAAGAGTAATGGAACCCCATCATACCAAAAGCTATGATTTTGAGGCTGGAGAACATGAAAGTCCTTTCTGCTTTCTATACAGTCGACTGGGAGTTTCAGATATTCTGACCATCAGCGTAGTATGATAACATTAAGGGTACAGCGGTTCACAAAAATGAATCGGAATTCTTGTTAGGTTAAATTCTGATGAGAGGGACTCCATTATGGTGAAATATGACCAAAGCCATATTTATTCTGGCTTTGGTCTGGTTTGAATTCTTTGTTGCTGCCGTTTTCTGGCCTTGCACATTTGCTTGTTTCTTTTCTTTCTTTCTTCTCATCAGTTATATTTACATTCTTGTGTTTCGAGTTGGTTATTCAGTTCATGGCGGAGTCAGCTTGTGGTGGAACCAGCTCCATAAATTATCAAAATTGTTTGTGAAAACACGTCGGAGAGTCAGACATTAGCAACATAATTTATTACTGTCCAATGAAAAACTTAAAACTGTCCAAACTTAAAACTTAACTGAAGTGCTTCTCTTCTAACCCAGCAAATATATTGCAATTTTAAAAAAAGGCCAGTTATTGTACTGATGTCACATGTGATGTTCTGCTGCTTCAGGCATTTCTGTGTTGTGTGTTGATTAATGTATTTTACTATAACATGTTGCTATTTATGGATTTCAAGGTGTGCAAAATGAGGTTTCATCATTGATTTGTAAAAGTGTTCCTGAGTCAATATATACAGTAGAAAGTCACATTTTGCTCCAGCTGATAATGAAGTTTGTGAAGTATAAGGTTAATGTTGGCATGTTAAATCTTTTTTTTTTCCGTTTTTAAATATGACTCGATCATTGCTTTTATAAAATATTTCAGTGTAGTTTCAATTAATAATGTGGAAACACAGCTTGCTGAAAAAGTTACTCTCATTCTGCCTTAGTGTAGCAATATGCTTTGAACATCTTATAGTTTAATATTCCAGATGCTCACTAGGAGCTCTTTCCTACTCAGCAGTTGTTTGTGGGCAGCAAACGGAGAAGGTGACAGGATATAGAAAAGCAGGAAGGTGCACCAGTCAATACAGTCTCAGTGAATTTAAAAGTCAGTGATAACTTAGTGATTGCATATGCACTGGTTCTAATATCAGCAGCTGAGTAAAGATAACACTGCTGATATGATGGGGGAGTATTTCTGTAGTTCTACACATTGAAACAAATGTGAAATAAACAGTGTATCAGGATCAGCTGTGAAGTGTTCTCAGAAACAGTAAAGGCTAATCATTCATCCAATTCACAAACAAACATTCCATCCTGTTTTCTAAATGGATTTCCTTCAGGGATTTGTACATCAACCATCACCAATGTTTGGTTTCAGGTTTCTCTGTCCAGAAAAGGTTATTTGTGCCAGTCTTTCCATTCTTTCTGTATTTTCTGTGTCAAGCATCCGTGACACAGTGAAGCTCATTGTTCAGCTGCTTATTGTGTCAAACATTTCAGGCCAGTTTGAATGATAACAATGAATATGAGTGGGCAGCTTGCTGAATGCATGCCTTGGAAAACACAAACACTCTGTACAGGGCTGAAGGAAAGTTTAAAAAATGAGTAGCTACATGAAACGGCTTGAAAGCAAACGCTGAGACCTCCATCACGACTGTCTTGTTCTGAATTATTTTTGAGGGATGTTTTCCTTCGATAGTGGAAGCTCTCTCACCACAACGTGACAAAGGTCTTGCACCAGATTTGAACTCAGGATGTTGCATTGATGTGGAATGCAATGTTGACCATGGAGTCACTGGAAAACAGCATTTTTCACATTGTGTTTGGAATGAAATGAGGAAAGATATTGTGTAATCATTTCCCGCTGAAGCTCTGTGTGAGACTCCTGATGAGTGACTGATTCTTTTCTGACTGTGTTTGTGTGGTGTTAATGCGAAACGAGTGGGTGAAATATTAATTACTTTGCCACTTCTGATGTGCGGTGCCATGCCCGGCAGCATGCTCATTGCCTCGCTTGGTTTAGATGTATGTGTGTTGCATAATAGAACATGTTGAAGAAAAAACTTTAATTATCCAAAGCATTTGGAGGACTAAATTATTCATTACAAATTTTTGTTGTTTGGAAAAGTGGGAGTCTGACCTGTGTTGAGTTGTTGTTGCCCAGTCATTTACAGTATCATTCAAAATCCTGTTAACGTCTTTCAGATTTTTCACATTGATGCTGCAAAATTGTGGGATTTTACTGAGCTTGTGTGTGACAGAACATCACAAGGTAATGGCTAATTGTGAAGGGGAAAGTAAATGACTCGTGTTGTTTTTTAAACTTACAAATAAAAATCTGAAAGCTAAAACCGCACATCATTCTAAACACAGCATATGCTTGGTCGAAATGGTTTGGAAGATGGATGGAGCTAAACACAGGTTAATCCTGTGTTTAGCACAGGGAAGAATTGTGTTAAAAACAGCAAATGACTTGAGACCAGAGCAGAAGTTCACTTTCCAGCTTGAATACAGAGTCAGAGCTACAACGGCATGGCTTAGATCAAAGCTGAAATGGTCCAGTCAAAACCCAGATATAAATACTGAGCTTATTTGAAAACATAAATGGGCATACATTTTTACCAAATGTTGTAGAAGACCCCCAATTGTAGTAAAGCATGGTATTGATTTGGAGAATAAGTGATAGTACCAACATTTCAGATTTATAGTTGTAAAAAAAAATTAAAACTTTGTCACATGTGAGGTGTAACTGATTTCACAGTCTTTACAATATTTTTATCTTTTTATAACGTAGTTCAAAGTGTTCAAAGTGCTTTGAACAAGGCAATTCAAGGCACTTTGAACTGCCTTGTTGCTGAAATGTGCTATACAAATAAACTAGATTGATTGATTTTACTCCCACTTAATTTAAGCTAGCTAATATTGAAGCATGAGAAAATATGCAGAAGTTAAAGGGGTATGAATAGTTTTGCAAGGCGTTATATGCTTATGCTTTCAGATCTCTTACTTTTTAATAGCTCCATGATTTACTTTAGCCTCTGAGTTCTAAGCTTGAGAAGATATTGAAAATTAATATATGAATCTTGACGTTCGAGCTGCTCACAGAGACGTCTCTCCAGCTCACAGAGACGTGCTCGGAGTTGGAGCAATCTCTGGAGACGAGCAGTCAGATTCAAAGCAAGCAGAACGACTGCCTTACTGTAATAGTGAAAAAATACTCCAGGGATATTCTTGAATCAGGACTGCTGTTGTATTCTTCTCCTTCCATCTCCGTACGTGTTTGCACGGCTTGTGTCTCACCCTGCTGGTTTTCTTTTTCTGCTGCTCAAGCTCTTCTCTTGCTTTCAACTATTACACACATACGACACATTTGATCTGCATGTGTCAGGGACCTAACAAGCACTCTGAAAGCTTAGATATGATGACTTACTTCCTGTGCCGAAATGTATATGAATCACTGCATGTTATGATGCTTCTGTGTGCAAATTTGCTAACAGTTCCAGAAGCGAGCACCTCACAACAAGCAACAATTACAAACAATATTTAAGATTGGAGCAATGATTTATTGTTTCACTTTAAAGAGCAAATGATCAACTGATCACTATTATTGAAACCTTTTTGTGTTGTGGTTTGCTGTAGAGAAAAGAAATCCTCTTAAACTGCTAGTAAGTTCAACAAGAAAGTAAGTAAAACTTTCAGAAAGATAAATTCCAGTGATCATCCAGAGACAGCATGACAGATCTTCAAATAATAATAATAAAAAAACAGAGATTCAGATGTTCTAGGAAGAACAGAAGTGAGCTTGTGATAGAAATATGTTGACAATTTTCTCAGGAGATATAATCTTGATAAATAAGTCACATTTCCTCCAGCTTTGGTGACTACTGTCAAGTGATGGTGATATACAAGCAGCGTTAAGAGACTGCTGGGAGATTTTTCCTTTATTCTGTTGAAAGAAAAACAATCTTCTTTCAACTATTACAGGTATTACTGCTGTACTATTTATTCATTATAGGCTTATGCCTATACAGGGGTTTGGGAATATTTGGGGATTTTTATTTGTTTATTTTAACAACAAAAAAACATTTTAAGATTTTTTAAAATTCTTTGCAATTATTGAGGAAACTGTTTTCAGTGAAATGTAACACTGGCCATAATTATTGGCTCATTGGTGTCAGAATTGCAATAGCATGATCTCAAACCTATAAATATAGAAAAATCCATCCTTTTAATACATTTCTTCCATGGGGAATACTTAATTTTAATATGCTTAATATTAAACTATAACTTTTCACAGAGTTGGAGAACAGAGAGAAAAGGATTTATGACTATTCCTTTTTGCACAATCTGCCTTTATCATCCACATGTTTTCCTCAGGGTTTAGCACCCTGGACAGCAACATGTTTCAGCTGATGTAATGATCAGCACAGGTAAATGAAATGTGCACCATCATGGTTCTGCTAAATTAGCATTTCTAAACTTGACCAAATGCATTAAATTATCTGATCTGTGTCGTAGCGTCCTCCTCAAATTTATAGGTCTGTTCCTCGATGTGTTTAATGTCCTTTCTCTGTAATTTTTTTGTGCTTTTCTCATAATGCAACCAGTCAGTAACCAACAGTAATCCTGAGCCAGCAGGGATAAATAAATTTAAAAAAAGAACTGAACATTAAAAGAGTAAATATAAAATAAATTGAATAAAAGTGGAGGTTACCTGAATGTGAGTTTTGATTGTTGTATTTTAGCTCAGCCATCATTTGATCCAGGTGCGCTAAACCAGGGAGAGGACTAAAACATGCAGGATGCCGGCCCTCCAGGACCGACTTTGGGAACCACTGCACTAGCTTAAAAAATGTCTCAGTCACCAGTCAAATGAGCTAATTCAGTTAAAATAGCTTCCTGAGAATGCCAGGCTGTGCAACACTTAATCTCAACAAAAGTCAGGAAATCTATACTAAAATATTATAATGAGAGCCCAAGGGAGAGTGTTGTCCTGACCTGACTCCAGTCCAAAGTTTGTATGTTCTTTCACTCATTATTATTATTTTACTGTGTCCTTCTGTCTGATGACGGTCTGCAACATTTTTCACACCTGCAGCTTTTGTTCTAAAAATGTTTGGCTGTTTTCTTTCCTCTTGGCTTCATGGCCGCCGTGTTCTCCAGTGTCTGCTGAATGCTCTGTGGCATTGAGAGGTAAACGCAGGAAGTGTGTTTATGTCAGACTCAGACTGTAAAGGTGGAGTGGTCAGGAAGAATAGATGTCAGAAAGCAACGTTAGACAGGAGGATGGCTTTGTACTGTAGGGTTTACATAAAGAGAACACGGTTTTGATAGAATATATCTCCAAATCTTACAGAAGTACAGATTAACTCATCAATTAAGGAGGAAACAACCTTCCTGTCCAAGGCACTTCCTTGTCATCATTAAATCCAAAAGAAAAAAAAAGTTTGAACTGACTGGTGTACTGCCTGTGAAGTCGCTGCTGCATTCATCGCCCGCAGCTGCCTTCTAGTTCAGTCCTGTGTAGAGTTAAGACCTCCCTGCCTCTCTGCACCCATCAAGTCCAGCTCAAGGCTGACTGAAGGCTCTTAAATACCCAAGATGCTCTCTGTGCTTCTCCTTTTTCCTGACTTCACGCTTCTCTTTTGATTCCCCTTTTCTCTCCTTTTACTTTAGATTTTTCTCCTTCTTCCTCTCAGTCGAAAAAAACCCCTGGCAGGTCTCAGTTCTGCCACTTTCTCCGACTCTCCTTGACTCTCATTCTGTGACATCAGTCATGAAAAATCTGATTGGATTTATAGACATATATATAGATTGTAGGCTTGGCAGCAAGTAGTTGTACTCCTCTCTGTGTTATGGCCCAAGGACTTTAATAGGGTTAAAGGCCTTTAATAAGTAAGTTATATTTATGTTCATATGTCTATCAGTCAAAATCAGTATAGAGATTTAAGACTTCCTTTCCATGAAGCAATGTTTAATGTTACAAGAAAAGAAGAAGGAGGAATGAAGAATTTGACGCTTTACTTCATTACATTCATAGCCTGGTTTTCTAAGTGAACAAAATAAGATTTTCAATTTTACTCGTCTAAGAGAAGCTTTTCCCAAATGCTGTTGAGAATTTTGACAAATGGTGCAGGAAAAACTAACGTTGTCGTAAACTCAGACTCCATCTGGCATGCAAAACAGGTTGTTTTGACTAAATCTATGAACCCTCAAGGCCGTTTAAAGTGTCCTCTCTTGAACGCTCCCAAAATGACTCTTGGTACATATTTAGGTTACGCCTCCTAACTGGTTGGTGATCATTAGAATGAGTCGCATAAATAACTCATACACATTATGTTCTTCATTACAGTGAATGTCCATTTCAGGACAGAACCTGTGATTATCTCCAGGCCTTTTAAATAATAGCACTGCAGAATCAGAGCCTATCGATTTAGAATCGCGGAGACGCTGCCTCTGCTGCTGAACCAGCTGCCCTGTTATTTGCTGACTGCTTGAGGCAGAAAGGCAGCTCATAAGAGCGTGTCGCAAATCTGAACACGGTGGAAAACGACACGCTGTGGAAGTGGAAACGTCTTCCCATGCGCAGGTTCATGAACCCCGCATTGTGGCATTAATTGTAACTATCTCACCACAGCGTTTCCCCTTTGTGAGGGATTCCTATAACTGAAGTCATTTTGAGACAGGCTTAACAGCACAATAAACATTTATTGTATGTGGCAGCAGACAGTGTTTGGTAAATAAATGAGCAGTTATTGTGGGGATGAAATATTGCTGTGCCAAAAAAAAATAAAAAGGGAGAAAGAAAATGGCTTCTGCTGAACATAACATTGCACCAGCTGTAGGAAATCCATCTTTATTGGGTTTTTTATTTACTGCTGTTTGTATTGTAAAATTTTGATGCCAACAGATGGGAAATCACAACTTCACGATTATTTAATAGGCCTATAGAACCAAAGGCCCACTTCAGTAATGAGTCTGAACTCCTGGGAACGCTGTCTTTGAGGTTCCCAGCTTCTGCTTCGTCACCATATTCCCCAACAGTTAATTACAGGCTCGGTTCGGCACTTTGAGGCTGGATCTGAGGAAATGCATGCTTCTGATCAAGGAGCGCATGGTTTTTCCTTTCGGCTTAGAATGAGTTTCTTTGACAGAAAGTCAGATGGGAGAACGTTTTTGCAATGTGCCTTTCACTTCACTCGGTCCTACTGATGAGCCTATCGGCATTATCTTCTGCTGGAACATGAAGCCATGCACAGAGTGTGTGGTGGGTATTCAGCTATGTCATGCAATTATATTTTTAGGGATTTTGATGCAGTGAAATGTAGGCAGGAATCAGCCGTATTGATTAGCCTTTTATGTGCATCAGAATTAACTCATTTCCAATTTTGATTTCATTAAAAAATGCTGCACTGTTTCTGTGCCTGATCTGCTGACTGATACCTTTGCACAATAATTTAATTGTTGGTACAAACTTTAGCTTTAGAAAAAAGATGTAAAAGATGTAAAAGAGCACTTCAGTAAAATTCAACTAGGAATGCTGAACTTAATTTTGAACTTAAATGTTGAGTGTGATTGATGGCAGGAAAATTAATCTTTAAGCCTGAATCAAAACGGTGTTAAAGGTTTCACATTTAAGCAAACCAGGTCTTTGCAGCTTTTCTGTTCAGATTGCAGAACTTAAGGTGCACTGAACAATACCAGAATACATGAATAAAATGTGGTAAAAACAGTAATAAATAACTAAAACATTTAATATTCAGGAATCTAATCAATACACCGCATGGATATTTCATGGGAGCTGTTTAAATTGTCTTGATTTACACGTCTCCCTATTCATAAAACCCCTTAAAATGATGTTTCCTAACATGTTTCTATTTATAAACTGTATTTCAGTTTGTTCTGTTCCATCTGGTTTAAAGGTGAAAGCTGTCGGCATGAAAGTACATGATTACCTTCAGTCATAATAACCAATTTGTCCTTTTACACACTATTATGGTTTCAGCGAGCACACAGCCTGCTATCTGCTTTGCCTTCAACCCCCCTGAATCAGATATCAGGCAGCAAGCTGTCTCTCTGAATTGCAATGTCATTATCAAGACAACTGCTCTTGTAAAATATTAATTTCAATTTCAATTTTAGCTGATGGGGTGGAAAAGAAAACTTTTCAATCTAAAAACTGCATGCATAATAAAGCAATTTGATTATAAAATTAGAATCAATCACAAAGGTGGGAGTTTATGTTTCAGTCGAGGTTAAGAGAGGGTTGCGAGTCCACAGCGATCATACTGGCTCAGCAGTAAGTACCCACACAGGTTTGTGTTATGTTCATGTGGCATTACTGTGATTCAGAAAGCCTCAGAGTGAAGCAACATGAAACAGATGTCCCTCACACTATAGCAACGACGTGTCATGCTTTTTTCCTCTCTCCTAGCTTTACTGCCACCATATTACCCTGTGCCACTTCGGTGGGATAATTAGATCAAGTGATAGATTAACAATACTGCAACTCCCTCACAGCTTATCCTTTCATCAGCTCCACGCACCAGTGATATTAGGCAAAAGAGCCTCAAAGCGTATCAGATCTGTCTGCCAGTCTGATAATAGAAATTTGCTGTTCCAATGCTGCTCAGATTGGGCAGATGTAACGAGAGTGTCACACAGATCAGCTAATAGAGCGAGGTGTGTCGCACTTTTCTCTAGTTTCCTAAAGATCGGGGAGCACTCACGGCCGATCTCAGCTGATTTTTCAAGGATTCTGAACATGTGCAACAACTTATAGACAAGAGGGTTGACCTGGATATATATTTGTGTGTGTGTGTGTGTACTGTATATGTGTTGTATCTTCAAAACAATTGATTCAGATAATTATGCTTTAAATTTGTGTTTATCAAACTTTTCAGCTACATCTCCCCAGAATACAGAATACCAGCGGCATGTACTTGTATCCCAGACAAGCATCTCCTGTTTTTAGCTCTTATTACATTTTAGAGCATTATTACACTTTGTCATTATAATATTTTGGATTTTAATTTCTGAAGAGCATCTTAAGATGTCACACCAGAGCTGCTGAATTGACATAATGACCGAAAAGATGTGGATGTGAATTTATATTACCTGGTTATTTAAACTGAAACAAATAATTTAAGTGTTATTAATTTGACTAAAGTTCATAAGAAGTATTCCATAATTATTTACCAATGTTGAAAAGATGTCCTCTTAACCTTTGTTCAGTGATCACCAGGACAAGTATTTAGAAATCTAAATTTTATTTTCTGTTCATTACAATAAAACAAAAAAGAAAACAAAAATCTTTCTCTGTCAGCAAATCATCAACAAAAATGATGCTCTTTGATGCAGTCTGATTATTTTTTCTAATTTTTTAAGCATTTAAAAAAGTATCTTTTATATCAGTTTACTAGTGTTTTTGCAGGGATAAAAGTATTTGTGGTACATTTTCTAAAACTTATACAGTTGTGCATGTGAGATGGTGAGTGGCGTATTACAGATATCACTTCATCTATTGATATCAGTTTTTCTACTAAAGTCTAAATCTTTGTGATGGCAGCAAAGAGACTCAGCTGCTGGCTGGGGGGGTCACGCTCTTGTCTCTGTGTCACATTCAGACAGAGAGAGACGGCGCTTTGTTTGGCCTGCCAATGCAAAGCTCGTCTGTCTTCTACTTCTGATCTTCTCAGGCTTGAGGCCAAGCAGGGAACAGAAGGAGCCTTTGCACAGCGGCAGAGCCCTCTGCCAGTGAGGCGCAGAGAGGCCGTGCAGAGCTGTAACATGGAAAACAGCAGTGGAACTAAACCTCTCGCCTCTCATGCCCAGAGCAGGGTGGAGAGGTCTCTTATCTAAACGCGGGGGGAAGCGTTTACACGCTGTTACTGGGGAGGTTGGAAAAATATTTATATGGAACAAAAAACTTTATGGGTGTGTTTTAATCAGAGGAAGTTGCTGATAACTAAACGCATCAAAGCTGAAATAACGAAAGTGGCGATAGGTTCCTACATTTTTTTATTTTTTTTATTTTGTGTAACTGCAGTTAAAATGTTTCAGGCCACATATATGTAACTGTTGCCTAATCTTGTGATGCATAAACATTCCAATTAGTTTTTTTTTTTTTTAAACAGCAGCAGTGGTTTATGGAGAGAGAGAGAGAGAGGCTTCCTCAGGCAGAGTAGATCATGCACTGCCACCTTGTGGTTTGTAGCATCAATCACCCAGGAGATGATTAGCTCTCGCCACCTCTATGTTTTGAAGATGTTTGAATTAGGAGGAAGCCTCATGAGAGGAGGCCAAATCTCTGCAGAGCTGCATGTCTTAGAAAACAAAAAAAATCCCACTGTTTGTTTTTCACCGTTAGAAGATTTTTCTTGAGTGCTGCGGCTCCCACATAAGTGTGTATATGTGCATATCAGAGCTTCTTTGGGTTCCTATACAAAATAAAGGCAAAAACAGGTTGAAGGTCTGTTGTGACAAAGTGGTGACTCAGTCTGTTAGAGGGCAAACACACAACATGATGTTTCTGCCCTTCAGTACTTGTGTTATCTGTTTTTATGTCAGCCAGATCAACTCCCAATATCACTAAACTAGGTGAGCAAAGGGAAAGAGGCCTTGGATGGTTCGCTTATTATTTTGGGAAATGAACACGCTATTGGTATTGCCGGATTACTGACTACATGTGTTATGAAGTGTAGTCTTTTTTAGATAAAAATGCAAATAAATACATTTGATAATATTATCAATATCCAGTTAAATTTAAAAATCACAAAGTTGACTTTATTTAATCATAGTTTTAGATTAAAATGGTGCATAATTTGGAGGAGAAAGGGGAAAATATGCAGGCTTTTTAATTTTTTCTACAAATAAAATCTGAAAAGTGTGTAGTATAATTATATCTGGCTCTTCAGAGTCAAGACTTTATAAAAATCACCTTTCAATGCAATTCCAGTTGCAAGTCTTTTGGTTTAGAGATTTATATTTTTGCCTATTCTTTGTAAATTAGTTCAGTCTTAGCCAGGTTGGATAATGAACATCAGTTTTCAAAGGGTCCAATATTATAAATCAACCACACATTTCCAATATTGCTGCTCTAACTCTATGTTTGGGTTGATGTACTGCTTGAAAGTGAACAGCCATCCCAAGGTCATCCTTGACTTGTCAGGTGTGTTTCATAATGATCTTCCTTGCTTTTTATTATAAACCCCATTAAAATGGTAGTTTTCCTTCTACTTCATGTTGATTATTGCATCATAACCTAATAATAGAGCTCACTTTGTGGTTGTAATGTGACAACCTGTGTGTACTTTTTAAGGCCATGTAGTTGTTTAAATAGCAGGAAAAAACAATTTAAACTTCTTTGCATAAAATTATGCATAGATGGCTTATAAACCATTGTCAGAGTTGGCAGTTTTTAATCCTCGTAGGCTTGACTCAAAGGTTAATTGTCTCAGCTCAAGTGCGAGGACATGAGTCACCGTTGTTAAAGATCTAATAAGGCCGTCTGGTGTCTCACTCCCTATTCTCTGTTTTTTATTAATCTGATCTGGGCATCCTCAATTTTACAACTCATCAGTGTTTCTTATGACCGTAAAACATTGACTGCTCATAAATGTCAGGAAATCTGAATCATTTACTCAGTTTGTATAATGTTCTTGAATAAATGAAAGCAAAAAATGTGAGTAATACTTCACAAAGGGTTTGGTATTGTCCATCCATCCATTTTCCTGCACCCTTATTGGGGTACGGGGGGTGCTGGTGCCTATCTCCAGCTATCATTTCGGGCAAGAGGCAGGGTACACCCTGGACAGGTCGCCAGTCTGTCGCAGGACAACACAGAGACACTCAGGACAAACAAACATGCACACATACACTCACACCTAGGGACAATTTAGAGAGACCAATTAACCTGACAGTCATGTTTTTGGACTGTGGGAGGAAGCCGGAGTACCCGGAGAGAACCCACGCAAACTCCATGCAGAAAGACCAGGGCCGGGAATCGAACCCAGAACCTTTTTGCTGCAAGGCAGCAGCTCTACCAGCTGTGCCACTGGGCAGCCCTTGGTTTGGCATTGTAATAAAAAAAAAAACATAATGTTTAGCTATACTAAAATGATTGTGTTGTGAAAAGGGAGCGGAGAATTCATTTGTGTGAAGAAGGTTTTTAATAAGGGAAAGGAGAAAGGATAAAAGTAAGGATTGGTGTGTGTGGTTTTTACCATTTTTATCAAGAACTTTCAGATGATCTCATGAAAGCAGTGGATAGATAGAGAGAGTTGTGCTGTTGTGACGAGTGTCGTTTCATGAGTGGGTTCAGTTCCTACCAGGCGCTGCTCACCAAGCAGCTACTGCTCTACAAGAAGGAGGTCAAGAAGGGCACAACTGCTGGAGAAAAACAAAATCCACCCACTCTGACTTCCGTTCACAAAATCTGTCGTATTGCTTCTGGCAAAAAAAGAAAAAAAAATCATCTCTTTTGCATTCAGTTTCTTTTACTTTGCTACAAAAATGAAGATCACAGATTTGGTGCAATTACTTATTAGCTAAACATTTTGGATTTGCAAGACATACTTCAAAGAAAAATTAGGGGAAAAATCAGCAATAACAACATATTTATAAAAATCATAATCCAAAGGCCACAGTTAGTACTTTGTTTTCTTTCTTCTGATTTCACTAGCAGCTTAAATTTTTTGAAGCACAGAGTTTTCTTCTTCAGGTTCTAATGTTCTCATTCAGAAGCTGACAGGTCAGCTGTTCAGGACCAAACTTTTTGATACCCAAGTTCTCATTGGCTGATATATACAAAACAATCTTACCGCACATTTTTAAAGTTTCTTTTGAAGCTTAGGAATTATAGCATTGTCTGTTTTTTTTTTGCTTTTGTTTAAAATTGCTTATAGTTTCAAAACATATTTGGAATTTTTAGGAAAACCTCAGATCATTGTGAGAAATAAATACTTCAAACTGCACAAATAAACTACGGAAATTGGGAATATACTAATAATTCTGTTTATTAGAGAGGTTTTTGTATTTTTACCCTAATAACAATGAGTAAGCTGTGCATGCCACTGTGTGGGTTTGTGATTTGGAGCGCACGCCGTCTGTGCAGTCCTGAACAGAATCCTGCAGCTAGAGTTAAGCAGCTCACATCAGACTGCTCACCAAGGCCAGCTGGATCAAAAAGGGGCCATATGGTGAGAGAGGACAGCAGGGAGGTTGGGAGAAGAACACCAACATGTGCAATATTTGTACATCTAAAAGCCCACAAAGCAGCTTCCAAGAAGTTGGACCCCCTGTCAGTTTTTTAAAGGGTCAATTGAACTTTTCCTACATTTGCAGTTTAGGTCTACATTCATGATCCAATGCCAAGGGAGCTTTTATACTGACCGTGGAATAGTTTGGAGCTGCCTAGGGGTCGCTTCGTACTACAGTGTGGACAGGTGCCAGATCCCACTGGAAAACGAAATCAGCATTTCCATAAAGCTTGTCAGCAGAGGAAAGCATGAGGTGCTCTAAAATTTCCTGGTAGACGGCTGCACTGGCTTTGGACTTGATAAAGCACGCTGGACCAAGGGAAGGAGATAATATCGCTCTTCAAATTATCACCGAGTGCAAAAAAACACTCACATTAGATTCTAAGCAGCTTGGACTCCATGCCTCTCAACTCTACCAGCAGATTCGTGGGCCGTTATTTCTAAAAGCAAAATTTGCCTGAGCATTTTAGATCTCTGAGCAGCAGTCCAGTTTTTTCCTCCTCCGCGCAGGTAAGACACTTCTGACATTGTCTCTGGTTCATTATGGATATAGCAGAAGCAATGTGACATTTGCAGCCCCTGGCTATGTCAGTGTGGTGAAAAGGATTGTGCAACAAACTCTTTGATGGATTTTGCTGCACAATTCCCTCAAGGCAGCGGTTATATTTGTAGCGGGTGCAAATTTTTCAACAGTACTTCTTCCTACTAAGCAACTATTCATTAATATAACTCAATACAGCACCATGTTAATTGGTAAGCTTTTTATGGTGTGCCCTGTTGTAGCTTACCCTCCAATCTGCTGAACAATTATCAAACCAGCAGATCTTGATAGTCCCCATGATTATGTAGGCCACCACATGGCCATACTATAACAATGTACTTTTTTGTAATTTACTGTTAGCTAAAAGCTATAATTATCAAAATTAACTCAAAAAAGTTTGAAATGTGTTACTGTGTCTCAAAAAATACATCTGTATAACAATCATTGAAGTACGTTTTAAATTGGGTTCTTCTGTATCGTCTTATTTGCAGTCTTCCGCAAAGACTGTGTCAGATTTTTCCTTTTTGTTTTTGTTTTGTTGAATTAAACCAAACCTCAGTGAACATGCATCGACAGACATGAAATAGTATTTTGATACCAACTAGGTGATTCCCTTAGAGCTCCTTGTATTTCAATTAGCTATTGGCATACAGGGATGGGGTATCTCACAGATCCCATATCCAGTCTTTGCTGGATTTTAAAGACATGACTTTCAGTTGTAGAGTTGAGCTTTTCTCTCCACTCCTATAAGAAGTCATTGTTCACACACACCAGCACGTAGTACACACATTGTGCAGCAGTGAGGGCACGCAAATTGGCCTGGAAGTGAAGTTACTTGTCAAGCTTTGGTGGAATTGTACTTGACATTTAGAGGAAATTCCCACAAATTAACTGTCTAGAAGTGACATGAGAAGAGCTGCATTACAAGAGTTAAGCGGTTCAAAGTGTGAAGATCTGTAAGTTGGAGGTCCTGGCATTCAGAATATCGAGTGAAATAAAAGGTAGAGCTTGTTTCAGATGTAGTGTGGCGCTGTGCTTGTTCACACATTATGCAGGGTATCCTATCGCATGCACAGTCTCACGCAGCACTTCATGATCAGTATGTCTGACGGCGGAAAGAGCTCTCATGCTTGATGATTACAGACTGAAGCAATTACGCAGTGGATGTAATCACGATTAGATGATGTGCATACACCATTACTACACCAGACAGGTTCATTAACAAAAAAGACAGAGGTCTGATGTTATTATTCTCTTTGACCTTAAAGATATCAACAGCACTGCATCAAGTGTACCACTCTGGAAACTGGAGACACTCTGAAGGCCATCAGCCTGGGATTTCTGTTCCATTATTGTGTATCTTTGATTCCTTTTTAGGATTTTTCTTGTTTTTTCATTAACCTTCTGAAGACAAATAGGCCTTATAGGGACTGAGGCCTGGTCCTAATGCTGCAGACCCTTTTATATTTAGAAATATACTATTGAGGGTTAGTTACAGACTTCCATACTGAAATTAATCAGAGTCAGAACAAAATCCTAATATGAGTAGAAATACAAACTTGTGCGTGTGCGTGTCAGGTGTCTGTTTTTCTTTTCACCCTCTCCCATCTCTGGCAACCGTCCCGCTTTAGTTGCTGTTACCTGGTGAGAGCTTGAACAACATTGCCATCTGCATTATTTAGCAGACGCACAGCACAATGTGGCTGCTGTATGTATTTTACAACATCCGTTCTGACTCATTTTGCAGCCAAAATGTCATTTTTACTTTCATAAGAACTAAAATAAAATGTGCATTGTTTGGACCTTAGCAGAGCTTATCAGACATCCTCTCTGGGTTCATGATGCAACCTCTGTGCAAGCCATATGTCTCCGGGCTTGTCTGGCATTATAAAGCTCAGAGATGTTAGCAGCAGCTGATTTGTAAAATATTTAAATCGGTAGGTTTTTACTCAGTTTCTAGTGCTGGTCGGAGATTTTTGTGGTTGATCTCCAACTGCCAAAGATTGAAACGTTCTGGTCAGCTGATAGCGGTTTTATCCAATAATGATTTCTCTCAGGAGTTTTTATTTCCGTCAAATCAGCAGCAGTGCTTAATGGAAGCTAGTACTTACTTGGCACCGGTTCGTTTGGTTTCCACTCAACTCTGCCTTGAAATAGATTCTTAACTCTCAGCTCCGGCCCAATCCAGAGGAAATAACCACTTTTGGAGACTAACTACAATGTTGTGTGATGTTTGAAACTGAAGTTAGAAATAGAAAATGTAAAAAAAACTAAACAAATTTATTTATGTTCCTGCTATTTATGTTGACCCCTGAGACTCGGTTGTTCAGTCCTCCACTTTTCAAATCAGTTACTAAATAGTTTTATATTGAGAGGTAATGCATATTTCCCTAAATGCTGAGTTCAAGTGCTTTTCATGTTCTGTTGTTACCAATGAAAAATCAAAGGATTCTTTATAAAATGATGAACATTATGTAGCTCAATGATCATCCTCTTCTTCAGGCTGCTGATATCGACAAAATGTCTTAAGTCGGAGGCTTCTTCAGATTCGCTGTAATACAGACTGCTACAGCAGATCCTTTCTGCCCACAGCCAACAACGTCTACAAAAACTCTGAAGAATCTTGGAGTTATAACAACATCTGGGATCAATAACATACTTTTCAATTGACCTGATTTGCCAGGAATAATTGTTATTAATTATTATCACAAAGAAATAACCGACCAAACTAAAAATGTATTATTATCTGTGTTGAATTTAGCTTACAACAGCTATTGTGTTTCTCCTGACTTTATTTTTAACAGGTCAATATATTGAAAATAGCTCACTTTGTGTTTTCTTATTTCTAAAATTAGATTTACCTTACCAACAGCCTCCACTCCAAGTAGTATTTTTGTTGCTATGATATGGTGGTGCATTTGTATCACGTGTTCACTGACTGGAAACAGATTTTTTTGGTCATTTCTCCTGGTCAGAGCTGATCACCCCGGTCCCTAGCCAATTCCTCGGTGCATACTTTATTTGATTTATGTTTCCCCCTAAATGTAATATATAAAAGAAAGCACACCCAGTAGGTCTCACTAGCTTTTTTGGATCATAATGAGAATGTGCTTTTAAGGACTCTGCAGAGAAAAATCATTGATTCCAGCGGAGAGATGGATGCTGTGGTGGGGCTCAGTGTGTGAGGAGAAAAGAAATTGGAGGAGAGAGGGAGAGAAAGCAAAAAATGGGAAGGAGGGGAAATAGGAGGCATGATAATGAGCCCTACCTCTGACACATCCTCTTGTTTCTATGGAGACCTTGCAGCCAATCAAATGGCCCCATCTGAGGACCGTACTACTGAGAGTAGATGAGAGGGTGCAGAGACGTATCCGCAGATGCTTCCCAGTATCTTTGAGATGCACAGTAATCCCAGTGAACCTTCCAGCAGCCTCCCTGCAGGTTGTGCCCTCTTTTCATTTATTTATGTGTGGCAGTCGCTTCCAACACTCCTACCTGTCAAGAATTACCAATCACCTTTTATGCCTTAGAACAGAAGCTGCACAGTACATGACTCATTTAGCTCCCGGGCTTCACATCTCCATCCCACTCCTCCTCCTTTCTTGCCGGTCCTCCACACCCCTCTATTCCTCCCCACCGTCCATCAGCCTCTTGGATGCTCCTCATTACATCACACACGCACTGCTCTGTGGCAGCCCATGTTTGTGACTGGGAAGGAGAGTGAGTGTGAGTGAGCCTGAGTGCACACGCCGTCCCACCATCTCGTCCCGTTCACCAGAAGACAGGATGGACAAGCCAAGTGTGTGGCGAGCTGTGGTGAGCAGCACAGACCCTCGGAGGACACGGGACCCCGGGTCCCACTCGAGCAGACCAGGCTCGGCCATGGGCTACAGGCTCTACGACATGTGAGTAAAGCCTGATTGTTGTGAACTCGGTCGGACAGGTAGACAGGCGGGCGGGTAGGCTCGCCTGCCTGGGCGGCACTGGTGCGGCTCCCATTCACAGGCAGAGCAGTCAAGTGGGTGGCAGAGGAAAACACTGTGTCTGCCCACTCCACAGTCCATGCTGAGTCACCTACGGCTCTCAGACCTTGCTGTGTCTCCTATTCCCTTCCCGTGCTCTTTGTAAACAACGTCTGTGTTCTCGGGAGGGGTGGCACGGTACCGTGTGCTTTTGTTTGGATGGCTGTCTCCAATAGCACCAAGATGCATGAATGCCATGTGTGTTCATGTAACATGATAACACCTCGGGTTGTTTTGTGTTTGCGGAGCTGCCGTTGTAGCTGTGATCACAGCAGAGTCATGTGAGGGATGCTTTTAGAGCCTCGGGGAAACATGACTCATTTCTGCATGATGCTGTGACAGCTCGTACTGGGCACGAGTCCCTTTCAGCCTCTGCTGTATTTTTGTGGGAGTAATTGTGGTGCTGTGCGTGATTGGTACTATCTCGGAGTGTGTGCGTGTGTGTGTGGCACAGCTCGTAAGTCAGCTTGTGTGTGTGCGTGCAAAATGCGGCTGGGTCTTTCGTTTTATTTTAGGATCCTACACACAGTCGGTGTGTTGCAAGACTTGCAATTCTTACAAAGTAAACCATATAGGAATCCAGCGAGGAAAAAAGGTTGACAAAATGTCACGCTTGGGCAGTTGTGTAACAATTCTTCAAACCGACTTCAGTTGCCTTGTACATAGTACAATCAGATGAATAAGGTTTTTCAATTACATTCCTCTGCAGAGATACAATTAAAAACCATGTGCACATATATTTTGCACAAGCATGTGCAAGCTGATGGATAATGTTAAATGACCCTGTCATGGCATGATAGGTGGGGATCAGTCACCTTAATGAATGTAAGACCTTCATTGGTCTCCATTTAGCCTTCTGTAGTCAAACTGCTGCTGCTGCTCTTTTAGCGTCCTAAATCACTGCCTTGCCTCTTTTCTTGTGTGCATTTTCTCAGTTTAACAATACGAGGAAGAATTTACTACATTCCTAAATCTGATATGCTTTTGGAACTGCACAAAAAGCAGGTGGATATCTGTTTCCTCAATGATTGATTTATTTCACTCTAGGAAAAGCTTTAGCTGTACAAAGAGGAGTGACCGGTTCAGGGGACAAACCTCACAAAGATGATGCAAATTCACTACTTGGTTTAACATTGGCTCGTGGAGGACAAAGGAGATTCGTGAAGGAGGGTTACTAAGACCGCCAGTGTCTTGCCAATAACTGAGGTTGGTCGCACGGACGTTCTGTTGAAAATCACATTTCATCATAGCTGGCAGCTCAGCAGCCCTCTGGGTTCCTAAAGCTGATTGTGCTACATTCGAGGGCCAGAAGCAGAGATATTTCTCAAGCTTTTCAAGATAAGACGTCACTATTTTGACAGAGAAAAAGGCAGATCAGAACAGCTAGATGCAAGCTATTTTCAGTTCTGTGCAAACAACATGCAGATCAGGTAAAGAAAAAAAACAACTCTCGCTTCAAGAGTTATTAAAATAACTATAAAGAACAAGATCCAAGGAACTATTCTAGCCCTCTGGAGTGATTTAGACTACAGGCAGAGGCAACATCACGGGGTGCGTGCGTGTGTGTTGGTGTGTCAGAAAGACCTGTCACTGTAAAGCAGTTTAACTATTACTTATAGACAAAGACAAAATTATTAAAGTGTTGACATTTATAGAAGGCTTTTGACATTTTAGCAATTAGTGTGGCTGGCACAGCTGGAATTCAAAAAGCCAGTTTTTCTCACATGTTCCCTACAGAATGTAGATGTAAATTCTTACCTTAACTCACCAACCTATCTGGTATGTTCCAGTACACAGTGACTCTCAACCCTTGTTCTTCAGAACCACTGCTCTTAATTTCTTATTTCTTAAGCTTGCCATTAATTTCTGCAGAAGCCTGGTAATGAGGAATTTATTTTTATTCGGTTGTGTGGGAGAACACAAACACTTAAAACAAGCAGAGCAGTCGACCCTGGAGACCAGGGTGGAGAAACATAAGAGAAATTTGAACTTACAAAATATAAAAACAGAACAATTATGTACCTAATTGAGCCTCCCTGTTATCTTCTGAAAATTTCTTTGTCTCGCTCTTGATGGCCTGAATAAATAAAACATTGGCAAATTCTAGAAAATAGAAACTTGAATATTTGGCTCTTATATAGCGAAAAGTCTGTGTTACCGTCTAAATCATCATCATTCTAAACACTCTACTGATCCTTATTAATTGCCAACATTGAGTCTCACCTCAGAAATAGCTTCCACAACAAACAGTGTCACTGGCAGCATGACCTAAGAGTGCTTATCTGTTGCATTCACTGATTTGAAAGAAGTTGAATATTTGAGTGTCCAACCATTCAACAGCTTATTTTTAGTTGTTATACTCTTTGCAAATGTAAAAAAATATTATTTGGCTTCAACTTGTGTTGTATTTTTATGTTGCAGGTCAATTATATTCAGTGAATTTATTAGACTTGCTGATAGTTAACCCACCATGACTGTCCAGCTACATTAATCAGTTTTTGTATAACTTGGGCTCAAAAAAGAACCATGATTATTTTTTTTAAATAGCCTTTAGACCTGATCACGGTTGTTTTTCTGTCCATAACAGCATTTTGTAATCGATTCCTTGGAGAAGCTGTACTATTTAATCTCCAGATAAACACCGATAGGCTTTACCCTTCAACTGATATAAGGCCATGTATCCTCAGAGGGCAGCTGTGTTATGAAACGTTTCCAGGAGGAATGCCCTTTTCCCCCCATCGCTGGCGGAGTCATACTTAATGCAGTGCTCCTGTTCAAGTGACGCCAGTGATGATGAAAAATAGAGTGCGTCACCGGAGCTGTAAGGCATTGACGACACATTCCTTCGCTATAAGCCTGAGCCTTCTGACAACACAGTGTGCTTGGTCTGCAGACTGAGGGGGTATGCAACTGGCAGTGCTGCTGCGAATATGCCTCCAACGCAGACTGCAACTGTAGGATGAATGGTCCAATTGCATAAGACGACACCATCCAAGGTTGTGCAGTGCAAGCACATGATCTGGCATTGAGGATGCTGTCAGCTCACATATCAAAGCATACAGAGCCTAATGCTACAATGCAAGATGTGAGGCAGTTGTTAAATCAGAAGGAAACTCAGTTGGATATCAGCTTTGGCTTTTCATTGCAATAAACAACTACTGTCATGTGGCAAGGTGGACATAATCACATCCGTTGGCACTGAGTCATTATGCCTAGGGCTCTGTAAAGCACAGCTCAGTCTCCTCTGTTTCTGACTAGTAGGGACATTGTGTGGCATTTCTTCTCTGGCTCCATCAATTATCCGATGAACGGAACAGATTGGATGCGAGAGGAATTTTATTTCATTCAATCAGGAATAGATGAAAAGGGATGACACATTAGTCATGATGTGTTTTGCATAAACCTCAATCAGCCCCAGTGTAGCTTGAAGCTGTCATTTCCAAATGAGAACTTCAACTGCAGGACATCTGCTGTCTGTCTTTCAGCTTCCACGAGCTGAGTCTGCAGCTGGAGCTGCATCAGCCATGTGGAAAGATGGTCAAAACCAGCGATGGCGGCTGTGCTCTCAGGGGAGCATCTCACTGAGCTAAACTTTCCTCCGGGGAGAGGCGCTTACTGATGCATCCGTGGTTTGAAACGGCCCATAATAAGCCCCTGCCTTTGCCAAAGGCAACGTCAGAAGCGACAGCACGAAGGAGTGTGGGGTGCAATGGAAAAAGGATGCATTTCCAGAACATTTTGTTCCTGTGGATGCATACTAGGATATATTTGCGAACACCAATGTTATATACAGGAAACCAGATTAAGACATGAGCAAGCATTTCCTGTTTTCTCCTCCCTCAGTTTTAATTAAACAAAGTCCAGTTGTGTATAATTAATATTTTCAATCAGAATTACATATTTTTCACACACATGTGTTCGCTTTCATGACTTCGGAATTTCTGCAAGTGTTTCATTCCAATGCAGCACAACGAGGCATGATAATCCTGTTAGGCTTTGATTAGGAAATCACATTGATGTGCAAATGCTGACTCAGTTCATTCCAATAACTGTGTTCAAAATAATTGCAGTTCAACATCATCAACCAAATCAATTCCTGTTTATGTTCCAAACTACAGTGTATCTTTACATGGCAAGAAAATGAGTAGCTGTTGTACCAGAGTAATAAAAAACATGTAAACCCAACAATCCTGACATGCAGTTTGCAGATTCTGTTTAATGTGTTAGTAAAAGTGAGCAGGCATCATGATATGAAGGTTGTTCCTAGCCTCTTACTGTAAAAGTGAACCTACATATGACAAAGGAACTGGTATCCTGAATCAGTTTAAGTTATCCTCTTTGCCAGTTCTTCTATGCTTTCTATTCTGTCATTTCCTTCACTCCCTCCTTCACACAGTTGTACTGTAGGATATCTGTGAGCTCTTATTAATGCATGTTACTGTGCTGTCATTTTTATGCAAAATTGGCCTCAGTAAGAACTGCATGATGGTTGTTAGTTGTTAACATTGTTGCCTTGCAGCAAAAAAGTGCCATGTTTGAATCCCCGCCTGGGGTCTTTCTACACAGGGCTGTAGAAAGTGAAAAGTTGCTCATTAAAAAAATTATATTACCTGTTCTGTTTGTAATAAACAGAATGGTATGTTTTTTAGATCTCTTATGCTTTGTGGTTTTAGTCCATTTATCAAATTTCTGTGCCCGTTTAATCCTTGCCTGTTCATGGGTGAGGGGCTGGTGCCCATCTTCAATGGGCGAAATGCGGCGCAAGCCCTGGACATATCATAATTTTAACTCAAGTAGCGATGCAGCAGAAATCAGCCAGAGATTTAAATTTGCCAGTTTTACCTTGATAGTCTCTGATCAGAGTTCAGCAAGTAAGATGCCCTGCATCAAAACACACAATTTCAGATCATAAATATCAAACCAACAGCATGAACTTTCAGGTACATGTTAACAATCCCTTAAAGGTTTCATCTGGGCTCATCTGAATCAAAAACTGCTATCACTATCCAAGAATATGAAGCACATTCTTCTCTGCCATGTGACATTGTTCTTAGAAAAAACTATTAAAATCTCATTCTTATCATTTTTTATTTTTGAGAAATAGCACAATGTGATTCTACCTATTTGTTCACTAAATGCTCCTGTGGTGCAGTTTGAATGGGAAAAGAATACGGTACATGTACCTTTGTGTTCAAACGCAGTCGGGACTAATCCCCAAATCCACCAGACTCCTTATTCCTCCCATCACAACATCAGTTCATTGCTCGGCTTTCAAAACATGGAAACTGCTGTAGTCTACCACCAGGGGGTGAACTTTTCTAACACATTTTTTCAGACTCTGTTCATATAGGCATTAATGTAAGCCCTGACTCTTTGTTAAACATTGGTATAACTCAAGGAAGAATTTTTCATGTGCTTTCACCACAATTTGAAAAAATTTGGCAATCAGGATTTATCCAGGCTGGAAGAACGGATTATCTTGCATGTGTTTCCACCCGGTTTAAATTCCTTTTAGGATTTTAGGGAATGAGAGGGATGCTTTCTGTTCTGCTTTTTCTTTTCACTTGTCTGCCTCCTCCTCCGATACCGTGGGGCCCATTTTCGATTGATGTGTTTATTGACTGCACAAGCCTTGCCCAAAGTGAGCCATCGTGAAATCCACAGGGCAGATAATCAGTGGCTTTGTCACAGGCAGAGGGAAGTGTGCTCTCTTTTCTCCTCAACCTTAATATCAGCCCGGATCTCGGCAGTGTAGAGTGGCAAGGCAGAGGAGACATTTTGAGCAATTCAGGTGGTTTTTCAAAAGAGGCCATTTGTTCAGATTGATGGTTGAACAGTCATGATAGCGTTTTGAAGTCTGAAACGGGGAGGATTTGTATCGATTCGCCTGCAGTGCAATGCAGAGGGATTTTAGAGAAAAAGCTTAATAAGGCATTGATATTTTCTGCATATTTCTACTTTATATTGACTGAGAAAAACAATCTGAAGCTCTTTGTCATATGTTAGATGATTAATTTTCACTACGGGCTGTTCTGAAAGTCTATTTAATGCTCAAGTAGACATCCACATTTTATGCATTTTTAAATGAACCAACTCAGTTGCACATTCCTTTGAACTGGTCTACACTGTTGTTTTTTATATAACTACACTGTATTTATTTAGAAATTTTGTCCTCGCTGTTCAATACTTTTAATCTTTATTCTGAAAATCTCAGACAATAGACCTATAAGTGGTTCGATTAGTGAAGGTTTATCAAATACCAATCATTTAAAAAAACCTTAGTCTGGACCTCAAGCTGACGACTGGAAGATCCCCATCTGCCTTAAAACTTTTTAATTAAGTTTCTGCCATGTTTTCTTTTTCTAATGTTAAAGCACTGGTAGTAATCGGACTTGTGTCCTGCGGTCCTGTAGCTGGAAGGGGGATCTGTGCAGTGCTGGGCGTTGAAAAAATGCCCAATTAACCGGCAGCTTTCAGCTTAGTCACTTTGCCGTTTTGAACCACCAAAACGAAAAGCGGTTATGCTCTACACACGTTTTCTAATCTCTTTCACTCAAAAGGAAAATTAGCTTTTCTTTTCATGCAATATGAATGAAAATGTGCCTGCTCTGACTTTTGAGTGACAGACTCAGCAGGGCTTAAACATGCACTCACCTCTAAAGTTAACATTTCGTGAATTAAAAAGAAAGGAACTAAAAGGTTTCTGCTTGAGTGAATCGTCACAACAGATGACAGGCATTATGAGCTTTTGTGCATAAAATTTAGAGGCTTTTTTAATAAGCGATTTACTTGTGTTCTATGATGTCTGTATCTCCAGCATGACAGCTTTTTTAAAGATATAATCCAATAATATTCTACTAAGACCCTCCATTTGTTTACAACAAAATACAGGTAGCACAGAGATTTATTTTAACAATGTCATATCATTACATTCTGTAAAAGTGTAAGGTAGCAATTTCCGTTATTTCAAATTGTCATAAGACGGAGATAAAAGACTGTAATATTGTGTAGACGGTAAAGGATATTGGGTTTCAATTGACAAAGTTTTAGTTACATTTTGAGAAATTGAGGGTCCCATTATGTTTTCATTATTACAGAGTAAAGGATTCACAAGTCACCAGCTGCGCTTTTAAATAATCAGTAATTTATTTCAACCTCAGCATCATTAGCGGCTAACGGTTAGCATGTTTTACTCTAATCACAGAGTCCAAAATATTGATGTCTTGCCTTACAGTTTCTTGAATTAGATTGAGTTTCTGTTTGCACGATTTTGCAAGCTGGTGTTAACCTTTTTGCTAACTTATTGATGAAAAGCAGAACTCATCAACAGTTTACTGTTAGTACAGGCAATTCAAGAAACTGATAAAAAGCTGATAACAGCTTCTGCTCACATATGTGTCTGTGATGCTGGATTTTGATCAAGAAACATAACTGTTGGTTATTCATATCCATCCATCCATCTTCCTTCACCCTTGTCCCTTACTGGGGTCGGGAGGGTTGCTGGTGCCTATCTCCAACTATTGTTTCGGGCGGGAGGCGGGAAACACCCTGGACAGGTCGCCAGTCTGTTGCAGGGCAACACAGAGACAGACAGGACAAACAACCATGCACACACACACTCACACCTAGGAACAATTTAGAGAGGCCAATTAACCTGACAGTCATGTTTTTGACTGTGGGAGGAAGCCGGAGTACCCGGAGAGAACCCACTCATGCACAGGGAGACTCCATGCAGAAAGACCGGGGCCGGGAATCGAACCCAGAACCTTCTTGCTGCAAGGCAGCAGCTCTACTAGCTGTGCCACTGGGCAACTCCGGTTATTCATATTATAATTATTTTCATTATATTCATTATATTGTCACCCTGACAATGTACAAGCTAATTTATGACGGAAAAGTAGAAAAACCAAAATTATTCCCATAGGTACGAGCACAGGGGCATAGAATGAATGTGCTCTGATGGCGATCCCCCAGAGAAGAAATATCAACGTAATAATAATAAACAGTACTGTCGAAAGAAGATCAGGTTTGATTTTACGTGTCAGAAATAACAAGCAACATGCTGAAGTCCTTTGATGCATAATAACTCTTCAGGATTTGACCTCCTGGTTTCTCAAAGTGAGTTTTCAGCCACTCTATTACTAAAAGATCATCTTGTTCCTGCAAAATAGGTGCAGCCTGCTTTCTATATATTTAACGACATTGTTGCTAGAACCAAAGCGTGGTCACAAAATGAAGGCGCAGCTATGCATTTATTATCTGAATTAAGTAATAGCTGGTATTCCCACATGTATCTGCTATGCGAGAGACACCTTACTAGTGTGAATGCTTGTCACAAACCCTGTTCTTATACTCATTCGCCAACTCTACCAACCCAGCAATATACAATATATTGTATATTACAATATATATATATTACAATATATTAGAATTACAATATATAATATTGTGTTGTTGAGCTTAAAACACTCTTCTTTATATTCAGGGGTCATAATAATAGCTAACTTAATTCAGCCAGCAAAAGTCATCTGCTGACAGGAAATAGATGACTCTTCCTGAGACAGACCTCTCTTTGACAAGATAAATCTTACTTTAGCATCATTGCATTCCTACTGTCATAACTGTATGGAGCCTAAATTGAAGCAGAAGTATGAAGAATAGCATTTAGATTAATTTCATAGCATCTCCCTGCTGAAGTTCAACTTTTGCCAGGAGTTGTGTGGAAAGACTCGCGCTGCGATCGACTTGTCAGAGCCAACAGATCGAACTAGCGATTACTCTAACACACACACGCAATGATGGATGTTTGTCTTTCTCCAGTTTGAGTATTAGTGCGTCCTCATCTGTGTAAATCCATGAAATCTTTGATGTGTTTGTGGACACTGTGAGTGGCTGAATATTGATGAGAGCTGCCCCCTCCCCGCTGTCCCCATCCCTGCCTGTTTCCCACGGCTGCTGGGTCAGAGTGGCACTGCAGCGTGGCACTGCATCCCAGGCAGAGAAAGAACAGCACTTTGCTCGTGCAAAAACCCTCTTTAGCTGGAAAAGAGGGCATTGAAGCAGTTTCAATACGCTGCAGCACTTCTGAACCTGTGACTGATGAAAAAGGTTGTCTAGGTTTAATGTGGTGGTTTCAAAGTGCCTGGTAATTAAAATTTGAAGTTTAATTCTGGATATAAATACTATTGTGCAAGAATGAACATTAGACTTGCTTTTACCTGTATTGCTTGGATGAAATGACAAAAGAGTGAAGAATTAAAAGCTCATTTATTTACCCAAAGATCTTGCATAAATTCATGTGGTCCTACAACATTGCAGCAGCCCCTCCCTATTTAAAGGCCAGCCAATCGCAGGCTACTCGGCTTCCATTTGAAGCTTCAGTAGTACGGTAGTGTTGCCCGGCAACGGGAGTCGGCACATTTCTCGGAGGTCCTATGTGGATGGCTGTAGCTGTAACAGGGAGAGGGAGACAGAGAGAGAAAGACATGGAATAGCAGGAGAAGGGGAAAGAGAAGGAGAGGAAAGGTTCATGGTTTCAAGGTGAGGATGTCTAGAGGCTCAGTAGAGAGAAAAAAACCCTGTTGGAAAGTTTGTTCTTGCAGCAGGAGGAGATAGATCCGTACAGGGGTTTGGGGAACCCCATTCAGTTGTTTCAAACTGAGATGAGGGAGTTTAGGAGACTTCCACTCGCACATTCCAGTACCAGTGCCGGCTGGAAGGGCGCCAAGCTTTGACCGTAGCGTTACATCTCAGAGGATCCTGAGACGTGTGGAGAGGCGTCCACAGAGGACACACTGACTGACCTGGATAAGATTTAAAATAGAGCCAAAGCAGCCAATGTACTGCTTATTTTGGGAGGTGGATCCCAGGCATTAATACTGAGTCCAAATCAGTTCATGAGGACTTCTGATCTTTTTTATTTTTATTTTTATTTGCCTCTTAAGGCTACAACCACGTCCAGGATTGATGTGGTTGTTCTGGGCGGGTTAAAATCTCTCCCTCTGTCATCCAGCGGCAGTGGTGAAGCTGGAGTTTGGAGAGGAGGACGGAGCTGACGTCCATGCTCGGGATTTTCTGCCTAATAAAAAAATTATGAACAGCCAGCTGTGATTCTGCTGCGGGAATGCCTTGTAATATGGTTGGATACTCTTCTACCCTGTTGATTCTCTGAACTGAAGATGTGGAAATTCAAAGCGTTTTGCCTGGATTATTGGCACGTGCTGTGTCTGCACCCACACAACAACTTTTACAAGAGGTATGTTTATAAATGCTTGCATCTGGCTATCATGTTTGCCTTGCATGCAGTTACATTTTTTTGTAAGCCCGTCACTGTTACTGTGTGTGCTAAATTGCCTCGTACGCTACATCACTTAAAACAAGAGTGCGATTACTTCATCAGGCTATTATCAGTGTCTGAGTGAATCTGCTTGGGGCTTTTTTCCACAAACTCTTGGCTTAATAACTTTGTTATTTAGAAAAACCTAACACTGCATTGAGCAGATTGCATTTCGCTCCATCTCCTTATGTTGACCTCTCACCTAGTGGGCACTTGGTCCCTCATTTTTGATCTTATCTTTGCAGTTTACATCAAATTATTTTAATCTGACATGCAAATCATGGGGTCACACCATATAAAATTAGAGATCTTTTGCCAGTGTTTCAATTTGCAAATACTAACAGGAAAAATCACAAGATGCCCATGCTCAGAATTATCTTTTCTTTTTTATCTTTTAACTTAAGCTCATCATTTATATTTTCACACCTTCTGAGCTTATTGCCATGTGTGCATTAATAGAATATGGTGCTCCATATTCTGTACATATGCTCTACATTCTCGGGCTGAGACGCAGTTTGATTTGTTTTGTACAAAGCCTTCAACTTTTAGCATTTGTAGATGACACATATCTAAAAAAATTCTCTTTGCTACATTTAAGATTTCTAGCAGTGTATCTTTGCGGAGATTTCCTGCGAGTGCTCCCCCGTCATGCAGGTGTTTGATGTCAGGAATGGAGGCGAGCTGCAGTGTGAAATATGTTTGAAATCAGATGCTGCTTTCTGTCTGTATGTTAATCTGTTCTCACGTTGTTCAAACACACACACATGCACTCACAATTTTGATGTCTCATGTACTCGCTCCATAAAAATTCAATAAGAATGCATTGTGTCCAGGATTTATTCATAATTTAACATTTTTTGCCTTCAGCTTGAAGGAAACCTCTGTATATGGGTTGTGTTGTGTTTCTCTGAATTTGAAATAATCTCTTTACTGTACTAATCTGAGTTCACAAGAACTTCATAATGTGTATTTTTTCCTATTTTCTGAGCTGTTGTTTGGATTTTGTGTTCCACACAGCTTTTTATTTAGTTCTTCTGTTAACTTCAGCTACAAATGGTTTACAGTGTGTTTGATAGATAGGCTACTTTTCTTATTAAAATAAGACACTTACATCATCTTCGCATTCCATCAGGTGGTCGATCTCTCAAGGTCCCATTCTCGGTCCTCTCTTGTTTTTTCTCCCTGTCTTCCCTTTTGGTTTGAATTTATAGAATCATAATTTTTCATTTCACAATTATGCTGAAAATTCTCATATTTTTCTCCTTATCAAAATAACTTTGCAGTCTGTCTGAATAACTCACTGCATTGTCTGAATGACTTGAAATCATGAATGGCATAACATAAAAGATGACAAAGCCAGTATAACAAACTTAAACCTAGTTGGTATTTTTAAGTTTATTTAAAAAAAAACTTTTCCAAACTTGAAAACTTTGGGGAAATTATTGCAACTTCTTCAAAATACTTCAGCTTGACTTTCAAAAGGCAAGTGCAAGCAAAAGCAGATCTCGGCTGTCATGGCTTCTTTTCTGGTTGCCTTCATTTTCCTTTTAAAATTGAGTTCAGAATGTAAGCACTTAATTTTAATAAAGATTATTTCATTAACGATTTCTTTTTGGTTCTGTTCCAAGACTTAAGATCAAATATCCAGTACTAATATTTTTCTAAACTGAATAGTTACATTTTAGCATTTAGTATTGCGTTTGTGCTTGTATTATGGGCAAATATATATTTGATGTCAGGAATGGAGGTGAGCTGCAGCTTGTGCTGCCAGCTCTGCTGCTGCAATTTCTTCTTAACTGTATTAACATACACAGTTTATAATTGCATAAGGTCAAGAATGACTCTTTATTGGCTAAATAAAAAGCTGCTCGTTCTATGGACTGTTCAGAGTCAAGGGGACTTAGGGTGCAAAGTGGACCCTAGAGCATAAAAGTAAGTTAAACTATAGTTTTATTAGGGTGTAAATGTTGCTAAATAGTCTTAAAAGATAGCTGCATGCCATGACAGAGTTCTGGCTGTCAACTTAATGATAAAATTAGTCAGAATATGGCTTACTGTGACTGCCATGTAATGTACCATGTGCAGACATGGCACATTATTATAGCTGCGCCTAAACTTTGCAACAGCCTAATATGCATGTAGTACTAAGTATTGATATAGCGCCTGTCACAGATCGTCATTAAGGGCTTCACAGCATAAACATTACAATTTGATTAAATTAGAAATCCTGCATTAGGATACTATTGATACTAAACTTTTTCAAAACCAGTAAAAATCTAAATTGTGTTACGCTTCAAAACAAACAGAGTTCTGATATTTTTACCATGTACTGCAGATCTGGGCATTTTACAGCCACATTCAGTCCTTTAAATGACCTTTTATTTATGTGAAGTGGGCTGAATTTACATAGCACTTTTCTATGAATACTGACCACTCAAAGCACTTAAATTGGGTGACATTTATACACCAATGCGAATTGGGCAACTGGGATTAAATGCCTTGCGATGTCGCATCCATACTGACTTAATGCTGGAATTTAACCATGTGAAATAAACATAATGTTTCTTTTGTAGGTACAGTGCATCACATTAGGTTACTCAGTTGCAGAGTGCAGTGTTGAAAGAAGAGGATAAAAAAACATATTTATAGTGTATTAATAAATCTTAAGATGTTTACTCTTAGAAAACATGTTCTGTACTTTGATCAGTTCTATTTTAAACTGTACTATTTTTGCCTACATTCTCTTATTGCATTCTCTTGCATATGCATTGACATTTTATGCATACAACATTTTGGTCAACTTCTGCTGTATTTCAACATATTTATAAATAAGTTTAGCTTTGCACGCAGCTGTCTATGACTCACTGTTCTCTGGAATTATTTGATTTTTCCACCCAATCTTAGCAGCTCATTATGTGTCTAATTCCGAAGTAACTGGAATATTTTGGTCAGTGGGTGTAACTCATTGCATTGCTTTGACTGTAGCATAGCAAAACTTCATCTATGCTGTTTGAGCCAGGTCGGAGAACTAACTGAAAACAGCCTCACCCAGCTGCTGAACTGGGGTTCACTCTCCCACCCTGCACGGCCTTCCTGCTGCGAATGGAGTGATTGTTGGACCCAAGCCTGGGTATTATCATACACAAGAAGAATCAAAGTTTATTGTCCTTTGTCTTTTGTTTTTAAAGTTTTTGCTCCCCCCCCCCCAAAAAAAAACAAAGAAAAGTGAAATCAGGGTCTGCCTGTCACTGTTGGGAAGCAAGCATCCTGCAAGAAACAGCTGAGTGAAGGATTGCATTGGACAGAACAGAACGGAACAAGGAGTGTCTGCAGAGGGGAGAACGAGGGCTGGTGTGTGGGTCAATGTGGGTGGAGAGCTTTTGTTAAGAAGAGGGATGATTTTTTTTTCTTCTTTACATACTGGTCCTTTACCTTACTTGGTCATCAGACAGATTGCAAGAGCTGCAACTCTGAGCCCAACATAAAGTGGGTCAGGGAGGGCTTCGAAAGGCAAAGACAGAGCAACTTTTAGCAGTGAAAGAATGAATCTCACTGTGGCTTCGTCTATGGAAAGTGAAACATGTGGGGTGTAATTTGTGGTTGAGGAAGCAGTTTGCACAGGCTTTTTTTTCTTCTTCTGCTGCTTTTAGAGAGCTGTTACTGCACTTTGAGACTTTTTATTTTTTATGGAGCTGCCTTTGGGTGCCATGTATGTGTTTTTCTGATACCCACGCTGATGTCACCATCATATGGAACAAGATGTGGAAGTACTGCATTGCCAGTCGGACTATAAGGTAGGAGAGCATATGGCGAAGAGTGTTGATGGCAGTGGCCTGCGGTCGGCGCGCTGGTTGGTTTTCAGACTGACCACAGCAGTTTGTGCAGATATTTCTGATCAAGTAACATTCCTGTCCATATGCTCACAAGCCTGGCGGTTTCCTCTCTGAAACCATTGGAAATATATTATCAGCCAGCTAAAAATGGCAGAGAGGAAACAGTGAAGACATGTTCAAGGTCTTTCCTGGTACTTTTTTCTTTGTCAAGGACATGTCTTTGACTGTAAAGGCATAAAAAATAATCTGGATTTTCTTTTTTTGTCTTCTTTGAGCCTTATTAAAGTTTTATCTCTGTCTTGAAATAGAGGACTTCATCCAAGATGTTCCCTGACATAAAATGTCTTGAAAGGAACACAGAGACCAGTAAGGAGAAAAGCTTTTCCTTCCTCTGTGTGACATCACTTTCTCACTAAATCTAAATGGATTAATTGATATGATTATTATTGTATCCATTAATCTATATTTCTTGTCACTTAGAATCTGCATTTTTGCTTCTCTCAATGTTTAAAATTGAACCTGGGCATAGAACTGCAAAAAATATTCACTTGTGCAAGTTTTCTTTTCTTTCTCAAGTATACATGCAATTTAAGCATTTTCTTTCCTGCTTGGATCAAATGATCTTTTATAACTGATGAATAAAAGGACACACACAGAGTAGTTTCTAATTATAATGTGCATAATGATTAACTCATTATGAGATCAGTGCAAAACGCATTTAATCAAGCAAATATAAAGAATGAACTCTCTTGGACTAAAATACCAACACGTGCTTCAGTATGAGGCCTCCACAGATTCTCAGTTTTAACGTCATCACGGCAACTGGCACTTAATGAAAAGAGGTAAGCCAATGCATCACCGTGAATGGTTCAATCCCCAATCTAATTACAAATAGGCTTGTACTAATTAATTACACATTTAATCACAATTGCTTCAGATAATCAGTCATGTCAACATAATTTCTCTAAACATCTTTGTTTACTGGAGTTTGAAACAATACTCACCCATACGCTTGATTGATTTTGAGAGTTTTTGCATTTAAATGTAGATGTAGATCTCCCTGGAGCTTTTATTCATCTCACCCAGTCAGGCACAACGTAGACTAAAAAAAGACAAACTTTAATTGCATTTACTGGTTTGTAAATAGATAACTGAAAGGCAAAACCCAAAATCAGTCAAAAAACCATTTGGGGCTTCACAAAACCAACACCAATCAGGTGTTGGATGGAGGTGTAGCTTTTAGCACCATTGTTTCGCAGCAAGGAAGGGTCAGGGGTCAACTCCGGTTTTGTGTGGGGTTTTCTCTCACTATGCATGCCTGGGTTTTCTCCAGATACCCTCCACAACACAAATGTGTGCTTAGGGGTGAATGCCCGCATGCATAGTTTTCTGTCTTGTAGAAATCCTGTATAACCAGAATACACACTGAGCATTTTGTTAACACTGCATTCAAGAAGAATTACAGGAACTTGGTTGGGTATTAAAATGATGCTACTGTCTTTAAGGTAAGTGAGACTTTTGGTCTTGCTCTATATTCTGTATATTGGAGCCGTGTGTGCAATATCATGATCATAAAGGACTGTGGATGCAATATTGAGCCATCATACCTTGATTATTCTACATTGTCTTAGAGATTCTGGGCTCTGACAACTCTAACTCTGATCAGATTCTTCACATCATCTCAGCTGAGTTCTCTTAATGCAAACATTGAGTCCAGACAAATCAGTGGAAGCAGCAAAAGAATTCCTGCAGAAAAAGAAACAGTCCATCTATGCTTGCACTGCTCCATCCTACCATCCATCATGAACGAGGCAGACTGCAAGATAATTGCACTCCTCCACTTGAGGCAGAGATTGACCATTGACCTGGATGAAGGAGGCCACCTCTTTCTGTTTGAGAACAGCAACCTTATATATAAAGGAGCTGCTTCTCATTTGTCTTTTGTTTGTGAGATTTGGCAAGAGCTGAGAGTAAAAAATGGCTTTCATTACAGTGTGAGAAGATAGAAGTCTGTCTATTAGTCTTTGAAATAGGAATTGTCATTAAATGGGAAGTTTATCTTGTGTTTTGCTTCCTTAACATCGTCAGCCTCGCCATGGTTGACAGACACCGGGTAGGCGTCTCCAGAAGTTAGTTTTAATGAATCTCTAGTGTTTAATTTAGTTTTTGTGCTCTTAATTTATCAGCTACCACTAAAACTTAGTTGTGATTTCCATAAACAGCAGTGTTAAAGTTAAATAAACACTATTTGAACGCTGATGCAGCCAGTGACGACTGGCGGTAAGTGGAAATATCTTCCTGTTGAGTGGTTGACATATTACAATAACAGGGCTATGCGCAAGTATGCATGAATACATCATGAAACCTTTAGCTGTGACACTTTAGACGCCAGGGTACATTTGATCTGGCTGCTTCAGTCGTCTCAGTGACAAACACGAGCCAGTGTTGAGTTTCAAGAGCGCAATGACGAGAGCATTACTTATTCAACGGTGCTTGCTCGTCCCGTTGTGAATATCCAAGAAACTGAGCAGCAGAAAGAAAACTCTGACAAGAACCGGGACGTTAGAGCACCTCCTGGCAGCCTCACAGCACTTCGTAAAAGGTAAAATAACTTAGCTGTGATCTTAACTGAGTGTGACTTGATTAAAAATAAAATGAGAGCAGGCTCTGACCTTGTGTTGGTTTCTCTGCCTTAGTGTACTGCCTTTGAGACAACTTACACATTTTTTGGGGAGAGGTTTGAGAGAAAATGTTGATAATGGAAATGTACTAACCTGCCAACTCACAGTTCCACTGTGGTGAGTGGAGAGAAGGAAAGAAAAAAAAAAAGCCTCAGAGGTGGAAAAGCTGAGACGTGTCTCGAATGGAGGCCATGTTCAGCTCTGAAATCTTACCCTGGTGCTGGTCAGCTTCCAGTTAGACATGACAGAAATGTTGACCATGTTTAAGGCTTTACCATTTGCTGCTAAACATCAGATTGGGTACTGCTCAAAAAATAATTTAAGCATGAATCTGTTTGTCACCCCAGGTAAAACGGTCATACTCTATTCAGCACATTTCCATTCACTTGTTGTCAAACATTGTTTTTGTGCTCATGCTTCAGCATTAGAGGCTGCCATTTGAACTGAAGTTGCACTGACCTTTTTGGCTAATTTTAGGACAAAGTAGAATATTTCCATATAAATAAGCAATGTGCAACACTCGCACTGTAAAGAAATAATGTGCAATAAGTGATACAACTATAATATGCAATAGAGTGGATCCCTGGTATTCATGAGATTGGGACTCCAACTGTCCATGAATAAATAAAATGTATTAATACTTGAGACTCCTTTTAAAAAATGCTATTAGTTGTTTATTTTAATAGTTCAAGCATTAAAAAACGCTGTATTGCATATTAATATTCACAGTGGAAACCATCATGGTACTAATACAGAAGGTAATATTTGCAGTCTTGGGTGTACAATCAGTCAGCACCATGGGAAAGGAATGGCACTCATGGAGCAGCTATTATTTATACTTTGAGAACAGATAAAAGACAGAGACTTATACATATAGGGTACAATGGCACCCTTGTTGTTTTCTGTTGAGCCTTCTTGTTATCTGCTGGAAGTCTCATTCTCTTACCATTTGGTAATCTGAAAGAACTGTGCACACATCTCAAGATTATTGCTTGAAGTTTGAATTTCTTCCCTCATCAACATCTGCCACTCTAAAGAGTGCTATTTTAAGTATGAAATGAGAGTGTGCGATATTTCATCATTGATCACGACAAATCAAGAAAACGGACCAATTTCAGTTACCTGCAGACTTCTATAGTTCTCCATCTCTATGGAGCCTTTCATATAGATATATTTCTCTATCCATACAGAGATCTACACTTAAGCTGCAGTATCTGTCTACAAACCACTAAATATTTTATATACATATCTCTCCCAGAGGGACACAAGCTGTGTGAGAGGCGTTTCTCTTTCCTTTTTTCTAATTTTGTTTAAGAGTTATTATTTTTCTGAAATAGTTTTTAGCCTGTAGCACCGATAATGTGTGCATATAAATGAAATGCAGGAGAACAAACTACATCCATCACTTTCTTTTCACCTGTCATGGGTGTAAGGCTGAAACATTATGGGGGAAGGTATTTGGCAACACTGCTTCTGGTGCATGCTTAAGCTGTGAAGCGTTTGAAATGCTAATCATCTGAGGAGGCTTGTTTGTTTACTTTAATGCACAAGAACGCCACCCTCTCAACAGAGCACATTTTTATGTTGTCTTCATTTTTTCCCCTCCTCATCATCGAGGTGTCTGATCAGAAAAATGCACATGAATATAAATGATTCCTTCGGAAATATTGGCATCTTTCTGTTTTGTTCCCCAGTGCTGTATTTTTCTTTTTTTTTTTTTGTAGACACACTGTATGATTAAAGATGAGCAAAAAGATATTTCGCCTCTGCTTTGCTCTTTTTGATCAGTGGACTGTGACAGCTCAGAAACGCGGGCACCATCTCTTTCTGAGAGCTTTGTTCTTTTTTTTTACTGTTATTTTACTTTTGATGACATGTTCTTTTTGCATCTCTTCGCTGTGCCAGCTTGGAGAATAATGAGGCTCGTTGCTGCATTAACTTATGTAATGGCGAGCAAGCAGAGGGCTGAGATAGGGGGAGGTAGGGGAGCGAAAGAGGAGAGGGGGAATGATGAGCTCATGCTGCTGCACTGCAGCTTTTATAGACACTCTGCACCTTTTGGCTTCATGCCATATGTTATGCATATTGAGGTCCATTTATGCAATGTAATTTAATGTTCAGTAATTGTTTGATTGATGATTCGCATGAATGCGGTTACTCAAAAAAAACATTTTCGAGCAGAATGTGAAGTTCTGCAGGCAAGTTTTCCATTCAGTTTCTGTATTAATAATTGTAAAAGGCTTTGAAAGATATTATATATGACACTGTCTTTTACCTGCATCACTGATGATACAGAGAGACGATTCTCAGCCATGATTTAACTGAGCCAGCATAGCCCGGCAATCACTTTTAGTTTCACCAACTCTCTTTTCTTTTCCTTTTTTTTATTTGACAAATACGTCCCTCATTATCTTTTACACGTTTTGATTTATGTGTGAAATGTGCAAAGAAAAGCAGGGTCAGGTGATTGGTGTCTGTAATAGTGACAGAAGAGCAAGGCCACTTGGTTTTAAGGCATTTTTCTCTATTAGACAGAGTGCTCCTTCATCAGGCCTTTCAGCTGCGTTTCAACCTGGACTGGAGAACAAATGGATACAAAATTGTTTGCCAGTGATTTAAGTGTTACAAAATTATAGTTCACAGTTCTCTGCATCACACTATGCATTGATAAAATATTCATAGCCCTTGAGGTCTGTCACACTTTGTCATGTTTTAACCACAAACCTTTATGTCATACCAACATAAAGAAGTGGATATCTGTGGGTTGGTAGGGAAAGGATATCATTTTCTTTTTTTAAGGCCGGCTGTTACATTCAGTTTAGTCAGATGAATATTTCTTAGAATGTTGCAGTGTTGATATAATCTAGATTTTCAGATTATGGATATAAATTAATTAATATTATTTGGGATAATATTTCTGCTTCAACTGTCTCCAAAATTGTCCCTGTCCTGTCTCTTGTTAATTTGTTTACATTAACCTTTTTTCTTCATTAAGGTTCTCCAACAATAGTGTGAATATATCAAAATATTTATCAAAATATTCATAAACCTGCAATTCTTGTTTACCAATTAGCTGACTTCTGTCAGTAGTTGTTTGTGCATGACTTCATTTAGAGACATCAGAGTAAAGAGGACTGATTAAGTCCATATATGTGCCACACTTTTGTGATTTTTCTTTGTGAGATTTTAAAAAGATGCATTCTTTTCCTGGTGTTTCATTTATTTACTTCTTTGTGTTGGTTGAAATTACTATTTTCTCTGGGATAATACTCGATCAGGAGCAGTTTTGTTTTTCTCTGCCTTGCATTGTGTGGGCTCATTACATGGAAAAATAGCACTTGTCTGTTCTTCAGAGTGAAATAGCAGAGCTGTCAGGGGGCTGAGACTTTGACTGGTAAACAGTCATTAAACTTAAATGTTTATCCTTACTGGATTTACAGCTGGAGGCTGTGTGTAGATGGAAGCAGATGTTCTTGTGTGAATGCATGTGAACATATCTGTATCTGCTGTACAGTGAATGGGGTCTGCTGTAGCTGTTGCCTTGACAACTAGCCTTGGATTTGAACACGTGCAGTTGTGATAAATCCTGTTCCCAGTCAATGAGCCTTTATCCGGAGAGATGTAGATACCTGCATCATTCAGGTTTCCACAGTTACCTGATTCCTCCTCAGAGGCACTCCACCGCTCATACATCCTGCAAATTGCAACTATACTTTGGATTACAGTGCATTATAATTATTAGTATTAATGTTTTTTTACGTTTTCCTCAGAAATTAAATGATCCCTTTCGTTCAGTGTAAGCCCAACCAGGCCTTAAATCACAGAGTTATGAACTGAAAGAAATGATTTGGACTGAAAAGCAGTTTAAATTAGCTCCTCTGCAGTCCCCAACCCATTTTTATGTTGTTTTAGTTTGTTTTTTTCTTTCTCTCTCTCCTCCCAGTTCTGCTCTGTTTTGTGCCATCTTGTTTTCCTGCCTCCTTTCAATCAAGATGAATGAAGTCCATTCGATGGTCATTTTATCCTGAAACCCTCCCGGTTCTTGTGTGCACTGTGCAGTAGTGCCATCTGTTGGCAGAGACACGTCAGGGCAGGGAACAGCTCCAATGCCTCCAAACAAATCTCTTGTGGCTTATCAAGCCCTCATGTCAATAAGCCTCCCTTTGAATGCCTATCTTCATTTAGAAGCCATCAAAGTTATGAGACTGCTAATGACCAGTTTTTCAAGCAATTCAGGCATTCTGCTGTCAGTGGCTTGAGTGCGTAGAGTCAAGAAATTAAACAATGGAGGACATTTTTTAAAAAGAAGAAGAAAAAGAATTTCTGTTTGGGTTATAAAAGGAGAAAAGGAAAGCAAATTAAAGCAGATGGGGGCTCTTGCCTTGTCAGGTGTCCTACCGAGGCTGCTGCAGCCGAATGGGCCCGTCTGCTGGCTTTTTTCCCGGATAGCTGCTATTGAGCTTCGCTGCCAATGATTGCATAACTGTTTTAATACAAGAATGTTCATGCCTGGCAGCAACTATATCTTTTATAAGTTAGTAGTTTGTGATTTTAATTCACCAAGGAGTTTTATTCTGTTTTTATTTTTAGAGGATTCTGCTTCCAAATAGGTTTTATATGTATATATTTTTTTCTGAGCTTCTACCCAAAGAGAAGATAAAGTCTTGTTTCCCTTAAATTTAAAGACATTGCTATGTAAGTGCAGTTCAGAGGGTACTCTGCTTGAGAGCTCAGTCTTCCCCTTCAGCCACACCATGTGTCCTAAAGAGGAAAGGCAAGAGGGAGAAACAATTGGTGACCTTGCAGAACTGCAACACGCAGGCTCCAAACCCGTCCCAGCCGAGCCACAGGCATCACAGCCACTAAAGCCGCTGACCACACAGAGGGGCAGAGGGAGGCTTGAAGGCAAGCACAAAACTAATTGTAAAAATGGGAGAGATGGAAAATAATGAGACATATTCAAAGGCAGAGTGAGGCTGTGAGCGACACAGCTGAATGAGGCAGGGGGAGGGAGCGGGGAGTACAAATAGCCTCCTCTTTTTCATTGACGCTTAGGGGAATGTGCTGATTTGCGGAAAGTAAACCAGTCAGATGGTGGTTCCCTTCCTCACATGCCTGACAGAGCCTGGCTAGCTTTTCAGTCACCACGGTCACCTTACCTATCTGCGGCTTATCACCAGAGCCTGGATCTGGTTTCACGTTGCACAGACCAACCCAGAGGCAGATGTGTGGAGGTAGGTGGGCTCTACGCTGAGTGTGTGATCTCTCTGGCTGTGAAGCAAAGCCTTCCTATAGATTCTGCAGCGATAGCAGCAGCTGTTTGCATTGTTCATCCCTGCAGGTGTGTGACAGGCTGGCAGGCTGGCATGCTGCATGTCGAAACAGAATTACCAACAAGCTTGATAAATGGAAATGTCATTAATGAAGCATAAATGTCAATGCTGTGGGAGGGATGACTTTAATGTTTGTTTTTAAAATGACTTTTGTGGGACTCTGTGATTTTCATTCTTTTATAGTATTTACCCTTTTCAGCTAATAATACGTTTATTGAATGAGTAACTGTTGGTCTGTGTTTGCATGAGGCTGACACATTTATTAGAATTTGAGGCAGAATTCGGATATGTCAACCCAGTTGGCAGATGTCCTGCTTAGCTGGATTTATTTCATTTGCTTTATGCGAAAGGTCAAAAACATCTTAACTACATATTTTAAATATTATATCTTAAAATGGTTTGCTTCTTTGGCTCCTTGATTCCTGAAATGAAGCCAGTTATTAGAATTTAACCCATCCTGGGATATTGACCTAAAGGTGAGAAGACACACAACACCAGGCCATTTGAGATAAAAAAGCAACAAATACCTCAAATGCTTCACACTACTTCCAGTCATTCAACCTGTTCACAGCCTGATGGTGGTAAGCTGCTGGATAGTAGTCACAGCTGCCCCGGCACCACCGGGCATTCTAACCACCACCAGCAGGCAAGGTGGGCAAAGTGTCTTGCCCAAGGACACGAAAACAGAGGCAGACAGAGTAGGAATCAAATCGGCAACCCACTGTTTATCGGGGCGAACTTCTACCACCATCAACTGGGACACAGGAAAGTTCAGCTTCCTGCATTTCTGACTGACCCAGTCACGCTAAAGAAAGTCTCCTGATTATGGCTGCCATCTGATTTCTCTATGGTTTTCTCTTGTTCGCTGATTTCCTATCAGCTGCAGGAATTTAATGAGTTGTGTCCTTCTGACAGCATGATTGTTTGTTACCATGATGCACCTTATTGACATTTTCCAGTGCCGCATATAGCTGGACTTTTACTGTGTAGACTCTCGCTTTGTCCATCCCAACTTCCTCCCATTAGTCGGAGTAGTAAAATAAATGGCTTAGTGAGGACATCATTAGTATCTATTAGCTGCACAAATTATGAAATGGTTTCTACCTCATTCTTGAACAGTGGAGCAGTGGTTACAGGATACATAGCTGCACTGTGCTGAACACACCCATGCACATGTTGTGGCTCATCCCTTTTCTTCCTGTCTTCCCCTCAGTTGGTTTCATTCTAACCCATCTTCAACATGGCAGATGTGTAGCTGCTGTGCTGCATTTCATGGTATAACAGATAAAAGGAAATGCACTACAGGGACAATTGGTGCCTGCTTCGAATCTCAGGAGCAATTCACTACACAAACTTACGTGGTGCTTCATTGTGTAGTGGCAAACGCAGTGACCTGGCTCTTCAGCTCATTATTCTGCTTTGGACATGGCTAAATTAATCTCCCAAAGCTGCTTAAACACAATGCACCAAAGCGAGTGTTTTCTGAATACATTTAGTTTATACTGAACAGATGTTTGTGCATTTGTACAGGAGGTCAGTTGTTCGTTATTGTGACCCATCGCACTCACAAAAACCCTCCTGTGGAACTCGGAGCGCTTAGTTTTGAAAACATGCGTGGATTATGAGTAAAAAGGATCTCATCCCTTTTTCAGGGTTGGTCTGAGCTTGTAAATCCCTCACTGTGATGCTGCTCCTTTCAGCTGTCACCGCAAGCTTGTGGTGCTGTGCTGCACAGTTTACACAAAGTTTAAACCGGCAGTTGACCTTATTTACACAACGGATTTGTTAGACAGCAGGGATGATAATATCTTGAAAACTGACAATAACTAAAATATGCTTCCATCAAAACAATGTATCACTGTCTGAATATTAAATTAGTTTTCAATAACATTTTTCTCAATGTTATTAAAAATTTGAACATTTTCTCAATGTTCAAGTTCAAATTTGAAATGTAATGTGACTGACAATGGGACCAGACATAGAAAGCAAAGTGTAGTCGCATTAGTGTATAAAGAATATATATTACTATTAGTGACGGTAAAGCCTTAAAACATACCAGTAATAATGATTCCTCTGTGTTAGCTCGCTTCAGTCTTTGGCTTCAAAATATTGTCTATTTATTAGATTGATTCTCTGTGTGCTGCTGTTCTTATGAAAGAAAAATCAGTACCTGTAATAATCACCGGATAATAGCCAGCAAAGATTTATGCTCTCTAATGTTAAAAGTATTTGATAATTCTGTCTTCTTCACATAAATTTGAGTGACATCCCGCTCTAGATGAACAGGGTATAACATGATGCTAATAACAACCTCAGCTCTTCTAGAAAAGGATTTCCAGAAGTGCATTTATATGAATTATTGATGATTCTTGAAGATGTACATTTCTGAGGTTAGACAGTGATGTTGGACGGGATGGCATTGTTCATCATGAAATTCATCATGTTGGGTTGAAGTCAAGACTCCATATTTGTTCATTCAGGTCTATATGGATCTAGCAAGCTGTCTTGTTGAAACATTCCCCATAAACTCTCCCCACAAATGAGGAAGCATACAATTGTCCTGTATGTCTTGGTATGCTGAGGTCTTAAAGGTTCCTTTCACTGGAACTGAGGGAGCAAGTCAGACTCCTTAGAAAAAAAGGCCAACATCATCATCCCTCTGTAACAAACTTTACAAGTGACACAATGAAGCAAGACAGTTCTGATCTCAAACATTCAAATCCAGACTCATTCATGTGTTCAAATAGGGAGGCATGACTTGTCATTTCAGAGAACACATCTTTACTCCTCTATAATCCAGGGGTGGTTTGTTTTTATCCAACTGCTTCCAGTGCTCTAGATTATACTAAATTGCTTTTATGCATTTGGCCATGGGAATCCGTCCCATTTAGATTTCTGTATGTATTATTGAGCTAAGTAACTTCTGACTCTGAAAAATATTGCCAACCTCTGCACATTATGCTCCTCGACATCTGTTGATCCAGCTATTTGATTTTACATTGCCTGTCACTTTAATGAGCTATAATTCCCAATCAGTGCCAGTTTAATATGATACCATTAACAGCTGACTGTTGAATATTTAGAAGTGAAGAAATTTCCCTATTCGACTTGATGCAAAACATGGCATCCTATCATGACGGTAAGCGGCCCTTTCCTTCAGAAATGTTTGTAGAAACAGTCTGCATGCCGAGGTTCTGGATTTTATAAACATGCCCATAACAGTGACTGAAATACCTGCATTCAAGGATTTGGTTGTGTGTGTGAATAGAATTTAGAGATCGAATGCATTTTGGTTCCTAAGGGCCAAAATGAAAGCAAACTGATGGGTCATGTTGCGATGCTGCCTCAGAGCCTTTTTCACGTTGTGTCACGCTAAAACCACAAACCTCAACCTATTTCCTTTGAATTTTGTTGAAGAGAGCGACACACACTACGTTCTATATGTGAAGTAAAAGGAAAAACACTGGTGTTCTCAAGGAAACTATGTCTGACTGGCAATAGTTAAGGGGTTATTGTGGAGTGGGTGCCCTGCATTTAATATTCACATCACTCTATTTGCATAGCCTTAAATAAATATCCAGTGCAACCAATTTCCTTTAGAAGTTACCTAATTAGTGAAAAATGTTTGCGGTGTATTAAGGATTTTGCAAGGCACTGTCCTCTTACTTTTCATTTAGGAGGATGCAGCTACCAAGAGTAATTGGTTCTAATGGTGGCCTAATTAATTCGGCTGAAGTGAATATCTCAGGTTGCCTGCCATGAATTCCTAATTATTTTTGCTTCTTATTACCTGCTGCATGTTGATGTCTCTGCTTACGCTGGCTTTGATGTAACCCAATCTCAGGCCAGGGTTTTGGATCTCATCAGATAAACAGCAAGAAATACCACTGCTCTTTACAGATTAAACATATATTTTTCAAATATTAACTTCCTTTGCTGTGGTTCTGACAGGGCAGTTTAGAAAATCTGTTTTTTTTTGTTTTGTTTTTTATCTTGTACTTCAAGGTCTTGCTTTGAATCATCATAAGAAAATAGACTCCACCAGGACAGAACACATTTTCATTTGACCTTTTCTTGATTTTTATGTCGGTCATAATCACAGCAGGGATGGTATGGGCGTGAGATTCAGCCCCCTGCTTTTCACTGAGGGTGATGGGAAGTTTGCTTGATTAAAATGACGGAATTGGTTTGAGTTTTTTTTATTAAAGGAGCCCAAAACCAACACGTTGGAACATGTAGGTCTCCTTGTGCACACTCAAATTCTCAGGAAAAAGCTGTGGGATGCCAGAAAATGGGAGGCAGAAAAACATCCTCTGTTTTCTTAAAGCCTGCTCATTTGGAAAAGCTGTGCAAATATATTTCATCCATCCATCCATTTTCTGACACCCTTGTGCCTTAGTGGAATTAGGAGGGGTGCTGGTGCCTATCTCCAGCTGACGTTCCAGGCAAGAGGCGGAGTCACCCTGGACAGGTCGCCAGTCTGTCGCCGCAAACATATTTAGCTCTTGAAATTTCTAACACATTGTAAAATCACAAATTTCTATGTATTTTATTGAAATGCATTATTGTGATATGGAGAGAAGATGATACGTGTATTTTTTTGTACTCAAAAACTCTGGAAACTGTTGTGTGTGTTTGTATTCAACACCATTTAGTTTGATCCCACCTTTTGCATTGAGAAGTGATCAAATTAGTAAACAGTAAACTCAGTATTATTGCAGATGTTCTGTGAAATCCTCAGAGATTTGTTACAGAACATTAATGACCAAAGACCAAGGAACACAGCAGACAGGTAAGAGATACAGTTGTTCATAAAACAACATCTCAGAGTGCTGTTCAAATTATTTTTCCATAGAAATTGGAAAAACTGTTACAATTCTATAAAGGGACATGGTCATGCAGGTAAATTTACAAGCTGGTCAGAGAAGCAAATAGTGAGAGTAGTTGCAAGGAAATCTATGGTAACCGTGGAGGAGCTTGAAGGATATAAAAAGCTCATATGGGGCAAATATTAGTCAAGTACTCAACAAATCTGAACTTTATGAGTGTCAGGAGTAAAGACCTTATTAAAAGAAAGCCCAGTTAGCCACATATAAACTGCAGAATACAACGTGCACCTGGAAGAAAATAATGGTGCATCAACCTGAAAAGAATATAGTGGCAACATCATGCAGTGGGGATGCTTTCCTTTCACAGGAATGTGGAAGCTGGATCCAGTTCTTGGCAAGATTGATTGAGCTAGACAGTCTGGAAAGAAAACCTTTTATAGGTTTTTGTCCATTTGAAAAATATTGTATAATTTTCCTTCCACTTTTCCAATGTATAGTAATTTCAGTAAAATGTCTTGTACTTTATGGTTTATCTCAATGTGAATTAATATTTTTGTAAGACTGTCTAGAAGGCATGTTTAAAAAAAACACCTACCAGTGTATACTGATTTGTTTTATTTTCTAATTATCCCAATCATTTTATTAGAACTTGAATTATGAAGATCCAGCCAAACCCAGTCTCTGTCATGGTGTGGTATTGGGGAAGGCAGACAGAGCTTTTAATAAGTAACTCAGGGGTTAGGGATCGATATTTCTGCATCCTGCAGACATCTGAGCTGTAATTTTAGTTGATAATATAATAAGACTTCTGGAGCATAAGTGCAAGCTCTGGGGATTCAAACGGATATGTGGCACATTTGAAATTCCTTGCTTGGCAGTCTGAGGAATTTATTTCTTTATTCAATATTTCATTATTTTATTTATTCTCGTGATTCTGTGACTTATTCAGAAAAGACTTGGTTGTTATTGACCCCTGCTCAAAAGCAAAAGAAAAAAATCAACTACGCCTTGATTGTAAAGCCAAACATGATTAGCTATCGTCTTGTTCATCACAGAGACAGTGAATTAATCTGTGCACTCCTGTAACCCACCTCCCTCGTAAATGTCTAAGGAGGTCACAGGAGGCATTGAGACTAATGAAACCATAGACACAGCACTGATTAACCCCTCCTTGAGGAGTTGTTATCATAAATTTGAGTGTGCTTGTTGTTCTGCATGAAGCTCCGCATCGTGTCCTGCACCAGTTCCGGCCTGTCTGAATGGAGCGCAGGCTGAAATATAAGATCTGCTGACATGCAGGCAGCAGGTCTTGCGGAGAGGTGGTATGAATGGAACTTGCAGACTCAGGATATCTTGTTCCTCTGGAATATGTCAACATGAATCAATTTCTCAGCAGCCCTATGACCTGCATAGAAGGTGTTTTGCAGCTGCTTTTTGCATTTTGTGTGAAGAAAGAATGAGTCAGGCATGCCTGCTTTATCTCTGTGCTTTTGTTCTGAGATTGATTGCTTTCTGGTTGTCTGTGCGAATTAATCTCTGACCTGATAATCTCATTTTTTCATAAGTATTAGTTTTTGGCATTTCATTCATTGCTAAAACCCATAAAATGTGGATTACTTTTGTTTTTTCTCCATAAATGCATGGACAAGTGAAACAAGATTCAAAGATTATTTTGTTAATAGTTTTCTTTCCTCAGACATTTCTAACTGTGGCCTTGAATTAATATTTAAACACAGTTGATCAAGTTCTCACTGTGGGGAAAACTTATCTTTAGTTTTTTTCATATTCATTCTTGAAAAGCTCAGTTTGGAATGAGACCTGTTTTCTGCTTGGATGTGCAAAGTTTTGATCAAAAGGGAAAAGAAAGCATAGCAGTCAGGATTTCCTTTGACATCTAGAGACCCTGACATACCATTTCTGCTGAGTTACAGACTTTTATTACCCTCCACTCCTAGAGACAAAGAGAAATAACAGAGGAAAGTGGTATTTATTCCTTTGTATTGCCAAATCCATTTAATCTGCTTGACAGTACAATCATAAACCATTAACCTTTGCATTCTGGTTCCAGTGTTGTTTTGATGCTCATCAGGTAAATTGCATCCAGCAGGACAAATAACTTACATTTACAGCCACAGTGACATGGTTTGGGAATTAGAGCATATTTATGTGCTGAGTGGCCCAGTCAAAATCTATACCTCAATATAATTAAGAAACTGAAGAAAGACTTGAAAACTGCTGCTGACAGATGTTCTCCATTCACCCTGATCAAATTTGAGCACATTTGCAAAGAATAATGGGCAAAGTTTCAGTCTTTATATGTGCACAATTTACCCAAAGTCTTGAACCTGTAATTGCACAGATTTTTATTTTATTTATTTTTTTGTACATTAAAATCCAATGAAGATTGTGGTATTAATGTAAATATAGCTAATAGGGAAAGAGTACTGTAAAAATTAGTTTCTCACAACAGATCCAGATCTTAGGCCTTCTAGTTTGTGTCATTTTCTGCTGCCATCATTATGTTTCCGAACTCAGTTTTTCCCTGCCAGTCCAACTGGATGTATTAAAACACACTTCATCCAAGCAAAGCAGAAAATGAAAAACTGTTTCTGTCTGCTGCTGTATGTCCTCTCGATCAGATGTCCCCAAAGGAAACAATAATATTGAGATGTGAAACATGTTGACACATTGATGGTCATGACAGAACAGCCCTTCCTGTTCACTGACTGTTTATCTGAATCAGGCACATTAGCACATATGAGAAAGCCGCCTTCTATAAGCTGCGCCAGGACAAACAATGACTTTTGACAGTGAACTTGAAGGAGCTCCTTTAGGCATCTGTGTCTCTCAATCGTTGCTGTGAGTTTCATATGCAACGAGGCAGCATTATGTGGAACTCAGGAAAGCAAACTGTGATTTTATGGTGATCAGTGGAGGTGAATCCTTTTCATCCTTTATCTGTTTTTCTCATCATATTTTTCTGAAGTATATTGCATCATATATAGAAATGGACCATCAGGCTTTTTTTCTGGTTTTCTTTGAGGTCTGACTGCTGATTTCAATTTTCTTTCAAAAGGTTATAATGAATACAAAGTCATTTATGTGAACTTGTTTCAGCTGAGCAACTTCCTAAATCGTTGACTTTAAAATGCAAAATGTGCTGCAGCTTCCTTGATGAAGGTAGAAAAACGAACACAGGGCAATATGAACCATATTCATTCATCAAAGCACATGTCTCTGGGCTTTATGTGTTTTGCTTAGCTCAAAGAACATAAAGGGCATCAAAGAGCACGCTGCTTTTCTAACACTTAAACACCCAAAGAATGGAGGATTTCCATTTAGATTCATTTAAATGAAACAGGATCGATCTTCATAATAGGAAAAGTCAGGATTATTAGCAACAAAGACATGATGTCTAACCAGCCAACTAATCTGGCTAGCTTGCGAAAGTTGTTTTAGTAAAAAATAAAATGAAAATATCTAACATTAATGTGTAAACCACAATAAGCACTCAAAAACAGCTAAATTAAGCAGATTATTAGTATCAGTTTTTTTGCATTTCCCTTTCTGTCAGGTGATAAAGAAACAAAAAAATAAACAATTTTAAACAATGTAACTGTTCTACATTAGTTATTATAAAATACAAACAAAGTATGAAATGAATCAAACATAAAACCAAGCACATGATTTAGATAACTGTAAGTCATATGCTGTACTATTTTTGTACTTATAGAATATAATGTTTCTAAAAGCAATTACAGTAAGGTGTTTAACTGCCCTGAAAACTGTGATTTTAGTCAAGCTTCACATCACATGGATCTCATACTAATCCTATATGCTAGCCTCTTGCATTATGTTTTAGTGTGTTAATTCTAATGTAGTGGTTACATCTATTTTCTGTTTTACATTTAAAAGTATGCAAGTACTTTCTTAAATACCTGGCAATTTGAATGCAAAGATGTGTATTGCAAAAAGATGATTTGACTCTAAGCCCCTCATATTAAATGCTAAAGTCTTAAAGAAAGTCCTGGTGGCCCTGATGTAACCGATAATAAAAAGGAAATTGGATTGAAACATCAAGTTTATCTGTTTGAACTCTTACATTTGTTCATCCATTTCACTTCTTGACTCCATAATCATTAACTTGCCAGAAGCAGAATCAAATTTGAACAGCACTCATCATTATTCTATGAAATTTGTCGTTTTAACTAAAGATGGATTCTTTTTGATTGGGTTTTAGAAGGAAAAAAGTTATGAACAGCCTCTAGAAATCAATCTTGGAACCAGGACAGCAGCCAGATGTGATTTTTTAAAGGCTTTATTGTTTTTTTATTGATTTTATTAGCCACCATGGTGTTTTAGGCAGGAAGCCGGATCATTCAGGAAATTTTATGAAATTGATGACAACAGATGAGCATATAACAAAATCCAGTTTAGTACATATTTCATTTTTTTATTGTTGAAATATTCTCACAAAGCTTTCTCATAATAATGTGCATTTTTACTTATAAAGTGCATCGCATGTTGTGCTAAAGTAGTCAATCGGATCTGAAGTGAGGCGGACTCAAATGCGGTGCCTCATTTTCCTGACCTACCCTGCTCTGCAAACCACAGGGCTGTTGCTTGAGACAGGTGTGAGTCTGCTGTTGCCACAAATAGATCACTGCACAGCCCCCACGACCCAACCCCTCTGTCACCTCACACACAAACTTTCCCCAACCAGAAAAAGCCGGCCTGCTGGTCCCGGTGCCTTTGAATAACCCCCCATGCTCCCTCCCTGACTTGCATTCAGAACAAAAAATATCTGACCTCAGTCATCCTGAATGACATCACTGCATCACCATCAATCAGGCTTACAGTGCAATCTTCAAAGGAGCATGTTGTGTACTATATAACCAGAGGGAGGCGATGTGACACAAAGTGCACACTCTGGATTGTGTCCCATCCTGCAAGGCCCTCTGTTTTGTCATTTAGGCTGCCTGGCTGTAGTCATTATGGCCACCATGAGTATTTATACCCACTGTGGCCTTTGTCGCATTTAGAAAACTTGGCTGCACTGAACACCAACCTCCAAACAAACTGTCTGAGGCCCACTTTGTTTTCCATCTGACCTCCAGATTTTACAGTGTGGGTCATTGGGGTGGGGGGATGGAGGGGGGGGAGCACTTCTCATCAGTGTGTCAAAAAGGAGCAAACAAGATGGAATCAGTGGGGCATTCAGTGGCTTTTCCATTGTGTGAATGTGTATTCTTTGTCTACTTCTTCTTTGCAGCTTTGTGTTTAGCAGAGCGTGTCACCTCACATGGAGCTATTTTAAGCAGAGGGAGAACTGTGCTGTAGTATGTTTTTTTTTTTTCTATGTTGGGGTGGGGCAACTGTGAAGAGCTTCAGAGAACAGCGATAAATGGTAACGGGTTGGCTTCAGCTGAACAGGACAAACACGGCCCACTTCTGCTAATCCCAGCAAAAAGCAGCACATGAGCTGCAGAATATCAGTGGAATTAGAGAAATAAAGAGAAATCAGGGAGAAATACAGCGTTCAAGCTGAGCCCATCCAGCTGCAGTCACAGAAGGAAAAGGTAAACATGTGGTTGAGTTGTAAAGTACAGCTCTGCTGTTTCCACTGAAAGGGTGTTATTTAATTCTTGCAATTTCTCTGCCCACTCAGTCATTTTAAACATTGCAGAGAAATGCCCAGGAGCTGGTCACTAGTGGCCGCATTCATATTTTAGTGCAATTTAGAGTCTGCACCTGGCTTGGATACGACCTTGGCATGTGAAAGGAAACATGCAGCCACACCAAGAAAGTGCTAAATAAATCCACTCAGAATTCCGTCCACCGTTTTTTTAGCAAAGCAAGGATCCAGTGACTTATGCAGATTTTTTTATTGCAAAGGTAAAGATTGATACATTTGCTAAGGATTAGGAAGCAAGACATTTTTTTCTCTCTTTTTTTATGTGGTTGAAGATGTGATGGTGTTTACAACAACATATTTTCTAGAGTTGGACCAACCAGGGTTGTGAGTTGTGTTTTCATACAATGTTAATCTAAAATAAACTGCATCCCAAATTTTATATTTGGGAGGAAAAAGCTATAATCTATTTTCAGATATGCAATTTTTTTTACATTACATTATATATTTCACTAGCTCATTAACTTTTTCTTTTAGGACTGGTTGCAAGGATTACATGTGTGTTTTTTATAAATAAGAAATACTAAATAATTTTGGGCTATTTGCACAGAAACAAAATTATTATAGAGCTGTTACATCTGTTACAGTTCACTACATCTTTTCTGTTCAGCATTATTTTTGTGCCAACATTAACATATGTTAAAATATTAATATGTTAACATTTATTTAAAAAATATCCTAACCCGACTTTAATTTCTCTAGCATGGTTTGGGAGGAGCTGAAATGGCAGAGAAAGTGACAGAGTATCTGGAGTTTCTCTTTTTTTGACCTTATGGAGCATAGAATGACGCAACCCTGCCCCCTCCCCACCTGTTGTTGTCACAACAAAGATGAAATTATATCCGTCCTGTTGTTGATAAGTGAGGACAGTCAGATACAGAGAATAAAAACAGCACAACTAACTAACCAACTGATATTAACTTGTTATACTCTGAAAGCCCATGCCACAAATGAAAAACAGCTAAGCCTCAACAAGATTGTGTGTCGTTTGAATTATCACCTGTGATAAAAATTTACTTAAAAAAATATTTTTGAGTATTTGATAGTTCTGTCTTCACTCAAGCTTTCCAAGATAAAAACAAGATGACACCTCAATGATCTATTCCTATAAGTGTAGCCTGAGATAATAAAGGACATACATCATGTAGGGTCAGTCAGAGGTTTTACAGATGAATCCAGTCAGGACAGGACTGGGAAATATTTGTTTCTGCAATTTGAATTAATACTCGGCTAATATTAAGCTAAAACAGGATAGCTTGACTGCATCTGAGGAGATCATTTTTGTTTGAGGTGGAAGCCATTTCTGCTTCTCACTGCAAAGATGCACAAATGGAAAAAAGAAGAAAAGCCTTTCAGATATCACTTGCCTCTTATAAACTTTGATGATTCCCATAGGATCCCCCTGCCAACACATCTGGTCCAACTTTGCTGCCAGGATGTGATGAGCAGAGGCAACATATCCTTTAATTACTCCTAAATCAGCTCTATTTATAAATCTGCTGCCAGATCTTTGTTATGCACAGACATTCTTTGTTCCTGAGAATCTACAGGACTCTTTCTTTTTTCTTTCCCCCCCATCTTACACAAAGTCCTCTGTGTTCACAAAGCTCTACCGGGCCACTACATCTCATTTAGTATGCTGTTGTATCAAACTATGACATCAGCCTGCTCTAATTGTTTCCAGACCTGAGAAGGGTTGCGTTTTCATTCTATTTTCCATTTCTCTGCGCAGGCCTCGCTTCTCTGCATCTAGCAAAGGAAAGGGAAAAAAAGGAAAGATGAGGAGAAACGATACACGATGTCATGTAGACGAGACGCATCGCGCCAAAATCTCGTGACCAACTTTCCAGGAAGCTATCACTTTCCCCTCCCGTTTCCTTTGCTGCATTTTCCCCTTCTCCATGTCTTTTCATTCTTCTTGCAAAAGCAGAGTCCCGAGTTTTTGCTTTTTTTCTTGGTTCCCTGACAGTATTCAAGCAGCACATCTGTGGGAATTCACCAGATAAAGCAGTTTTCAGCTGCTTGTATCTGACTCGCGGATGCCTCCTTGGCAATGGCCCAATTCCATCCTATCCAGCCTCTCTTTGCTCTGACATGACTGTGAAGATTAAAAGAAGGGAAGCGTTTGAAACAAAAAGGAGTTGCTGATTGAAAAAGGAGCTGAAATCCAGAAAGACCATATGTATTGAGTTGAAGAAATGGTATTTTATGAGCAGTGAGTGGGCCTCTGCTTGGAATTCTCAATGACATCATGCTGGAGCAGAGCGCTGTGCAGTCAGGACTCTGGAGATGGAGTGGGCCTTCAGCAGACGGGACGGCTAGACAGCATCGTAACTTTAGAAGAGGAAGTGAGACACGGAGGCCGGCAGGCTCAGAGAGCCACATAATTCTAACTAATCCTGTGAAAACTTTAATTTCCTAGTTTACATAAACTCATCAAGTGGGAATGAGTTCAGGAAGAAGTCTTTTTGATTCCGAAACCAATGTTGCCCCTGAGCCTCGTGCTAAAACAATCAGGGGGTAAAACGCCAAATGCATCATAATTTTACCAAGAAATTGCTTCATATTTCTTTCTCTCAATAGGACAAATAAACTCTGGTTAGCTGCTCCCTGTGGTGCTTTGCCAAAACAAAGCCAGACACTGGGGCTTATATCTGATGTAACGCAGACAATTCCAAACAAGGCGCTTGGTGCCTCTGTGTGTGGAATAATCAGAGTCCCAGTTTAATAAAGAAAAGTTTAAATGAGTCACCGCTGTTTTGTTGTTTTCTTTTTTTTCATGATGAGTAGTTGCATGTAAGCTGAGCCAAGTGTTTGCACCTCCACAAAGCGTTAGCAGCTGTAGTCATCTGAGTGCAGGGCCAAGGTTTCAAACTGAAATAGATCAGCTGGTCAGTTGCTGATCTATGTCAGCAGATAATCCCCCTGCTTTGGTCAGACATTTATAGTGGATTGTTAGAATATCTTTTACTTACCCTGTTTGGCTATGTCTTTAATTCTGCGTCTTTCATTACAGCCTGAGATGAAAACAGGCGACAGTAGGTGATCATTTCAGGGGCTCAGGCCTGTAATTAGAAGAATCTTCCTCTGGGTGTACGTGTGTGTCTGTTTGGATGATTGGTGTCCCTGTAAACTGGCTGCATGTGGGAGCCATTCTCCCCTGTTTCCTGTGCTGGTGTCATGCCTTAGAAAATACTTTTGACTGGGGGGAAGTTTACCCCCGCTCTCCTAGCCTCAGAGGAGTGATTCGTCTGTGGTCTGTGAAGGGTAGCAACAAGGGGCTGTCAGAGAACGGTCTGATGCATGTTAGGCATGGGGAGTACACACGCCAGTGTTGTAGATTTGCTGCAATCCACTAGGAGAGGTACAAAATGTCACGCTACAACCCAGCGTGGAAAGAAAAAGATCCATGACTTTGAACGCTTTTTCCAAATAAAAATCTGAAAAGTATAGTATTTATTTGAATTACTCTTCCTTTTAGTATGATACCTGTGATTAAAACCAGTGCGATTAATCAGAAGACTTCTAATGAGGTCCATTTGTGTATAATTTCATTTCAACTTGAATGAAGCTGTTCTGTTAAAGCCTCATGTGTTTGTAAGAAAACATCAGTCAACAAACAACATCAGGATATCATAAGCATAAGCTTTTTTCTTCTCAATCAACCCTAAACAAACATTTAGAACTAGAACGGAGTGGTTTAGATCAAACCGTGGTCAAGTGTTGGAATGGCTCAGTCAAAGTCTCTAATTGTCCCAATCTGGTTTAGGCTGAGATATCTTTGTATATCTTTTTTGTTTTTTTTACAAAAGAAATGTGTGTCTAGCTTGTATTATAGGCTCATGGGGCTGTATTTCAATGCACATATAGATTTTCTTTTTATTAATCATACCAAAAACCATTGCACTCTTCATTTTTTAATGGGTATGAATATTTTTGAGGCACTGTACATAAAGTTACGGAGGTGAAAGAGATTTTTTTTTTCCTGCTAAGAGAGATAAAATCTCTTCAGGCCCTTTTTCTTCTCCACGTCTCAGACCTGAAAGGCTTTATTAATAGAGATCTACTTATTTGCTTTTATCTCCTCACCATGTTCCCCTTTTTCTTTTTGTGTGAATCTGTAATACATTGTTTTCTTCGTCCTCAATAGAGGAGGAATCCTCTTGCCTACACCTTTTCCATCCATATGTGAAGGGTTCAAACATATAGGCTTATATACCCCCCCATCCCTCCTGGGTTGCATCTTTAGCACCTTCCTTCATCACACACTCTACTCTGTGTGCTGTAATTTCTCCATTTCAGGTGTTCATAACATGCCCGAACACACCTTTTATCTATCTGCTTCACCTGCTGCCTCGATCCTTTGCATTACAAGTCTTGCGTGATGTTTGACACCAACAGCATATTTCTTCCAAATCCTCCACAGCTAAAAGCCCCGTCCTTTCACACACCCCTTCCTCTGCACCCCGCCTCCTTTCCAATACTGCTCAGGGCCTGGCAGACACTCACACACTCCCCATGTTTCCAAGCCTCCACCCCCCTGGAAACTCCTACCAGCCCGGCGCACAGAGGACGTAGAGGAAGAAAGACAAAAAGAGAGAGCTCGATTTGTCTGTCAGTGATCGCAGACTGCCACTTAGGTCTGACGTAAAGGTCTACCATCTATGGGACGGGAAAATAAATGGGAGTGTTGGTGAGATGCAGTTGGCTGCAGCCTGACACAAAAGGTGGTTCTGAGATGAATTTACTGTTGGGATAGTGTTTTAGGCAGAATGGGGATTCATGAGGGAACCCACTAATGTTTGGAGTACATTGTCTTGTGATTGCCGGCCAGCATGTGGTGTTTGCAGTGTAATTCAGAGAAGACTCAGTCGCTGCTGGAACTGGAGCTAAAAGGCTGGTAAGACTAATAGAAAAGTGGAAAATGTGCATGTCATTTTTTTAAGCTTGTCTGTGTATATTTATTTGCCTTTGAGTGAGGAAACGCTGGAGTATTTTTTTTTTCCTATCTAGGAAAATGAAAGAGGCTGGTGTTGTGTTTTAAGAGAATGACTAGCTTAATGCAAAGCTTTAAGATGTATCCAGAGACTGGTCCCCCTTTCTAGGTTTGACTCCCTTCCAATGGAAAACAGATCAGATCCCCGGCTCTGACTCACTGTATGTGTGTGTTTAGTCTTACTGTACAGTATCCATCTGGGAGCTGGATTGCATTGCATTCCTGTGGTGTATTGTGGCCCCCCAACCAACTGACTTTGAGCTGCTCCATAACTAGAGAGGCTCAAGGACAGGTGCGAGGATAGTTTCAGGCATAAGTCTTATTCTTCTCATTTAAAATGAAAGCTCGCTCTGTTGTTGTTTGATCTTGTGAGGACGGAGGAGGAGGAGAAATGCCTAGATCACACAGAATGAGGCCTGGTGGTAAACAGGAGATTAGCACAGATTTCTGATTACTTCAGTAGTCTATGCATGGTGACAAGAAACAGATAACATACTTTTGCTGGCAGCATGAATTTTATGTGCTGCACCTGAACAACATGAATATCTAATGCTGTCATTTGATCAAAAAATAATGACTGTTCAACTACTAAAAAGGGAAAGAAGCCAATCATGTTTTGTTTTTTTGTAAATTTAAAATATTATGTGTCTGTACTTTCAGTAATGCTAAATTACATGCTAATTGCTTTTTTTAATATCCCAAATGAGAAATGAGTAACGAGAAAGCTAATATTTGCATCTCTAAGGACAAATATAATTAGAAGTCTCTAACTTAGCTCATGTACTGCAAAAAAGTGGAAAATAAACATGAGTGGAAGCAGGTCAGTGACTATTATAAAATATATAAACAGTACATGTACAAATTAATTAATATAAGTCTTGTCTATGTCTCTGAAAAAGCGATATCATAGTCTTTCTGAGATAATTACAAATTTAACTACCAGCAGTCCCCTCACTCATCTAGAAGAGGACACATATATGTTTAAACTACTTATCATTAAGTCAGAAAACAAATAGATAGAGGTACAATCAAACACTCCACTCAAAGCAATGTAAGAGTAGCTTGAAATGACGACAAACAGATTGGTGTATAAGGGGGGAAGCCAAAAGGGTCACAATTTAAGCACTTTTGTGATGTCTCAACTTTTGGAATGGTTTAATTTTTGTCTAAATTTGCACGATTCCTAACTATGATTCATGACACTAAAATATCAAACATAGGATTTGTATTTATCATTGTAAACACTATGACTCAATCAACAATACCATTCAAATAAAAGTTTAGCTTGATTTGAATTTGTGCCAATGTTGTTTTTGCAGCCAGGATATATTAACCTGTAAATTTACTTCATTACTCTTTTAATTTTTGGAACACCCAGTTTCATTTAACCTTGAGCTGAACTCGAGGCTTCACAACATTCGCTCACAAAACAATGAATGACATTTAGATGACTAACACGCTTTCCTTTGCTTTTTCTTTTTTTACAATCTGTGGTCTTTTTTTACCGAAAGACAGAGCCAGTAGTGTCCCTTAAGAGATTCAGTTACTGCTTTCCTGTACAAATAGCTACCAAAAAGCCATCTTTGATCCATAGAAATACTGTAAAACCCTTCAAAATGAAGTACAGAACTGACAGTAGTCATCAATCACGAGTCGTAATGAGACTCCAGCCGACTATTTACAGTCTACAGAAGACTCTCAGGAGCAGCACTGTCAGTCAGCTGGCCAGTGCTGATTCCAGTACACAGCCAGGTCAAACTATAAAATTCTTACTTGTTCCTCTGTGTGTGTTTTATAGCAGCTGCAGGATAATTCATTAGTCCAGTTATTGGAACTGAGACAGTCGGGTTGCCTCTGTGTTTATTAGCAGCTTCACCTTTTAAACACTGGACCTGATTCATATGCTACTTGAGCTTCTACCTGAAAAGTCTTCTCACTTCTCCATCTGTGTGCTGTGAGATCTGCTGGTGCATCTGTATTTATGAGCTTTCTGAGTCACTTTGAAAAGGGTGCAAACATCTGCTTTGGTGCTGCTTCGAGCACATCACTGCATGTGGGGTAAGCAGTGTAACGTGGAGGTGCTGCTTAATTTTTATTGGAAGCGTCACCTAACTGCTTGTGTTTATATACACACATAAAAACTGGCATCTTTAAAATGCAAGGTTAAAGGGGGCTGTACTTATGGATGTACATAAGTGGTGCAGAGATGAGGTTCATTTCTTCACAGCTGATAACGGTGCTCATGCAGATGAAATATAGTAAGCTACTGGCGATCGCCTCTCTCATTCAGAAGAGGACAAACCTTTTTTATTTATTGCTGTTCAATGAGGAAAAGAAAATAGAAGAAGCAATCTAAAGCACCACTCCCTAAAGCAATGCAAGACTATGAGCTGGTGAAAATGCACAGAATATTGATGACCAGTCTTATTGCTTTATTTAGCAGCATGAGAAAGACGTGGGTTCTCAATGACCTGTGTCGTCATAGCTGTACGGTGTCCAGCAGAGTCCAAAAACTATAAAAAAACATTACTTAGTCAAGAAATACTCACAGCATGGGATAGGCAGCTACTGTTGAACCACCGTCAGCCAGCTATTTGTTTTTTTACAATTAAATAGAAAATAAAATAAACTCTAGAAAAATGTTGCAGAAGTATTGTGTTCTTAAAAGTTTGAATACTCCACCCTTTTCTAGATAACTATTCTGATGTGTAAATTTGAAAAAGCTGTGCTCTCGACAGTCTGTGTGTGATTAGACCGCACATTTTAGAGAGGCCTTTTATTGAACACACACCTGTGCAATAACCATGCCATCTAATCAGCATCTTGACAGGACACACCTGTGAGGTGGATGAATTATCTCAGCAAGGGAGAAGTGCACACTAACCCAAATCCAGACAATATCAACGTAGATTTGCATGCACAGAAAAAGTCATAAATGTTTCAGTTCAGCTCTTGCAAAATTAGGGCAAAAACAATCATTTTTCTGAGTGAATGTCTAAGTTTTCCCCCTTGAACCTTTCCTCAATACTACATCTCACTTATTTTTCATACATTTGCTTTTTTGTTGTTTTTTTTTGACCAGCACAAATTTCAGTTTTTTGTCCTTAAAGATCTGATCTGCTCATGTAGTTGTTGTTACATTTTCTGATGATTCTGATACATAAAAAAAAATATGCAGCAGGTTCCTCTAATAGGTAGATATGGTAGGTTGTAATCCAACAGAAAAAAAGGAATGACAATATGTATCCATCAACCATATGTCTAACATTTATTTTCATTTTTGAAAATAATGAAAATGTTATTTGTTGACGCATCTATAAACCAAATATGATGTGAATTCTTAGTTGTGATGCTTTTACTCAATATGAAAAATCAATTACACTCCATTGCTTTTCATTAATATCTTCTGCATAAATGAAGTTCTCTTTTGTTAAATTTGAATGTATTAAGAAAGCTGTTTCAATAATAACTGTATGTTTTAAAAGCAAATAAGTAAAATAAACCAAGGTAACTGGTCACTTAACCAATTTGTCAGCTTCTTGGTAGAATGATTTGCATTCGTGTTTTCAGTGACTTTTTGCCTTTGGTACAAAAAGTTACTTTTGTGTAATATGCTTTTTTGCAACATTTCCTCTGAGCATACATTACGTTACTCTGAGCCACTTTTCTCCCCATTTTCTGAAAAAAAAAGATCCATATTGAGTTGTTCGGTTAAAATTAAAAACATTTAACACCCATTTTATAATTTAACATATCTGTCTTTGGAAAAAAATAGTTCCCAGATCTCTGTGTCTTTATTGCATGAAGTTTTGCAAAGGTATGGGCTACTGTTGCGCAGACGTTTCCTAAATGTTTCCGAGAGCAGACAGTTTGTAACTGTTTTTGTGACTTTGTTTGGGGACTAAATTAGTTCCAAGCTGTAGCTCACTCTGCCTGCACCTCATTAGCTTTCTTCTTTTCCCAGAACTCCTGTTGATGTGACTCGTCTTTTCCGGGATGTAGGAATGTTTTCCCCCAGGTCCTACTGATGAAATGGGTTGAGGCCTGGGCAAGGGCCTAGGTCTGCTCACTCAGGATGTTTAGAGGGGAAGAGGGTTATTGTCCAGTCCCTCCTCACCCCTTTGCCCCCGGCTCCCGATCCCTCTCCTCCAAGTCGTTTAATCTGAAAATCACTGCCAGCCGTGTTGCTGTGCTTCCCTACATCATAAGCAAGAGGGGCTCCAGCTGGGTAGAGACCCTAACAGAGAGACAGTTGCTGTTTGATAACTTTGCTATCATATTTCAAGGTTCTATACAGTCACGATCAGGAGGTGGTTTGGACTTCACATCACTGCTTCCTCGTTCATGTCTTAACAGCATTTTTTATTATTTCAGTGTGCTTTATATATATGACATCATGTTAATAGAAATCATAACATTTACTGCTTGCTTCTCATAGACGCCCTGCCTTTTTCAGCCTCTCCCTTTTTCCCTCCAACGTGCATTGCAGCTTAAAATATAAACTCTTCTATTTTCTGTTCTCCACCTTCTCCCTCCGTTTTCTCCATCAGGAGCAGCTGACCTCACTCAGTCAAGTATTTGGTGACCTCAGAGCAAAACTTACTCATACTTTCTTATTTCTCCACGTACCCACAGTCCCATACCGGTCTGGATATTTGGATAGTTAAATGAGAAGCAGAAGAAAGGCACTTGAGTGAAAAAAGGTTCTGGCCTACGAGCCTCATTGGGGAAAAGCAAAGCCAGCTTTGTAGTTAAAGTTTTGAGTCAGTGCTGTTAATGTTCTTAGTGTCGATGGAGTGAGACAACACACCCAGTGACACATCCATGCAGTTTGTGGTTGTTTTTTTTTAGATTGACCCCTTAACTGTCCCGATGACACAGGTGTCCTCCTGGGTCTGTTGACTTAGATGTAAGTGTTTTAAGAGTGACAGTTTAATAATTTTGCAAAGGTACAGTTTACCTGTCTTAGTTTAGCAGAGTCTTGTTAGCATTTGCTGAACCATCTTCACATAGTAATGAAGTAAATAAAAATTTTTCTGTGATGACATAGGGTGTAGAGAAAAGCGATTTGAATTTAAATTCATCAGAGATGTTCATAAGTCATTTTTGTCCAAGATAAGCTTAATGTCTTTAATTACTGAAATTCATTTTCACAGTCTTCTGCCTTTTATGCCTAAAAAAGAAGTGCTGTATGTTACGAATTCAAATTATCATCCTTAAACCTAATTTACATTTAACATATTTATCTGTTTTCAGAATATTCCATGACAATTAGTATTTACGATGGTAATTACCCGGGGAAAACAATAATTTGCTCAAATGTTCAATCTTCCTTTCACCCATGATAACATGAGATTAACTTGTTTATGAAACTTGTTTCCTAAACAGCAAGTCTTTAGAGTGTTAGTCAAGTCTGAAAGTCTGATTTTGTGACTTAAGTGTGACTTGAGTCTAAATTCTTAAGTCTAAGAGCCAAAGCCCGGTTATGGTCATCATAGATTTATTTGAAATCTGTCCTCAACTTCTAATTTATACTGAGTGTCTGAGAGGCAAACTGTCCACCACATGGTGGTCATTGTTGCCTGCAAAATAAAGAAGCATTAGAGCATTTCGAACCTTCATTTAGCCACATGTCTAATTAAACCTTTTTTGACTGCCGTAGAAAATCTGAGATACCTCTCAGCCATATTCTGGCTCTGCGACAAAAGGCAAGGTGTCACTTTTAACTCACTGAATAGCAGCTTTGGAGTGCCATGACAGATGGCTGGAGAGATTTGTCCCAGTGGTGATTATGCAATGCGGTTGGATTTTCAGTGACTTGTGGTCGCTCTGGTGTTGCTGCAGCAGTATAAAAGCGTGGCTCTTTTTTTCCCGGCTACTGTATTCTTAATCTCAATTAAACATTGTCTACATGCTGCCCTGAAAAGAAACCGTTAACAGTTATTTTTCAGTTAGTTAACTTTATAGCACGAGTTTCGAATACATCATTTCAACGCCTTTAAATGACGAACCAGTTCATTTCATATAGGGATGCACGTTATATCAGCATTAATATCAGTTATTGGCCGATGTTGTTGAACCAATAACTTGATTGATTTGATAATATCCCATCAAATTCAAACCAATCCTATAGGTTTAAATTAAATTGTATGCAGTCCTGATGGATTTGTCTGAATTAAAAAGCTATATTACAATAGTGGAATATTTTTTATTTCTATTTTCCTCAGAGTCTTTGCTCTTAGAAGGAATTATTCTTGTTGTTTTTTAGAATTTACAGGATTGTGAATAATATGTTGGCAAAGAAATTACATAAATGCCTGTTTTTTTTGTTTGGATTTTTTTGAAAACAGTCATAAACTTTAGTTTATGGTCAAATAAATGTATCGGATTACTTGCATTTGCAATATTTTTGCTAGGCACATTGCTTTTTTGTTCATCTTATGATTTCCCCTTGAAAATTTAAACATGTCATCAGATGCCCATTAAAAATTCAGTGGGTCAAAAAAATCAAAGTTTTATGTCGTAGAATAAGAATTTCTGTCTCAGACAGATGGGAAAACATGTAAATTCCAAAACAATATTAAAATATGACTTTCCTTTAGGTTTTAGTTTTTTTTCAGATAAAAGTAGAAAATCCATTTAATCTTGTGTGTACAGTATGATACGTGTTGGTAACTTAGCAACTGCTTCCTGTTGGCTTGTTTTGAACTTTCACATTTAAATACTTTGCTGAAGCAAGATCACAAAAATTCTCTAGATGATCCGCATTTATCTCTAAAGCTAATCAATCTCTCCTACACTCTCCCAAAAATGTAGCTAAGCTTTTCAATTTGGCAGCAAAAGCAGCATAACTACGGAAAAAAAAATGATGCACATTGTTTGTGTTACACTTCCACAAAGAAGCACAAAAAATTTGGGTCAGCTACAAGGTGCATCGAATCAGATTTATTTTTGTTTAAAATTTCAGAAAGATTCAATAGTGCTTTTAGTTGTCATTTCACTGGCATGCATTTCAAATCAATTAATCTGTACTAAGTTGAATTGCAAAACGGCATGCATCTGGTGTCTGAAGTCATTCAGTTCCCCTTTTTTCACTCAATGTAGCTTTCTCTTGTTTGATAGGCTGCTGCCATTGCTGAATGTTGATTTCAGGCCCCTCTAATGAAGGAAGTGGATTGTGTACACTGTATGGGTGTGTCAAGTCGCAGTTCAAACACATTCGCCTGCGAGTGAACCGTGGGCACAACATACCGTGGCAGAGAGGGATTGTTGGTATGGTGAGACTGATTGAGCAGATCGGCAACTCATTCAGCGACATCTCAACTTGCTCAAGGATTTACTGAAAGTGGTATTTGCTCTGTGCCTCTGCTCTAAACTGGACTTTGTAGCATGAAGTGGAACAGTGTGTCGTCACGCCTGCGCACATGATGTAATTCCCCACTGGTCACTGATTGGCCCTTAACTTTGCATAAACTTTGGTTTCCTGGAGGAGCCTGTGTACTCTGGACTTAACTTGACTGAAAGAATGGTGGACAAGATATGGAGGAAGAGTTGGCATTTTTTTGAAAACAGACGATCTTTTCGCAATAAGCCATCGCCTCGTAGGGCTTCAGAGCACAAGAGTGTGTAAGTAAAGAAAGAAGTTTGTGAAAAATAATAGATGTCTGACTTGTTGTGACTGTTTACGTGGCACAGGTGTTTTCTGAATTAAGCATTTCAAAGGTTATTGTGAGTAAGGTGTTCTAACTTCCTTGAACTTAATGAAAGTACTTCATTTCATTAGATTTCAGATAAAGGATGTTAGAGAAAGCATTTTCTTTTGTCTATCTCATAAAAACACAACTGCCGGTTTCAGTACCTCATTTGAAAAAGCTTATAAATCCCTAGAGTCAACCTGTTTTCTACTGTCAAATTATAATTTCAATATATTCAGACCCAAACTTTAACGTATCTCTGTCACTCCTTTTAAAATTGCTCTCCATCCCTTTGCTCTGATTTCAGTGTGGAAGGAGATGGACGGCCCAGTGAGAGCGGTCCTTCCTTGGACGGCAGAGCCAACTATGGCCAGGGTCCCGTAACTCACGGCTCGGCCATCAGCCCCGACCGATTCGACGGCCCCCTTTATAGCCACGGGATCCAACCCGGGCCACAGAGGCCCCGTCGGCCCAAACTCCAGCACTCGCAATCCATCCTCCGCAAGCAGGCTGAGGAGGAGGCCATCAAGCGGTCTCGTTCGCTCTCTGAGAGCTATGAGCTCTCTGCTGACCTTCAGGATAAACAGGTATACCTAGAAGTTATCTGCATAGGTTTCTTCTTGCCAAGTTTGAGTTTTTTGCAGTTGTAAAAAAAAATCTAGAATTTTTAGAAAATCAGTTTTGTTGAGTGTTTTGAGTTCAGGGGAGGATTTAGTGGAGTCTCCTTTTTCTTCATTCCATCCACCATTTAAATTACACCAGTACATCTGGTACCAAACTAGCTCATCAACAAAATGGTGCCACCACCATGCTTGACAGCTACTACAAGCTACTTGTTTGTGAACTCTTCACCATGAGATCGTTTTGGAGCACAGGGTTATTTCTTGGTTGTCACCCACTCTTTATACATATGGTTACATTAGTGTTCTCACAGTTTCCAATTCATTGGCAGAGGGAAAGTTAGGACAGTTGTCATTTGTTTGCAAGTGAATGTTCGAATGGAAGGAAGAAACATCAAAATGGTAAATGTAATGGAAAAAAATAAAATTTCTGGCTTTACAAAGCCCCAATTTCCACCTTACTGAAAACATCCAGCTTAAAAGCCAGATCCCCTCCAGAAAAACCAACCAATTTAAATTACCTCTGTACCATTTCTGATAGCAGTGGTTAAATATAGACACAGAACTCTGTCAGAGGCTGTTTGATAGCTACAAAATGTCTGTGGTTTCCAATTTTTTATGGGGCATTTAATTTTAATTAATATTAATAATTAACATCTGAGTTGAATATATTAGTAGACATTAGTCTTTTATTTTAATTTCCAAACATGTTGATTAGAGGAAAGCCACAATAAATTAAAACTTGTGTGCTCAACTATTGTAGTGCTCTGGTGGTGGTACAGGTTTACAGTTAATTTTCTCCTTCCTTTGCTTAGGTGGAAATGCTGGAGCGTAAATATGGTGGAAGGTTCATAACTCGGCATGCAGCTCGCACCATTCAGACAGCCTTCAGACAGTATCAGATGAACAAGAACTTTGAACGTCTCAGGAGCTCTATGTCAGAGAACCGTATGTCCAGACGCATTGTTCTTTCTAACATGAGGATGCAGCTTTCATTTGAGGGCCCTGAGAAAGTGCACAGCTCCTACTTTGAAGGGAGGCAGGTGTCCATGACGGAGGACGGCACCCCACTGTCCATGGTGCAGTCTGAACGTGGGGACGTGGAAGTCCACCAGCAGGCAAACATGACGTCTCACCCGCCGCCGCAGGCTGACCTGACTGATGCCATCACAGAGCTGGAGGATGCCTTCTCCAGACAGGTTAAGTCTCTGGCAGAGTCCATAGATGATGCGCTGAACTGTCGTAGCCTTCAGGGGGATGAGGGGCCCGACCCTGAGGCTATGGGCTGCTCCAAAGTGCAGGGAGAAGTGCCCTATCAGATGAAGTCGCACCGCAGGCCGGCTGGACGGATGCGAGATGAAACTGTTACATCGTATAGTGACGTTACTTTGTTCATCGATGAGGATGAGATGTCCCATCCTGCTGCTCTGAGGTCAGGAGACCAGCCGTCCAGTACAGAATCAGACTTACGGCTGCAGTCAGTGAACTCCTCCCAGGAGTACTGGCCTATTGACTCTAAAGATGAGGGTCGTGACACAGACACTAGCTGCCGCAGCACTCCTTCTCTGGAGTGCCAAGAACAGCGCCTTAGAGTGGACCACCTCCCTCTTTTGACAATAGAACCTCCAAGTGACAGTTCAGCTGAGCTCAGCGATCGCTCTGACCGCGGTTCTGTCAAACGACCGCCTGTCTACGAACCTCACGGCCACATTGTGACGTCCTCCCAGGCGAGCCCCAAACACATATCCCATGGACCCCCGCCACGAGCGCCCTCCCGCGACGATGACGCGCCTCTGCGCCACCGCCACCGGCAGCTAGAAAGCCACCTGGCCATCAATGGCTCAGCAAACCGGCAAAGCAAGTCTGAATCAGACTTCTCAGATGGGGACAACGACAGCATCAATAGCACATCGAACTCAAACGACACCATAAACTGCAGCTCCGAGTCCTCATCGAGGGATAGCCTGCGAGAGCAGACGCTAAGTAAGCAGACCTACCACAAAGAGACTCGAAACAGCTGGGACTCACCAATCTTCAGCAATGATGTGATCCGCAAGAGACACTATCGCATCGGCCTCAATCTTTTCAACAAGTATGTACTCAGCTGTGATGGAGCAGCTGCTTGTCTTTTCTTGTTAGTACCAAGAAAATAGACTGAGTGATTGCAAAGTCATTGGAGAAGCTGTGCCCTCTCTTGCTCTAAAAATTGCATCCAATTGTGTCTTTATCAAGTACAAAGTCAGTCTTAAAACTGCTTTTTGAAAAAAAAATCACTTTGTGTTTGCTGTGTAACAGAGATTTATTTATTTTTTTGAAGAGTGGGATGGATGTTACAGTTCATTGTTAGAAAAAAGCTAAACCTAGCTGACTATTAAATTACAGACATATTGCAGATTAGAGGTTTTCAGTTTTAAAACCATGTGAATGTTTCTCCACTATCCAAATGATAATGAGAACTCAAGGAGCAATTAAAATTAAATGTATCATTTTGCCCATCTTAATGATCTAATGCATGAATGACAAAATTATCAACTAGTTTCCCTGAAGATGTCTTCAATATGACTTTTCAGAGAGCTCAAGCAGTAACAGTTCATTCTCTCCAGTTCTGGCATTAAGTATTAAAATTGTAATTAAAATTCTAACATAATGCTGCATGTTGAAATTTCAGGAAACCTGAGAAGGGCATCCAGTACTTGACCGAGCGGGGATTCATTCCTGACACGCCGGTCGGTGTTGCCCACTTCCTACTTCAAAGGAAGGGGCTCAGCAGGCAGATGATTGGAGAATTTTTGGGTAATCGACAAAAACAGTTCAACAGAGATGTCTTGGAGTAAGTCAGATTTTTTTCCCCCTTCTCTTTCTATTCAATTCTTTCCCTAGTTTTAATAACAGGAAATTTGTATTCACGTGATTATAACGACCATCCTTTTAAGCTAACAAGTGAATTTTCCAAAATGTTGACATTTATTTACTTACAATGAAACAAATTGCATCTCAGGTTTGTAGCTTCTGGTGTTTGCCTTCATTTTCATGTCTGAATGTCAAGAATGGAGCCGAAAATAGCCATGGGTCGCAGTGTTAAATTTACTCTGTGCTATTTATTCAATGAGAAGGATGAAATGTTATCTGAAAGCAGTGTCTTGGAGACCTAACATACCAGCAATGCACACAGAGATTTAAAAGCGTTCTATGGCAATCCCAGTCTGCCATCATTTCATGGCAAATGGTTGACTGCAAGACAAACTGTAATTAACAAAACATCTGGCAGACTTTGCGATTTCTACTACAGATTTAACCAGATGTGACTCTGACATGTACAGACATGGCTGCTGTGCTTTTTTCTCCAACAACAGCGTGTCACCAGAAATTATATATTTGAGAGCCAAGCAGTGGTTGTGAAAATTTCACTTTTCTCTGCATAACAAATTTGTTTTATATATCTCAGTTTTATGCTACACGACAGTAATGGAGCTACTGTTGTAAGTCTAGATGTTAACTTCCTGCTAAATCTGCCTGCAGTAGCTGGAGGGCGAACTTTGATGAAGAGGGATCTTCATCCTTCTGCTTTATGTCCGTCCTTTTTTTAAATATATGAATCTAAGTGTAACCTATTTCTTGGACAAGTGCTTCATTTGACAAAAAACACTCTTTTTTTTTTAAATGAGTGATCGCTGCAGGACTCCCCAGATCATCCTACTAACTATAAATAAACTCTAGCAAAACTCCACTTTGTTTACAGCCATGTGACTGAAGGGTTCTGTCTCAAAAGGGTCTTTTTGTGTCAGTGTTTTAAAACAAAGACCCATTGTAGTTTTAATTATTACTATTACTGTTAAGAATTAGTAGGTTTTATGACTTTAAAGTGCAATATTTAGTGTGTAAATTTGATTTACACACAAAAATCTATTTTGTGAAAACAGTCACATTCTGTCTTTATTTACTTTTGGAAATCCGTCGTCTCTCCTCGTATACCAGCTGTGTAGTAGATGAAATGGACTTCCAGAGCATGGAGCTGGATGAGGCGCTTAGGAAGTTTCAAAACCACATCCGTGTCCAAGGGGAAGCTCAGAAGGTGGAGCGGCTCATTGAAGCGTTCAGGTCAGACTACGAGCTACAACTTCACTCATAAAAATATAAAACAAATCGTCAATAAATCTCACAATAAAAACAGACTCAAACTCTGAAACCAATTAAAGTAAAACAGAGTAAAAACACTAATTTTTACATTAATAGCTAAGTAAAATATTGCAATTTTTACAGTTAGTCTTCTATTGTTTGTTGTTTTGGAGACAAAGAGGACCTTTTTCATCATTACTTCTGCTTTCCTTGAACAGCATTGAAAGTATTTCCTCACAATGAAAGGGATCTGAACTGTGTGTGTTCTTTGTTGTAAACTGATGTGTTTTCACATGTTCAGCCAGAGGTACTGCATCTGTAACCCCACGGTGGTGCGACAGTTTAGGAACCCTGACACCATCTTCATCCTGGCCTTCGCCATCATTCTTCTCAACACTGACATGTATAGCCCAAACGTCAAGCCAGAGAGGAAAATGAAACTGGAAGACTTCATCAAGAATTTAAGAGGTAGCAAAGTAAAAAAAATGTTTATAGGTGTACAAAAAAAAAAATTATTGACATGTGTTCCATGTAATTGGGGTACAAGGTTTGGTTTTCCTGTCCTGTTCTTAAATTAAACTTAAAATACTCTGACACAACAAGTCATTTGGATAAAAAAATTATATTGTGCTTTTAATAAGCATTCCAGGAAGCTAAAGTCCAGTTGCCCCTCCTTTCCTTGAATGCAGACATTAGCCAATTGTCAGTTCAGAAAGATGGTTGCTCCACCAGGCTGCTGTTCAGATGTAGATATCTATCTACTGGTGCAACACTTGAGTCATTGCTGTCCTGCAGCAATAACTGCAGTTCTTAACTGTCTATGAAGAAAATACTGAAAAGGGTCTGAGTTAAGAGAAAGTCAGACATTAAACCTATATGTGTGTAATGGTACATGTGGTGCGTTGCGATTCCCGTCTTCAGCATGGCTTCTGTTGGTTTTAAGAAATGGCCATTACGACTGGCCTGTAAAATTACGCTGATAGGTTCTGGACTGTCTTAATTTCTCCCAAAATCTGGGATGAACTCTAAAGTGTTAAGTGTAAAATGAAAACTACTGTCTTTGTTGATGTGGAACCATTAATGATTATTGCTTAAAGTAGGATTTTCCCCAGACTTAATACATGAAATAAAAAAAATAAAGGCTGGATTCATTTTCAATATTTAAGTGTATTTTAAATACATTTATTTGAAATCATACTCCATAGTTCTAGAAGGACATTAAGACAGTCTCCCAAACTGTCATCCACAATATTAATTAACAAATGCAAATTAACAAAGAGTAAAAATCGTTTTTAATGTACTTGGTGCAGTAAATCAGCTCTTTTGTCTTCTCCAGGTGTGGATGATGGGGAGGACATACCCAGAGAGACTTTGGTCGGCATCTATGAAAGGATTCGCAAGCGAGAGCTTAAGACTAATGAAGACCATGTGTCACAGGTGCAGAAGGTGGAGAAACTCATAGTGGGGAAGAAACCAGTGAGTAATGCTACTTATTTTACTATTACATTCGTAGAGATGTTTACATCATCATGTGTCTTTTTGGGTGAAACTGAAGAGATTGATCTCTTACCTAATTACTCTCACAATCTATCATTATTTTTAATAAGCCGAATTAGAATTTTTTCCTGCAGTACTAATTCTTAAATTACAAAGTTTGGGAAATGTGAGGAATTTAAGTTTAGAAATGCCACGCATGCCTTTGGCTCCACTTGTGAAATTACTAGCATGTCTGAGTATAGACCTTCATGCTGCTGATTTTAACACACTCAAAGCCCTTGAGACGTGCTGCCCAGTGCAGCAGTGCTGATTAAAACAAATGGTTACATGCTGACGCACTGTAGGAACTATGAGGTTTCAGAGAAACTCACCTGCAGTGTTCAAACACTGAGGCCAGTGTTATTTCTATATTTAATTGAAACTGTTTCCAGATTTGGATGTGCTTGGGCTTTTATCCTTCCAGCAGTAAATAAACCTCCATTAGTCTACATTGTTCTGCACTGCTCAGCAGGCAGTGCTGTCTCTGTCATGTGAACAGGGTAAAACTGTGACTGACCTGTGAGGCCTTGCCAGTGAAGTTTGCTTTGCATAGCAGCAGAATTTTACAAGTTCAGCCTGAACAAGAACTAGTTCTATTTTCGGATCAGTCTGGTCAAAGCTGCATTTCTCCATGACCATAGTTCACCACCAAAATATTCAGATCTAACGTCACACTCCCAGCATAAATCACATTTGGTTCACTTAACAATCTTTTTATGTCATAAAATCCTTGAAAAACAGAGTAGAACATCAGGTATTTTTAACATGTTTAATTTTGTACAACTTTTTATATGATTTTATTTTACCATTAACTGGAAAGTAACTGCAAAATATAACATTTTCTGTCCTCTCTCTCGAGATTGGTTCACTCCACCATGGATTGGGATGTGTAAGTAGCCTATTAGTCTCATTAAATGATTTGTGACTCATCCATGTTGCTGTATCTGCAACACACTTCTGTTCCCTATTAGTTTATAGACTGAGGCCATAATAACCTCTAAAGCATTTGTGGGGATTTTTTCTTTTTGCATCATCATAGGTGCTGTCACTGCCCCATCGTCGTTTGGTGTGTTACTGCCGCCTGTTTGAAGTGCCAGACCCCAACAAGCCTCAGAAGCTGGGCCTGCATCAGCGGGAGATCTTCCTGTTCAATGACCTCCTTGTGGTAAAAGCCCTCTGCTCTTTCCACCTCCCTCTTTGCTCCTTCTCTGTCTTCCACCCCAGGGCCATAAAAAAAATCTCTTTTGATTTCAGGTAACAAAGATTTTCCAGAAGAAGAAGAATTCGGTTACATACAGCTTCCGTCAGTCCTTCTCTCTGTATGGGATGCAAGTGATGCTGTTTGAAAACCAGTGTAAGTGTTTCATATGACATTTTACATCCCAGAGGTTGATGAAGCCAGTACACTAGTCAAACCTTCCAGACTCGAAATGACCGGTTGTAAATTGCTCCCTCATTTTCCAGATTACCCAAATGGAATCAGACTTACATCAGCAATACCAGGTGCAGACATCAAAGTTCTCATCAACTTTAACGCACCCAACCCCCAGGACCGCAAGAAGTTCACAGATGACTTGAGAGAGTCAATTGCAGAGGTCCAGGAAATGGAGAAATACAGAATAGAGTGTGAGCTGACTTTTTTTTTGTCCCTCCCATCCCCCCTCTTTTTCTCTCCCTCTCTTTCTGGCCAAGTTAAACAGAAACAGGGCATGGTCCTCATTATTCAGCTGCTTCAGTTTATAAGGAAGTAGATTACAAGAGCTCACGGCACGGCTCAGATTATTCTGGACATGCAGAGGTGGTGCTAAAATAAAGAGCAGGATGTTAAAATGTCTTCATGTCAGTCGAGTCCTTGTCACTAAACCCCGGTGTCTCCACGGTTCGTTTCCACAGCCGAGCTGGAGAAGCAGAAGGGGGTGGTGAGGCCCAGCATGTCTCAAAGCTCTGGCCTGAAGAAGGAAGCCGGCAACGGGGGCATGAACCGCGCCAGTCTGGACGACAGCTACGCCATGGGCGAGGGCCTGAAGAGGAGCGCCCTCAGCAGCTCCCTGCGGGACCTCTCTGAAGCAGGTAGAGCGAAAACACAGAGCTTGTGTTCTGCCAGCTGGTTTTTACACTGAAAGAAAAAGCAGTTTGCTTTTCTTATTCTCCTCTCTGCCGAGAAGTTTAAGGGGATAAAAATAGCAAAATGTTGTCAGTGCACCATACATTGATCTTTAAAGTTCTCCTCGTTCCGAATTCATTAACTCACTCGGGATTGGATGGTTTGGTCTAGAAGTTGGGTTTCTCTTTCGGGGTTTACAGTGTCTTGCAAAGGTATTCATTTCCTTTGAACTTTAACCCATTTTGTCAGGTTACAACCAGAACTTTCAATATGTTTTATTTGAATCATGTATGATAGACAAACACAAAGTTGTGCATAGTGGAAGCAGAAGAAAAATCTTGCATGGTTTTTCAATAGTAAAGAAAAAAATATCTGTATTTGTGTTCAGCAGCCTTTACTCAAATAACCCTTATATAAAATCCAGTGAAACCACTTACCTCAAAAGTCACCTAATTAATAAATGGAGTTCAGCTGTGTGTAATTTAATCTCACATAAATCTAGCTGTTCTGTGAAGGTCTCAGATGTTCATTAGAGAGCAAATTTCATCACAAACACCAAGGAACATGCCAGACAGGTCAAGGATAAGATTGTGGAAATATTTAAGGCAGGGCTCAGTTGTAAAACAAGACCCAAACAAAAACATCACATGGTGCCCTGTTCAGTTGAAAGTCTGAGCCATTTATCTAAGCTTTTAGTGAAACATCAGCATTAAAAAGGAAGACTCATGTTACTCTGGAGGAGCTGCAGAGACTCACAGGTTACCCTCAGTGCAATCTGTCAACAGGTTGCAAAAAAACTGTTTGCAGTTCGCCATTATCCATGAAGGAAACACAGCTAGTATGTGGAAGAAAAGAAGGTGCTGTGAGACTAAATGATGAGTTAAATAAAACTAATGCGTTAATGTGGACAAGTCAAGGTTTACATCTAAATCTGGAGCTCTGTGTTTACTAAAGCTCCCCATCTAATCTCACTGAGCTTGGCCTGTTCTGCAAAGAAAAATTGACAAAAATATCACATGCAAAACAGATAGACATGCTCCAAAAAACCTGCCCCTGTAATTGCAAAGTATTTACTCACTCAGGCTGAATTCAAATATAAAAAAATTCATAATTGTGCACTACTTTGTGTTGGTTTATCCCATATAATCCTAATACAACACATTGATGTTTGTTGTTGAAACCTCACAAATGTGAGAAAGGTCAAAGGGTGCTCTTTCAACACACTGTATTTAAGAGTGACTTGATTGAGAAAAGGTTTAGCAGCTTTTGCAGCTTTTGAACTTTTATTACTGATAAATAAATAAACTGTTGGGCAGTTCTCACTCTTTTTTATTTGATTAAATTTCTTTCTAAACATCTTCTCATTCTTATGATTGCTTATTTTTTTTGTTCCCAAGCATTTTTACATTCCTCAGTTTTAGTTTTTTTTATATATATATACATATATATCCAAAGACATTTAACACACACGTTTTACTCAGAAATCCCATGCAGTCTCCTTTCACCTGTAAGCAAACCGCAATCTGAGCAGCAATAATATGAAAATAGTCTTTGCATTGAGAATCACCCCATATCCACGTACAGTGTGTATAACTGTGGCTTAGAATCAGGAATACATGTCATTCATTACAAATAACAGCTATGTGAAAGTTATCAGGTGATTAACTTGATAACACGATGAAATCCAGTTAGGGGGGTCTGCCTCACAGTTCTGAGCATGAGGTTTCTTGTTGAATCGATCGACCCTCAGGGGGGGAAACTCCAGATCAGGTAGTTCATAGTCGTCCCTTTTGCCCTCCTGTCTCCTGTGTTTTTTTTGTTTAGTTTTTTTTCTGTGCAGGATGTGGCATGTTAGTGGGGGTCATTTTTGTTTGTTTGATTTTATTTTTCCATACTCCATCCCACATGTATTTTACTGTCCATACACATCAGGTATTTTCCTGTTTATGTGTAATTATTGGTCATATATCACTGGCTGAGTGGGCCCTAAAGCTCCACCCTCAGACCTGGATGTGCCCACACATCGAATGTGCAGCAGCCACAGTTTTGCTTCTGATCTGTCTTCTGCTTTGTGACTCTCGCTGAGACTGGCTTTTATTTATTTATTTTTGCCCTGCCTGACAACCTTAAGAATGAGTTGTCTCAATTTACTCAAGAGAAAATCTGTTGACATTTTGCTCCGCTAATGAACCTTGTGACGGGATTTAGAAATAACCCTGGGAGTTAGGATCTCCTAATATAAACTAAATTTAGACTAAAACGTAATGCAAAATCCGGCTAAAATTACGTACATTTTCTTTTTTTTCACTGATTTCTAATTTGACTTGGAAGTATAGAAAACCAAAGCTCCACCCACCCAGCACCTCCCTCCCAGACCTGAACGCCCCTCTCTCCATCCCCCTCTATTTCTCGTATTTGGATCTTACTCACCGTCACAAGCCACTGCGCCGCCCCACCCCACCCACACCCTCTTTTGGTTTTGGGCGGCCGGAACGTCTGTAGTCGACCCAGGAAGTGCTGTCGATCTCTAATCTCTGGTATTGCATGTCTCGGGCAGGCAAGCGAGGGCGTCGCAGCAGTGCAGGATCACTAGACAGCAATATGGAAGTAAGTTGGAAGCAGGTGGTGTCCGAGCTCCTCTCTCTCTCTGTGATGATGTGCACTGTGAAACACTCCATTTATTTTTTTGGTCTTATACTTCCTTTGCTTCATAGACTCCAGTCCATTTGTTTGGATCATTTATTATTCTTGATGGGATGCCTTTATAACCTGCTTGCCTCAGTTAGTGTGCATGCATGGGTTGCTTGCCTCCCCTCTTGTTTTTTTTTTTTGTTGTTGTTTGGTTTTTTTTGGAAGCCAGAGATCTCCTGTTTTGGTCATGTTATATGACCAATATACACTCTACCCTCAAACAAGCATGACTCCCACTAATGCCTCCTCTGATCCCTACCCCCTCCTCTCCTTGTCGCCTGTCTCTGTCTTTCATTCAGTCACATCCAAGCGGTTTTCATTTGGTTCTTCTCTTTGGCAGGGTGGTAGCTCTGAAAGACACTAGGAAACTCTTCATTTCCTGCAGCCCCTCTCCCTGTCTGGGTCTGTCTTTTATTTTTTCCTCTTATCCACAACTTTTCTTAGATGCTGTAAGGTTCAGCGTGGAGTGTAGCCTTCATAATAAGCCATTCACACACATTAAAAGATGTGGATTTCATCCATTCATTGTGCACTCATTCCATGTATTCATGAGTCAAAGTATAGAATCTTGGAAATCTTATGGTGCAAATGTTGTTTGTTCAGTTTTAGACAAAACATGGTAAAGAAAAAAAATGCTTTTTTTTGCACCCATGGAGTAGTTTTGGATCCAAAACAGGAGGCAGAGTGCCCAACCCTGTTGTGAATTCTGCACACAAGTGCTCAGTTCCTTCTGCCATCTGACTTCTAGTTGAATGCTGACGTGTGAATGATAAGTTTGCCTGTCACACCCTCTGCATGTGGAAACTGTGCCTTCATTAATAATGCCAAGCTGCATGTGACTTTTTTTTCCGAGTTTGGCACAAAACAGAAATCTAGTTTTCCCAACTTCCTTCTTTTTTGAATATTTATCCTTGTTAAAGTATTTATGATCACAGATTTACTTTTTCAAGATGATTACCTGTCTAACAGCAGAGCCTCTCTGAAAATGGGTTCCCTTTTTGTCATGAAAGCTGAAATGCTCCTGCTGCTGCCTATCATGACATTTTTAGTTTTTCATTTGCATGCTATATAACATTTTGCTACTTCTTTATCTGAGAAATAAAAAAACAGGAATTCAGAGCCTCGCAAAAGTGTTCATGCCCCTTGAACATTTTCATATTTTTACGTGTTACAACCACTTTTTTGTGTATTATTTGGGATTTAATGTGATAGGCACAAATTTGGGCACAACATGAAATTTGTGCCCAATATGAAAATAAGAAAACATGATCATTTAAGACGTTTTATAGATTAAAATATGAAATGTATGAAGTGATAAGTATCCCCTTTTTGCCCGATATCCCTAGATCCAGTAGGGATATAATAATTCATCCAGTAAGTAGTTTATCCATGTGTAATTTAATCTCTGCATTAAAAGCGACTACCCACTGAGGTCTGTTAAAGAAAATTAATGAACAAACTGCTATGAAGACCACAAATCAAATGGAATGAAAGTTGTTGACGTTTAAAGCAAATGGAACGCTCTTCTATCACCTAAAAATGGAAAGGTCATGACACAACTGCAAACTGCTATCGAGAAGAGGAGGGGCCAGGAGAACATTCAAACTTGAGAGAAGCAGCCAACAGGCCCATTGTAGCGCTGGAGGAGCTGCAGAGATAATCAGCTTAGGTGGAATAATCTGTTGACAAGACACCTGCTAGCATTGAACTGAACAAATTTGGTCTTAAAGGAATAATGACCTACAGAAAGTCAGGTTGAAAGAAATTCAGGAGACATCCGAATCACTGTTAGCTACAGGCCATGTATGGGATACAGAAGTTCCTCTGTTCAAAGGAAACCAAAACTGAACTTCTTGGCCAACATGGGAAACCACCACTGCACAGATCATGCCTGCAGGTTCAACATAATAAAGGCAGCATCATTAGGGGATACTTTTCTTTGGCAGAGACAGGGAAGCTAGTCTTCCTGGGAAAATGGGTAGAGTTAAATGCATGTTGTAGGTCAGGGTTGTCCAAAGTCTGTCTTCAACTGCCAGTGTCCTACATGTTTTAATTCTCCCCTTTGGTGGTCATCAGGGGTCCTCAAATCCAGTCCTTAAGGGTTGGTAACCTATAACGTTTAGATGTCCCTTGTCTAACACACCTGGATCTAATGGCTGAATTACCTGCAGTCAAGTTTTCCAGAGTCTTGCTAATGACATCATTATTTAACTCAGATATGTTGAAGCAGAGATACATCTAAAATCAAATTGAGCAATTGTTAAAAAAATAAAATAAAAAACTTGAAGGCAGATCTTTATAGATTACGCCAAAATGATCTTAAAGTGTTCTGCAAAGAAGAATGGGCAAAGCAATTTGTCTTTGGATTAGCAAAGCTGGTAGAGAAACGCCTAAAATGACTTATAGCTGTAGTTGCAGTGAAAGGAGGTTCAACGTTTTCACTCAGAATGACCAAATATAAATCCACACCACACCACTGCATCATTTCCCTTCCGCTTCCCAATAATACCCTTTGGTTTGTGGTTGTAATCTGATAAAAGGTAGAATTGTTCAAGGGATCTGAATAGTATTGTAGGGCACTATAGTGCTAGTAATGCTTCATAGCTATAGTTTATTTGTTCACTTTTTCCTCTTCCAGGGGTCCATCATTAGCAGTCCGCACACACGTCGGAGACCTACTACAGCACGTGAGGGCGCTTCTCGCGGCCATCCCTCCATCCCCAACTCGGCATCAACGTCCATCCTTGGGTCGCTCTTTGGCAGCAAGCGGGGGAAGCCCCCGTCTCAGAGCCAGCCCCCTCTTCCGACGCCTGGCCACCCCACCCTCATATCGCACAAGCCGCACCCGACCAACCTGCACCACACGGCCCAGGTGGTGCACACAGTGCAGGCCCAGCTACACGGCCCACACCCCCAGTACAGCCAGGTCCCGCAGAACCCCCCGCCTTACCACCACCACCACCACTACCACCCGCCTCCCCACACGCAGTACCACCAGCACCCGGCCTACTCCTCACACGGGCACCACCACTCGCAGCACGGCCACTACAGCCAGCACCCTCACCACGCCCAGCAGTCTCACCACCACGGCCAGCAGGCGGGCCCAGCACACGGCGGGCACAAACCTAAACACAGTGGCATCAGCACCGTAGTGTGATGCTCCTCACACGGAGACGGGAAGACAAAGGAGGAAACTTTATGAAGGAAGGACAATCGCTCACACCAAAGGGACTGACAGCATAACTCTATGGCCTGTCCACTGTGTTTCAGCTGCTGTGCTGGGAAGCAGTCACACCCAGTCACCGCTTTCACTTCCAGGTCCAACTGATATGCAGGATAGAAAACGGATTCAAATCTTCCAATAGGGGCCTTCACTAGTTTGCCTGATTTGGGGCTTCTGCGTGTGGAGGGTTTGGGTGGTCTGCACAGGAAGATGCGCTTTAATTTCCACAAGCTCCAACCTGCTGCTTTATCCCCGCATTTACTGCTCCTACCATTACATAATCAGGAGAACATGTTTGACTGTTTTTTCACAATTTCAGAATTTCAGCTGTTGAGTCTTTGGTTTTTGCAAATCCTGCCATCATGTGAATGCTATTTGTTGTCGCCTCCTCTAGAGCTCATATATAATGCAAAAAAAAACATAGATATAAGCATTTCACACTGTCAACGGACAGCTAAACAACTCATAGTAGTTCTAGTGCTGTATTTACTGTACACAACAGCTATACGTTTTGTGTCTTAGCTCTCATTAAATAAATGTGCCAATTATTAACGCATAATATATTTAGTCGAGACTTCATGTACAGTATATTGTGTGTAAAGTAATTTGTAAGATTATACTTACAATTATTATCAGCAAAAATGGCGTCTATCAGTATTAAGCTGACTCTAGTGACAGGTTGTAGATCTGAAAAAGGAGAAAACTCCCATTCTGCCCAGGCTTGGTCCTGTCAAGGCCTATGATCTGTTTTAAAGCTTTTTTGCTTTTCTGGTGAATAAAATAAAATAAAAAACCCAAAACAAAGCCTATAGTTGGCAGCTGCTCTCCATATTTGACATCTAAAAACACAGTTTGAGCAGAGCTGAATTCCTGAAGGAGACGTTTCCACTAAAGGAAGCACTTAGAATGAAGAATTTAGCTCAAAACTATATTAACAGATAACATTTCTGTTTCCTTTACAAATAGTCTGAAATAAAGTCAATATGCAGCAGCTGTTTTCTTTGCTTCGAAATCAACTGATTAAATATCCTGAAATCTTCGTTTTTGCCTTGTTCAGATTATTATTTACTTTCGCCAACTCGATTTTGGTGGATTTCTCTTTTTTTCTTCTATTAAATGTGCAATATCTTTGTACTGATTTTGTACATCAAGAGCAAGCAAGGTCTCCCCTCCTGTTTGAGCGTTTGTCATTTTGCGTCATTATTTATTTATTTTCTCTTTGACCCCCTGTCTGCGTCGTTTTCTCTCTGTAAATTGTCCGCCTATCCTCGTGGTCTTATGAGGGGTACAGACTTGGAGCTCAGTGGAATGTCTTGTAAGGTTTTTGTTTTGCATGTAATGTTTTTGATGTGAGGCTATCCTCTGCACATTGTATAACAAATCAGTGTTACCATGGTAAGTTTAAGTGCAATCATGCAGGCTTGTACTTGAGAGTGAAAGTCTGTCGTCTTGTTGTCCAGGATGAGATTCAGGTGAAAAAAAAAATACTTTTTCTTTGTTCTTTTAAAAAGACATAAAAGTACTTAGACACTTCAGAGTGGAAAGGAGAATGTGTGTATATATTTTAATAAAAAGGAAAACAAATATTTCGCTGGACAAGCACATGTAAAAGGACAGTTCAATTTTTTTCAGGAATTGCAGTTATAACCTACACAAATGCAAGCTAAACAGAAGAACTGGTCATATGTAAAGATTATCTTTCTATATTCTACAAATCAGAGTCTGTTCTAGTGTGTAAATTAGTGACAGTAAGCTGTTTGTCCCAATATTCAGGTTATAAAATGTATTTTAATATTCATGAAGAAATCCACAGAAGTCGGTCTCACACATTATCTTGTTTTTTTCCTTTAGACGACAGACATATCACACGCGGGACATTAATGATACGCTGAATGTGTCTTTTTCTGATAATTTCATATCTTTGCTATAATTCAGAAATTTTTGGAAATGGTGTGAAACTGATGCAACTGTTTATTTTGGTGTGTTGTCATGCTTTAAATGTTTTAGGTTTTCTTTTGTTTGTTTTTGTTTTTTTCAAAAGTACCCCAACAATGCACTGCATGGATCTGATGCATCATGCGTCCTATTCACTGTGAGCTGATGGGGAAGAGATCAGCCTATAATATGTTGGACTTTTCTTTTTTTTTTCTTTTTTTTTTTTTGGCTCTGAATAAGTTGGAACTTTACGATGGTGACGTGTCCTTGTCGTTCCATGATTTTTGCCTGGTAGTTATTGAAGCTCAGCATGCATTTCATCTACAAGCCATTTTGTAAATTAGAAACATGGAATAAGAAGAAGAGAAGAAAATGTTGCACTTCGTCGCTGAGGGCTTTCTTTGTGTAAATAGAGGAATCTGTTGTGCAAGCTGATGAACTGCTTGATTAGAGAGTTCAGCTTTGTGAAGACTGTAAAGGGACCAAAACTGGGGTAAAAGGAGATGTACATAATGTCTATATTTCCAGTGCTCTACTCTGACATCTGCAGTTGAGATCAGGATGTACATGTCGCCTCCTGAACGGATGGGAGCAGTGCTGATTGAACCGATCGACTCTCTCTTCCTCCAGCACTTATGAACTGAGATTTGCTGTGGAAATCAAAACCAGACTGTTATGGAAAGTGTGCTGCCATCAGTTACATGCAGTTTTCCTTTCATACATGCAAATATACACACACACGCACACAAACAAATGTACACACAACCGGCTGCGAGCTGTTTGATTTGACGAGTGACATGTTTTGAAGAAAGGAAACGACAGAAATGGCCTCATTTAAATGTGCATTCTGTTTGTACAGTGAATAGTGAGTCAGTAAGACCCCAGTTATTGTAAAACTTCAACTGTGACAATGTTGAGAACGCAAAATAAACAAATATATGACTTATGGTACATTGGCTGTGTTTCTCCACTGGTACATTTTGCCATTCAAAGTGGAAATGAATGGCTGTAGCTTGCTGTAAAATAAAGACAAATGAGGTGGGAAGCAGATATTTACACAAACAACTTTTGCTTTTCTTTACGTCTAAAGATGATGTTTGACTTCACTTTTCCAGTGTTTGATCAGTTAGAATCATCCAAATTATTTCTACTTGCTAAATGCCAGAATAATGAAAGTTTTTAAAAATGTATTTTGGTGCATGAGTTTGCTTACAATTTTGTCATGTTTGGTAGAATTGTCTTTTAGGTTGTATCACTTGCATCAAATGTTTTTGATAGTCTTCCCATTCCTCCTGACAAGGCTGGTGTGACTGATTCTAGTGTGCACACTTCAGTCTATTACTTAGATCACCATCTTGTTCAGACTCCCCCGGCTGTGTTTAAACTTCATATATAGAAACTTCTGCAGGCCTGTATGCAATGGATACTGAAGAACACATTTAACAAATTAGACCAATTAGACTAATTTTATTAAAGAATATAGCATGTCTCTTCTTTATATACAGTAGTAAAACAAGATATGAGTCTTTGCTTTTAGTACCCTACCCTCACCTTGTTCTTTAAAGATTGAGTTTAAAATCTATCCAAAAACAACAAAAAAAACAAACCACCAATTCTGTCGGCATTCAATATATTGGGTATATCCCTGGTAGAAATGTTAAAAAGACATTTCTACCAGAAAATTCAAATCCTCTGAGCTAAAGTTAGAGGTTCAGTGGTTTGGTACTCAAATGTATGTGACATTTGACAATTTTCATAATAAAAATAGTCACATTTAATTTAATTTCCATTTTTGCTTCACTTTTGATCTGGTGTTGAAAAGATTCAGGAACTTTAATTTCCACAATAGGGGAGCATTAAAACATCACTTTCTATATTTCCACTAGAGGGTATCTGTTAAATTTAAATTAGGAAAAATTGGGACTCTTACTTACTCTTACTCTAAGCCTACCCTAATTGCACTCTTACACCACCTATAGGTCAGAAGTATGACTGCAGAATTTCTTTGGTGGAAGTGTATAATGTCACTTTTATAAAGTACATAACTGAAGCGCATCTTTAAGCTCAGATAGTGTAAGTTTTAGCACATAAAATCAGCAATGTAATATATCACGAGGCTTCCATTTGTAGTTTTCCATTATCCCCAGCCTTGAGCCCTGCAGTGAATGGTTCACTGCAGGGTTGTTTGGAAAGCCTCAGCTAACATATTCATAGATAACTCTTATCACTTCAAAGCAGATGGACTTCCTTCATGTCATGTGAACAATAACTATGTGGTGCTATTGGTGCACTCCTCACCCTGACGCCGTTCAATTTGAGATTTTATATCTCTGTGCTCACTACGTCAGTTAGGATGGGAAAAGGTGTTAGGAGATCTTCTTAATGCTCAAACTGGACAACAGCAGACAGATCATAACGATGACTGACATCAGCAGAAGAAGTCTTGAGATTGGCCTGACACAGAAAGGTTTGTTGTTGTTTTTTTTTTGGATTTCTGAAGTCAAACTACTATTAAATTTTTTTCACTTGTTGTGTTTAGGAATATTTATTGAAAGTGATAGGCATAGTCCTTTTTGGTCTTGACAGTGCCAGTCAAAAACTTAAATAAACTTGTCGTCTGCATGAATTTCATACAAATTTTAGAATTTCCATTTTGTATCTGAATAATTTTTGAGGGGGGTAGAAATATAATAAAAATAAATAAATAAAAAATGGGAATACATTGTTTCCTTGCAGGGTCAAAATGATGCATACCCTGCACAGATATTTGTTGCAGAATTGCAGAGAAACATAAATTGTAGTAATCCAAAAAAATCTGGCAAAAATTCCTAATTTTGGCTGAATACGTAACTTGTATTCCTTTGCTATTGGTAGAGTCAAATAGAAGTGGATGGTGTCCCAGGATACAAGTGGATCTCACTTTAAAGCATAACACATACGTTTTTGTATTACTACATTTCAGGTCAGGGACATTTCATCTGTCCTGGAAACCATATTTGATGCAGGTTTGGGATGACGGCTGTTTTGGAACATCCACTCATGAGAGCATTTTACTATTCAGCTGTTGGTCTGAGGTGTGGTTAAAGAAGTGGGTGTAAATGCTCATGTTTTATTAATTTGCTGTTTTCTGGCCAATCACCATAATAATTAGTTTTTATAGCTGATACACTAAGGTGTTATAATGTCGCCTTCAACGTTCCAATCTTCTTTAATTGAAAAAAACATTTAACAATACTTGTGAAATAACACAAACTTGTTTTTGCCGCACAAGGCAGTGCTTTCACATATAAAACATAAATGAAACGTTTGCTTATGATCTGGTGACTTGATCAGTCAATAAGTCCTCTCACATAGCAGAGCAAAAAGGGACAGTGGCTGGTTTTCAGAGCTATGTGAAGGTAGATGAGATTAGTGGATGAGATAGATTTTACGTGCAGTATGGGCCAATCATCGATCACTCAGAATTAAGAAAACCTCGGTTGATCAATCAGTGAACCCATGCAGTCAAATCAGTCAAATCGGCTCACCATAATGCATTTTCTTAGGTCATAAAAAGTAATTTTGATTCCTCCAAACAGTTCAATCTGTGTATCACCCAACTATATGTTTAGAAAACATCTGGCTTTATAATGTGGGCAGTTATAGATTGCAATCTTGCTGGAAGAAGTCATTTTTGGAACAGGTGCTTCCTCCCTGGTCAGCTCTGTCTTAATCCTAAAAATGTTGCACATTCTTCACTGCAGACTATAGTTCTGGTATTGAAGCATCTTTTGGTTTATGATAGACTTGAAACTGTAGTGGTTCTTGTTTTTGATTTCCTTGGTTTTGAATTTAATTTCTCTTTCATTTATTTTTCCGTTGGGATCAATAAAGTTTTTTTTACTGAATTTGAACTGATTTCTTTTAAATCGTCATAAATATTATTTCATTGGAGTGTGACAGTTTGAGTCAGTTTAAGTGAACTTTGACACAGCGGCACAAGATACCTCAGAAGTTCATACCTCAATGAACCACATCATTGAATAATATTATCCTCTTCATTTTCCATCCCATAGGTAATTCCTCAAGTTTGCACTTCTCTATTTAACTTTTTATTGAGCACATGAAGCCATTAACTGAGCCACAGCTGCAATGAACATTTCTTTAACATAGAAAGTACTCCTGGATTAGTTCTTTTGTGTTTAGTTTAGATTCTGTGTTTCTTTAGATAACTGTTTACCATCTGGCAAAATATATCTACTGCCTTTGATTGTGTGGTTTTAATATTAGACTTGACTTGTACTGTATGCAATTGGACACAAATCATGTTTGGACTGGATAATTATACCTTTTTAAAAAATACTTTAAATGTTTGTGTCAGGAAACCAGCTCATGTAAACAAGCTCCACTCTTTCTGATGGTCAAATATCCAGCCAGAATTATATGCAGGTCTTGCTGACGGCTACAAAAATGTGCTTAACTATACATCTTAAAGGACATTACACTAAATATTAACTGCAGTATATGTACATAATATGTAGGTATAGTTTGTCTTGAAAGATTTTTTTTGCATGTTAAATGCCCAAATTAAAAATGTAATTCATGCTCAAGATGTGTATGTAAACCTCTGACCACAAATGCATCTTATAAGCTGAACTGTACGAAATCTTTTATATTGAATTATTTATATTGTTATTATTATTATTATTACTAGTAGTAGTATTAATAAGCCATTACTTGTCCCTACAGGATGCTGCTCCACGGTGTGACCTTAGCTGTTTATCTTATCCTGGCCTCATCAAATGCCCAGAGAACTGTCCAGTCCTGTGTGTTTTCAGAGCTCCAGCCATCTGGGTTGAGAGTCAATTGCAGCTCTTTAAACCTCATGGAGTTGCCTGATCTGCCATCAGAGACCACAGAACTGTTGGTGCAAGACAACCAGTTCACCTCAGTTCCACCAGGAAAGTTTGACCAGTTGGCTAACCTTAGAAAGGTGTCCCTGTTTCCGAACCCGTTCCGCTGTGACTGTAGCATCCAGTATCTCAGGTACTGGCTGCAGAAGAACAGGGCTGTTGTCTCAGAGGAGCCTTTATGTTCCAGTCCAGGCTCCGTAGCTCAGAAAGCCATCACTGACCTAAGTGATACCTACTTTTCCTACTGCACCTTTCCACTCATACATCAAATAAGCACCTCAGGCTGTGTTTATGTGTCTTACAACACCATCGCATCAGTGATGCTGTGCTTCATTATTATTCTGTTTTTGTGGAGCTTAATACTTGCCAGAAAATCTACTTTCACCATATACGTGGAGGAGCGACATTCAGGATTTGAGGCGGACTCTCTGCGCTCACTGAAACCCAAACACAGGAGGAGGCTGCACACAGAACTGTCAGGGCTCAGCGCCGACTCTGATTCTGTCATTCTGTCAGAGGACTTGGAGAGGCCACTTATCAACATGGAGTTACTCCCACAAGTGCTAGAAACATTACAGAAGAAGCACAATATAAAGATAAAGGCCACTTAACAGACTTTTATTCATACTTTATCAAAACTACGATTAAGTAAGAAGTGGGAAGCGAGGATGCGAATGCAAAGACGCTACATGGATTTTTATGATTTGTTTTCATTCTAAACTGCACCAGCCCATTTATGAGAAACTTCATCTCTGTGAGTTTTATTTAATTTGTTTTTATATTTACAATCCAAACTAATTTTGCTTAAATAAATGTGAAATTTGCTTTTGTATTTTTCTTCAGTTTCTTGCAATCAATTGCAATTTGCCTTCTGCTATCAATACTGAAATATTTACCTTCCATAAACATCCTAATATTTATGTAGGGATACTTACTACTATTTTTCACAATTCATTATGACCACATGCTTTCCTTTCCCCTTATAGCTCCTAGAGTTTTCATTAGCTTTTTTCTTACCACTCTTCCACAAAAGCCTGATTTGTGTAGAACATGACTATTAGCTGACTTGTTCTCAGATTCTCCTCCAGCATTACCTTAAACCTCTTTATTTCTCTAAATAACATTCTCTCTGCTGTGTCTATCAATCTAAGTGTGAAACTATGTCTAGGTAGGTCCCAAATAACACATATTTCCAGATAGATTCAATAATGCTCCAATCATTTTAAAGAGTGGTATAATGTCTGTAATGTTCCTTGAGCTCCATTCATTCACTGATGTTCTCTAACAAACTTCTGAGACCTTCACTAAGCTGATGCAATTATACTGAGATTAAACTGCACACAAATGGAGACACTTTACTATTTTGGTAACTTCTGAAGGCAGCAAAGTAGATTTTATTTAGGAGTTCAAGAGTAAAGGGGTTAAATACTAATGTTTGTTACACCTATTAGAGATTTATTTATAAGAAAATCTGTTTTTTTTCCCCTTACACATCAAAAATTTCAGTTTTGTAAGGCAAAAGGGCAGGTCAGTAGAGCCTCCAAGTCTGGACATAGCTTGTTTTCTTCATTGGATGGACTGAGTTGGCGTAGCTCACCAGCTACATTGACTGGTAAACATTAAAGTAAATCAGCGGAGCCCCAAGTGAGGGAATCCTAGTCAAGTTCTACAGTACAGACAAAAAAAAACACCAATCATTGTTTCTTGTTTTTTGCAACTGTTGTTTCATTTCTATGTGTGCATGGGCTTAAGCTGGATTTAAACCAGTCAGTCAAATAATTATGTTGGTTTCTCACGCTACTGCCTTGAAGGTCACAGCTTGCAAAATCTCTTCCTCTTAGTGCTCAGTGTTTATTACATAACACAGCACGAGCTGAAACTAAAGATTTTAGAATTACAAAAAAAAACAAAAACAAACATTAAAATACAGACGTTCACGTCAAAGAACTGTAATTTTTAAATGGGACTGGGTATTATGAAAAAAAAACTTTTTTAGTTTTCCATCATGTTATAATGTTATTCCCTCATCAAAAACATACCTGGTGTGATGCTTTGACTCTTTTATGTGTTTCAGATGTTCTCTGCCGTGTTTAAAAGAATGGGCGCTTATTAACGAGATAGAGGCCTTATTTCAAGACATCAAATTGTGAACATCCATTAATTGTCTATATTTGCTTATTATGTTAGAGTTGGGCAGGGTATTGGGGGGGGGCTGGTGTCTATCAATGGGCAAGAGATGAGAAACATCCTTGCTAGGTCATGGCCACTTACAGGCCAACGCAAAGACACGTGGTTCAATCATGCATGCACACTCAGACTTAAGGACAATTTAAAGAAACTAACAGTCATGTATCTGGAGAGAATCCATGCATGGGGAAAACAGGCAAACTCCCTGAAGAATACCCCCACCGAGGACTCCATCATGGGTCCTTCTTGCTGAAAGACATGCTAACTATTTCACCACTATTCAACCCATGTTATCCGATACAATACATAATCAAAAGAACATGTTTATTTGCTCTTTGTAAGAGTTTTTCTAATAATATGTCAGAGAAAAACACACATTAAGTTCACTTTGCAATTATTCTTTATATTCTTTTCCAAGGTAAGGTAATTACAGCAAAAATGAGTTGGTAAAGGCTTTACGTGTGACTTGAATGATGTGCTGTTAGTTTTTGTCTCTGGAATAAAAATCTGAGAGCATAAAACAGAAGGTGGACACTAAACAACACATATTATGGCAGGAAAACCGCAACTTTTAACAAAAGTCAAAAATCTGTGCAAATATTGGTTATGGCTCTCATAGCAAGACAAGATGTGGATCGACAATACAATTTAAGGAACAATATTGCACATCAAACAGCTGGACTTACAGTAAAACTATTCCTCTTGTGTTCATGCATAGATCTTTAAGGGTAAACTGAGGTCTAAAGAGGGAGTAATGAAAGTCATATGTTCTTGTAATACAGTCTCCTAAAACACTGGTAAAATCTTGTAATCTTGTACTCTAGATCCGCTGATCATCTAAAAACTAACCATGGTCAAATAAGGCAGCTATAACACTTTTTCATATGAAAAACACACTGTTAAAGACAATACTGAAACCAAATGATGGTCACAAGTTAAATGATTCATATTCTCTTAACCCTGTCTTTATGTTGAATGTTAGAGGATGATCTATATTATGCTAATGCCCTGTCTGTTCAGTTCATGACTAAAAGTCCACAGTGATGCCCTTCCAACAGCTTCTTGCTTCTTGTGTTCCCAGCTTAATGCTGTACCACCCGTGTGCTTGTCTGGCACAGAACCTTTCAGGACTCGAATCACTAATGAGGCACAAACTTTTCCTGCTGGAAGATGAGGTTCACAGCTTCTGCCACATCCTGCACAATGTAGTTTGGCTCCACCAGCGCGGGGTCAAACCTGAAGTCCCGGTGACCATGGAACACGGTCTCTTTGATGCAGCGACTTGCGTCGGATGGCACCTCTGCATTGGGATTGTAGACCCCCGTGCAAACTAGGACGGACTTACAGGAGGTGGCAGAGGGCAGAACAAGCTCACTTTCCCACATGCTGTCGAACTCCTCCTCCCCCTCGGGCATGGCGGTGCTGGACCCGGTGGCAGCCACCACCTGGGCAACAGCTTTGGGGTTCTTAATAGCAGCTCTCTCCTCCAGGAAGCGATTGTACATGTTGGCTCCGTATATATCAGTCATGAGGTTATCACTAGAAATGGAAAAGGAGGCAAATTAAAATAAATAAAAATGCCACAACAGGTTTGTTGGAACAGTTACAGAATCATATTTCCTCGCAGATGTATTGATACCCTCTGAATGTTTTCAAATTCAGTGTGTTTTATTGGGATTTTATATGATAGACCAACACCTAGTAGGAAGTCACAGAAACATAAAAGGAGAAGAATACACACAGAGGGGTAACCCTGAGTTGTATTTGTTATTCAACCTTAACAAATAAGAACATTGTTAGTTATATATAAGAAGATATAATGGCCACTGATGAGGTGTATAAAACAAATTCACTTTGGAACAGAAATGTAATTAATGTAGTCACCGTCCAGAACTGGTTCCACTCAGCACATTTTAAGGATGACACTGAATGAAACAAAGAATGGTGTGTGTGTTTTTATCTATCCCTCATTCTACACCCTGAGTAAGAGGTGCTGACCTGTCTTTATCAGCTCTATATGTGTGACTGCCGCCAGCCTTATATTTTATGGTTATGTAAGAATGCAGCATTGTGTGTGTAAGTATATAGAAGTGATAGAGGAAGGACATGGAATCATACATTCATAAGAATGGTGTGGCATTTATTTGTATTTAGTGTCTGTAAGTCAACACTTTGTAGATCCTACTTACACTGCAGAAGTATGCAGAAATTTGAACATCAGCCCATTCTAATACATTACATTTAAGATGTCTTCCAGTTCCAGAAATAAATGTTGGTTTGTAATTAAAGTTACGTGGTCTTAAAACAATATTATCAAATTAACAATAATATTGCTGGAACAATTTATCATCAAGCAAAATTTGTTATTCTAAAGGGTCTATATGTAGTTGTGACGAGATTAAATGTGAAAAAAATTACAGTAAATACATTTACAATGTACTTTAGTGCTAGGAGACGAACATAAACATAACTTGTAGTTACTTAAATGAGTTTAGTTATTTTTCTCCATTGATTCTGTCAGTAAATTATTTTCACGCCATCTCAGTCAGTAGTCTTTGGCTTTCTTTCTATTCTTTGATTACTTTGGTGGGAACTGTCGTTAGGGCTGCCTGCAGAGATAAGAGGGCTCACCCAATAGCATAAAGGGAAGTGATGGGAAGTTTCCATTGCCTCTGCATGGCCTGGCTTCTGATGAGATACTCTGCAAAATGGTAGGTCAGCTCGCTGGGTTTTCCCATGAGTGCCTCGTACTTCAGGTCTTTGCCAGTTATCTTTTTATAGATGTTCTCCAGGCACACAAGAAACGTTCCGTGGCCAAACCTGAAAAAAATAAAATAAAATAAATTAAATTAAATATATCTGATTTGTTAACAGTAATCATTAAAAAGCACCCCTGTGTCAACATCAATCTTTACAAAAATATTACCTTGGAGAGTTTGCTTCTGCCATCCACATCAGGTCCATGTTGCAGGCCAACAGAGGGAGGTGAGGTACTGCATGGGTTTGGTGAGGACTGTTGAGGTTACCGTGGGTCAGTAAAATATCAATTATCAGCTGCAGGTTTGTCTCCCATCGGATTGGCTCCCCAAACAAAACCACAGCTGCATAGAAGGTTAAATCAATGAAAACAACATCTGAGATAGTAAAAATATAAAGCTGAGAAGGAATTGCAAGAACATTTGTTCATACCTTCAACTTTAGGAAGGTTGACAACAGGAGTGGACTGAAACAAAACATAATTTCAATGCATTTTGTTTTGTATGATAAAAAAATGTTTATTATATAATTAGGATATGGGGATTTCTATGCAAAACATTTAATTTTCAGCAATATCTCACCGGCAGTTTGGGACGTCTGTTGTGATCCACCATGTCCAGCAAGGGGTATGACTCCCTCACCATATCAATACTGACAACATTCTTAAAGCCAACACTGGAGAATTTAACAAAGAATTAGTTCAACCTTTAGGTCTTGCTTAGAAAATAAGAATTAAGAAGCAATGCACAAAGTCTAGAATTGATTCATACTTTTTAGCAATTTCCAGGACAGGCCCCTGTCCCGACACCAGGACACATTTATCGTGGAATTTCTTGAACATCCTCAGGGGACTATGGGACATGATGACTTGGTCTTGCGTAATCTGAAAGTAGAGCAAGTAATGTTAACAGTTACCCGATTGGTCAGGGTAAACCGGACCAATCGAAAGGACGGAGTGTGTTTTGTAACTCACAGGCACTCCCAGGATGTGAGAGAGCTGGTCTGCTTTTGTTTGTCGGAGGCAGTTCCCTGCATTAGTGACAAAAACAACTGGCACCACAAACCTTCCCTGAGAGTCGACCAACTTCTCAACAGCCAATTTGGCTGCAGGGATTAGCATCCGTCCTCGGACGAGCACACCATCAATGTCGAACAGCAGCCCAAATCTTGGCTGTGGCTGAAGGGGAAAAAAGATAGAAACTGTTGCATGATGTAAACTGCAATAAATACAAAGATTACCCTAGATGCTGGGTTAGGTGGGTCCCTTATTACATGTACGTTATTTACATGTATCTATTATTTTATCAACTAATCCCCAATTTTCACCTTCCTATCTTATACCCTTAATCAAACCATGCTATACCCATGTGTTACACCACTCAATATCTAGTTATGTCTCTTTAAACATAACTATTTTTTAAAAATTTACAAAGTTAAGCAATCATAAAATATGTTTAAATCAAATTGTTTCTGTTTTGTACCTTCTAAAAATTGTAGTGCTATTCCTCCATTTGATGGATTGGGAAAAACTGGTAGGCATTATTATTGATGATGCTGAAACACAATTTAACTATATGTAGGAAACATAAATTTACTCTAAACGGTCAGGTGTATAATTCAGGTACGAAATGTTCCGGCCAGAGGAGTTAAATTTACACATGGTCAGTCTGTACAAAATGTCCTGTAACAGAGAAGCTCAATTTCAGACAAAACTCCTCACATAAAGAGAGTGATGAGTAAGTATCTTACAGAGTGTTTGCTATTTGAATGAGTAATAAAAATCTTGCAAGGTACGGCACTTAACTATCTTTAGCCTAGGGGCAAACATCCTTCAGATCCAAGTTCTGACATCAATAACATTGATAATAAAACTTATTATTACCAACTCAATCTGCACTGCCTCCAAGTTCCACTCGAAGCTTGGTATTTCTCAATCTGATGTTTAAGAACTCGGTAATCATTCAAAAATTAGACATCACTTTTCATTTATCTCAATAATACTGTGTATTGCCTTATTAGGCCACAAATAGTCTGCAAAATGTCTATAATTGGTTTCCACAGCTGTTCTGCACAGCAGTTTAGTGACTTAGTCAAGTAGTACATGCAGTACACTGGGGGATTGTAAAGCTGACAGGCTCTCTCAGGATAACTGTGCCAAGCAACAAATAATTTTTAAAAAATAAATTAGGATTTTATAAAGTCATACAGAAAATTATAATCTAAATATTCTCTAATGTTTTATGGAATAAAATATGTTTACTTATATGACTAAGTTTAAAAAGTATACTTAGATGTCAAGTGTAAAAATAAGAATTATTTGTGCAATAGGCTAAAAAGGAATTTAAATAATTTGAAATTTGCTATTAAAGGTTCATCTGAAACATTGAAATGAGGAAGCTTGAGTTTGATCCTACAACAAATCTGGAGTTTTGAGTTGTATGTTCTCTCAGAGAAGAGCTCTTGGGAGCCCCCTTCTGGTCTGGATGGCAAACAGCAGCAGCTTAGTTTGCTTGTACCTTTGGCCGGTGTCCTGACTATTACTGAATCACAAGTCATTCAAAGATTTTCCAATCATGACTATAGCACATCAGAATGTGCCTTCCTGACATCTGAGGCAGAATTTCCTAAAAACAAACAAAAAATATATACGCAACTGTTTCCCTAAAACAGTTTGCCCTGATGTTAGGAGCCCTCTCCTTTCGTTTCATTTTCGTCAGCGCATCCAGGGTTCACAAAGTTCCGTGAAACATTTTACGCCAACGCCTATTCGTTAGATTGAAACAAATCTCCGAAACTACGTGAAGGCCCAGCCTGAGCTCAACAGCGTTATTGTTCTTGTGAGCCGAGGAGCAGCAACAGCTCGGACCGTACCTTGTTCACAGACTGAGTTCCGCAAAGCCCGCACCGAGAACCGACAATCCCAGCCTTGCGCCTGGCTTGACGGTTACTCACGGTGTGCAGGCCCCGGAATAACGGCAGGAGTCCCCTCATCTCCTTTGCTTACCCCTCAGGGGGTTCAAAAACAAACAAAAATAAACGGCGTGTATATAAATAAATGAAAACGACCCCCCAACATGAAGCTGGAGCCGGCTCACATCGGCCGCGCTGGCTGGCTGCTCCGCTTGTTTTTTTCTTTAAAATGTGACTGGAGCAGAGACGCTGACGCAGAATGAGGAGGAGGAGGGTCTCTGTGAGCTGCATCTGCACCGCAACCCCCGCTGCCATTTTAGACACCCGAGGTGGAGCTTACCAGCTCTTATTCGGACAAATAGCGGATTTCATTCATCAAAGCCAGTTTGAGATCATCGTATTTTCTGCATGTAATTAACGGTGGGTTGTGTGTATCTTCTCCAAAGCACACGATGAACATGAAGCTCCATAATGTGCTACCTTTAAAACGCATGCTGCTGGCTGTCGTCATGTCCGAAATTCACGACAAAAAAAATTAAAAATCCCCCAAATGAAGCGTATTTGCACAAACATTATATCGCTACATATTAGACTGGAAACATGTTTACTCTACGAATACAGTATTGGGAATATTTACGGAAGAACTACATAAAACTGTCACATTGTACCTCTGTTAATGTATTTTTCTTAAAATGTTTACATGGAAAGCAACAGCACTTCCTTAACTTTACCAATAGATATTAAACGGAATATCGCTGCATTTTAAGAATTTGCATGTTTCAATATCATTACATATTTCAGGATAACTTAATTAAAATTGGACCCATTTATCTAAAAAAATGCCAGTTACATTTAAGATGGTGCTATATTAATCCAATTATAGTGAAAAGATAAGACTTTAAACTTTTTGCAAGAAAAATCAGACAAAAACACTCCTCCCCGTGCTCCTCCAGCTTTATTGATAGTTTAAAATTACATTTCTATTTTCTAGGACTTCAGTTGCACTTTCCTTCCGACTTAAAAACTGAGTACAAGCAAATGGTATTTATACAGTAGTCTAAGTGATATTGTACAAAAATAACATTTCGATTTCTGTGAAAACATTTGTCATTCCCAAATAACTCCTAATTCTTCTGTTCCGACGACTGTTCTTGATGTTAAATTTTTGCCAAGGTAAAAAAAAAAAAAAGAAAAAAAGAAAAAAAAAAAAGGAAACCAGAACATTTAAAACAGAAAATCTACCTTGGACTACCAAAGTGATATTTAAATTGTAAACAGATTTCTATAAAAGATCATGTTTCTTTTAATACCTCCAAAAAAAATTTTTTTTTTTTTTCACATCTTAGTAATATAGCGTTTGTTACCGCCCACTTGTAGCTGCTTGTAGGGCTGAAATGCATCATGTTATGAACTGTTTCCATGTCAAACTCTCTTGGCCAACTCATATTCCACTAAAACAAACCAAAATAACCACACATGGATGTTTGGTTTCCATTTACTCCGGTCTTCCATCTCATTTTACTGAGATGCACGTCCACAAGCTCAGAGGTCCTATAGATTCCCATATGTTTAGTCCCGTTTATTCCTCACTGATCACCAGTGGCCTGGAAAGGGGGAGGTTCTTTAACAAAGCATTATACATAACACCGCTACCAAACTAAAACATTTTTTTGTATTGAATGCAGAAAGATATTTTTTTTATCACCCCTTTCTTTGTATTACATATCGAGAGGCTCACAGGCCTGGGACTAGCCTCTGTCAGCCAACCTTTGGCCAGTGAAGAGGATTCAGAGAAAATAATACAACCAACCATCAATCTGAAAAAAAAGGAGGGGCAACAGAGGGTGCTGATTATGCGGTTGCTTCGATGGTGCACTCTTTTGCCAGGTGGCCCGCCTTTCCACAGTTGTAGCAGTTGGTCTCGCTGGCTTTACTGCAGTGCACAGCGACGTGACCAATCTCACCACATCTAAAGACAAAAACAAATAAAAAAACATAAGAAGGTTATACTAAATTTAAAAAAAAAAAGCTAAGAAACTTCTTAAAAACTCCACTTACCGGTAACATTTCACCTTATCGCAAAGCTTCTGGATGTGACCAAACCCGCCGCAGGAGTAGCACTTCTGCTCGTTGGCGTGGTCGCAGTCACGAGCCATGTGGCCGGCTTTGCCACAGGTGTAGCAGAGCTGCTCCCTCTCCTTCCTGGGCTCCTTGCAGTCCCGGGAGATGTGACCACTCCTGTGGCAGTTGTAGCACGCTGGACACGGAGGACGTGGTAAAAAAAAAAAGGGTTATCACTTTATCCCTTGTGGGAAAAACAACTAATACAGAAAATTAAAAAAAAATAAATAAAAAAGCCACGTTACACACCATCCTCAGTTTGGTCACAGTCCCTGGCCATGTGTCCCTGGTCTCCACAGCGATAACAGAACAGCTCTGTAATGTCAAAAACATTATGCAAATAAGGGTGTGTATGTTTTTTTTTTTGGTAACATTTTTGGTTAACTACCACTAGAGCAATACTCAGTTTGTAATACTACTACAATGTATAAATATGAATAAAACAATGAGTAGGATCATATGATTGTTTTCAATTCGTATTCTAAAACAAAATGCGACAAGTTATGAAATCCTGAAAAAACATAAAATTGTATTATATCTGAAACAAGAATAGAATATGCAAAGGCCCTTAATAAAGCTCAAATATTTGAAACAATAATGTTATCCTTGATGTGGGAAAACAAGGGAAAGAAATGCAGACAGTACCCTTTCCTCGTCCCCGGCCCCTGCCACGTCCGCGCGCACCACTGGCATTAGGACAATGCTTGACCCAATGTCCAGAGCGGCCACATCCAAAGCACTCACTGTTGCTGCTCATCTCCATAACCTAAACAGAAAGAAAGACAACACAGAGGTAAACACTTCTCTCCAAAACGGTCATTTCCTGGAAAACAGTAACTTTACTGCCTAGTTAAATTCCCAGTAAAAGGTGCTTAAACTCACCTGAACAACCTTATTTATTTATTACTTTTTTTTTTTTACAAGTTAGGATTATAACTGATTAAATTTGAGTTAAATTTGTCTATAAAGTTGTATTGACTTCTGAAAATGAATACAATAGGCCTTGTAAAGTGGCTTCAGAGAATATTTGTAGTAAATTGAAGCTACATAAATAAACAGAATCAAATAATTCTGATTGCTTTGGTTTCTAAAATATATATTTTTTTAATTGCTGAGAAACTTATTTTAACATGGTTCTCCAAGATTCAGTCAAACCAACAAAATGACTACCATGTGGGGTTCTACTCTATGATCAGGGAGACACATTCATCAGCTGCTGCCTCTAACATCAACCATCAGACTAACTACTGAGCTAACTTACAGAAACTTCCTCAGTGGGATCATGATGTGATCGCCATAGGTCGACCTTCTGTTTGCTGAAGACATCAGGTCAAGAAGAGTGGAAGTTAATGAAGTACTAACGTGAATACTAAGTAAGGTAATGAGGCTCCTAAAAATAGGACCTAGCATAAAGTCACAAAACTAGGAGGCTACAACGTTTAAAACGGGCAACTTAAAAAAAGAAAACTTTCTGTTGAACTTGCACGTTTATATAGGATAAATTCAGACGCAATGAACTTCATCTAAATAATCCACGTTAGTGGAAATCTGCTGACTAGTAGAGGAATAATTGCTAGAGCACGCCGTGAGTAGCGCGTTGCATCGTGTTATGTGATGAAGCGTGTTAAACAGCAACAAAGCCACAAGTCTAACCGACTAAAACAGAAAAACAAACAGCTTGGAACGCATAAACGGATTACACACTCCAGAAATTTAAACAAGACGTGAGAATGCTAAATGTTTACCGGCTTGCAAAACAGAAAACAAAATGCCAAAGGTTGAAACTCCGCTAACGCTGGCCTAGTCACGTTGATTTTTCTCCTGCGTACTCGCGAGACAGTAGCGCCAGCTAGGCTAGCTGCTAGCAAACACTAGCTCAACACCTCACGACCAAGAAACGCGCTTCGGTCGACGATCGAGCCACAATGCGCAGTAAGAACCAGACGATCCGTCATTAATTGTAAGAAATATCCACAATATACGCATTTTGGTAGGCGTTCGGGGGAATATGCCTTGAAAACAAAATTTCCCGCCAGGGCGCACACACCAAAGTCGTTGTGACGAGCTAACGTTAGCAGGCCGGGCTAACAGCCCGTTGCTAGAGTTTTAGTGGGAGCAAACATAATTAAAAGCAGAACCTATTAACGGGAGGAATCAAACCAAACAACAAAGTTCACGCCACTAGTGAGTTAAACACGCAATAAATGGAAAATTAATATACATAAATAGTGTCATGATTACGAGAATTAAAGCCATTTTATTGCTTACCTCGATGGCTACCTAGCTGTGTCAGTGTTTACGCCTCCTTCTTTGCGCTACATGCGGTGCCAGCAGGAGTTCCTGAATTGTCATTCGCATTATCCAGTAAAAACCCGCACAGTCATTGGCCACGGATTCGCCAGGCAACCAATAATATGCGAAGACGTCTGGACACCGCCTCTGGATATTAGCCAATCAGAAACACGGAACGGTCCCATTTTGCCTTCGGTAGATTTAACTTCGCTTTCTCCTTTCAAACCGAAGAAATGAAACAGTTACTCTCAAAATGTAAAATATACGGATCACCTCAAGAGTTACAAGCAGGTTTTTCTTGTACCTGCTTTTTTTAACAGTAGTACGCGGAGATAGTTTTTGGGTTGTTGTGTTGTCATGAAAACATGAAAGAGAAAAACAATGTCCGTTAGCTTTGCATGATTGATTGAAAGAAACAGCTTAAGCATTCCATTTTAGTTATAAATCGATATTTCCAGATTTTAAGCTACAAAAATGAAAATAAATATTTCTGGATGTTAAAATTCTGAGTGTAAAAGTGAATGGTTTCTCATCAACCAAGACCTCAAAATCCACAATAAATAGCATATAAAAACTGTTTATTTGCATTTTTTGCAATTTGGATATTGTAAAACTCATTTGAAAACTAAACCTGTCAATTACATGTTTCTACAGAGTTGAAAAAATGGACAAATGCAATGTTTTAGCTTACTAGTAGTTGTAACTTTACTTGACTTCCTTTACTTGGCTTCCTAGTTAAGTAAAGTTTGGACCTGAAACTCGTGATTTGTTTTAAATATAATTCTCAGATTAGAATTTCAACCTCAGATATTAATGGAACAACATAAGTGGCACCAACATTGTTCATAATTCAATGCTGTCCACCTCATAACTGTTCATTTATCAGATTTTGGAATCGGACAAATTGATCGTATTTTGATCTGCTCCGATACTTAAAAAAAGGTATACAAATATTAACACAGTAACACAAATCTAACGCAACTGACAAGACTTTCATTCTATTTCCTACTTCACAGAAAGTTCTTACTATAATATTCCATGTGTTGAGAGCCTCAAGAGAAATAATACAATTTACAAATGTATTTTAGAATCTGAATGTTTTATACGACATCATGAGCCACTTGATAAACTTTAATACTATGTAGAAATCCAAACTACAACGGAACACTAAAATTATACATGATTATGTTTCAGTTATGTAGTTTTTGTATAAGTAACAAGCTTTTAGCATAGTTCTGTCTGGAAACGCGGTCATTCTTATCAGAAGTGACAGAGTTTATTTAATTTGGTTGGTTTCCCCAGAACAGACCTGACTTTTATGCATAGTACACCAATTTTCAACAGACTTAAAGTCAAGGCAATTCCAGAAGCTGCTAGCCATCTCTTTCATCCTAAAGTTAGTTTTGGGATCATTGTCATGTTGGCACATCCAGTAATGACTAGGTTTAAACAATGTGGCCCAAACTGTCACCCTAAGATGAAAGAAAATCTTTTAGTGTTCAGAAACAACCCAAGAACCAATATAGTTTAACCACCATGAACTGCAGGAACACCAGTCCACAGTGAATCAAGTTTTAGCTCCATGGATTGTGTTGTAGTACCTAGGCCCCTTTACCAGTTCTGGGTTCCAACCAAAACCCCTCAGTGTCATTACCTTGAGAAATAAGGGGATTTGGTTAAGCATAAAACAGGCTTTAATGCCAAAAATGATCAAATGTTGAAAGAAATGGAACAGATACAGAGAGATAATCACCATCCAGAGCTGGACTCCATTCAGTGCACCTTGGGTGCCACCAAGTGAAGCACATATTGCGGTGCGAGTTCTACTTCTATCTTCTCATTCTACACCTTCTCTAACAGGAGCTGTCCTGCCTTAATCAGTTTGGTTTTTGTGTGATGGTCGCCAGTCTTATATGTTATGGTTATGTGAGCTATGTAAGCATGCAGCTGTGTGCATGTGAGCAGATAAAAGATAGAGGAAAGAGAATCATTATATCCATACAATTGAAATCGTGCAGCTTGACTAAAAATACCACTGTCCACATGGACTGCTTGTAGAGGAGGGTTTTATGGAAAAAGAAGACAGATTGAGGTATTTGACCTTAGTGATAAGAAGTATGTTTGTAGGAGCAAAGTCAAGGCTAGGGTTTAAGGCCACATTTACCAGCTGTGTAGCACAGTGGTAGCATTATCATGTGTTGTGTCTGTTCTGCTGGAGAGGACTGACTCCAAATTCTTTAACTTAACCTTAACTGAAAAGCTGAATGGTTGCAATTTGGAGACAGCTGAGTGTTTTGACCGAGCCATGATCCCACATCACGTCCGGTGGGGGAATGGAGAGTTCTGGAAAGATTGTGACCTAAACCATATGAAGCATTTATGAACTATGTTTAAAACTGCTGCGTGTCCCAGGAGACCATTCAATTTACCATAAATAAATTGAATTATTTCCAATTATTTCAGAATTATTTCATGATGGTGATAAAAATTGTGTAATTTCTCTAACTTTTGTAAATACATGAAACCAAATATTGATGAATGTCTGTATAACTTTACAATAGCATACATAATTTCAACAATGTTAAAATTTTAGAGAAAATCCCAAATTTTTATATGTAACATAATTCAATGAGAATTTACTGAAAACAAGATTTTACGTTTCACTACAAGTGTTAAAAGGGCATATAAGCTTTTTTTCCTCCTTATTACTTTCAACTCTTGCATGCATAGTTTGTTGAAAACAACAGGACTGACAGAAACACTCATTAGAGCTGTAAGCATCTCAGCTAGGAGTGCTCAGTGCACCGATCAATAGGTGGAAGAGATGCTCTCATCTGTCTTAAGGTGGCCTTGGATCTAAAGCTCTAGCGCTAGGTTTGCTGGTTTCTATTATTGCCGTTTTAGAAGCTTGTAAACTTTCAGTCAGGAAAATAACCACAATAGCAATCTGTCTGGCATAAATTCAAAGCTGATTAAACCCTAATCCAATTAAAAACAGTAGCTCAATTGTATGAGGAGAGGGATACCTTAAAATCCTTCACAATGACAAAGCCCTGCCCTCATCTTCACAGAAACATTAGTTGGTGTTTCTGCTAGTTGTTGGATTGATTACTTGCATGTAAAAAAAGCCATAGGTATTTGGAAAGTTCAATAAGTCAAAGTTAATGCCTATTGTTGTTTTTGAACATAAACATAGGTTGACGTTTTAATCTCTCCTCGGAATTGTCTAGAGATACCTTATGGAAACAATATATACTGAACCCATCAGGAGACGCAGATACAGGATGTTAACAAAGCTGCTTCTCTCTACGATGGTGTCAACTCCAGCCTGCTGAAGGGGCCTCAGGGCCATCTGTGATTTGGGTACCTCAGGGGACCCAGACCGGGATGCCACAGACATGGTGAACACATGGTGAGTGGAGCTGGGTGGCTGCATACAGTTATATATTGTTTCAAGGTCAATTTCAGAGGGAATAAGCCATTTTGTGGATAGCAAAAACAGTGATAATATTTGAAAAACCTCACCTAAACTGCAAATAAAGAGGTAAAATGTGTTTATGTTTGTTGGGCTTTAAGATAACGTATGGCTCGTGTAACCTGCATGCACGCCATGTTCTTTTTTTTTTTCTTACCAAATATTTCCAATGTAACATGAAGAGCAGTAATAAAAGCTTAGCAATTTTTACTGCTCTTGAAAAATCTTGTTTTCTTAGCAATTTTCCAAAGCTAAGATGTCACAATACCCACATTTCGCCAGCAGAGGGCGCGCATGATAATATTATGAGTTACTCGTTAAAACAAATCGCTAGTTGCTAATTTCCTCACTCTTCAAAACAAATGTACTTTTAAACTGACTAAGCTGTTTGATTGCATTGACTTTTCACATGTTTTAACTTAGCCAAAAGGGGACTATTGTTTTTAAGCTTTTATGTGCACAGCTTTAAAGACTACGTCGACTACACAGCAGGACTTTGAAGTGTGTATAAGTTAAATGCGATTATATCAACATGCAAGGGTTTAAAAAAAATTAGCTGTATATCTTACCGACGTAAAATCATCAGTGTGGCCTCGGTGGGAGGGTTTAAGTGTGTGCAATACTTGCGCAGTGTGAGCGATGTTTGCAGGTCTTGTTATGACTGCAAGGTCCTGTTTCAATCACTGGCGTCAGACGGACGCACAACACCAACTCAGCCCGCTTCACCTTCTCCCCAAACAACGTAAATATTGATTGGAACAGCGCCGCATTACGAAGCACTTCAACGGACTTGTACTTTGGAAAGTGCTTCGCTGGAGCCCAAGAAAATCCCTCGTCGTGTGACTTTGAGGGACCGGAGTTTTTTCTTTTTTTTTCTTCTCGCATATCACGACTTGCAGGATTAAACTTTTTCCTGTTGTTTTAGGTGGTTCGTGAAAAAAAGAGACCCACCTGTGACCTCTCCTTTCCTTGATTCAATATTCATCCGCTGTAGGATTATTCGATTCAGCGTCGCGAGCTTCACCAGCTTTGACTCCTTTTTTTTTTTTTTGAATGCGCTGCAATTATGATGATGTCACCGACGCCACTTTTCCCTAAAGTTATGGCGGAGCACAACTTTTTTAACTTCTCTTGGTGAGCACACACGACCTACAGTTCCTAGTACTCACTGCTCTTTGAATTACGCTTATATAGGCAACTTTCTTGGCTAAAACGCTTCGGTTTAAAGCTAATGAACTGCAACACAGCGAGAAGGGACGTAAAATGTAACGATACGGTCTGCTTATGAGGGCCTTCGGGGAATGTTAGTGTTTTAACTGGAACAACCAGGCCTGGTAAAAAAAACACGTAGCTACATTTATGGTTACTTTTTTATAGTTTCAGAAATGACTGCATGCATTTTAACGGTAGAGGTTCATTTTAGTTCTTTTGTTACGTTTGAATGAGAAACGGTCCCGAATCATAAATAAGGCTAACACGCTGACGATGACTATGGAGGGTTGAAAGTGCCAAAGTGTAAATCAGGCATCTTTGCAGACTATTTAAGAGTTGCATGTCAACAAACAGTTTCACCTGACATGGCAAGAAGGTTCAGCCATAAGATTTTAAAAGCGAAAATTATATGCTCAGTATTTAACTTAAATTGGACTGAAAACTGTGAAATGTCGTGACAAAAAACCTTAATTTAAAACATTTTTTAGACGTTATCAGTTTAATCTTTTATCAGTTTTCTTTTGTACTTGCAGCGCTGTAAGTGTCAGCCACCTGACGCGTAACCGTCTCTTTTTTCAGCCCAATTCTATTTGTTGAAACATATTTTTACAATTTTAAAGCAGTAATAGGAAACGTTCTGCGTGATCACAGAAATTGCCATTCAGCTTGCATTCTTTTCAAAATAAACTTTACAGCAAAATTTTGACCATACAATGAAAAATAGGCAGGTCTTTTTATACCTTATTCTGCATAAAATATGTGCTTACATATCAAATTTGTTTACTTTTTGGAAAATTGCCACATGAAGACAGCTAAAAAACTAAACCTTGCTGAATGTTCCAATTTGTCATCCCAGAACCTAAACAATAATCCATGAATACATTGCTTACAAAAATAGTTTCCTGGTTTTGTCTGGAAATTTTGGAGCCCACAAGGACAAACAAAAAGCTTTTTAAGGGGGAAGCCAGGAATATAATTGCCAGTTTAGTGATTGGTACCTTCCCACTGAATGATACCTAACATGATGTTTGAATTACTCTTACATTTTTTTTTCTTTATGACAGTATTTAAACAATATTGAAAATAAATACATACATCAAATGTACATCTTCATATTTTCTTAAATATGGTATTTTAAGATTAACTACAATTTACTAATGAAATTAAACAGCAAATCTGTCACATTGTGACGCTTCCAACTCTCCATAGTTTTCTTACTTACTTCTTTCTATAACTAGAGAACCATTTAAAGCTTCTCATTGCATTGCAGTGAAATTTATACTTCCTTTCATCTGTAGTTCTGTTTTGTATTTCTGCTGTTTTCTGATACAGTGCAGCAGTTATCGTTTCAAATCCAGAAGCATGAACAAAAGGGTAAAAACCCATCATTCTAAAAAAAAAACAAAAAAAAAACTTTTTTTAGCTTTTCTGCACATTCTATGAACCAACAGGCCTGCTGGAACAGCTAACCACTGACAGCAGTTAAAAAAGAAACATCTCTCCAGGGTTGGCCGGTCTTTGTATAAATACAGCCGTGGTAATTAGGAGCTATGCAAGCCGATGGTGCTCATGCATAAAGCGGCTGCCAAGAATTAGTGAAAACCTTTGTGTATTTACAATATAGCACTGCAGTTTGTAGTACAAACAAAGCTGAAAAAGGGGGTGTGTTTGGTTATGAGGGCTTTACTTTTTTCTTTTCTTTTTTTTTTTAAGGAGCACATAGTCAACTTATTTTTGTCCTGTGCATGTTTATACAGTTTGGCCCTGAACACAGTGGAAATTTCGTATTACATTGTTTCCTGAAAACAGAAGGAAACGGTTCACTATCATATTTTTTTGCTTTGAGTTTTATATGCGCAAAGCGAAAATAAGAAATTTGAATATGAACATTCTCTTTCCTTTCTTGCATGGCTTTATTAGTTCAATACTTAAACCCTCAAATTAAGCTAATCATTACCATAATCCTAGAGTGTTGCTTTCAGATATTTAAAGATTACCTCTAACCTTACAATGCCAAAACCCAAATCTGTTTTGCTACTTTTTTCCTCTGCAGACAAAAAGAGTCGCTGTTGTAATCAGGTTGTGCTCAACTCATCTGTTGTGGTTTCCTTGCTGTTGAAATAAAGTGCAAGGTTGAATAATTGGAGTATTTTGTGCCCTTTCCTTGTATGCATGCATTTTATTATTATCCTTTGTACTAAATGCATAATACAGCATTGTCTGAGTAAAGAGAGAATGTGAGTAAATGTTTTCTTTTTCTCTTTTTTTAAGACCATTGTGAGTGATTAGTTTTCGTGATGGAGCAGTTTCACGGAGCGTGGAAGACCCTGAGCAACGGCTTTGGAATGAAGGACTCGCCGTTTGAGGGCCCCTGCCTGTCCCCTACCATGGTCCAGGGCTTCACCTGCCAGCGACGCGCCTCAGATGACAGCAAGATGTCGGACTCAAAGGCCAGCAGCACAATCCGCGTCTTCCTCCCAAACCACCAGCGCACTGTGGCAAGTCTTGACATCCCAAGTTCCGAATGAGACTTCAGATTCGATTGATCAATATCATTAATATTAGTTGTTGGTTTGTTACTGTAGGTCAATGTGCGACCAGGTATGACTCTTTACAGCTGTTTGATCAAAGCCCTGAAGGTGCGAGGTCTGCAGCCCCAGTGCTGTGCCGTCTTCAAGCTGCATCCCGGACAGAGAAGGTAAACTCAGGAAATCCTCCAACCAGAACTTCTAAAGATTATTAAACCCTCCTATTGTAAGTATAAAATGTTTTTGTTTGTTTGTTTACTTATGTCTAATTCAGTAAAAAATCCCGGATGGACTGGAATACCGATTCAACCTCACTGATAGGAGAGGAGCTCCTGGTCGAGGTTTTAGATCATGTTCCTTTGACAACGCATAATTTTGTAAGTACCCCAAACAATTACAGCTTACCTTGTTTTCAAACGTTACTACAGAAAGAAAATTTGCACTTTTTCTTGTTTTTAAATTTAGGTCCGGAAGACCTATTTGAAGCTAGCCTTCTGCGACATTTGCCAGAAGTTTCTCCTTAATGGATTCCGTTGCCAAACATGCGGCTATAAATTCCATGAGCATTGTAGCACCAAAGTGCCCACGATGTGTGTGGACTGGAGCAACATTAGACAGCTTCTGTAAGTATACAGGATGAAAGAATGTAATGTTCATAGCTATTTCTAGACTGGGCACTATAATTGTGAGTTTTTGAGCAGAAAAACTTGAGAGCCAACTTTTTGCCATCATTATCACATCTACATGCTGATGATTATAATTGGATGCAAATAAAAATGGGTTATACATCTTTGTCAGGTAATTTTCATAGTCCTGCAAAGATAAAAAAGGGAAGATAAGCTGTTCTTGTATCAGACTTCTGACTAGGTCATTCTCATTTGCATGGCTTTCCATACAGGCACTTTGAATGGAGACCTTTATGTTTTTCTGTGCTGGATGTAGAATCAGCAGTAATAATTAACAAAGAGGAGAATCCCCCTTTCTGCAAGTGCATGTCAGTAAACAGTAATATAATTTCTTCTAGAACATTTTCATAACTAAGAGTTAAACTCACATTATATTGTATACTTGAAGTGTGCATTCCATGTTTCAAACCTCTCCTTAGCCAGAAATATCCTCAGAGGTGTCTCACTTGAGCTAAGGAGAAAAAAGACTGGACTTGTTTTCTGAAATGTACATTTTGATGAAATAGTAACTCATTGTGATGTACCCACAGCCACCTAATACACGTTAGTACCTGTTTCTTTCTTTTATCAGGTTGTGTCCAACACCAGGGGAGAGTGGCTTCCCGTCCCTGCCACAGCTCACATCCCGACGTATGAGAGAATCCCTAACCCGGCTTCCCAGGTGAATTAAACTTTGTTTCATCAAAAACTTAAAACTGAAAAAACTTTGGAGTATTCCTTTCACTACATGAATCATTTCAATCAGATTAGTAACAAATACTTCTTATGTGGGTTTTTATGTATGGAAGCTGTGGTTTTTATCTGGCGTATTATCACCTTTCAGTAACCAAAGTCATCATTGTATCTTTCTTGTTTGTGTGCAGCACAGGTGCTGTCAGATGTTTGCAAAAGTCTGAATACTTTTTGCCAACATTTTTCTAGATTGCATCCCCTTACAATCACAAACTTGGTTTACCAGGATTTTTTTTATGATTCAACAACTGCAGAGTGGTGCATACTTGTGATATGTAAGGCACTCACGTTCAAAATATGCATCTGTATTCTGGGTACTTTGTATAACCAGAATTCAAATACTGGTTATAGAGTTGTGTTTTGGGGTATTTCTTTTTTGGAGACTAAAAACGTTTTTGGAACTTTGCAAAATTCTTTACACCCTGCCAGAATGCATAAGAAGAATCTGAGAGCATCTTACAATCAAGGTGTTTTGTCACAGAAATTTTATTTGATTAATCCATTTTAACACAGAACTATGCATTTGTTAAAACAGTTCTATTGAAGTGTGTTCAGCGTCGTTTCCCGCCAGAACGTAAATCTTCTCTCCAATCTCAAGTCTTCTGTCGCCTCCAACAGGTTTTCTTCCAGTGTTAGCCTGTACCTTGCTCTATTAACTCTTGACTAGCTTCCCAGGCCTTTCTGATGAAAAGCAATCCTATAGAGTGATGCTGTCACTACCACGTTTCACTGCCTCAAAAGTGTTTTTCAAGTGCGGTGTTAGTTTTCCACCACACACACAGCGTTTTCCAAGTAGGCCAAAAATTATTCTTGTACGACTTCCCAGTGATGGGCTGTTTTGTGTTGATCTATTATATAAAATCCCATTAATACAGAAGACTGCAATTGCAGCCATCCAGACTTGAAAAAAAAAGTTTAAGGCTTGTGAATACTTTTGCGTGATGCTGTGTGAAATGAGTTCTGCCTTCAGTGACTTCCTGTGTTTTAGAGACGCTTATCTGTGAAACGCAGTGTGAAAGCTGTATTTTGATAAATGATAAAATGGTTTACGAGCCTTCTGAGCTCACGCTGTATAATATTTTTCCCTCAGATAATATGCTCACATTTAATGCTGCGTACTAAAAGCTTTCAGCCAGGTTAGTTTCTGCTCTAATTATACCTTTGATCTACTGCAGCAGCCCCTGTATGCCTACCAATATTTGAAAGTGGATGGCTGTACGTCCAGACTTCAGATCTGAGCAGCATTCAGGTCATTTTAAGATTAACATATCTGGCTGGTAAGCTTTGTACTCTTTAACTGGGCCAGCGCTGATGTTGGCAAAGTGCCTGTGTAGCTTCGACGTAACCAACACTGGCTTAAAGAGGAAGGCCGTAATAAATATTAACCAATAAGTTACTTCCTCTAAAAGCTTTTACTTAACCTTGTTGTTTGCAAGCTTACCTTTCGAGTTAGTTATTTTTCCCTCTGTGTGTTCTAACAGTGCGGTTGCAGCTTAATAAAAAAAAAATAAACAAAAATGATGCAAACAAAATACTGAAATGGAGAAAATGAGTAAACATGACAGAAATGAAACCAGCAGCACCTACAGCCACCACACCCACGTTGGCCCAATTTTTAAAGAAGTTACCAAAATAGATATTTTACTGCCGGTTAAAAGGCTGTTTCTCTGCGGTTCTGCAGGGCAGTTTTAATTTAATTTTCTCCCCCTTTTTCAGCTCGGCGCACCGAAATTCCACCCCTCATGCCTTCAACTACACCACGTCGTACCCACCCACAGGCGGCGGACTCTCCCAGAGGCAGCGCTCCACCTCTACGCCCAACGTCCACATGGTCAGCACGACCCTGCCTGTAGACAGCAGCATGTTTGAGGTAAACTGCTCACCATGCGGGCCAGCTGAGTTCTCCTGCAGGGCCAGGGTGCCACACCTAAAACATCTCGAGATGCTGTTTATATCTTTGGGATTGTCTGCCTTTGTCTCACCTCTTATCTATCTTGGCTTTAAGTTGTCCACCTGAACAGGGTTGTGGATGTGTGTTTATTTAAGCCCCAGATGACATCTTATTGCAGCTTTTTTAAATACTCTTGCACATTTTGACTTCCCCATGTTCAGTTCCAGTTTCTGCTTTATCACCACCGTGAGCTGATTGTTGCATAATCAGTTCGCGAGTTTGTCATTTGTTATACCCACTTTGTTATAAACCCAAAACCTGAGCTTAATCTCATCCTCATTTTCTTTAATTCTGTCCTTTCCTTCCTGTCCCTTCATTGCTCTGTTGCATTGCTTACTCTGGAGTAGCTAGACTGTCTGAGTACCTCTCCCAGTTCCTGGTGCCGCAGATTCTGGCTGAAGAGGAAAGTAGGTATTGTGCACTTCTCCGAGTCAGAGAGTGAAGAAAAGGTTAGAAAGCAGAGTCACTTGTGTGCAACTGAATTGCATGTCTTGCAAGTGGGTTATCTGCACTTGCATCTCAGAAGTGCAGTTGTCAAATCATGAGTGGCAGCATGGCGTGTATTTAGTGTTTGAATAAGCTTATCAAACCTAATCTGTTTTTATTTATTTTTTGTTGTGTGTTGTGTGCGTCTGTGTTTTAGGAAGCAATGCGGGATCATGGCTCAGGTGAGTTCTCTTCAGCATTTCAATATGCATATTTGCATGGCATGCTTCCCATAAAATTGCATTTTATCCATAAATGGTCAACTAATATGTTTTCATTACATTTTATATGATAAATGAATTTGATCAACTATGGAAAAAGAAACATACTATTTTAGGGAACTGGTTGAAAAAGGACACCTTCGCCCTTAGTTTTTGGTATTTATAATTGTGCTTCCTCAAATGAAACATTCCCTTATAGTTGCTTTTCTGTTTAGAACATTTTTGATTTTAAAGTTAGATTAAATCACCTGAAGTAAATTTATATCCATCTCTTGTTTGAGATATTAAGTGACCTCTGAAAACAGTAAGTGTACAGTACTTTGCAAAGGTATTTTACAAAGTACTGTGCACTTGTTCATGATTTGTCACATATTATGACATATTTAAAATTATACCCACACAGTAGTGCATATTTGTGAAGTAGAACAAATGTGATGCATGGTTTTCATTTTTCTTAGTTTAAAAAAAATATACATTTGCCCTCGGTACTCTGACATCACTTAAAATCCAGTCTATTGATAGGCATCAGAACTCGTTACATTAGTATCTAGGGCACAGGTGTGTAATTTAATGTCTCTATGAGGACAATGGCTGCTAAACAGTGATTGAGTCAGGATAATGAAAAAACTTGTTGGGAAGGAAAAAATGGTAAACATTTTTGTTTAAAATTTGTACAGAACACCTCAAATTTATGGAAGAAGTTGCTTCTCTAAAAATTGAGGTGCTACCATTTAATATTGTTTTTTTTTTCTCCCTCTAAAGCTGGAAGTTCCCCCAGCCAGAGCCCCACAGGCTGGACCCAGTCCAAAGCCCCAGCACCTTCCCAGCGAGAGAGAGCCTCGTCCTTCAACACTCAGGAGAAAAATAAAATAGTACGTTCTCTGTTGCGTTTATGGTTAACCAGCTCCTTTTAATAATGCGCCATTTGTGAAACTTGTATGTGAATAGTTGTATCTTTGGTTTTTGTTCATCCAGAGGCCTCGGGATAAGCGAGATTCGAGTTATTACTGGGAAATTGAGGCTAGCGAGGTTTATCTACATTCCCATATTGGTTCAGGCTCTTTTGGAACAGTATACAAAGGAAAATGGCATGGTAAGCATCTGTTATGCAAGCCACAGTCTGGTATAGCATTCTCATGCACTATAGATGAGATAAATGATGCATAAATTGAGAAATATATGTCGAATGTTTCCTTTCATCTAACAGTATTTCTCTTGTAGGTGATGTTGCGGTGAAGATTTTAAAGGTTACCGATCCAACTCCGGAGCAGCTCCAGGCTTTCAGAAATGAAGTCGCCGTCCTGAGGTAACAACTTTTCTGTCTTGTACAAGACATTTTCTTTCCTCACAGCAGCTAAAATTTTCTGAATCATCTTCATTGCAAACTTTTATCTGACAGTATCTTGATTTCCACTTCCCCTTTGCCTGGGTTGCAGGAAAACACGACATGTCAACATCCTTTTGTTTATGGGCTACATGACGAAGGACAACCTGGCCATCGTGACCCAGTGGTGTGAGGGCAGCAGCCTGTACAAACACATTCATGTCCTGGAGACTAATTATACCATGATCCAGCTTATCGATATCGCCAGGCAGACCGCTCAGGGCATGGAGTAAGTTGTGAGGAATGGAACTTTGTGGGCAATACTAACGAGAAATGTCTCGGGTACCATTAATTATTTTCCCTTTCTTTTTTTCAGCTATTTACATGCAAAAAACATAATTCATCGTGACATGAAGTCCAACAGTATCCTTTTCTATTTCATTGTTGTGCTATTACACCGAGTAAAACATACAGACCAGTTTTCCTCAGTATGTTCAGTTATAAATCTTTGACATCTGTGCAGACATCTTCCTGCATGAAGGGTTAACAGTAAAAATCGGGGACTTTGGACTTGCGACTGTGAAGTCCAGGTGGACCGGATCACAACAGGTGGAGCAGCCCTCTGGATCCATTCTCTGGATGGTTGGTATATTGTGATACTCTTGGTCAGAAGGACCAACCAAACTGACATTTAAATGTCTGATTTGGAGCCTAAAATACTCAAACGTTTCTCCAACACACCATGTGATCTGGTGTGGGTGTACTTACTAAGAACTGAAGCTTTTTCAGTATTGCATAAGTAGGAATTAAGTCAGAGGATGCTCAAAATATGTAAGAAGCTATTAAAAGAGAACCTTTCTGGGTGTGGAAAAAGTGCCAAAATGTCAATTTGTACCCTCTTTAGGGATGTTTTGCTCAATTGGCCTCGAGGCAACTTAAGTAGGGATTTTTTTTTTTCAAATATCAAAGGTAAGGTAAAGAAAATGCAGTCACGAGGGACAACACAGACTGATGTTTGCACTTATTAATGCTAATCATGTCAATTCAGGTAGAGCCCATAGCACAGCTTGTGGAAAGACTGCTTGCAGCCCCTGCCAGGCTTCATTCAAACTTAGCCTGGCAAAACAGATATTTGTTGCAGGAGGACACTTTTTTTTGCTTGAGATTTTCACTGACAAATTAAAATCTCCTTAAGTGGAAAATATTAGGTACAACAAAATATGTCTTTGTTAGACTTTCACTCAACGGCAGACTTGGGCACATCCACTCATTAACTGTGGCTAAACACAGCAAGTGTTTTGGGAGGAAAAAGTCATGTATAACCACCTCTTGTTGTCTAAAAATAATTCAAGACCACTAGGGAAAAAATCTTTGGAAATTGTATGCCTTTCTTTTAATAAGGCACATTTATGAGACCCTTTTAAAGTTTTGAATTGATACTTAAAGAACATTTTGTTAAAATGCTCCTCATTTATCTTACTGTTCAGCAGGAAAAAAAAACTGAATTAATTGGTTTGAGTTTTTATTTTAATTGAATTGAATTTGTGACAAGAACCTTGGACACCACCGTTCTAACTGCTAATATTGCTAAAAGACATTGTACATTGGGAACTCTGTGACCGTTTTGGTTTCAAAAGCACCCAGTGTGACAGCGCCTCTGCTCTTGAGACAAACATCTTGATAGTACTGTTTTGATGTTCTGTAAACATTTTCTTTCTGTCCTTGGCAGGCTCCTGAGGTGATCCGAATGGAGGATAACAATCCGTACAGCTTCCAGTCAGATGTCTATTCCTATGGAATTGTTCTCTTTGAGCTGATGACCGGAGAGCTCCCCTACTCCCACATAGCAAACAGAGATCAGGTAAAATTGCTTACTGTTGTCTGGCTCTTTTTTGGGTGCTAGTATTTACATGCTCCACTTTTAACAGTCCTAAACATTTAAAAGGACTGTTTGAATTGCTAGTTTTTCTGAAGTTGTCATCAGTAATGAATCTCTTACCTGTAGCGGACAAGTGAGGGAAGTATATTTCAGAGATCTTGCAGGAAGTTGGGGGGGAGGGGAGCTCGTAGAGATGGTCGGCTCACAGCTATCTGAACAGATGTCCCATGCTTTACCTGACCCACCATTCTGGATGGAAGTTTTAGTATTTTGTGCATCACATCTTTAACTCCACAATAAGACATTTGCATAAGTTGATGATGAAAACCTTTTGCTGCTCTCTGAGGGGGGTTGTATGGCTGGCCTATGGCCTGACGCAGACCGACAACTCGGAGCCACTGGCCTAATTTTAGATCTTGTAACATAACCCTGTGTGAGAAAAGGGGTTCTCAGGTTTGCATTTCAGAGTGCAAGCCCTGTGTTTTTTTTTTGTGCTGTTTTTATTCTTTAGGATCGAAGGGTTGGTTAAATCAGGTCTGATTCAGCATCTGTATAAAATCAGACTAATGTTGTATACAAATTGTGCCTAAAGTAGTGCTACGGTCTACTGCTGGAACCTGTTCTTCTTGATCCTGTGAAAAGACTTTGAACTCGGCTGATCTGGCAGGCACAGCGAGTGCTCCTGTCATTTTTTATCTCTGCACCATCAGGCCCTCATACCTTTACAATAGCTCTAGTGTTTTAGATGTCTGTCACCTTAGTCTAACTCGCCATATTTAAAAATTGCATGTGTTAGAATGACCGCTGCTTCAGGGTGAATGTAGGCCTCTCTCACAGTAGTTTGCCTTCAATACAGAGCCTTGCAAAACTTTTCATGTCGTTTAATTTTTCTTCTTAGATTTTGTCATCTGCTGGATTCCTCTATTTAATCCCAAACAGAATTTGCTTTCACTCAATATTAATGCACCAGTTTTAATTTTAAGATGGCATTGACAGTGTACCACTATTAGTGTTTTTTCTTCTAAATCAAGATGGCATTGTAATGTTACAAATGTATTTTTTAAGTGAAGACCAAAGTTAAATGTCTGTCAGTAAAGCATTGATTTTGAAAATATTTGCTAAATGTTCCTTCCATTTTCAAATTTGTTTGTGCTTTAATGGAATCCTGTGTAACAACACAGCATGATGCATGGAGTAGTTTAATTAATAAAAAATATATTTTTGAGAGTCAAGCATCATTTGCACTCACTTCACACTTCTCTGTGACTTTGTGTTGGTCTGTCACATAAAATGCATTGTGGATGTAAAGTTTCAGGCTACAAATGCTTTTCCAAGCATATAATAATCAAATGTGATCAGTTTTCCTCTCAACTTCATCAAGTCTTTTTTTTTAACTCCCTTCCCATTAGATTATATTCATGGTGGGAAGAGGCCGCTTGTGCCCAGATCTCAGTAAGCTCTACAAGAACTGCCCCAAAGCAATGAAGAGGCTGGTGGCAGACTGCATCAAGAAATCCAAGGAAGAAAGGCCGCTGTTTCCGCAGGTGAGCTGCTCTTCTGCTATTAGCAGCTGTCAGGCTGTGTTTTCTCAAACTAATCTCTTTGCATTTTTCCCATAAATGAATTTGTTCTCAGATCTTGTCCTCCATTGAGCTCCTCCAGCATGCCCTCCCTAAGATAAACCGCAGTGCCTCAGAACCGTCCCTGCATCGAGCCGCGCAGACCGAGGACATTAATGCCTGCACTCTGACCACCAGGCTGCCTGTTTACACATAGGCTCCTCCTCAGCAACGAGATTATTCCGCTCCATCAGTAAACGCAAATTCCCTCCTTAAAGACATTTGTATAGATCTATACACATGCAATCATACATAAACCCATGTTAATCAATGACTATGTAATTAAAGGAGAATAGCAGGAGGAGCATCTGAGATTAACTTCGGAAGATTGCAATCGGATCTGCACAAGGTACATCACACATGCGTTAAGAAGTATGTTGAGGCTTCGTGTTCGTATCGTATTGGATTTTAGTTGTATACAGAAGCACACATGACTACCTGAGACAACAATGAATGGACACTGAAGGAAGCTTAGGTGACATTTGTCTCCTGGTCCGTTTTCTGTCCTGCTTTCATCAGGCCTGAAGAGAGGACTACTTAAGCTTAGCTGCCTTATGAGGAAACAAATCCTGGATTAAGTTTCTGAAGAACTTCACCTCCTCTGTTTATCAGAAAGCTACTGGAAGCAGCCCATCTAGTTGCACAGTAGCTGATTCAGTCTTGTCTTAAAAATTAGTCTATTTTTGGTTTATTTTGATAAGTTGTGTCATGTCTCACTGCGGAGGGGGGTTTTATCGCATTCACTAAACAGATTTGTTAATGACTGTACGCTCTTCAGTCCTTACTATTGTTTGGTTATCATGAGCTGGACATTCGGCATGTGTCTTAAATATTTAAAGTGATTCGGAAACTAATTTTTTGCTGTCACCTTGAGGAGGTTAAATGTTTTATTTTAAACTTGGTGGGAAAGTCGTCTATTCAATATTTTAATAAAATTAAGTTAAAAAAAATCCTTGCCGACATATGCTGAGTTAGTTGTTTTATTTTATTTTTTGAAATGCGTCTGCTATTATTCTTTATATTCCATACAAGTCCATCTCAGTAAATTGGAATATCATCAAAAAGTTTGTTTTAGTAAGTTACACCAGGGGGGCGAATAGTAGGTTCATGCACAACAAGCCTCTGGAGGATCCTCCACCTTGAGGTTCCAGAGGCACCAGCAGCTTCAAATAACTGTTTGCTGCGTTGTAAGGGCATTTTAACAGCTGCTCTCTTAATCTGATGAATGTATCTAACAGAAATCTTCCTCATTATGCCTTTATCTGCACAAACCTGAATCAGCCACAAATCTCTTCACAGTATGATAACGCGTCAGTTTTCGTTAAATATGTAATGTTTTCATATCTTGTCCACTGCACTACACTAAATGATTTTTGGCAGTAGAGAAATCCTTTCTCTTTCCCATATTGCTTGAAACTTGTAGCCTGCTTAATAATGTGGAACATCCTTCTTAAGTAGATTTCCTTTAGTTTGTCATGTGAGCTCAATTAATCAACCAGGTCTCTGAAATTAATTATAGTGATTCAAAGAGCCCTGAGACACAGTGCCATCTATGAATTTAATAGCACAACAAAAAATTTAATCCAATTTGCATAATAATTTGGAAAACGGTGTAATCCAGAAAGTAAAAATGTTATAGAGATTAATCCCTTTGAGGGATGCACTTCAAATATATGTCAATTAAGATATTAAAGTTTACAGCTAATCAAAACTCAATGTCCAGTTTCTGGATATCCGACAATTAAACATGACCTATGAGAAGTATTTTTAATACAGAAAGTACACCAATCTACTTCTTAAGTAAGTGGAAGAGATATACAAAAAATAGAACAGTACATCTAGCAAAAAAAAAAAAAAGTTAAGAAAAACTACATTGGTAAAAACTTCTTTTTTAATTGTGCAAATAAAAGGCTATTTACTGCAATATATAAATTTGCAAAAAAAAAAAAAAAAACAGCATTAGTGGTCTTTTTTATTTAGTTTTTGAAGGCAGTGGTAGTGGAAGGTGTACTGTACTGATACAGTAAAGTTCCACACAGGTGCAAGACTTTGCAGCAGGGTGTAATGTTTGCTGTAGCGCTGTGGCAACGTGGTGAAACCTCACTGGGGATCCAGTCCACATACACCTCCAGGGATTTCTGCCATTGGCTGACGCCTCTGTGTATTTCACAGTCACTGACGCACGTACTGCAACAACAATCAACCAGCAGGCAAGGGGTAAAGGGGTGGAAAGGGACAGGACACTAGTATTTTGTTTTACTGTAAACATTTAGTGGGCTGCTCCTGTGGGGTATTGCCATTCAGCATTAAGGTTTACAGTAAACATAAGAGCTAAATATGGGAGTAGCTTTATTTTCTGTTTCATGGACCTTTGAATTTAGGCCAGGTTCTAAAAAGCAGCATGTTTGGCAGAGGCTTGTTTGCGTAAAACGTTCCACCACAAGGGTGGAAGTAGTCCAAATAATGTGTTTCAGCAAAATAAGAGCAAAGGCTTTACAACAGAATCATGTGGATTTATCTGCCCTATTTCTGCATCCTGCTGAGTTCAGTGGCCTACTTCTGTGTCAAGCAACGGCACCATCTAGTGTTGGTTCTGGCACCATTTTTGAAGAATCTACATTTAATCAACAGATTTATTGTTACCTCTGGTAAAAGTTTATAAAACCTTGAAGTATTTTTGCTGTTGTCATTGCTGCTACATGCAGCAGTAACATGTTTCTTCCTACTAAGAAAAAAAACATTGAAATGATGGAAAGAATAAATTATTTCACCATTTTTGATTTCTATAAAATAAAAGCAACTAAACTTTGCACTTTTTGAAGTCAATCACAATGTCGAGAAATATTTAATTGTTTGTAGTCAAAAATTTATTTTTGTTTTTTGAAGTAAAAATCTCTCAAGCTTTGAGCTTTGTTTTTAGGATTTTATAGATTTTGCACAGAAAATATTGCATAATTGCATAATACATACAAAAGCAAAAATCTGAAAATGTGACATGCATTTGTAGTTAGCCTCCTTGTGGATACATGACAGAGAAAACTTTCACTCACTACACATGCAAATATTTTGCAGTTTTTGTTTTATTTGATGAACTTTGCACATCCAGAGACAAATTATTCCTCATCAAGATCAATCAGATTAGCTGGAGAGTCTGTGAACGTAGATTTTTACATATTGCCAAAAACGTTTTGGATGAGTGTATTGATGTAAACACATTTTAACGTTCTTTGAATTAATAAAGGCTTTCTTTTTTGAGAGAGAGATTATCCAAATAACTGTAGTGGATCTATAGAGGCAAAGAAAATTATTTCTGAGTCACTCTGGATTTTATTTACCAGAGTAAATAAAATCTCTGGTAAGAGAATAAACCAGAGTAAACCATTTATTCTGGTTTATTTACCAGAGTAAATAAAATCCAGAGTGGTACAAGTGTACCAGAGTAACTCTGGTAAATAAAAGAGTCACTCTTTTCTAATTACGTGTTGAAAATCACATTACCTTCTCTTCCCACTTCACAATTAGACTTTTTCAAGGTATATTTTTTGCTTAAGAACAATATTACAGTACAAGTGTTCCTATTAAAACATAATCAACATTAACTATATTGCTTCTCACTGTGGTGAGTGTGTGAGTGAGTTTTTATGTCCAGACAGCAAGGACACGACTCACTGGACCGGACTGGACAGCAGTGTTCCCTTCAGACAAAGCAGACTCTGGGGGAAAGAAAAAGACTCTTGAAACAAATATGACATGCAGAATCCCATGATAACTTATGTCTACTGTCCTCCAGTTCTTATTTTGTCGCAAATAAAGTTAGCTGTCAGTCATATGCATGGTAAAATAATTTAGTCATGATCCTGCAGTAGAACTCATCTCTGTCCAGGACGCTGCATCAGAAACCTACACATGTATTGTACAGAATGAAAAAACTGTCGATCGCCACGATAGATGTTGAGTAATTTCTACAGGGAGCTCAGGAGATACTGATCTGTGATGGGATTCAGTACGCTGTCATAGTAACCAATATGCTGCAGACCTCTTGACTTGTAAATCCATTCCACCAGATGGCAATAAAAATTCAGAAATTCACCTGGATTTTTCCCCCGTTTTGTCCTCTAGTCACATGGCACTGCAGAAGTCATGTTAATGCATGTCTACTTTCCAGTAAATTGATTAACTCCTATGTTTTGCTACTTTTCTTTCCAGCTTTTCACTTATTGACTTGCACCTATCAAATTATCACATGTGATATGTTAAACTGAAAATATAGAAATTTTCTCTTTGGATTTTCAGCCAGAAATATCAGAGAATTAAAGAATATACTTAATGGTGAGTTATGGAAATCTGTCTGTTATCTGTAGTTTCATCTGTGATGGGTTTTGGACAACATTTTATTTCCTTGCAGGATCTCTGATCATTTCAGATCCCTAAATATTAATTGCAAATCTGCTGTACCTAGCGCACTATTCATGCAGAAGGTGCCACTGGATTGCATGTATATAAGAGATAAATAATCAGATCTAAAATAGTCTCAAATGATAACATGTGATAAATTGTAAAATTTTCTACTGCTGTATTTAGTTTTATTTTACCTCTGTTTTATAACAGTAGGCAATAGTGTTAAGAAAAGTCTCTGGTCGAGTTTTACTACGATTGGATGCTTCTCACAACATTTAAATATATTTATCAGAGATAAATTAACTTCATTATAGGATTCAAAAGCTCGTCTTGTGCTGTGCTCTTCAGCAGATGGTCAGCAATGCCCCCCCCATAGGGCACGACTTGTTTCATGTAGCGCATGTAACCTATTGTACTTATGCGAATACAGGTTTGAAATAAGTAAATGGTCAGAATTTTAAATCAGTATCTAGTTTTGTATCTAGGTCCGGCTGCTGGAGGAGGTGGCGATTTGTAATAACACTGCAAAACAACAAACTTTGTGCAAAATGGTGATTGTATTAATATGTACAATATTTACAGGGTTCGTTCATGAACAAAACAATTAAATAAAAATAAAAAACGTCTCCCTTAGCGAGGGAGAATCCGGCAAGTCCTTCACAAAACGATGATCCACAGAGGAACAAGACGCAAGGCTAATTCAGTCCTGCTCTCCCGAGTTAGCTCGCCAGTCCGGGTCCCGGACCATCCAAACCATCCACCTAGACTCCAGATCCGGCAGGCATCTGGAGGTGGGAAGGAAAGGAAGGGGGGGGAAGGAGGGGGAAGGCCTGGCCAGTCTCTCTTTGGCAAACCTTTCAGGTCCTGCGCTTGTGTTGTCCACAATTGTGCAAAGTCTGCTGCAGCCTCAGTCAGCGTCTCTCACCAGACAGGTAAACAGCTGTCATTTAAACAGCTGCTGCCTGATTGAGACGCTGACGCGCAGCAGATCACGTGATCCCTTTTGGTTTTTTTTAAAAACCACGTGATACAAAAATTAAAGAAAAGAGGATTTTTTTAGGGTTTAAATAACTGAACAAAATAAATCATTGTGAATTAACCAAATAAACACTAGGGAAAAATGTTCGGGTTACACGCAGCAGCTTGGCAGACAGCTGGGAGGAGTCTAGACGGAAGCCTTTCAGCTGGAACTTCAAAAACCAACGCTGACTTTGCTCGGAGCTCCTCTGTACCTCTTACAGACTTTGGGTCGGGTCAGTCAGCTTGTTAAGATGTGGAAAAAACAAAAACATCAGTACCATCTGGATGTTTGATAAATGCCTCTTGCAGAAGAAGCAGCCATGTTTATTTATGAGATAAACATGGCTGCTTTTTGAGAGCAGCTGTAGTACCATTGAATTCTCTGCAGTGTTAATGTCCCTGCTGTACCAGGCAGGCATCTGCAGTGCCATCAACCTTCTGAGGACGGGTCTCATAAGAGTTGGCAGAGATTGAGTGTTGGTCATAAAGATAATCAAGGTATCATAACAGAGAAAAAGACAACAGGAATATGCATGATTACTTTGATCAGTCTGGGGATGAATAATATGTTCTGGTTCAAATACTTTGGTAAAAGGGAATTAGTAAATAGCACCTCTTTTTTTTATATAATTATTTTTTTTTCTGTTTTTACTTCTGGCTGAACTTTGGTTGTATATTTGACCTTTTTGAATTATTTTTGTTTTTAATTTGTTGGATTCTGCAGGGCTGAATATTGGGAAGGTTATTGCAGGATCCTAAAGTCCTACTTTATGTGTTTCAAAACCAGTTTATTTTTCAGCTAGACATTTTTCGCCTTGCTTCAAGTTTGCTAAACACAGTGTGAAAATGAAGAATCCAGCCTTGGAGAAGAGATGCATAATTAAAAGAATGAAAAGAAGGATCACTGAGAGTTTGTTTTAGCTCTTCTAAACTGAGGGTTTAAAATACTTTAATATCTTAATTTTGGTTCAGATTTCAAGAGGAAAAGTCTCACTTCTTCAGTATTATACCTATCAGCATTATTGCTAATATTGCCTGTTTTTGTTTTTTTTCAATTAGAACCTTAGAATGAAAACCACTTAGGGCTCTGTCTTTATTGTTAGTGTGCAGAAGGACGAGAGAGTTGAACTGTTAGTGAATCAGCAGATATGAGAAATGATCACTTACTGTATATTCAGTTTGATAAAGTGATTTTATTCTAGGACTAATTATCTGTCATAGCTGAAAGTCTTCAGCTATGATTGTTTTGATGTGCTTCCCTCTATGCTGATTCCTTGTCTGTATTTAGGTCAACCTCATTTCTTTGACAGACTTGGGCGGCGCTTTTTGTTGGAAATGAGACTGACTGGTACAGGGAATTCACTTTAATGAAAAATCTGTTCTGCTGAGGACATTTGAAAGTAGAGCAAGTTGGACACTGGATGTAACAGGATGAATACTTTTTAAAAACAGTTCCACCTTTTTCTCCGCAGAAGATTTTTCCAAAAGTCTTGGGGATCATAAAAAGGATTTTTGCAAGAGTAAAATGCCATAGATGCCTTTTTTCCCCTTTGCTGTGTTTTTGTTATTAAATCCAAATCACTGACATTAACATAGGAAAACGAGAACTGCAATTCTCATTTTAAAGCCGTTTTTGGATTGATTTATGATTGGAATTAAAATGTGTTTGATGATGTGAAACATGGCAAAAAAATAAAAATGTAAAAATAGGAAGAAAGTAAAATACTTTTTCATGCCATGGTATTGCACTAAAAGTAAAAAGTTAAAGAAAGAAGCATCTCATTGGTAATTTTGTTGAAAACATTTTCTTAACATGGATTTTTTTCTAAATAAATGTACTTGAAATCCATCCATCCATCCATCCATTTTCCTACACCCTTGTCCCTTACTGGGGTTGGGAGGGTTGCTGGTGCCTATCTCCAGCTATCGTTTCGGGCGAGATGTACTTGAAATTAAGTTTGATTTTTATGGTATGAAACTGCAATTGGAGATAAATTTATTATAAGGCTTTTTACAAACCTTTAACAAATGTATAAATAAATATAGATATATTAGTCTAAATGTTCCTATACAAAAACATTAATGATAACACACATCAAGACAAAGCAGTTATTGCAAAGGAAGTTTTATTGCCAGTGACATAAAGAGTCCACACATTATTGTTTTTTCCACATCCGGATTTTGACAGCTTAACACTGCTTCTCAAAGCTGCTGCTTCAGTTCAGTTCTAGTTTCAATCAGCAGCCAGAAGTGTCACCTTAACACGAAGGCCAAATGACAAAACTCAGATATATTCAGTTTCCAAACTGAGGCCAAACAACGTAGCTGTCACTGACTTGTGTCTCTCCGCTGGTCAATGTCATGGCATATTTCCTAATAAACGGAACAATACATCCATAAAGCCTCAGGCATGGCTTTCTACAGGAATACACTCACAGATAAAACAATGGCACTTATCACAGATTAGAAAAAGAACTGCACGTAAAGCTTGCTCAAAGGATTCTTGTTTTTTTACAGTTTGGTTGTTTTTCACTATTTAGGGTATTGGATAAAAGAGATGGCCTTTTGAAGTAAACCACTGGACAAAAGCACATAAAGACAGCAGAACAAAAAACCACTTGGTAAAAAGATCTATTCAGGGCCTAGGTGGTTATCGCTTTTTGAAAAATATTTAAGTGGAAGAGCTGATTTTATGTATATGTTTGTATCTCAATAAATGTAAATATCATCATCTTTTATCCCCAGAAACATTTTACTTCTGATTTATCTACAGGTGGTTGTTCTTGAATCACTGAGTCCAGCTGCAGTCCTCACCTTGTGAGTTTCCCCCAATCTCTTAAAGGACTTTCTCAACAAACTCTATGGCTCCAGTTATCATTGCTGCTTGCGCTAAAAGTTTTCTTTCCACTCAACTTTCCAACAATACGTTACGCTGGTATTTAGCACTCTTTGAATAGACAAATTATTTAGCAAAGATTATTTGGGGCTTACTGGACAATTAAACCATCTCTACCATGTTTCTGTAGGCTGTAACATAGTAGTAGCACAGCATATCAGATTATATTCTATTTTTTGGAGTAGATTCCTTCATTACTTGTAAGCCATGAAAGTTTGAGTGAATGAAGTATGAATTGATAATATATAAGTTTGTGTTTTGAATTGAATTTAAAAAAAGATAAAAGTAATTTCTGACAATATTCTAACATACTGAGATGCACCTGTAAGCATATTACTGAATCGAAACAAATAAGATTTTATATTGCACTTTCCATCAACTCCCAGCAATGGCAGTAATCTGAGCACAGCAGTGCCAGATAAGGCGAAACTAGACCTCAGAACAATGACTGTTGCAATAAAAAGGCCTCCTCAAAAGCTTTAATAAAGTGAATGGTACAAGCAGGACTTTATATTTAACATTTTTAGATGAATATTCACACATAAAACATATTTTGATTATCAGAAATAATTTTTCCTCCAAACCACAGAAACAGAGCTTTGATACTTAATCAGATCTGAAACCAGGAGTTTAGAAAGGATAACTATCAGCTTGTACCACTGTTAGTTCATTAATCTGCACCGCCCACAAGCAGGATTAACAGTCCTTTTATTCTTATTTACACTTAGTTTCTGGAGTGCAAAGACTAACACTAAACTATATTCTTTGGTTCAAAATTCTACAATTATAGTGAAGTTCTGTGTTTATATTATATTATAAAATCTTCAATAGACCTTTAGTTTTTATTACATGGGCATCAATTTATATTCTACCACTCTAAATAATCTAATTTCAAGGGACAGTACTCTATGAGAAAATATTGATTTGAATAAAATAAAAATACTGCATGAATCTCTTAATATGTATCTGTTGTTACATACACATTCACAATGTAGAATTACAGGAAACACAGCTTAGTTATACACAGCGATTTAACAGCCATGTTAAATAAACATCCCACATCATCAGACGTTTAAGACTTGCACCTGTCTTTGTGTCAGTCATGCAAACAAATAAAAATAAATATCTATCAGTATAAATACAAAAATATTCACCACTACAACCATACACACACATTTATCTTATACATATTAAGATATACAAGTTCAAACTCCATGGTTACCCACAGTTTGAATAATAACTAGAGGGACACACCAAATTATGTAAAATAAACTGAAGACACAGTGTTAGGGGGAAATGAAAGCTTCATAGCCGGGTTAGAAAGTTAGCACAGAGCAGCACTGAACTCAGTGTAGGCACAATTTTCATTTTATATGATCAACAACAGGCTCAAAGAAAATAAGAAAACACACGACTGCTGAAACACAAGTGGCCTATACAAGCACACAAACCAACAGGTAGAGTTCATAGAGTTAAGAAAAAACACAGTCCAGGCCAGCTCGCAGTTGTTCTGAGAGCGCACACCAACCAGATCTGATTCTAGCTGCCAGCACGTCTGCACAGCTAGGGGGCACACCGCCATCCATCCAGACGCTGAGAGAACATTTCCCTCTGCAGGTCTCAGTTGGCCTGGACTGGTTTTGGACCCACTGCAACGCCATTACAGTCGAGAATGTACTGCAGGCAACCTTGAGGTGGACGCCCAGCACCGTTCTTAGTGAGTTCGCCAGTAATCTCTCCTTTCTGGCCAGTTCCCTGTATTACGTTTAAAAAAAAAAATTATATATTCGTATCAACAGATCACTTAAATCTGTTGATTTTGTGCTAATCTTAAAGAAGATTAGCACAAGAACAGAAACAAAAAAAAAACAACTAACGGATCCTTTCAGTGAATTTTCATACCTGGGATGGTTGTATGGTTGTGGGTCTCTGGGGAGCACTAGCTTCTCTCTCAGCTAACTGGTTCATTTTTGCCAACACCAAGTCAGCAATGAGCTGCCGGTCTTCAGCCTGGTGTTCTCCAACCAGCGGCATGGAGGAACCAACCACCTGCCCCACGTTGGAAATGGTTATAGCAGAGAAATATCACAGTACAATGGCAGAACTGAGTAATGCACTTAATTATTACATGTAGTTTAATTTCAATATTATTTAACCAAGAAACAATAAGTGAGATTCAAATGTTTTTGCAAGGAGATCATGGGCTGCATATAGATCTGCTCAGAAGAGAATTTGAAAACTAGAAGTCTGTGTCATGAAACCAATCAGTTTAATTAAAAGGATCTGTGTACACAATAGTTGGAGGTTTTAATGTGACCATATCTATTTAACTAAACAGTTAAGTGTCTTCCAAAAGAATCATCCATTTGGAAGTTTCATGTGTCGATTTGATGTTCGATTTATGTCAGAGTTTTACCTCTGTGATAAAATCTTTGCCATCTTTCCCATGGATAGCTTTAACTGCACAAATGTCCAAACCCCCAAAAATCTCGCAGCAGGTATCCACCCATAGCTTGTACCTAAAAACAATCAAAATATGATTCAGGAGAAAAATCATACAATGTGCTCCGATTATCAGTAGAAGAGATTCTCAGACATTTTAAAAGAATATGTTTTTAAAAGTACACTTTACGTCATAATTCAGATTTAATATTTCATACAATAATAGGAATGAATTACCTGTCAGTCATGGCAACCTGCTCAAGCATTGCAGAGCCTGTGTTTGTCTTCCAGTTACCAGATATAGATGTCCTCCTGATGAAAAAATAAAGACTAGTTTTGTTCGTTTGATAAGGAGTAACAACAGCTTAGTTATACCTACATGTAAGCTTTGTAGTCAGTTCCAATCTTCTGGATTCTGATGTCGTACTTGGAGTCAATGAGAGGCTCTGTGGTGGTGTAGGTCTGAGTGAGAGCCACAACACTGGCTATGTCCTGGAACTTACTGTGGTTGTCTACTTTCACCTGAACACACAAAATGGCAAGTAAAAAAGATGTCTTTCATAGTCTTATGCAATAAGGTGATCCTGTGATCTTTCTTTATTCACATTAAAAAGGGTTAAATGAAAAAACAAGTGCAGTGCCTTGCAAAAGAAGTCATACTCAGGTTTGATCTGCAGAAATTCATTGCTCTGTTCCTTAGAGGTCAGCTCAAACCTGACCTCTAAGGAAGGGTGGCAAGAAGAAAGCCACTCTTTAGAAAGTTATAGGAAGTCCGGTTTGTAGTTTGTGTCAAGCCGTGTTCGGCACACAGCATGACGAGTCTGGACAGATGAAATAAAACTGAACCTTTTGGCCCACATGCAAAACATGTTGGTGGTAGCATCATATTGTTTTCTGCATGGTCACAGAAGATGGTCAAAAGCTGATATGTGGAAGATGGAGGGAGGTAAATACTGGGGGAAGCATAAAGGAAAACCTGTGGGAATGTAAAAAAGTAAAAAAAACTTGAAATGGGGGTAGAAGTTCACCTTTCAGCAGGATGAGACTAAACTTACTGACAGAACTGCAAAGGAGTCCTTTAGAGCCAAGATTATCCAAGTCTAGTCCTGTAGAGCTAGTATTCTGCAACTTTTGAGTGCGTCCATTCGCCAACACAGCTGACACAAATGGATGAATTCCCCAATCAGCATGACCTTCAGCTTGGTAGGCATGGTAACCATTCATTTCATTCAGGTGTATTGAAGAAGGAATGCAACTTTTAGGATTGAATCTAACAGTTGCAGAATAGCTCTTGATGACTGGGCACTGCTGCTTCAGATAAACCATATTTATGTGTTAGAATGATCTAATCTGAAAAGCTAAGAGAGATACCAAAACAATGAGATCTGTGATTTTGATTAAAGTTGGTTAAACTATGTACTGACTGTGACTTAGGGCTGAAAACTAAGTCACCAGTTACAATTTGAAAAACAATCCTATGTATCATTTGTGTTTTGATTAACATCTACGTATTATTTTTTTATTGGTCTATCACAGAAAACACTTATAAAAGACATTAGCATATATGAATACTTTTGCAAGGCAGCATATGTGTACAAGGATTAAAGCAAAAACAAGTGACACGTCACTTTACCTTTCCCATCCCAGAGTGAGCGTGTCCAATCTTTACAACAACGGGAAATGAGGGCATGCTGACCTAATTAAGAAAGACATTTACTTGTTTAATTAATTGTTGAAGTTTTGTTATTATATCACTGTCACAAGTGAAATAAGTTTGCATCTAATAGGATGCTCACCATCTCCTTATAGTTGGGATAAAAGGTCTGTTCAATGAGGGGGAACTTCTCAGCTCCCAACTTCCTGTAGGTGTTGATTAGCTGAGCAAACTGGATGTAGCACAAGTAATTAATTTGGAAAAAAATTAGGAAAGGAAATTTGTAAAATCTAAAAAACAAAATGCAACCGCGCGGCCCAGAATGCAGAATAGATTTTTAACTCCACTACGTCGCTTCAGCACTTACTGCCCACGGCTTGTCGCAGAGGTTATAGATGGATTCCAGGGAGTTAATGCTTGGAACACCCCCATACTGCAGACCAATGATCAGGTTGCGAAAATCTTCATTCTGGGTCATACTGAAGGCATGTTGGCGAATGAGAACAAAGTCTGGCTTGAAGGACCTGGAGAATGAAATAGCAATAGAAATGTGAACAAAACTGTGCCAAGGGATAATAGCAATGTGGATGAGTCAGTCTGTGGGTGGACACAGAACAGTCAAAACAAAGAGTTTCAGTTGCACACTAGATTCATTTGGTGTTTGTTTATCTGACCTGACAACCTTGGTGCCATTTCTGAGGACTTGCATGTTCACACTGCAAGTTCCGCTGGCATGGGCAACAACGTTCATCTCACTGAATTCAGCCTGAACGCAGAAAAGGGGAGACAGTAACACAGGGGGAATAAATTTAATCCTCTTTTTGTTGCATAAGCACATGAAATGGATCTAAGTGTCTTTATTAAGCATACCTGTTCCACTTTGATATCATAATCCCCGTGAACCTTCTTTCCTTTCAATAATTTCGCCCTGGTGGAGAAGAAAAAGCATTTTTTTTATTAAACAACAAAACTACAGGTGTCCAGTAAATACCAGATCCAGTGCGAATAAATCACTCGATTGTGTTGACTTTGCAACAAGCAGAAAAGTGAGTCATTACTGAATAAATGGCAATCTGCTGAGTGAACCAAAGGAAAAAAAAACCCTTCTGTGCTTTTCTCAAACTGCTGAAATACAGAAATGCTCTCACTTTCTCACTTCATTCTGACAACCAATAAACACAAATTTACTAAAAAACACTTGAAAACAGGAACTTTTATATGTAGTCTTTTTCACAATGTGTCAGCTCATAAACTACATAATTTATTGTGATTTTAAAACTCCAGTCCTTGAATATCAGTGTCTTGCAACTTTTAGATCTACAACAATCTTGAATCAGTCAAAGTCCTCAGCCTCCAGTTAAGCTCTACAGAACCTTGCTCATGGCCAAATTATATTTTCAGATATATTTAAGAAAAATGATGTCTCACCAGCCCTTAGGTTTGGCACCTATGTGACAGAACAACACAAAGTGGAGAATAACTGAAAGGAAAATGACTGATGGCTCTAAGAAATTTTAATATGAAAAAGTCTGAATATTACGGCAGCCTCCCAGAATCAACACAATACACAAACAACCCTTCACTGCAAATACAGCTACCACCCCTTTGGGGTGCATCTCTACAAAACACTTTATGTTGTTTATGGTCCAGGTTTATTTTTCATGCATTGTCACAGATTCTGGTCTCTATTTTGACAGGGCCATTCAGACCTATGAATGTGCTTTGATCTCATTCTCATGTCTTTCAGGTTGTATGTTTCCAGTTGTTGTTGTCCTCCATTCTAGTGGAGGACAACAAGTCTTTTGCAGCCGATGACAGATTGTTCTTTCAGGACTGCTCTGTATTTAGCTCCATCCATCTTCTCAACCTGGAAGTTGCATTTATCTCCTCCAGAGTTTCCTTGAACCTCATTTGGATCTCACTTACTTGTATGGGTTTAGTAAGTGTCTTCTCAAAGCAATTGTCTGCACTGGATTTAATCAAGGCATAAATGGGCTTTATGTAAATCCATGTTACGCTTTTCTGATTTTATTTGTGAAAAATGTGAAAAGCTCTTCACAATCACATGCCACTTTGTGCTAGTCTGTCAAATAACATCCTAATAAAATAATTTGTGGTTTTCACATTCTAAACATGCAAAGATTAAATCAGGCTTATACAAATAAAACATGGCATTTCATCTGAATTTGAGTTGCTAGAAAGTTATTAAACTTTGCCTCACTCATAATTTATTGCTTGTGAATTTAAGAGATTGTTCAGTAACAACAGAATGTGATTTATTTTAACATATGTAAGTCATCTTTGAAAGCATCCATCTCAATTGCAATGAATTTCACTGCATTTCATTTGCAAGCAAATTGTTGTGACAAATTAATATGTAGAGGGAAAACCTAACAAAATACGCTTTGACAGAAGAAATGGCCAATATGTAACCAAATAAGGGGTTTTCTACAAAACGGTCTTCCCCATGAATTTCCTTGAGTTGCCATGGAGAATCCTTTATTTTGCCATGTTTTTTCTGCAGCTCAGCCCTTAAACTAACAGCATATACTGCAGTGGTACATTTTGTACAGTGTGTGGTGACAGCTCAACCCAGAAGAAATCTGATAAACATACATATTTTGCAATGCTGCCTTTTCAGATTTTTTCAACGTTCTTTAAAATCTCTTCCATCCTTTTCCTCGTTAGTCTATGCCGCTCTTCTGTCACATTTCCTGCTGCTGCTGTTTATTTATCAAGGGAAAACAACTGAATAATTCTGTCACAGCCCAATTAGAGCATGGGAAGGAAAATAGATATTAAAATATGAATTACAGCTCCCGCACATGAAAAACTGAAAAGCATCAACGCTTTTAACTCAACATACAGTGAGTAAAACATGAGCAGCGACGAGAAAAAGGCCACAAAGAAAACAGGCATATGATTTCCTCCCTGCTATCTAAATAGTAATCTTTCCCAGCATGAGGCTGAGTAAGATGGTGTAGCATATGGTGTTTTTTTTTTCATTTCAGTATCGCTGAGCAAAAGACAACTAACAGAATATAAATCAGAGGTAGCACATTCAACGATCCGTTAGTGCATGGATTAATATGCAGAAAGGTTTCTCAGGTTTATAAGCCTATTTTAGGATATTTAGGTTTACCAAATTTATTTCTGTTGTCTAATTTCAGAATAATTGGAGCATTTTTATTCTTTTAGATTCAGAAGGTCAAGTACATTTCTTTAGTGTTTGATGAAATAGCCTTACAAAAAGGACAACTTGGATCGAATATTCTGGATATCTTTTCACAAGCTTCTCAAACTGAGATTTGCCATAGCATAGATGTACAATAAATACATTATTGCATATCTAACTAAAAAACGTTTAATCTAACCTAATGCTACACAGTGAGAAAATAAATGTGTCTTTTTTTATATGGAATAGTCAAACATCTGGTGTTAGCTGCATTTAGGAAGCTCGGTTATCTTAAGAAATGAGACGATATAAAAAAGTCAATCAATAAATTATTCTCTTCCATTTTTCTCAATATTAATTTAGAAAAACAATTTTCTTGATTAAAAATTTCACCCAGTACTGTGGCAGAATCTTTCATTCAGAAGATTCACCCGAGAGCTAGCCAAGAAGTAGACCTTGCTGAATTTTAATGACTAATTACTTTGACTGTTCCACTCTCACTTCCACCTTATGTTTACATAAGATTAAGCTCGCAGTACAGGGCACATTTCTGCTATTATTCAGTTAGAAAGGTGAAATTTATAGATCAGAACAATTGATAAATCACAAGAATCTGTCAATATCTGTACTTTAAATGACAGCATATTGAATTGCAATGATCGAGACACGGCTTCACAGCCATTAGTCTCATAAGTAACACAGTGTTTCATCTGCTGCTCTTGTCATAGGAGTAATTCATAACACAGTATTCCTGGAACTATCCAAACCTGTCTGGCTGACTGGTAGCCTCATCTAAAGCATTAGACATTGGCTGGATGACAGAATGCTTCCACAAGGCAGCAAACACATTTCTTTTTTTTTCCCTCTGAATCTTGCTTATGTAAAATGTATTGCATAACAAACTCGCAGTTTAAAGACACATCCATTTAGGTAGTTTCTATTTTCTAATTTATTTTGAGTCTGCCAGCAGTATGATCTTACATTTTTCTCATTTGCCCAGTGTTTGCTACAAAATTATTACATAAGATGTCAATCTTACTATGACACATCTTACTACAAGGTTCAGGTACTTAGATCAAAAATATTATTATACACATTTAGGGGTCGAAAATATTTTTTATGTTCAGTTCTCAGTTCCTTAAAAATGTTGAGTGGTGGGTGGCTTTCAAAGAACGGCACCATTTTCCCTTTTGACCTCCTTTTCCTAATCATAGGGTCTCTAAGTGTCTGGGGATGAACCAGTGACGGATCCAGCTCTCTTGATCGACTTGTTAATGCTGTACTTATCATCTACAGACCACAAGTTGTTGTCTCACCAGCAAAGTACAACACAGGAAAACATTCCAGTCAAGATACCTTTTTGGAAAAAAAATTCAAGAAATACTATTACATCATTACTATATTAGTCTATGTTCTTATTTCCTTTTCCATACAAACTCTGTAACTTCTTTAATTAAATTCCATATGTCTTCTTAATTTTTCCTGCCTAAACAAATATGTTCAATAGTCATTATAACTACTTGAGCAACAATTTACTGTTTATGTTAATTTCATCAAATTTACCAACTGTTCCCATTAACTTACAATACTTTACTATAATTTCTTTAATTCCTGAACATTGCATATAACTTACTCTCAAAGTATATGAAGCAATCAGGATCCTTTTGGTTTTTAATTTCTGGCAGGACAGACAAAAACGTAAAAGCACAGCTAGTCGCATAGTGAGTTAAAGATCATCAATCCCAGACTCAAGATATGCAACATCAGAACATGAGAAGCCTGCCAAAACCATAAGAAAATAAAGAGCTGTTTCATCCTCCCATCTTTTCAAGCATCGCTGATCTTCTAATGCTAATCCTTTTTAGCTGTATTTGGTGTTGTTTTCTTTTCGTTTTCAAAGGATACTATTTCAAACTGTTTCGTTACATTGTCTAAACACTGTAGAAACAACACATTTTTCTGCCACGCTGAATCAGAACCACTGGGTGAAAGGTCTTGTAAAAACAACCCAAAGAAGCCAAACCAAGTCAAACACCTCCCATGTAGTGCTACTGAGCTGTCATTAATAATAGATGCAGCTCTCAGACAGAGGAAGCCCTTAAATTAATTATTTTAGCATGTCTCCTACGTGACTGCGCATTTGATGCACATTAAGGAAGATAAAGGGCTATGAGCACCGGAGACAGGAACAATGTGGACGACATAAGAACAAAAACAATGTCAAAGCGACAAACTGCTCACAGAAACTGGTTCAGAGCTGATCTGGATAAAAACCAACAGTGAGAACGAGGTCACACAGAAATCTCACTTGACATACTCTACATCAGTTTGCATACTGATGTGAGTACATTTGAGCACCACAATGTGAGTCTTCCTTCTTCAGAAAAAATAAATTAATTTTTTCTTAAAAGCAATAAAGAACACATGAATACACATGGCTCACACCCATCCTGCAGATAAGGGTCTGAACTGATCATCAGAAAATGAGTACACTGTAGGCAAAAAGGGATCATGAACATGGTGAACAACAAGACTCAGGGTTGGCATTTGAAAAATGCTCAGGCTCAAAGCATGCCAAGAAAATAATTCCAAACAATTACACCACCACAGATTTAAACTGTGGATACAGAGCAGGATGGATTTATTTATGTTGTTTATGCCAAATTTCGACACTAACATCTAAATGTTGCAGCTGAATTCAAGACTCAGAGAAACAGACAAGCTTTTTTCAATCTAATATTGTCTTGTTTTGGCAAGCCTATGTGAATTATACCCTCAGTTTTTTGTTTTTAGTCAACAAGAGAGACACCCGGTGTGGTTTCAAGCTGCTGCAGCCCATTTGAATCAAAATCTTACATTCAAACCGCTGCTGTTGCCTTTCAATCATGTTGCCCTTCGCATCTGAACTCTGGTATAAGACATTATTCAGCTACTCAATTCTCACTCACTATATAGTTTCTTTTTTTCTGACCATCATTGTGAATGTAGGGAATCAAAACCCTTAGCAGAAAGCATCATTAAATGCTCAAAGTCCATTAAATCTTCTTTTTTCCCATTTTTATGATCCATTTTAACTTTACCAAATCATCTTCACCACATCTTATACATTGAGTTCCTGCAATGTGATTGGTTGAGTATTAGTGCCAAACTTTATGTCTCAATAAGTCTTCTGTTTTTTATCTAAATTAAACTACATGCAATGAGGGAAATACTTCAGCACACACTTTCAAGAGGACAAATTCACTCTGACCCTGTACAAATGAAGAGTCATCATGAAAGGATTCAGTTACCATGTATTACTATTGCATAGTAATACTACTACATACTAATAGAAGAAAAATACTCACTTTATTGATTTAGAGTCGATCAAGCCGACAAAGATGTTTGTTTATCCCATCTCTGAGCAAGATCCCCCTGGACTCTGAACACTATTAGGCTGAAATAATTTCCCCATCTTCTTCATATTAATGATATGAAGGTCTGCTCTTGGAGCAGGACAGGAAACTGATGCAACAACGATCTAACGCTCTTTCTGCTTCATTGTATTTTACACTGTTGCTGTCCAATATACCAAGGGTTGCAATGTCTTACATTTAGCTTCTCTTATAATTGTGCAATTGGTGAGCAGGGGGGAAACCCCATTGATTGAGGGAAAACACTGCAGTGCTTTGAAGGGAGCAAGATGAAAAAATGGTACTTCCTTTTAGGTTCAGCACAACCTGTGGCACAGCAGTTTTAACATATGTGTAGCATGCCATGCTACAAAGTAATTACATCTTTAAAATGCCACATTTAACACCAGAAAATGATGTATGAGAAGAGAAAAATGCTACAAAATTGGTGAAACAAATAGATGATGGAGGGAAACTGGAATCCTCCATCTTGGTGTTATGTCATTACAGGACCATTCCTCAAAACCAGAATATTCTGCTTCAATAATTATTGGCACAGCAACTGAACACCAGCAGCTGACAATAACCGTTGATATTTATCATGCATTTGACAGAGATGCTGTTGCAGTAGTTTCTAATCTTTACCAAACTACATGATACCCAAGAAAGAGATAAAAAAGAAACTGACACTAAGGATGGGGCAACCATAACTCATAAAAATAGCTCACAATAAAATAATTAGAAATGAGTAGCGTATTGTCTTACCACTCCTGCTGGGGTTCATCGATCACAAGCAGAATCTTAAACTTCTTGGGTGTCGTGACTTGGGTCTGCTCCACAAGCCCTGCTGAGGCAGCTGTCTGCTTTACAACATTTGTGATGGAGCTGAAGAAGCCAGCGCCAGTCGACTGAGACGTCTGAGGCTTCCTCTCAGGAGCAGGGGAAACAGCTGGAGGTGTCGGCCCGCTTGTTGGAGACTTGACGGGGGTGGAGGAAGCAGGTGGAGGAGGCTGAGCAGGGTCAGGCCTCTGAAGGTCTGTCATGTAGCCGTTGGGCAGGTTGGAGATGAAGGTGCTGTCCGAGAGACGCCGGCGCAGGTAATTCATGGCTGGAGAGCAGTAAACAAGAGCTGGGTGTGGAAATTTATCCTGCAGGGTTCTCCTAGCTGTGAGTGTGTAGCGGATGGAGGCTGGGTCTCTGAACAAACTCCTAACGAATGTAGTACCTCCCAGCTTTGCAGAGCATCCTCCAAGCTCTCCCTCACTAGCAGTGACGCTACAGCTTCCAGCAGCCAATCCCCTCACCCTGTGCTTTCCTCAAGCATAGCACATGATGCTCGACTGTGCCTTCCTCCCGTCGTCCTCTCTCCTCTCTCTCTCAGTGGTATGCCTGATTTCCCTACCCCTCCCCCATTTTCTGCTTTACAGACATCATCCTTTTCTGAACCACAGCATGAAAAATTGAGGGGTTTCCAGTGGAGGTGCAAGGGGTATCCGGGTTATACATCACAATGGCTTTACACCTCCTATCCATGTTTGGTAGGATTCTCTACTATCACTGTCTATGAAGAGCATTTCTGTGAGGGACAAATTCTAAAATGGCTGTTTGGACCTGTGGGCAGCACTGAAAGGGAGGAAACGTCAGCAGCAGTCCCTTGAGGCACAAATGCATCTAGTAAACAATCTCTGGTGTGGTTTATCAAACCCTATAGCTACTGCCTTTGGTGCAAATATATTTGCATTCACAAAACCGGAATGCATGCGCAAGAAAAATGTAGAATAAAGTATAATGAGAAGGATGGATGTATAGAAAATGGTTGGGAAGGAAGTCACTTAATCAATAGCTTGTGGTGTCCAGAGGTCAAAACAAATATAAGCAAAGGCCAACACAGCTAGTCTCTGACAGACACCAATGAGCAGTTATGTGAAAAACAATAAATATATTTAGACTTTTCTTACTACTTACATTTTAATCACCCAGATTAATATAAAATATTTATAGTTTGAAATTAATATTTTCACCTGCCTCTCATTGTTTTTTAATTTAAGAGAGACTTTATTTATGTTAATTATGCAAAAGACAAAGATGTTTATATTCAGGTGTTTTTAGATGCACTCTACTCTACTACGCGTTCGAGTTAAAACAAGAATACATCTTGTTTTAACTTGTACTTAATTATTTTTCGGTGATGTTATAATTGCTATTATTACATACACATGCTGTGAGTTCCTGTGGTTTCAAGGTTTTATTATTTTATTCATTTTCTAAGGGTATTGAAACAGATTTTTAAGTTGTTAACTTGTAATTTCTTTCTTTATTCCTATCTCCTTCTGCTATTTAAGCATTTCCTACCACTTTTGTAAATATAAAGTTTATAAATATATACTTTTGTATATATTTTTGTATATAGATATATAAATGCCGAGATATATTGGGTTTGGGTTTAAGAGAGTTTCTGTAGTTTGCAAGTATTGCGGACCCCAGTAATACCAGAGGGTGTTGCTTTGGGTTTAATGTGTGTGAGAGGGACCCCAACTGGTTGTTTTACAGTAGTGCAAATTGAAGCCTGAAGTCCAGTTAATACTCCAGAAAGATCCATAGTGTGGATCACACAGGCTCCCACACTTGAGCCTGTGTTAAGTAGTGACTGAACACCTGCATTTTAAAATCCCAGCCTACAGTGTTTCAGCTATTATCCCATTTATAGAACTTATTGTCATAAACAACCTTTTTTTTCTCAGCTAATAAATTATTTTCATAACGTGTAAATATACTTTAGCTTGATGAATCACATGATTATGATTCAAGTGCATTCATAAACATGTCTCGTCTCTACCCTTGGGCTGGTCTTTTGTTTTGAGGCTCCGCCTCCTGTGATGGGAAAGTACGCGAAGCACAGTACAAACTATGGTTTTGTTGTTGTAAGACCAAGATTATCAATTGAGTAAGTATCATTAGAAACTCGCCGTTATCCTCTTTGACATTACGTTTCTTGAATAAAACAAAGCAGATCGTCGCTAACGCGTCGTTCATCGTTTTCAGCTGAATGTTAACTTTTTGAGCCAACTGAGTTTGCGACTGTGCTAACATTAATTTTGTGTGACATGAGCTAAAGTTAGCCATTTCCTTCGTCGACTCCTGTAATTACGCTTACAATATTTGTAGTTTTCTGACATTGTCTTTAAAAATTACTTTAACTTTATAGCGGGATACAGCTATTGATATGAAGTGTTTAAAACAAACCAATTAGAGCTAAGTAATGTTTTAGCCGCTAGCTTAGTGGTTTGCGGTTGGTTAGCTGTCATGCTAGTCGTGGGTGTTTGAGTCTGTTACGACATTCAGTTTGCCAATGGAATATTAGTCCTAAAAAATTACTTTTATTTAATGTATTTTGACTTAAAGCGTGTTATAACATTCTTAACTTTTTCTTTTTAGGATATACTTTTTCGTTGTTGTCCTGGATAAAATAGCCTGCTAATGTCAACGTTAGCAACTAGCCTGTACATGTAAATGCCCTGCACTAGAATGGACCTGTTGAACTCTCAGTTCCTGGACAAGATGAACAATAACATTGGGCGACTGCACTACGACGGTAAAGTTGCCTTTTTATTTCTGTGAATATAACATTTTATTTCTGTTTATGTGACTCTCTGTTGTTGTTATTGCGTTAACGCTATTGGCAAGTAACAATCAATTGCTTTTAATTAACAAACAACTGCGTATTGGTGCGCATCAAGACGTTTTATAACCGTGAATGAATGAAGCTTGAATTTATACGCGATAAATTCAAATCTAAAAATACTTTATTGGTCTCAAAGGGAAATTAAATGTTGTTGTAACTCATTTTTAAAATTTTTCTGAGCTATTGTTGATAGTGATGGCTGTTGGCAGAAAAAATCTCATGTAGCGGTCTGTATTACAGCAAATTTAAAGAAGCCTCTAACTGAAGATACTGTGTTTTCCCAAGACAGTTTCATAAAGAGGGTTGTCAGGGATACCCATAATTTTCCTGATTTTATGAAGAATCACAAATAAAGCACATAAATAGTTGTGTGATCACTTTTGGTAAAAACATGAAATGGCCCAAATTCTTTTTATTCAAATATAATTAAGAAATATTCTAAACTGCTAAATTCATAATTGTCTTTGTTTGCAGTTATTTGAAAACGATACATCAAGTGAAACCAGTAAAGAGTGTTCAACAAAAACAAATATTTTAATAAATGTACTGTAATTTTACATAGGATATAATAAATAAATAAATTAACTGCTGGCTTTTTTCCACAGATGAGTCCAGGATCCCCTCCCTGTCAACTGCTGTGTCAACCATAAGTGGGCCTTCCTCACACTGCACAAACAAACGGAAGTATGGGGACGAACAAATGGAAAACAGACTCAACTGTGATCACGACCACATGACCAAAATGAGCAGAATGTTTGCTACTCACCTGTAAGTGCACTTAAGAGCAGAAGTCACAAAATTAAATCAAGTTTGGTGAATTTTTATTCAGTTTTGATTTGCATTTAGAAATTGTAAATCAGGGAAAGTTTGTCAGATTGTAACATACATGATATGCAATAAACACATCCTCTGAAATGTCAAAAAGCCCATAGCAGTTCTGCAGCTTAGCTTAAAATTCCTACATTTATGTTAATGGAAGTGGAAATAAATTGAGGTTACATTGAAACCTTTCAATATGGCCTTTTTCCGCTTTGTATCATCATTGCTTCTCTAATCCTCATATTACACCTTCTAATGTCGGCTCATAAATGTCAAGGAGATTCAGAAATATGTGCAGAAATATTTGCTGCTGACTCAGTTCTCACTTGTACCTGTGTGTTTTATTTTAACTTCTGAAATGGGTGTTGGAGAAAGCCTACTTGTTTTTAGAGTAACCTCTGCTTATACTATATTTTATTTATTAAAACTGGTGAGCTATAAAGTGTATGCAGAGATACATCAGTGAGGTTGATCTTTGATCTCCGGTTGTTTTGCTCAGTGCTCCTCCGTCTGCTGGAGACAACTGTAATGAGCACTGGAGCCTGAGCCACAGTCCCGTGGAGCGGCCTTACCCATATGCAACCATTTCTGGCTACGCTATAGACCAGCCGCTGGCTCTGACCAAAGGCCACAGTGACACTGAAGTGTCGCGACCTGTCATGAGTGGGACCGCAGAACGGCAGCAGGTACGTCAATATTGACTGAAATAATCATTAATTGGTATGAACTGCTATAGTCCTCTTGTTGATTGAAAAATACATTTCAATTTAGTTTTAACCAGTTTGTGGAGCAAGACTGAATTAAATTCTGGCTTTAAATGATTGTTCATTTTTGGTGATCAGAGGAGAAAACTTCTGCATAAAAGAAATTGACATCCTTCTGCAAAATTGTCACTTTATATAAATAACAGACTTTTGGAACCTTTATCCAAAATGTTTATGTTCACACTTTAAAATTCAATTTTTGAGTAGAGTAGTTTGGTGTTTTTTAAAGTATTTACAAAGATTCCTTAGCAATCATAGGTACAAGGCTTAGTAGTTCAAAATATTAATGCTCATCAAAGTCTCCTTTAGTTTGCTGTATGACACTCATTAGATGTTTTCATTTTCCTGTTTTCCAGAATCGGCCCTCAGTTATCACGTGCGCTCCAGCAAGTAACCGCAATTGTAACCTCTCACACTGCCACATGAATGGCTGCACTCCTCCTCCTCATGATGATCAGAGAAAGACCAATGGTAATCTTTTTTTTTTTGTACTTTGTTATTCACATAATCTTTTTAAAATTACTTATTTAAGTGAACCTTTATTTTTGAGACATCAGTGTTGCAAGTCCACATTTTCCCCTTAAGTGGTAAAAAATAATATAATATTTTTAGACATTGAACAACAAAGTTCTGAGAATTCTCAGTGCTGAAAAACTCATCCTGCTTTGCCTTCATGTTTCAGTAGAATATTTACATTAAACTACTTGTAGGGTGAACATGAAGACTTGCAATGAAAAAATCCACTGATGTTTCACTGAAACTTCAAATTTTCTCTTAGAATTAGCAGGAATGAATACTGGGTCTTTTAAAGCTTATGTAAAGTTTCCCACTTAAATGAGATTGTTTCACATTAGTTGAATTAATTTACATTTACAACTAATTAATTTAACCTTTTTGTTTTTTGTTGATTTGAAAATATTTTCAAGTAACTATTTTAAAATTACATATAGTGTCTAATTACTCAACTACTTTTTCTTTTTTTTACTTTGTAATTGAAGTTCTTGTTAATAATCTCGTTCTGTCTTGGTCCTTGTTTTTCCAAACTGTTATTTTTAGCTAAGACCGTATGTGACCCCGTCATTGAGGAGCACTTCCGCCGCAGTCTTGGGAAAAACTACAAAGAAGCTGAGGCTGTGTCCAATTCAGTTTCCATCACGGGTTCTGTGGATGATCACTTTGCGAAGGCGCTGGGCGATGCCTGGCTTCAGATACAGGCCAGAGGTAGCAGCCATCAAACTCCAGAGGATGACCCCTAAGATGGGGGGATTGAAAGGGATCATTTTATTATTCTTACTTCTTGCCGAGAATTAACTTCTCTTAGTCAAGAACGGTGTAAGACGTGTGGTGCTCAAATAGGTGGTCCCTCTCTGGACCTCAAGGTCATTCTTGTTGAACACTCGGCTCAGTTTTGTCACTTAAAATTGCTTATTTTCACCCACAAAGAAGGAACTACATTTTGAGTCATTTGATAGTTGTGGGAAAATAATTAATCGCACTGTAAGTTTCTGAATATAGATTCCCAAAGTTGTCAGTTGTCGGCATGACAACAGGTGTTTCACCTGCCTGTCGTCCGATTTGATAGCCAAAGACCTTTCCAGCCTTTCTCCACCAGCCTCTAAGCCATATTATCCGTTCTTTCATTGCCACTCTATGATCACACTGCTTTTCAATCAATGTTACTTGAAAATGACAGCTATGTCTCTTTTGCACTATTATGTTCTTGACCTCTGGTGTCACAGGTCACCTGTTGGAAGTAATGTGCAACAATGCGTTTTGAGATTTATATGAGAAGATTACTGCCTTGGCCTTGTTGCTTTCAGAAAACACTAGATCAAACTGTCATTTTTATGATGATGAACTGGACTTATCCATTGTTTATTAACTTTAGTTTGCTTACGCATTCACAAAATCTGATTACATATTTCCACTAACATCAATCATAGTAAAACTTTAACTAGAAAGCATGATTCAAATAGCTGGTTTCTATTACAAACTTTATCCTTATACTGTGTATTTAGCCAGATTTTATTTGTATCTGATATTTTAGAAATAGTCACTGCTGGTACAGTTGTACTCCTTGTATTTTTTTGTATCTGGTTTTCATGACTCTACTTAGGTGCATATCTTGGCATCCATCAGCAAATTGCAGCCTCTGGCAAGGCTGTCTGCAGTTTTACCAGCTGCATTATTGTTACTCTGCAGAGCTCCATGTTGTAGCTTAACACAAGACTGAATACGGCTAAATCTCATCCTCTGTATTATAATTGAAATGCAGTGACTTTATTTATTCTCAGCATGTTGATTTTTGTTGTGAAACTTTTGCTTTGGAGAGGATTCCTAAACTACTTCATTAACAAAGAAGTTGCTTTTCAGTTTGTTATTAACACAAGACCGAAGTAGCCTTAGTCTTTAAGTTGCATTGAACATTCCACCAATGCTGCTGATCTTCAGCAGTCACATAAGTTGCTTAGCTGGTACTGTTACAATATTGAGTTTTTGTTCCCCCCTAAATCTAAATAGTGTTCTAATGTTGCCAAATTTCTTATTTCATGAAGTAGGGCTGAAGAGTGTGCCATATTTCTGATAACATTGAAGTTTAATTCCTAGATTCGAAAACTTATTGACTTTGAAAGGTCTTCCAACTTTCTCATATTTGGTTTTATTAAAGTCAGAAATTTTAATGCATTACAGTGGAACTCAACTTTTCACATTGTGTTGAAGGACAACCACAAAATGTTTAAATGGGATTTTACATGACAGGTGAACACAATGTTTCACATAATTACGATGTAGAGGAAAGGTGATGCGAAATGTTCAACAGTTTTTACAAATATGTCCTGTTCCTCTGGACTGGGTCATTATAACGATTGTACTTTGGTCTAAACGTTCCATTACATCAATGTTTGTGGTTCTAATGTTACTAAATGTGACAAATTTGGGGGATTATGATACTTTTTTACGACACCATATGTGATAGTTTGACATTTTTGATAACATTATTTCCTATTCTAAGGTCCTTTTTCTATTGTTAACAGTTTAACACCATGATTTTACTAATATTATTATTTTTTTTTATATATAAACTATATAATCTTTTCTACTTTATTTTACACATCCAGGACCATCATTGCGCAGTGCGGAATGATCAATGTTTGGTTTCCTTTCAGTGTCATCTACTTACGCTGAAGTAGATGACGCTTCTACTGTGTAGAATGACACAATGCAGCTTCTTAAATTTGCCATTAATAAGTGCAGAAACAGTTTTTTGACATTGAGGCTTCCTTTGTGTAGACTTCTGTAACAGGTTGGAGTTTAAGCTTTCTGTATGTATTTGTAGAAGTGAGTGATTTATGGGATCTGCTTGTTTGACACAAGTAAAAGTTTCACTAATGTATTTGCCGGTTTTAGGCTTGTATTTAAATTTTTTTTAGAGTACCTGCATCTTTAAGATTGTATAAAGTTCTGGTTTTAGGAGTCATCCTGGTAGAAAAATATAAAGGGTTTTTCATCTTTATTTCTCTGGAAGAAAACACTTTTTGTACTTAAATATTTTCAAAATAAACTTGTAATAGCTTAATTTGCACATTTTTGTTGTCCGTTCTTCCCGCAATATATTTAGCAGAAAGCTTTCGCACCAGTGACATGATGGTACACTGTCGAACTAAATAAAGCATTTGGCTAGAGTTGCATAACAAAGTATCAGTATTTTTAGGTTCTGATGGTGATTTGAAAGGCTTTTCCAAGCATACTTCTTTTCACATTTGATTTAAAATGCAGCAAACAAGCATTTTGTGTAAACAGAATGAGGGTCTGGAGTTGAACTAGTTTTACGTATAACAAGCATTCAGTTTATGTAAAATATTCCTGATTTCAGCAGAACAGAGTATCTGAAGTCCTGTAGTTCGGAGAAGTGGAAAAATATTTTTAATAATTTTTCAATTATTAAAAATTAAAACATTTTTAACAATTGACAGTTATTTATTATTTCTGAGCTTTTATGCCAATCTCAGGAGAAATCCTCAACTGTGGGCAAGAAGTAAGTGAACCTTAGCATCTACTGTAGTGATCTTAGGTGTACTAAGTGAAAGGAGCAATGCACTAATATTTAAGAAGACATTGTTAAATTTGTTTTGCTGCAGAGGTTTACATCTTGTTTCAATAAATTCCTTGCTGTCTGGTGATCCTAGATTGTATCTGCTAGATTCTGCCCAGTTGGGTGAGTTTCAAGCCAATTGGTTGCACGGCAGCCCATGTCAAAAAAGTTGCATGGCTGATTTGGAGCATTTACAGTGATGTTTCTAGAGCAAGTCGAACACAAACTGCTCTCACATTGTTTCTGCACTCGTGTTCCTCCGGTCATTATTTGCAAGTTACTGCGATTCACAGATGTGCTTTTCCACAGCCTAAAAGGCCTGTCGACAGGTCGACTTCGTAAATGGTTCTTATTTAATGTCTTTCTATTTTCTACTTAATGACCATGTGTGTGCAATACATTCTGCAGCCAGGCCGGCTTATTCTCGACAAGCAGCTGCCATTTTCCCCTGGATGTCAACTGTAGTCTCTCTGTTTGTTTGGTGCCATGGTAACTGAAGATTAAAAATCTGCATGATGAAAATATGATTAATATTCTGCTTTTTTTTTCTTGCAAATGGCACCTTTTTATGACGGTACATAATTGAAATGATATAACAGTGAACAGCTGAGTACTGTGGCCTGATGGGTTTTTCTCCACTGACCAGCAGATGGCACTATTATGCTTCACTTGAAGCACTTTAAAACTCCTGAATCCCTGGAGACCAAACGAAGAGGATCATCATCCCCAGACAATTGGAATGGATGCTGCATATCTTTGATGTCTTTTTGTGTACTAAATATTTCCTTTTGATGCAGTTAATATCAAATAGGCCAAAAAATTATTGTGACATCAATTTAACATAGAACATATGAAGATATTTTGCATAATCTTGTGATGGTGTTTTTTTCTTAAAACACTATTAAATTATGTCTACATTTAGGAAAATGCATGAAATGCCAACTAGACCATGCTTAATTTAGCTTTGCAGATACAATTTTTCTGTGCAATATTAAATACAAATATTTCAAGCAAATGACAACAGAGAATTCTTTGCATTTAATTTTTTTTTTCTTTTTGCTTTCGCCCATTTTTCTCAAATCTGCTGAAAAGCCCCTAAAAACGTCCACTGCCTCCACAACATTAGACCTCAACATTCAGCAAATACGATAACCACCAATGTTGCTTCTTTGCCTTCCATGGATGCTTGTTCTTGTGGGATTATGGAGAGGAAATCTGAATCTAACAAAAATATAAAAACAACCCCTTTATATTCCTGTATGGACACACTCAACGCAGGCACGCAAATATCAGCCCACATCGGCAGCCGACACGAAGCGAGTGTCTTAATCAAGATGACACTTCAGGGTCATGCCAAATTCGGCTTGGCCTCTTCAATGTGTGAAGGCCACAAGGAGCATGACATCTGTGCTTGAAATGGAGGCCCAGTCTCTCGGCCGCTGCCTTGTGTTATTTCCCCAACTGGACAGACTCTGCTGCTTTGAGACACACAGTCAGGACACACATATGTCAAATAGTGTCCTCTGTCGCCTTTGTAAAAGAACTGAACCAATGAGAAGAGCTTAACACGGTGCACTCTGGCCACGATATGGCGTATAAATGAATCCAGTTGGATAAATGCATGTTTTCACTGCAGGCTAAATAGCAAAAGTGTCTGTTACAGTGTCACACATGTTGACTCACGTCCTCTGTACATACTGTCCTGCACAAACGCCTGATAGAGATCTCATTCATTCGTTTGCATAATTCCAAATTTGTTGTGCCTGAACATAGTCCAGGGCTGCAGCCCCATCCACAGCATCTGTGAGTGCACTACGTCTGGGGAATTTGCATGATTGCCTGTAGATTATGTGAACATCGCCACCTCCCCCTCTTCCTTTTTTTCCATTTTTTTTTCTTTGTGGCTCTCCGCTGTGAGGATGCACACACATCCTTGGGCAAAAGAATCTAAAATAGATCATACGAGCAACTGGAGTAGATGCACAGGCACAGGAAGCAGCTCACGGGCAGACTTGAGTCATGCTGGCAAGATCATGCACCCTGAGCTGACAGCCCAACACACCCGATTACCAATCACGTCACTTGCAAAATGTAGCAGCAGCCATACTATATGTCGTAAATAAATAGTGGGAAATGTTGAGAAGCCATGCAGATTTCCCTTCATAAAGGACTTCTTAGTGATGTCGGGATCTAAAGGGAGGGCCGTCTGTACTTCAAGACAGACCTGATGAACATCTCCGGCTCAGGGAGCAGTGGCTCATTCAATGTGTCATGTCGACTGCTGGCAATGGCATAACCTTTGCAGAGGGAAGGGAAGACAACACGGTCACTCTGGATAACAGTCTCGCAATGAACAAAAACAGACCCTGTCAGGCCGTCTCAGCATCAGTTTTAGGCTGCACTCCACCGCGAACACAACCTACCAATCGCTCTTTGCCTTTTCCTCAATTCTCCCTCCTATCAGTTGGTACGGCTCCTTCTCCTATAAGGCGTGCACTTGATTTGCCGGGGATACTAATAATACCCCTCTACTCTACATTCTCGTACACTATGTGCTGCTTCAGCTCCATGTTTGACCCGCTTTGTTGGGAACATTTGGCCTGCTGCATCACCGTATGGTGCTTGACACAGCCAGTGATTTCTCACAGATTTGGTTGGCATCCGTGGTACGCTGTTATCTATTATTGATTTGTAATGATTGATTTAAAGAGCCATCTGCTGCAAAAGCATGCTACTTCTAATTTCTGCAAGAGAACAAATCAAAAATCTAATGAGGTACATAATGTCCATAGAAAAGCATACATACACAAGTAACAAACATTTGTAAAGAGTTCCTAAACTTTTTCAAAATAAAACTCTGAAAAGTGTGACAAGCAAACATATTCTGTCCTGTTTACTCTGATACCCCTTGATAAAATTCCCTGCATTCTGCTTTCAGAAGATAGAGTCCACCAGTAAAAAACAAAACAAAATGATTTAACAGCTTTAGGAAGACCTCAGGAAGAACTCAGTAGACACAAATACAGTTGTGGAAAAGTTGAACTCAGGATTAAACTTTAAATATATTACCATTCAAAAAAAGAAACAGTTTAGAGGCAGCAAAAAGCTTGACAGTATGTTGCTGTTCTCCTTTTAGCAGGACATTAAATGAACAATCAGACCTAACCAGATCAGACTGGTTTGGATCAAAGAATGGTCACATCCCAGAATAACCCACTCAAAGTCTGGACCTAAATCCAGTTGAGAATCTTTGCAACACTTGAAAGCGGATTTTCATACAATAGAGATACTTGGATCTCTATTTGCTGGAAAAGGTTCTGGTGCAAACCTTTAACTCAGGGGACTTACAAACAAACTACAAAAACATGGAGCACATGCATCATTGTATTTCTGCTTCATTATGTACACTTTGGCATTTTGGACTATCACATAAAATCTCAGTGAAATAACTTTTAAAAAGTTTTTATGGCACTAGAGGGCCTTTAATCAACAGTAGATGGACAAGAAAAGGGGCAAAAGAAAAGAGGAAGACATGCAGGAAATGGTCTGGGGCCGTTAATCGAACAATTACATTGCACCCTCTGTTTATGGTACGCTTGCTCTACCTCTGAGCCATGTGGTTCACCCCCCAGTTAAATACATTGAACTTTGTATTTAGGACTTGTCAAGTGCAGAAAAAACTTCAATGGATATGAATACCTTTCTGTACTTCACTGTACTAATGACAGGCTAAAAATTCTCGAATGCTGTTTTTTTCCCCTCCAGGGTCAAGACTCTACGTAATCATGTAGATTTCCTCGTTTAACATCAGGCTAAGATGATGTGCGTTGAGACGGCGTGTTTTGGGCAGCGAACAGCAGATGGATGTTTGAACCATTACTAAGGGGCATTCTCATGTCTCATTATGAGGCTTGTTAAGGCCCACATTACAGCTGCTTGACTGAGCAGCCTTAATAAGGAAAGTGACCCAACACCAACATGAGCAGCAGCATTTTACCTCTCGCTGCCATCTATTTGCTCCCTTTCTATCACTTTCCCTTGCTGGTCTGCCTCCCCCTTTTTTGCCACAGTGCCATCCTTCCCCCCTCAACTCTCCCACCACAACCACCACCGCCACCACTACCTCTCCCCCTGTTGTGTGTTTGGCAGTCACACAGTTGGCCATGTGTGTGCTGAAGACGTTACATAATGCCCTCCTTTCACTGCACTCCAGATCAAAGAGAACAATCCAGCACAGAGAAATCGCTCCTTGCTGATTTTTCCTCTCTTCAGCCCTTACATTGTTTTTTCAGACTTGTGTACAGTATACTGCATTATAAGGAGCTCCAGGATTCCTGTGGAAAACCAAACAAAGAGGCAAGGAAAGATGAAAAAGAAAGGAGACAAAAAAGCCCCAGATTAGGCTGAGTAGGTAATGCTTTGTCAGAATTAACATAACATAAAGAGATTTGTTGATTTTTTTTAACTGCCTTAAGAAATTGGTGTAACTTTTCAAATGTAATCTACTTTGCATTTCCTCCATCTTAAACCTGATGCAACTCTGTTGAAAACATCGCTTCAGAACCATTTCCGCTCAAAGTTTCTTTCCTTGTTATGAAACGTTTAACCGCACGTGATCACATGCAGAGAAAAAGGGAACAAGCCAACGAAAAGGAGCTCTTTTTCATCCTGAAACAAAGGTTTTCAAAAAGAGGAGGAAAAAGCGATACAGAGAGGGAGAGGAAGGCAGAGCAAGAGTGCATTAAATGCTGTCAACGAGGCTCGGCCTGTCCACATCCTTGTGAGCATTGAGATAACGAGGCTGTGCTGAGGGGACGTTTACCTTCCATAACAAATTGTACGCAGCAATTTGTGAGACCAGAGACTGCAGCTGTTAAACTGCAGCTAAAAAGATTATGCGCTTTAAAAACATGTTGGTAGATTTATATTCTGTAAAAAAGGTTTTGTTCAATAATAGAGTCAGCCATTTTTAATATCAGACCAATATAACATGACAAACATGGCAGTGTTTGAAAAAAGTAACTGCCCCCAATCCTAAAACTGGTTGTGTCGTAATTGATATTCCTGTGGACGGGTTTTAGTTCTGAGAGGAATTGTTTGGATTCAGCCATGGTGCAGGGATTTTGCCGCAAACAGACTGTTCACTGCATCTTAATCAGATTTTGAATAGGCTACTCCAAAACCTTCATTTTCTTCATTTGTCTGTTGATTCATTCAGGCATAGATGGGCTGATTTGCTCCAGAAAATTAGACTGCTGCATAATCCAAGTGTGCTTGAGCCTAAAGTCACAAAGTGGTAATTGGACTTTCTCCTTGATTCTTCCATTGATTACGGCAAGTTGTCCAGGTCCTGAAGCAGTAAAACAGTGCAGCCCTTGTTTCATGCTTCATACTAATCTGGCCATTGTCTTCCTATACAATTCTGCCTAATTTTCATCTCCCTTCAGTGCTCTGTCTGAGTTTTCTTCCATTGAGCTCGATATCTTCAGCTCAGTGAAAGTTTGAAATTGTATTTCAATTTCAACCGGGTCAGTCAGCAAACAGAAAAATAAGTTGTGAACAATCAATTTTCTGGACTGGTTTAGAATTACAGTTTTCTATGGTTTGACAACGGCAGCAGAGGCAGTGAAGAAGTCATAATACTAATTCCAAATATTGAATTAACAGTCAGTCATCTGGTTCAGTTTGCCATTTCTCTCTACACTGTCCAGGATCTCGATGTTAGGAAGTCAATAGAATTCTGCTAGAAAATATTTGACATGGCTCAACAATTTTATTGGGTTGTCTTTGGTTGGATTCAGATTTGCAACACTCCATATGCATATATCATTGTCTCTGACTCAAACTATTTCCAAAATGAACTGCAGTTGATGGTTAGGAGGTTTTCATTCCCCTCAGACAGCCGGGATCAGCAGCAGTCCTTATCTCTGTTAAAGCCCCCGATGATGGAGACCGGCTGGCTGGTCGAAGGGAGCAGAGTGGCTGGGTTATCTTTGACCCTCAGCCAGGGGGGAATGAGCAGGTAAACCAGAAATAAAAGCATCTTTAGGACACAGCATGGGCTTGTTGAAGTACATGGCTGACCACAAGCTGTGTGGCTGCAGCATTAGATGAACTATGGGGGGAAATGGAGGAACGCAAAGCTTCAGAGTGGGTTTGGTGCTCAAACTGTTATCGCACCTGACAGCGTCTGGTTTGGGATCCAGTGGTGCACGCTGCATACGTAAGCAGCTGGTCATCTGTTAGTCAGAGTGATAGGGTGTGACGTGTCACACGCTACATTAGAGTCGGCCACAGGATGGGTTTGACATTCCACGGAAAATTTAGTCCACCACAGAGCTGTGGTCCCACTCTTGATGTAAAACCAGATCCAGGCTGGCGGAGAAACAACTTACCATTGCAGGAAAATCGTTTATCCACCATTATCTGTGGCCATGCTAGCTGGCGTGAGCAATCACGACAGGCTCACTGTGGGGAAGAAGCTGTAGCGTAGCAGAGAGCAAAGGGAAGGGTATGAGTACCGTGTACATGGGTGTGATTGACAGCTTTGATTAGTTGTTTCTTAGCAGGAGCAGTGTATTTCTGTAAATGGTAGTAGGACCACAGCAAGAAAAAGGAGGAGTTAAATTTTTTTTGCAGATTATATTGTCACAACATAGAGGCAGTCTTAGCAAATATTTTTAAAAAAGTATATATTGTTTTTCATTAAAGTTTATCTAAATTTCTTTTATTTACCCTTGAGTAAAATAATTAAAACTTTCAAATGGCTCTAACATTTTTCCCTCTCACTGGAAATGTGAAACGTAGAAATACGCTATGATTATATTACTTCTGAATATGAGTGTCCACAACACTAACCTGTCTCTAGCGTCTAAATAGAAGTTGCTGTTCCTGTGTGCCTTAGTTAGGAAGCTGCTTTCTGCTTGCTCCACTGTTTAGTGTTTCCTTCAGCTTCCCTGATCCTTTTGCTTGCCTCAGCCTTGTGGTGGTCAAAGTGAGGGTGTCTTACCTGTCACCATGCAGCTCAGGGTGGAGCAGCTGCAGGACCCAGATGCCTGCGGAAGGCAGGACAGAGTGGGCAGGCTGGGCCGACTCACCCATCACTGAGCACGGCTCCCAAACCCCTCTGACAGATTGGAGTAGAAAGCACGTACCACATCATAGCTGTGATTCACCACTGCCTCCAGACCAAGCATGCCCGGAAGGCCGCCAGATCTCTTAATCATCGCGTATGCATGTGTGGACGTTGTTTACGGGAGAGAGCGAGACAGACGAGGAATGAATGAGCTTGTTTGCGTATGACAGCGCTTCTATAAAAGTTGCCTGTGTGTTTTCTGTGTGTCAGAAAGAGTAAAGCACATCCCAACAAGCCTTCAGAGAGCCTCCCAGAGAACAGCAATGAGAACTATCTCATGCATTTGCCACACTTTTATTTTTATTTGTTTCCTCTTTGAAGCAGCATTTATCCATGTGGGTCAGCCTTAATATCTGTGTGGATTCTGCAGAGTTACAATGTGCAGTCAAGGGCAAAACCACATGAGAGAAAATGTCGGGCTAAGTATGGGGAATGAATACAAGGCACGCACGGAGGTCGCTTGTTTAAGTTCGGGTATGACAATGTGCCAAAAATAATCAAATTAACATGCATTAGTATGCAAACATAAACACAAAGATTTCTTGTGCACAGAATTAAAGAAGCAATTGGCCATTTGACAGAAATAATTCCAGCATTTAATTTTTCAGAAAAGCCAACAGTTTTGTGTCATAAATTTGATTACCTTCCACATTCAGTTCTGGATTCTCATGAAGTGAACAGATTTAGGCAACATCCCTAAGAGTGAAATGTTAAGTGTGTGCTGGCGTAATCTGACAGAATTTATTTAGAATGCAGGTCTTTAGTAAAGCTGCGCCTGAAGCAGCTGCCTAGTCCTGTCTTCACGCTTAACAGGAGTGTGTGTGCACGTTCACATACAGTAACTTCATGCACGTGCATGCATTCACAGCACATGCACAATTATAATAATTTACACCTACAATGTGGGTGAAGCATGGCTTTTTGCTGTAGTTTAGGTTTCAGTAGGATGAAAATAATGAATTTGAGAACAGCACAGTGTGTTTTTATTCTGTTTAATGCATTTAAAATGATAAACTCTTTAAGTTTATCATTTATTTTCTACGTTTGATAGCATAAATGGGAGCACGGAGACTTTGGAAAGAAAATTTGAAAAAGAACTAAATAGCTGTGTGTTAACAATTTATTTAGGCAACTTTAATAACCCCTGAAAATGTTCAGCGCAATAAGTTTCCTTCTGAAGTCACCTGGTAAATTCAGCCAGGTGGAAGCAAATAACGTGAATGTACTGTTCTGTGACGGCCTCGGAGATTTGTTAGGGAACATTTTAGAACTGCTCAAAAGATCTAATTGCAGACGTGATCAATATGGCAACCTCACAGGAAGGAAATTATATCCAAAGTGTCATGCATTCAAGCTCTCCATATCTATACTATAGCACATCGGGTCAGCTGAATGAACTCTAACTCCCATTACTGGAAGGAAATGGACACTGAAGCATATGAATTGAGTTAAATGCAGGACAATCCTAAAAGGAAACCTGTTAGAAACTACAAAACACTTGAGACCAGGGTGGAGGTTCACCTCCAAGCAAGACCATGCCCCTAAGTCAGAGACATCATGAAATGATTTACATCAAGACGTATTCATGTGTCAGAATGTTCCAGTCAAAGCCAGACCTAAATCCAGCTGAGAATCTGAAGAGATACTTTCAAGCTGATGTTCACAGACATCCCCCCTTCAGCCTAAAATATTTTGCAGAGAAGAACTAGTGGGAAAAAAAAAATAAATGATTTTGCAAAAGCTGGTGCTGCATCACCCCAAAACACTTGCAGCTTTTTGCTGCAGAAGGTGCTTTGACAAGGTATTGAGTTTGGGCACTAAACACAGATGCATACAGCATTTTTCAGACTTTTATTTTCTCTCTCATTTCCCCTTTACTTTATAATTATGCAAGTATCAATGCTGTTCTGTCAGATATCACCCCAATACATTACATGAGTATTTGCAGTTGCATTGTAACAAAATGAGAAAAGTGTAAGAGACCTGAATATTTTTGCATGTCACCATAGTTTAATCTATCTTAAAAGATGACAAGCAGACAGATTCAAGAATACACGCACATTAAATGAAAATATTAGAACAAAAGCTGCCTCCGCATATTCTGCTGCCTAAATCTTCTCTCTGTTTCACTCCGCTTTTTCCTCTGCCTGATTTGCATTCCTTTTTTGACCCAGGCAGTAATCTACAGTGACTCCCCCATAAGCCGCTGGCACATTGGGGAGATGTTATAAGCTGTGACAAAAGACAAGAAGTGCTAGAGCCAACTGAAGGTAGCAGAGCACAGGCTCCTGATTAGCTAAACTTGCATTCCCTCTCAGTTACTAAGTCTTATTTTGATTGCAGTTATTTTCATATATTGATTGACTGGAAAAAAAAAATAAAATGCTGCCGTCAGTTTGGATTTTCAGTTCTTAACAAGCACAGAGTCGGGCAGGAATTCAGATCAGGGAGACTTTATTTTTCCCAATGTTGCTACAGGTTGATGTGTTGTTAAAATAAGATGTGGATTAATTCTTTCTCTGTCTGTGGAGCTGGTTAAAGAGGCAGATTTAGTTCTTCAAGCAGGAACACTGTAAACATAATTTGTCAGACTCTTCTCTTTTGCATGCATACTGAAATCACTATGTCATGAAAAAAAATCCTCATGTCAGTACAGCACGATGTGAAGCAGGAAAATCTTTGGGAATCCACAATAGGTCCCAGTGTGCACCCATTCATCTCGGGTCTCCATTTACAGCATAAATGCGGGCCTTAATATACAAGCAGCAGTGCAGCTACTGCGCATTTGCCAAAAGACACTTTGTGAATTGGAAAACAAGTGTATTCCAGCAAGGTTCACATTCAGAGTGCAAAAAGGGAGCCCGATTAGCATATATGCAGAGAGGCTTTGCATGCTTGACATCCTCTCAGCCCCTGTGCTGGAAATAGCCATGCATTAAACTTCCTCTGATTACATTGATATGTAGATTCATGCATCTGCGTAATTAGTTATTCATTAATTTATTTGCTCTGAATTCTCGGGTGAGAGTACCTCAGACAGAAGTCTGGGACAAACCAAAACCATCTGAGGATAAAATATATATAAAAAATGTTGCAAATAGTCACTCAGAATAAATGTCAGAAATATGAAGGTTCAGTGACCCAGAACACTGATTTGGCATTATGATTTAGAAACTGTGGGCATCGGGGTTGAAACAGAGAAAGTAGAATAATAATTATCAGCCTTTTCATCTTCACAGCAGAATTAGCTTCTCTTGCTCTAAATGGGCTATGAGGATAAATCATGGCGGTGTGTGTTTGCGTGTGTATGTGTGTGAGTCTATAAGCTGCAGAGCTCTGTCATCCTTTCATAAAAGCATCATGGATCACCAGTTTTTGCTACCACGGTGTCCCTCTTTCCTGCAGCCACACTGTGAGCACTTTTCAACTTTAAAAATAGTCTCTTGACAAAGAGTGCCAAGAAATGCTAAACACCAGACAATGTTCCAGCGCTCAGATCTGGCCGCAAAATGGAGCCGGCTTGCCCAGAGACACTGTGCTTTACAAGACAAAAAATAGAAACATATTAATTTATGGCATCTGTATCAATTAACTCGGGTAGCACTGATGGGTGTAGCTAATGTACAGCGACAGTTTGTGCTCAGGTTTATTCATATAGCAAATTAATCACAGAGCCAAATGGTGTCACATCTTCTGTGTTATGAAACAGGAAATGAAGTGAATCCCTCCGGGTTCCCGGGGAGTTCCCTGCTCTCCTTTAAGACAGCCCTTTGAAGAACCAGAAGCCATTTAATCGTTACGCTGGGGGGACGGCATTATGGGCTGGATTGACAGGTTAAACTAGTACAGAACAGTTGCTCCTGCAGCTCATAGTAACATATAATAATGTGAAATTTTGCTCTTCGTAGTAACTGTTGTCTTGCTGCAAGAAGATTCTAGGTTTGAATCCCAACTTGGGGTTGTTCTGCATGGGCTTTTTAAACTTCTTCCTGTGAATGCATTGGGACTAACTGGGTACTCTGGTTTCCTTCCACAGTACAGAAACATATGTCCCAGCTGTGAAATGTGAAACAGCTTCAGTTAAAACATTTCTTTTCTAATATAATAGTTTTTCAGAAATCTGTGCTTCTTTTTCACATAGTTCTTAATTAAAATAAAAATAATAAATATTAATTTAGGATATACAGAATGTTCTTATTCTATGTAAGAGCAGCCTGTTCTTACAAACTGTTCTTATTATATATTCTTTAAATGTGTAATAAAGCTTGGAAAGGAAAGAATGAAAGTTGATAGATTATGAGTGCCAAGATAAAATACAGCACTGCACACTGCCAGTCAGTGGGCAGAAAGAATACTAAAGTATGGTATCTTTCTCCTTCCTTTTAAGAATATCTAATACTTTCAGTTATTTTTTTTAACCTACAATTATTTTTTGAAATATTTGCACTCGCCATCCAATTCAGAAACATATTGGTATTGGCAGATAATCAAATCAATATATTGGTTTCGGATCACAACTTCCCAAAAATGAGTTTGGGACTTGATTCTCTGAAAAACGAGAGACTCAATGTAGAATCAATATTCATCTTGCTACTGCTTGCAGACACCAGAGGACTTTGGGTCAGCACTGGCTGGTATTTAGATGTGTTATAATTTCCAACAAACTCAGTTCCATCAGAAAAAAAGGCTAATCCCAAACCATGACGCTACCACCACCATGTTTCAGTGTGGCTGTTCCTAAAGTGGTTACACAGGGAGTTTTTTTTTTTTCTTCTTTTTTGTACAAACTATACTTTTTGGAATCAATCATAACACATTCAATTATTAATGTTTTCTTTGGATTGTTTTTTGTTTTGTTTTTTTCACACTTACCCTTTAGTACACATACATGGAAAACATAGTTAACTGTTGTCACAGTTAGTACAGCAGCTCAATAACCTGTTTCTACCCTTTTTATTCATTAGTTTTGGGAAAGAACACAATTTCTATAATGTCATTGTTGTTGCATATTTTCTCCAATTCATGAAACACCACAACTACTCTATTTCCCTTAAAAATGTGTTTTTACTTGAATTGTGCAGCATGTATACCACAATAAAGATTGAGATATTTTTGTCTTGGTCTAATTTTTCGCATTACAAATTTTAACAGAGGTGGGTACACTTCTGAGTATAAAATATCAAAGAAATCTTGCACAAGAAAAAACATGAAGTGATAGTTAAATAAAGTGAATCACAGTGTCACTGTGGAGCTGAACGAAGCTGCTGCCCCACATCCTAAGAGTATCTGGATTCTGCAAGATTGTTCCCAACTAATGAAGATCTTCCGCCTCCTGTCCTCCCTGGCCGTCAGTGATGATCTATACCTTCAGCAGATGTAAGACATCAGTCTGGGCTGTCAAACAGGTGACTTGTTTTTATAGGTAATGATGCTAAATTACACAACAAGGAATGAAGGAGGCCACCAAGTCATCCATCAATTGGGTAGTTTATACAAGCTGCCATTGGGGGCATTTTTCAAACCCCGGTCCACTTAAGCACGCAGCCCTCTGTCTGCGACCCGTCTCTATTTCTCCTTCCGTCTCACGCAGAAACGAGCTCGCTTCCACAAACGCACCAGTTTGAGACGAGCTACCGGAGGAGACGTCTCATTCTTTCATCCACGGCGAGTCATTGTGGCGGTGTCAGCTGGTGCCGTCTCTTTTATCACACTGGAAGCTAATGGAAGCAGCAACTGGGGGAGGGGGTTGGGAGGCGGGAGGGTGGGGATGCAAGTAAAACACACACAAACAGAAACACAAATACGCTCAGAAGCAGAGGAGACGGGGCGGGCGGGCATGCCAGGCCCCCGAGGCGAGAGCTGTTTTGTGGTGGTGCTGAGACCTCTCTCTATCAGCTTGTGTTTCTGACACTCAAAAAAGAAAAAAAAACACACACACATATACACAGATGGACTCCTTTCTTTTTTCCTGTTATGATCAGTTTCTTCTATCCCCTTCTGGTAAAGTTAAGCTGGATGTCATCTTAAAACCCAAACTACTGAGGAAAGGATTCACTTAATTCTGCACATCCCACCTGGCCTACATGTAAAACTAAGAAAGAGATGAATCAAGCATGCATTTTCTTCCACTTAATCCCTCTTTTTAAGTTTTATTAGGTCTCAGAGTGTTTTTACATCTATTGACGGGAAATACTCTACGGAGAGGGCTTATTTACAAGAGAGGAAACAACAGCCAATTACTGCAGGAGGATTCAGAGCAGCGTACATCTTTTAATAAGATAGCTGACCTAATTTTCTGGCAGCATTGTTACCAGAGACACTGCTACATTAATGACACATTGTTTTAGGGACATATGCCAGCCATGTGTTCTGCTTATTTTATCTATAACTCTTTATTTTTTCAGTCTTTTTCTGTTTGTATAACATAACAATCGTGCTTTATCATTTGACACCATTTAGATACATATCATGTTTATATTATGTTTTACATTAGGCAGTGAGACAGTTAAAAATATACAAAACAATATTATTTTACTAGACATAATTTCTATTTTTAATATAATCATCAGTATCTTCATTTTTCATAGTCATTTCTTATATCTCTGTAAGATATGTGCTTTAGCTTCTGTGATCAAAATATTATTGCAGAAAACAGCAACTCCATATTTTTTTTTCAACATTTAGACAATAACTTCCAATGTAGTACAGACATTCACAGTTACATGTTTTACACGGTACAGTTTTACAACAAACTTCCAGAGAGAACTGTGGTAGAGTAACTTTATACAAAATTCACAGGACATGAACTGTAGCCATTTCACATTTTCGCTCAGTTGTTTTGCTTTTCAAAGTAAACATGTTCTGTTCAATCACATGCCTTTCACGGTAGCTGCCATAGAAGCAAACTCACATTGTCCTAACACGCCTTGGCAAAAGTCTGGGAAAACCTAGAAAGCTTTTGTGCTTTTTGTTCTTTTTTTTAATTGAATTTTTTCTCTCTCCCCCGGTAAAGCAAAGACAACGTAAACAAAAAGAGAAACAGACCACTTCGCTGACTGGTCTGCACCTAAACATCTACATATGTATTGCTGAATACATATTGATCGGACTATGATTGATTATGACACATAGAGAAAAAGAAAACATGACTGTACTTAAACACAGAGTTGGTCCCGGTTGTTTTGTGCTCGCATATAAAGTGTAAGTATTTTGTAGTTCTGCCCAGTCATGTAAACAGACTATCGTTTGGCTGAAATTGGTGCGTTGGCTTAAGGCCGTCTCTGTTCATCTTTTTTTTTTTTCTCAGGAGACATTTGAGAAACTTTTCAATGATGTTCCTGAGGAAAGCATGCAAAACGTAAACAGGATTGACTGTCAGCATTAAGGGATAGTCAATGTTTGCAAATCACTTTTCTAACCGTGTGCTTCTTCTTCTTCTTTTTTTCGTTGTACTTCTTTGTACCCTGTGCTTTGCCAACCGAATACTCAATGGCATAGTTTTTGCTTTTGTCTGCCTATTGATTTTGGTCCTCCACTTCAACATACATAGTATAAAACATCCTAAAAATAATTCTAAAAATGCTTTGATCACATAAAAGTTTTATCTCTTTTTTTTTTTTTACACTGAAAAAATAAGGAAAAAATAACAGTCTCTCTCACACGCAAAATCTTTTGCAACAAACTCTGGACTTCTCCAGATTGCTCCTAAACACGAACTTCTTATTGGCATTGTGCTTACTCCGAGCTCCCAGTTCGCCTTGCGGCTTATAGTTTTACCTCACAGAGAGCAATGTTTGGAAAAAGAGACAACTGTGTGAGGTTTGGTAAACATCCTCAAAGAAATTGACGGCATCCCTTGCATTCTTCCGCGATGTCAAGTTTGTTTAACTACTTAATCTACTATATTCACACGGTATTTACTTGATTCATGAAGATATTCAACAAATCTCTAATCTATAACTCTATTGGTTTTTTTTTCTCTTCTCACAGTATTACACAGTATGCTTACTTTTTTTTTTCTTGGAATTACGGTTGTATCGGTGAACACTAACAGTCTTTGACTTTGTTTTCAGAACGCAAACCAACAATAAGACATCATTGGCTTGACTTAACAAATACAGAAAAATTAAGCATGGTTGGAAAATCTGTTTTGATCACAAATTGCCCCTGGAGGTAGGTGAATCAATTAAAATCTTGGAAGTCCTTTGTAATGTTCTCTTTTGTCTACATGCTCCATGAGGGTTTTGTTGTTGTCTACACATTGGCCTCAGCATTGGTCAGGTTAGAGGGCAGACTTGTTGGGTTAGGAGGATTAACGGGCTCTGTTGGGCTAGTTGGGTTAGGAACTGGGCTGGTCGGGCTAACAGTTTTGACAGTCGGGTTAACCGGACTGGTTGTTGTGACAGTGGTGGTAATAGTGGCAGTGGGACTCGTCGTCTGATTTACCGGGCTAGAAGCTGAGGCCGGGTTTGCTGGCGGAGGAGCCGGGTTGGCAGGTGGCACAGGGCTAGTTGAGTTTACAGGAGCCGTGCTGCTAGGGCTGGCTGGGTTCGCGGGAGCCGGGTTAGTGGCACCAGCAGAGTTGGTAGGATTGGCAGGGCTGGAGAGGTTGGCAGTGTTGGTTTCCACTTGCTGTTCAGGTCCGTTCTCCTGACATTTCCTGACAACTTTGGGAGGCTGGAACATTATTCGAAGTCGCTAGTGGAGAAAAACAGAGCGAATGAGACTGCTAAGCTAGCAGCTAGTAATTCAGGTAACGATGGTTTTCTTTGGGTGTTGGTCTCTGCATTCCTTGATCATTTTGTACAAATAAATCTTTCTCTGCCAGACTTTAAAGGGATAGAAATAGGCTGTTGTACATTCAATCCACCTTTCCATGCCTCAGGGTACATGTTTTTATACTCATGTAATCATCTTTCATCAGTGCAAATAAGAGAAATGTGTGGAGAGTAACTTAGTCCATAGCAGAACCTACAGATGTTAAGCTGTCGCCATGCTGTTTGTCACCTGTCTCGCCTTAGATGCTGGTGTTAGGAAACATTTATGAATGTGCTGTATTTCACTCAGCATCAAATTTTGCCACAGTTTTTAAGTGTATGTCCCATTTGATGCACTCTCTTTCTTAAAATACACTTGTTGAAGTTCCAGTGTTCTGCTTTGTCGGAGCAAGGTACATTACTCTTTACATGATTTCACCACACTGTTCTATGTTTTTTCATATGTAATAATCAACTGACCCTCTGATGATGACATATTAATATTCCATCAAAGTGGTCATATAGTCATTGTCTGAATTATTCAAAAAAAATCCAACCAGCTGTCGGTTTTCCTTTAGTTTCAAGCAGCCAGCATATCGAGATGAGTATGCTGGCTGCAAGCAGCAGAGCATATATAGATTAAGTCATAATATTAAGTCATTGCAGTTGTATAGCTTTTTTTTTTATCAGTGATGCACATGTGCAGCATAGATGAGCCCCTAGCAGAAGTAAATGGTTGAAATATAGATACATGAGTTTTAAACCTCTGGAAGACTGTTCTTTCATTGCCATTCTCACTATCAAAGGGTAATTATTTTACCAGTTTTAACTCCTTCTATTTGAAAAAGGTAACAGAGATCCTGAATTATACTTTCAATGTGATTTTGTATGTAGTTAGTCCAGCAGTTTATTTCATATGGTTAAACATTTATTGCACATTGGTTAGAAATGGTGCCAACTAGTTTAAAAGTTTTTGTGCGATATTTGAATAATAAAAAAAAAGGTTCTATTATTATTTTTTGGATTATTTTTAATTATATTTAAAAAGAGACCAGTCGGTTTTACTGTTATAATGTCTACTTTAACAATGAGATTAGTTTCTTCATCCTCTTCATGCCCATAAATTGATATTTTCTATCAAAGAGCCATAATCAGAATCCCTCACTGTAAGGTTAACTTAGCTGTACTTTTTAATGTGCACAATCTAGAAAATAAATTTTCAGCTTTACCTTCTATGCTGAATGGCTCACAAGCACATCTGTTGCATCATAGATTTTTCATATTCCACTGAGGCTCGCTGCTCTGTTTCTAGATTTCAAGACTTTAATGAGACAGACCTTTTTCTTTGAACAATAGGACACTTTAATTTAGTTGCAAATATTTGTTTCCCTGCGTCATTCTAATTTATCATTTCAATTTGAATTGTCTCAATCAGTTGAATCAGCAAAGTAAATTGTGATTAAATAGGAAATTATCACGCATCTTTAATATACTGGTCAGTTTTTTGTGTACCAAAACTGACGGTTACAACTTCGGTAGATGTGTGAAATGAAATGGGGAAAAAACCTAAGTATCCCAAAGCCTTTGAATCTTACCTCCTTGTAAGTGCCTTTGAGGCCGAGATACATGTAGACCATGTAGCCTGGTATGAGAACCATGGAGGACAGAGCCATTAGCCATCCCACTCCCTGACCCCAGCCTGGGAACACATAGTCTCCCATCGTGAGGGGAACCATTTGTACGGCGCTGAACAAGAACACTCCCTGTGGGAGACAAGAGACGCTTTATGCATCCTGACACCTCCGACTGCAGCCAGCGCTGCCTGAGCCTAGCATGGCTGCAGGCAGGTAATATTGACTTTATTTATTGTTTCATCTTTCATGTCGTGACTTTAGATGTACTATCCTATTAGCTCAAAAATACTCACAGCGACAATGAGAGGGGTGAACACGACCCAGCACAATTTCCACCATACACAAGGTTTGTAGCCAATCATCTCCTCGATGTTTTCGTAAAACTTGTTCACACCTGCCGGACAAATGAATGCATGACCAAAATATTCACATCTGACTGGTTTCTATCTTCCGATATCTGCCATGCATGATGATGAGGCATGACACATGAGGGCTCGTGACCTTGCGGCTGAGCAGACTTTGAAGCAGGTAAAACGTGACAACGCACTCGCACTTGACCAAATTTAATTTTTCAGAAGTCATTTTTGTGGTTATACTGAAATGAAAGATAATATAAAACACACCATAACACCAAGATATGGAGATGCACTCAAAGAAGACCAAGAACAGCAGACACATCCCACTGGCGGAGTAGTAGTCGAACAGTTTGAACACATAGATTCCACCCTGGTTACAAATAATAATAATAAAAAAGAAATATTAGAAAAGGCAAGAGGCAGAAAAGAGCTCATTGATACAGAACTGCCCGGCTGTACCTGTGTGATGTTTGAAAGTCCAATCACATAGGACACGAGGCAGACAATGGCGATGAAGATCTCTCGTCTGCCTCGAAGAGCTCTGGGGAACTCGTCCACCAGGGCGGTAATGAAGCCTTCGACGGTGCAGAACTGAAGGACACAATCACAGGAACAGCTTGAAACATCTGCCTGGATATGTGTACCGTTCGCACCTGGTGGCTTTGAGATTCTTTTTCTGTTGTTTTGGAAATATTTTGGATCAGTGTATGTTTTGGTAATTACCACTTCTCATAAAAATTCAGTCATGGAAAACAAAAGTAAGTGGAAAAAATGCTGAATATTAAGATTAGGATTCATGTCATTTATGGTGTGATCAATAAGTTGGAATAGAAATGTGATTTGTTTTTAATTATTTTGTTTACTTCAGTCACATAATTCTGCTACCATCCCAGTCTCTTACTGTAGGAGGCGCAATTTCTGTCCACCTCAGAGATGTTTACAAATACAGATGAACAAGAGCATGAAAAGTAATCATAAAGTCAATCGAAAAATGTTAAAAGTACGGATGAGTATGCATATTTTAAACAGACTTCTGCTGTATTCTGTGAAGTCACAGGGTGAAGCATAAACCCAGCTAATGAAATCTGGAGTTGATGTGTGGAGGGTATATTTTTCTCCTCTTTGCCTGGTATTATATGTTTTCTAAATAAAAAAAAGAAAAAAGAAAATCAAATCTAATCAAAAATGTTCAACGTAATCATTACCATCAAAAATATTTTGAACAGTTTGTACTTTTAAATGAAAACCCAACAACTCATTTGTTGTTTGTTTTTCATCATTTTTTAATCATGTCAAATATTTTACATGCTCGAACTATTTCAACCTATTTGTATTCTTGACATTCATTTTACTGATTTTAACACACACGAATACAAATAATCCATTATCGCCACATCAAAAAAATTTTATTTTTATACATTTTTATCCATTTTGACGCTGTCCACACCCCAGCTTCACATCATTGCCCATATTTCACTGGGCTGAGCTGTTCTGAACTCAGGCACACAGTGCAATGACAAATGTTTTTGATCATTATTATTTTTATCCTCGTTCAAGCTTATTAATATTTAGGATATTGAATTTATTTTTTATGTTCTTCTATGTTTCGTGGTGAAATCTGTGGAGATTAGAAGAAACGGCACAACGCAGTCAGATTTTGCAGAATCGGGTTTTTGTCAAGGAAAAGGGAACAGATCATTTTTTTCTTTCTCCTTCCTGGCGTTTTTTATCTTAAACATGAAGTTAATCAAGCCACAACCATTAGTTTTGATTTAATATTTGTAAATTAAAAAAATAAATAATGGGCAACTTTTTTTATGAATTATTTTATTTTACTGCTCGTAAAGAAGAAACCAAAATATGAGAAAAAAAAATTATATCTGTGATTTCTGTGTTTTGCTTTGAAGCCTGTTTGGTCACGGCCATTTGAGGCCATATTAAAATCACACACACAAAGTAAAGAAACAGTGAAGCCTGCAATGCAAATGGAGGTGATAAGGTTGCATTAAAAAATTTTCTGACAACTAATGTCAAAGCTCAGCTACAATCTGTGAGGAGCAAATTGCATGCTTATCATGCAGAGAGCAGAGGTGAGCTGCATGATATGTAACTGCTTTTAAATATTTAGGTCAGCCCATGAGCAGATCACCAAGCCCCTTACCTGACTGTCTATCCCCAGCATGAGCAGCATGGAGAAGAACAAAATGGCCCACAGAGGTGATACGGGCAACTGGGTTACAGCCTCTGGATATGCAAGGAAAGCTAAGCCAGGACCTGGATAGTAAATAGGAAGCATTATTGTAAATTTTATCACTCTTGAAGCTGCCAAAACAGCATGCTAATGTTACAATTATTGGGGATAGCAGAGAGTAACAGTGACTGAAGCCACTGCATTGTGCAGTTACCTGAGGCTGCCACGTCCGCAATGTCTTTCTTAGTCACATGCGCCATGAAGCCAACAATGGAAAAGATTACGAAGCCAGCAAACATGCTGGTGCATGAGTTGATGCAACACACAATGACAGAGTCTCTGGGGAGAAGAAATAATATATATATATATATATACTTTTAAAAAATGGGGATGTTGTGAAAGGTTTAAATTGACTTTTTCTCTCCATTCTATGCTGACCTTTCTAAAAAAAAAGAAATAAAAAAAAAAGAGTGCAGATAAACCAGAAAGCAGAGCCATGGGAGTGCTCTCACTGCAAGATTTAAAGTGAAAGTGCAAGCCTTGTAGATGAAATACACATATTGAATACAGACGACAAACAAGCTAATTTGAATTATTTTACGTAACTGATTTATACGACCCAGAATGAGGGGTTGTTAGAGAAAATACTCAGGCATTACACTAGTAGTTTTTGTTTTTACAGAACAGAACAGAAGGAAAGAGCCTTGACCCCAGACTGATGCTCTATTCATGCCAAACATCCACAATAGTTAGACTTTTTATAAAGTCTTTTTAAGCATCCTTGAATGGGGGTGAATTCTATACACCTTTCTGCAATTTCACAAGTGATATCTGTTTTCAATAAACGGCAGCTTTATCCCTTGTGATGTTATAAATCAAAAGCAGTTCATGAATCATCAGCAGCACTTACCTGTAAACATTGTTATTGAACGTGTTGTAGCTACCCAGAGCTATAAGCGACCCCAGCCCCAGTCCATAGGAAAAAAAGATCTGCGTAGCTGCATCCAGCCATACCTAACAGAGGAGCAGGAGAGTTTAGCTGCGTGAGGCCGGGCTCTGCTCACTCGAGCATGCGGCACGTAAGAACAAATCCCATAATAACATGTCGTTACCTCAGATTCTTTCAGCTTTTCGAAGTCAGGGGTGATATAGAACAAGATTCCGTCTCTGGCTCCAGGTAGAGTCACCCCACGTATGAAGAGAATAAACAGCATGAAGTAGGGATAGGTAGCTGAGAAGTAAACAACCTGGAAGATGTGAGGAGGTGATCAGTGGAAATCCATGAAAATGTTCAAGCTGCAACGTATATTTTTGAGAGTCGTAAAGGCAACAACAAAAGCACATATTTAATCTTCAGCCACCTTTCTGAGATATTCGTAAAGCAAATTTTTAGATTGGGGAGGCGGGAGGAAGGAGTCTGGTTGTGACCAAGACAAATTTTGTTTGACACGGTCATGTGATGAACTTGACTTTTAAAATATAACGTCACATGGGGAAGAAACGGCTCTGAGTGTGAAAGGGGGATAAATCCAGATCGAGGGGGTATGGCTGATTGTTGATCCTCCTATCAGGAATCCACACTCGGAACGGAAAACATGTCAGGAGAATTGGAATTAGAGGAGCTGACCAAGAGGCCGGAAGAACGGTATTATGGGAGTGTGAGTTTTATTTTTAAGGTCTCTTATTTAAAAAAGCAATTCCAGAACATGCAGAATGCAATCTGAAAGATTGATGAGCAGGAATTAGACTGTTTAATATTGCATGGGAGCCACATGTTCTTATTAGAAACCAGCATAAATAGGCATTGGGAAGCACAAAAAACAAACATTTACCTTCCCTGTCCAGCTAACCCCTTTCCAAATACAGAAGTACACAAGGACCCAGGCGATGGCCAGTGTTATTGCCAATGGCACTCGGAGTTGGCCTGGTTTTTCCAAGCCATCAGTCATTTGATGCACATTGCGCCTGTAAGTAGAGGCAAACAGCGATAATACCATTATATACACAAGGCTGCAAACAAGCAGCAGAGGAGGCCATCTTTTGATATCACTGAGGGAGGCATGCAGTTAAGCTTAAAGCTGCAGTAGGAAAAAAAAAATCAATATCTTACTCCCAAAACTCAACCACAGCGCTGGTGAGATTGGTGGTATCTGGAATGGAGTAGTTTGTGTAACACTTTTCTGTGTTCCATATATTGTGGCATGAGCTCCATGGAAGGTCCTAGAAAATGTAAAAGAAAAAAAATACAATTTGATCCCCTTCTTGACCAGTTTTGAGATTTTCCTACACGCAATTTTTCTAAATAATACTTACAGTGGTAAATGAGTTGTACAGGTAGTAAATGGCCCAAGCAATGATTACAATGTAATAGATGTTAAGCCAGAAGGAGAGGACAGCTGCAGCAAGGCCCACACCTGACGTTCAAAAATCATTTAGATGTGTTTTAAAATCATTTTTCAAAGATTGCATTTGCATTTTGAATTAGTTTTTATTGTACCTTTAAACATAGGAGCCAGTTTCCACACACCAAGCCCTCCAATGGAGGTGTACTGACCAAGAGAGCATTCCAGTAGGAACAAAGGAACCCCAGCAAATATGAGAGTCAGAAAATATGGGATCAAGAAGGCTCCTGGATGGACAGAAGTGCATCAGGTTAAGGAATTAAAAATGCAAAGCACCAAAAATCAGTTGAAATATATTAAATTAGCTTTAATTCAATTTATTTACGCAGCACAAATTCAGAACAAACGCCATCATATTCAGAGGTATCTAGTCACATCTGCCCAATCATGTAAGGAGAACCAGATTTACACATTCAAATGCAAACTGGTTATTATTCAGTGCAGCCAAATTCAGTTTATATTGGTCAGCACAGGGTTTCACACATTGGCAATGCTTTTTTTCCCTGTTCTGGAGTCGCTAAATTATCAGCTCCATCATGTGCATTGTTGATCTGAATGGCTCACTCAGTGTGCATACATGAACAGTGAAAGAAGTATTTACCTCCGCCGTTTTTCCCGCAGAGATAGGGAAATCTCCACACGTTCCCAAGGCCAATTGCATAACCCACACAAGACAGGAGGAAATCAAATTTTCCTCCCCATGTTTCTCTGTCGGGGACGTCTTTCTGCTTCTTCTCGGTCTTCACGTCCAGAGACTTGGGCTTGTCGTTGTTGGCGGCCACCTCGTTCAGTTCTGTGACCTGTCCATCCGCTTTGGTGCCGTTCGTCGCCATGTCTCTGAATTTGGCAAAGGTCCTGGCAGTCGGACGGGAGGCTTCAGCACCGGTCCACGTAGACAGCAGCTTCGCGGTTTTTTTTCTCCCTCTTTTTTTCTACAACTAACCCTTTGGACCAAATGTCTGGAGATGGAGTCTGCGCAAACACGACTGGTCAGTCGTTGTCAACCTAAGATCGTGGATAGAGTGATTGGTTGTTTGAGGGTGCAGGAAAAATGGTTACCTGTTTCAACAAAGATGGACACAGAATGCACCACACTCATTTCCTCTAAATCAACAGCAGCAGTTTAAACAAATCATTTACTTTTCAACTCCAAGGACGCATTTTAAAGTGCAGACTGATTCATTCTCTGATCTTTTGGCACCAGATTTTTTTTTTTCATTCATGTCAAATCACTGATGGCAGAGGCATGCTGCCTTGCCTCCACACAAATCAGCTTGCACATAATTTAACAGCCACACAAACAAAGCAGCAGACATGGTTGTCTAAACAAATTCTGAATTTAAATATACCAAATTAAGGAGAAGTGCAAAGTCTTCCAAAACATGCACGTTTAAGCGCAGGACGCACCGTAGCAATGTAGTGTCCAGCCTATGAAAATTAAGCTAAACGATGTCCACCAATTAACACATACAAATTCTCCTGTCAGTTATTTTTGTGGATAGCTGAAAGTAAGCGTGGACTGAAGGACGTCTCTAAAACGCTGGAAAACAAAACGCACCGTGGAGACAAAAAAAAGGGATGTCCAAATGCGTAAAAGCTTTACGCATCAGGCTGCACACATTCTGCCACATTCTGTTAATTGGGAACTCTGCGCACCAGAATGCGACTCTTTGCATCTGCAAACACCAAGCAGACAGGAATCAGCTCGGCATGTTCGACTGCTGATTTGAGATAAGTGTGCAAATATTTACTTGATCCCCCTTCAGCAGCAGAGCAGCAGTCTCATTCACAATCGAGTCAATCCGACTGCTGTCGGAGGGGACAAATATCTGAGCCGCGTATTAACCGATAGACAGCAAATATTTAACACAACATTTTTACTCACAGTGAATCTGGGATCCGCACCGCCGAGCCTCCACTGACTGCCACAAATCTCCAAACGAGGGATCCGAAGATTCCTCCCGCGGGTCAAGTTGTAAACTCCCGGTGTGTCTTGAAACATAAATAGATTTTACTTCCATTAAAAGACATTAAAGGGTACCATGCGGCGTTCGTGGGGTCCAAGCGGGAGCTGTCCAGCGGGGAGCAGTGCTGAAGACCAGAAGGATGAAGAAGAAGGAGGAGGAGGAGGAGAAGACAGAAAGAGAGAGGAGGAGGTTGAATTAACACGGGCAGCAGCCGCTTCGCCTTGTGCGACTGTCTAACATCAACAACCAGAGACTCAACTCCCATCTACACAGCCTCAATGTCATCTCAAAGTCGCCCCCCCGCCCCTCACATCCCCCCTCTTCATCCTCATTCTCATCTATAGGCTGAGCCGAGATCACATTATTTTGGTTTCACTCCGTTCAAGTTTGCATTATTTTCTTTTTTTTTTTTTTTTTTGCATGTGCTTTTTCAAAAACGCTGGGAAGTTTTAAGATTACCAAATATAAAAATGGAACATTTTTATCTTTATTTATTTATTTGTATTATTTGCATTGACACCAAGCAGTTCGAAATGTGAGCCCCCTCCCAACCCCCCCCTCCCACCAGTATTAGAATATGGCCGAGGTGCAAAATGGTAACATATGTGGGGTAAATATAACGCAGCCCCGTCGTGTCCAAGCGCGTAGTGCATTTTGGAGGCTGAGGCCAGTCGGCGGCTGTCTGGCAATTCTTGGCAAATTGAGATAAAGGGAACCCGTCAATAAAAGAAAGGGAGGGAACAATGACTGGCTGTCTAACTCAGCCTGCAAAGCCCGACGCCTTCACAAGTGATGGAATGATATGAGTAGGATAAACTGGAAGAACATAAACTCTGGCAATTATTTAAAAAGTAAAGAACTGCAAAAGATGGAAACAGCACCGAGAGGAATGCTTCAAATTTTCTCCTTTTCCTGCTTTTTAAATGTTGCTAAAAGATATGGAAAGTAGAAGAAGACAAGACAAAAAAAAACAGGAGAATCTAACTCTGGTAAGTGATTTGCTTAATAAGCGAGTCGACTTGTTTGATTTTCTTGAATATTTAACACAACATTTTTTATTTTTTATTTTTTTTACTCGAAGCTTTTGCAATTTGGCTCCACGCTCTTACTTTGTATCCCACATGAAACACGTGTCCTCGCAGAAATACACCTTTTTAAGAGTTGTGTAGGAGGCGGCGCGGCGCAGACTGTGATGTAAACTGCTGGAAATGCGCTCTGGCACAGAGAGACATCGGGAGCGTTTACAAGTGCGGTGTAAACGCTCCTCTCCTATCGTGGGGCTGAGAGGACACCAGATGGTAAACCAATGAGGGTGAACTAACCCACTAAATGTTGCCACATGAAATGCAGCATTTAAAATCCCATCTGGTTTGCTGTCCCTGCGGACATGAAAGTGTGAAACATGACACATATTTACACACCTGCTGATGGAGCACGCAGGCGTGTCCAATGGGGCTGGTGACATGCACACCCAGCCAGCTGACCCCTGAACCCTGGAGCTTTTTGATTTAGCTGCACTTTTCCACCAGCGGCCCCTCAGTGTTTTTCATTTCAGCAGGAAGTCTTCATGTGGCTCCTTGTGACTGCCGTATGTGCTCCATTAGGCTGGAATTACTTGTCCTCTCTTTTTAATGGCTTTCAGTGTGCCGCTTAGATTGAACCGCTAGTTCCCCATTTTACAGGCCCAGTGGCTGTAAAATCTGTGTAAGGATAACGGTGGGAATTTGTAAAAGGGTGAAACTTTTCGTAAGTTTTTGTACAGGATGCAAAATATCTGGAAAAAGGCCAAAGTTGGAGAAAAATTAATATTTTTTGTGATGTTATTTCAATTACAAAAAAGTGGAAGTGCAATAAAATGTGGTTTTGGAATTTTTTTGGAAGGTAAATTCAGAAAACTTTGCTATTAAATTCTTCCCTTTTTGACACCCCTAACTAAATACAAACTACCTTGAGAAGTTGTCTTATTGGTAAATAGAATCTATAAAACCTGATTCTTAATAGGAACCTGTGAAGTTTGTAGGAGAACATTAGCAGCATCATGAAGACCAATAAACATACCTCACTGAAGTTGTGAACAAGTTCAAAGCATGGTTAGGTTATGAATTATTTCTCCAGGATTTAGATTTGATGAGGCACTTCTCCTTCCATCAGCCAAAGAGGACAAGAGAATGACAAAGGTTGAAAACCTGCCACTGGCTGGCCGCCTAATCTGCCAGGATGAGCAAGAAGAGCAGAAGTCAAAGAAGTTGCCAAGAACATAACCACAAGCTGGACATAACCCTGGGAGAGAAGCAAAGATCCACATCCCAGGTGGAAGAATCTTTTACTCCACAAGTTTGGTCTTTTTGGAAAAGCAACCAAAAAGAAAGAAAGAAAGAAAATATTGTTGAATGAAAACCACAAGAAGTCCCAATGCGGATGAAGAAAATAGTCAATGTGTAGAAGAAGATGCTCGGAGGTCAAGCAAAATGCTAGGAGGTCAAACACTGCAAACCTCCAAAACACAACATCTCCATAGTGGAACACAGTGATGGTAGCAACATGATGTGGGGACACATTTTGCCAGCAGGGACAGGGAAAGTGGTCAGAGGCGATGGAAAGATGGATGGAGCTGAATATGGATGATCTTGGAATAAAACCTGTTGGCTGCTGTGGCTGGAGTTCATGTACCAGCAGGAAAACAACCGCAAACATGCAACCAGAGCTGCAGTTCAGGGCTTTAGATTGCAGCATTTTTATGTGTTAGAATGGCTCACTTAAAGTTCAGGCTTAAATTCAATTGTGAATTTGTGGTGAGACCTGAAGATTGATGTTAACATATGCTATCTATCCAGTTTGACTGAGCTTTAGATATTATGCAAAGAGATATGCAGCTGTAGATGCTGAAAAGGCGATTCTACAAAGTATTGATGAAAGGGCCTGAATGCAAATGCATGCAACTCACTCAGCTTTCATATATGGAGAAAAACAAAATCATTGAAACCCTTTGATGATTTACTTTTCACATCAGTAAAATGTGAATGTATTACGCTCTATTAATCAATCACATCAAATCCCAACAATATACTTTGAAGTTTGTGCATGGGACATGACAAAAGAGGTTTCATTTCAAGGGATAGGAACACCTTCGCAAAGTCATGCAGCCTAAAGAAAAACAGGAAATGCAAGAAAACAAAGTGACATTTTAAAGTGTCACAAACTCTGGTAAAATCTGTTGCTACAAATTCCTGGTTCTATCTCCACAGATGCTGACAAAATCTAAACCTTTTAAACAGCGTCGATGTAAAGCGATAGCTTTGTCTGCTCACTGGTTTCCCTTTAATTCTTACAGCATTTCTCACTTGTCAAATGCATCTTCGTGGAGCCATATTTTCCAGCGGCAGTCTGCAATTTCAGTCCCCAAAATGAACTAATTAGCATGATGATTAGTCATTAGTATGCTAATCATAAGCAATTCACATATTTTATTCATGTTGTCACCCTGTTGTTTTTCCCCCTCTTACTGGATTTGTGTACACATCCCGCTTCATTTTCTCACCGCGTACCCTTGAGTTATTGTGATGACCGATGGAATTTGGGGTTTTAAATAAAAAACCTTGTTTGCATAAAACGGACAATGTAAAAAAAACAAAAAACAAGAAATAAAATGATACTTATCAGTCATGTCTGTCATGAATTCTTCCTACTCATAATGAGAACGGTAAGAGAAGATTGCAGATTCATGCAGTATTCACAACTACTTTGCAGAAAATGTTGGAAAAGAAAACAGAGAAATGACATAAATCTAATACTAAATTAGAAAACAAATTGCAAAAAACCTTAGCTCTGACAACAAGAAGTCTGCGTTAGTGAATCTGAAATGTAAACATGTCTTGTGAACTGATCCCACTCAGAACTTTACTGTCAGAAACATTGAGGTGCTTCCATGTTTCTGTTGCTGGCTTGTGTTTATTTCCTCTCTGATTGCTGACATATGTTCTTCTTTGGTTAACACTGCTGTGGCTAATGATGGAGAGACTGGCATATTTTCATTTGGGAAATAAAGACTAACCAAATAAAGGCTTACTTAGTTTTTCTCTATGCAGCCTAAATATAAATTAGTCATTACACACAGGGAGGGTTGATAAAATTTACCTCACACCTTCACATGACGAGAGTTTTAGAGGTTTACTGCATGAATATGCCATCTTACATTGCAAATCTCCACACTGTGATGTCAACTTTTGAGACAAAAAACAGTGCGGGGTAGAGATGTTTTTGTTTGTCTGCTTTTCTTCAGTGTAAGGTTTTGTTTGCCGTGACCTAAATTTCTGTGAAGAAAGTGCATCAGCAACTCTGTCTCGCCTTTTTCCTTCCCTACGTCTCCCTCTCCCTCTCTGTTCTCTTTCTATTCCTCCGGCTCGCTTCCACTCTGTCCCAAACACGCTCAATTCACAAACAAGCTAAAGAAGCTGACATTTCTAGCTGATAACAATCAGCTTCAGCCAGATTAGTCACATAGAAGTATTGCTGGGTGTGCGACTCAGAGAGCTAGCTGGCTGCAGATATTTCAGGAATACCAAGTGAAGCATCCTCCAAATTTGGGGAGTCTTCCACTTCTCTCCTTTCTTACTTTTGTCAAAGGGATTAATTATGCAAAGAAGTTAAATCCAGCATCTTTAAAACACCATTTTCCCTCTTTTAGGAATTCGTATGTGGCACTTACCGCTAAGTCAAACAATTTTTTTTCAACAAATCCAGTGAAATTGAGTAGCATCTGAATGTATCTGCATCAGTCTGTCGGTGCGCACTGATCAGCATACAGAGAGGTACTCTCTCTGTTGGCAGCTCTGTGTGACAGTCAGCACACGGTGTGGATTTTGTAAACATATGACCTCCATGATAACCAGTATGGGGGCTCTAAATCATTTCAAATTTTTGTACATGTGTTGCTAGGCAACAGTGCAATGTTCTCAGTCACCCCCACAAACCCCACCCCTCACCTCCTACCCCTTACATGGCTTTCTGCTGGGATTGCTGAGCTTCTCCCGCCAAAAATCGGCAATTAACTTTGAGAAAAGTCCATTAGTGATAAACATTAGGCTTCTGAGGGTCAAAAAGCAATTATATGGCTACATAGAAGTAAAGGGAAATGGAACCTGCAAAGATCTAAAGGATAATTTGAAATCATCCCAGATGTTTTGTCCTACTCCGGTAGCAACAGCTTAAATGCTGCTGCATGCAAAAAAATCATTGCCGTCATACGGCAATGTGTGGATGCTTTTCTGTTGTTGACAAGCTAGTTTATAAAAAAATAAATCTTTAGATGATTAAACAGTTTGGTACAATGCCAAACTGCTGGAAAGTACATTCTCAATTGAAACCAATTTGAAAAAAAAAGATCCTTTCCTGCTGTCTTACGATAAATTGTATAAAACATTTCCTGTTTCATTAAAAGCAAAAATCTTCTGATGACGCTTGCTGAATCTGGTAAAGGCTGCCAGCCTGAAAACATCCTTCAAACTCTGAACAATAACATAGGGATGGGTCGGCAGCATCATCATGTGTTTTGTTGCCGGAGCAACAGGTGTGCTTCACAAAGCTGAAGGTATCATGGGAAAATGAGAATTATACGAAAATATGTGAAGACATCAACCATAAAATGAAAGATGGGGCACAAATTGTATAGCAAATAAATAATACCTTTAAGCAATAATAACTTTACACAACCAAATAGGTGGGAGTTTTGTGCCATCTTCTTATATATGAAACTTCTTTCTTTTACACTTACAGTGGAAGAGAACCCATAACCTGCCCATGACAAATTTCCACAAAGTGGGTGGAGTCAAAAGATACTAAATGTGAGAATGAGGAGAGTTAGTCAGGATGAGAGAAGCACTGCTGCTTACTTATCCATTTTGTTGCTGTATTTAGAGTCTTTCCAGAGACCTACAGCAACTTTTTATCAAAAAACCAACAAGTGACAAATCTAGCAACTTTCCTCTGTGTTGTACTTTGGTGACAACACTCTGCAGCACCGCTGCAACACTGCTGTGGCTGCAGTCCTGTAGCTTGCCACCATGAGCATGTGTGTGAATGATTGAATGTTGTGTGAAGCACTTTGAAGTCCTCTGGACTTGATAAAGCGCTGTGCTAGTACAGACCATTTATATCCACAAGATTATCTCCACTTCAATTAAATATAAACTTCTCAATTTTAAGAGTGCATTAAACATTCACCCACATGTCCATACCTGACTATCCTTACAAGGTTACAATGAGGCTGATGCCTTTCTCCTGTGGTCAAGTGTAGTTAACAGTTCTTTAAAAAAATAAGAAAAATGGTTTTACACAAACATCCCTATTTCCCAGGATTTTTCTAAATTATGTTGTTGTAGATAAATTGAACAATTTTTTTAGATGACTAATTTTCAGCTCATCGAAGCTACAGTCAAATAATTACAAGAATTAGTTATGTTGTCTTTATTTTTTGCTGCTCTCTCTTTCAGGCCCAAAGCTGCTTATTTCCTCCCACTGTTCTAGTCCATTTAAGTCTCATTAAATTGTTATAAATTACAGGATTACGGGCTGATTTGTTGACAAATAAATACCCAATTCACCCTGGTTACCAACTGTGGTAAAACCTGTTCACTTTTATTATGTTAATAAGATGCTACTGAAAAAAAAAACTACACAATAAATACAAATTACATTATGGATAGTGGGTAGCCTAAATGACAATTCCTAAAAATATTTCAAAACTCGGGTGTAAATGCAAATACAAAATGTAAAAAAGGTTAAAGTATGTATTGCTGGAGGGAAACAAAAAGTTTAACATTGTATTATTGTTATTGTCGTTTGCAATGACAGCTTTATTTTGGCATGTGGTCCAAAGTGAAAGAGATTGCAGTTCCTGTATGTGTGAAACGTGTTTGTGTCAGGGAAAAGTGTGGGGAGCCAGAGGTAGCTAAGGGTCCATCATCATGAATATCCAAACAGGAAGGAGCTGTGACACTGAACTCTTTAAATGGAGGCTTTGACAGCAGTCTGCAATCCTTTCTCAGCACACTGCCCCTGCTAATCTGCTCTATTCAACCACATCACTATGGAAACTGACTGGATGTCTCACCCTGGCTGCCTAACCGGTGCCATGCAGCCATGTCCACCAATGACATGGAGGTTCTTCAGCAAAATTGCTGCCTGATTATTGTTCTACCACCGTAGCCATGCTGTGACATTATTTGTCTGCTTCTCTGACGCCAGATTATTATAATTTTTTTTTATCTGAAAAATTGCACTGTTGAAGACAGCAAATGTAAGCTCAAAGGCTTGCAAGAGTAATCCCTTCGGTGTTAACTTGGCTATAAGATGGAGAGTTTTGGGTGGTTGAGGAATATTTTTTTTTATTCCTCGTGCCTGCTACCTTTTTCATTTCTGCGCTTTGCCCCTGGCGAAATTGCAGGCGAATATTTGTCATGGTTTTAAAGGGTTTATCAACTTCAAAGCTTAGGGAACTGGTTGTCCAGCCCATCAGTGAGACCACACAATCCTTCCAGCTCTTGCAGAGAATGGGGTAGAGCATGTGGACAAAATTTTCCTGCCAAGCTCTCAATTCAAAGCTTTTACATAAAGCTCGGAGAGTCACATTTGCATTTGCCATTGACGTCAGATTTAATCCAACCCAAACCACTTCTTCAGGCCCTTCAATATCTGAGAGAAGAGCTTTGGTAATTGTTAATTACGGCAAAAAGATGGTTGTAATCACTTACTCCATCAGGCTGATCAGCACTAACACCGGGCGCTGAGGAATGAGCAGAAAAGCAAATCCCACAGGTAAATATAATTCAAAAGAGCCACTAAGAGGGTTGTGCAGCATACATCTCAAAGTGCTATCTAGCCTAAAGTGTTCACCTAACTACAGGTATTTATGACAGACATGATGCATGTCTTTAAATTGCAATATAAAATTGAATGTATAATCACCTATAAAATGTATAATTATAAACTCAAAAAGGCATTCAGAAGGCCTTTTGTTGCTGTGATCTACTGTATGTACTAGTTTGAGTAAAAGAATATACAGATTTAACTTCACGTTGTCCTGGTATATTTTCAAACTGCGGATTTTCTTTTCCCTGCTTAAAACCAATACTTTGGTAATGTTCTGGAAATACTTTGCTAATGTTCATGTAAAGCTGCACAAAAACAATAAAACAAAGTGAAGCTATGGAATAGCACTAATAAATCATGTTCAACTTCCTTATTGGTCCTATAGAAATAAATGTAACTTTAGATTAAATTATAGAATATATTATCTAGATTATTATCAAATTCGTCCAAATTATATGCTACGGTAAAAAAACATCACCACAACATGATATTGGTATCATCATGTTTCAAACAGAACATTGTGCTTTCTGGATTTTCTGACACATAGAAATTGCCGTGACAGAAATTTAAATTCAAGTCTCATCTGACTGCTAAATGTTTTTCTTATGTTTGCTGTGTCTGCTCCACCTGAGCAGTGTATCTCTGCAGCTCCTCTACATTGACCATGCACGTCCTAGTTGCTTCTCTGTTTTTAATAAAGTTGTGAAGCCAGTTGCAAAAAAACAAAAACATTATTTTTCCTCCACCTTATGAGGAAAAATAATTGTTAAAAAGGTTGCTCAGCCATGACTACAAAGCTGATCTTACTTATGGATGTTCTTGTTTTACTTCGAAAGGATGCTAATTAGGCTCATGTCAACAGCAGGGAATCACTCATGTTTAATCCCTTGTACAGAAAAAGCTGTTTGTCCAAGGGAGGATTTAAGCAGAGGCACTATGTAATCCCCACCGGATGCTGCAGGAGTCACAGAAACTATGAATCAAATTGGAAGTGAACACCAAGTACGCAGAGAACCCTAAGGAAAGAATCATTAAGCTAATTCAAATCAATGAATGAATGTTTGTGTAAAATTTCTTGACCATCTTTAATTATTAAAACTTTTCAGTTGTTAGCAGGATTTCTAACAACACGGCTTGTTTAAGCTACTCAAGACCCTGAATATCTTCACAGAGCCGATGATGAATAAAGTGATGAGCATCAGCTGTCAAACGGTGCCATGCAAAACTGCCACAGCTAAAAACTGTCTTCTTATTATTTTTGTTCTTGTACTGAGTCCCACTGCTCCCAGAGAAAGTTGTAAAATGAGCTGTGCTTATGTAAAACTTGCTTAAGAATTAGTATAATGTGAAAACCATGGAAACCAGCAGCCTTGTAGCTCAAACGACATGGTTACCTGGGTGATGAATGTTGTGCCAGGTGCCGCAGGAAGAAAGATGTGCTTCTGTGAAAGTTAGAAATTTAGTCGCTGAGACCAGAGGAAAACTCAAGTGTGACATTACATTTCTAGAAACAAAACAACCTAAATCATTTCCGTAGTTTCTGTACTAGCAATCATTTTCTAGCTTATATACGTGTTTTCTGATTTTTATTAAAATAAGTGCAGTATCGAGCTAAAATAGTGCAGAGCTAAGAATATTTCTAGCATTGCAATGATTTCACTGCAGACGTAAAGATCCAATACAAGTATTTAAAAAATAAAAGTCTGTAGGTCTTTGTGCCTCCTATGTTGAGTAAAAATGTTCAGTGAAAAGTGGGAATTTATGTACATTTCATTACACTAATTAGCAGATTACTTGCTAAGTACTTTGACTATGTCTCTGCAAAATATTATTTTTCTTTTCATTGATCTATTTGGTTATGGACTTACATGAGAATTAGATCATTTCCCCTTCACCAAACAAGTGATCTTCATTTGAAGGTAACTTTATGTATTTTCCAGGAACATAGAGCCATTTTTAAAAATCACTTTCAAGTACCTATGTTACCTTCACTTGTTATGAAAATGCTGTATCAAAAACAACTTAATAAACTTGAGTTTGCATCATGTAGCCTAGAAATTGTCTACATATTAAAGATGTGAACTACTCAAAAAAGGCAGTTTAAACCAACAATGTTTTAAAAAGGGCAATTAAGAAAGTTATGTAACTTTGTGCTAATTTTGTAGGTTTCTTTGGATAGGGAGAGCTGTAAAAAAGGTACAACTAGTGGGTGTTTTAAAAGAAAGGCAAAAAAACATATTAGCTCTTGTCACATGTCCAATAATTTGTAGAATCTTTATTTTCCTCTAGTGGAAAAATGACAGAATCTACTTCTTGCAGAAAATCAAAACACTGATAAAAGAGAGAATCTCTATGACTGAACTCTAAGGAGGAATGACCTGATGGCATTAACATTAGATGGTCTTTCATTGACATTTTGCAGAAATTTCCCCATTGTTCATTTGGATTCATTCCCAAAAGCTTTAGCTATACTGCTAATGTTTTAGGGTATTGCGTCAATATTTTAATGTTCTGAAACTTTTGACATTGCTTATTTATCTTTCTTTAGAAGTACTGATCTCTACCTCTGTGCCCTTGTCAGCACAGGACACATTTTACTGCGTCTCCTTCAGCCAGCATCTTTTCAGTGTATTTGGCTTTTGTTGACACTCACATGTATTTTGTTGATGCTCACAATTCGTGTTAAAATGTCCACCTCAAGGACAGAGAGCCGTGGATATACACAATTTTTATACCCAATTAAACACAAGTTGTTGGAACAGATGCCACCTTTAGGCAAATGAAATGTTACCCAGTGATGAACCAACGATGCAGTGCTGTCTTCGTCATGTATTGGTGAATTCCTTGTGATTTTCCAATGATGTCACAGAAGGAAACATCGTGTTTGAGGACTTACCTTAAAATATTTCCACAGTTGAGCCTGCATTTCACTCAGAGGTTGTGGATTAACTAGAAGCTTACAAATCTTGACATTTACAATGTTAGTGCATGCAAGACTCTGACTTTGAAGAAAATAATCAAAAGATTTTTTATACATATAAAAAAATGTGTGATCCTTCAGTGTACGATTCGCTTTCTTAAAAATTGGAAACCTCACTCCGTTTCGCCACTTCAAAGGCGACCTCAAGTGTTCGAGGCGCTAAAGAAATGTGTCAACCACATGAACCTTCAGTGTTACAGGGTGAATCTTGTCCAACTCTTGGTGCAGGGGGACATTGTCTTTCACATTGATTTAAAAATTTAATTGATTGATCCTTTATATTAGTGTTGGTTGATTTTCCCCCCCCTTTTTTGTTTACTTAGTAAAGTGATGCATTTTGCTCTTTTATTAATTTTGACTTTTTAAGAGAGAAACATCTTTGCAAATCTTGTATGAATGTATCTGCACTGCAAAAGAAGCAACAATCCAGAATGGCTTTTTGAAATTCTTTCTAGGGTACAACTTGTGACTCCATATATGATTTTAACCTTTTGCACCGAGTCAGGGTAAAACGACATGGGTCACAACTTGCCAACTGAGAGATGATGAAGACGTGTTAACACGCTGCCTTCAGTGTCAGACATGACATGCATGAGGAAGAACCCAGAGGTTGTGATTCACACCTTTTAGTCTGTCTGCCTGTGTGTGATGTGGTGCGTAAACATCAAGGTCTTTTCGGTGAGCTTGTGCAGTATTCATACTTTCTGTTTGGTTTTATAGAAATGTAAATAATTGGTGCTGAGTGTAAGTGGAGTTTCGCTGCACGTCAAATGTATTTATCTGCTCCAACGGGACAAACACACAAGTCACTTAATTTAGTTGTTAACAACGGCATCACGAAACATTGACCTTTCGTTCGAGCCTTGTGGCCGCAAAATGAGTCACATGACAGCCAGATATTTACAGTGCTTCTCATCACTAGCCTTGTCAAATCACAGCACACTTCACTGCTGCCTCCGAGGCCCAAGGCTGGACTTCAGCTATGCAAGCTGATGCATAGGTGGACTTTTTTTCATCCTTTAGCTCATGCACTCTGCAAGCTTGTGTAACACAGACATCGTGTGTAACACAGACATTGTGTAGCCAGACATCGTCGGGGTATTCTGGGACATTAATGTACATTAGCATGCATTTGTGGCAGCTTGCGTGAGTATGTTTGCATAACAAACGGCAGAGCGAATCTTAAAGCAACACCGTATGCAGGGCCAATGCATTTCAGGCTGATTTATCTTGTGGGGGAGCTTCTGGAGAGAATCCAGGACAATTTCTTAAGTCGTAGAACAAATAAATCTGTACAGATCAGGAGTCTTTTGAGAGCTAGCCCTGGCTTCTCTGCATAAATTGGAGGGCTTGATTTTCTGTATCTTTTCGGAATCCAAGACCTTGCAACTAAATTTTAAATATCATGGGCTAAAATTGGTATGAAAATATTTGCGAATGTATTATTTTTTATTTTAGGATGCGCTGTTTTTTTGTCTAAAAGTTAAATACAATTTTCACAACCTATCTTAAACATTGAATATGTATTTTATCTCCATAAGGATGGGTTTAATTTCTTCCTTTCCTGTCTTCTTGACTCTTATCATAGATACAGAGAATTTCAGTTGCTACTTTCCTCAGAAATATAGCTGTCAAACTAAAAGTGGAGCAGTAACTGCTTGGAATGAAGATGATTTTGACCTTCTTTCCCATCCAACTCGCTCTCGGTAGAGCCAATTGTTAGATTAAATAATTCTGAAGCTGCACCACTGTTCATTTCACTTGGGAATATCTGAGACATTGTCCGACACCCCGAGGGCTGTCGGATTACTTTTCAGAGAGCAGCTATTCAAGGGGAAGAGGTGAAGGCAACTACTGCGACAAGTACAAAATGTCTGCATGCTACAAGCCGCTACAGAAAGACTTTATATTTATTACTTGTGCATAAAAGTGGACAAATCTGTACAGTTCTGACATATTAAATGCATCTATTGTTTCCATTTCTGTTATTCAGCTTCGCCTAACAGAGGTGTAATGATAATATATGATATTCAATTAATAATAAATAAAAAAAATGCCGAGAACCAGTTTAGAAAGGTTTGAAAAACTGGTGCAAGGGGCAGTCATCAACTTTACGTAGTGTGGTCTAGTCATGAGCTGATCCAAGATTTTTATGGTATGAAAACCTTGAGCAAAAATATTACAGTTTGTCCTTATAACAATATTTGCAGAGAACTAAAAAATGCTAACATCATCTTATTTCTTTGATTTAAAACAAAAAAGTAACAATTGTTGCCAGAAAACTTCAATTCAGAAAGCTGTATAGTTATCTCTAGCATTTATCTTGATTTTGTTATATAGACATAAGCAAAATAGAAAACAGAAACCCACTAACCATCTTGTTGTTTTCAATTGCTTATTGCACAGAGTATTATACTTTTTTGTCTAGCTTGTTAATTAGTAAAGCTTTATGCTAGGGTAGCTACCTTGCAGGCTGTTTAAGAAATATGCAGCTAATGGACTTATTAAATAGTGAAATCATTTCCACAGCATGAAATCATATTTTATCTGATTTTTATTTTTTGTCTGAGAAATTTTATTTTTTTTAAATCTGAAAAAATAATCAAGAGAAAAGTGTTAAATTCCCTTCTTTTGGGCCAATCAGCACAACTTCTCCATCTTTTTGCTGATTGGCCTGGTAGAAAATCTACTGGAGACAATCCAAGTGAGCGGAAGAAACCCCAGACTCTGCCGTAAGCGAAATCTTTTTTTTTCCAATGGAATTGCACAGGAAATTAATGGTCAGGCTGGTATTGAAGAGGTTGATGGTTAATTTTTACATTTTTATTTATTTTGTTAAAATATGTTGTAAAATACCTTTGTAGTTAACAATCAAAAAAAAAAAAAAATTTCACCACACTTCCATACATATATAAACACTGAATTTGACTCTGCTGTTGTGTTTTTCCTGCTTATATAAAGGCTCCGTTCTGACAGATATTGGTTGATGAACTGTACACTCTCTCAATAATTTATTAATAAAATTCAACCGAACTATAATTAAATACAAGTTATTATGTAATGCGTACTAGTTTTTATTGTATTACTGATTCAGACAAAGACAATACAGTAAAATCTAAATATATGGAGACGTTTATGACCACTTGAATATGTCACTTTTCCCTCCTTCTGCACAGGTAAGCAAACAGGAGAACTTAACATAGTTGTAGACTTAGAAAAAGAACAAGTGTTTTTCAGTATTGTATCAGAAACTATAACAATTTCTTTCAGCATTTTGCCATCTTTAACATTAATCTTAAAGACACACCTTGACAGCTCTTTTAGCTGCCACGTGGCAGAAAAACAATTTCTCTGTAGCTCGGAGGGAACCTCGCCTGCCATAAATCTGAGAAGAAATCTTTGCCGGGCCTCTCATACACCATTTCACAGGTTGGGAGGGGTAAGGCAGGGAGAGACTGGGAGGGTGGTAGGTCACTTGGTGGTCCAGTGGACTGGAAAATGTTGCAGGCCTCCGGCTGGAAGTTAGTGCATAGCTATGTACGCTGGAGCTAATGTGGCCACTGGCTCATTGGAGCCCTGATTTAAGGAACGCTGTGTAACACGGCCAAATGCCTCAGTAAAACGAGTGTCAAAGACAAACCACTGAGGCCAGTGAAGCAAAGTGAAGAAATCGCTCCCCCTCGTCTCTAAAGGCAAATCCATAAATTTGGGTTAGGCAGTGAAGAAAAACACAGATTTTTAAAAATATATATATTACAAAAAAACCAACAGGAGAGGTGGTCTGAGAAAAGAAGACTGTATCACCCAGTCGCATGCAGGGCGCTCTCAGCCTGCTACAACAGGAGCTGCTGACAGGTTGGTCATCAATGAAAGGAGGCGGAGAAAGTGGAGAACAGAACTAGAGAGGGGAAAGAAGGGAAAGGAGAAGAGAGAAAGAAAGGGAAGCTGACAGGTTCACCCCACCTCCCCTCCAGCGCCCCCACCATCCACAGCAATCAAGGAGGTGAGGACACAGAGGGGAGGAGAGGAGCTTCAAGCTCAGCTGCATGTCAACCCAATCATTACATCACATGACCATTTAAATTGGCATGATGGGTGCTGTGCAGTGGAGTAGATCTTCACAATGTAGTCCTGCTGATTAGGAACTGTCAGCATGAGATGGCATGGCTCATGCAGGTTGACATGTTTCACACTTGAGATCTGTAGTTTAGGAGCATACAACGGTTTTAGATGATGGTAGAAATCTCTCCAGTCTCTAGATGACCAATGCTACTGAAACTTCCAAACATGTCACCCAAAAAAGAGAATGAACTAGAAACAAATAGGAAACAGGAACAGCACCAGATAATCTAGTTGTCGATAGTTGTCGAGATTTGTTTGCATTACACCAGGACGTATGCAAATAGGAGGCGAAGAATGGAGAATAATATAGTCACTCTGAGGACAAAATGTGGTGGCAGCGAAGCAGGGAGGGCGGTGGAGGGGGAAATAGCCCCGTTCATCTCCTCTCATTTTCTGCCCGCTACTACCCGGCAGAGTTTCTATGGCAACCCCTCAAAAAGCGGTGTGCGGTGAATTGTGGATTTGAGATGCGCCGTCTGATTGCGCGGTGTGGAGGAGATGGCTGGCTCTTTCGTCAGCCTTTCCCCATGTGAGAGGAAATTGGTGAAGGGCTCCAATGAAACAGCACTCCATATGCCTTCTTTGATCTGCGTGCCAGTCTTCGGGCTCGACATCGTGCGTGTGTGTTGGGGTGCATACAGTGTGCAGAGCGGGCTCACCAACGCTTTACATTAGGAATCCGGTGCCCGCCTCCCCTCCTCACCAAGAGAAGCCGCTTGTCACTCTTGGCACCCACCAGACATCGCTCATATCTCAAAAAAAAAAGAAAAGAATGAATTTGTCTGGCAGACCGTGTGGACTCATCAGCATGCTTTGACTTTCAGCTGATTGATTCGAAGCCACTGATGACGATTCAGTTCTCTGAATTCAAACAGCAGCGTGCAGCGCAGTGCAGTGTGTCCTGAGTGTGAAATCATGACAAATGGCACAAATAGTTTCAGATCCCGGCAAGCTCTCCCCTCCCTTCGCTCACCACCTCGCTGCTTTTCTTTCTTTTCTTTTTTTCTTTCCCATGCAGGCAGGAACTTGTGCCCGTGACTGACATGCACTGATGCGGGGGTCTGTGTCACAAGACCTGCTCCTTTCTGTGCACGAGTAGGACATGTATGTTGTTCAGTGGGAGCTCCATCTCTTCTTCTGAGTGGCTGTATGATGCTTGTAAGCTGCGCCAGTCCCCATTAGCATCCCATTATAAACCAGCATGATCACTCGTCACTTAAAATGCCTGCCACAGCATGCTCTGTGTTGTGTGTGTGTGTGTCAACGCTTTTTTTCTTTTAAAGCACGTGTGTGAACGTGAAAAAGAATCACAGTCAAGTGATTGAGATGGCCTTGTTTCAGAAGAAGGGGTTTAGAAAAAAAAACCCGCGGTAGCAGAGCCTTGCAGTGAATGTAATTTCATTTAAATGTCTCTGCAAGTGTTTGGTTTGTTTGACCCAGATTTCTCACCTACCCCGCAATTGATAAATTGGATATCCGGAGGCAGCCCTGTGCAGCTTTTCAATGTAGTTTCTATGTAGCGAGCAGCGCCCTCTGCTGAGCATACCCGCGTTGCACATGATTTGTTTTAAACTCTACAGTACTTAAAGCCATGTGAAAAATATAACAGCCTGTTCGCCTAACATATGGGGACATAATTCATTTCGAATTGAATCATTCATTTAAACTGAGAAAAAATCAATTAAAAATAATCAAGCAAGTAAGACTGGCGAGGAATAAATTAGGAAAACTCCCACATTTATTTCCATGAATGTAAAATAGCTAAAATCATATCAGGAGCACACGACTACAACAGTGGTCTTTAAAGGAGGTTTGCCTTTTTGAACATGAGACATTTAGTTTGGTGTGCTCCTGACTCTTGAATTGAGAGACGGCCTTAGTGATGATGTTAGAGCTGTCTGGAAGAAAACCTCAAATTAAATGTGAAGCATGGAGGGGGAAATCTCATGGTTTGGGAATGCTTTATATATCTTAACAGCCCAACATCATTTCCCCCATGGATTGTGCCATCTATCGAAGGGTGGTTGCTCAACATGTGAGGTCATCTGTCGAAATAAAAAAAGCTATTGCACTCTGTAGTGAGAAACCATGTAAATGGTTCCTCACTACATCTCACAACCATCTCACAACCAATGGTTTGAGATTGGTCACAACCAATGGTTTCTCACAACCATCTCACAGTTATACCATGTAAGCGGTATAACTTGATTCAAAAGTGCTTACCAAGAGATTCTCCTGCTTTGTTTATTTTGCCACAATCATGAAATTGTTCTTTGAAGGCCTCTATTGCCACCATTATTTCAATGTGACTCCACAGAGCTTTGCTTGTCTCCTGTCTCGGTCTGAAAACTTCTGCATGGACCCACAGTCACAAATTCTTTCGAACTCAGTCAGGTCTGGAGGAATGTTCAGTGTCTCTAGCCCTTCTCCCTGGAGATTAGAGCTCCCCATGCATGGCCTCTCTACTCTCCTCAAACTCATTCCATAGTGTGCCCCCTAAGAGCTGCTGCATTTTTATCTGAGCCCGGTGATTGTGACAGATTGGCCCAATGATGCACGCACACACACACACACATTTGTGTGCGCACATGTTTGAGGCTCTATCAGAGGGGCGGATGCTTTGCCTTGGGAGGGACAGACAGTGCCAGGCTTGGGGTATAAAACCCTCCCAGGATGAGACGGGAGTCCTCCCCTAAGCTGGACTCTTTCTCAGTCCTTTGTGCCAGGACACTGTCAGGACCAGCAACCAACGAGCCGCCAGCATGAATGACATCTACAAAGCAGCGGTATGTTCTCTCACTCAGCTCATATGCTTTACGCTATGTGTACAGTCAGCTCCTTCTGATGAGGCGATTTGGTTTTGCTGGATAGTCCCCAAAACTCAGTGAGAGTTAATCTGGGAAGAGGAGGATTTGGTTAGCACATCATCACTCTTACCATTGACTTGTACAGAGAATTTGGTTTATTCTGTGGAAGGCTTAGAGAGTTTTGTGATTGTTAATTAGCAGGAAAAAGTCCCATATCTTTTTGACTAACTGCTGGTATTTGAGTCCTGCCAGTGTCTGTTCAGTGTGCGCCTTCCATCACCAGCTGGTGGATCTTTAACCATATTAGCAGAGGTGGGAGCCATTTATTGGGGTCAGTGAGCAGACATGTTCCCGGTCATCACTCTGCTGCTTAGTTCTTGACTTCAAATGGACCAGTCCTGCCTCCCAGGGCTAATTTTGGCAAGTTGCTCAAACGATTCTACTTCTGTAGTGCCCTGGTCCCATAGAGGGCCTTCAGATTTAGATAAACTCCTCCTCCACTGGATTCCAGCATTATCTGTGATCCTGAAAGCTGTGCTGTTGTCTGTTGACCTCCGTCCTGCTGGACAGTGGATCCGATCATCCTGTACCCTCACATCCGAGCAGAGCAGGACCTCTAAAACAGTAAAGGCACCCAGGAATGTACATAACATGTTTGTTTGGATACATCGTTTCATATATGATCACTTGACTGTGTTTGTTTACAAGAGAGCATCTGAATGTGTGGCTGTTTAATTTACTGCAGGCAACAGATGATAACTCTTATGTAAGCAGCTGTCTCCCTCTTTCGTTGAAGCTTTTGCAGGATTACTGCCCCATTGTTATGGTTGGTAGCCACTGCAATGCTAATTCAACACTCTTTGTAGGGTTCCTTTATCTGTGGTTTATTGTTGTGTTCATTTTTAGCTCCCCATCATTCTGGGTGCCACACATGAAACATACATTATGTATTTTAATTACAGATGGAGCAATGAAAAGATTTCCAGAGTATTTCCAATCTAAAGCTTTTGACTGGAAAAAAGATCAAACTTTTAGTTTAGCATTGTTAGCATTGATCAGAGCTGATTGGATGTGTAATCATACAGTATGGATGCAAAATCTATACTGTGCATAATATAGATTGGGTCTATATTATGCACAGTAAGATGCATATGGATGTAATCATCCAGCCACCATCTATTTCTTGGAACATCTTTGGTTTAACCAGTGTAAGTCAGAGGAATACCACTTTTGACTGAAAAGTTATCAAAACAAACGTGAGATTCATTCTTTTAATCATTTCATCTTTTACAGGTTGAACAGCTGACAGATGAACAGAAAAATGGTGCGTAATTTTAATTTTATTTTCTGAATTTTATGGAAACATTTTCACGTCATGTTCCTACTTGTGAAAGAAAAGCACAGTAAGATGCACATAGGTGCATATGATGCAACTAAATCTATCTTTAAAATCTTTTTTTCCTTTACCGTTGGGGTGTTACAGAGTTCAAGGCCGCCTTCGACATCTTTGTGCAAGACGCAGAGGACGGCTGCATCAGCACCAAGGAGCTGGGGAAGGTCATGAGGATGCTTGGTCAGAACCCCACGCCAGAGGAGCTGCAGGAGATGATAGATGAAGTGGATGAAGATGGTAAATCAAAACAGGCAACTGAATGGTTGACCTCTTTTTGCCCATAGTTCAGCGACCTGGTCTATCTTGTTGTGCATACGGAGCATCAGTCAGACCCTCTACACTTAATGTCAAATGCTAGTCAGCGGTCGTAAAGACATCAGGACGTGTCAGACTGAATTAAAGGGGAATTGTGTATCAAATGATGCACAAGTCGCCTTGAATTTTCCATGTGATGTGATGATCAAAGACAGAAAAGAACATTTTGGATTGACCTCAGAAAGGTTTAAAATGTGATGTACATTTTGGCATGGTCCCAGATAAAGAATAAGAATGACATTTAAATGTCACAACAATTTCTGCTTGTCATTGTGAACTACAGGTATCTTCTTCTGTCAGAAATATGAATAATCTCAAATAAAAAGGTTGCACATTAAGTCACTTGTGTATTGTTAAATTATCTGAAATTCAGCTCTGAAAAGGTGCTCTGAAATGTGTGTATGTGTGCAGGGAGTGGGACAGTGGACTTTGATGAGTTCCTGGTCATGATGGTGAGATGCATGAAGGACGACAGCAAAGGGAAGACAGAGGAGGAGCTCGCTGAGCTCTTCAGGATGTTTGACAAGTATGTTTTCATTCTTAAACCCTACTATCAATAAAATATGAATCCCGTAAAAGCAGTTAGCTCATCTTTGGGTTATCTGACAAACAGACGAGTCAAATTATATTTAACAAGTGGATGCTTTCATCTCAGAACCACCGCAGCCTTGCTATTAAATTGCACTTTAGTGTGGTTCCAGCAAAGTATGCTCCCCATGTGCAAATTATGAGCTCTGACAAAATGCCAAGTAGCTCTGCAGAGAACTGCATGTAGTTCACTCCTTAATCGTTTTTGACAGTTCTGAGTATTTCTAACACCCCCTAGCATGTATGCCAGACACCTCGTCTGAGCATCAAAGAACAAACTCCCCATTCCTTACTCCCATCATGGTTTTGCAGAAATTTTTAAAGCCCAAGATATGAATTTTCACATGATTTTCCTCTAAGCTCTGTGTGAATTTTATGAGAGCACAACATAAATTGCACTGCTTTGACTGCACAGAAATGCAGACGGTTACATCGACCTGGATGAGCTGAAAATGATGCTGGAATCCACAGGAGAAGCGATCACTGAGGATGATATTGAAGAACTGATGAAAGATGGGGACAAGAACAATGATGGCAAAATTGACTATGATGGTAAGGGGGTTTAAGCTCCTAATAACAAAAAAGCCTCTAAACGTTTCTAAAAGTCTTTGTCTTCACAGCAATAATGTATCTTGTGATTGTCTCATGTTGTGTTTGGTTCAGATCCTGCTTAGCATGTTCTATGATATGTTAATTGGCAATTATACATCTAAATGAGCAAAGACCATATGTGGAGTTTCTCAAGGCTTCATTTCCAGGCCGCATTAATTCAACCTTACATGGTTTCTTTAGCTTTAATTATGGAGAACTAGAAAATCTTCTGGAATATCTATACTGGAGATGTACCATTTTATATCTCTGTGTGATCTCTTGATTTTAGTCCATTATAGTCACTGAGCATTTCTAGGAGTGAACTAGTCAGAATTTTCTTTAATTTCATGCAAAATAAATGGTTAGAGAAAAGCAGTCAACTGGAATCAAAGAGGCTTGAAATCTGAATGCTGTTATGGATTTAGAGCTGTGTATTACCATCTGGAGAAAATACACAACTAAATCAGTTTATTAACATCTTAAAACCATAACCCATCAAAACAAGACACAGTAAAACAATTTCTTCATTGCCCTTGAACTATCTTGTTTATGGACATTGATTTATAAAAGATCTTTCCTTTATATCCTGTTTCATACCAATTTGGCAGAAGTTAAGCTGCTTTCTGAACTTGGCTTTCTTATTTTGCAGAGTTCTTGGAGTTCATGAAAGGAGTGGAGTAATCCTGAACTGGAGAGGATAAAAGTTATTTTGAGTGTCACTGTGATTCCACAGTGATCTGTGGAAAACTGGATTTGGCTGCAGTTGATGGAAAACAACAGGTCAACATTGCAAATGTTGACCTGTTGCATCTGAATTATTATTTTTTTTGTTTTTTCTATCATATCTTCCATTGCTGAAGACACAATTTTTGACTTTCAGTACATTGAATCTGTGTAAACGTGTCTAGATCACTTAAAATGTTCGTTGAGACCAAATATTATTTCCCTTATAACTGATTTATGTTGGGTTTTTGTATTGTTTCCTGGTAAATATAATTTTTCAAAGGCTGCAGTCCAGTTCCTAATAGGATGCTGAAGATGTAAATAAACGCAAAGTAAACTCTTGTTGGAATAATCATTTTATCCAGGAAATGCACTGGATCCAGTGAGTGTGCATGCCATGATGTACAGTTTCTCTGTCTAAAGTCCCATCAGAATATTTTATTCTGTTCAGGTGTTTCAAGTTTGACTGTCTGTTGCACTTGGAAGGTGCAGTTATGTAATAAACAAAATCCGATCAACAACAAGATTCTTCTGTCAGTGCAGTGACATTTCTCATTTCTTATCACTAGCATTTTTCTAGAAATTAAATTCCTTCTGCTTCCTTTCGATCCATCTGTGTAATTTCTACTCTGTATTGGTAGATTGTCTTTGAGCACGTGAACTATTCTCATGGTTGTATCCAGTTACACAGCCTGTTGACACAGGAGCTATTTATGTCTAATCATGTTAGTGCCCATGTCAGGAGATCAGCGCCACCAGTTGACAGTCAGATTCCTTTGTCCTTAAAAAGAAATCTGTTGACTACAGAGAGATAACAAGGCTGCTATGAGCACAGCTTTAAATTCGGCAGAAATGTTAGCACTCCTAAAGCATCTGAACAGTCAGAGCAAAGTGATGAATCTTAATGTCTGTAAGACTTTTACTTGTTTTGGAAAAAAATCTACAGATTTTTCCAGGCTTTTCGTAAGTGGCACACTTGGGGGGAAGGGATTGCAAAATCCTTTTTAATGAAAAACTAAAACACCCTTGTAACATACTGATAACTGTGTAAGCCATCAGTCTGACTTACTCTTTATACGAAATCAGGAACCCAGCCATGCAGTTATAATAACGTCCACTTGATGTCAGCAGGACAACATAGTCGCTTGTTGTTTTTTGTTTTGTTTTGTTTTGTTTTGTTTTCTTTGCTTGTATTCCAGTAAGCCGAGGAAAACAGATTGCTTTGCACAATTACACTTCTCCAAATATAAATAAATGAATAACACCAAACTGATTAAACACAAGAATAATTCCAGTTGGCTTGAAAATAAAACTATCAATCCATCTATTATAAGTGGCACAAGTAATTTGCAGTGCAGCAAACAGCGATAATGTTTCTAATGTTTCTAATTTGAACATTAGAAACTTCAATAGGAAATTCTTATTCAAAATCATTTAACAATTCCAAAGGAGGTGACTTCATTTTATTTGTTGGATTGTTATTTATCTTATATTTTTATTCTCTTTTGTAAAAAGAACCTTCTTGAGGTGTCTTGTATTTTAGAAGGGGAATAACTGTGTGTGAGCAGCTGACGTCGGTGGCCTGACTGATGACAACATCCGAAAGATCCTCCTACCTCTCTTTTTGTTTTCCTGCTTCCCTGAAGGTGCTGGTTTGGTGGCTTCAGGGGATTGAAAAACATAAACCTGCACTGAACTGCAATCCCTCTGATGGGATCTTTTTCTTGAACACTGTGAATCATTTACATTACTCTCAGTATTGCATGAAAAGTCTTTTTATTTTTTTACTAAACCAAATAGTAAGATAAGTCACAAAATGTCCTTTAAGGAAGCTGATGTATTCGATATCCTACCTCAGATTAAACCACCCTGCCAGTTCATTATAGGCTCTGCGGACAGGAACAGGATGAGCCACGCACTCAACACCATCAATGAGAGGCTGGGCAGCAGCAGAGTAGAGTGTGAATGAATTTGGGGTGTGGTGCACTATAGCTGCAAGTTGGGTGGAGAAGTGAACCAGTTACGTAAGACCCACTTGATGACTCATGCCTGCTGTTAATAACACACTGCAGATATGAGGCACCTTTGAAAGTGTAGCACTTGCCCTAAAAGAAAGAGGATGTGCACAACATAGGCTGCAGTAAGCCACCAGCATTATATAACCTCATTCAGCTTAATTCTACTAAACAGCATAATCCATTGACAAAGAGTGAGTCAAGCAGATGTATAACTTTTTATAGTAAGAATAAGATTGCTGAACCAGTTTTCATAAATGATTTATTCAAACCACTGGATGCAGTAAAAGTATGTTACTAAACCATGCCAGGAGCAGGGTGTTTCACAACCTTTCCCCCCCCCCGATTCCCTCTGATTTATTGATGTGTAAAATCCCCGGAAGAGAGAGGAATACCCCCCACATGATGCTGAATTTAGAAGGTGCCAACTACTTTCAGGCGCCCACACATGCAGATTTCTCAGCTGAAGGTGGTAGACTCTTGAGTTTAGAGGATTCCTGATTTTATCTGCTTAACATCCCTCAGCCTTGGACCTGGAAAGAAAGAAAACGTCTCTTCTTTTTCAACCTTCCAAATGGAGTGAAATACAAAAAATAGGCTCCAAAATTTCCTTTTTGATTTTTCTTAGAAGTCTACTTATGGAGATTTTTTTTCTTATACTGTAAACAGAGACAGAAGAGTGTTCAGTTTGTGATACAGTTGAAACATTGTCTTATTTTTATTTAAAAAATTCCTAGACGGCAGAAAGTTGAGAGCATTTTTTTGCACCGACACACGTGTTTACATGGATACGACACATTACTTCCTTGTATGACATTATAGGAAAATAAAAATAAAAATGAAAAAATCAGATAGATAATCCTTGGTTACAAAACCAGATTCCTAAAGATGCTACATCTATCTTGCAGAAACATGGCTGTTTCTGCAAGCATAAACAGCCATGATGTAGCGATTCAAGAACACAGACTGTGTTTTCTAAAGACGAATGTGCCAGAACGAAAGCAAAAGGCCTCGCAAAGACGGTGCCTGAAGCTGGAACGAGCACTTCATTATCCAAATGAAACAAGTTCTGATTGGCTACTCTAAATTCCCCTTAGGGATGAATGTGCGTGCACGGTTGTTTGTCCTGTCTCTGCGTTGCCTCGTAATAAACTGCTGATCTTTTCATGATGTACCTTGGCCTGCCTCTTGCCCAAAAACTAATGGAGACAAAAGGATAGACGACTTAAGGTCACTCGCCTTGCCCTGCACTCAGCTCAGGGTTGTGACTGTTGTCACTTTACGATAAGAGCAGAAAAGCTATCTCTAAGCAAAGTGGCTTAAAATCCGAACAAGTTCCACCAGTTCTGTAAAAAGGAATGAGTCATAATTCCACCAAACAGAATTAATTTTGGTCAGACAGAGAGAAAGAAAAAGTTATGTAATTTACGTAAATGTGTGGTTTGAACCCTAAATATGTAGTCTCGGATGGCTGTCTGCTTAAGTAGAACCAAATGGAGGTTGTTTTTCTTGCCATAAATACACAATGAGGAAGTGGAACACTTCTGACTGAGAAAGAGTGGAAGCACTGCGGATCAAGCTGGAACAGACAGAATATTGTATCATGACGCTCCATCCCACTTCTGGTGCTGAAAACACTGAAGTACTGTCTCTGGACTGCCCCGCCATAATGGCCCATAGAGAAGTAAGACCACAATACACAGAAATCCCAAATTCCACGGAAAGCTATTCATTGATTCCCATGAATAACAGTAATTGTTTTCTTTTAATGCAGCTCCAGAGGGTTTATCTATTTTTACCAGCATTTAAAGGGAAACTTGAAGTTGTGCATATAAAATGATAGAGGAAGAAAATGCAGCAATGTGAAAAGTGAAAATAGTGACTTTTTAAGACTGATCAAATGTTTAAGCTTTTTTTTGGAACAGTGACTAAAACAATGTCGTCTTTCTGTATCTTAAACTTAAAAAACCATCAACAGATTTTGAAACTTCTTTCCAAGCTGTGTTGAAAAGTCTTATAATAAATACTGCTGTGTATCACTGTAATAAATGACCAAATCTGTACCACTATTTCCTTTTTATTCATTTAAATCTAAGACAACCAACACACTGACAATCGACTGGTATCATAGCGCACTATTTCTTGTGGCCTTAAATGATTCCACCAGAGATCAAGACAACTGAAGGCAGAAAAAAAAGAAAAGAAAAAACATTGATTAAACTGCTTGGAATATTCAGTCAGTCACTGCAGTGTTTTTCTCATTGTACTGTAGATTTTATCGTGTAAAACTCCAAGCCCTACTCAATCAATACTCAGTGAATCGGTTTGCATATACAGATGCAATTATTTTGGTGCATGTCCAGCTAGACACTGATATCTTTGCTCACGGTATTATTTAAATGGTATCTGGCTGGGCCATTCCCATGTGTGGACATTTATGTGTGTAAAACATTCAACTATTGCTCAGGTTGCATGTCTGGGTTTGTTGTCCGCGTTTAAATGTTGAACATCCACATTGGTCTCATGTCTTTTGCAACTTCCCTGTTTCCTCGAGGATGTTCTAAGGTCCAAACACCTTAGAACATCCTCCGATCATGATGCTGTCATCATCATGTTTCACCATCATGTTTCAGAGGGGATGGATTGTTCAAAATTATATGCAGTATTTTCTACCACACATAAAGCTTTACGTGTAAGAGAAATTGTATGTTGATCTCAAATGATAAGAGTCTCTTTCTCCTCCAGGGCTTGTGGGAAAACTGCAAATGGGAGGATTTCTTACGTCTTTCCTTCAGTTTCTGTTTGCTATTAGGGCCCGTATAATGGATGCACTTCCAGTAGATCTCGTTCCAGGCCTGCGTCTCTAGTAGCTGCTTCTGTGGTAAATGTTTTCTTGCACAGCCTGTCAGTTTAGATGCCCAGTGTTAGTAGGTGTGTAGTTGCGCAACATATTTTCCACATACTCTTGCGGAAGTGGCAAAAGACTGAGAAGTGAACAACCAGATGAGATGTTGAAAGCTTCGGATGTTGTTTTGTAACTTCATCCTGTCCCTGACCTGTCTGCTGTGTCCTTGGTTTTCATTGTGTTTTCGCTTTAAAGTTCTCTAGCGAATCAACTTGGTCACTGGGTTCTTTTGAGGGCAACCACTTCTACTGGATCTAATTTAGATATATCAGACTACAGAAGCCTGAATACAAACAGTACATTTCAATCAGACCCTGAGTTGTTTTGGGGTTTTCATTTATTGATTAGTTTCATTATTATTCTGTGTTCCTTAGCCTCTTTCTGTCATTAGATCAGCCTTGTTTCTGTTTTACTTTAGTTAAGTTTTCCCTAGTCATTTTAATTTATTATGTTTAATTCTTCCTTGTTTTGATTTTCTTTGTTACTCATTTTCTCAGTTTGCTTTATTGCTCTCTTTTGCCCCTCGCTGCCCTTCCCCCCTCAGTCTGCCGCCTGCTCTCTCCTCTCACATCTTCAAACTGTTCACTCTGGTTTTTTCTTCCAACATTCATCCTCACAGTATTTAAACACGTCTCCTTGTTTTTAAACCACTCCTCAGTGGTTGCTTTCCTGTCAGTATCCTGCCATCTTTTTGGGGTTTCTTTTCAGTTTTTTATTTTTTATTAAAACTACAAAATCTACTCAACGTCTCTGTCTACTGCATTTGGGTCCATCATCACTACACTCATCATGACAATTTCAGATGTTTATAAGAAAAAACATTTCCATCCATATCACAGTTAAGTTATTTTATGTTGATTTATCGCATTAAATCCCAACAAAAGTCATTACAGTTTGAATGGTTTAACATTTTTCTTTATTGTGTAATATAAAAATCTCGGGGCCAATTTAAAGTATTTTACAAACTTACCGATATTCTCTTAAACTTACTGAAAGACTTCTGACAGTAAGCAGCATATGGCCATGTGTGAATGGCATACCAGGCAGTAAGGCAGTTCCCAGAAGCGCCTCCTCCTCTATCATTTTTTTTTTAATGTGACCACATGACAGACAGATGACCTTTAATTTGTGTTGGGCCTCAGAGGACACAAAGAAGGTTCCCTTTTCATTTACTTAGCCAAAGATTAAACTGCAAACAAACATCACTTTGTGCTTGGCCGGAGCACTCTAACGTACTTCGCCGCATGGTGAAATTGGCCACGAAACTAGAGACTTCTGGTGCTAACAGATGGCTGCCTCAGTCTGCCACAAGGATGTGCCATGTGGCTCTGCTTTACACATGACCCACTATTTGGGTTGCCAAAACTCACACTCACTCTGGGTGCCTGGGAGAACATACATGTCTTTCAGAGTGGGCCGAGGAGTCACAAGAGCTCTGTTTTAAACAGATAGTTTATCTGTCGGAGGTTGTAGCAATGATAAGAAACTTCCTGTTAGTTGGCTTACAGGTCCAGCAGATATCCTTCTTCGTGACAACGCAGCAAACATGAGGATTAGACTGAAATAACTGGCAGTTAACTTGGTCTTTTCACATAGAGAGAGAACACAAACAGTCAGGCCTCACTGAATGTCTAAATGACTCATTCTTCTATATGCATGTAAGACAGCCGGTCTGACTTTTTTTAGAGGCTTATTTCCTTATGTACTTGGGGAAGTAAGAAGCAAATATGTTAAATGTAATTCAAGAGTTCTGGGAAAGGACTGGCAATCCCCGTAAAATGGGAGATGAAATCCTTGGCATGTTAACACATACCGTTCCATCGCAGTCACTCATCCCACCATAAGGCCCGACTAAAACTATTTCTAGGATTTCTATAAAGGTCTTTGAATAAAATTACAATTCTATCATTACTGCTCTTGTATACTCTACACAGTATTGAGAAAAAACGCTCCTTCAGTGAGATCTTCAGTTCTTGTTTTTTCGTCACACTTAATGTTTCCCATTAATAATAACTTTTATTGTCAGGCAAAGGCAATCTGGCTAAATGCAAAATCCGGTTTTGATAACAGGACTTTATTTATAAAGCCTATTATAAAAAAAACAAAACAATTTAAATCAGCATGTCCCTGTGTGGAAAGTAATTGCCCTCAAAGCCTGATAACTGGGTGTACCAACCTTGGCAGCAACAACTACCATCAAGCAGGCAACAAGTCTTTTACATTGTTATGGAATAATTTTTGGGGAGAATCTTTGAGCATGAATGGCATGCTAAAAATCCAAGTCCAAGTTTAGTCAAAGTCCAGACTTTGACTAAACCATTCTGGTACTGTACTCTTGGGGTTGAATTACAAGTGTAGACATTAAGCTCAATGCTTAATGTCATAAACTGATGACTGAAATGAAAAGTTGCGCTGCCATCACCAGGTTTGACTTCAAATGTGACGTTGTTTTTCTGAAATGTTATTTTCATTTAAGATGCAACAAGTCACACCCTTTTCAAGAAGTTTCGTTTTTGCCTTATCAGTCTACTGAACATTTTCCAAAAAGTCTCGGAGCTCATAAAGATGGTCTATGGCAAACATGGGATGTACCTTTCCTTCCTTTCTGGAGCTCTCCTTACGGATGCCACTTTTACCACTTTTACAAAACCTCTTTCTTATTGTTGGATCCCGAACACTCACCATAACAAAGGCAACCGAGATAAGATATACTCATAGTTTGAACACAGCTTGCGTTTCTGTGACTTCCTGGATGAGTCATTGCTGCACTCTTTAAATTATTTTTAGAAAGATGGCCGCTCCTATAAAAAAAATGTTTCTTTGAACCTACGGCTAATTTTATTAGTTTTGCTCACGCTATAATTCTGATTTCTGAATTATTCAAATCAGAATTAGAGCTTGAGCAAAACTTATAAGATTAGCTGTTCAAAGAAACATGTCAGTGCGTTAAATACGTGATTTATAAATTAATAATTTCATGAGGTAAATTAATTTTGAACTTAGTAGCTATAATAATGACATTATTTCAAAACTCTATTCAAGATTTTTCCAGGCTATTCTTCTACTACATTAAAAATTTGTCTGATTATTTAAAACATTCAAGCGACAAAAGAGCAAAAAATATATATTTGGGTGGGGGACACTTTTTCACAGCACAGTAGCTCTATCTTAAAGCTGAAATGATGGGGCAGCCATTTAGTGATTAGACCAACGGCACGGCTCGGATGAGAACGCTGCAGCCATGATGTCATCCCATCCTGAACACCATGATGTCAGAGACAGCATGCAGCCAAACTCTGAGATTAGGATTATTCTCTGTGGGCCTGAACATCTGCTGCACACAAATGGAGTGAGACAACTGGGACCAGAAATCCCTGAAGTAAGTTGTGTGCAGTCATTCACACGAGAACAACTTTTTGCAGCAGCACTGCCAAACATAGAGACGATAATAACGGCCCACTGTTAAGATGTTACATTTGTTTAAGGTATTATTTTATCAGTACGACAAAGTAGATTGGCGCACGCTAAATATAAAGTCTTGGGCTGAATTCAAAAGAATCTCTCCCAGCTATTGTGCAGCAGAAGCACAGCAGCTGTGAAAGTGTCAGTCATACACTATGTTAAGTATGTTCTTATAACCACAGCAGGTGTGAACCAGTGCCAACTGACTTCTGCTCTGCAACACACGCACACAAACAAATACACACATTATAAACAGGCCTAAAAACGCACACATGCCCCCTCCAACCTCCACAGTGAACTAAAATCCACTCACATGCACATCTGCTTCCCCAGCAGTGACTGCTGAGTAAACATAACATTAGCCTCTGCTTCCCTTCTCAAGAGATCATAAGAGGACACAAATGGCCCTGCGATTGTGTTACTAAAACCTGGGCCTGCTCAGATAGACGAGATCACAATCCACTACCCCGATCATCTCATTCATTTTGTTTGAGGGATTGACCTAAAATGTTTAATCACTCTTCTCAATAAGCTGTACTTCATTATTTTATAAGCAGAGTAATGTTTTTTTGTGTTTTTATGGAGCAACGTAGGTGTGGGACCTCACACAGATCTTTAAAGCTGCCAAAAGAACACAGTTAAATTATAATTACAGGCTGCAAATAGCTTTTACTCACAGGTCAGACATTCAGGAGAAAAAAAAAAAAGAAGTCTGGCTAAAAATGAGGCAAATGTCTGTCGCCACACACGGAAAACTAATTTGCATTAAATCAAAAGGCCCTGCACAGCGACAGCCATAAAAACTGGTATTGAAAGGTGTGCAGTAACATAAATCATTCTGTAGTCTTGTACAACTCTGCTGTTGTACCACAGATGTATAGAGTCGGCTCCAGATAAGGACTCTATGATTATTGGTTATCTTCCATCATCCACAGACACCACAGCTCACCATTTCCTTACCGTGGGTGTCTTTTAATCACAGCTTTGCCCAGCAGGTATGTGGCTTGCCAGGTTCAGTCATGTTCGAAAAGCCATCATTCAACACTTAAGGTTTTTTTTCCAACCAGAGAGGTGGTGGCAGGCAAGTCTCTTCATGCTGCCCTGAAAGGTGAAGGTGAACAGTTTTTGAGGAGTATCAGAGTCTGTCATAAGATGGACAGTTATCAAAATATGAGATGCTGAATGGATCCAGCTTAAAGTTTAACTCAATGCCTTGTTTCCTTCTCTGTTGAAAAGCTTGGCCTCCGTTGGTAACTGTTCCCTTAATCCTAATACCCTTATAAAAAAAACCCAGTATACAAATTGCTGTCTGACGTCACTTTAGTAAATACAGTACATTTGTTTGTCATTTCATTTTGGGATAAAAATAGCTGTGAAGTCTTCAGATGTGTGCTGGAGAACACACAGCCTCATAAAGAGCAATAAAAACAACAGACAGATCAGTGATGAAGTTGTAAACCAACCTGAACCTGAACCAGGATATAAACCATCTCACAGAGATCTATTCACTCAGTCATCCAGCCCAGTCAGTCAACTAAGCTTGAGCTATGTAGTTTGAACACAAAAGCAAAATACTTGCAGCAGTAATTACAGCAAAAGGTTGGTCTGCAAAGTATGAACTCACAGACATCAAATTTCATCAGCTCATTCTGAATTAGCTGGCTGAATGTTTTGCGGTTGAGTGCAAGATATGCAGGTTGTGGATGCAAACAGCTGATGACACTAAGATACGATCAAACAAAGAGGAGAAGCTTCAGCTTCAACTCACATTTAAGAACTAAAGCACTGAGCTAAACTCTGCTTTTAAAGACTTTCTGTGGAAATTTGTCAAACTCATCCACATGAGGACATAAACTGTTTTATTATGGCTAAAATGGAGATCAGTGAGTTTCAAGCCACATTTATACTCATAGGATGTCCAAATAATCTATATTTTAGCTTATTTTATAGGATATAAAAATCTAATGTTTATGTATGGGCCCACAAACATTTAGTCAACATCTTTAGAAGAAAATCTAGAAAATAATCAGTTTCCTGTCAGTTCAGCTATGATGACGGGACAACAAACAAGGCACATCTCACCTCTGCTTCTAGATTGGTCAAGATTAGCTTTATTTAACCAAATGGAAGAAGTAAAAAACGTTGATTATTTTTGGTCAATACCTCCAATCAATGAACAATGATGTGGAAGGTCAAGCTGGGCAATGAACTCAAACCATATTCGTAACATTTTTAGAGATGAGTAGACATCTTTTCATGGAGATCTTTCCACCTCTTACTTTTCAGTTATTTTTTCACATTATTCATAGGAAAGATTAGGTCTAGTTGCTGCAGATTCATTCATTTCAACAAAGAACAGAACATCTGGCACTTGGTCTTCTGCTTCTGTAGCTCATCTGCTCCAACATTCAACATTTTGCATGTATTCTGCACACTTTGCTTTAAACGTGTGGTTACTTTAGGGACCGCTGCCTTTCTGTCACCATGATCCAGTCTGCTAGTACTCCTCAGATATGACACTTTCATCGTGAAGAAAAAAATAAAAGTAGCTCACTGGATCTTTTTCTAGTTCTAAGAGCATTCTCCATAAAACCTTAAGGCTGTGTGTGAAAGTCTTAGAAGCTCATCGGCTTCTGAGACACCCAGACGAGTCCGTTGTGATCACGTCACCTAAATGATATTTCTTTGGAACTTCACAAAGTGTACCTAATAAAGTGGCCACTGAGTGTTCTCATGTACAACGTAACGCAAAACCTCGTTCGAAATTTAGTCTTATCGAGAAAAGTACTCCTAATTTATTATCACTTTCAATTGCTGTTTAAACGGCAGCATGTGTGCAAATACGCCACTTATTCTTTCTTGTAGAAGAGGACAGGATATTGCACTTTTGTCAGTTAAACCTGAAGCCACAATCTGCAATAGTCACAACGGCAGACGAGAAAACTCTTAGTGCTTTCTGCAGAGGACAGCTGTCAGAATAACTGCTGTATCATCTTCCTCTTTTCTTTAAGTGGAGTTTGATTGATGGCTGGAGGGCGTGTCTGCGATGTGCTGTTGATAGATCTGGCCTTGTGACTTGCCTTTTTGTCAGAGACCTCAGTGGAGACAGGAAGCCAATGAAAGTACCAAAAAAAAAACAAAAAAACATTTGACCACAACTACATCTCTGAGCCTGGACAGCTTGCAATATCTCAGGCAGCTCTCTTTGGTTATGACTCAACCACACCACTACTTTGTTTTGTTCTATTAGCGACTAAAAGCTTAGATTAAAAGAAGGCAAAGAAACTATTTTCAAGTAAAAATATACAATATATTTGCTGTAAAAACATGTACAGAATGCCTTTTAGCTCAATATATGCTATACATAAGAGTTCCAACAAGGGTCACTTCCACATCCTTCATGATTTACAGAAAAGGTCTCCCGTAACAACCACGGTTTATGTACATCGTTACAAACATATGAAGCAAAACAGCCCTTGGGTGCATTTTAAGAGACGCGCAACCGACTCATAAAAAAATCCCTGAAAAATGTCTCTTTGTTGAGGTAAGAACGCTCCGGTCAATCTCGCTTCCTCTCATTTCCTTTCATGCATTAAATTCATTCACCTGTTCAAATACAAGATTGACGAAAAGAGAGAGAGAGAGAAACAGAGAGGGAGACGAAAGCTTTTTACACACGGGAACTCCTATGAGAAGAAGTAGCTGCAGGCTGAAAAGTGTCAGAGGAAAATACAAAATAAGGTGGGTTTCCAGTTGTTTGTACCCTTCTTACTTACATAGCTGCTCCTTTTTAACTGAGGGGAAAGCCAGTCTTTCATTACACCTCAACATGGTAACTAACAGTTCAGTTTTAATATATTGTTTGCCAGATGCTAGAGAAACCCCTTCTGTGAAAACTCAAGCAGCAGGAAAACTGTAGCTGCCTCCATATGGTAGCTTTTTTCCCCTCAGCTGGAATAACAACACATCTTATATTGGACCCCAGAAAACATTCGGATTGGCCACAGATTTTTTTATTCACAAGTAGACATGGGCCGGTATCAAACTATACCACGCATTTAGACATTTACAGTTTAAACCCCCCTAAATTTCACACCATTCTGTCATTAGTTAATTAGAAGCCAATTCTGATTATTCGTAGCAGAGGGTAACGCTACCCTCTCCCCAACCTGTGTTTAAAAATATTTGAGAGTTAAAGAAGGGTTTTGTAAACTCTTATTAACACAGCTACTTTTGTTAGACTGCATGTCTGTTAGAAGTTGACTGCTGGTTCCATCAGCGCAGTTAGCCGCACTAATCAACAGTCTAATAGTAGCTTCTTTAAACTCCAGTGTTACAGCAAGAAGAAAGTTATTTTGCACAAGTTCTTGTAACTTGGTTCCTATACAGTCTTGAACTGACTATGAGTTCATTCTTTGTATTATCTTAAAGTTAACATCTTAATTTCTAAACTTTATTTATTTATAGTTAAAAAGCATCAATCTCTGTTTGGCCACATCACAACTTCAGTTTTTGTGAGACTTGATCACTATGGTTTGTGAATTACTAATAAATATAGATAAACACACATTAATTTAACAAATAAAAAGGGACCTTTAAACTGTTAAAAACCAGGTTTAGAATTGAATTTGGATTTAAGTGGACTTGTCCTTTTTAAACCATGTCTGGTTTAAACACCAAACTGGAACTTCTAGCTTTTTTAAATTTAAAAACAACCTGATTGAATCGGATGTTAATGTAAAACAGTTGAACCCAGACAAGACATTTCAATGGATTGCAGATGATAACATAAAGTTAATTGGCAGAGAAACCCTTTGCTACACTCTTGAATTGTAAACCAAACTAAACATTATGTTGTTTTACCATTTATGGAAGATACCGATAATAAAATACACATGATACAGATATTTTGTCATATTTTTGACACTGTAGCTGTTTCTGGTAGCATTTAATATAAAAATGTTAATGAACATTTATTCCTTTTATTCATTATTTGTATTTTTTTAATATTATACATCGTAAATAATGTATAATATTTTTATTATATATAATATTTCAGCTACAGTAGGAATAGATTTTTGCTTTTCTCTGTTATATAAAAAGAATTGCCTCATGTTAAGCATTTTTTGATTAAAATTTTACAATAATGCTGTGAAACCGTTGTATTTTTACTCAAAGCAATCGCACTGTGAAAATCTCATACCAGCCCATGCCTATTCATAAACAAACTAGGACCTTACAACAAACAACAGTCCAAAAACATGTAAAGTCTTAAAAAGAAATATTATGAAAAGTCCGTCTATAATGACTGTACATGGCCATTCATTAATACAGTATGTGGAGGAACATTAGATTGCTTCTATTGTTAAGATATTAAGGCATTGAGACGGGAGCTTATGGACTCTGTTGCTTTAACAGATCAATGAGGCTCGTTGTGAAGTTGTTGAACACTATTGCTGACTTACCGCCTGCGTCAGCAAGTCAGGCATCTGACAAGCTCAGAAAACCACCACAGGAAACAACAACAGCATAAAAAACTGTTCCTGCTCCTCATGTCGACTCCAGCTGAAAGACATTGTGATTGGTTGGTGTGGTGAAGAAAAGCTGCTCCTCGCTGGTAGAGCGGTTGTCGCAGGGCGTGTGCTGCCCCAGTGTCCTCTCAAAGTCTAAGAGCTGTCCCATGAAGTTGAAGTTTGGTGAGATGTTGGACTTCTTCCTCTTCACAAAGTCATAGGCATCATTTAAAGACAGGTTGAGCCTCTGCATCAGGTAGGCCACGGTGACTGTGACTGAGCGACTGATGCCGGCCAGGCAGTGGACAAGGATGCCACAGCGCTTAGATCGAGCCTCATCTGCAGCAGAGAGGGAAAAATCCAGGTCAGGAATGTGTAAACAAACAACACCATTCTAGCAGTATTATGAATGCTCCTTTAATAGACCAAATCTAGCTCAGGCCCGCTGCGTGAAGACAGTTGTCAGCTTGCAAAACTAGAATCAAACCCAACCCAGTAGAGCGGAAACATCACTTCCTTCCTCATTCAGTGTTTGAACCTACTGAGAATCCCACCCGTGACAACACAACAACCACCAAACAAGTGAATAGCTGTGGTTTCAGGTGTAGTCATGGTGAGAAACACCAAACCAAAAGCAAAACTTAAATGCAGCGCAGTAGCACTGCCATTTGTGTTGCCAAAAGAACACAAATATGTCAAGCAAATTTAGGGTGTTAATAAATAACACCCTAAATTAATCATGTTTCTTAATTTACCTTCAACTAAACTTCCATGGACACGAGTGAAAAACTACAGAATTATAAATAACTATCCAATGCAGATGTACTGATCTTACTTATGTTTTCTGATACCAATTTCCAGTTTTCTTTCGTATTCTGATTTAGATTATGACCAATAAAGATTGTTTTTATTTTAAGGATTGTAACATATAACTGAAGAAGATAAGTACCATGACTTTCTTTAAAAAGGAAATGGTTCTAAATATTTAAAAATCTTTTTTTTTTCTTTACCAAAAAAGAAAATACTTTAAAGTAAATGAGAAAAAAATTACACTGATTTTCTACCATCTGAGCTATCAGTCTAGTTATGGTCCAATTAACTGGTGCATCTCTACCATTCACTCTTTAGTCTAAAATTATCACCATAATGGCATCCAAACAAGATAGACCCACAAAGTAAAATGCATTTAAATTCGACAGTAAAACATAATAATTACCAATAAATGATATAGCTTCTGGAAAGAACTGGGACAGGTTTTGACTCCAGTGATCCGAAATAGGGATCTTCTTGTATCTGAAGTGGCTCTTGTGCTCAAACACGTTGGGCAGATTAGGTGTGACGTTCAGGATGTACGTGATGTTGTACTGGCCCAGCACGTCTAAGTTGCTGGAGTCTTTGGCACAGCCCAGGTAGAGGTAAGGTAGGATTTGGACGGGAAAGTCTGGCTGATTGCTGGGGACGGGGCTCTCCTCTGACTCCGTGGCGCTGCTGGGTTCTCGATCAGATTCGCCGTCTGAACAGTCCGAGCTGATCCGGAGGCCTCCGAAGCCCAGGACGGGCATCGGGGGAGAGGAGTTCGGACAGGAGCTGTCCAGGAGGGTCTCGCAGTGTTCTGGATACTGTGTGTGGAATTTCACAAAACCACCTGAATTGAAATACAAACACAGTTAAATTATGTCTCAAAAGATTTATTTTAGTCCACGATGAGCCAGTGAAACAGTCAGAAATCCGAATTTCAGAATTTCTTCTTTATTGGAAATGATCTATTTATGCATATCAAACTATGTACTAAAACATAATACTTCAACTTACTTAAATTACTTTTTCAGTCAAAAAATTGATAAAAAATTACAATATGTTTTGGATTAGTATTGTTAGTTCTCAGATCATAAAACTATAATCTTTCAAAACTGAAATGGAAAAGAGATATCAGCACTGAAAAGCCTCATGGGTATATATTCAAATTAATTCAAGCTATTTGTTTTTAATAACTCAGGGTTGACTAGTGTGAAACTCTCCCTGTTTGTAGGATGACATTAAATTTTAAAAGCAAACATTTATTTAACTGTATCATTCCTACTATGGCTTTAGTAATATTGACTATTACAGTTATAATATTATACTTGTTCAGTTTATCTTGGTGCTACTTTAGTTTCCACACCAAGTGTCTCCAAGTTTTTCTCTTTTCTTTTTGTCCACTCTCGGTTTGTCTTAAGAGTGAGAGGACAAAGACGTCTATCAAAAACATAAGAGGTGATTTGACTACTTTACTTAAACATAGCATTTATTCCTACTGGAGATACAGTAACATAACATAGCTACAGATTATCAGAGTTGGAATAATCTCATTTATAACATTTATTGTAATTTTAATGCACATATAACTTCCACGCCATATCAGTCGTTCTTTTTCCCCCAGAGATAAGTCCAGTAAGCCATTTTTTTATTTTTTGTAAACAAAAATTGTAAGCAACTTATTTTTTGTAAGTTGAACTAAGCAATAACCTTAGTTCAACAAGCTGAGTGGGAACTACTACTTTATGTCACAATCAGATAAAAGTTTAAGTGTAAAACCTTCCCCAAACAAGTTATTGTGACATTTACCTTCTTTAGACCAGATGAACAAAAGTGCAACACACACACACACAACACACGCTTTTCTCTGATTTAGATATGACAGCTCATACTTATCGAAAACGGTAAAGAAAAAAAAAAAGCATATTTAGTTTTTGTATCCTGAAGTGCAAGACCTCCGAGACGGACCATTCATGAAATACATGTCTGTTCCTGCTGGAGCAAAACATGCCGCAGCCATTTTGGAATTTTAATTGAGAATCTCAGCAGCGACAAACTTTTGAGCAGCTTTCAAACTGCTACCACACGACACAGCATGAGCTCACAAGTCAGTCTCTACGGCATAATAACAACAGAGACACACACATACTTTAACGAAGGAAAAAAAGGAACAGCCGTCCAAATGGGAAACATTTAAAATGATTTTTCTTTTCCCGGTTTAGTTTACAGTTACAGCGCTAAGTGTCAAACTGCATTGGTCAATACGTCCCAAACTCATGTCCTTAACGAATAATATAATAGTTTCTAAGTTTATACTGACATGTAAGAATCGTTACCTTCAAGAAAGTACGCCTTACAGCCGTCTTCTCGCAGTTTGTTAAGAAGCAGGAACAACACGGTGGCCGGGGAGCCGCTGTCCTGCCAGTCCGCGGAGCTCTCGTCGTACAGGACCACCGTGTCCGTCTTGCACCGCCTTACGAACTTCTCCTTGTCCTCGTGTTTGGGGATGACGGTCTGGATCGGGATGTTGCCCTTCTTGAACCTCCGCAGCATGAGCCCCGTCATGGCCAGGTTTATGGCGGTCTCTATGTGGGATGATTCATACAGCTCGTGTGAGCGGCAGTCCAGCAGGAGCAGAGAAGTGCCTCCGGTCTCCAACTCCAGCTGCAGCCATTCCACGCTCTTGCTCGGCCTCGCGTTAGACATATCGCACTCAGTCTCATGCCACGCGCAAGCACGCGAATACTTTGTTTAGTCCGTCATTGCGCCCAAAACAACAAGTAGAAGGAAAAAGAAGCGTTAAATGTTGCCCCGCCAGTCCATGGCGCTTCTGCTTGAGTGAAAAGATTTCCCCTTTTTCCTCCTCTCTCTTTCCATCAGTCAGTAAGTGAGAGCTGTCCCAGCGAGTCAAAGAGTTTCTAAACACTTCTACTTCCACTCTAATGTCAGTCTTTTATTGCCAGGAAAGTCCTAATCAACTTCAGCTGCTCCACACCGTACCAGGGTTCAGCGAGCACATTGTCGTTTTTATCATTCCGATGCATGGGAGTTTTTTTCTTTTACTTTTTTTTTCAGATGACAGAAGAGCGAGTCGAGGGGAGGAGTTTGTTCCTACAATTTAAAGTCATAGCAGAATTATCACAAAGTCTGGAATGTCTGAATGAAATCTGTTTTAGGTCCCTTTATTAGGGAGAAACTTCTTTCTCTAGCCAGTATTTTTGTTTTATTCCCCACGGATGGACCCTAGTAAATAACAATATAATGGAAAAGTTCATATTTTGAAGTAAAACTCATACAGTGCTATAAAAAACAAGATTTGTTCTAAGATTTGCCTTTTTTGTCACACACAAAAACAATAGAAAGCAAGGTGTGCAAATAGAATATTTACCCATAATCAATTATTTGGAATTAAGTAACTGATTTTTTCAGTCATATCCATGAAATCAGTTTAAGAGAACCAGTCTGGCAACAGGAAGTAGGACTCAAAAACCAAAACATCATGCAAAAGTTATGTAAGAAACATTTCTTTTGCATGATAGAATAGATGGCAAAGTATTTACCATCTATTAGCCTGTATAGAGTTTTAGAGCTATTTTTAAGTCGTCAGGACTCCAGTCAACCACAACAATCAACAAATGGAGAAGCAGAACATTCTCAGGAGTGGCAGGGCTGCTAAAATTACTCAGCAATTCAAACACCGATGCAGTCATTCATGTAAAAGGTGCCTGCATTTTTTGTAGTTATTAAAATTTGAATAACTACAATAAAACTTTAAAGACAAGCTATTGTTCTGTTGTCAAGGTACACCTGTTATGGTACTCAGCTATGGTACTTATCGCTGGTGGTTGTTGTTCACAAGATAACACTGTTACAGTTCAAAGTTTGAAAATCAGTGGGTTTTGTCAATGGATATGCTCAGTTAATAGATTAAATACAATGTAATAATATGAATTATACTTATAAACAGTGTAGCAGTTGGATTGTACTATATATGTTAGAGATTTATTGAAGAGCAAAATGTTACAAGTGCAAATAGACGTTTTTTTCAGTTATCACAAAATGGGAATATGTTGGAGTTTGAGGTCACAGTTTTCCAAGTAAAACTTTCAATGGATATTGTGGCTTAGTGATAGAGTAAGCAAATCATATATGCTATAAAATATACTGAAGTTTTATTTGGAGCCAAATGTTTGTTTTATGTACTAGAGATACAGCGCACTAGTGCTACAATCATGCCATGTCAATACATAAGGATGTTATCATTTTAAATTTTCTTTATGAAAAGTTGAAAAGTTCTAGCCCTGCTATACCAGCAGTCTAATGAAGAGGATAATTGGAAATCACAGTCACAACATTTTCTGAAGACCTCAGGGCAACCTTTCAGGAATAGTCACAATGTCTTTACAGGATTTGTAGGATAAATTAACACTTATGAGGATGGAAATTACAACATAATAATGCATTCTCACAATTTTTTATGTCACAACAGCATTCCCCTGGTCTATTTTGAATTCTCTTCATCTTCATTTATAGTCTTACAAACTATAAGACTATAAGTAAGACTATATATGCTATGTTTTCTGCTGAGAAAACAGCATTTTCTGTCTGGTAAAGTTTGGAATTTTAAGGGTTTCATGTCTCTTGTGACTATTTTGTCTCTTCTAGTTGTATGTCACTCGATGCTTGTTGTTGCAAGAAATCTAACAAACAGGTGTGTAGTTAGTGGTATAAAATGCTTTGGATCATTTAGTCCTGCCTACTACACCTTGTCTATGACCCTAAACTGCTTTAGTGTATGGTTTTTAGCATACGTTTAGATTTGATAGTTTTGCAATCCAGGTTTGACCATGAATTCACAAGCCTAAATTGAAAGTACAGTTGGTCAGAATCCAAATGAATCTGAAATGTTTATAAGTCAGAGTGCATCTAACTGGTTATGCCCTCAGTGGAAGAATGATGTCACCTATGAACAAAATCACATTACAAGATAAGACACATTCGTAAAACAGACGTTTTGGAAAGAAAATTGAGGACTTAAAGCACTTAAAGCATATAATCAATATTATACATTTGTGTCTTTCTCAAGGGCATATTCCTCCTGAGTGTCTCTGTATGGCTTATTACTAATATGTATAATGATGTAGGAGAATTATGAATAGAGAGTCTGGAGAGAGAGGGGGGAAGAGCGGCAGTGAGATGCTTGCAGTGGGAATCCAGCCATGCAGCGGATCTGTGAGCACACGTGAGTGGGGTCGGCAGCAGGGGAGGTGGTGAGAGAGGTGTCACAGATGTGCATGGCATCAGGATTAACACAGAGAGGAATGGAGCTAAAACCTGCAAACACATTCACTCACCCACAGGCCCTCAAGCATTACCTGATTACGCAGCAACCAACAAAATATTATCGCCATGCTACACTGCATCACCATGTCTGCACCTGCCTCCAACATGCAACCTGAGTTTTTTATTTAAAAATACATAAATCATGTGGCCACATCATGCCCACATGATTTGCTGCTTCAGTCAAACCCTCTACAACACTTGCCGAGATAAGAAGCCGTGAAGCCAGCATGCACATGTAAATGGAGGGAAATGAAGTGTGACAAAGAGGTCAGGATATGTACAAGGATTCGCTCCTGCCTACAACTCTTGTAGTGATCAAAACCCACAAATAAAATCTGCAACTGGTCCAATGTCAACTTATCTGAATGTATTTAGAGTACAACTTGAGTTTTCGATTTAAACCGGTTTTGTAAAACAATATGTATGCTCTGCTTTCATTCCAGTTTTTACCACAAATGTCGCTTTAAAGGTGAATTCAAAGCGATTCTCCCAGAGTGGAGAGGATCAAAACATCTTTGCTTCACGGAGTCGGAGGGTTTTTCAGGTCAAGTGCTGCTTTCAGGGCTTTTATGCGTGTGGCGGATGCGGAAACGGTGGTCATGTGCAGATGTTCTGCGGGATAAATTCCAAGCTGAAACAGATGGGAGACAAACATCGGCTTCATTTACGATATTCTTCTGCATGCAGGACTGATATCAAGACAATTTTCGAGCAAATGTGATGATCACTCACACAACCCTTAAATAAACTACGGATCAAATGATTACCAGCAGGAAAATATCTCTGCTCTATTATTTTTATTATCTTTAGTTACCCATATCTGAACAGGCTTTGAGGTACACCGATGTGTGCTTGGTGCAATTTAATAAAACCAGAGATCCTCCACATTATCTGGATGTGAAACATCCTTATACTCTCTCGTGGTTCATGAAAAAAAAAAGCTTCTGCACTAGTTATGAGTCATCAGCACAGGAAGGAGGCGTGTGATATGAGAGCCACACATCTGCAGGAACAGGAGGCCCACTACGCCCCCACGTGGTGAATGAAGCCTTGCATGCCACCTATTGCAATTCATGAATGCAATAGCTGTTTACACATAACAGACCTATTATGTACATCTTAAGTTTGTTTTTACAAAACAAGCTAAAAGAAACCCCATCAGTTTAATCTTTCTGTCACTTTCATTTTTTAGAAACAGAAGCAATTCTGCATTTCTAAATGTCATAAAATATGAGATATAATCTACTTGTCAGGAGAACTGTATTATAAACCTAAACCAGTTTAGAGCATACAAAATGAATAACCTGGTTAGTTAGATGTGCTATGGCTTCATGTTATTGTTGGTTTCAGATCATGTGAGTGTGTGATATTTCTCAACAAAGTAACACAATGCAATCTTAGTGGAGAACTATGATTGCAGCGCGTCATTAGTATGAAGTTATTGACACACCTAATTCTTTTACAAACAATAAATCAGAATATTTCACAATAAAGGAAACAATATTACTAAGAAGGGAGGATTATATTAAGTCTCGACAATTAAGAAACAGTTTCTGCAACGGGGCAGAGAGAACAGTGGCGCCATGAATAACTAACTTTAGGTCAGTTCAGTTCAATTCAGCTGAATGCAGCTCAATTCAGCTCAGTTCAATTCGCTTCAGTTTTATTATGCCAATTTACAACAAATGCAAATTCAAAGCACTGGTTGAATTCATTGCTAACTATATGGAAGTATGTAATTGAGTCAATCCACTTCATCCCAGTGCAACATAACCCATATTGATAGATTCAGTTTCAAATACAACCAGTAAAAGTTTGTTGATCATAAAACAGCAGTAGGCAGGTATTCAGTGAGAACATCGTTCCATGGGATCTTGATAGCATGGGATGCTGTTTTGTACTGTAACCCTGCTTTGAACATCTCTATAACTATATACTTGATCTAATGGTATCTAATAAATCACTTGAGGCTAGAATAATTACATTAATACTGAGATTAAAATAAATTCTATGCTAATTATGAGATTTCTTAAAGCATTTTGAGGCAATAGTTGTTATTTAAGGGTCTGAGAGTTATGGGGCTGAATCGCTCACTTCTTACATTTTTATAAAAATAAACCATATTTATATTTCATAATTATTTGCTATTTTGTATTTGTCTTTCACTTCATATCCCAGGAAAAATACATTGTGGCTGTAATTAGAAAAAGTACTGCAAAGTTCCAACAGTAGGATTACTTTTGCAAGGTCCTAAAGATGCAAAGTGAAATCACCTGATGGCCTTTTCCCCAGAATAAATAAAGCAGAGTTATTGGCAACAAAGCCGGACGTGAACAGCAGTGCTGCATCCTCTGTATGTATGATCTGTTTTCTTGCTTTCAATCTTTTTTTCAAAAACATGTCAAACTGAAATGTTTCAAATTTGTCATAAAAAAAGAACCCTGAATAAAAAAGGGTTTTAATCAGGCCATATTTTTTATTAAAAATAGTTAGGTTTAAACCTGCTTGGTTTGTTTGGTAGAAAAGGCTTCTCTTCTACTACAACAAAATTTGTGACTGATAATTAAAAACAGTTTTTTAAGTTTAAGAAGTGTTTTTATTGCTGTACACTACCTAATGAACACTGTGATGCACTCATAACAATGTGAACCTATCAACCGTTAATCATGATCAGAAAAATTCTTGAGTTTGGATTTGTTTTTATGAGAGTAGATCCTGTATTTCACTGTTATTGATTAATTGTAGGCAGTTCCCTGTTTAGCACCAAACCTGTTGTGTGTAGGATTTATGGAACATGGGAATTTTAAAGCATGCCAAGTTTCCCTCTGCTGACGAGCTTTATAGAGATGCTAATTAAATTCTCCAGCACATTATGGGCCCTGCAAACTGCCAAAAGTACTACTAACTGATTGAATCACAGAAAATTATATTCACCTAAGCCCCGCAAAAAAACTGGTGGAGTATTGTCAGAAGGAAGATGAAGGACCAACTGTAGACTGAAGACTGCTGAGGCAATCTGGACTTTCTTAGCACATGAGCAGAACTACAGGGCGATCTCCACACCATCATGCAGTTATTCATGAAAAAGCATAGGCTGCCATTTATAAAACAAACATTAATTTTCTTGTATTCCCACATAACATTGTCATTTTCTGATACACTGACTTTTGGGTTTTTACATTTTAGAACATATTAACAAAATTACTAGAAATAAGCTCTATTCAATACATAATTCTGTGTATTGTATCTATAAATTAATTTTCCTTTTTGAGTTAAAGTAATAAATTAACCTTAGTGTATCTCCTGGACATCTTTTAGCTCCAGCCAGACCTCCCTTATAATCTTATTCTTTTTCCTGTATCATCTCTACAGACAGAAAAACAAACAACCTGGCTGGATAAGACAAAGTATGATCAAATGATAACTTTTTATCATTTTGGTCTATAAACACAGCAGCCATAAAAACTACAAGTTAGTTTGAATAGTAACAGAGCTAACTTTTTCCACTAAATATCTTACATTGTATTATGTGCATATGATCAATTTACAACCAACTTTCAGTTATCTGACTACTGTTGGACACAACAGGTGAAGTGGTCGTGGCTCTGGCCTGCGGCGAGGAGGCCGGGTGCTTGACTGAGGCAGAGAAGCAATATAGGTGATGTCATTTTTACAGTGTCAAATTGTAAGAAAATACAATATGTATCAGGTCATTGACCATAACAGCTGTATTATTGGGTATCAATATCCCAATTTTCATTTTGGTACATCCCTAGTAAAAATACATTTGTAAAATATTTTAAATTATGTTAAAAATACCACTGTAAAATTTGTAAATCTATATATATGTAAAAATAAGTCTGTTCTATACTTTTATTCCACTTTTAAATGTATTTTGATAAAACAGAAAAGTTTTGTTATAGTTGACCACTTTTCCAATGCAATACCAGTATCTATATTCATAAAAACAGGTTATATTTCCCAGTTGCAGCCAGCTTCCCTGTCAAAAAGGTAAGCAGAAACTTCATACATACTTTTGATTGATCAGTGTTAGTTGATGAGTAAATGATTACTAAAAAGAAACCGCTGAGAATAAAGTAGCAATGAATAAAATTATTTTGGGACGATCATAAATCAACCTTTCTGGTGTGCATCGCAAAGTTACTCTAACTCAGCTGTACCTTTAACACATTTAATAGTTTATTTCTGACAAAAACCTTCCAAACCATCAAGTTGTTTCTATTATAGATTAATAGATAGAATTAAATTAGAATGAACAATATATTATTTTAAATGCAACACTTCCAATTTCTGCAAACTAAAAGTTGTGCAAACTAAAGCTTTTTAGGGATATATAAGCAGCACACTGATTCCGTCTGTTGTTCAGTATAAACTACCCTGACAACATTCTATTATTTCCTCTGGAACTGAATCACCTGGTTGTTCTGGCTTGACTAAATCAGTTCTCTTTTCCGATGAATTACGTGTCTGTTGTATTGCGAAAGGAGTCATGTGCTCTCACCTTGACGGCCGCCGGGGGGCGGTGATGCGCGCTTAATAATAAGATCATTAATTTTACCAGAGTAAAGGAAATACAGAGCTATTTGAAACTAATATCATATACTGTATATATTTTTAATTTGAGAAAAATTAAGTACACACTGTGAAAACTTATTTTTCCCATAAATGTGAGTAAACGCCTTCTTACAAAAAATTGCTGATTATTTTGTTCTTTTACTCTTAAAATAAATTTTAAAAACTCGGGTTTAGTTTACTGGAAAAAGCCGTTTCTCAATTGGCTTGACAAAATGTTTCAAGGTGTCAACTGGACACACTGGAAATAAGCTGATTCCTGCTTTTGCGTTTTAAACCAGGTACATCTGTGCATAATAGTTAGGTACCTCGTCAAATTGATTTTTGAATTTAATCGACATTTTAAAAAGTGCCAGCAGGTGGCGCTATTGTGCTCTGCAAAGGTCACTCACTTCCGATTAGATAGGTTTAAAATAGAAAGAAAATTTGCTGTTATTTTAAGTTAGATTTTCTTCATAGGCAGTTTTCCTTAATGCACTTTTTGCTTCAAGCATGCTTCTCAAATTTCTTTATACTGAAATAAACAATACAAATAGTTTATTTTGAAAGAAAAAAAGATAAAATAAACATCTTGAATATAAAGTATGCTTAAATTGTGGGTTGATTTATTTACCTTTGTACAAGAAAAAAATGTGCAAGGGATTATAGGTGCTATTTATTAAAACAAATGGATTTTCAATTTTGTCATTAAATATATGAATACACACAGTCCACAACTAAAACCTATCAGATGATACACAGACAGTATCCATAGATTCCTTATCCACTAAGAGAATATTGTTTTTTTATTAAAGCACATATCACAAAAGATTATACAAATCACACTCGAAACAGTAGGCATATTTAAAAGCTGCAAACACAATGACCTAGAATCATTTTCTAATCTATTCAGTAAGATACAGCAGAACAGATACAGAACCTATTTGAAAATAACTTTACATTACCAGTACCAGCTATTCCTCTAAACAGAACCAGTGTTCATACCCAACCACCATATCGGAGCTTATTAGGCAGATAGATGTTGGTGAGAAAGTCTGGAGCTACGGAGGACAAAGACTGTAGTTCAGCCTTAACTTTACTCTGCTGCATCAGCTCAATCTACAACAGGTAAGCAAACAATTTTAAAGAGGTATGGAAGAGGAAGCTGAACAAACATGTTTAATTTTGATCCTCTCACACAAACTCTTCTGTGTGTGAGAGGATAAAACCTCAAAACGCTGTAAAGGACTTTACAGAGTCCTTATGTAAAATCACTGTTTGATTGTTCAACAATCAAACTGTTTTGATTTTGATTGATTGTTGCACCAGCTTCCAAAAATATCATGTATGTTTTTCAAATAATTTTTCTTTGATGAACTTTTTCTACAGAATTATTTTGATGTGCAACCAGAAGGAGTTATGCAGATTTTGTTTGTTCTAGAATGACCCTCTAATGAAAACACCAAACAAGCAAAATAATTTTATTGAACTGACAACCTTTACACAGCAGTTTGCTCAGTTTCAAAATGAGTTGTGCTGAGCTATTCAAATTGTCTTATTTGATTTGTTTATTGCAAACACATGCTAAGTTGAATATTTTACCAGTACACCTTGTTTTTCTCTTTTCCTGCACTTTATTCTGACTCACCTCTTTGCACCAGTCTGGTTGGCTGATTAAGTATGGCCTCTTCAGCAAACTGTTGAGCTTGTTTTCGTCTGTCTTTGTAAGAGGAATCAGGGAATCCTCAGGAATCCTTAACCTAAGGCAGGTAATTTTAATTTCACATTAATGATTAGAGTAATCACCCAGAACAATTCTTCTGCCAAACATTTCTGGATTTGTAAGGCACAAAATAAGGAATTAGGTCAGTGAAAGAAAACAAGAAAAAGTTGCAGACTACAATTAAATACATCTCAAAAAGCTTTTTTTCCCTAAATTTGTTAAAACTGATGTATACTTAAAATGCCATACAGTCTCAAGTGCAGTCCCTTGAGGGAAAAAAAGAGGTAAACAGCAACTGAAACCAAAACAAACAATCTAAATGTCCTCTGAATATAATTCCAATTGGAGGCAGGAGGAGGAAATAGGAAGTAACAAATTGTGATTCCAAACCTCTGCAGGTCAGAAGGAAGAAGGCCAAGCCACATAACACTTGGGACGGTCAGACTGTGGGCCTCAAATGACATTGACTGTGGAAAAACCACTCAATTACACAACATCTCTCCAATACACACATCTTCAATATGGTTTTATGTTCAAGAATGATTTACAAATAAAACAGGGACTGATACACAAACATAGCCAATGAAAATGCAGTTAATCTACTTCCTAAAAATGATCACTCCACACATAGCTACCGTAAATATTCTGAGACTTGAGTTTGTCCTTTATCAGACACTGAATGGAGCATTTTAGAGTATAGAAATAACACAGCACTTACCACTGATCCATACTTGTAGATGCACATGATCTCAATGCCTGAAAACATTTGGAGAGACAGACACCGACATACCAGAGGAATTATCCTCTGAGATGTGAAACAGAACTTTGACCAGAATAAAACATTACATGTGTGTCTGGCCATGCAACTAGAACAAGGCTGAAAGTATCAAGAGTTTCCAAGGGGAGAGGCACTAATGGCCAAACTAAGCACAGTGCTTTGCAAAAATATCCATAGTTCTCTAAATGTTCATGTTACACCGACAAACTTAAATGTATTTTATCACGATTTTACACAACAAACAAATGAACACATAATTGTGAAGTGAAATAAAATATGTGCTGCCTGTATTTAACAAATTAAAATAGAAAAAATGTGGTATGCATCGCCACGTCACTGTGAACACACCATCCCCACGGTGAGACATGCTGATGGAATCGTGCTGTGAGGAAGCTCGTCTTCCCACCAGACATGGAAGCTGGTCAGCTTCCATGTCTGACCAGCTTCAGACATGAAGCTGGTCATGTCTGACGGGAAGGAAACTGTCTCTGTGATGGCTGGCTTTTGCAATGTTTTGTAGCCATGACCTGAAGGTAAATGTCTAAATAGTTGGTGGATGTGTGAGGTAGAAAAGATGTGAGCTGCCCTTCTCCTCAACCTAGAAATTTAGCCCTCATGAGTTTCTCTCTGGATTTACATAGCTAAATACAGAACAGTACTCAAGAAAACCTGTTGGCATGGAGTGGAGGTTCTTCAGCTTGATAATGAGCTTAACCCTACAACCTTAGTTTTTTACTCCTTAAATGTGCGAAGCTGGAACAGAAGACCCCTGACAGACCTGCAGCTGTAGGTACAGTAAAAGGTGCAAATACAAACTACTGATTCGCAGGTAATGAACACTAATGTATACCAAACTTTTCACACCTTTAATTGCAAAAAAAAATAAAACCCGGTGTCATTTTCCTTGCACATTCCAATCATGCACAACCTTGTGTTGGTCTACTACATAAAATCACAATAAAATACATGGAGGCATGTGGCAGTATGGATATTTTTGCAAAGGACTCTTCGGTATAGATGCTAATATGTGCTGACTTAGCAAGACATGCAACCCAGCTGTGTGTGTCAAGAGATGAAAGGGGAGCCATCCTGATAGATGTGGTGAGCTATGCAAAGCATGCGTGAGAGTTAAGCTGATCTGCATTCAGATAAATCATCTGTACCATGAGGGTCAGCATCCACCAGGGCGAAGATGGGAATGTGTAACGTATCCCACAGCTTTCTCACCATCAGTCTGCTGTTCACATCTGGCACACCTTTACCCTGATTCACACAAAATCAGTATAAAATTTATTGTGACTAAAGTTACGTTAAAAAAAAGGCTATGTTTTTTTTTTAAGTACAAACTGTGATTAGGATGCAAGGAGAAAGCTTTGTGCAGAAGTCATCGTCAAGCAGCCTCTGGAATGTTGCATCTTTCTCTACAATCATGATAAATTTAGCTGATGATACAATATCTGAAAATAATTAAGACTTTAATAATTAAGACACATTTTGTCCAATAACAAAAAAAACTTCTAAGGTGTACTTAAGACTGAGCTGGCTTTTAAAGGATACTTCTAATTCCACCGATGTTTGAGGAAACGGAAACAGCCTGAAAAAAACAACCACAACAAATGCAGGGCTATAAATACTGGTTTACAAAGGGCAACGTCTCATGAAATCAGTTTGATTCACCAAAAAGGATCCATGTGGAGATGTTGACACATCATGGAGCTGTATAGCAAATTTTGCATAGTGTGTAGCACCGAGACATGCACTGAGAATGTTCCTGTCAACAGTACAAGACCATATGGTGAGCTGGTGACAGCAATGTGCTGGAAAAAGTGCCAATGAGGCATAAAATAGCAACACAGAAGCTGGCTAATTACCTTACTTAAATAGTGCTGTAAGATGTGGGGAGACATTTAAGCAGAGCATTTGTTACAAAGCAAACTATCATAAATACTTTTAATGAGATTTTATTTATTTTTTTTACATTCCACACATGGAGTTAATAAGAGTCCTTTTACTGTGTCTGAAAATGTGCTGACAGAGAAAGAAGTTTAAGAGATTGTTTAAGCATGTACTGTATGTCTGGTATCACTAATTCATATTAGTCACTGCATATCATGACCCTATTTGCACTTTGCTTTTCGCTGTAATGGAAAGTGTAACAATGGAGAGCAGAATGCTTGAATTAAGCTTTTAATAGGTTATTAGGTTGTTTTCCTCATTAGTTCTCTTCATGCATAACAGAAACCGGTACTGTGGAACAAAACAAACAGGCATGGCCAATTCTTAACATCTGCACATATATGTGGAGTTAATTTAATCCCTGTTGCAGGTCATTATTCAGATGCTATAATAAGTTCTACATACTACTATGTTGTTTCTGAAAGCAACATTTTAAATTGAATAGATGGATAGCATATTGTGCACTTTTTGGTAGTTGAAGTGATGATGACAAATGTAATTGTTTAGCTGGGATAGCGTGTTGATGGGAAGATGAGCTAAATAAAAGGCAATGCTGAACCAAATATGTTAAAGGATGGAAAAATGTTGAAACTGGGGCAGCGCTTCGCCTCCCAGCAGGACAGCAACCCTCGACATAAGGTCTGACTGATGTAGTAATTTAGATCAAAGTAAATGTGTGCATTACAATGGCCCAATCAAAGCCCGGATCTAAATCAAAGTGAGAATCTGTGCCAAGGAAATGCCCCTAAATATTATTCTGTAAATGTGCAAAGCTAGTAGAGATATATCCAAAAAAACTGAGGCTATGTAGTAGAAATGGGGTCCTACAAAGTGTTGTGTCAGTTTGCGGCTATAACAAGGCAAAATCATTAAATATTCAACCCATATGAAGCATTAGATCTGTTATATATCCAGGAAGAGTTATTGATATTAGAAGAAGTACGTTTTATATTTTTGGAAACTTACTGCTGAGCTGGGGTGGCAGTCAACTCTTGTCCCATCTTCCTCCAAATAACACAGATCACCAGAAATTAAGCCCTTGGATGTGGCCAACTGCAGACCGACATTACACAAACACACGCAAACACAAACCCCAACACACACAAACACACCCCAACACACGCAAACACATACTTTGTGACATATGGCTATACATGCCTTTTTACAGCACTGACTTTTTGATCAGCAAAACCATTATTTACTTCACAGGTGTTTCTTGAACTATAAAGTGCAGCAAAAATGAAATATGGTACTAATCTAAAAGATTTCATATGTTAGATTTTAGCAAATATCCAAAAGAATTCTGCGACAAGCTTTTAATATAAAAGGTTTGCATTTTCTGCCAAGCAGTCACTGAATTATGTAAACCATCTGTCAGACTGAAATGAATATGCACACTTACCACATGTAGTGATCTGCGAGGAACCTTCAGCATGCAGGAGATGTCATCTATTATACTATCCACAGTTCTCTGTGACCCAAACAGCTGTATGTTGTTGTAATATATATCTCTGCGGAAGAAAACTTCAAAGTGAGCACATTTAAGAAATGCCGCCTTTTCTTTGTAAAATCACTAAACAAGGATATAGGGATGTAAGGAAAGGGACTTTTTTTTATTTGGCTTTTGAGAAATTCATTGACGACAAATGACCTTTTCGTAGCGTAAGAGTTGCTCTGCACCAGTCTGTAGATGACGGAAAGAATCTTCAGAATTTGCGCTTTGAACAGAGAAAGAAAGACATGTTTTGTTATTTATATTTTACTCACAATCATCAATTCTTTTCTCGTTTTACAAGACAGGAGGAGAAAAGAGACCCAGAAAATAATCTGCTCTTTTCCATGTGAACTGATCCTTAAAAGCCTCTTTCAACATGTTCTGTCTCTGCCAATTTGTCACCTAAAACTAAGTCTGACTTTTACTGCCGTCTGTGCAGTTTATTCATATGTTTATAATGAATACAAATTAAAGCCACATGAAGAACCACACAGCTGGAAAGAACTTTTGACTAAAAACAAGCGGGAGAGTTCAATTTGAAGCTGATGTGGAAGAAGTGTGGGTATTTTCTCACCAAATTTAGTAACAGATGAAGGACAGTCGCTTCTAACGGAGGTGACAGAATGCTCTGAACTCATCTGAAGCCCGACAGCACTGTCAAAACTTTGGAACAAACAAAATAAAAAAGTAATTACAATTATTTTACACCACCTGTGAGAAGATTCCAGTTTATCTCACACTCCTGACTTTGTTTTCAGCTTTTTACATTTTTACAAAGAGCTAAGTTCGAAAGTGACAAGTTTTGATTAAAAGAATACCAACAGTGGTTTTTGTTCATAACATGTTATTACCATAACCCAGTCATTTTAAAGCTCTTTATAGCTTAGTGTGTGTAGGAACAAATCTTCCTAATCACTCTCATCTTTTATTGAATAGAAAACTATTAAAGCTTCAATCGTGTTGACTGAACAGGGCAAGTATTATGCAAATCCAGCCTGACCGTACCGCTTAGTTCCTCTTAAGAAAATGAGCAAAATGTAATCATCATGAACTTGTACAATACTTTTAAATAGGATGGGATCATTTTGTAATGTTGCCCGAGAAGGAAGGGTTTTAATAAGTTTATACTTCTACCCACTCCTTTGAATGTTTATTATATTGCTGTAATTTTATTTGTAAGGCTTTGCTTAATGCTAAAAGTTTAGTGTGTGTATTTTAATTTATTTGATGATTCCTTGTGTGTATGTTTGAAAGGTTAAGCTCACCCTCCACACAGTGAATTATCATGGCTTTATAACCAATAAATACACAGTTATTTACAGTCAAGTCATGGCCTACCATGAATTATTATCGTATAATAATACAAAGTATTAGTATTTCTGAACTGACTCAAAAATTTATTACCAAAATGTTTAACTTGATCCCTTTTAGAAATTCAAACAAAAAAACGACTATTCCTACTGCAGTTAAAATACTGTAGCATCTTCATTATTAAATGTATAACAATATTGTCTTTCATATTTGTTGTAAGTATGTGTATTTGTCTTTCTAGAAAGTGAGACAACAATATAGAAGCATTTATTCAGACAGCAGTGTCATGCAAAATGGACAGTGCTGTGTTACTCTGTGTTCCACACAGGCAGAAATGATAGAGAAAGTGTTATCTTAGCACTTTCTCCAGAATCTAGTTGAATGTTCTGCAAACTCTAAATTGCATGAAGGAATCTGTTAGCAATTGTAACTTTTTAAAACCTTGGTTTGCAAGTTCCAAGTGTAGTTCACTTCATCAATAATCTTCTGTAAAATCCATTGGATATGCGGCCAACACTATGTCAAGGAGGTGCCAAGAACTTATTTCATTGCAGGGAGAAAGGCTAGGTCAGAACTTAGAAAAACAAAGTAAAAACATCAGTAAAAACTTAAAACACTTGAATATGCAATCACATTAATGTCAACTCTATAAGGTTCACTTAATCAGAAAATAAAAAAAAAAGTTGTTCACAAACTATGACCTGCATATCTCTGACTGGAATATGCCAAAAACAAAAAAGGTTTGCATCATCATGCCTTAAAATCAGGTTCACCTGATATTGGCCCAACTGGATCTGTTGGGCAGTACCAGGATAGGTACTTCATCTCTGGACAGACTGGTCATTATTCCCAGGATTACGCCTTCAATTTGAGTTAAAATTTCACCCCTGGATTAAACAAAATAAAATCAATTAATACAATATCTATTGATCTTTGACAAATGCATCTAAAATTACATCTGAAAAAAGTCGTTTCATTACAGACAACTTTGTCTAGGACTACAGCCTCTGAAGTGCGTTCTCCCAGCTGAGCTATCCAGCAGCCATTTTGCACATTTCTGTGATGTTCCAATGTTTATCATGTTCAGATCTAAACATAGCATCTCTCATCCTACATTTACTTACTGGAAATTATTTTTCCCATTTCACAAGTTTATGTGTTTTAGTTAATTATTCACAGTTGTTATTTTTGTTAAACTAAAATACATGTGTGTATGTAGAAAATAAATGGCAAAATGAAAAGAAAAAAGAAATAAGCAAGCTGGCTAACGCTAACACGGTTCTCTGACCTTCAGTAACAGAAGTAAAAGGGAACTTACTGACTGATTTCCTCCACAGCACGTTGGCTCTCTGCTATAATGTCGACATTGTTCAACAGCTGAACACGAAGCTTGTCGATTTCACAAAATAACTGTGCTTCAAAAGCACTCATTATGTGGCTAACAGCTGCCTGACAGTTTACCTCCGTGATTAGCTTGTACCTCAAATCTCGCGGTGAAACGCAGCTGAGACTGAATGTCTCGTGCGGTTATTGGACGAGGACAAATATAATAATAATAACAAAAAAAAAACACTTCTTATAATGTTGCCAATTATTGAAAAATTGTAAATATTTTTAAGCTTAAGTATTATATTTATATAAGTGCAAAATTGCACTTTTTTGTAACCTAGAAATTAGACAAAATCTCCTGTGCCCTTTAATCTACCCTTCGCATCTTTCTCAGATTCTTCCCCAGCTGCTCTGCATAAATAAATAAAAAAATTGTACTGCTTGTTCGGCTTCTTTTCGGTCCTCCTCAATATTCGCAAACATATCAAGTACCGCCTGTAGATTGTATGGTTACTTGCTAGAAATCAGGCTGGTTATTGACCACGTGACAGTGTTCATTTTATAACCATGTGAAACCAAGTTTGTTCAAGTTTTTAATCAGAAGTAAATGTAATACAAGTCAGGCGATACATTGAGAAGTATTCAGATCATCTAAACTTCACATTTTTTCAAATCTAAACCACATATTTAAATGCAACATTGTGCTGATGTGAAGTGGAAGGAAAATTATAGGCTACTTTATTTTCAAAGTGCTTTAATAAAAAAGACATATGATTTACCCCATCTATTCTGATACCCCTAAAAAGTCATTTTCAATACATCTTGCAAAAATGGAAAGACTGTGGCACATTCTTAAACCTATCAAAACATGTCAGTCCATCTACATAGACAAGGTGTGTCTGGAAGGTTTAGTCGAAGAAGCAGCCAAGATATCAATTGTGGTACTGAAGGAGGTACAGAGATTTATATTTGATTTGGCAGAATCTGTTGGCAAAACAATTGGTGGTAATGCCCTAAAAGTCTTGGTCTTGAAAAGAGTGAAAACGAAAAAAAAAAAAAAACATGAAAACCCAACAACTGTGAAACATGCTGGTGATAGCATCAAGCTGACATTAAATGCTGGGGCAGATGTTTACAATCAAAGCATATTTCTCTGGTGAAGTTCCAAATCTAGATTGAATTGAGAATCTGCTACTCAATTTGAATAAGGTCAACTTGTTTTGAAAAAAAAAAAGAATGAAGAAAGTATTTGGTCTCTAAATGCACAAAGTTATTAAGAACATACTGGCAATACTTTTTAGTTACAATTGCAGTAAGATATTGGTTTATGAAATATTTTCTGCAAAATATATTGACATGTTCAGAAATATTCACATAATCTTCCTGTATACATACATTTTATGGCATTATTGTGTACACTTGTAATTGCATCTCTTAAGAACACTTTACAACTAAGTAAGTAGGTCACAAATTTATTTTTCTTTTCACAAGCTGATAGTTATTACTCATCTTGTAACTCTGTCCATTATTAAGATCCAAGAATGTGTGTGGGCTGTAGTGATTTAAGGTAATAAGCCAACATTGGCTAGTGCTAAGAAAAAATTCCCATTAGCACCCTCTGTGGGCCTCAATAACGAGACGTTCTATCTGAGCATGTTGCTACTTGTCCAAGGTGTGTCTGCTGAATATGCGTGTCTTGGTGTTTCTGTGTGTTTCTGTGCTGGTTTCAGAAGGACATGGGTGGGGGCTTGTTTTGCTGTGGTAAAAGTCCACAACGAAGAAATTAATATACATTGTTTCATCTCGGACACGTGGACGGAATCTTTAAGCATCATTTTGAAAATGCAATGACAACACATGCCAACATGTGTTATAGATTTTAATGAGATATTCTAATCCCTTCTTGATAAGGATTTAGTTTACTGTATGGTTGACTAATTTCAGCTGTTTGAAAGCCAAACAATAAAATGACTTTAACAAAATGTGACAACCCTAATATTTTGCATGTTTTCTATCAACAACCCTATAAATCTGTTTCTGGTTCTTTGTTGCGTCATTTAGCTAGCTTGTTACATAAAAAAAAATGAAAATGTGTCCCATTGAATATTAGGTTCTCCAGTGTCCTCAGCTTTTAGACCTGCTAGCAGGCATGCTGAGTGTGTTTTTTCAGTGGCACTGTTGTCTTTCTTTCTCAGTGTGAAGGCCTGGTCAGAGTGTGTGAACCAAGATCTAAAAAAATAGAGGTCCATACCCCCGACCTGACCCTGAATACTTCCTAAAGTCCTCCCTTTTCCCTGAGTGGCTGTGACAAGCTGCTTCCGATGCATTGGCTCTTAATATCTTTGTAATTGCTATCTTTTAGAGATGATGAGCAGCCCCTCACTCAAGCTGAAAACAATCTTAATATGTGAGAGACCGCATGTTGCCAGAGTCCTTTTTCATCTTTCCCAGAAAGCCCTGAGACCCCCGCTGTTCCTTTGGCCAGAGAGAGATTTGCGTCGAGTGTGAGGCCCTAACCTGAGGAGACAGAGTGCAACGAGTCATATGCATGTCTCGGGATGAGTGTTTGTGCTGGGCAAGAAGAGGGAACTCAGGGGGGGAAAGGAGGCTCCAGGGTCAGAGGAAAGAAAAGAGCTAGGTGGAAGGAGGGGTGGGGGGCACTCTTTGCAGGTGAGGGGGATTAGCTGCAGCTAGAGGCCCATCGAAACTAAATACAGATCTGTCAACCTAATCCTCACAAATAGAAAACAGAGCTGCCCTCCTTTCACAATCCACATAGTTCAGCACCTCCACCTCCTACTCTGTTGCCCCCCACTCCAAACACACACTCACACAGTATACCTCTGGGTCTCCCATTTGTCTGGTTCTCATCAGCTTTGGTCATTCTGGCTACACCGCCCTCTCTTTAATGACCACTATCCCCAAAAGAGGAGCTAACAGATCACCCAGTGTCCAGTCTGACTGACAGATCCACATGGCCTTATGGAGTGATGGGACCAAGAGTCAAGGGGGCAAGGCCGCTCACTACACAGAGAGGAATCTTAATGGAGCTGCAGCCTGGAGCTGCATTAAACTGGCTGGACCTTTATCAGGCCCACACACCTCAGTAATGGATGGTGATAAGTATGTGGCTGGGTTTGCAGTGCGCCTCACTGTCGAACCTGATGACACAAGTGACAGCGTGCCTGAATGATAACATCCTGCAACAGAATAAGCATACCTAAGCCTGGCATTAAGGGAAAGCTTAACTAAAATGGTATCTCTGACTGTCAGCACCAGCAGCTATAACTGATGGGTCTGGCTGCACTGCTGAGGGCTATATATCAGATTCAAGCTACTCCGGTTTTCCCAAGTGCCATATCCACTTGCAGACAAACACAGAGCTGACAGGACATACCTCATACAGGCGAAAGTAGGTAGTGAGTGATGGCAAAGAGTCCTGCAAGGTGCAGCGTTTCAAATAACGTAATATTGTATTTCTTACCAAAGAAAAATCCTGACAGTTCATTATGACATGTGATGAAACCCATTTGTTACGCCAATTTTAAACTAATAAAATAGACCTCATGTGAAGGCTAGTATCGGGTAGCAGCTGCCAGTTTCTGTCACTTTTCATTTTATGTTTTAGTATGTAGTATTTTGAAAAGGTATTTGCCCAATTACAAATTTCATCTGTTTTTTGTTTTTTACATACATTTACAAGTTTACGATAAATGCGATTTAAAAGCAAATGATTTTAAATGATGGTTTGGTTCTTTAATGGTAAGAGACTATTCTGTTCTATTCTATGACAACAGGTAACTGAACACAAAACCTATAGCTGATAGTAGCTACTGCCATCAAGCATCTGAGATATATGAAATCCTTTTTCGCAGCTCTAGAAGAATCTTTCCAGAGTTGAGAGAAACTCATGTTGAACAGCTTAGAGGCTGAATGGCCTGCATTAGGTCATCATGCCTGTTAAAGTTAGGTCTAAGACCAGACTTTAACAAAGCCACTCGGACACTATAATGTTCTGCTTTCCAGCAACATAGAGGTCTCACTTATTGGGGTGAGGGTTCTTGATTGTGCTTATTTGCTTACTCAGGTGGGCCAACACGAGTCTCTACAGGACCTTAGTGGTTCAGTGGCTTTCACCTGAGTTTCAGCCTCTTAGGAATGGCTTTGTAAGCTTTTTTCAGACTGATAGATGTCAGTCTTCAACTTTCTCAACTGCTCTTAAATTTCTATGTTTCAAGACAACATGTGTTGCTTTTACGAAAATTTTACTACTTCATGTTTCAGATAAGTTCTTTATTTCTTAAGAAATTAATATGTACTATCCAACAACTCATTCATTTATATTTTATTTTATTTTGCTCCAGCCATGTTTGTTTAAGTCACACAATATCTATTCCTTTTGGTTGATAATAATAAATACATATCCATAAACTCAGTTTGTATCAATTACAATATAAAAGATTACAAATCCAAGTAGTAAAATATATCAATTTATTCAAAAAGTCCCTTCTGTATTTAAAATGTAGCATATTTTGACTAATATTTAATGGATCAGGCTTTAAAGGATAAATATGATCATAAACAAATCCTAACTGTATGACATAAAATGAAGTATTTCAAAGCTCTTTCTTATGTCCACCCACTCTTTTTCTTTTTCTGTCTGCTCGTCTCACAGCTGCGTCTCATATGTTCATGAGGCCCCTGGATGTGCGAGACACCAGAAGGGGAACATTTGCAATAGCCAAGCTCCACCTGGTTAGGCTGTTTTAATAGGCCATCAGCTTGTGCACTGTACACATCAGGGTTAGGCCAAAAACCAGGAGGACTTGTCAGGCAGATTGGGATGGGTGGGGAGGAAAAAAGAACATGTGCCTCACCATATCGTGTCCTTGCAGCCGACCCCACATTTAAACCTTTTAAGACTTTTTTTTTTAAAGACAGATTTACTCTACAGACCCACTTCCCCAAACCTCATCCGCCTTTCTGCATCCACAGATCTTCAAAGCATTACTGCCTGCTGCTCTCTGAGGCAATACATGAAATAAATATTAATATGACCTCTGACCACATGCTTTGAGCTCCTAAACAGAGTTAACCAAGCAGACAGGAAGAGCACCATCTCTCGCAATGCACATGGGCTTTAACAAAAAATAAAAAGACAGAAAAAGAGAGAACAATGTGACGAACAGATGACATTGTTACATGGGTGTTAAATTGTGTCCGGGGATGATTTATTGCACTTCTGTGTGGTCTTCTTTGAAACTTTGTATCCTCCTCCAACCTGTTTCAGTGCAGAGAGGAGTTGTTGATGAAATGTTAAAGTCCAGTGTAAATGTGTTGTGCTAAATACTGATATAAGAACGCAAGTCAACCTGAAAAAGTATAAGCAGATGATGATAGATATCACAATCTTGTGACCTAAGTAATAAACTATAAAAGTGCAACTCTTTTATTGCAGCAACTTCCTCCTGTACTCTTAAAACTGCTGAGTTGTTAATTCAATGTCTTTTTCCTGTGTCGATTTGACACATTTATGGTTGGGTTATAAATTGTGACCCAGCATACGGGGTTATAAATTTTTTTTGACCAAAAACAGATTAAAGCAAAGAGGTAAATGTTTGGCCTTAACATTACCAAAAATTGTTGGGTCCAATTACCAATGCTGCAAGATATCAAGTGTGTCAGATAAAAAGGTTTGCCTCATAATGTAAACAAGACATGCAATGAAGATCTAGATAACATCCTTAAAACTAAATATTTCACACTATATTAAAAGTTTGTATTGATTTTATGTCTGATTTTTTTGATCAAAGTGGTAAAGCTGAAAACATTCTGTTAATTTCCTTGCAAATAAATTTAAGTGATCAAACATGTTCTTTTCATGTCCTGGTTTGATGGAATACTCAAATCAGACTAAAATGAGTAAATTACTGAAAATTAACTCTTACAAAAAAAAGACTAATCGTGAATGAAAAACAACCAGACAAAACAAGTGAAAACAGAAACAGGAAAAATGACTGTGAGTATAGTATAAATGAGTACCATTCTTTATTTCATACTGACAAAGAGCTTAATTGAAACCTGGTAAAATAAAATAATAGCAATAAAAAAAAATAAAAGAAAAGCTGAAGATGTTTTTCTGTTTCCGAAATTAAAGATAGTGGTACATATTTAGTTCAAAATTTTGATTTATGAAGACAGATAATTTCAAGTCTCTTATCTAACCGAGCAAAGTCTGTCCCAATTTTTGACTTAATAGTGGGTTAAAACTTCCCACCAGCATGTAAAAAGCATTTAGCATTTTTGAATAAATTGAAAACTTCATAGTTTGTCCTGGCATTGTCTCCTCATGTTCACCAATGTAGCTGAAATTTTTGGCGCGTTTCTTTACTAAGTCATTTAATCTCATTAAGGTGGCGGCTCCGACATCACTCCGTATCTTTGTTAATCCTTTCTCAAGAAAAATCATGGCCGATCATTCAATAGCTTTATCCAATGCGTTTCGGCGACAGAGCTTTCAAACATGGTTTGTTCTGATTTTTTGCTTTAATTCCCCTTGTCAAAGGCCCCTCAGTGCAGCTCACCCTGGTTGGCCTCAGCTTGTGCCCACTGTTTACAGGGACTGTCACCGTGCTCACGAAGCACTAAACAAAAGGGGGTCTGTTCCTTTTGTGCTGTCCAGGTTTGTCTGCCCCTCTCTGGGCACAAACTGAGGAGCTATTGGAGGGGATCTGACCTCACCAACCCTACAGCATAGGAAAGAAAGCACAAGAATCACACACTGAAAGAAAGCGATGAAGAGTGGAAGATGTGGATTTTTATTCAAACCCTTTTTTATGGTCCCAGTCAGAAGCTGCTGTATTGTAAACACCTGCAGCCATTAGCTGGATCTGTCTGAGCACCGGATAGAAATGTTTACAAGTCCCCATTGAGAGGCCTGTTAAAATCAAATGGAATCTGGTATACAGAAAAAAGCAGTTGCAAAATGTGAGGTGTTTTATACAATGTAACTGACAAAAGCAGAGAGGAATGCTTTTGAAGACAAGAATGGTGGTGTGGGGGTAGTAAGGTGAGTTATACTGCATTGCGATTCCCATTCTTTAAACTTTTTCAAATTTTATCATTTAACAAACAATGTGTTTTGGGGATTTTATGCAAAAGTCCAGCACAAAAACAGAGCATAATTTCATTGAATTAATATTTTTTTCACAAAAATATGAGAAGTGTGTTGTGCATGTGTACCTGTTGCTATCATAGCCCTAAATAAAGACTACTACAAGTAAAAGTCTTCAAAAGTAACCTAAAGTAATTACTAATGAGAGCTCACATAAATGCAATTTAAAGCTGCTCAGGTTAATCGTTGGAAAACATTACTGAACAAACAGCATCGTGAACACCAAGAAAAACAGCATGAGGTCAAGGAGAAAGTTCTGGATAAGGTTTAAGAAAAGATAGCTTTAAAAAAAATTACTTACTTTTGAAAAGCTCACACAACATTTCTCTAGCTATCATCTAAAAATTGACATTTTTACATGTCCATTTTTCTATCTGGTGCTCAGACAGATCCAGCTAATGGTTGTTACCTAGCCATGTCTAGGTAACAACTGCAAAGTTACCTAGACATGGCTACTCACTTGAGCCAAAAGGGCAGGAGAGGGGAGTGCATAAGAAGCAACCAAAACCATGGAGGTGCTGCAGAAATCCACATCTCAGTTGGAATAATATGCTAAATAAAAGAAATACGAATCCAGACAAAAACACACATTAAAAAAGACATTAAAACACTGACATAAAATAGAAAAAAAGGCAATAAAAATAACATCTCAGCTCACGCTGGGTCAAAACCTATTGAAGAAAGATGCTTAAAAGAGACTTAGAAACTAATATTTAGAGGCAATATACTCCAAAGGAGTCAAAACAAAAGCAGTCTGATATCTGAGTTTCTGCCTAGTTTTTGGGACAACTAGAAACAGCTAATTGGCTGTTCTAAGAGCTTACTTTTGTAAAATAAGTCTGGTGTAAATCATATAGGTACTGAGAAGCAAGACCTTGTAAACACTTAAAAGATATTTCAAATTAGCTCTGGGATAACCAGATGCTTCATAAAGTGGATTGCAATATTCAAGATATTCAAAAAGGAAAATGATCACAAATAGAAGGTGAAAACCATCAGAGGCACTAAAAAGCGGCTTAGATCTGTAACATAAAATTTTTTAAAGCAGAGCAGCAGACATATTGGATAGTGAACTCTGGACTGCTTGCTGACCTCCAAATTTCCCAGTGAGAATTCCAACTTCAAGTGACATTCTTGATACGTTTCCAACAGAAACAAAAAAAATCCAACTTCTGAGCACAGACATGATGCACCACATCTACCACAGCGTTACCCACAAACTCACAATAATACATTATTTGCAAAGAAAATGGGTAATTGGTTTAATGTCTGTATACTTATATATCTGTATGTAAGATATATAAGTAAACTTTCCTCTGTGAATTCTTTTGAGGTTCCCATGCTTGCAGTGGGTCCTGAGCTGCCACAAATTTTGATTATACCCTCGGGCCGGCTCTGACTGTATGTGTGCCTTTTTGACATCAAAGAACAACAGACTATAAAGCCTGGGCTCAGACCCACATGACCCTTGTATTCAGACAGTGCACCTGCAGATTAGGCAGCGCAGCAACTGCATGTTGCAGCGGCTCCCACGGTATTGGAGTAATCCCTGACGAAAACACGAACAATTATTACTCTTTTCAGTGATGTGTGTTTTCTAAGCCTTACCTGAAATCACCAGTTTTATTGTTGTCAGTGAATCCTCGCAAACGAAAGGAATTTAAATGTAACAACTCACATAGAAGCACCGTAATACACATCCCATATTCACATCGTTTTTTATTTTGCACGTGTCGCTTGGAGACCTTTTCTAACTGGCAACAAAGCAAAACTCGCTCTCCTTTCAGAGTGAGAGCGAGCATATGCGCCCTCTTCGTCCCTCTTTCCCTCCTTCTTGTACTCCTCCCAGCGCTCAGCGCCTCCTTACAACTTGTTTAGTGAAATGCATGCGCTCGCAGTCTCCTCTCCGCAGTTGCATGCTGCGCCGCAGTTGGTAACTTTTGACGGCAAGGTTTTGAATGAGGATCGAGGCGCACGCTACTTCAAACCATCCAGAAAAGTGATTTATTAAAGGACTTTTCCGCTGACTTGATGAATCACTTAGAAGGGTTCCCCTCAACATGAGGGCTTGTAAGTGACTTTTGTATATTGATTACAGGGCTGCCTTGCTGTTAAGAGTTACATAAATATTTTTCTGAGTTTCGGCGACCCGATATTGGCGTAATTACGCACGAAGAGGCGCAATGGCACATATTCTGGACAGGGGTGCGCCCGTTTTGCTCTTGGTGTGGAGCTACTGCGTGCTGGCGGATACAACCTTTACGAACTTCACCTTGGACAATGAGTTCCACTCAAGTTTTATCCACCGCCGGCTGAAGAGCCAGGAGCGCAAGGAGATGCAGCGGGAGATCCTGTCGATCTTGGGGCTGCCGCACCGGCCGCGACCTCACCTCCACGGGAAGCACAACGCTGCTCCGATGTTCATGCTGGACCTGTACAACGCCATGTCCACCGATGGGGACGAGACGAGATACTCTTACCCTTACAAACCCATTTTCACGACACAAGGCCCACCGATTGCCAGCCTGCAAGACAACACCTTCTTGAATGACGCTGACATGGTCATGAGTTTTGTGAATTTAGGTAAGCTTTTTGATTTATTCAAGTCTTCATCAGCCTCTTTTCTTACATAAAAAAACAAAACACATGGCAACCAAAAAAATATGTGCATATACTTTTCCAAGTTGCGTCTGCTTTTCATTTAGATTGAACAGGATTGTGAGAACAGGATTAGGGTCATTTTTCATGCCATATCATCTGTAAGAGCAGTTTATGAACTCTTCTGTTGCAACACCTGTGCGCGCGCACTCAATAACTGTGTTTATAAAACCAAAGCGCAGTTTCCCAGCTAATACCAGGAGAGTCAAATTCCACTGAACCCCTTTGTTAAACAGCTGAGAGGAACTGTAATTTTCAGGTGCTTTAGTTGCGGATGAAGGAGCAGCTCGCAGCTAATATGTCAGCCAGGCCTTATCTGAAGAATGAGTCAACAGAGGAATGGGTTCAAAGTGCACCACCACCAGGTCCTTTTTCACTCTAATCTAGAGACATCCCTGTAGAAACGGAGATATCAGAATAATGCCAGTCAGCAGCGATTTCAGCTTAGTTTAATCAGATTTGTTTGCAAATGAGTGAGTTGTGACTTTGCAGCACGCACTTCACATCTGCAGTTTTTGTTTTTTATATGCAGTGCTTCACCTCGTATTGCCCCGTTCAGGCAAGCATTTCAATTTATTTCAATCAGATTTTATGTGATAGGGATACACAATGTAGTGAATAATTGTGGAAAAAAAATTATGTTTCTGAAATATTTTATAAAAACAAATCTGTGAAATATGGCTTGCATTTGTTTTCAGCCAGGTCATCTGAGTTAATACTTTGTTAAACCACCTTCAGCTGTAACTATTGTAGTCAGTCTGGACCACATGCTTATTATTTTCTAGTTCCTCCTCAACTCTGTCAGATTGAAAGTGGGGCATTGGTGCACATCTTTTCATGTTTTACCAGATACTCAGTTGGGCACCTGGGCTTTGACTGGTCCATCTAAACACCTCATTATGCACTGATCTAATGTGTTCTATTGTGGATGATTATGGTTGTTATTCTGCTTTAAGAAGTAAGATATCAGCTCCATTCTCAAGACTTTTGCTGCCTTTAACAGATTTTATTTCAGGATTTCCCATTATTTACCTCCACCTATCTACCTATCAACTCTAACTACCTTTACTGGCTGTGCTCAAAAAAATCAACCCCATGGCATGATGCTGCCAGTGTCATGTCTCATAGTGGGGATAATGCATTGAGGGTGATGTGTGGGTAGTCTTACATTTTAGTGAGTTATATATATTTATATATTTATATAGACCAAAATGACGCTCTGGTCATTTTGGTCTACATGTCAAGTGCTATGACATGTAGTCATAGCACTTGACACAAATATATATATATGTCTATATATATTTTATATATATATATATTATATATATATATATATATAAAGATATATATATATATATATATAAAAATATATATATATATATATATATATATATATATATATATATATATATATATATATATGTGGATCTCTACTTGCTTTCAATCTTTCAGTCCTGGAAAGACCATTGTGTAAGTATCTTGGCAAGAAAGAGGGAGGTGACACTGGCTCCCTTCACTGCAATGTGTAATTACTGTGGGAACTGATGTATTGTGACTATTTTCAACAGGCTGCAGCACAGATGGATTTGACCACATAGCCTCACAAAGTCAAGAGGCAAGGCTGCAGCAGCCTCAAGGGGTAGCGGAGGGCTTTGGAGTCAAAAAGACAAGAGATAAATCCACTTTTAGGGCTTCTGAAAGATGGCTTCCACTAGAAAAAGGGGAAACTGTTTTATTGAATATATGTTAAAAAGTAGCAGAATGAAAGTCACACTTCTGTTTTTATATCTTGGAGTTAATCTCATTTTAAATGACCTTTGGCCAGATGGAGCCTTTAAGGCATGTCTCTCATTTAGACACAAAGAGGGTATTTGTGATGGCATTCTGTCACATGCTGTAAATATCTGTTTTTTTCCCCTAAATTTGCGTTTTTATCATTAAACATTTGTGGAAGACCTTTAATTCATTGCTTCATTACCTCTCACTTGAGAGGAGGAAAAAATAAAGGGAGAAGGAGAGAAAGAAGAAAGTGATGACAATTAAACTGACTGTGTTTCCTCTCTAAATTCCTTCGTTTCCACATTTGCACTTTGTGGCTTTTGTTTTCTCATTTAGGTTGTCTGGGAACTAAACAGGCACATTTACAAAAAAAAAACACTCCTCAAACTGCTGCATGCAAAGTCAACACATATAAGTCAGACTTTGCACCCTGGTTACTGCAAAGGCCCATTTTCATACATTGACCTAAGTCTTTGATAAAGTCCATATATAAGTCGTAGAGTGATTCACTGAAGGAGCCACCAAATGACTTAATATGAATTTTTTGGCTAATCCTTCTCAATCCGCTTTGTTTTTGCTTCTTGGAGCTCTGTTGTGAGTCCAGAGGAGCCAGCTGAGGGTGTGTGTGGGTTTTTTGGGACAGACCCCAGGCCAGGGACGTCCTGTATTGAGTCACTGGAGTTTAAAAGCCCAGCTGTGTAAATGACTTACAGCATGCATTCAGAATTCACACTGCTACATGCAAACACAGGTCACCCAGGCGCTGGGTGTGAGCCAGACACGATCATGCAGCACGTTAACACAAGACGCAAGTCTCTGAAGCTGACCACACAAAATGATACTGTCTGTCTACCTGCAGTGATTATTTACGGTTGTGCTTTTGGTCTCTGGCAGCATTAGCCCTCGGCCACTGTCTGCTAAAGCATTTCCTCCTTAACAAACCGTGACTTCCGTGGCTTTTGGCAACAGCTTTGGCCTGTAAAGTTCAGGTTATGTTGAACTGATACACACCAATCCTTCTCATCCCATTGGAGTGAAAACAATCACTCAGCCTAACTTGCATAACCCATGTAGGTCTTTTTAATCAGAGGAAACTTGCTATTGAACGTCTGTTGTTTGCATACCAGATGACTAAAAGAGCAGCAGGCTCATCACCTGTGTCTGCATGGGTGTGTGTGCGTGTGTGAGGGAGGGAGTGGGGATCAGAACCTTTACAATAAGATGTTATCACGAGGTATGTTAGTCACAGCTTCCTTGTTCTGCCTCTTCTCATGCAACCCCACATGGACTATAGCTGTGACCAAAGTTGGAATGACACAACTTTGCAGCAAATCGGAAGTCTAACAGAGTCACAAGGTCCAGTATTTTTGTTATTTGAAGATGAAGGCAAGACCTTTCACCCTGTATTCTATCCTCAAAAATTTTTAAAAATAATGCAACGATTTTTTTAACATATTCAGAATTATCCAAATTTTCACATCTAGCCTCAAGCAGCCTAAGGCTCCAACTTACAGAGGTAAAGCTTTATGATTTGATGTTTCCTAGAATGACATTTATAGCACTGGGTTTCTTCACAGCCAAACAAACACATTACAGCACAAAAATATTTATATATTTGAGGGCGGGTATGGTAGTGCTACTCATATTGGTTGCTCTCCAGACCCACTCAGCTTATGGTAATTTTTTTATTTTAAATATATTTTTGGGTTTACTTTCTTTATTTCTCATAAATTCATTTATCCTTGTTTTTTGTCTATCTGTAGTAAGAAAATATTACAATGTGCTACAGTGATCATATAGGTTTATTCGATGATAGATCATATTTCCTTAAATATAAAAAATCTAAATTCTGCTTTATGTTGAGCCTTAATGCTGGATGCATACTCTTATCCAGTTTATCTGCATTAAATAGATAAACACAAAGTTTATGTGTAAAGTCATGGTAAAATAAAAGTGTGGCATGCATTTGTGATTTGACTTTCAGCTGCTAAATCTCTATCAGCTTTACATGTCTTCGGGTTAGAGGGGTTGACCTCTGTCTGCATATTTATCTTTGGAAAATGGCTCAATTTCAGCCAGATTAAAAGGAGAGAGCATCTTTGAACATCAGCTTTCAAGTCTTGTCGGTGGCTCTCAGTTAGATTTAGATCTGGATTTTAAATTGGTAATTCTAACATACGAATATGCTTTGATCTAAACTCTGTAACTCTGCAGCCAGAGCTACAGAGAATTGGTAGCTTTGTAGCTACTGATTCTCACCACCTTCCTGCTGAGGTGGTGAACTTCCACCTCTGGTCTCAAATTTGCAGCCTCTAAAAGGCTTTTTTCAGGTTTTGGCTTATGCTTGACTCCATTAACCTATCGTCATGAACTTGTTTTTCTGTCCCTGCTAAAAAAAAGACAGCTTACCCACATCATCATTCAGCCACCATTATTTCATGGTGTGGATGGTTGCGATGTTTGACTTCTTGTTGATTCCTTTTAAGAACAGCTTTATTCAAGCCACTCTTTCATACAGGCTGGACCTGTAGCATATAATAGTTGTCCTGCTGACAGTTTCCCCCACCAGAGCAGCAGAGATGTACAGAGTGACCATAGACATTTAACTGCTTCTCTGGTTCATGTCTTTTGTGTCTGGCCTGACAGTTTAGGTGGTAAATTATGTCTTAGGAAATTTCTGTTACATACTTTCCTTTACCTACTGATGGATTGAGCGGTGCTCTGGGATGTTCAAAGCTTATTGTTCTGTAGCGTCTTCATTACACTTGTTGTGTTCCTTGGTCTTCATTACCCTTTAATAAACCACAGAGACCTTCATATAGCAGCTGGACCTATACAGAGTGTTGAATTGTACTAATTAGGCCTCTTCCGATTTGTGCCAGTGGGATTTAGAGCAAAAGGTCTGAAGCCAAATGCACATCTGGCTCTTCAGATTTTTAATTGTGAACAATTTGAAATCATGTATCAATTCCACACCATTAAATACATTTGAAGTTCAAGTTTTATGTTTCAAAATGTGACAAAGGCTGTGGAGTATTAACCTGTGTTCACTGACTCACCCAGAAATGTCACTCTGTCTGGACTGGGACTGTTGTTGCTGCTGCAGAGGAAAAACATGTAAAAACTCAAACAAATATCAAGCCACTGGGAAACGTGCTACTAGAGAGTATTTTAATTGTTCAGTGTTCTGCTGCTGTTAATCTGCACCAGATGGGGTTCATCTCTCAGGTTGAAAAACAGTAAACAAATAAAGTTCCGCTGGAATTTTTTCCACTCTGGTTGCTCCACTACTCATGTTGTCTCAAACTTATCATGTTGCCAGTTCCTCTTTCACAGAACTGAGGCATGCTAAAGCCATTCTTATTTACAAACCAAGTAATGAAGGAGGTAGAGGTTCTCTGATCGGGGACCACCTGGCCCTCACCCTTTTACTGCACCCATCTCTTCGAGTTCTTTCAGTGTTATTTTGTGGCTAGAGGCAACATTGTGAACAGCAGGAAGGAAGAAATGTCAAACTGGTAAATTAGTTTAAAAATTTAGAGGCTTTGGCTTTCGGACAGAACTCTGTCACCAGCTCGCTCTCGTACTACAAACTCAGAAGCAGTTGTGTCATTCTGTTGCAACATCAGAGGAGGTTGGCTCTTGTTTCATAGTTAATCAAGCTCTAATCTTCTTTTTTTTTTCCTGTGAAGAGCTTCAATATAATTTTTAGCAACAATCTTGTATCTCTCCTTCATCCTCTCCTCACCCTTTTCTCTGTTGTGCCTTGCATTCCTCTCAACAGTGTGCTGCCTGTGGTGCTGAGGTTAATACAGATGTTTCTCTCTGTCTGTGGGCCAAAGCAGCTGTGCAGAGAAACTTTATCTTTTCAGAGTCCAAGTCCCCTCGACTCACCCTCCACCAGCACGTCTGGCCCAGTGTCCAGGCTGTCTTCACACACACACACACACACACACACACGACAATCTGACACCAGATATGCCCAGCCCACCCTCCTGAAACGAGCTGCATTGATTGGCGGTGCCGGCCTCTGAGTTTTAATTAGTTAGTTATCATATGGTCCCTGCAGTGTTTTCTGGTGTTTAGTCTTCAACCTCCTGATCTAGCCTTCACCTCTAGAGGTTTACACCTCCCGTGTTTCCAGACATAGAACATTTCAATGCTTTCTCGAGTTCTTTTGTATGATTTTCCACTCCCCACCTCTCTTCTCACATAAATAAGCTCATTAGCACACACCTTTTCTGAATGTTTGTACCTCTTTTTCTCAGTAATTCTTTGTAAATTCAAATAAAATAAAGTAATTTTCTTCCTTAAATGCCATCAATTGTCGTCGGCTTGTTTGAAAGGGGATAAATCATTGTCTTTCCGACTCTAAACCAAAAGAGTTTCTCAACATATGTCTGATGCTGTTTCACATTTGGACAATAGAAAAAGAATCAATATGTGCCGAAGGTCACATTTTTAAACTCTGTGCATGGAACCTGTCCTTGACAGTGTTTGTTTGCCTTTCGTCCTCTTCCAGATTTATGTAGTCATTTGAGTGTGCGCTCCCGGGGGAGACAAAACACACGCATGTGCATGCTTGCATACAAGTGCAGAGAAATGTGCGCTCGGTTTTATGTGGTCAAAAGCAACATCTCTGCAGCCAATTAGTGTTATTGAAGGCATGTTTTTCATTGCTGCTGGACAGGGAGTGTGCAGAAGCAGATAAATGCTGCAGCTGGTACAGACAACCCGGTCTTCCCAGCAGGTAGTTACTCATACAGGATTTGATTTAATGTATAAAAGTCTGTTGTGGATATACAGCTGCATACTCTTGGGGTATGTCTCTATCAGTTTTTTTTTTTGTCAAATTGGTATATCCAGAAGTATAAGACTTTAAAATAAAATCTGTGTTCCATGATTTAAGGACTTTCCATAAATTTTCAGTCATAATTAGTTTTAGGTAAACTTTGAACCAAACCATTCCATTGAAGTTCTGGTTGTATTCTCATAGGCATCGCCCTGCTGCGGTAAAGCGCCACCTGCCTCAAGTCTTTTTCAGTTTCTAGACTTTTTTCCAGGACTGCCCTGTATTAAACTCATCCATTTTCTCATCCACTCTGACTCGCTTCTCTTTCCCTGATGGAACCACATCTCCCCCTGCATAATGCTGCCACCACCTGGTTTGTGGATATTGAGAAGTGTCAGCTTCCCACCTCATGCACACACCAGATCAAATTCACCAGAATAACTTCTTCCACATGCTAACAGCATCCCCTGTGAATGTTGTTGTAAACTTTAAAAATGACTCTCTTTCAACAGTGGCTTTTTTCTTGCCACTCCCAGATTTTTGACGTGACTAATAGCTGTTCCGCCAAGTAATTTTCCCGCTCAGGCGGGATCTCTGCAGCTCCTCCAGGGCTGCCTTGCTGATTGTTTGGTCGTTTTAGGTGAAAGGCTATGTTTTGTAAGGTTTCCAGATGTGCCACACGCTTTCCATTTTTGTACAATGGCTTGAATGGTGCTCAGTGATCTCACGGATTCTAATGACTCAATTCTTGGGATATTGCTTAATCCTGCTTTAAGCTTCTTCAAACCCTCATCCCAGACCTGTTTGATGTGTTTGTTAGTCTCTATGATGCTGTTTATTCGATAACAAACCTCTGAGGTCTTCACAGAGCACCTAAAAGTATTCTGAAGTTTATACAGGTGAACTCTATTGTTTTTTCAGTTGCACTGGATTTTATGGCTGGATTCAAATACATGTCACATGGAACTTTTTAGATTTTTCTTTTAGGGGAAAAAAAAAAGCAGACTATGTGTCATTTCCCTTAAACTTCACAATTATGCACTACTTTGAGTTGGACTATTACATAAAATCCCAAAAGCACATTCAAGTTGCATTTGTAACACGACAAAAACTCGAAGCAGTGTGAATACTTTTTTAGGCACCGAGTACCAAAAAACACAATCAAAAGAATCTCAGCCTGCATGAGTTTCAGGCGTCTTTACAAAGTCCACACCACGCTATCCAGAAATATCACGCTTCTTATTTTTCCATTTATGACTTCACAAACTCACCTGTTGAACCCAGGCAACCCAGAATGACATCTGGTGGTGCACAGTCTCAGTGTGCTAGGACAAGTTAAGGCACTTGCTGGGAGAGATGATGAAACACGCTGCGGGTGGGACTTGATAATGTGGCCAGTGGTCAAAAAGCACAGATGTACAAAGCAGCGGGCGTTCTTGCTCTGCTTCAATGATGGAATGACCTGCTTCTCTGCCAGGAATGCTGGGCTCATCTGAGTTTTTTTTTCCTACTAAGCTCACTCTTGTTTTCTAAATCTTGATTTTCTCTAACTGTAGCTCCAAGCTCTCATAGCAATCAGGATAATTTGGATCTCTAATTATTTGTGGGGAAAAAAATTGAGCTAAATAATGCACTTTATATTAGAATAAATATTAATTGCACCCACATAACCCCTTTTATTTTACCATCTGGGCTACTTTGGCCAGGACTTATCAGAGAACAGCAGTATCTAAGACTCCCCTGCACTCCTCTGACGAGGGGTACGAAGCAGTGAAGCTCAGAGGGCAGATCAGATGTAGGCCAGAGCACAGCCAGAGATCCTGGGACCAATCGCTCCACTGCTGCAATAACAAATATAATGCTTGGTACTGGGGCACTGATAGGGCAGAGGTGACAGGAGGAATGAAGTGGGATCAGTAGATGAAGACAAAAAAGAAGAAAGAGAATAATTTTTTTGATGTCTTTAAAGTGCCTTGAAAAGTATTTACTGACCTTTTTCTCATTCTTTTATGTTAAATACAAAAACCTCAATGTCATTTATGTGATAGACCGTCTAAATTCAATATAAATATATATTTTTTCATACATACCCTACAAAACGTACAGCTATGATTGCAGCAAAACAATTGTTTGACAAAATATTGACAAACCGCACACCATGTATTTAGAAATCTATGTTTAAATTTTGAAAACCATGTGTGATTTTTAGTGGTGAGCCTCGATTAAAATTTTTTATCGAGTTAATTGAATTAATCACAATTGTTTTTTAATAAGTTGTTATATATTGACAAAAATAAGCAAACCAAACTATGTTTTGATTTTAAATTATTCACTGAATAGACATATGAGCTAGATATTTGTTTTTAATCTGTAATTAAGATGTTAAAAGTCCAGCTCTAGTTATCTTCTTTCATCTTCAGTTATATGCTGCTCTGTGTTAGTCTCAATAAATCTATCATTTTAACTGGCTCAGGAAAGCAAATTTTGGTTATAATCTAATAGAGTCAGTTTATCATTGTTGAAAAAATTTTCCAAACCAAAAACTGAACTATGACTTGAATGAAGATAAACTAAGTGGAAATCAAAGAACTTCTCCACACTTGTGGTTGATTCGTTCTGATAGAGCTGAAAATTAAGGTGACAGAACTCTGTGATTGGTGGTCCATCATCTGTGCAACAACAGGCCTTTGTCTTTTAGAGTTACTGATTACTACAGGATTCTTAAAAAATGTCTCTATTTTTTAAGAGATAAAAAATAGGCCTTTGTCTTACTTGCATCTTAAAAAGTGTCTCTATTCTCTGGCTACTGGTTCCAGTTGAACATAATATTTCACCTTGCACTGTACTAATTATCATACGTATTTCATTTTTGTCTCCACATTTCAACTGGTTCTGTTTAATTGTTTTGTTCTCATATTGTAATTGATATTAACTATTTAGGTTACTGCTGACCTTATGCTCTGTGAAACATTTTTTTTTTCCAAATACCCTACAGTAGCTAATAGACTTCCCAATAAAATACATTGAATTTTATGATAGTTAAGTGTTAAATAAACAACATCAAGGTGCAAGGGGCGTAATTTTGTGATAGTACCTTCATATAGCGTCTGCGTCATGAATGTAGGGCTGCAAAGGCTTGTGAACCTCTGTGTCAGAGCAACTATGACTGTTCGACACAGTAAAACCCTATTTCGAGCCACCTATCCTGCCCAGCCACCAGCCGCACTATGAAATGTGTGTTAGGTCTCCAAACAGAAAATTGCGTTAGCGGAAGCCTATAATGCTGACCAGAGTTCTCAGAAGGCTCCAGCATTTAAATAAAAGCCTGCAAAAGTCAAGCAACGGCCGCGTACAAGCGGTTTTATGACAAGTGATGAAACATTGCATTTGTGTCAGGATGATATACGAATTGGCTGTGACTGGTCTCTATTTGCGTAGGAAAAACGTGCAGCTGCCTTTTCCATCTATTTCCTCTGGAGATATTTATTTGTGAAAAACCAAAGTTAATAGGCTGTGAGAACCAAAATAAACAACAAGCTGATAAAATCCAAGTGCCAATCATGTGCGTACAAGGTGCAGCACTGGGATGCAGAGGAAAATCTTAAAACGCTTCCCCTCCTGCCAACGAGCGCACGACATGTGAGTTTTCCTGAGGTCTATAATAGGAGCTGGCTTGGCTCAATGAGGAGGGTGTGGTTCCTGTGGCCTCTAAATTAAAGAACATAAAAACAAGGGGATGAGGAGAAGAGGGGGTGAGTGGGGTAAAACTGAATGGCTGCGGTATGGTGACTCTGAGTTGTTTTATCCGGGAGGAAGTGCAGATGGTTAAAGTGGCATTAGTGCTTGGAGATGCCTTGCTGCTTGGCACCAAAAGCTCTTTTTCTCTTCACTCCTGCTGTGCAGCTCATTATATCGCACAACGGAATGAAGACTGATGAAAATCTAGTTATGTTGTTGCCATTTCACTAATCTAAAGCCTTTTCAGCCAAGCAGCATTGTGTTGTTCACCCTCACCAGGAACAGATCAGTGTGGGGGGCTGTGTATGTGATTCAAAATAGGGATCAACAAAGGAAAAAGGAATATACACAATTTTTCTCAAAATAACTCAATTATTTTACTAAAATTAATTTCTTCAGTTTTCATTATTTAGTCTCACACCTTTCAAAAACTCACACACGTTCACACACCCCGACATTTAGTTGGACTAATAAATATTTTCTTCTTTTGCAGACCGTTTATTCCAAGTCTTGAAAAGTAAAGCTGTAGTTGTAAGAAATTTTAGTTTTTAATGCAGATCATGGACACTTTATCAACATTTGTACATATTTTTGAACTGCATAAAAATTTTGCCTTAATGGTTTTAGTAGTAAGCATATTTCTTCTGAGGAGAATATCAGATGAAAAAGTGTACCTTTATAGATTCTTATTCTTTGATGTATGACGAAAGTGAAAATTTCAGAAACTGCAGAGTTAACTTCTCAATAGCTGAAAATGTGACATGTGGGTTTATTCATTCTCCACCGTAATCTTATTATAAAATTAAATCATATTTTTTACTTTCATCTGAGATCAGCTCACTCAAAAACTTAAAATTTTTTGAGTGTTAAGTTTTATAATTTTATTATTTTATAACTTTATTAAGTTAGGTCTTAACAAAGACCTAACTCTTTATTGAAAATAAAGAGTTAGGTCCTAAGATCACCCTCCTAATCTTTGAAAAAGAAAGGTACAAGTATAACTACATTACCATGTATTGAAAAATTATAGTTCCATGTTTATTTGCATTCACACCATTAAAGCAAAGCTTTATTACATATAAGAATGCTGATGATGTCATGAAAATCTTTGTATTTGTAGCACTCTACTGCCAAGTAAAAGGTATTTATTTAGAATTTATTTTGCAGTAATCTTTACATTTTTGTGACTGTTAATGTTTTTTCATCATTCCCTAAGTAGGGAAACATTTGTTCTAAATTAGCTGCCCAACAAAGTGCCAAAAGGTTATGCCTATTTGAGAACTAAAAGTCAGCTTTTACACAGAGTAGTGTGTTGGCAGTTGTGTGAGAAAACCGTTTTAAAACGCTTCTTATTCTCAATTTAACTTTAGGCAATAATAAGGTATCCTTAGTGGTAGAAAACATCATGGTTAAGGCTAAATTAAATTTATTTTGAAATGCCACTCGCACGGCAATAACCATTTTTTTTTTGAATGACTCACATTTACCGCTTCTTGATTATGTTTACAAAATGCAAATAGTTGCCACAGAGAGAACTTGGCTGAGGTTCCTGACTGATCTAGATTTCATCCACATTAACAAAAAATTATAAATAAAATAAATAATTAAATAAAAAATCTCTTCAAATCTTTTGATCAAGTATTGAATCAAAAAATATTTTTACAGTTTGACCTTTTTCTTTTTTTGCATATTGTCAAGTTGCAACCACAATCTTTAATATATATGTTTTTGTGATAGCCAGTGTCAGGGGAAAAAAGTTATAAGAAGTCCAAACTTATGCAGCAACGAAAACATGTGGGACAAGATGTGCTGGTCAGATCAAACCAAAATTAAAGCTTTTGGCCTACATGTAAAACTCTGCGTGGAGGAACACTGACACTCTACATCATTTTGAACAGTTTTTGCCACCCATCATGGTGGCAGCATCATGCTGTGGGGATGCCTTCTTTCAGTAGAGACAAGGGAAATAGTCAGAATAGATGGGAAGGGGGATGAAACTAATGGAGGTTCAACTTCAATGCCTTTACAGATGCAATCAAAAGAATAATCATTCAAAAGTGCATTTATGTTTTCAAGCTTTTATGTCTTAATTATGACATTCCACTTGTAATTAATGAAAACATGATACAATAAATGAGTATTTTTTTCAGACCACTAGAAATGCATTTTTAATACAGAAATGTGGGGTTACTATATAATGATAAGTACCTGCTCTAAGGTTGTTATTTTCAAACTGTGCTTTTAATCTGATTAGAACACATATTCTATTTTACTTATGTATCTGCAAAACCGTAGAATGGTTTAGATTATCTGTATTAAGGATTGTTAGCTTAACGTATACATATCAAGCAAAGAGGCTGGTTTTGATTTTCTTCTCTGCCTTCCCACCCGACAGTGAAATTTCAGCAAAAAGTCAAACTATTCATTTAAGTAAAGAACCCATAACATAGTTGAAGTAAATGAGAAAAAAAGTACCACTTCGAGATTCTTTTTTCAGTAAAATGCATTACTAAGAGCTCCAGGTTGTTTATATATCCTGTATAAATCTGTGGTCCACAGTGCCCAGTGAAGCATGAGGTGGAACCAAGCACAGGAGTTTATGGGTGTAGAGGGCAAGCAATTTTGATGTCTGCTGTGAGAAGGAGGGTAAAGAGGTCAGCAAAGCCGGAAAAGTTTGGCCTGACCACAGGTCTTCAATGTAAAGGCTTTTCTTCCTGTGGTTACTTTCTTTGCTTCCAGTTAGACTCGCTGGCATGTATTAGTGACTGTACATGCTGACCCACTCTGAAAACAGCCTCTGAGGAAAGTTAATGATCACTAACTGCGAGTAAGTTATAGTATTAAACTCTCTTGACCCTCGGATCTGTCACAGCCTACGGTGCAAATACATCATGCTGGTATGATGTCATTAGCACTTGCTAGTGAACAGGATGTTTCCTAATGTGCTAATCGCCCTTTTGTGGGTACTCAATCCAGCCCAGGAGTTCGAACTGTCTTTATTGTTTATAGGACAAACATCATAAAAAAGTCTACCCCTTCCTTTTACTGTTTTTCTTCGCTGGTCTCCTTTTAGAGTGTGGAAACTTTGACGCGTTTCGAGAGTGCAGTTTAAAATACAGAATAAAAATACAGACTTCCTGGCATATTCTCCTGTTTATAAGCCTCATACTCAATTTGTGGAATGATCCAGTTCATTTTAGGATTTTAGTTAACAGGTGTCCTTATTAGTGTAGCTCTCTAGGGTGATGTTGTGGCAATGAACTCTCGGGATTGAGGGAAGCAAAGCTTAAGTCGACAGTTGAGAAAAGTGAGAGGGGTGCAGAGGGTGAGATCCCCTCCTGGCGAGGAGCGGAAGAAGGCAAATAGGACTGAGGGGTGTGAGGGTGCCCGACAGACACTTGTGCTAATGTGAGCCGTCAGATATGTCTGCTGTCGCTCCGGAGCCTGAGGTGTTGCAGAAGTGTCTTAGGTCCACATGATAGCAGGAGAGGTGGAGAAAGGATGTGGGGAAGAAAAAGGAAAATGGGGAGAGGCGGGCAGACACAAAAAAAAAGAGAAAAATCAGCCTCTTCATCATCTGTCGGACTTTGTTCTTAAAGGAATAGTTTGGAGTTTTTGAAGTTTTGTCCTTTGAAGTTGTCAATAGTAAAGCCTCCCTTACTTATGGAAGACATGTCAGATCATGATGCGTCTGCAGCAAAGTGGATAAATCACCAGAACAGAGAAAGGTTAACAAGGAGGCAGACCCACATTTCAGCTGATTTAGCTTTGGGAACAACTTTAACTGAAATGTTTATATGATGTTATTATGCATAGTAGAAAAATCTTTATAGGACACCCCTAATTTAAAGTATGTAGAAAAAATATGGGTACTATCCCTGTCTAATCAACCAGAAGTTTTCAAACTAAACTGAAGGTGTATTGAGGAAATGAGAATGAAATTCATAATAATAAGGCAATAAGTAGGTATCAGCAGCTTGTTATCTTCATATTCTGATGACTCCCCTTCACCTACCTGTCAGCTGGCTGAAATACTTACAACAAAGACTCAGTGGACTGCTGGAAATGTTTTTGGTGAAAAACATCAAAGAAAAGGAGCGCCACCCATCACTTACATTATGTTTGCACTATTAAAAAAAACAATGGTGGAAGCAATCATAAGAATTTATATGCAACCTTTATGTATTTTTGTTAATATAGCGATCGAGTGAAACTACTTTATTTTTGCTTTAGGTTATTATATCTCATGCTTGCACATACCTAGTAACAAGTTACCTCAAGTCCTGACTTTGTCTTTTATTTTTCCTCACACAACATTTTTACTTTTACACATCTTTCAGACAGGATTATTGGCTGTTTGAAGGAAGGAAATCAGATCTTGGAAATCCATTACTTCAAAGAGTTCTTTTAAAGACTGGCTTACTTTTAGATGTATTTCTCTTTAAGAAGAAACCCTGAGGCAGCTCATTTTATCTGGAAAAATATACCTGGCAGGAATGAAAGGATAAGATTTGGACTCATTCAGAGGTTAACATCTCACCAGACAATGGTTATGAACACATTTAACAGGAGTGGACGTTTGAGGCCTGTTGCTTTTAGGTAGAGATGCTCTTTTGTAGTCTTTTTTTCTTGTCAAAGACTAGAATTAGATACTTTTAGACAGATATTGTGTTTTACTTTGCAATGTTTTGCCATCGGAAAAAAATACATTCAGATGTTGCAATCTGATTTCTTTGATTCAGATAATTTGTTTGGATCTTTTTGTATCACCAGTTGCTCACTTCAGTGGAAGCATGTCCCTCTGTGCCCCTGAGACTCTACCAGGTTGTGTAGACAGAGCACTTGGTAATATTTTGTTATCAAATAAGCTCTCCAAATGAACCCTTTGGGTCTGCTTTCACCCAGCAAAAGACGAGCTCTTCGATGTGACATACAGTAAAATTTAAAAAAGAAAAAGACCGGGCCTCAACCAGAATTATTTCTTAAGAATGTATTAGTTGATTTGGATTGTTTGTAAATGTCAAAACTTTAACACCTTATCCAAAACTGTTCTGGAAAACACAGTAGACAATATGGGTGTTACTGTTTCAATTATATACAAATTTAGGTACATAATGGTAAAAATTTACAAATCTATTGTCATAGATCTGTAATGCTTTAAGTGCAGAAACTAACTATGGAAAAGAGCACACTAATTTAATAATAAAATAAGTAGGAAACTCACAGGAAGCATATAATATGGTAACGGTACAGAGCAAAGGCTGCAGAATGACAATGAATGCAGGTGAGTTAATCAGGGGGATTTAGAACAGCTGCAGAGGACAGGAAAACAGAGAGGCAGAGAAACGGTATAATTAGCACAGAGGGATGTTACAAAGAAAACTACACATCTACTGTGGAAAAAAGTCTAACACTAATCTAAGACTATAAACAGAAAACACAACTTAAACGAATGAACCTGTATGACAACACCTCACTAACAATAATGGACACAGATAAATTAACTAAAGGAAGCTTTAACCATGAATGGAGATTAACACAGAGCTCTCTCAGCAGCCCCCGCACCCCCTCCATGGTTACCAGGTGCATGGTAAACTCTAAGAGGATGGAGCAGACTTTGCCATCTCTCTATGTCTGAGTTCGTGGATTTGCACGTGTGTGGCCAGTTCACTGTGTAAGCTCGCTTTTCTCTTTGCATGTGTCTGTTGTCGTGTCTCTAATTATGGATTACAGAAAGCCATAATGATTGTGTTAGTGTACAGTGACGCACAGGACCCGTCACTTTACAGACACTGAGAGTTTGTGACTGGAAGAGCTGCAGCTGAATTAAATGTGCACGACTCGGAGCAAGGAGCTCACATGGCATCACAGGGTGTGTTCGCCAGATTTTTGGTGTGTGTGACACAGGTGGGGTGATGGCTACTCACTTCCTTCAACAGGAAGTCATAAATGCACCCACTTAGCTTTAACCTGGCCTCTTCCTCTCATCTAATGACTGCCATACTCCCTCAATGGCCTGTAGGAGAATGAAATGGCAAGCTAAGTCTTTATTGTCCTTCACATTGTGCTGATAAAATCCATACATTAAAGGGTGGAAATGAGACAAACAGTTACTGTGTGAGTTTTACAGCAGTGTCCAGCTGTTTTTATGGGCAAAAATGAAAAATAAAGAGAAGGAATTTGCTGTAAAAATGTGGGAGACTGCTCAGTAAGCTGGAAAACAGGCCTGGCTTTCTAAACAGAGGGGAGTGCACCTGCGCTGGAAGACATGAGGTGGGAAGAGTACCAGGAGCAGATGAAGAATGAGAAAGCATGGAGCAGTGAAATGCAAAATATGCAGTGAGTGCGGGGCAGTTTACTTAATGTCTACTTTCCTGCAGTGGGTTTGTCTAAAAAGTTAAAAATGCCAACATCTGCATCTTGAAGGAGATATTCCATTACAGCTTGTGATCTTTCTGAAATGCCTTTTGTATTGTGTAAGTGATTCCCCATCACTTGTCTTAAACATGATATGTATTCATTCAGATCAACCTATGGGAATATTTCATACACCTCAAAGAAAGACCACCTGCATGCAAAAATTCATTGTATTTACTTAGAAGAATATCCTGAATGTTGTGCAGTTATGAGCAGAAAGTTTGGAAATTCAGAACAGTGTTGATATGAAACCTCGTACAAATTTATTACAATGAGCAGCAAATGAAGTTATGTAAACTGCTTTAAATGTTTTCTGTTTTTCAAATTTTTTCTTTGCTGTAAAACTTTTTTTAGTTAGTCACTAGATAGAATGCTGTGAAAAGTATTTTTATTGTCTTTTGCTGTATTTATTTATTTTCCCTTACGGAGTTTTAAATGTTTTTCCCCTTTAAACTTAAATGTACCAGATGAAAACAAATGATAATTTCAGTCAAAGAGAATATGAGTCCATATAAGAAGCAGTTTTCAAATGATGATTTGAGCTTTTAAAATATTTCTTTTTTAGATACAATTATATGCATTTACTTTCTGGGAAAGAAAACTAAGATTACACCACCAGCTGAAGCCTGAAGTCCTGAGTCCTCCTTCCAACATTTGACTAAATCCAACACCGATGGCAACACGAAGTACAGTAGACTAAATAAATTGAAGAACAGATGAAGAACAGCCTAATTTACATCTTTCAGTCTAGCCATTTCTAATTAGGTTCTGGCAAACCACAAAGAGAACCATTATCCACAAATTGAGAAAAGATGGAAGAGTGATAACCCTTCCAGGAGAGGCTGGCCTATCAAAATTACTCAGAGAGGATGGGCGACTGACTCATCGAAGAAGTCACAAAAGAACCCAGGACAACATCCAAGACACCACATTTACTTTCCTTAATGAAGTCATGACTCAAAGATATAAAAACAGGCCAGGTGAAAAACCACTGCTTGTGGACTCAATTGGTGCACCGAGTTAGGCCTGTTAATAGTAACCCAGCATGTGATAAAATACAAGTGCTGCCAAACGGGACTGGAAAAAGGAAATAAACAAGGTGTATGAAACTGTTAAGAATAATACGCAGTGAAGTTCAAATAATTTGATCACAAGATAACCAAGATTTCTATAGATGTTTTGGACATGCCAAAATAATTCTAGACTAAGAGTACCACTGCTCTCACATGCCATCCAAACTGTACGAAGACTTATTGCCAAGTTTTATTACATTTGTATGTTAAATTAAGGAAATAGTTGTATTAATCTTTCTATATAGCTGTTTCTTTGTGTGATTATGATTATAATTCATTAAACATTGCAACATATGTAGCTACTGACTTTCACAGTTTTGCTGAGCTCTTGAGAAAACAAAATTAAAATTAAAATAAGCTGAATGTGAATCAAAGATGGGATTTATCGTTACACAGAAAGTCATATAAAGAGAGATTGACAAACTCCTGAATGAGTCTCTATAGGCAAAAGTTTTTCACCCTGGGGGTGTCCTGCTGTGACTTTAGAGGAACAAAGGTAAGGGGGGGGGGCTTCCTGGTGGTGCAGGATGGACTGGAAAGCAGGGATGTGGCAATAAGAATGACGAGGCAGTGGGGATGGGGGTACAGCAAACACGGAGCCCCCAACTCATGAGAACCAGATGAAGGGCAGACCGGATGACTCTCTGGGGGTCTGTGAAAGAAAAAAAGAAAGGGAAAAAAGTGGCTCATAAAACTGTCAGAATCCCCTTGCATCTCTCTATCATGGCTCAGTGTTCGCCAGATGCGTTGCTTTTAATGCAACGCTTCACGAATGTTTCTGTCATCAGCCAACATATATATCTATCAATGTGTCAAATCTGGCCCTGAGTCTTACATTTTATATCAGGTCCTTATTAAGTTTGAAAGGCAATAATTTGAATACAAAATATTCTATGTCTCATCTGAACCCACATAAGCTGTGGTTGGTTCATACCTCCCAAAAGGGGTCTGATTGGTGAATGCTGTCTTATTTTTGTTTCTGTGCTTTTTTTGCAGTGGAACATGATAAGGAATTTCTACCTGTGCGACGGCATCATCGAGAGTTCAGATTCGATCTGTCGCGAATCCCAGAGGGTGAAGCCGTCACCGCTGCTGAGTTTCGTATTTTCAAAGACTTCATCCATGAAAGCTATGATAATGAGACCTTCCGCCTCAGCATCTACCAGGTGTTGGAGGAACATTCTGACAAGTGAGCTCCAATGTGTGGTTTTGTGGTGAAACAATGTCCAGGATTTTAGATCTCTGTTTCTTGAACAATGTTTAGTTTTATCTTTTCACAATCAGTTGACAATTTTACCTTTGGGTAAGATGAGTTGACAGGTCACAAAATATGCTAGTCCATACTATACTTCCAGAATAATGGATGTATTAAAACACTTTAGATTTCCAACAAGAGCATGTGCAACTACTCACATTTCTGTCTAAACATACCTAAAAAATCGCCTCACTAAGTTTCATTTATTAAATAGAAATAATTGTGTTAAATCTAACTAACCTAAAACAGGAGAAGTTTGATTGGATTTATTTCAGATTGTGAAAAAGAATTAATTAAGTGCTGCATGTAAACTGTAAAGACAAGAAGAGTCTCTTTCCACAAGAGCCTTCTTGAGCTTTCTTTGCTAGAAACCACAATAGTTCCTATTATTTTTCATCATGTCCTCACATTTTCCTAACTGTTTCGTTTCACAATTTAAATTGAAACGGGTGGAATAAATGAGTCAGGAAATTATCAACCGTGGCAAAGAAAACATGAGCTACCATCATTCTAGAAAGTATTTAAGTGTAGCACTGCTTTGCCCTGGCTATAGATCTCATCCTTTTACATTTTGGTGTAGCTAATGTGGATATCGTGGCCACCTTCTGGTGAAGCATGGCTGTTACGGCATTTATATTAGAAAACATAATAGCACCAAACTCTAATCTTTGGAAATAAAACAAGTCGAAAAAGATGTAATTGCTTTGTGGGGAGGAATGAACAGCTTGGTAGATTTCACACCTAAAAGTTATAAAAATTATAAATGAAAGGCCTTGATTTCATAACTATGTAGTTATTTAGCTCTTCTTCTGTAACTTTAGATCACTGCTATTTTCAATAATAAAAAAATGACTTTTTTTTCAGACATTTACTTTTGTGTTACAACTGACTTAAATGACTTTCCTCTTGAGGTTTCAGTGAATATAATCTTTGCAAAATTTACATACATACATACAACACCTACAAAATAAAGCATTTAATTAAAATTAAGGTACCAAAACTTATATTTTTGCCAGCGTTTTACACAAAGCATTTCTGAATTTCTGAACTAAAGGCTTTGCCAAAAGGCGCATAACTCAGCCGCTTGGGCCTTTCGTTTGTCTGGAGGGAACAACACAGTCATTTATCCCTCTGCCAGGGAATGGCTTGTATACATGAATGGAGCAGGACTCTGTGACACACTATCTGCTCAGTCAGAAAATAGGTCGGGATACATGAATGCCCAAATGAAGAACAAGGGATTTTTGCTCTCAAATGGCAAAAGATTAGAAACCACAAAGTTCGACAATAGCATCTACTTTGATATGCACTATTTCCTTTTCACACAGTTTTCTTGTTTCTATTTCACAGCTGTGTTTTTTTTTTTGTTTCTCCCTTTCTCCCCTGTATGCTTTCTGGTTCGCCCACTGAATTCCAGTCTGTGATGGACTGTGTGTACCATATGAAAGGAGCACCCGTTTATAAAGATATTATTGTCAATTAAGAAAATGAAGTGCTCCCCGGGGCCTCACCATCTGGAGCCCTCCTCACCTCACTCCATCACTCTCTTTGTTTCGCTTTGTCACACTAGTACAGTCGTCTCGCTCTCTACATTCCATGACTTTTTGCTTCAGTAAGTCAGTTAGAATTTCTTTCCACATGACTGTCCATATCTAACTTTTATCTTTTTTTTTCTGTTTCCCTTCAGGGAATCAGATCTCTTTCTGCTAGATTCCAGGGTGATCTGGGCAGCAGAGGAGGGCTGGTTGGTATTTGACATTACAGCCACCAGTAACCACTGGGTGCTGAACCCCAGCAGAAACCTCGGTCTGCAGCTGGCCCTGGAGACCGCAAACGGTAAGAGACATTCATGTCAGATAAGTCTGTTATTTAATGTGATTTTTGCACAGTAACATGTTAAAAAATAAGAATGGAAACAGAAAAGGGTATAGGAGAAAAAGTCATAAAATGTCTGCTGACAGATTTAGAAAGGAAACATCTGTGGAAAGAGAGTTTCGCACCTTTGCAGATAATTGTGCATGATCACTGTGGTTGGCTCTGAACTATTAAAAAGAGCAGTAAGCTGTACAGAAACATCTTTTAATAATCTATCGTATTTGTTAACATGAAAAAGTTTGAAACCAAGACATATTTTTGAAACATTTATGAACAAAAACAAACTGCTTCTGATAAAATGTGATGGTGGTTTTGGTTTTCCTGTGGTTTAAAAATGTTTTTTTCATGTCCCGTTGCTTTTCTTTTCTCTGTTTATTCTTTCTTGTTGGTTTGAAAAGTCTTTCATACTGTGTTGTTGTGTGGTATAAATTGTCTTTTGGTGTCACCAAACATTTACAAGTGTGGAATTGTAAATTACATTTTTTTTAATCTATGTTGTTATTGTTTAACCAGTTATTCTGTCTCATCTTATTATTTCTTGACACTGTGGGCTTGATCGACAATAGAATAACACAGTTTTACATGCACAAAAGCAGCTAAGAAAACTCATGATTTGGCTTTTGTCTTTGGGACCCAAACTCAGAATGGAGCAAAAAACAAATCTGTGGCTTGCAAAGAGGGATGAATGAGCCTTTCACGAAATAAGCAAACACAAAACTTGCAGCAACAAAGAGGATGTGTTATGTGAAACGAAACACAGAAAAAATCAACAAACTCAAGAAAAGTTGGCAAAGACCAAGCCCTAACAGAAAGCATGACAGGAGCAAAGCAGACTGGACAATAAGATGACACATCAGAGAGGCTAAAATGGTGAGGCAGTTGATTACTGGAATGCAAAAGGTTTGTCTATTTTCTGGATGAGAGAAAGATGAAGAAGAGCAGGAGGGTGAGGCACTTCGGGATTTGAACTCGGTTGTTTGTATAAGAATAGTCCGACTGTCCGTCCATCCATCTGTCCATCCATTGACTTTACCCACTTTTTCTTGTATGGTCGATGGTGACGGTTACTGCATATCTTCAGCTGGGAATCACATCTATCCAGTCCTCACCCTAGCCTGACAAACGTAGCCTGACAAACAACCATTCACACATAGTCATACCTAAGAGCAATTTTAGAGAGAGCAATTAATCTAACAGTAATTTTTATTGAATTATAGAAGACAGAAAGATCTGGATCTGAACCCAGGGTCTTCTTGTGAAAAGGCAAGACTACTACGTTGCCAACTTGTATGGCATTCTCAGGAAGGTCAATAAAATCTCTACAGTGTCTCATCAAGTCTTTCACAAGGAGTTTTACACTGAACCATGATTCATTTTAAAGAGAATGCGATTAAAAAGCAGGAAATAGAACATCACCCATTGTGCCTGGAGCTGTGCATTAAAAATATTTATATTCCTCATCAATTCAGCCCTGCCTTCCCAAACTTGTTTCTTTATTGTCTGAGATTATTATTAATCTTGGCTGGGATTTGCAGATCTGAAACATCAGTGTTTGACAAAGAAAGCAAATTCAGAAGAAATCTGAAAGGAGGCAAAACTTTTTTGTAATGCAATATTTATATTGTGAGGTCTGGGATGTACTCACACATTCTTTAGTTAATTGACATGTTTTCATTGCTTAATGCTATTTGCTTTGTGAGGCTTAGACAGAGCATACATAGAGGAAAAGAGTTACCTAACATAAATGAAAAGGGAAAGGAAATATTGTGTATGTCCATGGCAGTCAGTACAGATGCAAAAAATTCTCATGTTCAGTTAAATTGAGGCCAAAATTTTACTGTTACTTGAATGTTCTTGTAAACAGCGCTAAGAGAAACGGTGCCTGAATATGTTTGCCCTAAACTATTTATCTTATTAAGTGAGAGTAGTAACCAGTTTCTACTTAGTAGACCATAAAATGTGCTCTGAATAAACATTTCTAAGAGCTCCAGCTGTGTTCAAGTGTAAGCCTAACAAACCCAAGAGAGCTGCATCCATCGTGGCACAGTCCAACAAACATGAGGGTTAGCATTACAACACAGCTCAGATGAGTTGTCTGTGTGTTCACAGAGGAGATATATCAGACTGTCCTTTCATCTGTCATCACCTCATCATTCATCAGCGTCATCATCGGTCATACCCTCAGCATCATTAGCAGGCATGCGGAAAAATACCCCGTGTTATCTTAGCAGGCATTAGTTATCTAGAGGCACAAATAGTTTGCCTCCAGAAAACTTTCTCAACAAACAGCACTCAGTGGCAGACAATGTACAAAACGATATCTTTGGTGGGGATGACAGGATGTTACATGTTAGATGAGGAAAACAGACACGATAGTGCTTTCAAGTTGTGCAAAGGGTGGGCTGGGCACGTCGGATTCATCTGTGCGTGATTGTAGGTTAGACTGGGTAGGAAGCTTTATAGGGGAGCGTGTACAAACAAGTGCATACGACCTTCTGTCGCCAGCAGTGACTGAAGAGAAGGTAGAGAAGGGATGTGGGCGGAAACAAGGGAAAGGAATTCACAAAAAGAGAATCTCGCTTCTTAATCCATCCAAAGCAGTTTCATTGAGGAAAGGATCACCTAGGAGATAAGCTATAAGCACAGCAGTTACTTGATTTTAGAAGCTTAAACATTAAACTTTTCTAAATAAGATTATATGTTGACACGTGTAGCGCTGTTGTATTTTGTCACTCAAACAGGAGAGAGTATCAACCCTCGTGTGGCCGGGCTAAATGGTCGCACTGGACCTCAGAGCAAACAGCCCTTCATGGTGGCCTTCTTCAAAGCAACTGAAGTGCACCTGCGAAGCATCCGCTCAGCTTCCGGAGGGGGCAAACAACGCAACCCCAACCGGTCCAAAGGAGCAAGGAGCCAAGAGGCTCTCAGAGTGGCCAATGTTGCAGGTAAACACAGAGAGTGTGTGTTCATTATGCGGACTGTAAGTGCAAATTCATGGACTGAAATATGCATGTCCATTACAGTGGTTTGCAAAAATATTTTACCCTTTGAAGTTTTTTGCATTTTTACAATAACCATTTGTTTATTTTACATAAAGTAACTCATAGCTAAAGGAATAAAAATACATATTTTTTACATGTAAATTAGTCTTTAGCCTCCATAATAACTACCTTTTACATCTGCAATTATTTTAAGGTATGTCTACCAGCTTTATATAATTAAAGACAGTTTTTTACTTCTTCTTATATTTGAAGCTAAACAAAACTGAATGGGGAATATATGAGAACATCAATTTTCATGTCTTAACCCTGATACTTAAATTGGTTTTGTTTCAGACACTGACTGGCCATTTTAAACACTGAAACATCTATTTTTTGAAGCCATCTTATTTTTCCAGGACATTCCTTTAGTTAGTAGCCATACTCATTTTCAGATGATGGAACACAGAATTTTTATTCAGATGTTCAAAGCTCAAAATGTTTTAAGTTTTTCTGCTCTGTTTCATGGTCTAAATAATCCTGTTTGTTCGCTAAAGTTCTAAAAAAAACCTCCAAGTTTGTTTTTTTCTGAACAGCTATGACTTATGGAAGGAGCTGGTTCCATTATACTATATTTAGAGGCATCAGAATTGAAGGGGAACAGTGAAAAATCCTTTTTGTGCGGATGTGTTTATGTAAAAACAATCCATGCCTTAAGAAACTTCCTTCCACTTCACAATTATGCACTACTAGTTGTCACAAAAAAAAATCCCAATGCAACCCAGTGCTGTTTGTGATTATAACATGGGATTAAGAATGTTTCAAGGGGTGAAAATGCTTCCGCAAGGCACTGTATGGATCTGTTCCAACTGAAGGAACAAAGTAAAGGGCACTTATTTAATAGTTTCCTGGTTTTGCGTGTGTACTCACAGCATACAGACTTACAACATTTTCAAAAAGGACACTGAAAGGTTTCAACATTTGAGACACATTAAAGACCTTTGTGTTGAGGGTGTGAGTGTGCTGTGTTTATGTGAAGTCCTGAAACATTAGACTGTAAGGCTTCAAATAGTGCTCCGCTGTCTTTGTTTATTTACTCGAGCATTACAGAGCGGTTGGGGCCAAGTTTCCCGCTTGGAGGTAAGGCAGCACAGGCTTTTATGGCGGAACACATCTGCAGTGCGCTGTGGGGCAACCAGGCCCTGGACACATGGGCCAAATGGGTCTGTTTGGAACTTTGGATACCAGTGGTCTTTAGCGGGATGATGAGAACCAGTCGCTCATAATCATTTCCAACATGAGCCCCTTTCAAGAGCTAATGCACCACAGAGCCTCACCGGTCACCAGAAGAGGAGAATGATACTTATGGATAGAAAACAGGCTCTTCTTTTTTCTGTATTGTTAAAAAAGAGGAATGCTAAAACCAGTGAAGAAAGGAGCAAAAAATGAAAAGTCTTCCATTGTAAATCTGGCTGAGATCTGTTGTGTGCACATCTGTTTCATCTAATGGAAACTCGAAGCCCAGCACACTGACCTCCAAGCATGGTGGCCCATTTATTTCAACTAGTTAAATGATGATACTAAAATGATGCTACATATTGAGGTAATTTCCCAGCAATTGGCTCAAACAGGTATATTTTTAAGCACTTGGTACATTTACAGTGCCTTGTAAAGGTTTTCATACCCTTTCAACTGTTTCACATTTTGTCAAGCTGCAGCCTCCAACTGGAGGAAAATAATACAAGGTTTTCAAAAACTTTACAAAATATATGTTGCATATATTTTTCTTAAAATCCTTTTTACTTTGAATCTGGTGAAAAAAATGCAACAGATTGCTTTTAGAAGTCACATAACCAGCAAACAGACTCCATCTCTGTGGAGGTTAATTTCAGGATAGAGCCAGTAATTCTGTGAAAGCCTCAAAAGTTTTATAGAGAACAATAAACATGTAAACCAAGGAACACAGCAGACAAGCCGGGGATAAAGCTCTGGAGGAGTTAAAAATAGGAATAGGTTATGAATAAATTGTTAGCAATACGTGGCATTACCTGCAAGTTTTTGCTTAAGGACATCTTACATTAAATCTTCAGCTATTTTGCAAAAAAGAATTGGAAGAAATTTAATTCTGTTAATATTTAGCATCTACAATTCAGCAAGTGTGTGTATTCAGGTGGCTGAACAGAAAAATGCATGCCCCACTTTTACTTTTAAATTTTGACAACCTTGTATAATTTTTCTTCCAATTCAAACTGTGCTCTTTTTGAGTTGGTCTATTAGATAAAATCTCAACTGTTTGTGATAGTCATATGACAAATATTGAAAACGTCCAGTGGGTTTGGAGAAGTTTGTGAGGGACGATATAGATCTGTACTTTTATACTGAACACACGAATGTGAATTCTCTGTTTTTGTCTTTGTTATGTCCCTAGAAAACAGCAGCACTGATCAGAAGCAGGCGTGCAAGAAGCATGAGCTCTACGTCAGTTTCCGTGACTTAGGATGGCAGGTATGAAAACAATTCTCGCCAATATGACTAGATTAAAAAATTTTTTTTTTTTGCTTCTTTCTGGAAACATGAGGAACTCACATCTGGGGTTTAATCTTAGCCTTTCTTTTTTTGGGGAGCTATGGGAAGTCATTTTTGCTACTTTTGTAAAGTTAATGTCATGTTAGGTTTGCATTTCCCATCTAGGTATTTTCATAGCCTCTAGAAATTAACGTCTATAAAAAGTTGTTTCACAGGTTCTCTGAGACAGTTTCCAATGCTTAACAAAAAGGACAAGAAAACCCATAAGTCTGCCTGAACGTCTGCTGTCATTCTCTCTTAGGACTGGATCATTGCTCCTGAAGGATATGCTGCATATTACTGCGAGGGAGAGTGTGCCTTCCCGCTGAACTCCTACATGAACGCCACAAACCACGCCATTGTACAAACACTTGTGAGTAGCTGTAAAACCAAGGAAGAAAATGCAACAGACATATGCTGCCTTAGATCTCTCATCACTTATTTGGCCGTGCAAGGTTTGGGACACAAACATTGCAGGCTCAGATTTTCTAGGGCATTAATCATGAAAAGCTGAGATTTATGTGCAAGAAATGTTGTCATAACTGACCTCCTCCTCTCCCTTTTCTAGGTTCATTTTGTTAATCCTGAATCGGTTCCCAAACCTTGCTGTGCACCGACACAGCTCCATGCCATTTCTGTGCTCTACTTTGACGACAGCTCCAATGTGATCCTGAAGAAGTATCGCAACATGGTAGTCAGAGCTTGTGGCTGTCACTGAACCACCAGCATCTTCACAGGGACGCACGCATACGCACATGAGGAGAGGAGAATCGACAGGGCGCTCATTTAAAATGCTGCAGGATTGCAGAGTAGCTTGTGCATTTCGTGTAGACACATTATTTTTAAGGCCAAACATGAATTTCACTCTATTTAAAGGGGCAATTCAACTCCAAGTCTGTTTAAAATAATAATAAACATGTAGTTCCTGGCTATGCTGTCATTTTAAGCAGCAAATGAGAAAGCCCATAAGTAAAAAACATGGAGCAAATATTTAGAAAACAAATTCAACTTAAAAAACTGAGTATGACCTCGTGGAAGATGTTCATTCAGCTATTTATTTTTATAACTAAACAAATATAAAATTACAATCACTACTTAAATAAACAGATAAACAAATATGTTTTGTTCTTTACTGAGTTTTACTGATGGAAATCAATATTATTTATCAATTAACAGACTTTTTGTTAAGCAATTTGTAGATTACCTCTTTCATCAGCTCCATTACTTTAGCTGTTTTAATCTGAAACTGTTAAAGGCAGTATATTTGTCTGCTGTATCACTCTGCAGTCCTCTTCCTCATTCTGTTATATACAACATAGAACTTTTTTTAATTTAAGAACCCATTTGTACTCGGTTTACTTTCAATAACACAGGATAAAGTCTTAACAAGCCGCAGAGATGAAGCAGCAAACTAATGTCCTCCTTTCTGATTCTCCAAACAAGATACAATATAGGCAACAGAAGAGAGGGACAGAGAGCAAGTCTACTTGTGTGCTTTCCTTTCAAACCTTCACAATTTATTTGTTTTTTTGTCTTTGCTTGCTGCCAAGATGCTGCAACCTGCTAAGGTCTGCAAAGACTGAATGCTGTAGGATCATAGTTGAACATGTGGAGGTACTTGTTTTAGATTTGTATCATTTTTGTCTAATTGTTGACAATGCCATGAGTTGTAAAACTTTATCTTAAAAATAATTAATTGAACCATTTTACCTAACCTTTTCAGAGGACCAGTTTTCCATTTTATTTATATCTGTGATCTTCTTTGTCTTTTTTTCCCTTTGGTTTTTGTTCTTATAAAACAGCTGAATGAACATTTTCAAAAAACATGAACTCAATTTTTAAGTTTGAGGCTAACGGGAATAAATTACTTACTTTATTTGAAGGTGAACATTTTTTATGCGACTTCTTCCCATAAATGCACAACACAATCATGTTTGTGCTTTCTACTGTGTGCACAAGACACATAAAGCATAGACTGTACTCTATAATCATTCATTCACAGTCAAACATGTGTTATCTTAACGATTATGATAACCATTGTAGTTTATTATGTTTACCATATATATGAATATGTGGCTGATAGAGGAGGATAGAGGACTCTGTATTCTCTCAATGTACAATACTGTGTAAATATTGTTTTTTTTTCCTAAAAAAACAAAAAACAAAAAGCAAGTGTATTTATTTCCTGCATTGCAATTTGGATTTGTTTATTTTATTTTCCTGTATAAAATGCTGTATTATTTTTGGACATAAGCATTGCCTCATTTAATAGGAACATTTTTAGAAATACAAATAGCTGTTTCAAGCATCTTGTTCTGTGTGCTCAACGTTTTCAGGTTTGTACTTCTCTGCTGTAATACAGTCTGTTGTATTTAAAAATAAACACCTATTTATTGAGAGCATGGCTAAGCTCTTCCAAAGTGGGCTCCAATTTTTCAACTATGTTTTACTGCTGAACTGTCACAATAAAATTGGACAACGGCAACCAAACTGATTAGTGACATATTATTTCACGCAACAAATATAAAGGGTGTGCCTATATGAATGGTCAGATATAAAGAGTTTTTGCGCAATAGTTTACTATGTGAAAACGACACAGCTCTATGCTGCCACCTGCTGGTGGAAACTGTTCAGTGTGCTTGTTTGTCACTACCTCATCTAAATGAGACTTGCGGTTTCTTTTGTTAGTCCCATCTTACGCCTACTACGAACTGAAATGAACAATTAAAAGAAAGGTCGCATCCTCTCTAGGTAGAAAAAGTGGAGGAGCGACTGACAGAAAAAGAAAAAAAAACTAGTTTGACTACCCACATACTTTCATTTTCACAGGAACGTTTCGTTATGAGTGGCTGCGTGTGCATGTATCTGCTTGCTTAACCGTGTGTGCGGTTGTGTTATGTTCTCCTCTAGGCACTAATTAATAGATGGGCCTCTTTCTGCATTAGCATATGTAATTATAACACCGTTCATTTTTTACGTTTTCCTTTTCCTGCTTTTAGGGTAACAAGTTGCTTTTTTTAAGTCAATTTAATTATTGTAATAAAAGCAGACATCTATGGCATATCTAATACATTTTCCCACTTAATTACAGTTTTTTGCTTATCCTTTAACCAGTATTGGCCCGCTCTTCCATCAGATACTCAAGGTTACCTTACTTGGAAATGATTAAACGTTCTAAAGAGCAAAGTGTGGAAACCGAAAGCATAAAAATAGCTTCAAAGCTTTCGCTTTCGCTTGTGGGAGCGCTCCGAATTTTAGTTGCGACTTCTCCATTTAACTTTCCGATTAACGCAGTAGGTGTAAAACTGAACAGCTTCATTGGCTGACTTCTTATTGAACCTTTTCTTTATTTGCAAGAAGGAGAGTTCGAGTGGCGTCACAGACCAAAAATACAGACATCTTATGTTTGCAAAAGTGGTGTAAAACTATCCGAAGCTGTCCTGAACCGTGGACTGTTGTTCCAGTGACACGCAACATGTGCTGAAGATGGATGGAGCCAAGTTGCACCTGAAAGAGTGGCTGGTAGCTCAGATAGAGAGTGGGAAATATGAAGGCCTGTGCTGGGAGGATGAGGACAAGACCATGTTCAGGATCCCCTGGAAGCACGCAGCCAAGAAGGACTACAAGCAGACGGAGGATGCGGCTCTCTTTAAGGTCAACACTCTTTAATTAAAAATCCAACTCAAAATCTATCATTACATTGTGTGATAATAGGTAAACTTATAAACTGTTCAACTTGGGTGTAGTTAAATGTTGAAGTATACCTTTTTGACTACTTATTCTGAAATCCCGTTGCATTTTGTTTTCATATCCGGGACTTTTTAAGGGTGAATAAGGGGTTTAGGTCGCAAGTCCGCTAGGGGGAAAGCAAGATAAAAATGTGAGCTAAAAATCTGGCCGTTAAGAAAATAATGCGAATTAAAGCGTCTTATTTTTTCCCCTGTTATGTTTAATAAAATACATGTATCAATATGTGGAAAAAATATATCAAATCAAAACTACTGACTATTATTTGGGATAAAAAATAGGCAAAAAGCCTTTAAAGGACAAGATTCAAATTCTTCCCTGTGCTTATTTAAACACTAAATATCATCACTTTGATACATCAATATGGAAGTCAAATGTCTGCAACTTGGACAAATTGTGTTAATTGATTTTGTTAAAATAAAACTCTAATAATTGAGCTTTTGAAATACTAATACTAACAGCTTAGAATAAATTTGTGTCTCTGCAAACAGTGAGATACTGTCACCCACATAATGAAATGCCTTTTCAATGACATTGAAGGTTTTTATGAATTACACAACATTTCGACACCTTTCCAAAATCCTGAATTTGGTAAAATGTGACAAATTATGGTGTTACAAAGATCAACCTAACAGAACTAAATGGAGGGAATTTCTGGTTTTCATTTATTAAATAAATCTGGAAAAATAAGACAGGAGTGTTTTATTGATTGAGATGTTGATCCATAATCAGAGCTAATTAGGGAGAAATTGTCTTATTCTGATCTCTGACTGAGTGATTAGTGCATCTATTATCTACCCATCCAAATCTCCTTCTTGAAAATCCTACTTTGAAGTACGATGTGACCTGTACAAATATTTATTGTGTTGTTGTTTTCCAGGAACGAGGTGGAAATGTTTACATATTCAGAAATGAAATTAGAATTGGTTTTATATTTTTTGCTGCTTTCTCATCTCCTTATTGAGGATTTAAATAGATTGATATTAATTTCAAGCTAATATGATGGGAAAAAAAAGAAATAATGTTCTCTACTTCTCATTCTATTTTCTGAGTCAGCATCTTTTTTTACTGTCTATGCACAGGCCTGGGCTGTGTATAAAGGCAAATACAAGGAGGGCAGGGATAGAGCTGATCCCACAATGTGGAAAACCCGACTCCGTTGTGCACTTAACAAGAGCACCGACTTCCAGGAGGTTCCTGAACGCAACCAGCTGGACATCACTGAGCCATACAAGGTCTACCGAATTGAACAGGATGTCTGCCTGTCGAAGCCAGGAGGTAAACAAAAACAAATAATTAGCTTTGGTCAAACCGACTTTGTCTTTTCTGTTTTGTTTTCTGAATTCAAACTGTTGTGTTTGGTCTCGCTTGTGTTTACTACTTCCCTCTCTCACAGCACATCCTCAGACAAAATATGTGTTCAAGCAGGTGAAATTATCTCCAAGCAGCCCTGGTTATCCGGAAAATCAGGTAAGATGAGAAATACACACATACAGACAACGAGACGGCAATTATAAAATGTGTCTCGAGGCGTGATGAATACTTTTGGTTAGTGTGGACGGTTTGAGTGGTTTGGTTGGTTGGGGTGACAGGGAAAAACAGTCACTTCTTACAGTTGATGAATAATTTGGAGTTTCACAAAGAGATTTACGAATATATTACAAGTCATTTTAAAGACAGTGATTGTGAAAAGAGGTAGTTATAGTCAGCTTCTTAATTTAACAGTAGTACTTAACTTGAACTGCAAGTCTTCTTCCATTTGAAAACATATCTTTAGGCTAGGTAGTGGAAAATCCCTTTAGAATGATCAAGTCTTCCTGCTTCAATCTTTATTAGATGCTTCCTTAACTTTGGTTTCTGTTTTTCTTACTTCAGTGTCAAAAGGAAGAGCTTCAAGTTTACAAAGAAGAAAAACCAGGTGCTGGTAAGAGTTACAAACACAAATATGCTAGAAATTCTTCTTGACCATAATGCACATCTGCAAATGCTACTAAATGAATTTGAATATCACTGAAAAGTTCAATAGTTTCAGTAACTAAAGTCAAAAAGTGTTAATCATAGATTAATTACCAGTATTTGTTTCCTTTAGTTTGAATTATTATGGCTCATAATCGATGGAAATTCAAAATTCAGTTTCTCTAAAAATTATAATAATATAAATTAACTTTTTAAAGACATTTTGAATTAACTGAGATGCACCTGTATGTTTATAGCTCTGAAAAAAGTAAGAGCCCACTGCACTGAACCCCATTGAAAAAGCCTCATGGTTATTCTACCAAATATTGATTTCTGAATTCTTCCTGAGTTAAAACATTAGTGTTGTTTCTAAACAAATATCAACTTGTTTTCTTTGCATTATTTGAGGTCTGAAAGCGCTGCATCTTTTTAGTTATGTTGACCATTTCTCTTTTCTACAAATACATACTGCATTTTTGCTTGGAATATCAGAGACATGCTAGTAATTCAAAGAATCGAAAAACAATGTTAACTTTACTCAAATACCTATAAAGAGTAAAATCAGAGAAATCATTTTAAGTGGTCTAAATTTTTTCCAGAAGTGTATATTTCCATTATTTACCAATCAGCAACACACACTTTACAAATTACATAATTTATCCCAGTTTTAATAAAAATATTTTCCTGGCTTTTTTACAAACAAAACATACCTAGATCAGTAACTTTAAAGCTTCATAGCGTCACCAAATATTTAATTTACTTTTTCTATAAACTGTGAAGGATGATAGTAGGAGAATGCAGATTAAGTTTTTGGAAGTAATTTACAGTTTGATCTGCTGAGATGATATAGTGAGAAATGCCCTCTGATGTGTAAATTATTTAATTTTAGTTTAGTTTTAATTTTTCTGTATATAAAAGCATAACTTAAGGTATGTATGTTGAAGTAAGGCATGTTGATGTTTTTATGAGAAGCTCTTAGTCTTAAAGGACTTAACAACTGGGTGTTTGTGCACAACTGTCTACGGGGAGACGTTCTTGGTCTTTCTCATTCTTAAGTTAAAACAACTGAACAACTCTAGTGCAATATTATAAGTTAGGTTTCACTTCTGGTTTTGATTCTGATAGGTTCTGTTATTGTGCAACAGGCACTGGTTTTCAAATGTCAGGCAATTCACTCTGAAAGCAGATACACATGTTTGAAAGGTGATATGACACATGCAAGGTAATGAAGTAAATCATTTTTCGATGCTGTTTTATTGGCAGCAAAGTTTAACTTTTGGAGAGTGGAATTATGGTCACGTAAGAAGCGTACCTGCTAGTTAATTGTTGGTTAGTTGTGCAGATCATCTTTAGAAAGGCTTGTCTGTTAGCACTGACTTTACGAACAGACAAATTACTTTTACTTTACGGTGCCACCATAACTTTTTAAAAAATTTTACCTCCACAAACCTGAATCTGTTTTATGTGAGAGACTAAGTTGTAGGCAGCATTATATTTTATCCAAATACATTTTAATAGTGAGATGTTCATTTGTATTCAGCTGCCTGTCTAAACATTTATTTGGACCTAGCAAGTCTTTTGGGATGTCTCTACCAGCTTTGGACATCTCAGAAGCAATAGTTAATTTTCTTTGCAAATAACTGAAGGCCAGAAAGTCTGTGAAAAGTGTCTGCAGATATTAGATATTTGCAGCCTCTGAAAGATTTTATTTTTTCAAAATTGCGATAAATTTCAACTGTAAAAAAAGCTTTGCATGAAGGCCAAAACTTTTGATTTAGGTTTCTTTCTCCCACATATTTGCTGTGTTTCATATGTGACTTTTAGCTAACTTCAAATGAGAGATGTTAAAGTCCAGACTAATGGGTGTTTTAAACTCTTCCGGAGTTAATATGGACATCTTGAGCGCTTCTTTGATTAATGCTCTCTTTATCCAAATCAGATGGGCAGTCATATCTTGATAAGATGGCAAATACCTTCACAGAACAGTTGTATCTTAGCTGCAATTTAATATCACACAGATGCAATCCATTTACTAACTCTTTGACTTTTAAAGGGAATTGTTTGCAGTGGCTGGTTTTTATTTAGGGATAGGATAATAAAGTGACGTGAATACAATACTTATAAAGTTACAAAATTTAAAAAAATATAAGGGATATGAATACATTTGCAGTGTGCATGTGTCACATTTCTTTTCAGAAAGATGTTTTTATATTTTCCTGTAGAGGTTGAAATTACCAATAAATGTCAGGCTGTATTGTTCCATCAATAATGTCAAGGCATCTAGCTTAGATTCAGATACAGTTGCTAAATAACTCTAATAACACTCTATTGCACAAGATTAATAATGTTGGACTGGAAAGCAGTGTTTTTCTTTCTGCAAAAAATAAAAGCTTGACATTTAAACCAGTTGGATTTTTTAGATCTATTTATTCACATGACCTTACAGTGAGACAGTTTTCTAAATTTGCCCATGTTATTTCCAACAAATTGCATATAATCAGCAATATTCTTTCCGACGCGTGTCTTTGTTACCGTATGTGTTTTTTTTTTAGTGATCCGACATTCTAACATTCTGACATTCATTCTATTACCTCGTGTTTGGGAGAGAATCAGTTGGGCCTGAGGTCAGGACTTTGTTTTATAGAGTAACACATTATAAAATGCTGATTAATTAGTCAGGTTTCTGTTTGAACAATGTGTGCAGGCATTCTGTCTGTAGTTTGTCAATGTAGTTTTATACGACCAATACATCAATAAAATTGATGGGTGTTGCTCCTTTAGTTGTCACACCATGACTGTTCATGTACTCTGCAACTAGAAACACTTCCAAATTATTCTAAACACTGTTTGCCCATCTGAGCAACAGAGTGCAACAACAAGTTGGTGAGAAGTAGCTTTATGTTATAGTCCATACTCCACTCAGGTCTCTCTGCGTTTTTGGAAACTTTTTAAAACTTTGCTATACTTTAATACCTGTAACTGACCCTTGTCCATTCGACTTTGTCCTGATTAAAACGGGTTCTGCAATGGTTTTAGGTTAAATGGGTAACAATATGTGTTTTTTTATTTTAATCTGTTCTCTTTCATTTGGACATATTTTTGATGATATATGCTAAGGAATGTTTAAAAATCTTAAGGCTTCAGTTTTTTTGTACTTCTCCTCCCCAACATTATTCCAATATATTTTCATTTCATAACCATGTTGTTTGTTGTGCCTTTATTTATTTGTCTTGGTAGTTTTTAAATATTGCTTTAAAAATTATAGAGCAATAAAATATTGTAAACTTACCTATATCAAAAATGGTGACAAATAAATCTTTCCAACACACACAAAAAACAAAGATTGCCAATGTTCTTAAATATTTGTTTGTCAAAGTGGGTGCAATGCCCTCTGCCTTCTCATCCCAGACAAATTAATACATGACTGGTGGCCAACAACTGTATGCCACAAATACACAAATGACCAGCCACTAATAGATGTTCTTGCTGTTTGGTATGACAAAACAACAATCAGATAGCTTTAAACTCAACACCCACATGGATGTGTGAATTTGCAAAAATAAAAACATCAGCAACCACTTTCCAGTCTTGCCGTCTTGAGTATGTTCTCATGTGTTTCATTCTTCAGATGACCTGATGAGGGAGCACATGTACTGTGAGATAACAGAGAAAAAGAATCTAATTCAGGCTCCTGATCCTGTAAATTTCTTCAGTCCCATCCTCAATATAACCGGTAAGACAATCATAATTATTCAAATAAATATCATTGGGTTAGCACATATGTATTTTCATACTGATTTTGATCAGTGTTAACTGCATTTTTTGCACAGACTATCGCATGGAGGTGAGGTTGTTGTACCAGGGCCAGACAGTGATGAAAGTGATCACGGAGAGCCTAGACGGATGCTTCATCCTCCAGGGTCATGTTCCTTTGGGAAATGAACAGATCTACGGACCCTGCTCTGCCCAGCAGCTTTCTTTCCCCTCCCCAGGCTCTGCAGCTCTTCCAGATTGCCTGGCAGAAGCGATGAATCGCCTTCTTTGTCACCTGGAAAGGGGTGTGCTATTGTGGGTGGCACCAGACGGGGTATTTATCAAGCGCTTCTGCCAGGGCAGGGTGTACTGGAGTGGTCCCTTGGCCCAGCATGCTGACAGGCCAAACAAACTGGAACGTGAAAAGACCTGCAAACTGATGGATATACCCTCGTTCCTAAAAGGTATTACACAAGAAGCATACAATTTAAAATTCTAAACTACATTTTTCTAATTAAAAAAAACATTTCTTCGGGGTGCTTTGGTGGCGCAGGGGTTTAGCACAACCCACATACGGAGGCCTTAGTCCTCGACGCGGCCGTCTCAGGTTCGAATCCCGGCCTGGCGACCCTTGCCGCATGTCTTCCCCCTCTCTCATTTCCCTCATTCCTGTCCACTAACTATTAAATAAAGGCCACTAGAGCCAATAAAACCTTAAAAAAAACACATTTCTTCTTAAAACACCAATATGAATATATAATTTACAGGACTCCAGGACAGTTTACAGGGAAAGGGGCCTACACCTTCATACGAGATCGAGCTCTGCTTTGGGGAAGAGTATCCAGATCCAAACGTACCTAAAACCAGGAAGCTCATAATGGCACATGTGAGTTGGAAAGAGACACAAAAAGCTTGCTTTTGTGCAATAAAGCCTTTTTTTATTAGAGTACTATCAGATTGTCTCTTGTATAAAGAACCCTGTCCACATGGATTGATGAATGTGCTTTGCCAATTCCAGGTCTTTCTAAAGCTCTAAGTATACCTTAATTTTTTTTTAACCTCTTCAGATTTCTTTACTGCACTGACAGAAATATTCTGACTAGCACCTGATGTTTGGTGGTTTATGAAGAAATAATGTTCTTTCCACTTCCAGATATTTAACCAAATTCCCACTGGTGGTTTAGAAATATAAATGTAATTAGTTTCATTAGTATATTTAAAAGATAATGTTCCAAAGGTCTTCTCCTATCAGTAATGATGTGATTTTTCTGATTGGCCATTACTTTGGATTAAATCAAATATTATTAGGAAGAAGGATTACTGTTTATGGACTGTCAGATGTCAGCCATTTTCTTGACTTTCTCAGAATTTATTGCATCTTACTATCAGGTTCTTTTAATCATTATTGTGTGTCATTCTACTGAATTATGTGCAACCTTTAGGAACTGTTTTGCTTTTAAGAAATATATTCCCAATAAAAAATTTTAATGACAATTTTGATTTTACACACAAACTCAGATTAATTGAGCAAGACTTTTCTAAAGCTGGATTTCGCACATGAAGATCAGAATCTCATATATGTGAGAGATGCGTGAGAGGGATATTTTTGGCCAGTAGATGTCCTTACAGACACAGTTATTGAGTGTTTCTCTGTTTCCTCTTGGCCAGGTGGTTCCCTTGTTTGCTGTGGAACTATTACAGAGATTCAGCTTGGGACAAACTGAGGAGAAACATCAAAATCTCACCTACAACACAAAAGGAAAGAAGATAGATTGAGAAATCTACCATGTGCCCGAGTTGATATGGACAATACACAAGTGACTTTCTTCCGCATAATCACCATAAAAGATAGCAATACAGTATCATCAGTATATATATATATATATACATATATCTATATATATATGTATATATAGATATATATATATAGATATATGTATATATATATATATATATACACACAAACACATATAGGGGTGTGTCTGTGTGTGTGTATGTACAATAAGTACATTTGAAAGGCATTACGGGAAATTTAATGTAATCTTAACTATTGCAGCTTGTATTTGATACTATTTTCTATAGTGCAGCTAGACACCTGTTGTGCATTTTGCTCAGAGCATGCTGATAAACAAATAATGTGAATGTTTTTCTCCCTCTTCATTTGATGTTGAACTCATACTCAGAGTATGACATGCTAATTTAATTTTCTCATTCTGGAACAAATATGTGGAATAAATTGACCACAGAAATGAAATCTATAAAGCTTTTTTCTTATTTATTTCTATCGAACATCATATAACAGATTCACAATTTTTTTAAAAATATACATTTTTGTAGCTGTAACATTGAAAAAGAAAATAAAGTAACAAGTAATATTTTTCTCCTTTAAAATAATAAAAAAAAAAAACTAAAGTGAGAGAGAGTGCTGAATCAGATGATTTACCCGTATCTGAGTTTAAAATACTTTCATCATTTTTTCCCTGCCTTCGAACATATACAGTACATTAAAAAATGAGACGGGAACTGAAGCGTACGGTACACACAGGGGTCAAGAGCATTCACAAAGCATCATGTTCCAACGTGTTATTAGCACCATTACTCTTCAGCCATACTGCACCTTTTTTACTCTTTCCATCATTCAGTTTTTAATGGAAAAACACCATGAGTGTCGAGGCGATGTGGCACAGACCTGCCTGTGTGGGTGGGATTGTCTGTTACGCAGTTTTCATTAGTGTTCTCCCTTTCTCAGAGATAATGTTAAGAACATATTGGAGAGTAATGCTTTGATGAACAACCTTTTGAAATGACTCCCAGTGATAAGAATTACAAAAAAAGGCGAAGAGTTGCTCATACATTCACCTTGCCTGCCCAGGCCGGTGTGAAGACATCGGCTCCGATGCAAGAAAAGAAACAATTAAAGAAAAACTGCATTGCAAGATTGACAGAAATTGCATTAAATCTGTTTAGCATATTTACTGTATATAACATCTGTAATGTAATATATATATATATATGCAATTCCTCAATAGCGTTTACTTTCATAACACTGATTGAAAATACCCTGCAGTAATTACTTTTATTGAGAAGGTGTGTGGGACGACCATAGCAAAAACAGAGTGAACACAGACAAGTGCTTGATTGTCTCATTAAATATCTTCAGTGCCTTTGCAAAGAGTCAATTAGTTGCTGCTATATCTCTGAGTGAATTCACCCCTTCACCAGATCATACTTAAATTAAAATCTAAGAGTTACCATTTCATCCCTTACTGTTTCTATTTTATGCACTTGAATAAATAATTTAATTACTCTCATGAACCTGTACCATGGTGCATCAGTTTTTTTTTTTTTGTTATGGAGAAAAATAGTAATAAGAGTGGAAACTTTCATGTAATTTCGCTTAACTGTATATCATTACTTGAAGATTATGTACTTCACTCTGTTCCATTAGAACACTTGAAAAATCAGAGATTAGAACCCAGGGGCAAACCAAAATACCTTTAAGTGATCTTGTGAGATATTATGTATTGGAGTTATAGAAACACATCTTTTTACAGTAAGTAGGATGTAGATGTTTTCTTTAAATCATGGAAACAAACACAAGTATGATTGGTACAAGCTGATGCATGGTCAGTGTAAAATGTCCCTATGGTGAACAGCATCCTTTTGTGTGCAAAATAATCAGTTATGAAATGGCCAAAACTACAATAGTACCAAATGGTGAAGAAGTGAATTGACATGCACCCTGCTTCTCCTTTCAGAAAAGTAAAGGGTAAGGGAATGGAATTAACAGGAAATGAAAAGAAAGTAAAAGGAAAAAAAGGAATGAAAGGAAAGGAAAATAATTCTAAGATAGGAAATGACAGGAAAGGAAAAGAAAGGAAAAGGAAAATAAAGGAATGAAAGAAAAAAAAGGTAGGATAGGAAATGGCAGGAAAGAAAAGGGGAAAAAGTAAAGGAAAAGAAAGAATAGGAAGGGAAAGGGAAAAAAAGATGAAAGGGTCAGCAGGGGCTACATCTTTATGAATTAGACAGATCACTTGTAATTTGTGTCTTCTATTGTTGTGTATATCTTCCCTGCAACCCTACCTTGAGGTCTCTCCATTGTTTGTCTTCGTAGGATCAACAGAGACAAGGAGGGTGTGTGTGCTCGTGTGTGTGTAAGTATGCATGTGCAAGTTTCTACTGCCACTTCATTAGCTTGGAGCCATGAGGTAAATCCAGGAGGCTTTTATCAGTTCTGGTTAAGGGAAGTGTGTCTGGTGCAGACCAGCGCCGCTTACGAGGCCGTTGCTGCTCCTTTGTGGGAGTATCTGTAGCCTGTTTGCAAGAAAAGCCTGGTGTTAAAAGGGGTGGCTGGGAAGAAAGTGGAGGGGGTGGAGGTGGTGGTGGCATCTCCTCCCTTTCCAAGCTGCTTGAATCTGCTGGACCTCTGGGGAGCAGTTGCGTGCGATGAGCCCTAGAGCTTGTGCGGCTGGGTGTCCGCTGAGTTTGTGTGGGCATTGGGGTTAGGGCTAGGCAAACATCACCCTCACTAAGCTGACGGCAGGGCAGGCCATATAGCTGTGTAGTTCTCTGAGGAGAGCAGGAAGACCAGCCATAGTCTTGCACAAAGAACGGGTACTCCACCAAGACCTGCAATAACTCCTAAATAAAAACAAGAACAGGATTACTTTAAAGTCAATGAGACTTTTGCCATTGACAAACTTCTTAAAGAAAAGCATTCAACCATAGCAAAAGCTGACCTGAGAGTTGCGATCTGTAAGGTGAACCTGCAGGTGACTGAAGCCCTGTGTACTGCTTGGGGAAATCACCAGAACAGTACAGGTGCTGAGGTGGAACTCAGGGGATGTATCAGCACTCCTCAGAAAGTCTTCTGTCCTCAGCTCCTCCACTCGTTTCAACCTCCCGCTGGCAAGCTCAATCAGAGACCCCTTGGTGAAATGAGGTAGGAGTGCAGGGGGAGATGGGCGCAGGGCTGGGGAACATGTCTGAGGATTGGAAGGAGAAAAATCTCTCCCTCTCTCTCTGTTGTGTCGTCTCTCATGCTCACTGTCTCTTTCTTGGTCTTTATTATGATGTAATTGCTTATCTTTTACTTTGCCCTTTTCCGGGTCCCTTTGGAGGACCTTGTCTCTTTCTAGGTCTCCATCCCACTCTCTTTGTGACCCGTCATGGCTGTTAGGCAGACTAAGGGGTGAGTGTGGTGAATTCCTTAGTGTGTGCTGCCTTGGACCTGGCTCCCTATGCACACTGTATGAAAGTGTTCCTGAGGAGCTGGAGAGAGGATAGGCCTGGGGGTGAGGGCTGGGATGGGTGACTGATCCAAAGGGGTAATATTGGGCCTCAGGTGGTGTAGCCCCCACCTGGTCCAGAAGTCCACCTCTGCCAGCCCTTGCGTCTGGTCCAAGGGTACGTGGACTAGTGGGGAGTGAAGTGGAGCTGGTCTTCCCAGACTGATTTGTTTCCTGCAGTGAGGAATGTGGTTCAGGGCTTACTTGAGGTTGAGTATCTGACAAAAATCCTCCTGCAGAATGGACAGGGGAGATCAGGTTCTCCTGCTGTCTACGTGCACCATTGGCATGCAAAGTATATTGACTTACATCAAGCCTAGACCTGCTGCTGTCATTCCCGTACACTCCAGTGAGGAGAGGTCTGGAAACTGAGGCAGTCCTGCTGCCTGACCCATCTAAGCCATTAAGCCTTTTGTATCTAGGTCTTACATCAACTAAGCTGGGGTCTTGGGGATACAAAGAGTGAGGGCTAAACAAGTAGGAAGGAGAAAAGAGAGAGGAGCTATAATCCCGGCGACCGGTGTTAAGGTAGGACCACATTTCTCTTGTACTTGCTGGAAAAGGGGTCTTAAATGAGGAAGAAGAGGAAGAAGATGGGGAGGGGGGCAATGATAGTGGTCCCTCCCCTCTGAGCCACCTAGAGTGATGGGACAGGGTTGAGGTGAGGGGATCATCTCTCCAGGCAGGAGACACTGAGCTCCTTCTGTCACTGACCTGGCCTGGAAAAAGTGGAAGAGAAACAGGTGAAGAGTAGTTCAGGGGCCATGGTAATGGCACATGAAGACCTGATGCTGGAGTAGGAAGGGCTGGAGGACTGTTTAGGAGATGGGGGTTTGGGTTAGAGAGAACTCTGTCCCGGTCACTATGTTCCCTGCCTCCCTCCCCTCTACTGGCGCTATGCCGGCTCCGAAATGGCACAGGCGGTTTAAACTCATCCAGAGGGACGTGGTGTTCTGCAGACCCTTGCCGAGACTCCCTCTTTTTGGGAGGGAGGTGCTCTTTGCTGCGGTCAGGGCTTGGATTCATGGGTGGGCTCCAGCAGCAGTGGGGGCCCCCTGTGTGTTAGTGTAGGTTAGGTCACATGTGCCTCACGGGAAAACGAGGGGTGCACACAGAGGGGAAGGCTGGTACACAGCATCACTGTTGGATCGCTGTTGCTGCTCTTGCACTGAAGCACCACTCACCTAGAGCAGAGCAAAAAAGAAAGAGACAGAAGTAGGAGAGATTAAGTGTGAACATTGGGAAAGAACAGTCTGTTAGGTCCTGGCATCAGTTGTAGTTAAGACTTAGCTGTCAGTATGGTCAGACATACAAACAAATATTAAGCTGTGCTAGACAGATGGAGCGAAATCAGCCACTCACTCTTTCTTCCAAACTACTTTGAAGAGGTTAGAAACTTGTAGCTTTCTGATGGTTGTTACTAATTGGTCATTACCTAACATGTCCAGTGTGGTGTAACTGAAACTACCCATCTTGCTCGTTTCATTCAAACACATTACTCCCGCATGTGAGCTAAAAATATAATTTTGCAGCCAGTGAAGTTCAGAGGCAGCACAGTACGTATGTACAAAAACACACACAGCAAGACCCGACAGCAGGAGAGTTTTCATCTTTGACTCTTGGGGGATGATTGGAATATGTAGATACGCTTTTGTACCACTTTCATGATCCACCCCCACGACATCCTCGGGTACTCTCTGTATTCTACATAAGCTTACTACCAACACCCCCTCAACCCTTCACTTTCAGATGAACATATGGACAATAACAGACAAATACTCCCTCAAGCGACTGTAAGCACTCCTCCAGTGATAGACAAAGCTGGTGACTGCCCACCAAAAGCTGACACGATCACTGTTGATATTACCACCAGTTGTTGTAGACACAGGATATGCATCTTTGCATATTAAATAACCGTCACAGCAGGGGTTTGGGCAAATATGTGTGACAGTGTGTGCGTGTGACATGTTTTTCATGGTTGATCTGTAAAAATGTGTCATGTTTTTCTTTGGGGAAAAAAAAAAAAATCTGTGAATGTGTTTAATTGTTTGAGTCTTTGTGTTTGAGTCCTCGAATGTGTCAGAGATTTTTCCAGCCTCACTTCATTCAGTGAGAAGTGCGGGGGAGCTCCACTAATTCTTCTCCCAGTGTTTTAGAAGAGCCCTTTTGAAATGATGGCTGCGAGTCCAGCCGTTCCCTCCTCCAACATGTCGCTCCTCCAGCTGCCGGCCACTCAAGCCCCGCACTCACCCGCTAGTCTGTCAACTGCTAACCAACTCCCTGCCGTCTCACCATCCACCACACTGTCTCCATGGCAACTGTGTCCACACATATGCACACACTCATATACATCCAGCTGGATAGAGAGGTTAGATGGGGATACTTTTTAGAGAGGTGGGTGTGCTGTTGCTCACCAAGAGACTCGGTCCAAAAACAGAGCAAGTGTAACAAGCTGTTTGAGCATCTTATTGGAAACCAAAAATAGGGCAGTGAGAGGTTTGGGATGTTTGTACAGTTAACATGACATGATGCATGTTTGTCAGCCCAACAAAGATGTAGTGAACATGAAGCAATGCACACCTGACAAGCAATGCAGGTGGAAAGTTTGAACTTTCTTTCTATTCTTTTTATACTCCAGGCTCATTCCAAAATTGATTTAAAAGTTTACTGCTAATTCCAAACTAAAGATTATCTACCCGATTAATAATTCAACCACAATAAACTGTTATATATTCACTCTAGTCCATCACTCAACCGCTGCAAATTCAACTTCTGAGGTGAAGTACTATCTCTGTATTTCTACATCCTGATTGCAGTTCATCTTTGTCAGATATAAAATAGTTAATCATGGACAAGGAACCATGTGTCTTCATAAGGAACCAAGTGTCATCATGAGGAACCAAAAGTCTATAAAGGGCTTCACAGCTAATCTGATGAGTCGGAGCAACTGTAAAGCTGGAGGCAAACTACACATCTTTTGCAGTGTTTGCCCATTTGGAAAAGACTTGGAATTCACACTGACTAACTGACTGGTTTCAGCAGTCTTCTGTTTATGACAATCCAGAAAAAACACAGATCACACACTTTACAACCTCACAGGATTTACCGACAAAAGTCATCTGAATGTAACAAATTCCCATCAATTTTGTGGGTAAACAAACATGCCAGTTGGCGGCAGTAATGCACCAATTTATTATTTTCAACCAATAAAATCCTTGGATAGGAGAAAGAGAAAAAGGAGGAAGAGCACTGACAACGAAAAGTCTTGTTGTGCGTCCTCATCTTAGACTACAAAAAATGGTGACAAAGAAGACAAACAAGCAAAGTGTGTAAAGCTTTTACTGCAGTGTTAAATTGATTTTCCAATGTCGTAAGAATTGATGAAGTTTGAAATCAGTACCAGAGCTTTCATTTATAGCTAAGAGCTTAAGAAAAAAATTGTTAGACTCAGAAGATGAAAGAATTCCTACTCAATAAAACAAACAAACTTGTTGGGCTCAATTCTCAATACCACGTCTATCAGATTTTCCTCCTATCATGCATGAGCAGAGACAACAATATAATGCTTAATTCTAGGAGTGGCTTCAGGTAATTGTATGCTGAAGTAACTTTTAAAAAGTAACTCAGAGTAACTCATCTCAAATGTGGCCCTAAATCCAGTGGAGCTTCTCTGAGTAAAATCTACTTTTTCTTTTTCCCCCCACAATGATGCTCTTTTATTTCAGTCTGGCTGAGATAAGATTGGATCCAATTCAGACAAAAATACCTGTATACTTATTTTGAAGAGTATACACGATCAGACTGCCGATCGTGCCTGCGGTACACTGACCAAATACTATGTGAGTGGTCTAAATATATGGTGTGATTATATATACATTCTTCTGCATGGTTTCTGTTCATTTTCAATAAATCAGTCAATTCAAAAGCCTTTCTTAAAAAATACAAAATACCTTTATTTTCAAGGTACTTTGCAAAGGAAAATACAGCTATTAATTGTTTCAGCTAAAGAGTTTCAGGTTAACAATAACTTTTGAAACATAACAGAATTAAGCATTGAAATGGTGCCCTTTAAATGATGTTTCAATTTTTTTTAAATTAAGTTTGATAAATAGGTATAGAAAATATGTATTTATTTCTATTTTATGTTGATTTCTTTATTTTGATAAAATATTAAGACAAACTCAAAATACAATAAAAATTAGCATTTATTTAAATAAATAATTTGTTTGAATTAAAAAAATGTTTTCTCTTAATTTATTATACGGTCTGAAACAAACTTGTTTCAAAAATAATCCTGTTTTAGCATTTGTCCTCAGATGACTCTTACTCCCACCTCTCCAAAATAGACGTAATATAAATTTGCAAAAAGCGTACAACAAAACAAAGAGTACAATTGTGCATGTGGAGGAGTTCGAAAAGAAATGTCTCCTAACAGAATACTCCTACACTGTGCAGACACGCACAGCGAGCTGGAGTTTAGCTGGAGCTACTGTTGCTTTACAGAAACATTTCAATACATCCAAAGAATGAGGAACATCATAATGTTGCTCATTCCTACAAGAAAAATATGCTAAAAAGCTCTGGGTTTTGATCAGAAAGTAAACAAAAAATAATATTTATGTTTAACAAAAATAATAATAATAATAATAATTAACTCTTTTTATTAATTAGGCAAATAGAGCAAAGCATACCCACTTATGCCTTGCTCTATGTTATCCCGCCTTTTCTCTTCATGCATCTGCTTGAGACATGTCAAACATGCACTCCGACTTGTGACTACAAACCTCAGATAAATACATTGTCTAAAATGTCCCACTTGTGAAACTTGAAATATTAAGTCAGTTGTATTATAAGTAATAGATAAGCAAGGAACAGTTGTCAGCCAAAAGGAAAAGAGTTAGAACAAGCAGGTGGATGAAGTTGGCAGCTGCTGTGATGCAAGACTGACCTTGGTACCGGGGTGAGGAGATGTCCCAGAGCTGGTACTCATTCATATTCTAGTCCTCCCAGGGGGGTCAGCCCACCTCACAGCTCCTTACTGTGCCACAGTGCTTCCTTCACAGCACCGCCATGGGCTCCAACACCCGCAGATATCAGCAGCCTGCAGCTACGCCCTGCCTCTGATCTCTGAACGAGTGAAATAACACCAGCGAGCCCACCAAACTGAAGGAAAAAACTGAGAGTCTGCTATCCGTCTCCGTGTCTGTTGTGCTTGTGAGCATGTGTGTGTCAAGAGAGTGTGTGTGTGTGTGCTTGTGTGTGCAAAGGGCTGAGGAAATGAGTAATATCTAGCAGTGAGAAACATGTCTGCTATGCAGAGCCACACAGGCAGACCAGTTGCTGCTGCCGCCCACTTGCTTTAATCACTGTGAGGGATACAAACATGCATACACACATATACATGCACTCATATGTATGCACAGTCAAGGATGCAGACTACAGATCTCGTTGCTGTCTGATGTCTTCTACTTCTAACAAACTGTCTCCAGTTGAAAACATGGAATATTGCTAATCAGTCAGTGAAGAGCAATCAAATCACTAATTTATGTCTGTAATGACATTTACAGAAGACATGCTGACACATGGAAGAAAGAAAGGGATGGAGGGGAGGCAGAAAGACAGTTGATGAGAGACAGGGAGGGACATGGTAGGAGGCTCATCCTACACACACTCTCAGACTTAGGTTTTTGCTGCTGCCTCTGACTCAAAACTAAACCTCACATCCATCAAAAACACACACAAACACAGAAAAGCACATGCGCAGCAACAAACACAGACCCACACACACACATGCACAGTGCTCTCTTTTGTTTATCTGCAGTTTCATCTGAATTTGTGTCCTTTGTTCTCATCAAAGCACTTTGTGACGAACCTGCTTATTAAGAGAGCTTTTATGAATACATTTGATTTGACTTTATATGCTTGCACAGATATAAACACACACACACACACCCCATTGTACACACACTGAAACAAGTTCAAACGCACACAGGAGCACTGCAGGGGAGCTCTGAATGATTTGCTTCAGTGATTCAGTCAGTACAAGTGGAGTGTGATGGTATGGCTGCCTTGGCTTGTTAGTGCTCTATTCGTGAGCGTAGCGCTCATTCAGAGCAGAGAAACAATCAAGGTATAGGCATGGAAAGGAAACAAACCAAGAAAAGGGTTTTGGGCCATGTGCTCTTAGATCTTCTTAAAATGCAAAACAAAACACAGACTTCTACCCACAAACAAGACATTAACCTTGACTCACTTAACCACAGCCAAATGGAAGGGTTAATCAGAAATGGAGGTGTGAAAACAAAATTCAGCGGGAAGCCCACACTGAAACATCCTCACTGGGAGGTGACAACTGCCAAAAACATCACCTTTGACATTTTACAGAATGTTACTTTTATTTTTCAAAGCAAGCTCAGACTGAAGATGATAGACACTGAGGTTGTGTGGGCACGGCTGCTGTCTGCTCCAGCAAATGTTTCATGTGGGCAGAAACGTAAACGAAGAATTTCGGAATATCCTGGATGAAAGTCCAAACAGCTGCAGGGCTGCATGAAAATGAAATCATTGACTTATAACTGAAATCGAAATAATCTTAAATTGTTGAAAAGTATGCGACATTTATGTATTATTGACTAAACAGGTTCAGAATTCAGAGAAAGAATCAATAAGCCAAACACGGATCCATTTAAAGAAAATAACAGTTATTTCTATGGACTTTTCAATGTGCTGCTAACTTAAATTTAGCTGTCTTTTTTTAGGGACAGGTTTCTTCTGAAAAAAACATTTCTATTGATTTAATACACAAACACCCTTAGAGTAGCCTTGGCTGTAAAGTAAACAGCTTGATGCAAGGCTATGTTTTATACTTTTCTCACTTTTTCATCAAAAGCATCAAAACAAGTTTTCTAGATAGTGGGAAATAATGGAAAATCAATTAAATGAAAGCAATGTCATGTAAAAGCTGTCACGCTCTTCTGACTTTTTTCATATTTTGAATTCCTATAACCTCTAATGGCTGTATATTTGGAGTATTGTTGTGTTAAACCAAAATAATGCGGTTCAAAATCACTGACATGAATGTGCTCTAATTTCCTGTCCTTAGTCTCAAGTTTTTTTGCAGCCAGTCTCCTTTCAGGTTTGCCCAGTAAAAACATCACTCAAGATTGCATGTTCAGTTGATGTGCACAGCCTTCAGAGAACTGAATTGATATTGAGACTAAGCTGCACACAGATTCTCTATTGTCAGCAACTAGGCAATATCTGAACTTGCATAATTACACTTGGTAGGACTAGACCATATTGCTGAAAAACATTTCACAATGTCAGTCATTCCTATAAGCTGTTACAGGTAATCACTGATTGTTTTTGTGTTTAAAATATCTGAAATACTGCCAGTCCGGTGACCAGATCTTTCCTGTTTTATCCAAAATTGTCTCTCAAACTGTTATTTTCTCCCTTTGCCCAACCCATTTCCGCCATGAAAAAAAAGACAAACAGTAAGTCATAATTTCGACTTTCAAAGTCATAATTATGAGATACAAAGTCATAATTTCGACTTTCAAAGTCATAATTATGAGATACAAAGTCATAATTTCGACTTTATTATGAGATTCAAAATGTTGCGTTTTCTGGTTCAGTACTCGTTAATAAACCAACTTCTTTTCGTCAGATAGCTGTGATTTCTTTATTGCTAACGGTTAGCTTCTCAACTTATTCTCTTCTCATACAAGTGTGCTGCTTACACACAAGAACTCACTCACATTGCCCCCAGTGGACAACAGCAGTACAACATGCACATAAACATAATGTGACAGGATACAGAACACGCATATGTACCTTTCAAAGTAAATTAGGAACACATAACATAAAATAACTCAAAGACAAGTTAAGATGAGAACATATTCTAACACAAAATCATAATTTCGACTTTCCAAAACAGCCAATTTTGTCATTTTTCAGTAGATAGGCTGTCTTGTAGGAGATTTAAAGAGTATTCCATCTGATCGGTCTAACCAGTAAAACACTGATTTTTCTCCTTTTAATGGATTATAAACAAATTGAGGAGTATTTCAGATGCGGTTTAACCAATGATGAAATTCTATTTTGTGTTATGTGTTCCTAATTTACTTTACATGTGCGTGTTCTGTATCCTGTCACATCATGTTTATGTGCATGTTGTACTGCTGTTGTCCACTGGGGGCAATGTGAGTGAGTTCTTGTGTGTAAGCAGCACACTTGTATGAGAAGAGAATAAGTTGAGAAGCTAACCGTTAGCAATAAAGAAATCACAGCTATCTGACGAAAAGAAGTTGGTTTATTAACGAGTACTGAACCAGAAAACGCAACATTTTGAATCTCATAATAAAGTCGAAATTATGACTTTGAAAGTCATAATTATGACTTTGTATCTCATAATTATGACTTTGTATCTCATGAGGTACGGTGGCAAAATCTAAAACTACTGTTGTGTAAATTACTCAACAGTTTGTTGCTGGACTACCAATGAGTGAGTGAGTTGGTTGATGCCATCCACCTTGCTTAGCTGCCCATGAGCCTAAAGCATTTCCTCTACCTGCATCCTCCAGAATGCTGTGCGCTTCTAGATTGGAGGTCAGTAAAATTATTATTGAACATTGAATATATTGCAATATGCATTGTTATTTAGTTATAACAATATTGCGAAATTATTCCCATTATTGTTAGGAGTCCTAGTATTTATGAGTATCAAATAAAATGAGGCTGCAAACATTTTAGACACACTTGTAAATCTTGATTTGTGAAATAGTTGAAAAAATATGCTTGCTTCAAATTTTACTTCAAAATTATCCTCTTTGTTTCAATTCGGGGCATTACAAAATATTCCAATAAAATACATTCAACTTGGTGGTTATGATGTGACGAAAAGTGAAACAGCTCAGGTGGTTTTAACCATTTTGCAAGGCACTGTAGAATCTGACAAATTTCAAAGCACAAAGTCCTGTTTTATATGAATGTGCACATGGCAATCTAGTCATAGAGAAAAAGAAAGAAATATGGATGGATTGATCACAAAAGTATGTAGTGCAGATTGAGATATAGAAATGACTACCCTGTTGTACTCATGGAGGCACCCTCGGCTATTTAATATATCCAAAACACACAAACATCAACACAAGCAAAAGCACAAGAGATCCATGCTGCACTGCCAGTCATTTATAGCACCTCCTGAGTCATTTGGTGCTGTATACTCTTCCTCCATATCTCTTGTTTCTGCCTGTCTTTCTCTGTGGCGTTGCACTGTGTAATCTGGCCATCTATCTCTCTCCCTGTCTCTCTCTCACACACACACGCCCACACACAAACAGGGTCAAGTCTCGACAAGAAAGGTCAAATGAGTCAGGCAGCATTCAAGAAATCAAAAGAATCAAGAACCGCAACAGGTGACTGAACATTTTACTATAATACTTTGAGGGTCTGATTTATAAGAAATAGTCATTTCCTTTGTGCTTATTCTTTTTTTCTTTACATCTGCCCTTCCTCATGAGTAGCCCTGTATTGGGTGTCCTATCACGTTTCAGGCTGAGAAGGAGATCTATGATGGATGTCTGATGCAGCAGAAATTTTGTTGCTGAATGTAATAGATCTGAACAGAGGGGAAGAGTAGAGGAGAGTATGGCGAGATGAGGGCAAAGGACAGAGAAACAGAGAGAGAGATACTTGGAAAAATTGTAAAGTAAGTTTTAGAGAAGAGTTGGAGAGACAAATTAATGCAGGGCGGGGTGGAGGGGAGGAGGAGAGTACTACAGTGGTGGCTTACGCTACAAGGAGCCTGGCTAAGCTGATAAAAGGACAGAGTGATACAGGCAATAGCTTGTCGGGCAACAGGCCAGGTCAGCCTTCAGGGCAATGACCCATTCTTCTGCAGGATGAGCCAGCAGCAATGCCTCAGTCAAAACAGTCATTGCATGAATGGGCCTATAGTCAAGGACTCTCATCCGGTTTCATAGGTAAATACAATCAATATAAGTTTAACAAGTAGAGAAAATTTGCCCCTGTCATAATCTGTTTCTTGTAGAGTAATTGCACTGTTTAATTGTAACTTTGTGTGAGTTGGACTGCTTGGCATTTGTTATAAATTGGTGCACTATATTGACAATATAACATATTCAAACTGAATTTATGATTGAATAAGCTAAGATGATCCAAATAAAGAAACATAAATAAAGTTAAGGCTCAAATTATTGGGGAGATACATTTGAAGGAATCTTTTAATTTTACCAGCTCTGACGCTTTTCACTTTAAATACATTTTATGTTTTGGAGTGGATTTGGACACTTGGATCTGATAGAGACTCTGGAGGGTGATCTATATTTAGGGTGATGGCAAAGAGGCCATCATCTCCAAAGATAAATAGTCAGTAGAAATATGCAAAACACCGAGCAGGCATTACAAGAAAGGTTTTTGTTGCAATGCCCTGAAATAATTTTTCACTAATAATTATGAAGTATATAAATAATTGTCATCATGCCATCCTTTAATCTTAAATATGAATAAAAATGCATCAATAAATTTCAAAACTATTACTTTTTTTTACATTGCTTTATCTTTCTTGATTGCATGAAAATAATTTTAAATCTACAGAAAACTTAAATGAATAAACTGTTGAACTCTGAAAAACCCTGGCTGACAGCAGACTCCGGTAGTGTGTGAGTGATTCAGACGCTGAGGCCTGTAATGTATTGCTGGGCTAATCCCTTGTGAATCCTAACTGGTACAGCCTAAGGCAGGCTTAGTATGGTTCTGGGGAGGAAATCCCCCCTGCGTTAGTGGTACGGGCCATTAGCCCCTGGGGTATAAATAGGGCAGTCACGGCTCCTTAAGCTGGCTTTTACGCAATATCAGTTAAAAATATGACTTGACTAATTACATGCAGGTCAGCCAGTCAGCAGAAGCAAAAAATTCCTCCACCTCGTTCTGCTTTTTGCTCTGACCATAGCGGGGCCATCCGCTGCAGGAGTGCTTCTCCCTCTATCCTTTTATACGCGTGTGACCGTGTGAAACATGTGTCACAGTTTATATGACATTTCCAATTGTGGGTGTAATGCCGTTGTCACTTGTTTGGCAATTAAGATGTCGTTTGATGGGAGTTTCATTTTTTTTCCCCCCACATTCTGAAGATTGTAATTTCCAAGAAATCTGAAACATCACTTTTTCAAACCATGACGGCTTCTACTTGCAACTATCATGATGAAAAACACGCACAATAAAACTTCAAATGTGATACTATAGGTTAGGTGACAGCAAGTAATGATGTCATACACGTATGATGCACAGTCATGCTTTTCTATTTCTGTTCTTGCGGCTCTTTCCCAAATTAGCTTCCCAAGTTTTTTTGTGTTACGTTGTAGGGGTGCATGTGTGTGTGTGTGTGTGTGTGTTGGCTCACTGTTTTTTCTGGCAGGAGATCTTCTCACTAGTATGAGATATGATTAACCAGACTCAGAGCCTTTGATGCACTCCCATGCTATGAGATCACCGGCTTACAAGAGAGGCAGAAGCAGCGGGAGAGTGGTAAGAAAAAAAGCTTGAGAGAGCAAGGACAAGCGTGTGAAGTTTCAGTGTGTGGATGTGAAGGAGGAAGTGGGAGGGGGTCCACTGTTTCTTCTAAACATTTGCTGTTTTTGGCTTTGTCCACCTATTGAGTGGCAGTCAAACCTGGGGTTTCTGCTCGTTCTGTTTCAGCAGTTAAAATGTCAGCAAGCAGTAACCAAACATGATATCTCCTCAAAGAGATAGCATAGCCTGGTCTCTCACTGGTAGCTTAAGTGGCATTCATATTCAGATAGACTGTCTAGACTGGCGTTAGAGACTCTGTCTAGAATACCTTTATCACTGCTGGTATTCAAGGCAACCTTGCTATATACTGCCATTATTGCTGTTGCTCCACTACCCCTCCCACACCATATCTACTGCTGTTGCAGTCATTTACTCAACTCATTCCTTAGGCTGCCTGCTATAGAAAAGTGTTGCAGATTAAACAGTAATATGTCTGACTCAGACAAATGAAATACCATCTTTCATAGAGCTTTTTACATGAAACTATTTCTGCACCATTGCTAAAATTTCAAACAAACACAAATGAATTAATAGAATGACGTTTGGTTAATTTTGATCTTACTTTTGCTCTTGATTTAAAAGAACTCCAAAAAATAAGTCGTTTAAGGACCAATCTCCAGGTGCAATTTGTTTCAGAAGTTACACTCACTACACATTGATACCAAAACCAAGAGGGAGCGAGCTCACATGCATGGGCTTCAGCAAAAGGATAAAGTCATGTCTAACTGAAAAGCGGTGGGTGTAAGTGGTGGGTGGCAGGGTTGAAAGGTTGCTGACCTTCATTGTAGTTGAAATGCAGAGGAGGAGAGCATGCTGCTTGATCATACACTGGGGTTAGCGAGTCAAAGCCTAGGAAAACAATCCATTTCAAGAAAATGACCCTTTGTATGTGGTCAAATAATGGACAGGGTGCATGCACGTGTTTGCAGATGACCAACCATCGCGCCTTCATTATTACACTCCTTTCTTTCACACATGCTGCAAGTAGATCAGGGAAGAAATGCATGCCATGAAACACCCTGCTCTCATGAGAGAATTTGAACGACAGGTGTGTCTGTCACATTTAAGTAGTCTGGCATAGTGTCAGCTGTGTTCAAACACTGACTTCTGTTTGGGATTATTCATCACACTCCTGGCTCTTTGGCTCAGATCCCAAGCCTGTTCTCATATCAGATCAACGGGGAGACAGCCCAGATCTACGAAGGCCATAAATGTAGAACTATTTTATATTGTTTCAAATAGAAAATGAATAGAATAGAATAGGGTCAAAATTAATAACAAAGAAAAACTTTATTTGTCCTTTTTTGTTAAAGTTCAGCTCACCAGAAAGAGTGATGGGGAAAATACACTTTTACTAATTTAGCAAAAAAACAGCAACAATAAGTAAATAAATAAAAAACATTCAATAAAATCAATATATATTTGTAAAAAACACTACATTTAAATATTTAAAGATATTCATTTAATACACAAATATGCCTAACACAGTACAGAATAAAATAGAACAGAATAGAAAATGTTAATACTGACCATAATTGGGCAACTGCTGTCTCTGTTGAATGGAGGCAAGGTTTTTTTTTAGGTCTAATGGTAACCTTATCTTGCCAATAAGCTTGATGTCATAAAGTTCAAAATTCCTGTGCTCAACACTGACCTATGCCATCTAAACTTATCTTGATCCTAAAAAGCAAATATTGCTACCCAGAAAATAAGATTTCTGATCGTCAGAAACAGCAGTAGGAGTCAAATAGGTAGTACATAATTTACACACAAACACACACGCAAACTGCACAGTTTCAACCTGTCTGTTTTACTTTGAAGTGGGACTTATTATTTTTTTTAACATTTCCTTTACTTCAAAGTGTCGCCGTTTCTAAAGATTAAGTTGAGATGGCATTTGTAGGAACAGAACTGTACGGAGCCCTTAAGGGGACATGGAGAAAAAAAAAAAGGAACGAAATCCCGACTTACTTTCTTGAGATCCCGAGAAACTAAGTCGAGATCTCGAGATCCCGAGTTATTATCTCAAGATCCCGACTTATTATCTCGAGATCCCGACTTTTTATCTCGAGATCCCGACTTTTTATATCGAAATCCCGACTTTTTATCTCGAGATCCCGACTTATTATCTCGAGATCCCGAGATCCCAAGATCCCGACTTAGTTTCTCGAGATCCCGCGAAAAAAAAAAAAAAAAGTCGGGATCTCGAGATAATAAGTCTGGATCTCGAGATAATAAGTCGGGATTTCTTTCCTTTTTTTTTTTCTCCATGTCCCCTTAGGGGCTCAGTAGAACTGTGCTATGTGAAACAGCTTTTTTTTTTTGTGCTTGTTTCCTTGTTTTGTTTAAAATGAGCCCTCTGATCCAGTAGCAATAGGTGACTAATTCTAAAAGGCATCCGAGTGTCTACAGGTCACCAATTGCAAGAATATACAACATTAAGTTGTACATCTGAGAACATCTGTGCATCATAATTTTCAGATTTTCATTTGTAAAAGAAAAAAAAAACACAAAAAGTGTCATTTACTTTTTACTTTGTAATTATTAACTACTTTATGTTAGCATGTCACCCTGATTCCCAATAAAATACCCTCATATTTGTAATTATAAAGAGCCAGTTAAATTGCACACTGCATATGTTTCTGCAAAAAAAAAACAGGAGAGAAAATGTGACTCATTTTCTTTTCTGCAAGTGGATGACATGGAAGATAGGCAAAGACATGTAAGTGCTCGCCCATACAGTAGGTGTGACTCGTGAGTGACAATGAGAGAGATTATCCCTCCGTCTGTTTGCAGTGAGGTGGTGAGTGTTTCTTGACTTTCAGAAGAAGCAGTGAAGAAAGCTGTTAAGAAAATAAATACTTGTCAGTGGTTACAGAAGTTCAAATGTTTGCTAAACTGTTGCCCCCACAAGTGGCCCTCAGATCTGATTTTGTGTTGGCATGCTGTACTGAAAATCACAAAACACAAGAAGGGCATGTGCGTAGATTCTTGCAATCATGCAAATGTGTAGTCTCAGCATGAATGTACACTTCAGTCTATAGTTTTCCCTTTCTTTGTATTTCACTTTCAGCCTCCCCACCCCACCCACTCTTGGTCTCCCTCTCTGTCTTTCCCTCTCACTCATCTGGGTGGCTGTTTGAGAGCATACACTCAGCGTGGGTGAGAGTGTGAGAGTGCTAGAGTAGAGTATATGGCTGCTAACACAAGATGTAGGGTGTGTGTGTGTCTGCCTGTCTGCGTGGTGCTGTAGGTGGAGAGGCACAGCAGGGCGTGAAGGAGCGCTGTGATAATGACAGGCCATGCATTATATAACATGCAGATTGCATAAGGAGAAGATTATTTTAGGTCCAGATATTGAGGATGTATAAGTAATTTTTTTATGTGGGTGAATAGCTCTGCATGCACCTCAGACTGCATGTAAGGGTGTTTGTGAAGAAATCTGCACATTTATACGGCTACTTTCAAGGAGCGCGGGGGACAAACTAAAGTGTATTTTGTGTGTGTGTGTGTTTTTTTTAGTATACATATTTTCAGCTTTTTTTTCGCAACTATCTGCATATTAAAACAAATACGTAGGAATGTTGGGGCTTTTTTCTCTTACAGTGGGTAAAAGGATGTCTAGACTGCATGCACCCACTCATTATCACCTTTAGACTTCAGAGAGATCCACTTGAAAAAGGGCAGTTTCTCCTTAGTGGTTGGCAGGAGGGTTGTTGGGAGCAAGCAAAGTAACTTTCATTTATGATCATTTTGATGTTTGGAGCTTGTCCAAAAAAAGAGCAGCGTGCTCATCTTTGGACCTAAAATAATTTTTGGAGTCCCCCTCAGTCACTCGGTATCGAAGCTGTGGTCCTCAGATACAGTCTCCGTGTGCTACTGCCTCACTCCATGCATGAGTGTGCCCCTGTAAAAATAGACCTCTTAAAGGGCCAGTAGCCACTCAACCTTCTCCCACAAGAGACCTGTTCTTCTCTTCAGGGTGACACAAGAAACATGGTATGAAACATGGCCCACGTGCTATGTTGTGCTTCTGTTCCCCAAAAGCTGTAAAATAATTGGAGCCTACTCAGTCACACCAAATACCTTCATGAAACAAATCAATACTATCAGAGATTACAGTGTTAATCCTCAGGCATTCTTCCAATAAGTAATTGGGAAACACAATATAAACAAATAAAGAGGTAAGTTTTAATTGAACGAAAACATTTACCAAGAGTCATTCTGAGAAAGCCCTGGCCTCTACCTTCAAAAAGTGACAAATCTAAGCTTAAAAGCAAAAATGCATCGGCAGAGGAACTCTCTGTACTTTGTAGCAGTTCCTTCAAAGCAGACATTAGAGGAAGCAGTTACACAGAGACCTAAGACTTCCTGTGGACTCTGGCAGATCACCCTAGTAATTGAAATAAGTGAATTAAGTCAGCAGGGACAAATGGTGTACGTCTCGCTTGAAGGACATCTACAGTCAAGGACTGTGGGAACTCAGGTGAATTCTCCTACATGTAGGATATGGGTGATTGGGGCAACAGAAGGCTGCTGCCTGCTGTAGCCGAAATAGATGTACCAAAATCATAACATTGTTCTCTGGTGTACAAGAAACCAGGAGAGATTTGTTACCCGTATGTGACAGAATGTGCACAATACAGTTCGGATCTTTTCACATCGGCATGCAGAGAAAGGTTTTGTGAGTTAAAAGTAAGAAAAAAGAATTAAGATACTGAGTTAGGGGTTTCGTACAATAAAAAGTTTTTTGGATATTACCAGATGCACGTGCACACCTGCATATCGTATGTTTAATAACACGAGAGCTCTCTGAGATTTAACTACAACATCTGTACACCAGGCTTCTCCTCTCATTCTGACAGTCCCCACCACCACCATCCCCCCACACATACACAAACACACACCCACTGGACATACCCCACCCTAGTCAGTCTCATCTCCATCCTTCCCAATTTAAGCGGGCTCCTGGAGGGCCCCTGGCTATCTCTGGACTAGGGCTATTTAAGCCCACTGCTCTAATTCTGAAAGCCCTGATCTGCAGTCAGGCTGAGAGATAAACCTCACACACTCTTTCTCTCCCAATCAGCCACAATCTCCCTCTAGTTCAAACACTCACTCATTGTTTTTGTCTCGGAAACACACATGTCACACTTATTCACTCCTGAGTGTCTTCTCTCATACCTGGCTGACTTGGCTTCCTCAGAAAGCCATGTACCTCTTGACTAACTCCTGAGTCAATCTTCTCACAGCACTTTTCTGTATCCTGTCATCCAAAGTTATCAACACACCTGTGCTCTCTCACGCTCTCCTTCACACACAAATATGGACACACACACTCTCTCACTGAGAGGAGGAAGCTCCGTGGTCACATACCTTGCTGGGTGCCTTTACGTAGCTCGTATCTGAGAGTTGTTCTCATTGGATCAGGCAGCAGCAGGCACGCAGGAATATCCAGTTTTGACACTGAGTCTCTTCCTCCTCTCTACTGCTCAGCCTTCACTCTCTTCATCCTATTCCTACCTCTGCTCCTTCTCACTCTCTAAACGCCTCTTTGCTCTCTCTCTCTCACTTCTCTCTCTTTCTGTTTCTCCCTCTGAGCGTGCTGTTTCTCTCTCCTGACTGCCTGATCTTCCTCTCTCCCTCTTTCTCAGTGCCACAAATCTTTTATCTCACTCTTAAAACTTTAGTCTACAATTATTTCCCTTAGTGAATCCCCTTTGCCAAACCAGGATACTTGGTAACTTTTCCTCTCCCCCTGCCTAATATGCTCTCTGTCTCTCCCTGCCTTGCCGGGAGTGTATAATTAGACAGAGCTCAGTGGTAATACAGTCAGGCTCATTGTGGGAGCCTTAGCATTGCTGCTCATGTCTGGCTGACAGCCAGGTGGCTTCACTCATTAACCTCCCTCGAGCTGCAGAATGGACCAGCCCACAAGCCTGTGCTATTTGCTGCAACACCTCAGCCTCTTTGCAGTGGAGCCAATCAGAGGCCGCAGGGATGGTGAGGAAAGGTGTGCTTGCCAGACACACGTCCCTCTAGATGAGTGGAGCTAAACCTTATCTCAAAGTATCGACACACGGCGGTAGATGAAGCGTAACACCCAGCCGGTCAAATCTGACACAATGAGGTTTTCATCACAGTCATAACAAGTCAGTTCTCCTTTTAGCTCAATCCCTTGATCATGATGTGCGTGTGGTGGCATCATGTGCTTTTCTTTGAGGCATGAAACCGCAAAAAAAGATCACTCACATTTTATTACGAAACCACTGTGAGGTATGGGAATGTCCTGTGCAATTTAGCAATAAGTCATATGCTCTCTTTACTGTACTGCATGCCCCAGTTCCCATCGAGTATGACCTGCCATAAACCCTTCAAGGGAGATTTCCTTAACTCTCTAATCTATTCAAGAGAAATAACAATGAATCTTAAAATGAAGAGCATCACAATTTTAAATTACACATCTAACTTTTCAATACTTGTTTTTTACAAATTGAACAGTTGTTTTATTGTATTACCCCCAGAAGAAACTAACAGCTTGATCCACCTCCTCACTCAATCTAAGTAATAAGGACACAGAATGTTGTTTTCCTAAAGAAAATGAATCAGCTGTCCAGAAACTCAGTAACACACAGTTAAAATATTCTGTTTTAAAAGGACTAAAAAATTTAATTATTTTTAAATGTTTACATTAAGTGTGTTGCATAAATTTATGACACAGGCGGTCGCTGTGCAGCCCTTCAATAATTGCAGTAGTGTTTCTGATTATCAAAATATGATGTTTTCAGCATGAACATAATATTTATGAAGTACTGATGTATGGACTTTGACAAGGTCACTCCAAAAACTTCCTTTTTGAGAGGAAAATCAGAGAAGTTTTCTGTTGCATAGCCAAAACACTTGAGCTAAGGGGGCTGCCCAGTGGCACAGCTGGTAGAGCTGTTGCCTTGCAGCAAGAAGGCTCTGGGTTCGATTCCCGACCCCGGTCTTTCTGCATGGAGTTTGCATGTTCTCCCTGTGCATGCGTGGGTTCTCCCCAGGTATTCCGGCTTCCTCCCACAGTCCAAAAACATGACTGTCAGGTTAATTGGCCTCTCTAAATTGTCCCTAGGTGTGAGTGTGTGTGTGTGTGCATGTTTGTTTGTCCTGTCTGTCTCTGTGTTGTCCGAAACGATAACTGGAGATAAGCACCAGCAACCCTCCCGACCCCAGTAAAGGACAAGGGAGTAGGAAAATAGATGGATGGACTTGAGGTAAAGTTCACGAACTGATTAACGAACATTACCACCAGGACTGTTTTAAAGAGAGAAGAACTCATAGTTCAATCTGTTATAACAAACCGTTCAGGACCTCAATGAGTCCCTGTCCATCACAATACCATGTTTGCCCGCTAGCTTAGTTTCACATCAGATGTAATGGGACACTCCAAAAGATACGCTTTTGTTTTGTTAGTTTACAGAATATTTTTCCAATGATCGGTCTACAAATATTCTTTCCACATCATCAGTGTAAGGAAGAAAGAGGGAAAGAAAGAGAAGAAGAATAAAGCAAAGAAACAAAGATAGAAGAGAGGAACATATCTTTTTATAGTTAAACAACAATCATCTGTAGAAAGGAATGACTAAAAATAATAATCAAACAAAATAAAAAAAATCTTAACAAATCACGCACATAATATATGAAATGACCTGAATCTCAAAATCCCCTGTGCCAGGAAACAAAGTATTTGTGTTTAATTTTAAGAAATATAATTTTTGTACAGTTTATGTGAAGCAAAGTAAAAAAAAAAAAAAAGCATTTGAAAGTATACACGTTGTGGTAGAAATATGGGGACATACTTTTGTGTCTCAGCCTAGTCTTTTTAAAACATGCTATAAAACAAGCTATGGGTGGGAAAGTGTGCAATGTGAAAGTTAGAGTCTTAAATAAATAAATAAGTTCATAAATAAAATCATCTTATTATTATTACTAGTATTATTTTTTGCATTTGTTGAAACCATCATCTGTAAAAAAACAAACAAACAAACAAAATAGAAATATGTAAAGAGGCAAATGCATTTTTGCAAATGCAAAATAAGTTCACAGTGAACTTATTTTAAATGTGTCTTTAAGTAGGAGTTAGAGGCTACAGTATCTTTCCTTAGTCACTTTAAAATAGGAACAACAAGAGAACACACCATTCAAGAGAGGCAGATCTGAGTTGATATTATAAGTATGTGTTTGGCTGGAAGAAAACATCTAAAGCTATCTAGAGCAGGAGAAATAATAGCAATAATTAAAACTTTTAAAACAACTAGAAAAACATGGCTGACATCAGGACAAAGGCTTTTCTTATGAGATAAGTGATAATGCAGTAAAGCATAATCAAAGTCTTTTGAGACATTTATGTCAAGATTCAAGGAGCTGTAATTGTGTATATTACTTTAACAATATGCAGCATAAAACATAGAATGCTTTGGTCAGTTTAAATAAAGCTCCATCTTCAGCAGTCAATGTCAACTCAAACTTTTTCCACACTCATGAAGCACAACTTCCCCAAAATTGAAAAAAAAAGAAAAATATGATTGAGGCATGATTTGGTTACGGAAACCATCAAAAACATTCTGCATAGACTGACACAAAACCATTTGTTATTAAATCATACCGTAAGAAATCTTAAATGAATTTGCTTTAAGGGATCCCCTTTTTCAAACTTAACATCTGAAACACAACTAAAAAGAAGTTGAATATATCAGCAAATGTCTTCAGTGATTTCATGTTGAGCAAGCTTTTTCTTTTTGAAGTTTCTGTTTGACTGGAGCCCGGGAGTGGGAGGGAGATTGTGATCAAATAACCAGAGAGTAGGGAGGGAATGACTTACAGTATTAATCAAGAAATATCACATGGTGCGCGTGCATCCCTCACACTCATGTGTGTGCCTCATTTTTGCTCTTGTGATCATTAGTGCCGGCCAAACGTCTTGGTATCATTTCCTCTCTCCTTCTCTCTCTCCCATTCTCACTTCTGCATTTGCACTACAACATCCTTTAAAGGCAGATGCAAATAGCACTGGGAAAAAACATTACTTTTATTGCTGAGTAAACATTCAAAAACGAAGGTTATGCAAAAAGCGATGCTGTTCATACTCGAGCTTTGAATTTTGCATTCTAAAACATTTTGTTTCCGTAGTTCACTGAGGATATTGCTGACTCTATCCGGCAGTATTATCAAATTTGTTTACTGTTACAGAAACATTAACAGTTATTTTATTCTCAATTATAACAACCAGAAAACAAAGGCAGCAGTTTTTAGAACAACTCAGTTCAAATTAAAAAGTAAAGCAGGCCTGTAATTCAAGCAGAGTCTGTCAGGGCAACGATACACGGCAGGCATGTGAGGAATTTTTGGAGTAAAACGTGACCCCTGTGACCGTTAAGTGCAGCATCCTCAGGAAATTTGTATGTTTACAGGCCCATTGATCTTTACAGACAGAGAGTCATTCAGGACGAAACTATCTGCATCTTTAAAAGCACCCTGACATTGAAAGGGCGTATCATATCAAACATGGGGAAATCTTTTATTTTATGTTACCTTAAAAAATAGAAACCCAAGAAAGAAACCCAGTGATCCTTCCTTCAGTCAAAACTCAAGCGCTCTTCCTGTGTATTCTTTTTGCTTACGTGCCAAGATCAACACGCTGTGTGTGTCGGGGTGTACGTGTGTGAAAGTGACTCACCCCGTGTCAGTTACTCCTCTACTAAAGTGTCCTTTCCTTTTTTACTTCACACCTCTCCTCTTTGCTATTTTAGGGCCATGTTAGCAGAACTAGTAGTATCTAGAGGATCTCTCACACACAAACACACTCAAACTCACCCCAACATGCTAAATCCACTGGGAGTGTTTTGAGAGAGGGAGTGGGAGCCGTGCATCTTTTTATGGTACAATAGCTGATTTGGTGGAGCTGACAGAAATACCCAGGGTTACTCACAAAGTGAAAAATATCGTATTGCATAAGATGGTGAAAGGACCTGACCACGTTAATGCAACAGTAGCTCTCTCACACAAAGACAGACACACACGCACGCACACAATGATGTCCTCATAGTGTCCTGCATGCAGGCGGGCAGGGGCGGAGCGGGACAGAGAAACTGGAGCTGAGGCAGATTGCTGACTCAGGGAACAAACCAGTCAGAGAGAGAGAGAAAGTGTGTAAGCGTGTGCGTGTGTATGTGTGTGAGGGGAGGACATTGTGCTATGTGGTGGCCTCTTGATTTGTGTGTGTCCCGACCACCACTCTGCTCACTTTGAATTATTTCATCCCGCTACTTTGAGGTTTAGACAAAAGCTGCCTGCTTGCGAGACAGTCAAACCAAAAAACCCATTGTCATACTTTTTGTAAGAATTCCATTGAGGGAAAAGAGAAGTAAAAAGAAGAAGTTTCCCTCTGCCTTATTTCTTTCGGTTGTACTATTTCGCTCCTGCTTTCCTCTTCTGAGAAAATCATTGTCAATGGTGAGACTTGTTTAACCATTCAGAAGACACAGCTAATTTTGTTTAACTATTGCGTGAAAACCAAGTTCAATAAAATTATAATAAAAATGTCAGCTGGGTGATCTGGGAAAGAAGTGCTCAGTGATTAACATATAGTTTTTATTGTATGACTAAACCATGTGGAGAGCCAGATTTATGGTTGTTCTGCAAGCTTGATGCTGCCACCTAAACTTTTTGAGGTGCGGAGTGTCTTAGGGGTGTGGAGCAGTTAGTTTTCTGCCACCAATAGTGTTTTGCATATAATTCAGAACTTTCAGTTTTGGTCCCAGATGACAAGTGCACCTTTTTCCATAGGTTTGATAAGTCCCAACTCGGCTTGTGGTAAACTACAAGTCGGACATTTTATGTTTGTTTTTTCTTCTTTTTATGAACAATGCATTTTTTATAAGCCTTATCCTTAAAGGGTATATTTGTGCATCAGAATATAATCTCAATGAAGAAGAGTTTATTCATCTAAAAGCTAGATTAGATGTTGTCATGTACTTTTTTTTTCTTTTCTCATTCATCGCGCCCCCCCCAGCAATGGCAGTGCGCCCCCGTTAGGGGCCATGCCCCACATTATGGGAACCTCTGCACTAAGGTTTTCTTTGATACCAATTCGTAAGATGCGGCACAAAGGGAACCTTGATGTAAAGTCAGAGAGAACTATTGAAGAAAGTTGCATCACGGAAACAGATTTAAATCCTTAATGATTCAGCTCCCATCTGTCACCTAAAGTCTCTGCTCTAAGACTGACACAATGATTGCAGAGTTTTGTAACAACTTTATTGGACACGTGTGAAGTCAGCAGAATATGTCGCAGGTACACTGACTGTTTTTCTCCTCACAAAGGCAGCATATTTGTCACCCTGCACAACCCCGCGATGTTGAATATTTTTTAAAATTACGGTATATTTGCAAGGTTGGATGGATGGATGAGAAGGACGTCAGTCAACACGTGCAATAATTATAATAATAATACCCATCAGTAATACCCATTGCTGTCCAGGTCCACAGTTAAGAAGAGGACGAAGCATGATAGACTGGACATCTATCATGCACGTTGTTCTGTTGCATATTTCACTCAAAATACACGTTGTGGTTGTCACATGAAAAGTGGACAAAAAATCATGGGTTGTGAAAGCTTTTGCAAGGGCCTGTATAATAGCACATGCTTAGATATGCAGTACACCAAGGTACGGGTGGCTGTGAAAGTGATGTATATACTCTGTGCTCTAAAAACAGGAGTAGCAAGTCAGCAACATCCAGGTGGTTTTGGTTTACCCTCAGATTTTACTCCTCCCTTGTTGTCTCACTCGGTCTCTTCTGCTTCATTATTTGTCCTTTCTCCCTGGCTAAAAATACATGCTGCAATGTCAGTATAACAGATCACCGTCGATGAAACTTGCTGCCAGCATTAGACAGTATTTGAAACAGCAGCAACACCATCCGCTCGGCACAGAAACACACACGAGCCTTGGATCACGATGGTGTTGGCGGATCAGTGTTTGCAACTGTTTGTGATCATGTAAAAAAGACTGTTTGTGTGTGTGCTAGACAAACAGGTGCAGTAATCTTACGAGGCTGGCTGAGCTGTTGCGGGGTTTACTGTGAAAGTGCAATAGTTACTTTAGGTCACGGCAGTTGGAGAACAGGAATAACAAATACTGTCGCACTTACGCACACAGACAGGGCTGCACCTGTGCCTGGCTGTTCTAAGTAACAGGAATATGTATGCGAGAAAACGGCTAGGTGGGGTGATGCAGACAATGAAAATATGTGTGAGCAAATGTCCACAAGGGTACATGAGAAAATAGGTTTTATATGCAAGAGGGGAGAGAGAGAGAAAGAGAAAGAGAGGAGGAAGAAAGAGGTAGAGAAAAATAAAGAGGGAGAGAGAGGGAAAGTGTGAAAAAAAGCGGGGTTGACGGGCCATGCTTGTGACTCGTAAGAAAATTAAATAAACAACAACTTCTCACTCCTGCTTTCACACTTGATGTGCAACTCAACCGAGTCTGACGGAGACGGCACAAGGTGTCACTGTTCAGGGCTCGGGAGAATTTTCCTCCTTGTTTCTTGTTCCCATAGCAACTGTGTGATGACCTATGGTGACCCCCAAGAACAGTGCAAGGATGGAGGGGAAGAAAAGGTGATATTTATGCAGGGTCAATTATGCAGGGTCAATTACTTTTTCTCAGGTAGATAAATATTATTGATAATGGAAACAAAAACTAAATCTGAAAATGAATGTGGGATCAATCTATGGGCACATCCCAGTAAATTACTATGTAGTTACATTGTCAGGCATTGTATAGATGTATTACACAGAGTAATGTATTTCAAGTGTTTATTTCTGTTAATTCAATTAATGCTGGCAGCAGATAAAAAAATCACAAGCCTACCTGCTCAAAAAGTAAGTAGTTTTCATAAGAACAAGAAATTTGTGTATTTTAACTCCAGAAAATACAATAATCACTATGTAGAGTACATGCATTCAGTATTTAGTTGTGTATCTTGTTCCAAATATCACTTTTTTATCTCATGAACATAAATGGCTTCTCTGATAGTAAGGGTGACATTGGTCTCCAAATCAAAACTTATCAGGGAAACTTTACAATGAAGTTCAAGCAACTCGGATTCTGTTCCTCCTCTACTCATTCCCCACTTCCTGGAACCTTGATTGTGGCCCTGAACAATGCAAAGTTTACTTCAAGCTAAAAAGAGCAGTCAACAACCATCCTGTCCTTTTTTTCTTTATCTTAAGTGACATACTTCTGATTCTCTTGTTTAGAAGTCGCTAAAAACAAAGGAATGTGGATATAACTCTGTGTTGCAGGTCTTAGAGGTCAAACCCAAATTACAAAATCCCAACTGCTCCTCCTACATCTCTGATTCAGCATTTGGTTGGATCCTCCAGAATAAACTAGGGTTCAAATACTTGAAGTTTTTTCTGCCAATTACACTCCTTCAAGTAACACCACTATTGTCCATAAAGATATTGACACACCACTGAGTCCTGCAGATGGTTTTCGTTTTAGTTAATCATTTTAGTTCAAAAATAATATATTTACTGTGAGAAAAAGTCCTAGAAAGTTTGACACATAAACACAGACAACAGTCAAAACCTTCCGTCTAACAACTTGGGGGCTTGAAGATCTATTTCACTCTGTTACCTCCATACCTCTTTCTACCACACTTTTTCCCCAACCACCAAGCTTTGAATTACAATGTTTGAATAAAATGACCAGCCTGCTTGTTTATCCATCATTTTGTTTAGGCGGAGTGCATCAAAATTTGTCTGCTGGAAAACTGTCAGGTAAGCAGTCTTCCCCTTAATCATGTTGGCCATAAAATGGGTTTAGTGTTTATGTTCTCATTGTATTTCCTCGAGGCAAAAATTACTGTGCTAAAAATTAAAGTGCAATCCCTCCTTCCATGTTTTTAATATCCTCACAACTTTTCCTCCCTTTCTAGTTATTTCTGCGTAACAGCGGGCTCCACACAGTAACGCTACCTGTACTTCAACGGGCCTTGTTGTCTCATTATCTGAGTGACATTTATGCAGTCCTGCATAGCCATCTGGATACGTCCCACACACATGTGAGAGAAACCAGCCTGGGTCTGGATCTGACTCACATCAAACAGCCTCTCTGCCCACACACACACACACGCATACACGCGCACACACACCCCAACGCTAGGACACAAACACCAAATACAGACGGCACAAACAGAGCCGTTTCCAGAAGCTAATATCTGACATTTAGCAAATAGTGAGGTGACAGAGAGCTGCATCACACTTACGACTTTCCAATCACAACAGCAGGGCCCCTCTTAAAACAGCTGAACATAAACCTGCAGACAGCTGTGGAAAAACAAACACGGAGAACAGTCACATTTCCTTAATAATATAGGTGATATCATTTTTTTTATTTCATCCGTATGCATGCAAATTAATGGGACAGCCCCTGAATGAAATTACAATTCAGTAATGGTGTCTCAGGTTGGAGTTATGAAACTATCTATACACATAGACAAAGATCAATGAGAGGTTATAGGTTGCAGCCATTCAGGAAAGTCCCGAAAATGTATTATTAAATTCAATCAATTACTTTATAATTAATTTCAAAATAATATATTTATTGTGAGAAAATGTTTTCAATAGTCCAAAACACAGAACTTTTAGGGTGCTAGGTTGACCAGTAATGAAATAAAAGGGTAGTAAAACATACTTTTATATCAGCACTCTTGCGAAGTTCTTGAGTCACCACTAAAAATATCTCAGAAAAATCTTTGTGGTCTGAAACATATAGTGTTTTGTTACGTATTAATGAGGAGTAAAGAATAATTTAAAAAAAGAGTTCTGTGTGACTCAAATGCAGAGGAGATTAAAGGCTACATACACCCAGAGGTAATTCTAGAATGCTGCATTTGGACCACTTTATAATCCTCATCTTGCAGCAGTCTCTAACCTACAGAGAGGATGCTATGACTGGTGCTCGACATTTGTGAAAAGCCCAAATGCAGTTTCGCTATGACTGTCAGTGCAGCGGGCCATAGAAAAACACAAGCGCACACACAAGTGAACAAAAAGAGGTGAGCAATACCAAATGAATCTCATTAGAGTGGTGTGAAAAGGTGCATGCACACTGGTTAACTAAGCTTTGCGCTTCAGAATCATATGCCTTCAGAGTCCATACCCATTTACATTTGCCTGCAGGTTACACAGTCCACTGTGATGTTCAAAGGAATGCTTAAGCCATGCTGGATGTGAGGTAGGCCTCGTTCTGTGCCCTTCATCTATCCATCTCCTTCCCTCCTACCTTATCTCATTTATAATTGATTGCTCCCACTGTAGCAACTTAATTTGCTGCCTGTGAATAATGAATGAGACACGGATAGGAGGCGCTTTTTCCTCTTTGCTGGTTTGATACCCGATTAGCCATTTACAGTTTATCTCTGCTATCATTGACCAGGTACAGGGTTCCCAACAAGGGAAAAATAAATGTTGTTGAGAGAGTCACAGGCCCTGGAATGAATAGAATTACTGAGAGTGCATTTGAATAAATATTAATGACTATGGCTTTTACATCAAATGAAAACCCAAAATTAAGTTTGTCAGAAAATTTACAATGCACATTAGACTAATGAGAAAAAAACAGGAACCTTTGCATGGATTAATACATCAGTGCAATGGGGTATGGAGGCAGTCAACTTGTTGGTCTGCTAAGGAGTCAACAAAATCCCTGTAGCTAGAGGCCTTCATGTCATCCATTATTGTTTCTGGTGTTTCTCATATTCCTCTTGAAATTACCTAGTTTCTCTGTTAGGGGTAAGTCTTGTGAGTTTGCTTGCCAATCAAGCACAATTATACAGCTGCCACTTAACTGGATACCAGAGTGGCCACCCCTGGTTCTAAGACCCGCTGCAAAAGAAAATTGCCATATATGCAAAGCTTTTCAACAATTGGAACCCTGAAGTATTCTAAAATTTCCTGATAGGCTGCTGTGGATTTGATAATGGACGGTGGACCAACACCAACAGATGGCATGGTTCTGCTAAAATATCAGACCTCAAGTAAATAAAATTCCGTACCGCTCCCCTCTTCTTCCAGGGTCAGAGACTTTGATTTCATAATGAAATGCAAAATTCATTATGTCCAAGGTCGTCCTTTTTCACATAAAAAGGAGGACTTTAGACATCTGAGCAGCAGCCAATTTCTCTCTGCCCAGTTCAGCTGCTTTTCATAATGTATTGTTCAGGGAGTGGCAAAAGTAGTAGCCTAAGCATAGGCTTTTAAAGCGCTGTCTCCAGTATCCCCAAAACCAGTGCTCAAATCCAGGTATTGAGGTCCATTGTCCTGAAACTTTTAGATATGTTTCTGGCTCAACATACCTGAATGAAATGTCTAAATCTCATTAGAATGGATCCTTAGCAGGGATCCCTGCCCTAAACTTTGTTTTGAGTTCCAGTTCTTTCAAGGCTATAGTAATGCCAACTATTTGTGTAGCTTTTGTGACCACACTTTTCCCTGCAACTCGAGTTTCAAATTGATTTTGATATGCTTGTATACAGCTGCATACTCTAAACACCTAGCTTCTTTAGCAATGGCTTTTGGTGGTTTACCCACAATGACTGTCTGCTGAGAAACTGTCAAGTCATGAGTCTTCCACCTGATTGTGTAGGCTACAGCATAGTATTTTCTGCATACAAAATCAAATTCCTTTTTGATGAACGGTCTGAGAAACTGAATGTTGGGCACAAACACCAAAGTTAATAAAATGAGATACACCTTGATCTCTATTAATATTTAATAATAATGAATAAATGAATGATAATTATAAGTTCAAGTGACCACGTAACCTGGCATTTGAAACTAAAATAGTAATTATGTGTTTTTGAATATGTGATTGAATCTTGAGCTGTAGTGAAACGTTGGAGCAGTTGAATGCAAATTAACCCTGTGACTTTGGCAATACAGAGCCGTCTTTAGCCATGCAAACACTACATACTGTACCTCGCACATGTTCACGCTCGTTTAAATACCCACACTCGCAGAGACAAACAGTTCCTTGGCACATTGAGATGTGCTCTTTTGAGGTGCCTGCCATGTGATGCACATTCTGCTCACCTCCTCTACGCAGCTCAATGGACTTTCAAGCTGCATCCAACTCACGCTCGCTCTCTCTCCGCCCGTTTTATTAATAGCGTGTTTCTGTTCCACAACGTGCCAGAGCATTTCAAGTGAAGGCAGAGATTGCATTATTAAAGTTACATCAACCAGATGCTGCTTCTCTCTTTCTGGAAGTTCTGACACAAAGCAACCTCCGACCTGCGGGAGCGTCCCACCTACTGTTCCAGACCAGGTGCATGTGCTCACATACTCCTTCCCAGTATGTGCAGACACAGATATGCTTATAAAATGTAAAATCCACATTTTTCACAAGACCGCTGCAGGAGGAAAGTAGTGATCGACAGAAGGGTCTTGCTTATGGGCACCAGAGGGTGGATGACATGGCAGTTGCTTGGTGCAACCTGATGGAGTGATTGCATGTTTGTTCTTGGAGGAGCAGAGATGATGACTGTCATGATCTTTGAGATGATGAAGATATGGAGGAGGACACTGGTGATGTCAGGATGATATCTGTTGACATTCCATCATAATCTACTACAACTATTATGTTCATAAAGTTATGTGTTAATGTGTTTAAATATTTTTCTGCCTGCCTGTTCCTGTCTGATGACATAGTAGAGTGAGGACCCTGAGTGCCTGTCTGAGTCGTAGTGAAATCATAACTGTCTGAATCTGACTAGGTCTTAATCTAAAGCTAAACTGTAAAGATTCATCCATCTCTAAAGCGAGATGGATGAGTGTTTTTCAGGAGGGAAAACACACAAGGGTAAGATTTTGTGAGAATGAATGTCGCACTGTAGGAAGCTGGAGGAAGATAGAGGGAGAACGCAGAAACGGAGACAGGGAGAATAGATGAGCATGAGAGTGTGCGAGAGAGATAAATAGAAACGGAGCAAGACGGAGGAGTGGGAGAGTGTAAACAGCAGAAGGTTCACTGGGTTCACTCTGCAGTAGAGGAGCTGAAAGATGGGCGTCAGAACTCGAAGCCCGGGGGGCTGCATAGTGGTGAGTGACTCACATACTCATCTATACATTCACATGGATACATGCAGAGGAGTGCTTTCCGATTAGATTCATGCAAATTCTGCTTCATCTCCAAGTACAAATCATTGTACATACAAGCCCCAGGAAGACAATGTGACACAGAATTAATAAGTGCATGTTAAACCAATTAAACCATTTTTCAACTTATGTTCTTAAATGATCACACTCAACGACAACACAGGTTTTCTTCAGACAAGTAATTTTAAAAAAAAGATTTTATCTCTCTGTATAATATTATTACAAGACATAACTTAATTAGTCCAACTGATACATTTGAAGTAATCTGAACTGAATAGGATCACATACCTCATTCGAGATTTTGTAGTGCCTTGCCAAAATATTTTCACCTCTAAACATTTTGCATATTAAGTCAACTGACCCACAGTAACTTTATTGTAAAGCACAACAGTGTAGCCTGCCATCCAGCTGTATTCTTTCCCCTTTACTCTGATGCACTAAATAAAACCAAGTGCAATGACCTACTTTTAGAAGTTGCATATTTAGTAAAATAAAGCAAATGGAGTAACTTTGTTTAATCTCAGCATTAATGCAACTGATCAGTGGAGGCATCAGTGGCCTGTTAGAGAACATGAGTGAACAAGCAGCATTTGGAAGACCAGAGAATCAAATCAGAAGTACTTTAATTAACTGACTGGAAGATATAAATAATATTGATCAGCGCAGCAGCGAGGTGGCCAATGCTAACTCTGGAGGAGCTGAAGATACTGTATCCACATTTGAGTTGAAAGAATCTGTTGACAGGACAACTTTAGTCATGCACTCCACAAATAAGTATTTTATGAAAAAATAAGGGAAGGAAGAAAAAATATGGTGGTAGCATAGTCCTCGGGTTATTTGTTTTTCACCGGTGACAGGGAAGCTGGGAAGTTGCTAAATATAGAGTAACTGAAAGAAATCCTGTTTGAAGCAGGAAGTAGTTGAGAGTAAGGCAAATGTTCACTTTCCAACAGGAAAACAGCCATAAGACAAAACCACAATTAGATCAAAACATATTCATATTTGAATAGTCTACTCAAATTTCAGACTTAAATCCAAATGAAAATCTGCAGCAAAATGATATTCTCAACAAATGTTCTTCATCTAATTCGACTTCCACTAAGCAAGAAAGTAGGCCACAAGGTCTCATTACTGGCACCGACATAACTCAAAAGACAAATATCAACTCTGATGGAATGAATACAAATGCCCACAACTCTTTTCAGAGTTGAATGTGCAAAAACATAACTTTTTTCTTTCTTCTTTAAGTTGTTTCTTCTAAGTTGTGCACCACTTTATTTTGGACTTTAATATATTTTAATAAATTTTGTGGCTAAATTAGGACAAAAGTTGAAGAATAAGGTACTGCATTTAAATTAATTGAACAGAACTGCATCACTGATTGACTAAACATGATCTGACATTTCGACAGACGTTAATGACCCCAAAGTTGGCCTTTATACTCACAGGTCACCCAAACAATTTTCTGTTCAGTTAGCATATTTTAATCTTGCAATGACTAATGTCCATAACATAATACTTAGTTTCCGCTATTGTATATCAGTAGAGTTGAGTCAAAATGATACTGCCACTCACTTAATCCAGGCTGCTGCTTTTCTCAGCATGAGTCACTAGATCTCATTTAGACACTGAAAAAAATACTGCACACCCATGTAAAATTGTTAACCCAACTGCTTGCAAAAATAGACCCATTTAAGGACCTTATACAATGAGAATCGAACGGCTGACACAGATGTTGTCTTTATGTTTGTTTTTAGACTGTTACACTTCTATTTGCATTGCACATTTATAAATCAGTTTATGACAGATTTGTGACCAGCAAGACAACGAGTTAATCGGTGTCAGAAAGTTTTAATGACAAAACATGTTGATGTAACTTTAGTATCCTTTGCCTATTAGGACAATCTGAGAGTACCAAGTCATTTTTTAAAGTATTTATTCTGTGCTGTGATCTGATTATGTTACACTCTGCGAGAAATCTGTAGAGAGCAAAATCTGTTTCACACCAGAGGTTGTGCAACTCAAAGGTAAAGCAAACCCAATCTCGTCAACTTTGGAGTATACAATGGCTAATTAACACCTTGACAGAACTGCGTGCTCCTCTTTCTGAGAAACAAGGCTTTGCTGCTGCTGTTGCCGCCTCTCTTTCCTGACACATTTAGCTTGTAGATACTGTTGAGCAGGGAAGCTCAGAGGCACAAGCTGGAACACTTGCAGGCAGGTGTGCATGTTCGTGCACGTGGCGCTTCGATGTCTGTTGCCATGGTGACCCCCAGAATATCCCCACACAACACAATGCAATATTTTTTCATAAACTTTGAGGGCTTTGAGTATACAGTCTGATGATGTAGCTGCACAGACACAAACTTGGATTTGTCTCAGAGGCTCAGCTTTGTGAAATTTTCTTGATAGAAAATTACGTTGTTTAAGGCAGCATGTTTACAGCTTCAAAAAGCCACTGAAAACTATAACATAATGCATACAGGGAGAACTAACTAGTAACCAGGAATACTATGTATGAGTGTGTATGTGTATCTTGGTGAATAAATGTGACTTTAGTCTGTGTGTGTGCACAAATGTGTGTATTTACCACAGTATGACTCAAACCACATCAGAGACTATGCTGCAGAAAACTGAGACAACACAGTTTCAAAGAGGAAGCCAGCTCTGATAAAACTGAAAGAGCAACAGGCACATTTTACACACCACCAACACACACACACCCTCATTAATATGCACACAAAACCAGGAAGAGTTTATGGAAATCCCCTTTTGTTCACCTGAATGAATTAAACTTGGGAGGATTTTGAACCAGAAATTCAAATCTGACACGTGATCACAATTTTCTCTTGGTTTAGTCTTTCAGTATAAAAAAACCTGATATATGTTTATCAAGATCAAATAATATTTACTCTGGATTTCATAATGCAATGGAAGTTAGGTATTGGTATTTCTTAAGAAGATTTCAATAGGAATCATTGTGCCGAGAGCAGAATTCTTTTGAGATGTAAGATGAACTGCAGTACCCAACTTTAACCAGGAGATGTCGATATTGGCTCGCATATGGTGATCTTAAGCCTTTCAATACAGGGACAAATGTCTCCCTCTATTTGAGGAAATAATTATAGCTCATCCTGAGCACAGAGACAAATTGAAGCAGATCAAGCCATGTATCCTCCTCATATCATTATTCTTTTCGTTCCCCTTGTATAGTCTGAGCTGTGTTTGCCATGATATTTGAGGTTAGGAAGGAACAGCCTCTTCCAGCTGAAGTGTGATGTAATTGCCTGTGAGAAGCCTCTTATTAGGGAGGAGGGAAGTCAAGACCTGCAAGAACTCATGATACTAAGTGCCAATTAGCCTGTTCCCCCACATGTAGCTGTACTGCTACAATGGGTAGAATCCACTTCAGGTCCTCAAGCCACAGATTCTACAAAACAATAGGATAGACCCCTAAATAAATATAGAAGCATATTCATACAATTTTCCTCTGGTAAACATGCATTATTATCTATTCTACTGTTGGAAACAGTAAATTACTTTTTCAGTAATCATGATAAACAGAACTTGCACAAGTGGGGCTGCATGCTGGAAGCACTATTACCATCTACCAAAGAGATTTGGGCTTTAAATCCCAGCTTGAGGTTTTTCTGTACTGAGTTTACATGTTCTACACATGAATGCATGGGTTCTCTCTGTGTACTCTGCTTGATTCTATGCAAATGTCTGACTTGAGCTGTACCACCAGAAAATACACACCATAATGAAGTCCTCCGAATGTATTTTTCTTATTCTAGTCTCACTTTTAATGCATGCACTGATCTGTGGAGAGAATCCAGAGATAAACTAATTAGAAATGAATTAGTAATTATCCTGAGTAATTATATTTGTGTGATTAAAAATTGTTTGGATAATAATAAAGCTTTTTAAAGAAAAGTTTGATTTTGTTGTATCAGTTGAATTTATGTAAGTAAAGAATAAAAACATGAAAACTAGAAAAAAAAACTCATTTAGTTTTACATCGGAAGGACTAGAACCAGTGGTACTCTTTTCTGCTCTTGGTACATAATTCATGTCATTACCTGCTAATAAATCATCAAATCTAAATGTTATCAAGGCATTAGTAAATGTCAATGGGTAAATGACCTTTTAATTAGTCACTAAGTCGGCAGACATGAATGTTAATGGATTGTGTAGATACTTCGCTGCTCCTTTCTAGAAGTCAAAGGGTATTTATGATAACTTTTTGAGAAATTAAACATTAAAAATATGCACAAATTGAGTTTGTCTCTTTGCTATTTGCCATTTCCCGGGTATTTGTGGAAATTCAATGATAGTTATGTTTTAATTATAGAAGCAATTTTCAACAAATGGAAACCCTGTCATACTGAGTTCTACCAGGAAAATAGTTTGATTGTCAAGCAGAGTAGCAGTAAACTAAGGAAAAGATTTGTCTGACAAATTAAAATTAAGTAGAAAAATTAAACAAATGCAAACAGATATTACTGACAAAACAAAAAAAAAACATTTTTTTACAGTATCAGTTGTAATTTTTGATTAAAATGGATCATGTGAACCCGGTGAACATTGACCACTTCTGACTTATTTTAAGAATATGTTAATTTTTTAGCTAATTAACATGTTTAATTTGTGTTTCCTACTATTGCAACACTATTGGAAAAAATATGTCTGCATTCAGAAAGACTATGCTGTACAAGGCTGTTCTCATATTGTTCACGTCACAGCGACAAAGTTAAATGTATTTTATTTGGACCGTATGTAACAGATTACTACTACTTTTTGGTGAATAAAATAAAAAAACAAATGTTTGTGGTTGTAATGTCACAAAATGTGAAAAGGTTTGACATTCAAGTGAACTAGAAACGAAAGTGTTTCAAACTAAAAGTAGAAACCCCCCCCCAAAAAAGCAAGAGCATGTGGCTTACAAAAATCAAAGTGAAAATGGAGCAGAAGGAACCAAAAGAGTGTTACCACCTGTGTGAAATTTTCTTGATAGAAAATTACGTTGTTTAAGGCAGCATGCTTACAGCTTCAAAAAGCCACTGCAAACTATAACATAAATGCATACAGGGAGAACTAGTAAACAGGAATACTATGTATGAGTGTTTCCTGTGTTCAAGAATAGCAAGGCATTGATTATTCTTCTCTTGGTTTAATTTTGCACTTTAATGCATTTCTGTTTTGTTACGACCCCCGTGGTCTAGGGGTGCAGGGGGTGTAACATAAAGGTGTGCCCGGGGGAATAAAGAGGGAAAAATGCTGCAAAGTAAAATGTAAAATGATTTATTACAAACAATGCTTGCGCACAGCAATACAATGTAACCCAAATTACTCTAACGGAAAATACTAACAAAGTCAAGTTTCTTAAATGCCAAAAAAATAAACTTACAAAGAGCTCAAACAAATCAAGCCAAAATAAACCAAACAACCCAAAATAAAAGAGAATCACACAAAGGGAGCATGAAGCCTCCCAAACAGACTCTTTAGCCTAACAAGCAGTCCTTAGCTGTTTAACAGCAGCAGCAAAAACCCAGCAAAAACCCAACAAAAGGCCAACGGTGGGGAACAGCCTGACAACACCTCCTGCTACTAGCTGTTCCCGCGGAGGAATGGTCCGGGTGCCTTTTTATGGGGGAGCAGGTGGACCTCGTCACAGCCTGATTGGTGACACTCCCTCGGCTGGTCCAATGGGGTTGCGGTCCGCTGGCAGCCAATCAGGTCGCTCCCCGTCGGATCCCTGCACAACACACTCTAGGGCGGCCTCTAGTGGCCAGGGGCCGTAACAGTTTAAAAAACATTTGTTAGAAATAAAGCTCCTGGACGGATGCCCAGTGGTGCAGCTGGTAGAGCTGTTGCCTTGCAGCAAGAAGGTTCTGGGTTCGATTCCCGGCCCCGGTCTTTCTACATGGAGTTTGCATGTTCTCCCTGTGCATGTGTGGGTTCTCTCCGGGTACTCCGGCTTCCTCCCACAGTCCAAAAACATGACTGTCAGGTTAATTGGCCTCTCTAAATTGTCCCTAGGTGTGAGTGTGTGTGTGCATGTTTGTTTGTCCTGAGTGTCTCTGTGTTGCCCTGCGACAGACTGGCGACCTGTCCAGGGTGTACCCCGCCTGTCGCCAGAAATGATAGCTGGAGATAGGCACCAGCAACCCTCCCGACCCCAGTAAGGGACAAGGGTGTCACGTACTGTTCCCATGTTTTCCCCTTGGTCCTCATCCCAACTTCCTGTGCAATTACCGATAAATAAAGGATATTAGTGCCTAAAACAAATCAAAGTTCCAAAAAAGCACCTTATTGAAATTGTATGTAACAGAAAATAGTAATACATAACAAAATAATAAGATAATAATAAAAGAAGAATGCATACTTAATTATGTAAACAAAAATTTTACCACAATTCCTTTTTTACTAGCAGCAATTGTTAAAAGATGGAAATGTTAAGTAAAACTAAAAATGGCTGAAAAGACTTACTCCTCAATATTATGTAAAAATCTCCTGATCCTGTTGACCCCCACAGTCATCAGATGGTATAGACCACACTGCCTCACTCATCCCCTCAACACACACACACACGCACGCACACACCACATCTAAGCTGTACAACGTCTTATAACCCTACTTAGCCAGTCTGACAGAGTGAGTAAGAGAGTGTGTGTGTCTGTATATATATTATATGTGTGAGAGAGGGACTCTGCAAAACAGCCAAGATGAGAGTGAGAAGCAGTGAGAGGGAAAACCTGGGGGAAAAAAACAACTAATCAGACAGAGGAGGAGGAGGGAGGGAGTCAGCGAACACAGCAAAAAGGCAGAGCAGGGAAGAAGAAAGAGAGTTAAAGGGGAATGTGAGCCTACTATCATTGATGGTTCAGAGCACTAAAGTCAAGAGAAATGCAATGACTAGATGACTATCCACTCCACTCGCACCAGCATCCTTTCCTGGAGCCTTGACAGGAGAAAAAATACACACTCAGTCAAAGGTAAACAGTCTTCAGCCAGTCCCACATTACTGGATCATGTCATCTACTGACTCAACAAACCACAACAAGCGTCTGGCGTGTGAGTATAACCAATGTAGCATTTACTCTGTTACAAGTGCAGATGCAGACAAAGTACCAATAAGTTGATATCTTCTTTCCTGTACTGTTATTACGTGTGTTACTCTCAGCTAATATAGTATAATGAAAATTGTAGTCAAGTCTCTTCTTTTGAAACAATATATTGAGTACATTAACAAAAAATGAAATCAATCTGTGAGCTCTACAATAAAACTTTGATTAATACAGACTGTCCTATTTTAATTCTTATGTTATAACTCATAAAACACTGTTTTGCTGTTATGTAATTTTCCTAAATCTACTTTGATTAGAAAACGGAACCCAAAGGATAAATCTCTTCATTCTTTCCCCAAAACACCAAAAACTACTTACATAAACTCATCCTCTTCCTTCCTAATTATCCCTTTGCTTCCAGCCCTCATTAGGAGGACATAAAAAGTCTCATTGTCCAAAGTGATAATAATAGCTGACGGTCCTGTCTGGCGTGGCTAAATTAGCCTGACAGCCTTGATGGCGGTGCAACAATGTCGATACAGTTGAGATTTAATCAGCGTGAAGGGATAAGAACTAGTTCTTTAAGCCTGACAAAGGTAAAGCAAAGAAAGCCTTTACATGAGGACTGCAAATTACAACTTCCTTCATACTGCTTTTCTTTCTAATATATTAAATTACTCTAGAGTAACTGTTTTACTGAAGTATGTGAAGAGAGGGATTTCGAACTTGCTGTAAATGTATATGTATGGGGATGAGTACAAGCGTTTCAGAGCATTTGAGACCCCTGGAAACTCTGCTTTGACTGACCTGCACAAGAAATGGTGCACATTGTTGGAGGTCATCTTTCTGTCTAACCTTAGGAAAGTGCTTTAATGACTTTGGGAATAGGAATATCCTTGGAAACCTAAATCAGTTTGAATCAGTTCAAATACTGATTTGAACTGATGTGTTTATATATATATAGTTCCTGCAGTATTACACAGGCTGCCTGATGGGAGTGCTGGTTACAGAAGAAAGAAGCAGGACAGCATTAATGGCCAGACTTGATTTACTTTCTGCGATGTGGCTGTGGGTTTATGGATATGTGTGTTTGGGGGGTTGGGGAGGAGGCAGGGGGGAGGTTACAATTGTGGTGCAGTGATCTCACTCATAAATGATTTATGTTTGATGGACTTCTGTGGCTAAGAGGCGTGCAAAAAAGCAGCGCCTGGCCTGATAAATAAGGGTAGTAATTTCTCAAAAATATGTGGCAGCATAGATGGGTGACACAATCATGGGGATCCCAGGGGGCGAATGAGTGGAAGGAGAAGCAGAAGGGAGGAGATAGATGGGCTGTCAGATGAAAGTGGCCATGCAGCATAACAGCTTTAGCAGCTTTCTCAGCTCTCCAGTTCTGGGTTCGCTGGTATCAGAGAGATGATCATGGGATTTCTAGCCACTTGCCACAAGGGAACTGAATGCTGCACCATGTGACTTACAGGTTCAATAGGAACATTTGTTCTCTCCTTTCAGTGTGGTGCCACAGAGTGAAATATAACTGCAGCACTAAATGGCATAGTTGAAATATTTTCATTCTGGAAATGGGAGACTGGAAGTGAAAACTGCAGTTGAAAAGAGAAGCAACAGCATATGCAATTTATTTATCTGTGATTAGAAAATACAGAAGAAGTATGGCTTTTTGAACACTGTAGTGAAAAATATAAACTAATTAGAGCTGGAAGGTATATAAGAAGATAGGTATAAAAATAGAGTGGTTTAGCTTAATTTTCACCTTTAGTCATATCCTTAACTTCTGAGCGCATGCTGACTTAAATTTCTTGATATTGACATGTGCAGATGATCTGATCAATCCAAAGGTTTTCTAATAGTGAAAAGTTTACATACAGTCATCATAGGCATGAATGTCATTATCTTCTTGGTCTTCTAATAATGCACTTGAATTGTTCTTTTTTCCAGAGAGGACTGATTATACAACAATGTCAGTTATTTAAACAAATTAGTCATATTCAATAAGTTAGAATATTTTTAGTGAATAAATTGACCAAGTAAAGTACAACGTATAACTATGAATTACTTTAAGTTATTTGTTTTCCCAGCCTAAAGTAAATGCAAAAAATATTGCATGACTTTTCTGAAGCCTTTGTATTTTACTGCGTGTAACTTAGCTGAGGTAAGCAGATACTAAGGCTTTTTCTTACAAATCACTAACACTACAGTTACTTTATACCAGGACCTACACGTGCCAGAGTCAGATTCCATGACTATGTTGTGCCTTCTTTTAGAATTGTTCTCTATTTTATTCTTCCATAATTTAACCCTCCGTGACAAACTCTGTGAAGTACAGAGACCCAGCTACATTTCCAGACATTAAAAATAAGCATGTGAGCAATGTTATCAGGCAGTACAGCTTAAGGATTGTGCTTGTGTTATGCAACAGTAAGACTTAAGCAATGATGGTTTAATGTGGACTAACTACAGGGATTTATGGGATTTATGAGTAAAGGACATGAGTCCCGAACACAAAATCAAAGGATTTTCAAAGTCAAATAAGACAAAGCTACAAAGTTAGCACCTGTAGTGGCATGGACTGTTTGTCTTTGGCATGCATATCAATTAAAACTTACATAAACACTTTGTATGTATAGTCAGTAATTGGAATAATTGCATGGAATTACTGTGCATTTCCTGAATCTGAGATAAATCCATGCATTTCAAGCTTTTACTTCTCCATTTGTCTACATGCATGTTTTTCCTTTTTTTCTGTTCATGTCTTAGTATCCCAAGGACCCAAGAACCTCCAACACAAAACAAACATCATGTCACAGCTGATATTCTCTAGTCACTGACAACTCCACAGGTCATATTTTGTGCATGACCTTTGTTGTTTCCCCTGGTTAAAGCGTAAGACAGTGCCCTATATGCAAGGGGGCGCCTGGTTTCATTGACATTATTGTATTACGCTTTCCTCCAAATGGCCTTTGGAAAACTTCTCTTCAACTGTTAGTGGACGAAGGCTGGAATGAAAAATCAAATTAGATTTTAGCAGAATTGTTAAAATGGTCGGCGTTTTAAAATTCCATGTCAAAAGTGAGGGATTCCCCAGTGTGAAGAATAAGAAAGACATTTTGATCACAGGGAAAAGTACAACTGCAATCACAGCCAATTTGCATGAAGATCTCCTACAAACCCCCCACTGAGGAAAAGATAGGAAGCTCAGAGGTTGTCTAGATGAGTCACTCTTCTACATATATGTTATCAGCCCACGCAGAGAGAAGCAGATGAGGGCACACAGCTGATCCTGCATGTGGGTTGGATATGACCATTGGTCATCTCATCTTGAGTAATGCAGTGTGATTTTTAGATGCATGGGCAGAGAAGGATGGCAAGCAAGAGTCACAGAGAGAGAAAGAAGCCAACAGGCAAAAGTGAGGTTTACATAAGCTGTGTAGTTTCATCATCATCAAGCCTTGAGTACGCCTTCAGTGATGGCTTTATTTATTTTAAACTTTCCACTGCTGCCTCATGGTCATGATGTGACAGGGACTTCTTATGTGAAGACCAGTCTTCCAAAAAATGCATATTCCTTAGACTGATTTAGTTTAAACTGGTTAAAAGCTGTGCTGTGACCTGATTACATTGTTCCTCTGCTGTATGGGGGTATCTGCAGGATGACAGAGGCTGAGTCAGATCTAGTCACATTTTTGTTCATGTTGGCTTTTCAGAGGAAGTTGGCTACAAGTTTTTGTTCCCAAATTTCTTTCTTCCTTATTGAGATTGCTTTTAAAGTTCCAAACATCTTTTTGATGGGTTTGATCAAACCAAAAACTGCAGCCTTTGATTTCAGTCCCTCGTGAGCCTAAAAACAAAAATATGTTTGCATATTTATATATTTAATAATTTACAGCAGTATTTTTAATGCTGAATTTATTTTATGCTGATTCACAAAATGTACCCAGTCCATGAGGTAGTGATAAATCCAATCTATGCACAAATCAGAGTACAGAGAAAGATTATTCTGAGGATAGACAGTGATTTAACCTTAACATTGATTTAAAAAAAAACATTTCACACTTCTTCTCATCAATCAGCATTTTTACCTCATGACAGGTAGAATGGTGTTAACATCAAAGATAATCATTCTGCTAAGAAGTTTGAAAAAAGTTGTCCGATCAACAGTTTCAAAAGGGTAAAGACAACCACACTAGTCAATCTATGTTAAGCACATTCCAAAAAAAAAAAAGAAATGTTTTACTGTGGGGAGTTAGCATGCAATTTAACAGTAAACCATACCTACGTATGTAGCAACACTCAGTTCATCTAGCCATAATATTTACATGACATTTAGTGTCATTCCAAGCATGCCTCGGAAACAGAAAGTTTGTCAAGATTTCCACTAACTGCTGAAACATCAGAGACTGTAAACAGCTGATTTTTTTTTTAGGCTCCAGGGACTGTCTGAGTGACAGAATAAAGGGTTATGGTTAGTGGCTGACAGTGGACACACACGCCTCCAGGGCAGTCAAAAATGACTGGCACAATGACAAGCCAGTTCTCTAGAGATGGAGCTGTCCAGGAAGAGAAAAGCTGGGTGACACATATGCGCTGCACAAGATGGATTTCAACAGGAGAACAATGGTGCCAAAAACTATCAAGATGCTTCTTTTGTGCAGCATAAAAACTTGTTAACCCTAGACGCTTGATGTTGACAAACTAAAAATAAAGGCATAATTACACCCTTAAATTAGCTGGACAACAATATTTAAACTCTTGTCATGTACAGCCACCCCAAAACACTTGTGACATGAGTAAAAGTGTCAGCTGGAGGAGCCCAGGGGAGAGTCACTGTGTGTACTGAGGAGGACACGGCATGCTTATGCAACCAGGGCATGTCGGCTTATTGAAAGTCACGGTGTTAGGAAAGCCTACAGTTGGAACAGATGTTCTCATAATAATATATTTAATATTTGTTTTCTTATTAAGGTTTTCTGTTCTATTTCAAACTTGCTAAATTAAAATGGACACACCTATCAGCACAGGTGTGATAGGTTTTTATTTCTGTTTTTAATTCAACACAGAAATAAGACACTGAGTGTGAAACTGATGATGAACACTAGAGGTCAGACTACTATCACTGTGAAATAACATTGAGTAAATATCAATGACAGGCAACAGAACAAACTAAGTTATCTCAACGTCAGAAAATTATACATACAGGTTAGGGAATTATAGATTTCAATTATATATAGTAGTATATAACTAATTTTTTATCATAAGATTCAGCCGGGATTTATTAGAGATCATTGTCTCATTCTTCAGACTCAGTTTTCTGACACTTTTTAAAAAGAAGGTGTGGCAGCAAAATAGGGCTTTGCCAAATGTGGTAACAGGCTGGACTTGTTCTTTGAGTCTCTCAGTGTCAGAGAGCTATTTAGAGACAAAACCTTTTTAACAGCTTTTTTTGAAAAGCAACAGCATCAGTTGACCGCAAACATATTTTGCAAATTAAACCAGGACTTCCCTATGACTCACTGAAAAACACATACAGGCAGATACACACAAAGGTGATTACATAAGTATCATTCACTGCCAAAAGTTAAATCTTTTAGAGAAGAAATCTAAAAGATTTAAAATGCTATGGCAATTATTATTGTGGTTAGTTTATTTTTCTGTAAATAAAAAAATAATTTCAGAACAGAGTAAATTAACTCACAGGAAGTGAAGAATATTTCTCCATGGCTTTTTTCTTTATGTTGTTTGATGCTCAGCTGAAAAGGACAATTCCCAGAGTTTGTACAACAATGATTCTGCTCAGCACATGAAGCTAAGAGACAGACAACGGTTCTTCGAAGATGTCTACCAGAATGATGTGGACAACTACCTGCCCTCTACGCACCTACAGGTCGACTGCAGGAAACGTGAGTATCTTCTACTCCTAGGCGAAGTAAATCTCAAACTGAAGTGAATGAGAATGTTCAAAATATTGCCTTCTGGTTCAAATATATCTCCCTATTATTTTATGATTTTATAGTTTTTAATGGATCAGTTATGCGGAGCATTGCAAAAGTATTTATATCCTGTAGAATTGTATATCTATCTATCTATCTATCTATCTATCTATCTATCTATCTATCTATCTATCTATCTATCTATCTATCTATCTATCTATCTATCTATCTATCTATCTATCTATCTATCTATCTATCTATCTACTTGTGTAAGCGTTTCCTTAGACAGACAATAAATCTGATTGCTAAACTGCCAGTCGGAACACGTTGGGAAAAAGAAGAACAAAAAACCTAAAACATGAATCATTTTAACGAACAGTTACTCTTTTTAAAAGCGTCTGTATGTTCATGATTTACATATGAATTTTCTTTTCTATGCATTGATCGGATGCAGCCCCCATGGGCAGCATTTCATCTATGGAGGTGAACGTGGACACTCTGGAGCAGATGGATCTGATGGATATATCAGATCAAGAAGCTCTTGACGTGTTCCTCAACTCAAGCTCAGTTGGTGACGAAGGAGCCCTGACGTCTCCACTACCAGGTGCACATCAAAAAAATCCTTTTTACTTACTGATGCTGGTAACTAAAACATTTATACATCTATATACAATACATGCTATTCTTCACATCCTGGCACATATGCAGCTATTCCTTTGACATCTTTTAACCTTTCAGAGTTTTAGCAGAGAAGCTATTTCCCCCAGTACTACACAGTACATAAACTGCTGAGAGAGTTCTAGGAGACAAGAGTGAAAGAGGAGGTGACTTGGCCTCAAGACATAAGGCTCGAATTCCATGGAATCTGATTGCACCTATAGGAGACAAACCACACCTACTGCCCCAGGGAACTTATCAGTTTAATGGAGGTGACATTCCAACACCGTGGCCCAAGCCAACCTCCAATTATCTGCCGCAGTATGAGTATAGTTCAATGAAAATGTATTTTTGTGCTGACAAGTAACTGCATGAAACATTAAGAGTGGCAAGTGTTAGCTTTTTCATCACAGGTTCAGAGAATCTCTGCTATGACCTGCTCTCATGACAGCAACATTTATTTTTCTGAAAGGTAGAGGGGGAAAAAATCAGCTAAATCCAGAATAATAACCGCCCCTGTTCACTATTGATATTTTTCTCCTTACAATCTTTAAAATTTTACAGCATCTTTTTAAAACGTGCAATTTCAAAACATTTCTAACTTTCATTGGAGTTTTTTCCAACCACAAAGCAATTTAATTTTATTAGAGGAAGATATGTTTTCTAGTAAATGTCAGAACTTGGAAAGAAGAGGAAATGTGTGAACACCCATGTGAAAAATGCAGGGTGATGTGCTATAAAATAGATGAGTGTGATACATAATCTCGTCTACATTTCCAACCAAAAGTGGAGGTGTAAAAGAACATTGCAGTAACCTGGCTGCATAAGTGTGCACATTAAATTTGTGATTCATTGGAGCACCTGTTTTTTGAATTGCAGAATTTTGTCCACTTCAGCTGATGTGACAGTTACAATCAGCCTGATTAAACTAATGCACAGAGCAGCTGTCCCTGATGGATTTTATTCTTTCTCTTTCATTCGCATCCTTTGCCTAAAGCCATAGCTCACACAGCAAATTAAAAGCACCTGTTTGTGCAGAGTTAAAAAGAAGAAAACTTTACGATGAGGTCGGTCAGGCCTCTCTTCTGTGCCTTCAGCTTATTCAGAATGCTGCTGCGTCAAACTTATCTCACTGGTTCTGCTGTAGAGTTCATTTTGAAGTCTTTCTATCGGTTTATAAATGCTTTAATGCTCTTGTTGTTCTGTAACTCTTTGAAGTGATTCAGTCTGCTTCGCCACAGGCCCTTGGATCAGCAGACCAGTTTCTATTGGTTGTACCAAAATTCATCCTGAAGCTTGATATAATACAAACTGGCATTAAGTGTAAGATTAAAAACAAAAAAACAAAAAAAGAAGTTTAAAACAAACTTATTTTTAATGGCCTTTGACTTTGCAATTTTGATTTGCTTTCATTTTAGTCATTTTAATTAGTGTTTGAGCATATTTAACTTATTTATTTACTGCTATTTCTTCTATTATAACATTATTAATTAATTTGATCTCTTTAAGAATTGTACAACATTTTAGTTAAATTATATAATTTTTTATTTTCTTTATAAGTAAAATTGATCTGGATAAAAGTAAAAACACTATGCATATACATACCAACTACATTTTTACAGCATGTAACAGGGAAGGTAGTTTTAACAGCAATCAAAGTGAAAGTGAGTAGATTGTTGATAAAACTAGTTAGTGAGGCTGGCAAAAGGTCGACACTCAAGAAGCCACAGGTATTGTATTGATTATGCCAGGATATATAATCCCATAAACCTTTGCAGGGAAATGTCTATAAAATAATAGTTGAACATTTAGGCCACAATTCTAGATGGTAATTTGGTGCAAAAATACACAGAGATGAACACACCCACAGTCAAGCATGACAACAGCAACATCATCATGCACTGAGGTTACTTTTGTTCATATGGAACTGGCATTTTTGTCAAGGGGGTAAAATTTGTGAGGATCATATTTGGCACAAATATGACCCAAAATCAACAATAGAAAAGCTTAATCAGAAGAGTATAAATTTTTTTTTGACGAATATTAAAGTTGTGAAAACCAGAGTGTAAAATAATTCACATATTTTGGGGACACTAACATTGCAATAATGCAATAATGCAAGAATTTTAGGCTCTTCTGTGCACATTTTAATTTCATATTTATCTACTTAAAAATCTAAGCTTATAACATGTTGTTCACCTAGTCATAGATTGTGAGGACGATGATGAAGATGAAGAAGCAGAGGTAGTCTACAGGGAACGAGCACCGCTGCAAAGGCAAAACGAAGTCTACCGTGGATCCCAGTCTCGATTTTCTTCAACATCATCTGGTTCCAGTGTTACCAGCGCAGGCGGAGCCGACACACCAGTGATCCAGTCCGATGATGAAGAAGTACATGCCGACACTCTGCTGCTAACCTCTGTTCCCAATACAAGAGATGAAGAAACAGAGGAAGAAGATGAAGAAGAACGATGCTTTTCAACAACCCATCAAAAAGACTGAATATTTCTCCTTCTCCCTGTGTATATGCATACTTTTCTAATGAGCTGAAATGCCCCGCATGTTTGGGTCAGTTGTGATTACCTTTGTCCATTATATTGTGCATTTTTCTTTATGTTTTGCCAACTAACCGCCTTTACTTTACAAGCTCGGTGGCACATTCAGTTGATAGTTTCTTGGCAGTTGTGTCAGAAGACGTTAAAATGAATACAATGAGTAAATTTTTTCATCTGCACAAACTTGTTCTGGTTGACATAAAACAAGTTCAGTTTTACTCCTCCATTTGCCTGTGGGGATCCTTGTGACTCATGTTTATTTTTTTATTTATTTTTTTATTAAAGGCCCGGTTTCTCAACAGATGAATGAATAACTAAAAACAAGATCCCCATTTGGTCACAATTCAAGAAGCCTGCATGACCTAATTGAAACCTAAAACACACAGGAGGACTCTATTCAAGAATTACAATCAGGAACAACTGATTGTACTGAACCTTTACTACAGCTCTGTTTCAAAAACATGACACTCCTTATGAGTTGTAAATAGAAAACATGTCTGTTTTTTGAGAGATACAGAAAACACATTAAGTCAAGTAAATCAAAGATCCAGTTATGAATGAAAGCAGTTCCACCATACTTTTAATGAAAATCATGCCACAAAAGAGGCAAATAATAAAGCTAATAACAGACCACTTTGGTAAGATATCCAGTTATAAAAATACACACCACAGTATTAAATAAATCAAATGTTAAAGCCTCTATTGAGCCTGCTCATGGAGTTTCTTTTTACTCCATGTTATTTTAGACAAATCCTTTTGAAGTTTGTTGGATCATTTTCCATGTATTCATAAGGTTGCATTATAAAACACAGTGCCAGTTTTTTTAGCAAATAGGGTTGAGCATCAAACCTCAGAACTATTTTTTATGCTTTTCTTTTTGCAGTTTTCTTTGAAAGTATAATCTCCAAACAGGAGTTACAAAACCTCCACGAGTACCTGCTCGACAGCATGTTTTGACTTCATTGTTGTTAACACACGCTTTATAAGATTTGCTGTTAATCCATAAAGATAAAAGCGGCAGCTCTTTGTTTGAAGAGCTCGAAGAGTTCAATGGTGACATTTCAAGTTTGAGGTCAAGCGGTACATTTGTTAGGAACTGGGTTTTGTTAGCAGAAAAAACAGAAAAGGAGCAGGCAGTTACAGGATTTTGTTATGTTAACAAAGATACAAAAACATGCCAAAATACTGTTTTAGTAACAAACAATGAGTGAGTGGGAAATATATTGGGTTTAATTTCCTTTTTCAATTTAAACATTTTTAATTAAAAAAATCCCCAGCCAAGAAATAGGAAGTGTTGCACAATGGTGCTCTTGTTAGCGCTGTTGCCTTGCAGCAAGAAGATTCTTGGTACACATTCAAATCTATGGATTTAGCTTTTCTTTTCCCCTGTTCACAAGTAATTTCTCTCTGGGCAGGTGTAACTTTCTCCCATAATTGTGTACAGAGCCTTTCGACCAGTGACTACTGGAGATAGGGAGTTGTGCGCCCTGCAAGGATAACAGGGTAAAGATTATTCCCATGCCCCATAAAAAGATCTACATTCAGTCCTCAATTTCTTGTCCAACATATACACAACTTAAAGAGGAATATTATGTAAAATTTACTTTTTTGTGCTTTACATCATGTTCTAATGTTATTCACTGGAATAATTGAAGGTAATATAGCTACTGGACTATTTTATACAGTGGCACTATGTGCTGGGGAACACACTATGTCACCCCTTTGACAGTCATCAAAGTATTTTTTGTGCAAATTAATGACTTGGTACTGAAGTACAGAGTGAAAAGTAATGAATACAGTTGCACCACTGTGGTGCTCTTATCCTGCTGACCCACACAATCCTTCAGACTCATAACTTTTGGTCATCAATCCAAGTGATTGTGGAGAGCTCCACCTGTGTCTTCTGGACACAGGTCGACATAGTCATTTTAGGGTCATCTGTGATTCCCTCAGATAGATTTTCCATCATGTCAATCAGCAAACAGAACGATAAATTATGAATGATGATGTCAATTTTTCGCCCTATTTTGGAACTGTAGTCTGACTGTAGTTTTAACAATAGTAGCTTAGGAAGTCGCCATGTTTGGCGATGCTAATTATCAGTCATCTGATTTGAATCAGCACTTCTGCTTCGTAGTGGAGGATGGTTGTTTACACAGAGGGATTTTCTGGTAAGCTTCATAGTGTGGAACTGACGGATTGCACACATCATGGGCAAACGTAAGCGAATAGGTAAAATTTAGAACAGGAAAGAATCGTTTCTCATTAGATGAAAGCCCAGACCCTCTGTACGAAGCAAATAGTGTAGGACAAGCAGCTGCTCTTTATCAGGCTTTCTGACTACAGAATGAACATGCAAAAAATACACACCTTTTTTCTTAATGAATGGTTTTTGTCATCAACCACTGATGACAGAAATAAAATCTGTTGTAAAGTTTCTTCTGTTTGCATGAAGAAAGTATTTTGAACATTATGAATGAAATGTTTTTTTTTTTTTTTTGCAAATGCATGTCCTTATGTCTTTAACTGTATGCTTATATGTTCTTAGTACTTTCTGAAATATGCTGGTAATGTCTGTGTCTCCTTGTATGACTTCATATTTACAGTGTGAACACATGGAGAAGAAATGGCACACCTAAGAAGAGTTTTATGTGCTCATGTTGTGTGTTAAATTTATTTCTTAATACAAAGAGATGTCAGTGGTGCAACACAACAGTAAAGCTGTTAACAAATCAATTCCACAGCCTTTTTATCATTACATTTTTCCCACCTTACAAAATAGCCACCATTAAAATGAACCTGAGAGTAAACCTGCTGGATGTACTTCTGTTTTTAGTTGCCTTTCTTCCCACACTTTTTCTCCCCCCAATTTCAGTGAAGACTTGTTCTCTCTTGTAGAGTTTTAACATGTCTTGAAGAATCAGAGATGCTTACTCACTATAACATCTGTCAAGATGCTCCCGAAGCCTGTCCTGTACTCACTTGTTGGAAAATTTGAATATAACTTCACAGGCTTTGTTGTACCGACAGACACTGGCTTGTGCCAGGTGCTCAGGTTTCCAGTGCAACTTGTTTTGCAAGTTTGGCTTTAAACTGAATGTTCTCTGCCTGTTCCTGGGTGCTACGAATGTCCGTGGATAGTGTATTTGCTGTCGGGATTCACAAAAACAATTTTGAGGACAGTTTTGAAGCACACTGACAGTAAAATCCTCATTACATGTTAAGTAAATTGAATATTTCACTGAGCTTTAGGCCAATTTTTCTCAACTCTGGATGAAGAACGGGTCATGCAGTCATTCAAATTAGATGTGCTGGAATAGAGATGCATCTAAAGATGTAGGACCAGGGAGTCCCATTTTGAATTTTGAGCCAACCCAAAGATACAGGGTTATAAAGTTTGGTTGAGAAAAAACAAAAAACAAACTCGAAATATGCTGCCTTCAATCAGTTACTCTGTCAGATCAGGACACTATCTTACTGGAGTAATTGAAACACTTTCCTGTGATCTTCCTGTGGTTTGTGTGTTGAAAACTTTGAATTCTTTATCATTATTTTAAAGGTTTAGCTGAACTCAGTTCATTTCTCTGTGTCCATTATTGCTTGAAAGTGTTGTCGCATCAGTTCATTCCTTTGTGCATTTGAATTTGTGTTTCTTAGATGAGTGTTAGTCTTCCACCTGGTTTCGTTGTGTCTAGTTCAGCTTCCATTGTGTTTATTATTCGCCTGCGTTCAGGCTGTCTGTTTTCTTTCTGTCTGTTTTCTTTCTTCCACAGCTAGTCTTAATCCCGTTATTTACTCCATGTGTCCCATTTTATTCTCCACTCCCCCAGTATAATAAAGCTCACAGGTTTTTCTTAAGCTAAGTACAGTATCCAGCTTAGCTTAACTGTTTGGTCTGGATGCTAGACAACATCCAGTCTGTGATGCAGAGAAAGCAAATAAAAAAAATGTTACAAGAAAAACAGCATGCAGATAAAGTTAAAAAGATTAAATGTTGCTAAAGATGAGGCAGTTTTGTTAGTAGATCATGAAACCAAATCTGACTTATGTATTAGTGTCTTATTTGAGCTTTGAAATATTTCCATATTTTCATAAACCAAAGGGCATTTGTGACAATGGGTGGTGGCAAAATGTTGAGCAATACATTGAGCAATGCGCTGTCTGCCTGAAGCCAGTGTGTCTGACGTTACGACCCCTTTTGCTTTCTTATTTGCAGAATTTTCTTCTCCAAGGTATGCAAACACAAAACTAAGTATGTTCTCAGTGTTGCTTTAATTGACAGAAGTTCTGCGAAAGTGCTATCCAAACATTGTCTAAAGGTATGTAAGCAGAGGAGCCAAACTGCTATGATTAAAAATAAACACAAAAAAACAATATATTTAGTCTTGCATGACATGGGACTTCATGCATTTGAAAACAGGGAGTCTATAAACAATATTTAATTCCAGTAAATAAAGTTGTTTTTATTGTGGGATAGGTCTGGATCAGTCCCGGTCAATTTGAAAATGAGTAAATATTTCAGGCCTAACAAGCATTTTGTTTTCTAAAAGACATACATGAAGATGTAAGATGAAAACAAGAGAAGAAGAAAAGTGTCTGTTATTTCTAAACATAACCAAGGGAAAAGTGAGTCGTAAACTGTGAAATGAAAAATGTGAGAACAAAGTGAATGGAGAATTCTGACAGGAAGAACACACACTGACAAATGCGGAAGAGATTTCAAAGAAAGTAAGAAACCGATTTAGAGAATGTTTCATAATTAACAAACTACAGTTTGTGGTTTTACGGATCTCAAAAGGAAAGATCAACATTAATTCAATAAATAAAATAAAACAAACTTAATAAAATGTAACCCAGAACCATAACTTACATACCATAGCAAAAAGTCTCAGGAACATGAAAGCCCACCTGAGCAACAGTATACTTAAAATATTACAAAACTTCACTCTCTTAATGTATAGTTACAAATACGTACTAAAGCAATTTTAAAGCAGTTTAAAGCATTGCATGAATTCTTCCTGGATAGAGACATTCATTTTACCTTGAACATGACACCCTCCACTTAAACAAATAGGACTTTGTTTATTCCAGAGTCAGCCAATCTGATGATTTGGGCTTGGCCTCCACAGCACTAAGTCAAGTTGCCTTTGCCACAGGCACAATGTTCACAGAAAGGAAAAACGATCAGAGAAGCAAGATGAGGAGTCTTTTTCTCATTCTCTTGGTAAGCCTTACATATTTTTTAATCTCCATTCTGAAAGTAATGACCAAACAAGAATGACCTAAATAACATATTTTAAAATCACCCAAAAGTTTCTGATTTTTAAATTGTAAGATTTGTATCTCTCATAAAGTTGGAAATAAGATTACAGAGTAGATGCATGTTTGTTGGATGTTTGTTTGATTTAACAAATCCATGTTTGTTTAAATTTTATGTATCTAACATGTAAAACACCTGCATGTTTCATCTAAAATGATGCAAAGGTTTTCTCAAACTTTTGCAGTCACACTGTACATAAATCTCATATCTTGGTTATTTTAATCAAACTTCTTGACAGAACAAAGTATCACCTTTCCATTCCAGTTTCCTCACGTGTTGCTTGGGTTGTGTAGCTTGGAGATATTTCTCTTTACTCTCAAAGGAGATCATTTTTTGTTGTGCACAAATAACCTTAATAATAAAGTTTTTTCTGTGTACATCTGTATGCCAGTCCTCAGATCATCCTCAAGCAGAGAAATAACACTTGTCCCTGTTTGAGTTTGGTTTTAATGCTTTGAATATTTTATTTTTAACTCTGTCTGTCAAAGTTTGACAGGGTCACCCTGTATAATACAAACTTTGCTTTTAAAGCTGCACTGTGTAACTTGTAGAATTACTTATCTTTTTGCATATTTGTCACTATGTTGCAACAGATTGATGTGAGACATATAATCTGTGAAAAGATCAAACCTCTCTGCCTTCTCCCTATCCTCCCGGTACTAACTAGATACAACCAATGAAGAGCCAGGAGGTGAATCTTAGCGCTGTCAATCACCCTCATTGTGTTGCTGCTCACCTCTATAATCTCTGCTATGTTTCCTGTAGCAGAGCCTGTTGTGAAAGCTCAAGCTAGTTAGCACGGCGGCAAATAAACCGTTTTCCAGTAACGGGAAGTTCACTCTCCGCCATTAGCATATTGAGCAGCAAGTATAAGTGAGTGACAGCGCTAAGACCTTCCTCCTGGCTTTGATTGGTTGCTATTGGTTGGAAGCAGTACATTTCTTCAGACGTCATTAGTAGCTCGGCAGGAGGAGATAGATTTTTTCACAGATTATCTGTCTCATTATACTGTTACAACGTAATGGCAGGTTTAGCAAATTTGCAAAAAAACAACAATGTATTTTTATAAAACTTACATATTGTAGCTTAAGTTGCTTTTACAGCTGGTGAGGCACTTTTGATAAATGCTGCATATTTTTTCTCTGATTTAAAATAAAGGCAGCAAAATAAAAAACTCAAAAAAATCAAATTAAACCTGAATCAAATTTCCTGTTTACAGCCCCTTTCATGAGACACCACAGCTTTTCTTTGAAAAATTTTTGATTAAGTCTAATATAACTCAAGTTTGAAATCAAGAAGACTAAATGCCAGAATAGGATCAGAAGGTGCTTGAACAAAAATAAATTTTTGTCAGGGTCTGTGCACTTAAGCAACTGGGTTGTTGAAGTAATTTATTTACTTTTTACATTCTTCCTTTTCCTTTTTCTATAAGTTAAATTGTGATGCATAAATATTACAGAATCTATGCAGAAACGTTTATCCCCGTTTCACAACCAGATGTTGACACTTTTCAACATCTGGTAGTCAAATATTATCTCATCCCTTTTCAAATATAGTCTTTTCATCTACATGTCTTTTTACGCAGATTGTTTGAATTATTTCTTGGATTTGCTCTTTAACAGCAATTTAGATACATTCAATGCTATTTTAATTGTAAAAAGACTGTACAAAATGAAAACGAAAATGTATAAAATATTTTATACCGTAAAAAGAATACAAAATGTACAACGTAAATGAGGCATGAAAAATTGAAACATTGCTTTCCTGTTTCCTTGTTTTTCTTCCATCTAACTTCACAGAAGCATCTCAGCTTTAAGGTCTTGTAACAGTGAAAATAATAGAAAAAAACTTGTTCTTTATTGCAATTTTTTCCTCATTTAATTATTTTTAGAATTAGAAAAATACACTGGTGGCCGGTAATCTGACAGGAAGGGAACAAAGACATGTTAAAGGAATCAAGGGTTGGAGTCAAACTGGGGATGACAAGGTCTGTTGGCTCTGAATACAATGCGTCCGCTGTAACCACTGCACCAGGCAACGCCCCTCCGTTTTGTATTTTTGCAGCTGCTGTATTTGGCACTTTGATTCTTTCTCCCCTAAAAACTGACACATTTGGATTTCAAGAAACAAAAAAGAGATAAAAAAAAGTTTTGGCACACTGTGTTAGTTTGCAAACTCATACTTTGGTATCTTTGTCTTAATCCTCAATTTGTACAGGACTTATCAAACACACATGCACACACAATCCCTTTCTGTCTTCACAAGGAATTTGCATTAACCCTAACCCTTCCATTCATTTTCTATGAATTTCTATAGCCTAACCCTGACCTTAAACCTACCCATTACCAGTATATACTTTATCCTAAAGTGTAGGATTAGATATGTACTGTTTAGGACCTAAACCTAACCTAAACTCAATTAACACCTTAGACTTTGACCAAAACCCTAATTTAAAAACAGCACTTATTGTTATGGGGTTTTCAAACCATTGAGGAAATGTAATTTCTTGTTTTTTAATTAAACTCATGCTTTTGTTGTTAAAACAATTTAGAATGATCTTCTGTCTATTTTGACTTTAATACAAAAGCAGAAGATTTCAAGTGATTTATCTATTTGCCTTCATGAATATCACAAATAATAGTACCTGAAGCAGAAAGTATAAGACAGACATAATTTGAGCCTTGTCTTACATACTTATAACAGCCAAAAAAAATTTATAAGAGTCAAAAGTTAGTATCTCATTCCTACGAAAGTGCAATTATGTGCATGTGTGTCTAAATGAATATTGACCTTGCTAGTGAAAATATTCTTGAGCTCAGTGCACATGGTGATATGCTCCATCTTGTTGAGAGAGAAGGTAAACACAAGGACATAACTTTGTACTATTATGAGCTAACTTAAATGAAAAAGTGACAGAAATGTAACAAGCAAAAGAAAAATTGGAAGAAAGGATCAATTAATCACATCACTTTTCTGTATTTTCTATCCATAGGTTGCATTAGCATCTTTGGGTGAGAGCAAAGAGGGCAGTGAGCACCATAAACGAGCCAAACGGGTAAATGGATGAAAATTTGGAAAGAAACTGCTGGCAATATTTTTCTCTAAAAAGAAACCTCTGTAATTATTTGCTTTATCTGCATTTTGGCTTCTTTAGGAATCCTTGTCACGTTCCAAAAGAAGATGGGTCCTGAATACAATAGACCTACAAGAGGAAATGGACGTGAAATACCCGTACAAAATCTCCACGGTAAATCACAAATTATCTATTTTTATCTACAATAATGTGTCAGCTTAATGCCTATATAGGGTTAGCAAAATCTACTGCTAGTAACTTGATTATATGTCTGCCTCTTTTAGATGTACAATGACAAGACAGCAAATGTACAACATCGGTTTGAAATAGCTGTACTAGGTGAGACAGAAAAACTGTTTACCATCAATGCAACAACTGGAGACGTTTACGTGCATAGGCGCCTCGACAGGGAAAAGAAGAAATCCTATCATGTGAGGGGCAATCCATCACTATTAATACCTGCTATGTAGTTGTTACAAACTGTGTCATCTGAATAATATATAATCAACAGATCACATTTGATGTCTATGACATAGCAGCAAATACAAAAATAGACAAAGAACTATCTTTTGATGTGGACCTGATAGACATAAACGACAATGCACCGAAGTTCACTAATCAGTTTGAGAAAAGTTACAATGTGACCGAAAATACGAAAGTAGGTAAGTTCAGAAACCTGCAAATATTTCAAAAGTCTTCAGATTTTCTAAATTATGAAACATTTATTAAAATACATACAACAGAAATTATAAAAATGCTGGTTGTTGATTTGAAAAAAAATCTTTGTCTTTTGTAATTTCATGATCAATTTTAGTTTAGAATTATGTTTGTATTACTATCTGACAAAAAATTTGGCACAGCGGTTGTCTATCCTTACGTTTAAGCTTTCTTTTTTCTTTTTATGAAGTGAATTCTGCGAATCTTAAGAAGTTTTCATGGAAATGTGGGAAAAATGATGACTGATCATTTTCATGATTTTCTTTCTTTATCTTCCAGGAGAATACTTGCCAGTGTTAATGAACGTTGTAGACGAAGATCAGGAAGACACGATTAACTCATCAGTTGTGGTCACTGTGAGTAAACAAGAGCCACCTGAACCAAAGATTGGAGTAAAGAGAGTTGACGAAAGACTACATCAACTTGTATCTGAAGGATGCTTTGACTATGACGTAGGTCTTTTTTTTTTAATTAAAGTAATGTAGTTTTTGGAAGTTCACACTCTGCAATATTTTGCTAAAATATGGTTGACTTTATTTTTCAGAAACATAAAAACTATACAATTGTTATTAATGCATCTGATTGTGGAAAGCCGCCCCTTTCCAGAAATGTGACTGTTACACTCAACATTATTGACTCAAACAGTCATCCACCCAAGTTCAAGAAGAGACAGGCAAGAATTACATATGATATCAATGTTTACTTTTTTACTTTTTAATTTATAAATTCCATTACATTTATTATTTCTCCATGTTTTAGTATGAAGCTGAGGCTGAGGAAATGAAAATCTATAAAGAAATTTTAAGAGTTGCAGTAGAGGATAAGGACACTCCCAACACTGATGGCTGGCGAGCCAAGTACTCCTTTATCAGCGGCAATGAAGATAAAATCTACTCAATTACCACTGACCCTGTAACAAATGAAGGGATCATTGGTGTTGCCAAGGTAACTGTTTTACCACACCTTACAGAAAATGTTCATTATAATGGACCAAACTATGAGTTCACCAATTGGTAGCATTAGTGTTATGAAGAGTTACTGAACATCTACACTTGTGTCTTCTTCAGGAGAAGAATTTTGACAAAAACACCTTGGTAAACCTGAAAATCGGAGTTGAGAATGTTGAACCTTTAAAAGTCTGTAAAGATGGAAAATTAATTGAAGATTTAAGCAGCCTTCCACCAAAAGATTCTGTCAGCGTCACAGTGAATATGATGGACGCTAATGACGCCCCAGTGTTTGAAAAATATACAGAAGAGATATACCAGACAGAGGAATCAGAGGAAGGACAGGTGCTGTATACTCCCAAGGTTAAAGATGTTGACTTCAATAACATCAGGTATTGTCTCTGCAAAACTGCATTTATGTTCAGCATTATTTGTTTGCTTGGCAGTAAACCTACTTATGAGGTCAATCAATAATGGTGAGCTAGTTCTCACAACTGAAAATCACTTGAGCAAGATTTGTGCAAGACAGTGATCAATATGTTTTAGGAAGACAGGAAAAATTTAAATACATTGAAATAAAACATTATTATTTACTGTAGTGTAAATAATAAGACAAATATTATGCCATAATCCCTCTTCTAATGGTTTCCCCCAATAATGTAAGAATCTCTGGGCTGGTGTGATTGCAGTGTGTGAGTTTAGTGTGCCTTTTTTATGACTATATAACAAGAATTCAGACATATAGACTACAGTAATTTCTATTATACTAATAATTTTTTGTGACTGAACACTGATATAGATCGTTCATTTTTCTTCTGATAATCAAATTGACCTACTGTTTGATTTTTTTTTTGTTTGTCCAGGTTTGAACTGAGAGAAGACCCTGCTCATTGGGTGACCATTGACGAAAAAACAGGAATAATCACAACAATTGAGAAGATGGATAGAGAATCACCCCATGTAGATGAGAACAATATTTACAGAATTGTTATTGTTGCCATAGATGATGGTATGACATTTCTAAACATTTGTAGCTACAAAAAGAAAGCATAATTTATTAATTAATTAACTGAACTGAAACAAATGACCTATTCTGTGGTTTTCCAGGTTCACCTCCAGCCACAAGTACATCCACAGTCATTGTCCACCTCAGGGATATCAATGATAACACTCCTAAGCTGCTCAACAAGACTTTCATTTTGTGTTCAAATCATGCTGACAAGACCATGGTGCGTGCTAAAGATGCTGATGCTGAGCCATTCAGTGGGCCCTTCAGTTTCTCCTTAGATGGTGAAACTGCGAAAGAACTCTGGAAAATAGAACCTGAATATGGTTGGTCCACACCTTTGAAGCTTCACTACTAAAATTGCTAAGTAAATGCTCATTTCTGGGCCATAATTATTTATCTTTATGTTATGAACAGGTGAAGAAGTAGGCATTAGTTTGCAGAAAAAACTTCCCAACGGTAACTACTCTGTGCCACTGGTGATTCAGGACAAACAGAATCAGCCTTCAAAGGAGAGTTTATTTGTCGTGGTGTGTGACTGTGTCAGACCCGGTGTGTGCACTGGACCAAAGCCTCTGTCAATTGGCATTGCTATTGCTGCCATTGGACTAATTATTGCAGCACTGCTTGTTTTTCTGTGTGAGTACAAAGTATTCTATCATTTATATGTGTATATGTAGCTGAAACTAGATATTCGCACACATTACATAAAAAACACATACACATTTCTTATACACATTTTTTCTTACTCTTTTGCTCTCTGCTGCACATATACTGACCAAGATGTATGTAAACATCTGAATTCAAAGAAAGTTACAATAAAAGTCTAAAATATGTTCTCACTACATTTTCTGGTATTTAACAAATAGAAATGATTTTTTGTAATTCTAAGTATCCTAAAGCAAGAGAAGTTTGGTCTGGTTTAACTTCAGGGAGTGACAGTATTGTTTTATTCAGTGTATTTTAATGTATACTGTAAATGCTAAAATAAATTAGATTAATTCTTGCATTTAAATCAATTTAATTAACTTTACATGAACACACAATTTAAAAACTCATAGGATATATGTTTTAGGTTTTGCTTCAAAAGTAATTAGAATTTATAAACTTGGTGCTCAAACTATCCTAATGTGTCCACAGTGTTTGTCCTTCTTTTGAAACGCGTACCACACACATTTGTGTTCCATGATGTGAATAATGAGTACAAACAGACACTGATGAAGTACAATGAAGAAGGACTGGGCACTGATTGCAAGGTAAGTTGTGGAGTGACTGCTGACTACAAAGAGGGTTGTCCTCATTCATTGGTTAACATTTGACATTTTAGCCTCAAAACCTCTAAAAGATATGCATACAATTAAACTGGATTGACATAAATTGGATCTATTTTACAGTTCTGATTTACTGGAAATCTATTGGGTCAGTTTTATTTGGAAAATGCCTTCAGATGACATTTGTTGTAAACTGGACCTATATAAATAACTTTAACTGATGCACAGCTGCTGCAAACACAAAAGGTATTTTTTCCCTACTATTATTTTTTTCTCAGACTGATCCCAGAGTCTTCACATCAATGACTACGGAGAGTCTGATGGACAGCGTCAAGCTGGGTCACATGCAGGTACATGTCACTAATTGTAGGTATTAATTTCTGCTAAAGCCTTAAGTCTCAGTCAGTGTGTGTAATTACTCTTGACTGAATGAAGGCTGTAAGAAAATTGTATTATTATTATTAATGTTGTTATGGTTATTTATATTTTTATTAGCTAAATCACAGAGGACTGTGTTGAATAATCTAGTATTTGAAAAGATGTGTCTCCAAGTCAACTTAAGTGTTGCAATATGTAATACCATGACAATAACAACAGGTATATATTTTTCAATTTAAATTTAGCCCAAAATTAGCTTAACTACTTAGCTTGAAACGTGATGTAAATGTGAGTTTAACCCTTTCCAGTCTGATAAAGAAGGCCATTCTCTTAAGCACTTTCAAAACAAAATTTTAGTCAAAACATACCTTTAAGTATCAGTGTTGCTACACTGCCTTAATAAATTATATGGACTCTTTCAGACAAAACCGTCAAAATTTATTCAAAAGATGAATCATTTGTAACTTTTTTAAATAAACATCAAATATGTAAAAAATACATTTTGTTTACTGAAAGTATTTTTAAAGAAAGGTTTGAAATCTCGGGTTGCCCAGTGGCGCAGCTGGTAGAGCTGTTGCCTTGCAGCAAGAAGGTTCTGGGTTTGGTCTTTCTGCATGGAGTTTGCATGTTCTCCCTGGGCATGCGTGGGTTCTCTCCGGGTACTCCGGCTTCCTCCCACAGTCCAAAAACATGACTGTCAGGTTTCTCTAAATTCTCCCTAGGTATGAGTGTGTGTGTGTGCATGGTTGTTTGTCCTGTTTGTCTCCGTGTTGCCCTGCGACAGACTGGCGACCTGTCCAGGGTGACACCGCCTCTCGCCCGAAACGATAGCTGGAGATAGGCACCAGCAACCCTCCCGACCCCAGTAATGGACAAGGGTGTAGGAAAATGGATGGGTGGTTTGAAATCTCCATAAAACGCCTGCGTCTGGGGTGCTGTGGTGGTGCAGGGGCTTAGCACAACCCCCATACGGAGGCCTTAGTCCTCGACACGGCTGTCCCAGGTTCGATTCCCAGCCTGGCGACCTTTGCCGCATGTCTTCTCCCTCTTTCCTGTACATTCACTGTTAAATAAAGGCCACTAGAGACAATAAAACCTTTTAAAAAATAAAATAAAATGCCTGCGTCCAAACTTGATCAACTGGTGCCTGATACCTGTAGTACTTAGATTCTTCACCAGAGGGCGAAAGACAAGTACATAATTTAATCCAGCAGGTTCTTTTTTAAATTGTAAACCTTTTAAGCCATCGGTGCTCTCAGAATTACAGATGTCAAATTTGATGGGTTTGAAATTATAAAGTTAATTGCAAATATCAAAAGTATATACTATGGCAATGTTTATTTCATGTGGCAGGAAATGCATAACTGAAAAGAAATGGGATTTTAAAAATCCTTTTATACAAAATTTACAAGCTTATACAATTGCATATGTTCAGCCTTGAATTGTATTCCTTTTGTTGATTACATATCAAATCAAAATCAAATCAAATTTTATTTAAAATACAGAAATCAACTATTAAAACACAAAATGTTTCCAATGTCTTGATGACATAGCAAAAAGTTAGTTAGTGTTTCATTTGTTATGGTATAAAACAACTCCAAACATTTTAGTCGAACGTTAGAGGAACTCAGCTTTACAGCTGTTTTGCACTTTTCGGGAAGCTTGTTCCAGATTTACGACTGGAAATCTGGAATGGTTTTCTAATAACCACCCAGAGAGAAGAAAACTTTTGATTTAATTTTTACATTTTTAACTACCTTCAATAATCTGTGGTGCACTACAGATTTGTGGTGCATAGAAGCTGAATGCTGCTTCTCATTCTCTGGTTCTGGTTCTGGGGATGCAGAGAACTAGAACTAGAACTAGAACTAGAAGACCTGAGAGGTCCGAAAGATTAACACAACAAAAGCAGATTTTTAATGTATTCTTGTGCTAAGTTGTTCAGTGGTTTATAAACTAACAGGAGTGTCTTAAAATAGGTTGGGCATAGCATCGGTACTGGATTAGTGTAGATATGCTGATTATTCAAAGTAGTTGGCAAATTCATTGCAGGCCTTGTTAGAGTGGGATTTAGGAGCTACAGCGAGTGCCTGCTTTATTAATTTTTTGTTTTCAACTAGAACCTTGAGGCCTCCCCAGGAATGGACCTATACTACACAACAATCTCCAACGTAAGCAACCACTTTAAATATTCTCTTTTGGATCAAAGCAAGAATAAATAAAATTTACATGCAGTTCTTTATGTCTGCTCTGCAGTAACTTATCTTTATTATAATGTATGTCCACAGAGGAGCTCAAACATGAACACATGGGACTCTCAGCAGCAGGGACGCTTCCACAGAAGCATGAGGGGGAATTCCAGAGTGAGTAATTATGGCTATGTGGTTTAGTGAAACTGTGGCTGAATGTTGAGTTGCACAATGCAACATTTTATCCACAAGAGGGCGCTCAAAGAAATGTTTTTGAAAAATGATTGCAAGCTTTATCTTTCTTTCTTTCCTTCCTTTTTCTTCTTTTTAAGTAACATCATAACTCATCCATGCACACATTTAGCATTTGCTGAAATTGCCACAGAAAATGAAGATCCATAAATGGATACTTCACCAAATGTGCATATGTCTCCAACTCTTTTGCTCTCTGCTGCACATTTACTTATTGCTGGTTTTAAAGTATTTATTTGTAACAAAATTAGTTAAAAAAAAAAACATTGTATTATTTTAACATTTAATAGTGTTAAATTTAATGAGACAAATTATGCTGCTAAAAAATTAAAAACCAAAAAAATCCTGCATCAAAAAAAATTATGACTATGAACATTGTAAGAAAAGTTAAAAGATGAAAGATGAAACTTTATTTGATTTTTGTTTTTTTTAGCGCTCAACATGGTCAACCAACAGGAGGAGCACAGTTCAGGTAAGCAGACCTCTTCATTTATTGCTGGGAATGCCTATTTCCAAGTGATCAACTTGTTTTTGTCTTTCAATTCATGCTTCTTTGCATGTATATGTATTCAATTCCTTTATTTATTCAGTGTGTATTTGCAACATTTCTACAATGTTCAGTTCTTTGGGAAAAGTCTTCCTTGAACATCAAATTTTAATTATTCTTGACACCAAACAAATGTATCCTCCTTGGTCAGCCATTGTGGGCATAAAATAAAAACAAATTAATAAGAGTTAATGTGCATTGTGCAGATCTGCAGATTGTTTCTGGTAGCTTTGCTACCAAAACATCAGAGTAATATGTTAACTCCAACAATCCAGAGAGAAGAAAACTTTTGATTTAATTCTAAAATTTTTAGCTAAGTAGGCGTTTCCAAAGGAAGCCCCTCTTGAGAAGGGGCTTCTCAAGAGCCACACCTGATTGGACAAAACAATCTAGCGCAACACAATAGGACGCGTGTGATCACCCACACTGTGTGCCGTATTATCTTGATCTGAAATCCAAATAAAATGCATTAATATTGATATCTTCATTGTTAAAAAATCTGGAATTGTTCACATGAATAAATACCTATGTAATCAAATTATAATAATTGTGGAAAATATCAACTCAAAAATATATGTAAATTTGTATATTTTTATATTTCTATCATGTTTGACATCTGAGCTTTCTTTTGGCAGAGCAACTTCACCTTAAACCGTTCTATAAGTACCTGGTCCGATGATCGTTTTACCAGCCTACTGGACAGGGTAAGGGGTCTTTATATGCTACACATATGACAATGTTGCATGTTCAATAATAAGAAACTTCAGTGAAGATCAAATAAAGCCAAAGACACAGTAGTGCATTTGGTAAAACATTATTATAACATTTTATTTTTGACCATAATCACATTAAAGACAGTTACTGAATCTGCTACGGAGCCACAAAAAAAACAAAAAACAAAAGCTGAGTGTCAAGAAAGCATTGGTTAAAATTGGGTTTGAGTGTTTTTGATCATTTTAACTTGGCTTTTTTTCTCTTTTATATCCCACAGCGTCTTACAGTGACTTATACTGACCAAACAAATAGCTCAGATGAATATGTCAAGGTTTATCATCATGAGGGGAATGGCAACAGTTTTATGTCACTGGATATGCTGTCATCTGATGACCCACAGGATGATTTAAGCTTTTTGAATGATCTCGGACCACAGTTCAAGACCTTGGAAAATATCATTAGGGCAGAGAAGTCTAAAGTTCTTAAAGCAGAAGTGTCTGAAATTTGAAAAAATTCTGGAATCAAACTTTCATCCCAATTAAATTTCTCATACCCTCTAGCTTGGTGTTAAAAATGGATACAAGTGGACTTTTTTATAATTGCATCAACATAATAGCTGAATTTTGTACATAATGTACAAATGCACATCTGCATTTGAACAACACAAAGAAATTGTGTAGTAAAGCAGCTGCAGTTTGCTTGCTGCTGTGTGCAGCAGGTCCTGCTCTGTTGATTATGAAAAGTTGCTTTTTGTTAGAAATTGGATGTGCTTGTTTGTGTCTTACTTTGTTAAAGCGAGCAAAATTGGTTCGATTTTGACAACTAACATATGAATACTTGTGGACATTGGGATTTTTAAAAATAACTTGTACAATATCCTTTATGAGGATGAATATAAAAACAGGGTAAACTCAGTAATACTTTATTATTAAGCTGTAAACTTGTTCATACAATGGTGAGGCTCTGGCGGGGAAATAATGCTGAACATTTGACAAAATTTCATTTACTGCTTGTTTTGCGATATGAGCAATTCATAATTCTTGTTTTGGATTGTTTTTTTTTTTAAGAAAAAGTGCATGTATTGTATTTTTGACATTGTTTGACATTACAAAAAAAATGTTCACAGCAATAGAATGTGAATGTGTTAAGTTTAGTCTCCAATTTCCATTGGAGCAATAAAAGCATTTTAATTAGGTTATTTTGTGTTCTTGGCTCACTAAGTTTGTTAATAATCACAGGTTATAGATCTGTGATTTTTACCTCCCGAGGCTGAGTCGTACACGAGAAACACATAACGCTGCTTTCAGTTTGTACTTGAAAGTCAGGCTTTTAAAGTTCCTTTCTGGGAATGCTAACAGGATGTTTCTGAAAGTTTGACTTGAAACACCAGCAATACAAGAGTTTGCTAGACACTGAGAGTTCAATGTTCAAAGCGGCTGTCATACAAAAGAAAAAGAAACATAGTAAGAGTTTCCGATTAATAGGCACTTCTGAGAGTTTATCTGATTAACTTTTGGCACACAAAGCATTGTACAACCTCTGTTTATGAAGATCTGACTTTTGAGACAAATCAAACACAGAATCAGCATCAGGCCGAAGGAGCTTAACAAAGTGGAACCTTCTTGTTGTGTGGTCAGGAAAAAAAAAATTGTGATGTTACATTTTTGTCATTTCTCAATAAACAACTTGTCAAACATCTGTGCATGTCAAGTTATTAAAATGTGTGTTTCTCAGTCCAGCTGCAGTCCCATTTTAAAGTAATTGCTTGATAGAATATAGCACTGCTCCTCTTATGGTATCACAGATGCAACACAGGGTGACTTATGGAAACAAAAAACAATGCATAAAAAGCTTAAAACGTTCTTATTATTAAGTAAAAAATCGGCTGCTTTTGTGAACTTCAGGAGACACAACATACATGAGAGTGTGCTTAGCTTTTTCTATGTTTGTCTTTTGCTGTAGTTGTCCTAACAGCACAATGGTAAGATATGGCTCTAATCAGGACCAAGTGTCCATGGTACTTATTTTAGGTGTTTCTAAGCAACTTTATTTTGGCAATCTGTTGTGTAATTCGACTAGAAGTTAGTGTATGTCGCTTTACTAGAATTCATAAATACAATATATATTATATATATATATATATATATTTATGTCCATATTTTTCATTTGGCTCAAATATCGAAATTTGACAGTATAGTTTGTAGCTTTGGACAAATTTCTGTAAAAGGTTTTTGCGATTAATTCTTATTTTTAAGGTAAAATGAAAGGTATTTAAATAGGTTGCATTTAAAAAAAAATTTAAAACAAGCTTTCATTTCCTAAATATTGCTGATGAATCAAACAAAATGCAGTTAAATCAGAAATCTAAACAAGAAGCTGTTTTTAAACAGCTCTTTTGGATTTTTTTCTAATCAGTCACTTTCATCTTAACTAATTTTCTCCTGAAAATGGCCTCTTCTGCACCACCAACATGTTGCATTGAGGAAAATACAAAAAGACTGGCATTAAAGTCAACAAAAGGTGGCTCTTTAAAAACTCCAGAAAACAGGACAGAAACATTCTGCATGAATGGAGTCTGTGCTTACAGCTTGAACTTACAAAGCCTGCATATTGATGTCTCTTCAAAAAACCAAGCAGACGAGTTTAGACTTGTTTAGTTTTGTTTTCTGATTCGGTTGTTTGATCTGCAACCTTCCTGTTGTTGTTCAGATGGCATTTCCACAGAATCTTCCTGCACAACACTGCATGAGAAAGGATACACAATGAAAAATTGTACACATTGTCTTAAGTCATTTTAGAGTATCGTTAAAAAAATTTAGCCACTGTAATAAGTTAGGAACTTAAATATCTTCCAGTAAATAGTGGAGTCAGTGTAAGCTCACTTATCTCAGGTAATGACAGCATCTTTCTTGTACTACTGTCAAGAAAATATTTGATGATGTTTAATTTATGTACAGATAATACTCATGCTGGGTGCATGTGGTGGAGCTGAAAGTTGCTGAAAAAAACTAATTATAACATGCCAAGAAAAGGTGGAAAGACCTGTTTTAACCTGTTACCAGGTGCCATTCAGAATGACATTCAGAAGGGATGCTGTGGTGCAGAGAGTAACATGCAAATCCAAACCGGTCACAGGCACAGCTAACTCAAACAACAATTCAACAAACTCTTCTGAATCTACAAATACATTTGTTGCTTTAAACTGAGATCATTTTCTGACAGTATGTTGGAATACTCACTTACTTTGTCAAACTTATTTCCATTGTAAGAGAAAATTTTGTTTTTAGCCGTAATTGATTTTTCAAGCAACTGATGATACTTTTTCCATTTATCTACTGAATAACTTTTGCCTTTGAATAAAGAAACTTAAAGACAAAGATTAATCTTTCTCTACTCATTGAAACAGATTCTCATTCCTTTATAAAAACAATTCTATAACACTGTTCAGTCAGATTACCTGTTTTAACATGCTATCTGGTTCTATTCAGAAGGGATGCTGTGGTGCAGAGAGTAACATGCAAATCCAAACCGGTCACAGGCACAGCTAACTCAAACAACAATTCAACAAACTCTTCTGAATCTACAAATACATTTGTTGCTTTAAACTGAGATCATTTTCTGACAGTATGTTGGAATACTCACTTACTTTGTCAAACTTATTTCTATTCAGTCAGACTACCTTATGCCAACAGGTGCTACAATGTAGTAGCTTATCATGTGACTGTGTGAATGAATGTTTGAGAGACTGAATGTAGTATGAACTGCTGTAGGATCCTCTGGACTGGATAAGTCAGAATAAAAGTACAGGCCATTTACATGCCATTAAAATACAAAACATGAAGCGCAAAAATATAAACATGAGATGTTCAGATACTCTCTTTTCAAGTAATTTGAGTAAGCCAGAGAAACCTTATTTGTACATCTCTACCAATACACAATCTGTGATTCCTGTTGATATCTTCCCACAATACACTCTGTTTCCCTTCAAACCGGTTTAATGTTTTGTAAACTTGGCAGTTTGCCTTTTTTTTCTGACTCACATTTTTTCTATGCAGGTGTTGTCTGATTTCACACGTTAACTTTTTCTTGAGAACTGATATCATCAAGGATATGGACGGTGGGTTTCAAAGCTGCTATTAAAGTGAATTATCCCATGTTTTGAGAGTTTTGGCTTCTTTTAAGGAGTAGGGTCATGTGAAAAGTTAATTTATAGCAATTATAGGACTAACTATTCACTCTGATAATGTTTCAGGAGCCAATAAACTAACTGGCAAAGAAGTTACTATATTCCTGCAATATTCTTAACATTGCAAAAATAACTCTGATTTCTCAAAATAAAATTCAGAGGAAAGAACTGCCTTCAAACATCATGCAACTGGGACATTCCTGCAAGAACCACTGCTTTGTAAATATTTATATTTCAAGCTCACACAGTTATTACCAGAGTACCAGAGTGTACCAGAGTGTGATTAATCTGATCACATTTTTAATTGACAGCGCTAATTTTAACATACAAGAAAAAACTGTCCAAATCACACAATTCTTGTGATGCAATATTTTAAAGGCAACATATTGTAGATATATGGAATGTTGTCACAGCTACCCATACATGTATAAACCTAAATAAAAGGTAATTGTGGAAGGATTAGTTGAAAAAGGCTGGAAACTAACCACTTAGCACAATTATCTGTGAATTGCAACAACAAAAATTAATACAGTAAATATTCCAAAACTACCAAAATGTGATGATAGACTTGCTTAAAGTAAAATTGTGAGGGACAATTCAAAAACGCAGTCTGCTTTCTTAATCTGCATTCCTACAACTAATACATGAGAAAATAGTCACGTCTTTTAAAAATACGACACTAAGATCACAGGGTGAACCTACTGTTATTTGTTTGCTTTTCTAGGTTTCTCATGCATGTACAAATATGTAACAGTTTGAACAGAACATGACTTTGCATGTGAAGCAAGAATTTTGTCCAGAATAATATTTTCTAAAGAGAGGTTATGTCTAACTGTGATAATTGAAAACTTTACATTTGTCTCTAATTTACTGACAGTTCACATTTGGAAACAGCAAGGGTTTTTCCAAATGAGAGTCTTTTTTCCAAACATTGTCCAAAGCAAAATAAAAAATAAAAAAAACAAGACAATGTGAGGAAAACAGATGTTTGTAATGACCGTCTTCTGTCAATTAAAAGGTTGTCTTTTTTTGTTTCAAGAACTATATGGCAGTTTTAACCTAAATTAACCATACATGGGCTACTGATAACCATTCTCCACTTTTGTTCTTGTGTTTCAGTAGTAATGGTTTTTAGATTATGATCTGTATCAGGTCAAAAACATTTCAAAATTAACCTCAATATAGTGCATATCACTGGACATCTGATAAGATCTAACATTTAGAAATAAAGTAAAGCAACTCTATGGCACATGGTTTACTTTATCATTTGTTAACTTTATGAGTTCTTCTACAGAACTGACAAAACAATGGAGTCTGACGTTATCTTCCTGTGCAGTGATGGGAGTGCTGCTCTGGCCATGATTAAGACCCAGAGTTGAACCACGAGGAGAAACTCTGAATACTACTGAATATACTGGTTCATCAGTTCCTCTTCTCACCTACGATCATAAGACATGTATTATGACTGAGAGAATAAGGTCCGGGAAACAAGTGGCTACAATATAATGTTCGAGCACTAAATAAAAAATATATATCACGACTGCAATTCACAAAGACAAGAATAGAAAAAATTATACTTTCAAACATATTTGTGTTTTTTAGCACAGGTGCTGTGTGAAAGAAGCAACTCAGGTGCTTCTTGTAGACAAAACGGAGCCATGTGCAGTTAATGTTAATGTTTTAGAGGCTGGGGAATGGAAACCTCCCACAGTCCCTCCTACTCACCATGTCCTGCTACTAAAACCCACACTTGTACTTGAGTAAACTTTCATTTTAGCTTTTGGTGTGAAGAGCATTGAGTTGTAACATCTATCATTATTTCAAATATGGAGATAAAAGTCCTGTTTCTTCTCATGATACTGGTAAGAACTAATCTTAAAGATCATCTTTCTGCACATAGGTGGTTGTATTTTAGAACGTTGCAAGGAGATTGCATATTTTTTTATCACTTCCTGAAAGCTTCCATCATCGCTTTCACTCTGAATAAAAAAATAAATAAAAATACAAGAATAATCTAATCAATCTATCACATGTAATAATTGGCATTTTACCCCAATAGATCCTATTTTGAGTAATATAGGATGATTTAATAATTTGCAGAGTCTAGGAATCCATTTGTCCCCGGCAGAATTTTGGTTGCGGCAAAAAAGGAACTGGATCATACAAACCTTCATGATCAATGAAAGTTACAGTGGGGTCTTTCCATATTATTTGGATAAAGTAAGTATTAAAGTATTAAGCTACAACTGAATAAGATATATTATAAATATGTTAACAATTAAGGACAAAAAAAATATTTATGTTATTCTTTGTAATTTAGGTTGAAATTGATTCCAGCTTTAAAATTGTGGACGTCTCTGGTCAAGGTGTGAATGAGGAACCTAAAGACATAATTTACCTAGATAAAAATGAAGGACATGTTTTAATCAAGGGTCCTGTGGATTATGAAAAATATACAATTCTGAAGGTAAAAGGAAAAAACTAAATAATGAACACCTGACAGTTTTTTTTATGTTTATATTGTTGTTTCTTTATTTAATTATATTACTCTTGTATTTTCCATTAGCTTATAATTAGGGCACAAAGTAAAGAAAATGCTACATCGACAAAGGTGGGCATTAATTTTGAAATCATTGATGCAAATGACAACCCCCCAATTTTTAGCAAAACAGCGTATGAGATCACCATAAATGAGTCAACATTACAAGGTAAGATTTTCAATCATTTTTATGAAACAAAGTTTTTGGCGTGACTAAATGTAACATCTTTTAATATCTGGCAGGCACTGAGTTGATCAATGTTACAGCAACAGACAGTGACGGTACAGAGGAGTACAATAATTTTTTTTTTAGCATAGACTCAGTTACTCCTGAAGCAGAGGACTTGGAATTCACCATAAATAAGGTCCCTTATTTTGGTAATGGAACCATTTCATTTAAAGGATGCCTGAACCACAAGGTGAGGATGCCCATAATTTGATGAAGTTAACACAAAATAGACAATTGTACCCTTTATTTTTGCTAAATGTTTCAAATACATTTGATGTTTTATTCCGGCATATTTTTAAAAAGGAGTAATTTATTTACCCTACAGAAAGCAGACAAATACACCATTATTGTGAAGGCAACAGACCTTGGAAAACCAAAGCCACTCTTCAGCTTCACCAACGTAACAGTCAATATCAACCATGGAAATAGATATCGTCCAATGTTTACAAACCAACCTGTGAGCAATTCTGAATTTCCTGATATAAGCATTGTACTTAAACCAATGCCCAAAGTCGGTCATGGAGGGCAGGCGACCTGCATGTTTAAGTTCTCTCCCTGGTTTAACGCACCTGGATCAAATAATGGCTCAGTAGAGGCATAAGAAGAACATTGACATGCTGAAAAGGTTGTTACTACCAACAGGGAGAGAATTAAAACATGCAGGATGCCGGGCCTTGAGGACCCACTTTGAGCACCCCTGATTTAAACTAATTGAATGTCTTTAATATTTTCATACTTCAGGGTCCAGTACATGTGAAAGAAGGTGAGGAAAATGTTGTTTTTTCCCATCTACAAGTCAAGGATGAAGATACCAACGGTACAAAAGGTTGGAATGCAGTATATAAAATCCATGGAGACAAAAACAACAACTTCAAAATAAGGACTGATCCTAAAACAAACGAAGGATTACTCTATGTGAATAAGGTACTTTTCCTCTTGTTATTCCAAAATATCCAGTTGCTTTTTTGCAATAGTTCACCCATGTATTAAAAACATAAAAATTGTACTGTCTTCATAAAAATTCATTAGTATGTTTTTGTAATATGATTTTGAAGCTTAAAGCATAAGTGGACCTTTAAAAATTAGCAGGAGCATGTTTTCCATTTTATGTTGCATGAGGTTTCAAAAATATTTAAAGTCTGCACGTACTGCTCATTTTTGTATATTAAATAATGTACACATGCCATATTTCACTGTAACATATTTCCAAAATTTTAAATCTTGGTATCTTTGAAAAGTGGAAAAAGCTCAGAAAAGACACAAAAGACTAAATGACTCACTATTCAAATCATATCATTTGATATATTATAAAGTAATTTAAGAGAATCAAATTTTAATGACTCTACTGAAAGATTATGAAAGTTGAAAACCTCCAGCAACTGCAAGAAAAGCAAAAGATGCAGTCAAAATGCAAAATTTCAAAGTCCTGGAAAAGCTGTTCCATATAACATATAAATTATTTTGTTAAGATGTTTAAAAAAATCTTTGAATTGCTACTGTTTTAACAGCCACTCGACTATGAGGATGAATCCTTGAAGAACTTCACAATCACAGTGGAGAATGAAATTCCCTATTTCACGTGCAAAGTGATAGATCGGAACACCGCAGGCCTTTGGAAAATAGAAACAGATCCCAGCCAGTTTAGTGGAGTGGCTATGAGTAGAAGAACTGATGGAGGAGGGATTCGTCAAATGACAGTAGTTGTAGAAGATGTCAATGAACCTCCTGTCTTTGATGAAATAAAACCAATTTCTCTGCCTAAAAATGTGGAAATGGGCCATTATTTGGGAACAATTGTTTCTAGAGACCCAGATGTCCATGGTACAAGAACAATTAGGTAAGTAATAATAATATTCTCAACCATATACACATTCCAGGTAAAAAGAAAATATCCTTAATGTGACAAATATATTGTGCAATTCTGAGGGAAAAACAAACCCATTAGTGGTAGTGGGGGTGTGAGAGAATCCAGAAGTTAAAAACTACCTTCTAACTCAGTTTCAGTATCCTGACTTCTTTTTCATCCTTTATTTATTTATTTTTTTTGAACAAGTTAGATAAATAATTATCTTTTTGTTTACTTCATCATGTTAAATCATCTGTTTATTACTCTTGTGAAATGATACACCTTCTTTATACAGCCAGTTTTTTTTTATTGTCACCCAAACAAAATGTACTTTGACCTAAACTGCGTTTAGCTCTTGACTCTCTGGTAAACTTTAACAAAGAATTGATTGTTTCACTGTTATAACCCGAATCTGCAGGCCAGTATTTACCTCATTAACTCCAGTTCATCACAACTTCTAAAGTCTATTTTTACAAAGCTGTTGTTACAATTAGCAGCATCAGTTGGAATTGAATTTGTTCTCCTGATTTTAAGTCGTCACAGGTGTCAACTGACCCATGACAGTTTTACCAAATAATTAAATATATTTTTTGGAAGATTACTTTTTAGCTCTTACCTGAGAACAATTTTGGGTCGGATGTCACTGCTTTCCCGGACCTAAATAAAAAATGTATAATTATACTTAAGAGTATATTGTTAGACTAAAATGACTAAGCATCTATATTTTAAGAAATTAGTTAGAAATACAGATAGCATTTTTAAGGGGGTTAAACTTTAAAGGTCTGGGTGTTTTAAAGGCATTTTTTTATTTACATTTATTTTCATACGCAATTCATTTCATTACACAGCTGTCAAGTACAAAACACTGTTCCTACTTTTATGATTTTCAAATTTGTGAAGGAAAAAAAAAGTCAAACATCCTCAAATGTGGAATTGAGAAATGATTTACAAATGAGAAACATTTTACAAAATATTTTGGGACCAAGTCTTAAAGTAAGCAGTGTCTTATGTTAGACGAAGTATATTTTTCTCCATCAGTAAGAAATGAATTTAATTCATTAGAGTGCTGAGAATCAAGATGTTAATGAAGTTTATTTTGAGCTATTTGTACTTGGTTTTCTTAAACTTTTTAAAGTATGGAATACCAGGAGATGGCAGCATAGTCATGAGAGCCCCAACAAAGAGGTGAAATATCAGATATCAGTTTTTATGATGTCATTTTAACTTTATGAGACTGATGTCAAACTATAGGTTGAAAGTTTTTGAATAATTATCCATGGTCCCTTTTTCCATATTACAAATATCCAACATTTAAACATGGCTATGAATACTTTTGAGATACTGTGATGAAGTGCAAGTCCGTCATTGATGTGCTTATAGTAGCTACATGTGTTCCAGATACACAAAAGGTGACGATCCAGCCAATTTGGTTTCAGTGGACCCTGAGACAGGAAAAATAACCACAGCAAGTATCTTTGACAGAGAGTCGCCCTACACTAAAGATGGAATTTATGTCATCACAGTGAATGCTGTTGATTATGGTATGTTCAATGAGATTTTAAAAATACCTTTTTGTAAAAAGTATATTTTTCTCATCAGTAAAATTGTACAATATGTCTGCTCAAGGAAGCCCTCCTCAGACCAGCACAGCGAGTCTCAGCATTTACATCGCTCGTGAGAATGACAACGCTCCGTCTCTAATTGAAAAAACTTTCAACATGTGCCAAAGTGACAAGTCATCATCAGTCAATGTCACAGCTGTGGATCCAGATGATGAACCACACAGTGGGCCTTTTTCATTCAAACTTCTTGGAGATGTTAAGAAAAAGTGGAGGATTGATCCTGAGCTAGGTGAGGTGTGCCTCAGGCACTAATGGAAATAATGTCACTGCTGTTTGTGCTGTGCTTTGTAATTCAAGGTTTTCATACCAGATGTTGTGATCATTTGCATTTATATTCAGTCCTATTTGCTCAGATACCTCAAAAAGCCAAACACAACCAACTGTTTTTAAAAGTTAATTAGTTTGAAAATAAATGTCACTTTTGTATAATTGCATGTCAGCATAAATAAGCATATTCATGCTGACATGCAATTATTAAACCACAGAGGTTAGGGGTAAAGTTTAGGCGAAATTTAAAGCAGACTCCAGTTACGAAACAGAATGTTAAACCTTGATGATCCAATGGAGAATTACTGAATGCATCATTGAAAAATGGGAAAAATAAGGCAAAACAAAACACAATCTGAACTTGAAAGGCTGGAAAAAGGAGAATCTTGATCAAAAAGCAGCCAAAAAGTAAATTTGGAGGAGCTGAGGAGATCCACAGGTCAGGAGGGAGAGTTGTTGACAGAACAAATATTATATACATAATTTGTTCTCCACAAATCTAGAGGAAAACCTTTGTACCTTTGCAAAACAAGAACACAAGAAACTCTAATTGCAGTGTGCCACAAATGAGGGCTACAACTAATGTGAAAGAACAATAGTAAGAGAACTTTGTGCATTACCTGTGTAACAGTCTAGTAATCAACCTCCCCAGTATAAATAGTTCATTTTTATCTATGTCTGATCTTCTAGATGCTGTGAGTTTTATTGCCTTCTGAAAGACTAGCTTGCCTGGATTTTGTTTAATTATGACCATTATTCATCTTGCTACTCTTATCCTTGTCTGTGCGATATAGTCCAAACCAAACTCAATTCATAACAACCTGAGCTGCCTTACAAAAATAAATATACATGGTTAAATGTTCACAGGCTCCATTACCACACAGATGAATCCAAATAAAACAAATTGAAGTTTATGGCAAAACATAAAAAATAGGTTAGGGGTATTGGTATTTTGCAAGGCACTCTAAAAGGGGATCATCATATATCCCATATAATAAGAAAATGCATATTTGCTTTGGATTTGCAGGGTATTCGGTCAACCTTGTAAAAGGACAAAAAGTTTATTCTGGACATCACAAGCTGAAACTAGAAGTGTCAGATTTCCAAGGAAAGAAAGCTCTCCATGACTTATCAGTTACTGTGTGCAAGTGCTCTGATGCAACCAAGCCAGACTGCAGCCTGAGAAAAGCTGCTGGATGCACAGTAGGAATAAAAGCTCTGGGAATATTATTCTCCTGCATTGCAGCAATGATAGGTAGGACAATCTGAATTTTTCATGCCATCATTATTATCATCATTTAAAAAAATTACAAATAAAAACAGCAGCAATGTAACACATATACGTCATATTTATGTGCGTTTTCTTCATGCTCCAGGTTTGTTATTTTTAACATTTGTGGTGACATGTAAACCTGAGAAGATACCATTGGTCGAGGGTGAGCCTGTGCAACACTTAATGAAAAGCAATACAGAAGAACCAGGAACTGATTGTTATGTATGTTCATTAAATTTACGTCAGTTTTTTTGTTGTTAATTATATGTCTTGCAATTCAATAATATATTAAAGTATTGTGAGAAAACCTATTAATTTAGAATGGAGAGATAACTTTGATTACATATGTTTGTAAATCTGAAATCAAATTAATCAAAAAGTCAATAAAAAACTTGGCAGTTTTATTGTAAAACTTAAAAGTATAAATGTGTTTAGGTGCCCTTCAACTCACTAAACAGAAGACATTATGGACAGAAAATTCAAGCATCTGAAGATGTAAATTTGTCAATGACACCGGTTAGTTTACTCACTGATGTACTGCAATAGCTAAGATAATTTCATAAAAATAATTTTCAACGTGTTTCTCAGTTTGACTATAAACACCATCCTGTAACTGAAAAATCAATGCATGTTTAAACACCACTAAACCTCAGGGCCGCTTTACGAATTTACACAAAATGGATCCCAATTTTTTGTTGACTCTTGACACACTTACTACAGTTCTGTTCAAAACTTTACATACAGTTATGATTACCTCTCATTTTGGACTTCTATTGAGTTATGAAATTATACAAGCTAAAACTTCAATCATTTCCACGATTTTCTCTCATCCAAGAACTGTCAAATATACTTATGTATGTTTGTTAAAAATTTTAAGTTCTTCCCCTCTTCCCAGATGTTACTGGATTCAGTCTTTAATGTCCAAGCCTGCCCGAATGCGATCAATTTGAATCAAGACAGAGGCAGTTGGGCGAATTCTTCTATGATGGTAAACTTATTACTTTTATTACCATTTCTTGTCAGATATTCTCATAAAGTTTTTATGTATATGTTTTGAAGATTAGTTAACTGTCTTTATATTCAAGTCTTTCCGTGAGCACTGCAATATGTCGACTGAGGTTCCGTCTTCAGGCCTGGGGATCAGACGTCAGCTGGGAACATTGAAGGAAGCGGTACTGTATCAAATATCTATTTATGTAAAAATATATTATTTTATATGGAATGATTTTACATAGTTGTATGTATAGAATGAAACTGTTTAAGTATTTTAAACAGTTCCATTTGAAATAAAAATGTATTTAATCAATTATCTATTGTATTTTGTACTTAAAATGATAAAACTCCTTTCATATTTCATAGGCCCATATGGAACAGATTCATGAAGCTCTAATATTCACAGCCCTTGTAAATATGGTGGGAAAACTTGAGGCACCAGGTGAGGAACTTGGTGATTATGAACCCACTGTGTATAGTGAAGAGGGAGACTTGATAAAAAACGTTGAACTTGATGCCATTTCCAACCCTGAAGATCCCTTCGACTCAGAAATAGAACTGGATTCCAGGTTTTTACCCCTTGCATCAGTCTGTTTACCTGACTTGTTTGCCCAAAGCACAAAAATGTAATACAGACTATGCTCTGACCAGAATGGTTGAGCATAGAAGGGCTACTTCTTGTGTTGTGCTTAATGTATAGCTTTTCTACACCTTTCAAGCTATCTTGAAAGATGCCAAAGTCGACTTCATTTTATTTTAACATTTAATAGTTTTAAGCAATTTCTGCCGAAAAGATGGACTCCTGCAAAAAAAATTACGAGGATGTTTTCATTGTATAAAGAGACAAGTTATAGAAAGCAAACTTGATTACCATTACAACATATAAAAATAATAAGATATAATTATAAGTTTTTAAGTTTTCTTATAATTCAGCCGTATTTAGTTTGTATCTCTTTGTTGGCCAGAATTTGAATGTGATTCATTTGAAGAGCATTATTGTACACAAAACACACAAAAGAGCGTTTTGCAAAACGCACAAGATCTCAAGGCACTTTAGATGCCTTTAGATGTCAAGGCATCTAAAGTCCCTTGAGATGTATTTTTATATATCATGGTCAAGTGTCCTTAAAATATATGTAGCACCACTTCATTATTTTCTGATATAATGTGCACAGACTAGGGCTTAGCATGTTTTTGCACAAAAAACACTGTAAAGAATACACAGAAATGCTAGTTTTTTTTGGCACTGAAGAACCTTTCTACTTGATTGAGCAACATTTGTGGAGTTGCAATCCACAAGAGGCTTCTGGTTTCTGTTTTTTCAAAACATACACAGTAGAAGGAAACCTTTCTCCCACCATTTTTTTCAGCTGTACTGGCCTTTATTTGATAGTGAAATGACAGGAAGGTGGATTGTGAGTGAGGGGAAGATATGCGGCATAGATCAACAAACCTTTACTTGAACCATCACAGACGTGCATGCTATACCCCTCCACCACTGCCAGACGAGCCTGGTCTTAGCCTTTCTGTGCAACTCCGCTGAAAAACAAATTCTTCCCTTCACTTGGATAATCAGCGAACAGCGAATAACTTCACAGCAAAGTTGTGAACGTCTCCTTCACAGATTTTCTGTGCTGTTTTAGAATTGCAGTCTGCCAAGGAAGTAAGAAGTGAACAAAGCCGTTCAGTCCATGTTGGCCAAATATTGCAATAACATTAACAGCTTCCTTGTTTGGACTTGCACTTCTCTCCTCATAGTGGATGATGGTTGTTTACATTGCAGGCAATTTCCAGTAAGCTTCATAACATGGAACTGGCGCATTACATGTGTCATGCACAAACAAAAGCTGAGAGCCCAAACCCTTTGCAAGACACAACTAGTGTAGAGCAAGGGGTTGGTTTTTACCAGACTACCATCTTAATTTTCATCTTGAATTAAGGAAACATAATAAGATGGAACTAAATTACTGATTTTTCCAAAACGCTACAATGCTTTAACTGCTGTGAACTGTAAATATGTCTGAGTATTGCCTGAAAAAAAAAAGATCAGTTTCTTTATAGGAATCGTGAGAGAAACTTCTCTTAATAATCTATACAAATAAATGACAAGCAGATTTTAAAGGCATAAATCAAGGGACTTTTCATTTCAAACTAAGTCACCCTTACCTTTTTTTTCTTTCTTTAATATATGAATTGATATTAATCAGGATTATTAGATTGTACACTGTATTTTGTTTCAATAAAATACAAGGATTTTGTATGTGTATACGTTGTACTGTGAACATTTCTCTTTGACATAAACAAGTCATATTGCAGTTATTTATCAGTGTAATATGGGTTGTCCATGACTTGATGTAACTAGATACATTTGGAACGCATGTATGATTGTATGTAAAGTGCCTTGAGATGTATTGTGAATTGATGATATGTAAAAAAAACTGCATTGAAGATTTGTTTGATTCAAAGTCATTCCTTTGAAAAACTTACAAGAAATCAGTTAAGAAAAAAAGATGTTTACTGACATTAACAAACCTATTTTTTCATTAGCTGGTTTTTAATAATAGGAGACACACAAAGAAGACAAGATATAGCAATAAAGGAATGCTAAATAAATATTTGTTTCTTCCCAAATATATATTTTTTCTCTTTATCTGGAGAAAAATAAATTAAAATCTTTCATCGCGTGGGAAGACGCTCTCGGCTTTGACATGCGTTTCTGCGTTCTTGCTCAGATCATTTCCTTTTGTTATAACTTGTTGTTTCTTATCAGAATATTCATCTTTAGAGGCAACAGGATCACTGTCTCAAACTATCAGTAGAATGGTGCAGCAGTATATTGAATGTTAAAAGATTTCATCCACTTTTTGCCTGTAGAAACTTAAACTTCCAATGTGAATTGATCAAAGTTTATTTCAAAACATTTAGCCTGCCCATGTTCAGCAATGATGCATACATTTCTGATTCTTGTAGAAGTCTTTGTTTCATAATTAGGAAGTAGTTGACTGATGTTTTTGGTTGCTTTTATTGAATGCTTTTGCTTAAATCAAGCATGCTCATGTCTATGTTGATTTAAGGCCAAATGTCAGCTACAATTGTTTTTACTATTATAACTATTTATTTTCAGTTTTAAAACTTTTTTTTATCCAGCTTTTTCCTATTCATTTAACTCCTCAGTGTGAATTTTGTTTTTTATTCTATGTATTTATAACCACAGCAGGAAGTTGTTGTAAATATGAAAGTAATAATGAGAAACTGTGTATTTGTTGAATTAAAAACATTATGTGGGCTAAATCAAAAATTTTGTTTACAGATTTCTTTAAAAAGCCATCACTCATCTAAATAGCAAAATTTCAAATGAATTGACAAATACAAAAAAATGATTTTAAATCAAAGTGACATACTCTTTTCAGCAAAACCAGTTTGCTCTTTGCTAAACTGCATGGTTGGCTTGCTTTATGTTTCCCAGGAAAGGCGTTGTCTTGTTACGCACAATCTTTTTCTTCAGAAATCATTTGATCACCGCTGCAAGTAACAGGTTACTAAAGAAATTGTAGCACTGAGGGAAGCCTTTGATGACACTCTGTGTGTTGGCTTTCTGGGCAGGAACCATCATGTGGAATAAGTGATTAAACTGGCTGGCCTTTGATAGAATGCTAAAGGCAAGATAATCAGTGCAGCTTTTTATATAAGAACCTAACGAGGAGTCAACAATACAATAACTTACATGAAGTTATGGTTCTTTATGGAAAGTAACTGATTGCAGAAGATGGTCGCTCATATTGACAAGGTAGGCGATAGTGGCAAGGGCAGCTGTGGCTACTGATGATGATGCACTTTCTCTGAAAACAAAAAGTTAGCATTAGTTAGCATTTTCTAAATATTTTAAAAAGCTCTTTACAGAGTGTTTGATTGTTTCGGCTTATTTGCACTTTTGATAACATTATTATCAAAATAGTAATGTGAACATGCAGCTGTTCACCCCCACATTGCTGCTGAGGGCAGGAACATACTTCAAACCGGCTGTCTGAGTCACAACCCCCATCTACCAGTACACCCTGCGAAACCACCTTTTATGACTGTTAAACAAGACATTTCCAAAGTAGGGAGTTGTTTTTTTGTTTTGTTTTTTTACACCTAATATCTTTTCTTCTCCAAGTGAATAAATACATTTGTTATTAACTATCTAAAAATAAAACTGAAAATACTTGATTCTCCAAACAATGTTTTGTTAAAAGTTATATGAACCACGTGAAAAAAAAAGGCTTTAAAATGGGACATGTAAAATAGGGCAAACTGTAATTTGTAATTTTTGTAATTCATGGTAAATAATAACATAGACACCTAAATCTATATGTTCGGCTCCTTTGTAAAGATTTTTAGAATCGCTTAAATTGAATTAATCTTTTTAGGTGTTTTCTGTCAGTGTGTCTGACCAAAGTAACTGGCACTCACATATCACAGCAATGACCCAATGTTAGATAGAAGTTATCACATATTAACTATGCAGATAATTTACTCACCTCCTTAATGAATGTTTGACACTCACAGGGAAAATTCTGAATATTCACAAAAAATAACTTACTTTGTGAATATTTGTCTACTAATTATCTTGCTATCTATATGCAATCTGGGCATTAAAATGTCCCAAGTCACATACGCAGTTCAGATGCAGCACAATACAGTGAATCATTGTTGATTTGAGTATACAAGCAAACTTTAGAGCAGGAATCCAATTAAAGAGACATGCATAATTTGAAGGTTTCACAAAATCCCAAGTTTTTCACATGTAGACTGAAATAGTACCTGTTAATATACCAGCATGCAAGGCAACTGCAGTTTACCAGTTTCAGGATATAGAAAAAACCAGGATATAGAAAACAATGTGTTTTACTTAATTTAACCTCAGTGTCTAAGAACTTTTATTTATTCCTGACTTCTTGCTTTACTGACACCTGACACTGAGGCAACTTTCTTTTACCAACTCTTGGGTATTGAAAGAAAAAAGAGGATGCAGTTTTTCTACATCAAACTTGTACTTATTTTAGTTAATCTGTGATAAAGAAGATGAGTGAACTAAATTATAATAAGTCACCCAATTCTTCAGTATGAACAACAGCTAGTAACTTGGAACTGTGATAAGTAATGCTGAATAACCTCAGGGAGATTATGAAATCCTGAAGGTTCAATGTTAGAGATCATCACAAAAGAGAGGTGTCTCATTGTGATTTTCACAACGCTAATTCATTATCATAAGGTGAGTCTCAAAGACAGTAAGGACACTAAAAAAGCAAATAATTTCTCAGGTAAATAATGGGTTCATAGTTCTTCAGATTACGCACAAAACACACACACCCAGTTTCAAAGTGTTTTTGTAACTTATCTTAATCATCATTTTGCAATGATGTAATATTCCCACCCACTCAGCTTGTCATATCCTTAAAGCGCACATCAAAATCCAGCAACACTGTCAATGAACACATTCAAAGAACAGGCTGGTGTGTGCTGCCTATTGTTTGAATCTAATATGGAAATGAAAACATTCTGCCTCCTCTTTATCCTGGTAAGTGCTAAGGGCTTCTATCTTTTTAACTGAGGTCTCACCATCATTAATAAACAAGTTTTCTCGTTAGGTAATTCTCTGTATTGCTAGATAATAATTTCATTGTTCTGTTAATTTGTCTGAAATTATTACATTGTTTTACCAAAGTTAAATAAGTTTATTATGCAATGTGCACAGTGTCTTGGAATCCAGCTGTCAGCATCAGACATACTGCTACGGCAAAAGAGGAACTGGGTAATAGAAACCTTTACTTTTGATGAAGGCTATAATGGACCTTATCCATTGTATTTGGGCAGGGTGAGTGTTGAGAGGTAAACATTTAAATGTCAAGATGGAGGATCACTGTAAAGAAAACTGCTTATTGTGTTTCTTGTAATCCAGATTAACATTGCACCAGATATAAGACTTTCTGAAATACATGGCCCAGGTGTTGACAAGGAACCTCTGAATTTATTCAAAATTGACAACCAGACAGCAAAGATCTGGGTCATGCAGCCTGTGGACTGTGAGAAACATGATCATTTTAAGGTAAATAGGAAAAACAACACATTCAAGAAATGTGTTGTTCAAAGTTTAACAGTACATATTTGTGTGCTTTAGTTATAAAAGTGCTTTTGACTATGAAATGTACTTTGTGTCTCAGCTGATATTTCAGGCATTTAAAAACGGAAAGGGTGATAAAAATGAAAAAATGGGAATTAACATTGATATTATTGATACAAATGACAACGAACCAAAATTTAACAATCACATGTATGAGGTCACCATAGAAGAGACACCATCACAAGGTAAGATTCTCATTTTGTGGACTTTATTACATTACTGAAGGAAATTACATTTATTTTTAAAATGTATTCATTTTAACAGTGAAATATAACATATCCCATCTTATGCTATTTGGCAGGTACTGAGTTGATCAATGTTACAGCAACAGATGATGACAGTACAGAGGACAACAGGAAATTTAGCTTCAGTATAGAGTCAGTAAGTCCGACTCCACAGAACTTTGAATTCATTATAAATGAGGAGCCTGATTCTGGAAATGGGACCATCTCATTCAAAGGATGTCTGGACCATGAGGTGAGAGCAATAATAATACGATGAAGTTATTACAGAACAGAATAGGAGCCCCTAAGGGGACATGGAGAAAAATAAAGATAAAAGAAATCCCAACTTACTTTCTCAAGATCCCGAGAAACTTTCTGGAGATCCCAAGTTCCCGACTTATTTTCTCGAGATCCCAACTTTTTTTCTCGATATCCCGTGAAATAAAAGAATAAGTCAGGACTCCGTAGACTAGAGTTCTGGCAGAATTAAGCTAAAATCTTTGAATTTTCATGATTTTTAGGAGCATTTTTAAACATTTGTTCAGTAGTGTAGTTGTTATATGTAGTCAGCCAGCAATCGGTATAATGCACATCCATTCAAACTTCACATTTCACTTAAAATTCTCTTCTAGAAACAGGACAAGATATTTTCTTCTACCAGAAAACAAAGCATCGTCACACTTTAAAATGAAATTTTCTGTTTATTCTTTAGAAGGCACAGAAATACACCCTTATTGTGAAAGCCACAGACCATGGACAACCGAAACCACTCTCCAGTTCTACAACAGTGATAATTAATATAGAGGATGGAAACAGACATCTTCCAGTGTTCACAAAGCAAAAAGTGAGTATGTAAAAATGTCAACTACAAATTTAGTTGCAACATTTGAAACTATCTACTACACCATCTTTAACACTGTTTTACTCCACAGGGCGAAGCAAGTGTGAAAGAAGGACTGCAAGGTGTTCTCATTTCACGTCTGCAAGTTACAGATAAAGACACCAGAAATACAAAGGCCTGGAAAGCAAAATATAAAATCCAAGGAGATATGAACAACAACTTCAGAATCGATACTGATCTTGAGACAAACGAAGGTCTACTCTATGTTCAAAAGGTATGCAAAATTTCCTTCACACTTCTTATTCAGTGTGCATTCGAAGATTTATATACTTTGCTCAAGGGACTGGTGAGTAATGCCGAGTATACGCTGCCTGCCACATGTTGATTGATGATCAAAATACAAAGCAATAAAATCATGAGTAATACTTTCAAAGTCCATGAATGCATTTTTTGACCAAAAAGCCCTTTAGTTAAGATGTCTTATAGTTATTTGGCACTATACTTATAGCTGTATAGTTGTAATAGCTATTTGCATTTCACATCTGCGAGGGCCTTTATTGGCTCAAGAATCTTCCTTTCTTTGCACTTAGTCTGTTTGATTCTCAAGTTTAGACTAGTTCTTTCTGTATCTTCCAAACTTAGGAATGAAGAAGCATTTTGGACAGCTCTCCATTGTGCATGTCAAATACTGTCAAATACTGTATGGTGCTCCAGTCAGATAGAAAACATATATGTCTTAGCCAACAAAGGCCATGAAAAAATAAATGCTCATCAGAATCGGATACAGAAAGCAGAATTAGGCACTTTTTTTCTCAGTTCAATCTCATTTTGATATTTGGAATGTTCCAGGCTTTTCTAATGTACATGAAAGCTGCAGTATGTAACTTTTATAAGAAATATTTTTTTACGTATTTGTTAAAACTGTCACTATGTTGTGACAATATAGTATCAGACAGATAATCAGTGAAAAATAAAGAAGCTCCTCTGTTTTCTACCAGTTTTCCTCATGCTAAATAGAAACAACCAATCAGAGAGAGAATATGGGTCTTAGCGGTTTCAATCATGCCCATGCACACGCTGCTATCAGCAGAGTAAGTTGTGAATGCTTAGGCTAGTTAGCATGGCCACCAATGACTTTGGATAAGCAGTTTTCTTGTAACCATGGGTTGTTTCTCCACCATTAACCCATTTAGAAATGGATTCATGAGGTTAACTGACAGCACTAAAAACCATCCTCCTGGCTGTGATTGGCTTTTTTTTTTTCTAAAAGTTACATACTGTAGCTTTAATGTCTAAAAGAAAGGCTTTATTTCATCACATTTTGTTAAAATTTTACATATCATCCCATTTGCTGGTAGGAATAACAGTTTTTTTCATAATAAACAAACAAAATAAAATTGTTTATATTTGTAAAAGCCAAATTTGAGTTTTATATTAATTAATACAAAAGTTGAGAAGAGAAAGATGGAAAATCTCAATCTCAAAATAAGACAGATCAAAATGTCCAAAACATTTTCCCTGTATTTTTACACTCTTTTGCTAAACAGTTGTCAAAAGATGACCTTTGAATACTTATTACTTTTTCAGACACTCGACTATGAGGAAGATCCTCTGAAGAACATCATCATCACTTCAGAGAATGAGATTCCCTACTTTACTTGCAAAGTCATAAACCGCAATACTGCTGATCGTTGGGAAATTGAGACTGTCAATGACAGCACTTCCAGTGAGGCACAAGGTGTGACTGGAACAAAAGAAGTGCGCTTGTCCACCTATCACCTGACAGTGATCGTAGAAGATGTCAATGAACCCCCTGTCTTTGATCCATCAAACAAAACGGTTACCGCATTTGAGGATGTTGCGTTGGGTTTCTATTTGGAGACGCTAATTGCTAAAGACCCTGATGTTAATGGTGCAAATCAAATTCGGTAAATAAAGATGCCTTTACATGGCTGTATTTAAAGAGTACAACATTGGAGTTTTTAAGTTTTGCATGTCCACAAAAATATATCTTTCATATGTTCCAGATACATGATTGGAGAAGATCCGGCTGGTTTTGTTACAGTGGACTCCAAGTCAGGAAAAATAACCAACCACATCGAAGTTTAGTTTAACCGAGAGTCACAGTTTGTTAAAGATGGACTGTATGTCATCAAAATATATGCCACTGACAATGGTATGACCATAAAAAGTATTAATATTTCTTAATGTTAAACTGAACTAGCAATATTGACTAAGATTGTAAAATGCTTTTTTTGTACAAGGTGAACCGTCCCAGACTGGCACAGCAACACTCAGCATCCAGATTATCGATGTAAACGACAATGCTCCATCCTTGGACAAAAGCATTATTGATATGTGCCAAACAGATAAAATCTCATCAGTCAATGTCACAGCTGTAGATCTAGATGCAGAACCATACAGTGGGCCTTTCTCATTCAAGCTTCTTGGAGATGTAAAGGACAAGTGGAGGATTGATCCTGAAAAAGGTGAGCTCCACGCCAGAAAAAAGCACCTGCAGATCAACAGAAATAAAATGGGTCTCATAACCAACTATGTTTTTTTTATTATTATTATTTGTAGGCTATTCCTTCAAGCTTGTGAATGAACACAATGCTTTCCAAACAATTATGATTTTTGGACATCATGAATTACAGCTGGAAGTGTCAGATCTTCAAGGGAAAACAGCTGTCCATAGCTTGTCAGTTAGTGTGTGCAAATGCTCCAAAACAACTAAGCCAGACTGCAGACTCCAGAGAGATACTGGATCGAGACTCGGACCAGGAGCTCTGGGAATTTTATTTTTAAGCTTTATACTGTTCATAGGTAAGACTAAATCTAAATCATTAATGTCAACAGAATCCTAATAAACCGAAAACAATTTATGTATTTATATTTATGTTGTGTCTGATCTTCACTCTAGGCTTGCTGCTTTTAACTTTTCTGATGTCGTGTAAACCTAAGAGGATACCATTCCCAGAATATATTTCAGGGCAATATTTAATGATGAGCAACACAGAGGGACCTGGATCTGATTGCAAAGTAAACTTCCTAATTTTAAGTTATCTCCTTTTGTTTATTGAATTATAATTCACCTAAGAGTGAAGATTTTACTGTAAAACTGAAAATATTGTTTGTGTTTAAGTTGCCTTTAGGAATACTGGACCACATTGGTCATGGACAACAGATGCAGATATCTCAAAGCAAGCCATTGGTAGTGACGTCAGTGAGTGCTACCAACTGTTTTAATGCTCTGTAACCTAATGTATCACATTTCAAACATGTATAGTGGAAAGATGATTTTTTTTACAACAAATTATCATGGTCAAGCACTAAGAATTGAAATAAAATTTGCAAGAGAAAAAAGCCCCTCCAGTTTACAGTGGTACTCCCATTTTGGCTAAAAGTTTAAAATAAAGAATCTCATCAAATGTCTTATAAAGTCTTGTGAAAAAATAGCATTGATGCTTATGTCTATTGTTCAAGTGCACGCTCAGTTCGACACCTATACAGGTTTTAATTAACTGCAACAGTGATACGTATTATATATTTTTAATAGAACAGGAAAGACTGCTGCCATTTATGTGATTCAACGTTGCAATATAAGCTTTTGCAAATGATCGTTGCCATATTAAAAACCTCTTTTTGCATTTTGAGACATTTATATTAAAGTGTGTGCACACTATTGTACTTTGTGATTTAATGGTATTTGAAAAAAATTGGGGAATTCCTCCCCGTTTTGCACATAAGCAGACTAAAATGTTCAAAATCGAGGGAGCTGAATAAATATCCATTGACAGCCTCTAGTTCTGAATTTTACTTTTAAAATCATGTGTTTTTTTTTCCATCTTCAAATATACATACTGTTGATTTGTTACATCCTAATAAAATGCACTGACGTTTCATAATGAACATTTTGCAAAGCATCTTCCTACATATTTTTTATGTTTTACTTGAGAAAACATATTTGATTAAAATGCCATAAAACATTGGCCCCAAATGAGTCAAAACAGCATCAGCTGCCAGCAAGAAACAATCCCTGGGGTAAATTCTTCTCCGATGGTGAATGCATTTTAATTATTATTGTTATTTCTGGTGTGTGTCTTTATTTTAGAGTAATTCAAGCAAACATAATTTTGCTCAAAATATTGTTCATGCTTTTTCTGTCTTTCTGTTTAATTGTCAAGACTATGGATGAGCAATGGATGATTTCCCATGGATCTTCTATTTTGGGCATGAAGAAGAGACATCAGCAGCAAGAAATAAAGAAAGCAAACCAAAAGGTACAGTTGTATATATTTACTGTAATACTTTACACAGTCAACTTACAGTGGAAATAAAAAGTGCTCAGACATCTATTAAGATGACATTTTGGTGAATATTTCTTAGGGAAAAATATTAGAAACATCTTGTTTGAACAAGTAAAAACATTTAAATTCTGCCTGCACTTTTTTCCTAAAACATCGGGGGGTTAAAAAGGGTTAGTGAAGTTGAATATGAATAGTGCTGCAGTACATGTTCGATTTTTAAATTCAGGAAAAAATGTCTTATTTGTTTTGATCAGAGAAAATAGCCATGTTATCAGGCAATTTTAAAGATGCAATTTTAAAATGCTTTGCATGTTAATTTGAACAGAAACCTATTTCAAGAGTCATCTATTATATTCTTTTTGACAAAAAATACATATTCATATCCTCTTCTTCTAATTTGTAGGGTGGGATACCACAAGGCGAACATGTTTTGAAACATCTGCTACATAACCTAATAAAAACAAAAGTACTCACTTTGGAGGAATCAGGCAAGGAGTTGGGTGATTATGAACCTGTCATGTACGCTGATGAGGGAGACTCTGAACACAAGTTTGAACTTGATACTCTCTCTGACCCTGGAGCTTCCTTTGACCAAGACATGGAACTGGACTACAAGTTTTTACCTCTGGCCTTAATCTGTTCGCCTGACATCACTGCACAAAGCACAGAAACTTACTTCTGTAAAGAGCAGAGTTTGATACAGGAGAGCATATTTATTTCATAAATCTAATGTTTAGTCTCTTGATTTTTTGTAACCCAAAAATCTTGATATCAGCCTGTTAATTACTGCTAAATTATTTAAGAAGCCTAAAATGGTCTTTGAACAATACTAAATATGAAGAAGTGAACTTTTTGATGCAATTATCCCCTGAACATAGAGATAGAGGCTAAAGATTAGCAGTATTGTTGACATAATCTACTGAAAAGAGACATTCATATTTGAAGGTAGCATTAAAATATTTCAGCATTTGTAAAGAAAGGCCAATAAAAACTGTACTAACTGATGTGTGTGATTGGTCTAGTTAAAAAACTGTACATATGATTCTAATACTGTTTGATGGCTGTGCTTGTGCTCCTTGTAGTTCATATTTGGACAGAAAAACAAACCAGATGATTGTTGTAGTTGGGATTTTATTGTGTATTATTTATTTTAAAACAGGGAATTGTACAAATGTATGGATATAAGCAAGTACATTTTATGCTTATTCATTTTTGGGCAAATTTATTGTTTTGCTCTACTTCTATGTATTTATAACTAATAATAAACAAATCAAAGATTTGAAATACACAACTTCACAGTGTTAATGTAAGGGACAGTATTAAGTGAGCATTGCCATGCAAACATGTTTATGGCGTACAAACACAAAGTAATGCCCCAGACAGTTTGGGAATACTATTAAAGTTTAAAGCAGACCTGGGTTACCAAAACCTATCCTACACTCAGTATAATCTCATGGAGTACTGTTCATTCTGTTATCCAAATGTGTTAGTTGGCCAGCGTTAGGCCATGGAGAAGCTGTGGCATTTCCCCCCGACAGTCACACAGCACGCTGTTGTTTTGTGATGCCATAATGCCTCAAACGGTGCCATTTCAAAGGCCTCCTCTACCTCTGCTCCACTCAGTGTCTGGGAGGCCCTTGTTGTTGCTGCAGTTTACCCTGGAGAAGTCATAGCACCCCGATAACACCCACAAGACAATCTGAGATTATATTTTCTTTTTTTTTATCTACATTAGTATTCTTCAATATTTGGTTGCTGTGATATTTTCAAGTTGTTATGCACCAATCGTACAATATTTTCAAAGTGCGGTCGTATTTACCATGTAAAAGGACAATAAGCAGCTTTAAACATTACTAGACTGAACATGTAAAATATTTTCTTTAACAGCCCATGTGGAGCTGACCTGCAGTGAGAAATCTGTTTTAGATCTTTGTTAGGCAGCATTCACATGTCTGTACCAGTACCTGGGAGTTGGTTTATTTAATTTTTCTGCCCTCCACTGGTAGAATTAGACCAAGCAATTTTTATTTTCTATATTCCTGCACTAGCTCTAATTTTCATGCCAATCACTCCACATATGTTTAATTTAAAATATAGGTTTAATGTAACAGTTATTGTAGTTTAATGTAGCAACTTTGCTTTAAGGGCAAAGCTCACTGCAATGTGCTTTGAGGACATGACAGTGTAGCTGGTGATAATGTGGCCTAGAAAATATGGCCGCCTGTTTTTTTGTTTTTTTTTACCATATTCAACCTTAAGAGTCTAGACAAGGTAAGATTATAAATACAACACCATTAACCAACAAGATAATTCAAAAGGATTCAAGAAATATGTTTATAATAACTGTAAAACATAACATAGAAATTTTAAATAAATAAATTGAAACAAATCATGAAAGACTGATTGATTAGAGATAGTTGCACATCTCTGTTTTTGTATGGAATTGATTCCAGAGCTGAGCTGCATGTAGGTCAATATGAAATAACAGTACGGTGATAACACTCATGAATTATAAATTCTTTGGATGATCTAAAAATCATTTTAGGTTTAAAACAATTCAAGTAGCAGTGGATTTCTCATAGCTCCAGATATGCAAAGAATCTTTCGATCATAGACATGGCAAATCTCAGAAGTGACTTTGACGCTCGGGAGTCTGAGATCTCAAACTAAAAGAAATGACACATAGATATCAAAGGGCAGTCTGAAACAATTACAATTTTTCAAAAAAATATTTAACCAAGAAGAGATATGTTTCCATCAATTCAGTTTTTATACAACTCACATTCTCAGATAACCACAAACAACCAATACTATACTAGCAACCATGTTATTTTCTCAATGCGATTGTACTCTTCTGATTCAACTTTTTCCACCCCTCCTTTCAACCCCTTATTATAATTGTGAGGCTCAATTTTTCACCACCAAATAAGGAGAAATGCACTGAAAAATCTGCTGTGGAACTTTCCAACCTCATAAATCATAAATCACATGATGCCATGTTAGATGCTGCACACTGAACAGCACCTCATGCTGAGCAATACTTCGAGCAGTGTGTTGGCGCCTAAAGCCAGAGTTTCTGAAGTTATGATCCCTTTTATTTTCTCACCTGGTGATTGTTTTCACCAAGGCATGCCAGCACAAAACTAAGCATTTGCTCAATGTTGACAGGATTTCTGTGAAAGCGCTATCTAAACTCTCTAAACCGAATAGGCAAATTACAATAGGGAGAATGTAAACAATATTTTTAACAAGAAAAGTTGTTTTTATTGAAAGAAAGGTTTGGATGAGCAAACATTTCAAACTTAAAATATTTAACAGTCATTTTGTGTACAAGATATGATAACTGAAGATAAAACCTTCAGGCCCCCAAAAAGGAAGAAAAAGGAGAGAGTTATTTCAAAGCATAAACTTTGTCTTAGAACCAACGCAAATGTGACATAAACTGATAAGAAAAACACACACCACACACCAACAAACGCAAAAGAGTTTTTGGAGAAATTGCAATGATTTAGAGAAAGTTTAATTATTACCCAACAATGTTTTCGGTGTTGTGGACCTCAAGCAAAAAGATCATCTTTATTACAAGAAATTAATTAAATCCAACCCAGAACCACAAACGATGTCACATAACTAAAAACTTCACAAAGTCTAGGATCAATTATAACTTGCTTTTTCATAGGCTGAACGATTGCTAAAATGTAAAAACATTTATCTGCATATACTTTTAAAACAGATCCGGTTGAGATCAATGTGGCTGCGTGAGAAAAGCCTGGGGCTAAACTGAGAGGTAGGCGTACTCTAGCTTATTAATCATCATGTTCAATTGCTTTCTGACAACTGCCAAGTTAATTTAAAGTAAAAATGAATGATAACCCAACATGACCAAAAGCCATCCTGTTTTTGTATCTGTCTTAATATCCTGGGATTTTTTATATAAATTCAATATCATATGTTTGTGATTACCAGTTCAGAACATCATAAGTAGCATAAATTCTCAACATTGGTACAGAATCTGAGAAGCATTGTTTTAAAAATACAGACAATAAATATAAGGGTACGTGACCTTAACAGATTTTTGAAAACAAGCCTGGATAACTGAAAAATGCAAAAATATAGATAAAGATTTTTCATAAAACATTAGATATCCAAATGAGATAATCGAACAGGAAGAATTCATTTTCTACTTGCCAACTGGAAAGGTTTCATACCAAGCTAAGATGTTTTTGTGGTTTCTTACTGAGTAAGTACAAAGACGCACATTTTGTGGGTTGGCCTCCCCAGCACTATAAATCTAGTTCCACAGACTAGATTATCAGACTATCAGAGCGGACGGGAATCAGAAAGAAGCATGATGAGGAGCCTTTCCCTGCTTCTGGTGGTAAGCATCACATTTTTAAATATCCATTCTTATGTACAGATTAAACAAAAGCGATCTAAATAACATACCACATTTACTTGTCAGATCTAGGTGTGTTTAACAACCTTGAACAGGAGCATCTAGTTTGCATACTTTAGATCATCATTAGATTATTTTTCTTCTTTCGCTCTTTCCTTTGGTTTGTTATTTTGTTTGTATTTCCTTTTGTATTTCCTGTAAAGCACTTTTTATTGTCTTGTTCTTGTAAATGTGCTATATGAATATAATTACCTTTACCTTTAAATTTTACACATTTAATACCTTAGTTTTTCCACACATTTGCTTCATCGCAGGGTAATAAATAATGAGTGAGTAGAAATAATTAAACATATTTCTGTTATTGTTTTAGTTGAAACTTAAATCTCAAATTTTGGTAAGTTTAATTGGACTTCATTATAGATCAAAGTGTCATCCTTCAGTTTCAGTTCCTTCTTTTATTCCAGGGAAACCTTTGTTTGATGTCACTGTACTAACAAAGGAAACTGGTTTTGTTACGCATAGAAAACCTTAATTCTAAAGGCATTCCATAACGCATAGCATCACAATAGGTCCTCGGATTGTCGTCAAGCAGAGAAGACGACTCGTCAAACTTGATGAGTTTGGTTTTACTGCTTTGAAAATATTTGTTTGTAAGTCTGGCCTGTCTCATATAGAAATCTAAAGTGACAAAGTTTCTGCTTTTAGGTTCGCTTTAATGCTTTATTCTCAGTGTCTGTACAGCTAGTGAGGCACTTTTGACAACTGCTGCCTTTCTTCCTCTACGCTTCTCTGAAGTTTTTACATGTTTTGAGTTTGTGGAACCAGAAAAAAATACAATTTATGTTAAAACTGCTAAAAAAAATTCAAATAATGTTTTGAAAACTACTTTTCTTGGACAAATATGTGGAAAACATGATTATAACTGAGCTTGGAGAAACTGTAGCTCAGGGCTGTGAGGAGAGTCTGTGGTATAGAGAGTCCACAGACCTATGCTGCACAGCTTTATTCAAAATGGCAGAGGAACTACAAACCTTTTAATGGAACAGTTAGTCCTACACAGACAAAAAAATAATTCTGTGATCAAGAAGATTTCAACCAGATGTTCTTGGAAAGAAAACAATTTGGAGTAAAATCTATTTATTATTTTAAATTATCCTGAGGTGCGAGTGTGTCTGTCTCTGTGTTGTCCTGTAATGGATTACCGACTTACACAGGTGTACCCTGCCTCTCTCTCACCCAATAATGGAGATAGGCACCATTATTAAAGTCTTATCAATTGACTGAACCATTTACATCAGTTGTATAACATTGAATTAAATTATTTTCAAGATTAATTTGTATAAATTTAAAGGATTTTACTTTTTTCACAATTTAATTTGCTTGTTTAAATTATATATATTTAATTTATATTTTCATACAAATATACTTAAATTACTAAATATAGAAGGTCTAAAATAATTAACTTTAGTTCAAAACTAAACAGAAAAATCTAATTATTAATATTGGTTGTAATTCTTTTAATGTTATGGAGTCGATTTGGGGTATTCTTTTTTACAGTGTGTTTGTGTTTTCACATAAAATAATTCACAATGAGCTAATAAAAGAATGTAAGCATGCTAATAAATACATATCATTTATCTTCACAGAATCTTAAGAGATACTATTAAGAAAAGGTAATGATAGTTATAATATAGTGCAATTAGACACAACAGTCTCATTGTGGAGAAGAATATACCAGTCCCCAGAATGAGGCTTCTCTTCCCTTTTTTGCTCTTTTTGTATTTTTCCCACAGCTATTATGAATTTTATGATACAAAAAAGAGATACTATCTCTCTTTCTCCCACGCCGTCTCTCTCTCACACACATGCCCAAACTCAATTCAAACCTTACTCCTAAACCTAACCCCTAACTCAAAAACATGACTTCTTCTTATGGGGACCAGGCTTTTTTGTCCCACAATGTGGTAGTTGTTGAATAAAATTGCTTTTACAATGTTCCAAATAAATATTTGAGTCAGTGGTTGAGTAGTTGTTTTACAATCTTTCTTACTTTCTTTCTTGTTTTTTAATTTATTTGCAAGGAGACAAGTGTTAAGTATAAACAAAAACAGAACACTGACATTTCCCCAGATAAGCATTTAACAAAATCAAAAAATTAAAAGACAATAAAACAACATAGCAAGTTAAAATGTCAAGCTGTATGTTACATTCCAGCTCCCTCTTTTCACATGCCTGCCCTGTGGGCAGGGCCCTGAACACCAAGTTGCCTACATGTCTGCACATTATTGTGTAAGCACAGAAATGCTCATGGGTAGGAATGTCTGAATATAATTACAGTGTACAGTGCGAGTAGCATGACTGGAAAGGTGTTATATAAAATCATTCCATTTACAAATGCAAATATCGACAATAACCCACTGAGAAAATGTAACAATTTGTAATGAACAGCAGGAAATATACGCCAAATCTAAAATAATTTTCAATGAAATGATCTCTAAAAATGTAACACAGACATTACTTTAAGGAACTGTGTTCTCTTGCCTCTTGAGTCAAAAGCCATGCCAAGAGGTAAGTCCCAGTATCTTATACAGTAGAATTATGTGTATTTGTTGTGTTAATGAACACTGACTTTATTTGAGAATATTCTTGAACTGAGTGCACAAGGTGATATGCTCCATCTTGTTGAAAAGGAAGGTAAAAATAAGTCATGTAGCTATGAACTGTTATGAGGTAGCATAAAAGAGAACATGACAAAAACTTAAATAAAGCAGAGAAGAAGAAAAAAGCAATTGATGTTTGTAAGTTAATCAGGTTCCTTATCTGCATTTTCTGTCCATAGATTGCATTAATTGTCTTGGGAGGAAGTACAGAGGGCAGTGAGCGCCATAAACAAGCCAAAGGGGTAAATAGTGAAAATTTGGAAGGAAATTCTTACAATGATTTCCTCGAAAAATAAATTAATGTAATTGTTAACTTAATCTGCATTTTGGTTTCTTTAGGAATTCTTGTCACGTTCCAAAAGAAGATGGGTCTTGTCTACAATAGAGCTAGAAGAGGAAATGAATGTGAAATACCCATACAAAATTACTACGGTACAACAAAGATTTTTTATATATGTATTGGAAATACAATAATCTGTCAGCTCAATGCCTAATCAAGGTTATTAATGCAAAAAGCTGCCACTGATAGTTGGATTATTTGTGTCTCTTATAGATGTACAATCTTAAGACAGTAGATGCAGAATATGAGTTTCTAATAAAAGTGGAAGGTGGGAACGACAACCTGTTCAGCATTAATAAAACAACTGGAGAAGTCTACGTCCTTAAGCCCCTCGACAGGGAAGAGAAGAGCTCCTATCATGTGAGGAACAATCCTTCACTATTTATACCTGCTATGATACGTAGTCATTATAAACTGTGTCATCTGAATAGAATATAATCAACAGATCACATTTGATGTTGTGGACAAAACAACAAGGAAAACAATTGACCGAGACCTGTCTTTTGATGTGGAGGTAAAAGACATAAACGACAATCCACCGAAGTTCCCTGAAGACTTTCCCACAAGTTATGATGTGAAGGAAAATACGAAAGAAGGTAAGTTCATTAAAAGTCTGCAGATTTTCTAAATTATGAAATTTTTATAAAAGTTTTTATAAAAACTTTCTGGTTGTAGATTTGAAAACAAATATTGACAATTAAGGCTTTAATTTCTTGATTAATGTCAGTCAAGTTTAAAGATAACATTTTAATATCTAGCTGACAAAATATTTTGGAAGGTATGGATATACTTATGCTTATAAATGTTCTTTCTACGGAGTTCTGTGGATCTTAAGTTTTTTTTCACAAATGTAATAAATACATTATACATTATATAATACTTATGTAGACAATAAATAATGACTGCACATTTTCCAGTTACTTTCATGATTTTTTTTGTTTGTCTTTCAGGAGACTATCTGCCGGTGTTCATGGACATTATAGACAAAGATCAGCCAGGCACAATCAACTCATCAGTTACAGTCACTGTGGGTGAACAAAACCCACCTGAACCAAAGATTGGAGTAAAGCGTATTAATGACAAACTACACCAACTTGTATCTGAAGGATGCTTTGACTATGATGTAGGTCTTAATTTATTAAAGTAATGTAGTTTTTGGAAATTTACACATTATGCAATTTTTTGGTCAAGCTAAAATATGTTTATTTTTTTCAGAAAAACAAACACTATTCTATTGTTATTAAAGCATCTGATCATGGAAAACCACCATTTTTCATAACTAAAGAAGTTAAACTCAACATTATTGACTCAAACAGTCATCCACCCCAGTTTAAGAAGAGACAGGCAAGAAATACTTATGATATCAATGTTTACTTTTTTACTTTTTAATTTATAAATTTCACTAAATTTATTATTTCTCCATGTTTTAGTATGAAGCTGAGGCTATGGAAATGAAAACCAATAAAGAAATTTTAAGAGTTGCAGTGGAGGATAAGGACACTCCCAACACTGATGGCTGGCGAGCCAAGTACTCCTTTATCAGCGGCAATGAAGATAACATCTACTCAATTACCACTGACCCTGTAACAAATGAAGGGATCATTGGTGTTGTCAAGGTAACTGTTTTACCACACCTTACAGAAAATGTTCATTATAATGGACCAAACTATGAGTTCACCAATTGGTAGCATTAGTGTTATGAAGAGTTACTGAACATCTACACTTGTGTCTTCTTCAGGAGAAGAATTTTGACATAAACACCTTGGTAAACCTGAAAATCGGAGTTGAGAATGTTGAACCTTTAAAAGTCTGTAAAGATGGAAAATTAATTGAAGATTTCAGCAGCCTTCCACCAAAAGATTCTGTCAGCGTCACAGTGAATATGATGGACGCTAATGACGCCCCAGTGTTTGAAAAATATACAGAAGAGATATACCAGACAGAGGAATCAGAGGAAGGACAGGTGCTGTATACTCCCAAGGTTAAAGATGTTGACTTCAATAACATCAGGTATTGTCTCTGCAAAACTGCATTTATGTTCAGCATTATTTGCTTGTTTGACCGGCATTAAAATGATTTCTAAAGTCAATTAAATTTGCATACTTGCTGCCTCACAATTGATCATGACTAATATGTACATTTGTGCAAGATATGTATGTTTTAGGAAGAGAAAAAATGAAAACAACAAAAAAAAAAAATACTATTGAAGTACTGTACCTCATTTAAGATATGCATATTATGCCATAATCCCTCTCCTAATGGTTTCCCCCAATAATGTAAGAATCTCTGGGCTGGTGTGATTGCAGTGTGTGAGTTTAGTGTGCCTTTTTTATGACTATATAACAAGAATTCAGACATATAGACTACAGTAATTTCTATTATACTAATAAGGTTTTGAGGTTAATACTGATACAGATAGTTTATTTTTCTCGTGACAATAAAATTGACCTACTGTTTGATTTCTTTTTGTCTAGGTTTGAACTGAGAGAAGACCCTGCTCATTGGGTGACCATTGACGAAAAAACAGGAATAATCACAACAATCGAGAAGATGGACAGAGAATCACCCCATGTAGATGAGAACAATATTTACAGAATTGTTATTGTTGCCATAGATGATGGTATGACATTTCTAAACATTTGTAGCTACAAATAGAAAGCATAATTTATTAATTAATTAACTGAACTGAAACAAATGACCTATTCTGTGGTTTTCCAGGTTCACCTCCAGCCACAAGTACATCCACAGTCATTGTCCACCTCAGGGATATCAATGATAACACTCCTAAGCTGCTCAACAAGACTTTCATTTTGTGTTCAAATCATACTGACAAGACCATGGTGCGTGCTAAAGATGCTGATGCTGAGCCATTCAGTGGGCCCTTCAGTTTCTCCTTAGATGGTGAAACTGCGAAAGAACTCTGGAAAATAGAACCTGAATATGGTTGGTCCACACCTTTGAAGTTTCACTACTAAAATTGCTAAGTAAATGCTCATTTCTGGGCCATAATTATTTATCTTTATGTTATAAACAGGTGAAGAAGTAGGCATTAGTTTGCTGAAAAAACCTCCCAACGGTAACTACTCTGTGCCACTGGTGATTCAGGACAAACAGAATCAGCCTTCAAAGGAGAGTTTATTTGTCGTGGTGTGTGACTGTGTCAGACCCGGTGTGTGCACTGGACCAAAGCCTCGCATTGCTATTGCTGCCATTGGACTAATTATTGCAGCACTGCTTGTTTTTCTGTGTGAGTACAAATTATTCTATCATTTATATGTGTATATGTAGCTGAAACTAGATATTCGCACACATTACATAAAAAACACATACACATTTCTTATACACATTTTTTCTTACTCTTTTGCTCTCTGCTGCACATATACTGACCAAGATGTATGTAAACATCTGAATTCAAAGAAAGTTACAATAAAAGTCTAAAATATGTTCTCACTACATTTTCTGGTATTTAACAAATAGAAATGATTTTTTGTAATTCTAAGTATCCTAAAGCAAGAGAAGTTTGGTCTGGTTTAACTTCAGGGAGTGACAGTGTTGTTTTATTCAGTGTATTTTAATGTATACTGTAAATGCTAAAATAAATTAGATTAGTTCTTACATTTAAATCAATTTAATTAACTTTACATGAACACACAATTTAAAAACTCATAGGATATATGTTTTAGGTTTTGCTTCAAAAGTAATTAGAATTTATAAACTTGGTGCTCAAACTATCCTAATGTGTCCACAGTGTTTGTCCTTCTTTTGAAACGCGTACCACACACATTTGTGTTCCATGATGTGAATAATGAGTACAAACAGACACTGATGAAGTACAATGAAGAAGGACTGGGCACTGATTGCAAGGTAAGTTGTGGAGTGACTGCTGACTACAAAGAGGGTTGTCCTCATTCATTGGTTAACATTTGACATTTTAGCATCAAAAATTCTAAAAGATATGCATACAATTAAACTGGATTGACATAAATTGGATCTATTATACAGTTCTGATTTACTGGAAATCTATTGGGTCAGTTTTATTTGGAAAATGCCTTCAGATGACATTTGTTGTAAACTGGACCTATATAAATAATTTTAACTGATGTACAGCTGCTGCAAACACAAAAGGTATTTTTTCCCTACAATTATTTTTTTCCCAGACTGATCCCAGAGTCTTCACATCAATGACTACGGAGAGTCTGATGGACAGCGTCAAGCTGCGTCACATGCAGGTACATGTCACTAATTGTAGGTATTAATTTCTGCTAAAGCCTTAAGTCTCAGTCAGTGTGTGTAATTACTCTTGACTGAATGAAGGCTTTAAGAAAATTGTATTATTATTATTAATGTTGTTATGGTTATTTATATTTTTATTAGCTAAATCACAGAGGACTGTGTTGAATAATCTAGTATTTGAAAAGATGTGTCTCCAAGTCAACTTAAGTGTTGCAATATGTAATACTATGACAATAACAACAGGTATATATTTTTCAATTTAAATTTAGCCCAAAATTAGCTTAACTACTTAGCTTGAAACGTGATGTAAATGTGAGTTTAACCCTTTACAGTCTGATAAAGAAGGCCATTTTCTTAAGCACTTTCAAAACAAAATTTTAGTCAAAACACCTTTAAGTATCAGTGTTGCTACACTGCCTTAATAAATTATATGGACTCTTTCAGACAAAACCGTCAAAATTTATTCAAAAGATTTGTAACATTTTTCAAAAAAACATCAAATATGTAAAAATACATTTTGTTTACTGAAAGTATTTTTAAAGAAAGGTTTGAAATCTCCATAAAATGCCTGCTTCTAAAATTGATTAACTGGTGCCTGATACCTGTAGTACTTAGATTCTTCACCAGAGGGCGAAAGACAAGTACATAATTTAATCCAGCAGGTTCTTTTTTTAAATTGTAAACCTTTTAAGCCATTGGTGCTCTCAGAATTACAGATGTGAAATTTGATGTGTTTGGCATTATAAAGTTAATTGCAAATATCAAAAGTATATACTATGGCAATGTTTATTTCATGTGGCAGGAAATGCATAACTGAAAAGAAATGGGATTTTAAAAATCCTTTTATACAAAATTTACAAGCTTATACAATTGCATATGTTCAGCCTTGAATTGTATTCCTTTTGTTGATTACATATCAAATCAAAATCAAATCAAATTTTATTTTATAGCACATTTAAGCAAATAGCAGTTGAAAGTGCTTACATCATAAAAATACAGAAATCAACTATTAAAACACAAAATGTTTCCAAGTGTCTTGATGACATAGCAAAAAGTTAGTTAGTGTTTCATTTGTTATGGTATAAAACAACTCCAAACATTTTAGTCGAACGTTAGAGGAACTCATGTTTACAGCTGTTTTGCAGTTTTCGGGAAGATTGTTCCAGATTTACGACTGGAAATCTGGAACGGTTTTCTAATAACCACCCAGAGAGAAGAAAACTTTTGATTTAATTTTTACATTTTTAACTACCTTCAATAATCTGTGGTGCACTACAGATTTGTGGTGCATAGAAGCTGAATGCTGCTTCTCATTCTCTGGTTCTGGTTCTGGGGATGCAGAGAACTAGAACTAGAACTAGAAGACCTGAGAGGTCCGAAAGATTAACACAACAAAAGCAGATTTTAATGTATTCTTGTGCTAAGTCGTTCAGTGGTTTATAAACTAACAGGAGTGTCTTAAAATAGGTTGGGCATAGCATCGGTACTGGATTAGTGTAGATATGCTGATTATTCAAAGTAGTTGGCAAATTCATTGCAGGCCTTGTTAGAGTGGGATTTAGGAGCTACAGCGAGTGCCTGCTTTATTAATTTTTTGTTTTCAACTAGAACCTTGAGGCCTCCCCAGGAATGGACCTACACTACACAACAATCTCCAACGTAAGCAACCACTTTAAATATTCTCTTTTGGATCAAAGCAAGAGTAAATAAAATTTACATGCAGTTCTTTATGTCTGCTCTGCAGTAACTTATCTTTATTATAATGTATGTCCACAGAGGAGCTCAAACATGAACACATGGGACTCTCAGCAGCAGGGACGCTTCCACAGAAGCATGAGGGGGAATTCCAGAGTGAGTAATTATGGCTATGTGGTTTAGTGAAACTGTGGCTGAATGTTGAGTTGCACAATGCAACATTTTATCCACAAGAGGGCGCTCAAAGAAATGTTTTTGAAAAATGATTGCAAGCTTTATCTTTCTTTCTTTCCTTCTTTTCTTTCTTTTTTTTTTCTTTTTAAGTAACATCATAACTTATCCATGCACACATTTAGCATTTGCTGAAATTGCCACAGAAAATGAAGATCCATAAATGGATACTTCACCAAATGTGCATATGTCTCCAACTCTTTTGCTCTCTGCTGCACATTTACCTATGCTGGTTTTAAAGTATTTTTTGTAACAAAATTAGTTTAAAAAAAACATTGTATTATTTTAGCATTTAATAGTGTTAAATTTAATGAGACAAATTATGCTGCTAAAAAATTAAAAACCAAAAAAATCCTGCATCAAAAAAAATTATTTGTCAGTGTTGCTGATTTTAGTGACTATGAACATGGTAAGATGAAAGATTAAACTTTCTTTGTTTTTTGGGTTTTTTTAGCACTCAACATGGTTAACCAACAGGAGGAGCGCAGCTCAGGTAAGCAGATCTCTTTATTTATGCTGTGATGCAAAAACACACTGAATAAATAGAGGAATTGAATACATATATGTAAATGCAAAGAAGCATGAACTGAAAGACAAAATCAAATTGATTACTTTGAAATAGGCATTCCCAGCAATACCGGCTGATACCTTCCTCTTTCTACAATGAAATGTTTCTACATTCCTTGAACATCAAATTTTGTGGAGTGACTGTGCTGAGACTGTCACTAAAGCTCAGGATTGTCCTCCTTGAACAGCTAACTCTTTTTATTCTGGCATCAAAAACTCTAAAATTTGTCTTGTATTATTGTAAGGACCAAATTGTTCTTGGTATCATTCACTCCACATTCTGTGTACAATTAGACTAGATTGAAATAAATTGGATTCATCATGTATTTCTGAATTGTTGGAATTTAATTGTAAAATGCCTTCCAATGACATTTGATGTGAACTGGCGGTATACATACAAACCAAAATGAATGGATAGTATGTAACACAGTGATTATGATGCATTGCTACAACAAACTCAAAGGTATCTTTCCCTACTATTATCTCTTTGTCAGGCTGAGTCCAAAATCATATCAAAGATCAGGGAGAGTGTGACAGATGGCACCAAGCTAGCAGATACACAGGTGCTTCACTACTTCCATGTCTTCATTCCAATTCAACTCATAAACTCAATCAATGTGTGTGATTACCCTTTGACTGAATCAAAACGTTAAACTGGCACTTGTTCCTTGTAATAACAAGTGGTGTATTTATCTTCACCAGAGGGCATAAGATAAATACAGAATTTAATCCAGCAGGTTTTTAGAAAAGTCCTAACCTTTTTTAACAGTCCGTGGTCTTAGAAATATGATACATTTGGCATTACAAAGGTAATTGTAAAATTAAAAAGTCAATTATCTGGCTATGTTTGTTCAATGTAGCAGAAAATGCATAATATAAAATAATAATTACTGAGTGTAATTCAAGAATCATGTTGTACAATGTTTAGAAGCAGACACGATTCTTGATTTTCAGCTTTCAAATTTTTTATATTTTTTTTTGGCTCTAGTGGCATTTATTTCAAAGTAGCTAGACAGGAAATGGGGAAACGAGAGATGGGGGAAGACATGCGGCAAATGTCACCAGGCCAGGAATTGAACCTGTGACTGCCGGCATGAGGACTAAGGCCTCCACATGTGGGTTGTGCTTTGCCCCTGCGCCACCACAGCACCCCTCATTTTTCAAATTTGCTAAAGTCCTTTTGGCAATTTTATTATTTATGTATTCAAGTTCCTGCTTTGTTCATTCGTTGACATCAACTGGATCATCAACACATCCCAAGGAATTGTCGATAGTAAAGAAGCACCCAACACAAAAACCACCAATGCATGTTCATGGTTTAAATATTGTATTTTGTATCAAAAAATTGAATAATTTTAATGTCTATTGATCTATGCTGCTATTCATGTCTGCCCCATCTTTAACAGCACTTCAACTTTACCACAATGTATGCTCACAGGTGATCTCCAACATGAACCTAACAGAGTCTCAGCAGGTTGCTCACTTCTAAAGAAGCAATAAGGAGGATTACTCCACAGTGATTAATTATGGCTAACTTGTGGCTAACTCTTTCTCCATGACTACAGTTGTGAAGAATAGTTTTGGAGAAGTTTAAAGTAGGGTTATTTCACAAAATAATGCAGTCGATATTGTTACAGCCCCAAGGCCTTTCCTCTGGGTTTTTACCATCCCTGTTAGGAATTGGTGCTGATTGGAAGTGGAGTCAGCTGGCCAGTGTCTCCACAATGACATCAGCTCCACCTTAAGAAGCCCATTCTTTCCTGCTCTCCCCAGTTCTTCCTGTTCTTGCTGCTCTCTCTTGATCTCCTAGCTCTCTGTCACTCTCACTCTTTCTTTTCTTCCCTTTCTCCCTCTCCTCTCCAGCCAGTTATGTTTTTTGTTAAATAAATTCACGTTTAAGTTATCTATGCATTGCTTCCCTTTCATTTGTTATGGTTTCAGAGCCAGACCATAACAGTATGAATATCTTAAAAGTCAATGTTTAATACATCATCTAAAACCTAAACATGGCCGTCCATCCTAGCTGACAAGCTAAGAAGAACAATAATACAAGGAGTGGCCCAGGGATCACAGTAACCCTGGAGGAGTGGCACAGATCCATACTTCAGATCGACAAAATATGTCTACAGGGCAGAGATTAGATAAGCACTTCCCAAATCTGGTTTCTATGGAAGAATTAAATATAAGCAACTTTTAAAAGACAGGCATGAGAAGTCATATTGCAGTTTGCCACAAGCCTTTTTTTGAGCAGCCTCTACCAAGCTGGTCAGTGGAAAGTCTGAAGAGAATCTGGTAGAGGCTCTTTTAAATTTAAGACAGGATTACTAGTCAAATTTCTTTTTGAACAAGATTCAATATTACAGCCAATTAAATGCCAATTACAGTAAATTAAACGTTAATGCCTAATGGTCTGCGCAGGTATCTATGTCTGTGGTGCCTTTAGACAGTACTTTAGCTTTACTGTACTGTATATCCACAGATGAACTCCAACATGAACCCAACAGAGTATCAGCAGTCTATTCGCAAGCAAGGAAGCAAAAAGGAGGATTACATGGTGAGTAATTATGGATAACTTATCTGGTCTTTCTCCATAGCAACAGTTGTGAAGTATAGAATTTTGGAGAAATTTTATAAAACGATGCTGCAGTCTCTGAATATCTTAAAAGTCAGTGTTTAGTACATCATCTAAAACCTAAACATGGCCGTCCATCCTAGCTGACAAGCTAAGAAGAACGATAATACAAGGAGTGGCCCAGGGATCACAGTAACCCTGGAGGAGTGGCACAGATCCATACTTCAGATCGACAAAATATGTTTACAGGGCAGAGATTAGATAAGCACTTCCCAAATCTGGTTTCTATGGAAGAATTAAATATAAGCAACTTTTAAAAGACAGGCATGAGAAGTCATATTGCAGTTTGCCACAAGCCTTTTTTTGAGCAGCCTCTACCAAGCTGGTCAGTGGAAAGTCTGAAGAGAATCTGGTAGAGGCTCTTTTAAATTTAAGACAGGATTACTAGTCAAATTTCTTTTTGAACAAGATTCAATATTACAGCCAATTAAATGCCAATTACAGTAAATTAAACGTTAATGCCTAATGGTCTGCGCAGGTATCTATGTCTGTGGTGCCTTTAGACAGTACTTTAGCTTTACTGTACTGTATATCCACAGATGAACTCCAACATGAACCCAACAGAGTATCAGCAGTCTATTCGCAAGCAAAGAAGCAAAAAGGAGGATTACATGGTGAGTAATTATGGATAACTTATCTGGTCTTTCTCCATAACAACAGTTGTGGAGTATAGAATTTCGGAGAAGTTTTATAAAACGATGCTGCAGTCTCTGAATATCTTAAAAGTCAGTGTTTAATACATCATCTAAAACCTAAACATGGCCGTCCATCCTAGCTGACAAGCTAAGAAGAACAATAATACAAGGAGTGGCCCAGGGATCACAGTAACCCTGGAGGAGTGGCACAGATCCATACTTCAGATCGACAAAATATGTCTACAGGGCAGAGATTAGATAAACACTTCCCAAATCTGGTTTCTATGGAAGAATTAAATATAAGCAACTTTTAAAAGACAGGCATGAGAAGTCATATTGCAGTTTGCCACAAGCCTTTTTTTGAGCAGCCTCTACCAAGCTGGTCAGTGGAAAGTCTGAAGAGAATCTGGTAGAGGCTCTTTTAAATTTAAGACAGGATTACTAGTCAAATTTCTTTTTGAACAAGATTCAATATTACAGCCAATTAAATGCCAATTACAGTAAATTAAACGTTAATGCCTAATGGTCTGCGCAGGTATCTATGTCTGTGGTGCCTTTAGACAGTACTTTAGCTTTACTGTACTGTATATCCACAGATGAACTCCAACATGAACCCAACAGAGTATCAGCAGTCTATTCGCAAGCAAGGAAGCAAAAAGGAGGATTACATGGTGAGTAATTATAGATAACTTATCTGGTCTTTCTCCATAACAACAGTTGTGAAGTATAGAATTTCGGAGAAGTTTTATAAAACGATGCTGCAGTCTCTGAATATCTTAAAAGTCAGTGTTTAATACATTTTCTAAAACCTAAACATGGCCGTCCATCCAACCTGATAAGTCCAGGTAAGAAGAACAATAATACAAGGAGTGCTTGCTTTACATTTGTCTTTTTTCAATGACAATACTCTAGTTAGCTCTTTGCCAATAGTTTAGCTTAACTATAACATATTTCCACAGATGACTGAAAATACGAACCTATTGCGGTCTCAGTGGCAAGGAGGCCTCCACAAAGGCATCACGACAAATACCAGAGTGAGTACTGCTATATCATCTGATCTTTCTCAATAAATGTGTGACATATGTGATTCTGTGTCACTTTGGTTCTATTGGTGAATGTTGAGTAGCCCACCACAAGCTTTAATGCACAAGAAGGTGATTAAACACGTTTGAAAAATGATCCCCAGGCAAAACTTTCTAATTGTTTTGTCTAGTAAACAATTAGATACACATACACATACTTAGCATTTGCTAATCCTACAAATTAGGACAATCCAGAAGTTAGTAAGTATGGAAAAAGGTAAGTAAGTCTGTAAAAGTGTTTGAGTTTCCAGACTTCAGACTTTATTCCATGTTTCAAAGAATAAAATGAATCATTTCTAGATAGCAAATGGTTTTTACTATGATTTACATTTACGTGATTTCCTTGACATTATTTGTCACAAAGTCCATCCAGTTTCAGAAATTGTTCTCAGTTAAGTTTCAAATGGATACTTCAGAATTTTGAATATTTCTTCAATTCTGCTGTATATTTATCTAAAAAGGATACATTTTTTCACATTTTTGCTGTATTTGAAAAAAAATACAATTAAGCTACAAATTAGTAGCCTAATTTGTCTACTAATGAGACAAATTAGGCTACTAATAAATGTAAAGGGAAAAAAATCCTGTATCAGAAGAAGAAAATCTGTCAATGTGGCGAGTATGAGTGTATCACTGACTAAGCAAAAGCTAAAGATGTGTTTTTTAGTCTGAACAAACAATCTGAGCATTCAGATTGTTTTACACCAGTTATTAGTCTGAAACTGACTGCCGATTACTGGCTGAGACCACCCTCTCTACGCATGTCTGCTGATGAAGTAGGCATTTCCAAAAGAAGGTGCTTCTCAAGAGCCACACTTGATTGGATGAGCAAAAGGAACAAGGCTTTTCTCAAGAAACCTACCTGATTGGACAAACAAGATCAAGCGCAACATAATTGGACAACCATGATGGCCCACATGATGGCTTTATTACAACAAAATATAAAATCGTTCAACGTTCATGGATACTAACGTAATCAGATTATGATAAATGTGTAAAATATCAACCCAATAGAAATGTATGCAGGAATTAGTGCACTTTCAGGTTTGGTTGTTTTTCTTAAAACAGATGACATTTAAGTTTTCTTTTGGCAGAGACTCCCCGTCAGGCTTTCTTTGAGTACCTGTTCAGATACGGGTGCTAACACACATTTCATATATGACAACTTTGAATTTTCTCCAATATAATATGTGGCAATTTTAGTAATGATAAAATCATCACTAAGTCAAAAAAACAGTAGTGCATTTGATAAAATATAATGATAAAATAAATTTTTGTTCATAATCGCATGAAGCACAATTATTGAGTCTCTTATGAGGCAACCAATGTATTTTTTAACTAAGAATGCATTGATTAAAATTGGGTTTGATTCATGTTAATGTGGCTATTTTTCTCTTTTAAATCCCACAGCGTCTTACAGTCACTTATAGTGACCAAATAACTAGCTCTGTATCAAGATTTATCATTATCAGAGGAATAGCAACAGTTGTATGTCTGTGATCACCCACACTGTGTGCCATATCTTCTTGATCTAAAATCAGAATAAAATACATTAATATTTATATCTTTATTGTAAAAAAATCTGGTATTGTTTACATGAATAAATACTTATATAATCAGATTATAATAAATCTGGAAAATATCAATTCAAAAATATATGTAAATTTGTATATTTTCATATTTCTATCATGTTTGACATCTGAGCTTTCTTTTGGCAGAGCAACTTCTCCTTAAACCGTTCTATAAGTACCTGGTCCGATGATCGTTTTACCAGCCTACTGGACAGGGTAAGGGGTCTTTATATGCTACACATATGACAATGTTGCATGTTCAATAATAAGAAACTTCAGTGAAGATCAAATAAAGCCAAAGACACAGTAGTGCATTTGGTAAAACATTATTATAACATTTTATTTTTGACCATAATCACATTAAAGACAGTTACTGAATCTGCTACGGAGCCACAAAAAAAAACAAAAGCTGAGTGTCAAGAAAGCATTGGTTAAAATTGGGTTTGAGTGTTTTTGATCATTTTAACTTGGCTTTTTTTCTCTTTTATATCCCGCAGCGTCTTACAGTGACTTATAGTGACGAAACAAATAGCTCAGATGAATATGTCAAGGTTTATCATCATGAGGGGAATGGCAACAGTTGTCTATCACTGGATATGCTGTCACCTGATGACCCACAGGATGATTTAAGCTTTTTGAATGATCTCGGACCACAGTTCAAGACCTTGGAAAAGATCATTATGGCAAATAAGACTGGAGTTTCTTAAAGTGGAGAAGTCTGGGATTTAAGATAATCTCTCATACCCTCTAGTTTGGTATTAAAAAGAGATACAAGTGGACTTTTTGATAACAGTATAAACATATACATACACATCATGCACCTTTAAAGTCAAGTACTGCACACTTGCATTTGCCCACCACACAAAGACTGTGTGGTAAAGCAGCTGCAGTTTGCTTGCTGCTGTATGAAGTAGGTCATGCTCTGTTAATTATGAAAAGTTGCTTTTTATTTGAAATTGGATGTACTTGTTTGTATCTTGCTTTGCTAAATGGGCAGAATTAGTTGTATTTTGGAGAACTTTTCATTATGGTTCTGGTGCTTTGAATGTCTTTTTTTCCCAACTACAGGTACACTTGTGGACTCTGGGATATTTTCTTTTTAAATAACGTGTACAGTATATTAACTTTTTATTTGTTAAGTTGGTTAATGTTTTGGGTATCTTTTCTTCTGGTGAGACTGAAAAGACACCAAGATGAACAAATTGACTTTCAGTTTGTACTTGAAAGACAGTGTTTTAATGGTCTTTTCTGGGAATGCTGAAACGATGTTTCTGAAAGTTTGACTTGAAACACTAACAATATAAAGGGTTGCTAAGCTGCGAAGATTTCAATATTTAATGTGTAGTAAGAGTTGCAGATATATTGGCAATTCTGACAGATTATCTCATTTAACCTTTGGCACACACCAAATCTATTGGTGAACATCCATACTCTGACTTCTCAGACAAACTGAACACAGCATAAGTACTAGACAGAAGAAGATTCAAAAAGTGGAATCTCCTTATTGTGTGGTTGGGTACAGAAAACTGATAATCAGGGCTAAAGAATGAACTGGCCTGACAAAACCTGATGAGTAAAAGAAACTGACAGAATATGAAAAAACTTGAACTAGAATAAACTAAACACAACAGAAACTATTCAGGAAGGGGCACGCCAGAATAACTTCTAAAAGCAGACCTACCAGAAAGAACTAATAATCTGTTTAACAGATAGTTAATGACATCTTTCACAAAAAGAGGAATCCACACAAATATAACTGAGTCTTCTCAGAGTGCTGGCATGCATGGAAAATTGAGTGGAAGGACAAAACAGTGGTAGAAAAATGCAAAGAACTGCAGCCTTCAGACCACATAGGAGCAGCCGACACTGTATGGACATGCTTTTTAGAAACTGTAAATTTTATATTTACTGCACTTTTTAAATTTAATTTAACAAATTGGCTTTCCTCAGATTTTTTCAGTCATTAAAATGCTCTCTCCAAAAACTGTACCTTTTTTATTCAGTTCAACTGTGTGTTTGTACTGTTAAAAAGCTATTTGTCAAGAATGCAACACCAAATGTTGGTTTTGATTGTTTATTTATAATAAATTTAAATACATTAAACATTGTCCGTAACTAATTATTGTTCTCTACCACCTAACTGGTTTGACTCCTTCGCTTCTATCATCTTGGAGGTAGCCATCATACAACTCTCTGAGGTGGAGAATGAGTTCCTCTGTATTTTGTCCTGTCAGAGCAGAAACTGGGATGACCCGCTGTGTTACCTGGCTCTTCAGGGTCTCCAGCTTCTCCCGGGCCTCTGGTAGGTCCATTTTATTGGCAACAATAGCCTGAGGCCGCTGGGACAGACCGGGCTCATACTGGTCCAGTTCATAACACAGGTGCTGCAGCTGGGTCCAGGGCTCTGGTGCCGAGAGGTCCAAGACGAAGAGGAGGAAGCGACAGCGCTCAATGTGACGTAAGAAGGAGATCCCCAGGCCTCGATTCAGATGGGCACCTCGAATGATCCCTGGAATGTCAGCAACTGCACACACAGAATATAAAATCATGAGTTGATCAATTACTTTACACAAATTTGAAACTTTTTTGAACGTTGATATTGATAACAAAGCTGAGCCAATGCCTCGTTCAAAAATAAGTGCCACAGAAATTATTGAAATATCATCATAAATAAGTGTTTGCTTAAGCAAATTTGTGTTTTTTTTTTAAATAAGTACCTGCAACTTGCTCATGATCCCTATATTCAACGATTCCTACATGTGGATTGAGTGTTGTAAAGGGGTAGGCCGCCACAGCAGGCCTGGCATTGGAGATGGCTCTTAATAGTGAGGATTTTCCAGCGTTTGGAAAGCCAACCTGAAAACATGACGGAAAAAAATACATTAAATTCACAAGCAAAACTGAAAAACAACATCTGAAATGCCTCTTTTAATATAAGATCTCTTCCCACCAGTCCAGCATGAGCCATGGTGCGTAGCTCCAGCTGAAGAACCCGCTCCTGGCCTGCCATGCCTGGGGTCGCCATCACAGGTGCCCGGTTCTCGTTTGAGAGAAAAAAACGATTCCCCTTCCCACCAGCACCTCCAAACACTGCCAAATACTCCTGGCCGTGCTCAGCAAGGTCCATTATGGTGGTGCCTTCCTCCTTAACCACTGTTCCTACTGGTACCTTTAGTAAGGAAGACCAAATGAGAAATTAGTTCAATCCATAAGCTCAAAACAAGCACATAAGCTTTTCAGGATAAAGCTGAATTTCCACTCACAGAAACGAAGGTTGAGTTGCCATTGCGACCATAGCAATTCTTATTGCCCCCTGACTGCCCGTCCTCTGCTTTGTAAACTGGAATCACTTGGGCCAATGATTTAACAAACCGGTTGGCTGAAAGCATAAATAAAACCTATGAATGAAAGCAGACTCAGCATCGATTAATTTAGGAAAAATTTTTAAGGTGTTTCACTTTCATGGCTATTTTTGTTATAGTAAATCCTAAAAAATATACTATGAATTCTGACATATTTTTCTAAATATTTTCCAGATTTTTAAGTGGGCACTTACTATATTATATATATTTATTTGTGTTAACTTCAATATGCTTTACAAGTAACTAAAATCTAAAATTTAGTTCTTCAAAAATCTACTACATTACAGCAATTTTTAAAAAATGACTATTAAAACTTACAATATGTTAATCTGGCCATGTTATAATCTGCATAATTGTGACACGACAGATTTCCAACATTAGTTACTGATACCATCAACAAGAAGGGAAAGCCGTAAAAATCCACTGTTACAGAAGCTGTATGTTTACAGAGGGCCATATGGAAGGGATAATAAGCACAACCTTAAAATGACAGTAAAGCAATTCAACAGCTTTGGGCACATTTATTTCCATTCCTTCCTTGTTTTGAGTCACTCCTGAACCAGAGAAAATGTCAAAAACTTTAAACTTTAGTCATTTCTTATTCGAAAAGAGTGACAGGACTATTTCTGGTCATTTTAAAGGGCATGGTAATGGTTTTAATATTTAATCACTATGCTGCAATGCCATCCATCCATCCATCCATCCATCCATCTTCTGCCGCTTATCCGGGGTCGGGTCGCGAGGGTAGCAGCTTAAGAAGGGAGGCCCAGACTTCCCTCTCCCCAGCCACTTGGGCCAGCTCCTCTGGGGGAATCCCGAGGCGTCCCCAGGCCAGCCGAGAAACATAGTCCCTCTAGCGTGTCCTGGGTCTTCCCCGGGGCCTCCTCCCGGTGCGACGTGCCCGGAACACCTCACCAGGGAGGTGTCCAGGAGGCATCCTGACTAGATGCCCGAGCCACCTCAACTGGCTCCTCTCGATGTGAAGGAGCAGCGGCTCTACTCTGAGTCCCTCCCAGATGACCGAGCTTCTCATCCTATCTCTAAGGGAGAGCCCAGCCACCCTGCCGAGAAAACCCATTTTGGCCGCTTGTATCCGGGACCTCATTCTTTCGGTCATGACCCAAAGCTCATGATCATAGATGAGGGTAGGAACGTAGATCGACCGGTAAATCGAGAGCTTCGCTTTTTGGCTCAGCTCTCTCTTCACCACGACGGACCGGTACAGCGCCCACTTCACTGCAGATGCTGCGCCAATCCTGTCGATCTCCCGCTCCCTTCTTCCCTCATTCATGAACAAGATCCCGAGATACTTAAACTCCTCCACTTGGGGCAGGAAACCCCCCCCCCCCCGACCCGGAGAAGGCACTCTTCCCTTTTCCGGCTCAAGACCATGGCCTCGGATTTGGAGGCACTGATCCTCATCCCGGCCGCTTCACACTCGGCTGCGAACCGCTCCAGCAAGAGCTGCAGATCACGCCCCGATGAAGCCAACAGGACCACATCATCTGCAAAAAGCAGAGATGCGATCCTAAGGCCACCAAAACGGATCCCCTCAACACCCTGGCTGCGCCAACCACTACCTGGTGGTGAGTTGGCTCCGGTGGTGGGGGAGGATGCCGGTCAGACCTGGCAGGCCCAAACGTGTTGTGAGGGTCTGCTGGGAACGTCTGGCGGAGTCCCCTGTGAGGCGGAGCTTTAACTCCCATCTCCGGCAGAACTTTGAACACGTTCCAGGGGAGGTGGGGGACATTGAGTCTGAGTGGACTATGTTCCGTGCCTCCATTGTCGAGGCAGCATACCGGAGCTGCGGCCGTACCTGTCACGGTGCCAACCCTCGAACCCGTTGGTGGACACCTTCGGTGAGGGATGCTGTCAAGCTGAAGGAGTCCTATCGGGCCTTTTTGGCCTGTGGGACTCCGGAAGCAGCTGACGGGTACCGGCGGGCGAAGCGGCATGCGGCTCGGGTGGTTGCTGAGGCAAAAACTCGGGCGTGGGAGGAGTTTGGAGAGGCCATGCTGTAATGCATTTTATAAAATAAATAAATCCTAAACCTCTCATTAGAGCAAATCCATTTGTTGTGGTATTAAAACACGTTAAGTCACAGTCACCAGGTGCTACACTCATTATCACCTGTTGATTCCACAAAAAATTGGTCTTGGTTGGGGTCTATTGGCCAGATTTTTATCATTTTAATTACAGTAGATATGTTGGTGTATTAATCCATGTGCATTTGTTGTAACAAATGAGATGGATGACTGTCTTACCCTTTATAATGATGCTTCCTCCATCGCCACCGTTTCCTCCATCCGGCCCGCCCCATTCTTTTCTGGGCTCACTGTGGAAGCTGCAGGCACCTTTACCCCCTGAACCAGCAACCAACTTCACACGACGGCAGTCCACAAAGTGACGTGTCTGTGGATGACAATATGAAAAACTTAATTGAATACAAATAAAGGTAACCATGGGATATTGATAATTAAATAAATCTATGCTAGCTTTATATTAAAATTTAAATAAAAACATTTAGCTATTCAACGTTACAAAATATTTTGCTTTATCATTTCAGAGATTTGCCTCATTTCTCATCAGAAGCAGACTTGGTTAAATGAAAATTATATTAACCCTACATCTACGTGGGTATGACTAATTTTGAGTTGGAATGTACAGTGCAGTCAACTAATAATACTTTAGAAGTAAAATAAACTCTGCTCTTTAGTAAAGTCATAAATAAGCACATAAAACCTACAATTTACAAGTAAAAAGTATAGCTGCATTATAATATACTGACTTGTATGTCTAAATACTGTAGGGTAAACAGTTTTTTAATGTGCTGGTCAGATCCTCACACTTTGGTATGGTATTAGAGACATACCAACTTCTTTTCGGACAGCTCGTTCTTCCTCTTGTTTCCCCCGACTTTCCCGTGAAGTGTTGTGGATGTGCAGACCTCTCTGAAGAAGCCCTCATTCCGCCTCCACAGCGCTGATCCTGGCGCACAACCTGGACTGAACAAACTCCATGCTTTCTTACCCATGTCCTGTCTTAAACTGCATCTGTAAATGACCTTAGCGGAAACTGCTTTAACTCTCGACAATAGCATCAACGTCGTGCCCTTCAACATGCTACCACTGAGTTACAAATAAACGCCGGGTTTGCCACATTAACTGTTTGAACGGCTAATTTCCGCTACGATGAAGAAAAACAATACACGAAAAGTAAATAAATAAAAGATATAGCTACGGAAATGATCGAGTAGACTCAAGAGACACGCAATGCCCTCTAAAAGTTTTGATGTATTCGTTAAATTTACACTACAAGGAGTACATTTTGCCCATGCATCTACGGAAACCCGTGCATGGACATAAGTCCTTTTCTTCATCGTCGACTATCTTGGGGGTTTTGCAGTTATTATGCTGTTCTACTGCCACCTTCTGGCTCTAACCGTTACTACAGTAATTGCTGTTTTGCAGTTTATCTTGGATACTTAAAATAATAATAGTATGTTTCTATTTTCTTTTGGTGGTATCCCCATCTTTGTGTGTGTGTTTTTTAGAATTAATTCCTGATGCACTTGAGCGTAATCTTTGCTCTGTGCTCCCAGGGCTGTTGTGTATTGGTTGCCATGGCAACGGCTCCAATCTGACATAATTGGAACCGCAGAAGAACCACAACGTCTGTAAAAGTTGCAGACATTTAAATTAAATATCTTAGTTTCTCTCGTCTTACTTGACGAGAGAAAGTAAGTAGAAAGTATGTTCTTCTATTGAACATACTTTCTATTTGAAAGTATGTTCAAATAGAACATACTTTCTATTTGAAAGTATGTTCAAACGTTCAAATAGAAAGTCATCAAGCAGATCAGAACAGCGGAGAGGACTTTACAGAATGTCGCCAGTGAAAGTCCATGAGTAGGAGGAACAAAACAAGACCAGCAGAGGGCGGTGTTGTCACATGGAAAGGGGCAAAGACGTCACAGGGTCCGAGCTCCGTCAAGAGTAGAAAAATGGCAAAGAAATGGGATATAAAACGTACTGCGGTTCTTTCTTATTCTGGAAAAAATGATTGAGAATTATTTTTAATGTCCTTTTCTTAATACTTTTAACATAAGTATTTTTAAACTAAGAGAAGCGTTTCCTCATGACATAAATATTACGTCAATAAAAGGTGTTTATTAGGCACTTGGGTTGCACAGTGGGGCAGTCTGCAGTCTGAAGGTCCTGGGTTCGATCCCCAGGCCTGGTGCTCTTTCTGCATGGAGTTGCATGCAGAAAGTGTCCCTGTGCAGTGTGGGTTTCCTCCGGGTACTCAAGTTTCCTTCCACAAGCCCAAAACATGACTGTCAGGCTAATTGATCTCTCTAAATTCTCCCTGTCTCTCTTGTTTGTCCTGTCTATCACTGTGTCAGACTAGCCACCTGTCCAGGTTGCACCTCGGAAGGGAATGTTTTGCCCGAAACGTTCACCCCTTCTCCCCCACAATACCAAACAAAACATGACTGTGGAATCAAAAATAAAATAGTTGTAAAATAGTAACAGTGAAGACCGACTCCGTCACCTGCTGAGCAGCGCAGGCCATGGCTGCTTCTCTGAGGTTTACTGATCTGAAGGGAAACAGATTCTGGTGATTTTGTACTGCATCTTCTGTAGATAAACCTGTCTGGATGTGTTGGAGCTTCACTGACACCAACTTCTTTCATAATTATAAAATGACAGTATGTAATCATTATTATATTAGCTCCAGAGATGTGCAATAATGGCAGCATTATTGACTTTAATTGTATTGTATTTAATAAAACCGCAATAAAAAAAAGATGCTTTTATCTTATTATTCTCATCGGGTAAAAGTTTGTAATGAAAAATTCAGGCAAACTGAAATATTACCAAATCTGGGACAATACTGAACCCTTAGTATTCATTGACAATAATAATTAAATTAAACTATGTAAGTGTGGATGTTTCTTAGGGAAAAAAAAACATACAACCCATATCCAAAAAGGTTGAAACCAGTTTATTTTTAATTATCAAATAGTAACAAAAGATAAAAGGCAACACTCTTCCAACAGACAGATGAAGAACTTTCAGATTTGTATAACACACATCCAATTGGACTGTTTTCTTCTGTAGATACACTGTATCAGCAAACACAGCCAACATACACACGCATCACAAACGCATTCAAAGGAGGTGCTGTTTACACTTACAAGTGAAGACATAACACAGAATTTGGAAAAAAAAAAACATTCCATATCTGCATTCACAGTAATATGAAACACAGATACCAATCCATTACAATACAGCAGAGCCTTGATTGTCAGAGTTCAATGCTTCATTGACTGTTTGATTGCCAGCTTCTTAACTAGTACTGCAAAACAACTGCAACTGTTCTGCTATTCTGAGGTAAATTGAGTTTTAACAGGACCACACCAATAATCATTAGATATTACTAATCACATTTAGGAAACCAAAAGTTTGAGGTGTTTTTTTGTTCCTTCTCTTCATGTTTTATGAAAAATAAACTAATAACAATCATTATGTATTAAGAGGGATGGAGCACACAAATTATGCAAAATGTTATCAAAAACCACACCAGTTGTAACACAGAACTGTAGAAGGTCAGGGCATAAATAAGCCAAGACAACTTTACTTTGCATCAAGTAAAAGTTGAAGGAATAATAAATTAAACATTACAACCTTGTAAAACATAACTGAATGTATTGCACTTACTGAAGCAATATATGCAGGGCATGTCACTGCTCAGTTCCTGGATTACTTTGGCTTTTTGAAGATCACTTGTGAACCAAAAACAAACTATGTTACAGAAATTAGACAATATGTATACTGTAGCTACAAAATAAAGTGCAGACAAAGTAGCAACCCAAGTACTGAATGGCATCCTCTTAACTTTGCATATAGCTAGTGATTAATCGATTTGAAAATTGGCTAATGAACTGAGGTTTTTGTAAAATGTTGACGCTCAGATCCCAGTTTCAACCAATTATGATTTATATTTAAGAATTGTAATAGAATATAATACTATAACAGCAGTAAAACATGCAATGTTAAACTTTACTAATACTTTTAAAAACAAAGAATTTGATTAGAGTATTGTCGATTTAAACTGTCTTTAGCATCGTTTATTAGAAATTAGTATGGTAAGACTGGCTAAGTAAGATTACTAAAAAAGTTGTCTCTATGTGTTAGGGTTAGGATAAGGGTTAGCACACCATGTATATTCTAAAGCAGGGCTTTTCAAAGTATGGAGTGCCAGAACTCTTTTTGGGGTGGGTGGGCATGGTGGGGCAATGGGGTTGACATGAGATAAAAATACATCAGAAAACTTAACTGCAAATATTTAGTCAACTTGATTCAGCTTTTACCAGAGACAAAATCGTAATGTTTTTCATACCTAAAGAAGCTATGGTGAAAGACGAAACGTAGCCTGGGGCAACCAAAGAAAGAAAGAAATTACTTTTATCACATTTCGACATATGTTAGGAAATTTCTAACATCTCTTTGTGTGGCTCAATTTTATTTTTGAACATTAACTCTAGGTCTTTTTCGCCTTGCAAAATCAATTACAAAAAGGCCAGGTGTTGTCTTAGCAACTTGGTAACGCTTTTGTGTGGTGCATTCACTAATCAAATGAAAGGTCAAAATTTAGAGTTTCTGGCTGGCTTGTCATCAATCATCGCTGTCTGAGACAATTTCTCTACAATATGTCTAAGCAGAGCAATGCCACTAAAACATGGTTTTGAAAATACAACTACAAAGCTCATTCTAGACAAGTATCCAGTGTTTATCAGCAGTGTTTATCAGTGAGCTACTTAATGGGTCTGAGACATGTATAAAAAGTGAATGCATATGATCTTAGAGCTAACGGCAACACATCACAGTTTGACTAACACAGACAAACTTCTGATTTCAAACAACAACCCATTTTCATAAAAATTTTATTCCCTTACCTTGAAACAAAACCCACACACCTTAACAATAAAAAGTAAATTTTTTTAAGGTTCAATTTTGTTTTTACGGCCTTCCTTTTGAAGTCCTTCCCTGTTTCTAAGATAAAACTTAAATGCTTCACAGATGAAATAAGTACCAAAATAATATCCTGACTCTATAAAGGAAGTATTATTAAAAAAGGACACATATCTAACACTGATTTTCTTCCTTCTTTAGATGTTAAACATTACAACTAACTTTCAATTTTGTACGTAAAGGGAAATGCTTCCCCTTTATGTGACTCTCTGTTAAATCAATGTAGAATGGAGGAAAGCAAAACATTTATTAAATGTTGAGAATGCTGATTTCTAAAAAATATAATGAATCTTGTGCAGAGAGATCTTCATTTCAGTACAATGAGGAGATTATCGTTGAAGCAAATAATGGCGGATGTTCCTTGAACAGCCAAACAGTGTGGTACCTTATTGCTAATAGTTTCCATACTGACCCTGAAATTGGGAAGAAAATTAGACAATCATGAAAATGTTGGTATTTTAGGGGGAGTTATGTTGTGTTTTTTTTTCTGTTAGAACTAAAAGAAATAAAGTATGTTTGTTGATGTTTTTTAAACCCATTTTACTCGGATCTAATCTTGAAGAAAACAGGTGAGAAGCCCTGTCATGTTTATTAACAACACTCCATCCAATGGTTTAAATTCCACTTGGTGAGATAGTAAGTCTTGCATGTCATGGAAACCTATGCATTGAAGTGCTGGACTCAGTTTTTGATTGTAACGATGGCACCATGTGAGCAATATGAGTCTCAGCACACATTGAGCTGTGATTTTATCCAGCCTACCACTTTGTGGCTGAATTTTCTAATCACTTCCACTTTGTTGCAACATTTGACTGTGGAATATCCTTTAATGTACATGTCAAAATTTTATGACAAGACTTATTATAAAAAGTGGGCTTTCTAGCCATGTAGCAGGCTTGATAGATAGCAACCCATCCTTTTAGAAATGTTAGCAGAAGCAGTCTAGGAACTGGATTTTTAACAGCTGTGGAAATGGAAATGATAGGAACAGCTGAATTAAAAGATTTGGATAGGAGAGCAAATTGCTTTACTGACAAATGATTAATGTTTTGTTACTTTTGTACCTGTTCATAAGAGTACGGTCTCTGAGTTTGTGCTCCAGGACCGCCTTGGGAAGAGCGATAGGATCCATACTGTTGGCTCTGACTCTGCTGATACTGAGAAAACTGGGATGATCCCCCCTGGTTAGGACCTGTGATAAAAAGAAGAGCCATGCAGAGATTTCCCTTTTGTGGGCTTGCGTTTGATTTAATGCTATTGGAGAATTTCTCACCATATCCTTGTGGCTGCCCACTGTAGCCCTGCTGAGAGGAGTACTGCTGTTGGGTGAAAGTCTGTTGCTGGCCAGAGCTCTGTTGATACGAGGTCTGCTGTTGGCTGTACTGAGAGTTACCTAAAAAAGGAACCAACATCAACTCTTATCAGCATTTAATCATAAGTTTTCATTCTAATTTATTTTAATGCATATAAAGGAAGTGACTGCACTGAGTATATACAAATAATAATAACTTTTAAAATTAAACAGTTTGTTTGAAGTTACCTCCTTCATAGTAATGCTGAGAAGACTCATCAAACGCCCTGTCGTAGCCTTGGTCACCATATGAAGACTGCTGATATGAGTATTCCCCAAGACCTGTGGGGAACATGACTCAGCACATGCTAAATCTGCTCAACAGAAACCAAAGCTGCTAGCACCCAAAAAATACTTGTCTATAAATAAAAAAATAATCTAAACTGAAGCACGTAATGAATGTATACAGTAACAAATTAAAACCAAAAAATAATCTTTCAAGGGCCAAAATCCAACAAATTAATAATTTTACATGTTTGGTAACAAAAAAAAACTGCTGTAAATAAATAAAATGAACAAAATGCATAGTCTTGTTTATGTCAGTTATTGTCCTTCCAACAGAGTTTGACAGGATTAATGTTTCAAAAGCGTGTGTTTGACAGGACACACGTTTTTGACATATTAGTTAAATTTTTAACTAATGATTTCCACATTTAATAACTCAACCATTTATTTAATAAATATTATAATTTTATAATTATGGATATACAGAATTTATTTATTTAAAATGGTGATTTAAATATAATTAAAGGATCATGAGTTATAATATAATTTAAAACCAACTAACAAGATATTCATTTACTTATGACACTTTTGGCCTTTGATATTTGCTAAGGTTTCTTGTTTTAAACAAGAAACCACAAAAAAAAAAGTGCATGGAGTTTGTACTCCATTTACAACTCCAACTGCTAGTCCACAGCAATGCTTGAATGCTGAAATTTCGGCACACCAAAGGGATCAGTATGGACACAGACATGCTGATTTACAAGAACACAAAAGTTGATTTGTAAATTTGACTCAGGTCTGTGAAGTTGTACTGGAAGGGAATGGCATGAATTGTAGTGGGGGGTCTATGTGTTTCAGAGCTGTATATGAAGTTAATGAGGGAAATTTTTACCATCAGCGTAATACTGCTGGTTTATGGGCTCGGTGGAGCTCTGAGTGTGTCCATACTGCCCTCCGTAGCGCTCGTCTTGTCCCATGTAGTGGTGTACAGATTCTGTAAAACAGGCGACACGACCCTTGATTACAATTCTTTGGACCAAAAAGCCACCGAAATATATCCTAAAATAGTGTTGGCAAAATCATATTGTTCTTTTTGTACTTATGTATGCATTTTTAGTATAGTTGGGAATCATTTTATAAGATAGTAAAATAACATTTTACATTTAAGTTCTGCCATTTATTTGATATTCACCTCAGGCTGCACCTCTGATCACTGATACCCTCATCCAAAGTGATACTGTAAACAACAGTTAAAATAATTCTCTACAGTAACTGCAGTTCTTGAGGAGAATATAATAATTTCAAAAAGGCTGCTATAAGAAAATTATTATTATAATATGGTGGTGGTGTGCAGAAACTCCAGATTCCATCACTTAGGTATTAGAAGAAAACCAGCAAAATAAATAAAAAATGTAGCAAAAAAGACATCCATGTAGAACAAAATTTCCTCAAACCATGTGTCAGACCAAGCCATACCACAAAAATATATTCCAAGTTGAACTACCAGCAACTATTGAAGAACATTGGTGTTATTAGAGGCCGAGCAATTTCCCAGTACCCAGATAGGGAAAGGCTCAGTGCTGCAAAGCTTAATTAAAACCACAATGCAAAGATAATACCAAGCCAGAGTCTATGAGGATGACCAATGTTTTCTTGGAATGTACAGTCCATGCCTTTTATCTGTCTACTATCTACTGCTAATCCACAAACCTCAAAAGAAATCATTGGATGAAGCAGAGCTAGAATTAGAAACATGCTGGCACAGAAAGATGAGGGACAGGAATCCAATGTGAGACAAGCGAGACACCTCTATTTAAAAAAATGAAAACTGGGATCTAGAAAGTTTTTTTAATCTGTTCTTCTACTATTAGATTGCTCCCAGAGAAAAAAAAATCCTGTTCATAGATTTTACTCCATTTTGAGGAAATTCCTGTCATTTCTTAGATGATTTTTAGTATTTGTAATCTCATGCAGTCATTACGATCCAAAATTGGAGCAGCTGAATGCTTGCTGGGCATTATACTCTGATGGTACTTCTCACACAAACAAATTTATAGTAAATTGCAAAAGCATCCATACAACTTCAGTCATGTCGCAGCTAAAACCTCAATGTGTTTCATGAACATTATTTTGCAGAGGACCAAACACACTGATATTTGTGACTGTACAATTACAAAATGTGAAAGGGGTCAGGTGGTATGAATTCTTCTGCAAAGGACTGTAACAAAAAAAAAATTATATATCACAAATTACAATGACAATGTTCACCCTCTTACCTTGCTGAGAGGAGCGGTAAGATCCCATGGGCCTCTGGGGCATCATGCTATTCCCTTGACTGGCCTGTCCCATCATGCCCATCGCCTGCTGTCCCTGATACTGTCCTGCTGAGTGGGCTGAGGAGTGGTGTGGAGGAGCAGATTGTTGGTGCATCATGGAGACTGGAAAGAAGGTGAAGAAGTAATCTCGAACAATAAAATTGGTTCACAATTTTCTATTCATAAGACAGTATTTAATGATCTTAAACTGGTAGAGATGCAAAGTTAAACTAATTTAAAGGAACTTTAACTGCATGCCAGACACAGGGAAAGGGCAAAAGGGGTCCAAAGCTGCCAAAGTGTCAAAAGGCAGGAAATATTTGAAGAGATTCCTTTGTGCAGGGGTAAAAATGAAAATAAAGCCAGGGAATTAGCATGTAACCTGAAATCCAGTAAAAATGCACACACTTTCAGAGAAAGATATGCTTTATCTTAGCCCAAGTAGTGAGAGATCTGAAAGGCATAAACCTTTCAGATAAGAAATCAGGAGGCAGAACACATCTGTGATGAACTGAATATGAAGGGAGCATAGGCTCTCACAGCAGTTATGTATGTAAGCATGTTGACAATTGGTAAAACGAGGGCTTTGCCATATGGTAAAAAGAGAAAAAAAACATTCCAAAGGAAAAAATTGCATTTTATATTAAAAACAACAAAGTAGAAATATTGTTTTCAGGGGCACAATGTGTGTTTCTTTTAAGAAGCATATTTTAAGTTATGGATCAACGACTGAACTTCATTATTCCTGGCTCACCTTGGCTCGACTGCATGTTGATGTTCCTGCGAGGGGAGGAGGAAGATGAGGGTGTGGAGGAGGAAGAAGAAGAAGAACCATAACCTGCCCTTGGGCCCTGAATCAGGCTACCCTGAGAGGAGGGCGTAGCATGGCTGTAGCCAGACGCCGAGCTACTGCAGATACTGGTGGATGGAATAGCCAACTGCATGTGACCTGATTGCATGGGGGCATGGCTTGGGCCTAATGACACACACACAATCAGAGGAGGCCAGTGCACGTTTTCATGTGATGTCATGGCATGGTAATCAACGTACCACATTCAGTTCATTCTAAAGGAAAGCTCAGGCTGGGCGTAAAGTAGTACGAATGGTTGATTATGAGAATAAGATTAAGAGACTGAAAAGAAAAGCTGAAATCAATATAACTGCAAAAAAATACCCATGCATAAGTTGAATATAAACCTAAAGATGTCAGCAAGCAATCTAATGTCTGCAACAATGTAAGTGGCCACATGCAGCACAGTCAGCATTAGAAAAGCACACAACAGGTAAAGAGATGAAACACAAAACAGTATGTGTGTTTGCAACATACAATATGTGCCTGAACATGCCAGTATAAAATCCACACTTGTCACCAACCATTGCTCATTTGACTCTGCATCATGGATGTGGGGGTCACTCCTGATCCAATGCTGTCATTGAGGTTGCTTGGAGCATGCCCCCCACTGTGGCTCATTCTTCCAGGATCCATGGACATGTTGGAAGTAGGAGGCTAAAATGAACAGAATTATAACATCACTTCATTCCACTGGCTGTTATTTTTTGTCATGCCTGTTTTGACTCATGGATTGGTGCACTAACTGATCAGCTCTGTTGCATGCTCCTAGAAACCACATGACAGGGAGACTTACAGCCGGTAGAAGTGACTGCATGTTCTGATTAGAATCAGCTATTGTGGCCAAGTAAACAAGATTCCTGTGCAGGATCTGCTGATACCTGGAAAGGTGGAAATTTTTGCAGAAATTTACACAACCTTTGTAAGACTTTGGACTGTTTACAACAACAACAAAAATCACTTACTGTGTGCACTCAGCTGTTTTGCCTTTACTTTGGTAGTCCATAATGCATTGTATTAGATGATTATTTTCATCCAGCATCTGTGGGAAAGAAAAAGCAACCTCAATCTATATCTGGCATTTAAAGTGCTTGGGAAATTGAACGCTAAATTGCTTTCCATCTCTCTTGGACAAAGCCATTGAAGGAGCTACTGCTTACATTACCCACTGCTACCCACTGTAGTCTTTTAGTTTATGTAGATAGTTCTGTCAGCTCAGTGCTTCTCTGCGCTTACTTATTGTAGACAGAGCTAAAGATGATTGGGGTGTAAATATATATAAATATATATATATAACTTTTCACTTAACTTAATCATTAATAGTAGTGTCAACAAGGAAATTTCTGTCAAACCCTTGAAACTCGTTCCTTTTATAATTTTTTTTTCCGTTTTCTTTTTATGGCTGAAGCTGAATATTTGCACTGGTAAGACAGCTGGAGTGAGAAAGACAGCATCAAGGAAGCAGGTACCCAGTCAGAGCAGAGCGCTTATACCGACCCTCACCGTGATGGCTTTGTTTGGTTCGCACCTTCGCTACTAGTTGCCCTTTTTTTGATATTCACATCAAGCTATATACTTTCCCTGAGATCAACCACGCACACCCTAGTCCACAGCGACATTTAACTGTAAATGACGCGACGCTCCGAGTTTTTCTTATTTTTGGTTTTGCTTTTATTTTAAATATATATATTTACCTTTTGGATGGTTTGCTGTGTCACATCCCCTTTACTCCTGGGACGCGTCGATGAAAACGCCACAGACATGTTGACATATGGGAAATAAAAGCGCTCCTTTTATTCCAATATTTATTATCTAGAGCGCAGCCTTCTATTTGGTTACATAGTTTCTGTACAACTAAAAAAAGAAAAAAGGAGGGGGGGAGTGCAAAACTATGATTGTTGTGATGATAGGAGAAACAATGGAGAGCATATCGTGTATCTGGACAAAACAATCACGTGACTTTGCTCAAAGCGTCATTTATGGCCTGAATTTAAATAGTATCATCATGAAGAAAGCGTTTCTGTGCAGGGAGAGAGTCATCCCTCTGCCTCCTCCGTTGGTACAGCCCAGGCTCTGGATAGGCTGCCGCTAGATGGGGTACCCTTGAATACATGACAGGCAAAGAAAGCAGTCTGCAGAGGGCTACGTGCGCTGTTCAGTGCAGACAAACAGGGGAGCATTTACTAAAAGTTGCTTTCAGCGCCTTAATTGGTTTGTGTGAAATGAGTTGTGTCTAGTAATGTAATTTGTTCCAAATGACATTTGCTTTTAAAACTGAATATCTATGCTGTCAGAGGGGATTTGACGAAAACCTCATCGCAACGAATTCCAAAACCAGGACATTTAAATAACTCAGTTCAAAAAGTCATTAAATTTTTATATAGCTTCATAGACAACCCGTGATATATTTCAATGTGTTTTTTTTTTTTTACATTTTGATAACCGTTTACATATAATGGAAAGCCATAGTCCTTTTCCTCAGGAAATGTAAAAGGATGTCACCTCTGACTATACACTTTATTGGTACTCATTTTTCATTAATTACTTGCATTGGTTTGGAGCACTACTGATGAGTTATCATATGGCTTTGGCCTACTACCACATCTTCCTCTTGATAAGAACCCCTCAAACTTTCTTTGGGGTTCAGGTCAAGCAAATTTGTCCATCAAGCATGATAAACATGGTAATTAAATCAGCTGATTGTTTTGTGGGAATGCTCCAAATACAACCGGAAAAGTACAAATTACTCAAAATGGACTTTATGCAACTTTGCCTCTGTGACACTTTACTCTTCCTTCAGACTCTGGGATCTTGATTCTTCTAAAATAATACAACATTTACCTGAAAACAAAAGCTTTGGACACTGAGCATTTTGAGAGTTTTTCTCACCTTTGACAATGTGGTACAGTAATAGGTTTACAAAATGAATCCAACACTTGCATCCCAAAAGTCTGTTTGTGCCTTAACCACAAACTCTATAATATGCAAATTTTCCCAAGATTCCAGACTGAGCAGCACTGCTCCACAAGCCTTTAGGTTGTGGTCAATTCTGTTGCCAATGTGTTTTCTCCCACAATATGCTTTTAACTTCAAATCTCTAACATACTAAGGAGTCAGGTACTGCTGGAAAGCAGTCAGACTTCCCCCAGCTGATTTTGTAAGCCATGTTTGTAAAAACTCCTCACCGGGTCTTGTGTAATAGTTAATTTATGAACCAAGTGACTGGGGAGAGGAAAGTCTGGGTCTCTGTCCTCACCACCAAGCAGAAGCCAATTGGAAGATATTGACATAAAAGGGAATTTCTCATTTCAAATTCCAAGATACATGCAGGCCTAAATGCAAACACGGGTAAATTAAAATTAAGGAGATGCACCTCAAGAAAGAACCAGTTTCTCAAGTTTCTGTGCTTCAATTATAGAAACAAGGCAAGATTTTGAATACAGATTTAACTTCATGTTCATATTTACATCATTTGACAATTAAATGAGTGCTCAAATTAAGACTTCGAAACAGGACAAAAATCAGGTAAACACTTCAAATGTTGAGTGCCTCAATCAGAACAAAACTACATTATCCTTATAAACAAAATGTCTTGTAGTACATAGTCAAAAAAAAACTAAAAAAAAAAAAGTTTCTTGGCAGTCAAGGTTCTGTTCAACACAATGAGGAAATTAACAAAAAAAATTGACAAAAAAAAAAAATCCAGATCAAGTTTTCTGTGGTCTTCACACCCGATCTCTCTGGATCCTGTCTAAAGATTGAATCTGAGCAGCTCCTCGTCCTCTGCGTCCAGCAAATCTACCTCTTAAGACTTGACCTCTTATGAACTGGCCAGTGACTCCAAAAGTCTCCAAATTGCGCTTCCGTTCCTCAGCCCACGTTAATCTGAAACTTAAGAAAAATAAAAATACAAATGGTGAAAACCCTAAGTTTATATTTAAAAAGGGAAAAATTTGGAATTTAAGATAAGGGATTACCTGAGCCCATTATCAGAGGAGACATTGTCAAAAAAAGATTTTGCTTTGTCATAGTAACTCTTTGGGCTAAAATCCTCATACTCCAGCAATGAGTGCATCCTCGCTTTTGCCTTCTTTACGTCATCTTCATTTGCATTAAAAAAAACAAAATAAAAATTTACCATTTTAGATAAAACCCTCAGGAGGGCTTGTACAAAATAATGATTTTGACATCAGTTTTTGATCAGAAAGAAATTTATTTTTGAAATATCACTTGACAGCACTTCAATTCATGTGCCCTAGTTGTATGTAGCAACACCATAAGAGAACTAGCGCAGAAGTCCAGACATACATGAATCTATCATAAGTCTGCTTTAGTAGCTACTAAATGACTAAATTATGGTTAAGGAATTTGCAACAGCCAAGTCATTCCTTTTGAAAACAAACCTTTTGGGTTCCTTTTTTCCTGCACCTCCCTCTCAAGTTCCTCTTTGATAAACTGTGCATTGGACGAAGCAAAGTCAAAGTCCGCATCAAATTTGATAATAGGTGATGGAATGTTAGCCACCATTAGCTGTCCTCTACCACTGTTCCGATGTCGAGGTGCTAAGGAGATAAAAAAAAAAATATATATATATATATTTATATATATATATAAATATATGTTAGAGCTCATAGAAATAAAAATGTTACTTTCAGATCTCGACTTCGCTACCTTGCCTTCTTCTGGGCAGTGGAAGGTCAATGTCCTGCCGCTGTGCTGTTTGTCGATCAGAGATCACACCAGAGCCTGAACTCCCTTTAACAAAAAATAAAATATACCCACACATCTCTATTTTTCTAAACTGCACAACTGAGTAATAATGTAGAGATTCAGACTGATGGTTTCATTTAGCTCAACAATCACAGGAGGCTTACTGGCAGCAGGCTCCTTTTGGAGATGGGAGTTCACTCTCCTGGTCCTCGGGGGCCTCCTCCTATTTAACTGCCTTTCCTGGGAAGTGGTCAAACCTCTTCTCTGCCTCAATCTTTCTACTTGGATGGTTTGAACAGCCTTCTCTACCATGGGGCCCCGTCTGAAATGCAGATCTGAAAGGAGAGGCCTTGAATTAAAGGAGCCAAGAAAATTCTCTAAACTATTTTAAACACCTCCAGGGTGACTTTATGGTTAGTTTACTTCATGTAAGTTTGTGCAAGAATACTTGCCCAGTCCAAGAGCAGCAGCATGCTGGCTAAGAAGGGAGCTGGCAGCAAAGTGATTATAAGCAGGCATCCTTGTGGGGCTAAACAGTCCAAGACTTGAATACACACCTGAGCCTGAACTGGAACACTGAACAATATATAAAAGTAAATATTCACACAATCATGACAGGAACTTGAGTGATGCACTTCTTTCCTACTTTACTTGTATGATTGCTGGATCTTGGGGTATGCCATGATAAGACCTTGGACATTCACATAGTGTGATATCCTTGATGTCACTTCCACGGAAAGTTATGTACTCGTAGACATCATTTTTGGAGGGTGTTGGTCTTTCAGTAGGACGCCCCTCAGTTCCAAAACACTTTACTGTGCATAAAGAAAATGTTATTTTCCCAATCTAAATAAATCGTCTAAGTAATATCACAGACATCTCTTGTCACAGAACTGATTAGACTCACCTTTTGCCAGCACAACTGTGGAATTATTTTTGTCAATTGTGTACAAAATCCCCTCATAACGATTTTGGGCCTTGGAAAGCAACCCTATTCTACAGCCAATGTATGGCTTTGAAGAAGCCATGGCTGAATAGTCGTTAGAACAAATGCTCTGAATTGTTTTACTGTCTTACAACACATTGCACTGCTCAGACTTTGCTGAAACAATTTATAAGCATTTGCAGGTGTGAACCACGCCCACTGATTGAAGTTTAACTCACCTGATTGTTCAAGTCAATCACTTCACTATCCTAGTTGTGAAGTGATTCCTACAGGAATACACCAAGTACAGGATCATCCTTCGACCCGAAGATAGAAGTTATCGTAATGCGGAGTGGGAGGAATATTTTTTGTTAATGGCAAAGCCATTCAGCAATGATAGATAAATTCAAAGCATTAATCTATATTCACAATGTTCAAACCCGATTTGGGGGGAATACAAATATACAATAAAAATAGGAGTTAGTGACACTTCTGGTGTATTTGAAGAAACAAAAGCATAAGTGGAATATCACATCAAAAAGATAAAAGAAGCAGAAATCAGAGTTGCATACTTAAAAAAACACATACGCAGCCATTTTGAGACATACGTGGTCAGAAACATTTATTGAAACTGCTTCAACACTTTTCTTGAATCCGCGGCGATGTAAAAGTTGATTTCCTTTTCTAAGAAAGCAAATCTGAGGGAGGCGTATTACTCCTCTCTCTTTCCCTAGTGAAACTGACAGCTCCATCTTCCTTCGAGAGTTTATTTTCTTTCTCGAACCAATCACAACGCCTACCGAGGTAACGTCATGGGAAGGGGGGGTTATCTAGTCCGCGCATGCGTCTTAAGAACTAGAGTTGGTAGGCAAAGATGGCGGCGGCGTCCGATTTGTTGGCTGATGTTTTCTCCAACAGAGCGGTGGACAAAAAAGTAGTAAGTGAGGTAGTGAGAGCCTTTAATACCCTATTAAGAGGAACAATTTGCGTTAATTTGACGTCTGAGATTCAATTTGCAACAAAATTTTTGTGGCTTAACGGTAGTTGGTAGTTTCTATGTTGAGGGTAATAAATTCGATTTTGACTATATAAAACAGGTAAGATATCTATACTCCCTGATATGCCGGCAGTAGCTAGTTTTAGTCAGGTTGGTTAACTTAACTCTGGTCAACTTCATTTGACTTATCACTTTCCTGCAACTAATGCGAATTGGACAGTTGCTCGACACTTCCCCTGTTGCCATATGTTTCCGCCGCGGTAGCGGCCGGAGTTGCTGAAGGTGTCAGTAATTGTTCGGGGGTCCCGAACGGTCGGAGCATGGACGGGACAGCTGGTAGCACATCGGCGACTGAACCAATCACGACTGCCGCGCAGACTCACTTCGGTTCACTGACAATAAGCGGAGCATCAGGTGCAACAGCTGGAGCTGACAAACAAACTGGTGCTCCAGCTTCGGATGGAAACGGCGCGGTGATGAACTGTCACATCCCCGGAAGCGGGCAGTTAGACAGCTCTCAGACAGCTGTTGTGAATGGACCCGCTTCTGCCTCTCCTAGCTTTATTATTCGAACTTCTCTGAGTGCACAAAATGCTTCGACCTCATCTGGGACCTCATCGTCTCAGCCTGCTGAGAAAACTGTTCCCACAGTGGCGCTTGTAAGGCCACCTATGCAAACTTCTGCTAACGAGTCTCAAAGTACAGACAGCCCAAATACAGGCTCATCATCAGGGAGCGTCAGTGTGTCCTGCAAAACTGAACCCACTAAAAGTATAACTCAAGCTGGTGCTCAGGTCCTGCCTTCGGGTGTTTTAACTGCGACCATGAGGAATCCCACTGTTCTGCAAAACATGAGGACTACATTGTCGTCAACGATCAGTGCCCCGCCAGGAGGAATACGGACCATTGCTCCACAGGTGTTGGCTCCTCGACTCACTCAGCCTCAACAAAACGCTACAAGTATCCAAAACATCCAAATCCCTGCAGGTACGGTGTTTAAGAGCTTTCTGTTTATTGTTCAACAGATGGGATTTAATTTCCTGCATGGATGAGGAAAAGCTTATGACAGCGGTGAAACTACTATTGATTCTAGCTGATGCTACAGACCGGACACAAGTGGTTAAGGTTCTAATTTCAAAGTAGATTAAGTTCATTATTGATATGACCTGTCAAAGCACCACTTAGCTTCATTGTTAATTCTCATATATTTGCTTTTCTGCTACAGTTCTGTTCCTTAATAATAGCTATTTACTGAATATCTCTTAAGTATCTTATTTTTTTCCCGGTACTTTTAGTTTTCTTTTCAAGTAACCTCTTAAGATATTTTGTGTCCCTCTCCTGACTTTATTCTTAAAGTCCTCACGCAATCTGAAAATAACTAACGTGAGTCTTCTTGCACACTACTACCTTTCACATTCAACTCACTGTGTATTTATTGCTAAAGTGAAAATCTTCAGATTTCACTCACGGTCTGATTTCTCAGTTCATTTCTCATCACTGTTTTTAAATTTTTTTTTTTTTTACTCACAGGTCAGTTCATTGATAAATGTATCTTTTTATGTATTGGAAAGCACAATTGATGGGTAATTTATATTGATTATTATCCTCTGTCATGGTAGTGACTTTGATTTTTTTTTTTTGTCTTTAATATTTTAACCTTTCAGGCATGGTGTTGGTTCGCAGTGAGAGTGGGCAGCTGCTGATGATTCACCAGCAGACTTTGGCTCAGATGCAGGCTCAGGCACAGTCACAAAGCGCAACGACGCCACGACCTGCAGCCCCCAGCAGCACTCCACCTGTCCAGGTCACGTCTCTTCAGGTATTCATGTGCCAGAAGCATGACCACACCCACATGCGATTCGTCTGTGTGTTGCAGTAAAACACAAATGAAATGTACATTTCTGTATATTTTCCGATTAAAAACATTGACCTGTTTCTCTTTAGGAGGAATCACATTTGACAAAAATTAAGAAAACTTTTACGCTTAATTTTTCTTCTTATTATTATTATTTTAATGAAGAAATATAGAAACCTTTTTGAAGATTTTCCCAAACTTTAAAACAGATTTTCTGTAAAATCTTACACAGATGAATTTTTTTTAAGGATAGATATTAATTTAATTGATTTTCAACCTGAGAAACGGCAGTCATTTGGATAAATAAGTGTGTGCTTGCTTGTAGGCTATAATGGAAGAAAGAAAATGTCATTTGACAATAAAACATTTTCTTCCACTATTCTGGAAAAGTTTCAAATGTTAATATTTAAACGTAAAATGCATTGCACTGATTTTGTAACATCCACACACAAGTTAAGCTGAAAGTATACAACCTATCAAATGTCAAAACTATGAATTTTCATTGCATTTTTCGAAATATTGGTTTTGTTATTTTGCAGTTAATTCTAGGTACATACCAAAAAGATTAATGCAATGTATTAAGTGTTCACAGACTAGGTGGAACGTTTCAGTAGTAGATCATAATACACAAATATTATATTCTTGAATACCCACAGCACTGTCTGAACACCAGGGTTAAGACAGTCACTGTGGTTATCAGGCTTTTAAGTAATTGTACTGTTTCAATGTTTCTTCTACATGGACTTGGAAACTACCCTTTTAAACAACTGTTATTGATTAACATTGGCGAACCTTCAGAACGTACAGGGAGAAGTATTTTAACCAGTCAATCAATTTTATCTGTGATTTTTTTTCAAGTTCTAGTGCTGGAATGTGAACAAGCTTAAAAAGACATTACAGGCACACTAAAATAATAAAAAAAGATTTCACAAAAACTGATCTCTTCTCTAAATAGAGAAGAGATCACATTAAGAATGGACTGCTGTGAAATAGAAAGTTATTCTAGTCTTAGGACAAAAAGCTACCTTTTTTCGGAGAATGTAGACATTGTGTCTTTTGACTAAAGTGAACAGAGATCCAGCTTATCGGTTTTCAGTGATCAGCACAGAGGTCAGCATATTTGATTGTGTGGAAAGAACAGAACACACACATATGTGAAGACAACAGCTAGCTATATTGTATAGCTGCGACCATTAATGTTTTCCAGTGTTCTTAATTTCTATGTTTTCATACATTAAAAATGTTTTATTCTGTCAAATATTGTTTTATTTAAAATAAAAATGGGTTTTGAAAATGCATCCAAGCTTTTTTATTTTTTAAAGTTGCATTGCAAGCTGGATGCAACTGCACTTATCTGACTTAGAAATATAGTAGATTATTTTTAAAACACTCCAACTAAAATATAACTAAAAATTAAAACAGATGAAATGTATCTTTTTAATGCATTCCTACTTGTATCTATAGTAATGGAAACATGTCTCTTTCTGTCTTTTGCAGACTCCAGGAGGTCCTCAGCTGGCTCGCTCCGTAACCCCGGCGACCATCATCAAACAGGGTTCCCCAGTTCAAACCACAGTAGCAACCACAACCACCCTCCAGAGACCTCCTGTTCTGCAGGTACCTCAGTCAGTCTGCATTCTGGGATATTTAATTGTAGTAGTTACATTTAATACAAGGTGTCAAATTGACCTAGTTCTAATAATAAAAATAGTTTATCAATGTACCATTCATAAACATCTTGTTACATTTCTAAAAAAAAAAAAAATCAAATACTTTCAGGGCTGCTGACAATAGACAATGTTTCACTGAGCCAGAGGATGTTGCATAAATGTGATCTTCTATGTGTGTCTTCTTTGTTCCAATAAGTCATGCAGACAACTCGTTAATTCCTCAAGAAGCATTAGCTTGTTTGGGTGGCTAATAATATTGACTAAAAATAATGATCATCCAAGACACTGAGGGAATTAGTCACCAGTTGTTTTTTTTCTTCCTTTTACTTGGATAAACCAAACCAGAGAAATAAAAGTAATCTATTGTCATCTACTTTTCTGTGTTTTGTTTATTAATCTACAAAAAACAGTTTTAAAATGATGCTTGAGTTATTTACTTTTATTTAAGTGCCACATTATTTTATTTTTATCTTAACCTCAGTATCAGTACTAGGTTGCACTCTGTATATAAAGAAGTTGCCATATAAAGTGCCTTTTTGTTCAGTACATCTTTAATGACTAGTTTTCTGGGTGTTTGTTTCATACCCGCACTGAAAAGATGAGTGAAGAGCTGTCATTTTTTCATTTCCTGTAAAAGTAATCTCTTGTGCAGAATACCATCATACTTGGAGGAAATACCACGTCCACGGGACAGGCCCTTGGAACGCCAACTACAGTGCAGGCAACGGCAGCAGTAACTCAGAGGGTGGGGGCGTTAGGGGCCACAGGCGTGCCTGTCACTCCAACAACCATGACAGCTGTAAGAAAGAAGTTAAAATACCTGAGCTTGTTTTGTTTGCCTATTTTGTGAACTCTGGTTTTATTTAAAATGTTCTTTCTTTTTTAGGAAACACTAGAAAATGTGAAAAAGTGTGGAAACTTTCTATCTACACTCATTAAGTTAGCATCCAATGGAAAACAGTCATCTGAGACTACAGCCACTGTCAAGGAGCTTGTTAGGAGTTTGCTGGTACTTCTCTCTGGCACAATTTATTGTTCTGTGATTTTTGCACCTCTACTATCTGTTTTATCACACATTTCTTAAACATCTTTTTCTTTATTGTAACAGGAAGGAAAGATAGAGCCCGAGGATTTCACCAGCAGGTTGTACAAGGAGCTTAATTCTTCTCCTCAGCCATACCTTGTACCTTTTCTTAAGGTGAGGTGTTGAAAAAAGGTTGACACACTTTTATGCTGAAAGCTCTGTTGTATTGCCTAATATGTGTTTTTTCAAATGTTACCCAGCAATAAATATAGACTATGTGAGAATAAATAACCATTCATTATTTATTCTCTTTGAGCTGCAATTAGTCTACAATTCTATTCAGGTCTCTTAGGTCAGTATTTTGTAGAACCTACCTTCTTCTGAAATTGGAACCCCAATTTTTTTGGAGTTTGCATTCTAATTTTGCAATTCAAAAGTATTTTAACAGTGTATTTTAATATTCAATATTCAAAGTTATAATTTATAACCTAACCGTGCTTTACCACAACTTAGTTAATGTTGTCTAACAAACCTCTCAGGTCTTCACAAAACAGCTACATTTATACTGAACTTGAAATATACGCAAAGTGGATTTCACTTACAAAGTAGTGGACCTTTCAAAGCAGGTAGTTGCACTGGATTTTGAGGAGTTGTCGGAGTAAACGGGTTGAATCCATTTGCAACTAAAAGTGTTGAGATTTGTATTTGATAAACCTCTTCATTTAAAAGGAAAACCTTAAGCTCAATTGTACCAATATGCTGGTTTTATGACATCCATCTGTACTTGAGTTATCATTTAATCCCCATTTTTTTTGTGACAGACTCAATGTAAAGTTTAACCCTATACACAACATGACGGTTTACTTGAGTGTTATTCTTGGCATCTGTTATTGATGAGGAAAAAATCCACTGATTCCTCCTAGACATGTCAAGATTGTAGTTTGTAAATAATGTAAATAACCATTTAGGTGTAACATCAATGACAGTACATGGAAATGCTTCAATTTTTCTTAAATTCAATCTCAAAATTTTATCTCAGATTAGAGAACTCAGACTGAAAGTCCTCTTTACCTATAAACAAGAACAATATCACATGGTTGTCCACAATATTAGCTATTGTGTTTAGTTTTTTACTTTAGGTTTATGAAAAATAAAGTCAGATATATATATCCATGTGTTTGTGTGTGTGTATAAGTGTTCTGCATGAGTCAACTAATAACAAGCAGGTCGTCTTAAAAAGTGCAAAAAAGCAGCATAGCAGTTAAATTATTGATAACGCATAGAAGCCTGTGCTCATTAGGCTTTGGATACTACATACACAAACACAATATGGATTCCAAAGCATACTTGCAGATGCTCTCAATAATCTGAATAAGAAAGTATTTTATAATGATGCTTAGATAAAGTCTCACTGAAATGTGACAAATGTACAGTGTGATGTCTCTGTTGTGATACAGCAGGATGGAGCAGGAGTTGCAGATTTTAAAAACATGCTAAGGCTTGTTAATTAATTTTCTTAATGTTCCTACAAGTACCAGTAACATGATTTAGAACGAGACACTGTCTTTGAAGCAGATACGCAGTTTGCTTCTTGGATAAGAGAATTGGAATTGCATTATGGGCAAATGTTACTGAGCTGTCATTATTTCATACCAAAACCATTAATTTCATTTTTTGCTCTCTGTTTCCTGTCGATGCTTACAGAGAAGTCTTCCGGCGTTGCGTCAAATGACCCCAGATCCAGACGCCTTCATCCAGCAAAGCCTGCTGCCCCAGCCAAGCAGTCAGCCAGCTGCAGCAACCTCTCCAGCCCTTGGCGCTGTGGTGCTGCGTCCTTCTCTTTCACCTGCAGTCAGCGCGGCCACAGGTTCTACCAAGGCCACGGTCATCACCCTCTCTCAGAAAGCAAACAGTAAACCCGGACTGGTAATTAAGTTCCTTCCGTGAGCTTTGAATGTTACATTTGGAATGTTTTAAAAAAATTTTTATACATAAAATCCACTTTTTGTTATTGTGTATTCATTTATTGAAAATTTTGTGTGCAGATTGTGGCCCAGCCACAGCAGGTGAGGCCACAGGTGACCCTGGCTCAGTCTCCTTTGGTAACGATCAGAGGAGCAGCTCCCAGCCGCATCGTTGTGGGTCAGCCACAGATGGTCAGACACTTTCCTCCAGGTGTGAGTTCAGCAGCGCTTCACACTGGAGATATTTAATACATTTTTGTATGGTTAGGTTTTAATATCACTGTTAAAGGTTCTTGCTATCTTGGCAGAGCTGTAGTATTAATCTTGAACAGTTTTGTTAAAATATTTACCTCCTGAATAAATTTTGCTATGAAGTCTAAAGCATTTCAGATTGTGGTATTGCTGCCATCTTGTGGTTGCATTGTCTAATTGTGGGATAAAAGGAACATTTTGGAATCCATTTATTCAAACCATTTTATTAGCTGCTGTGATTTATCCTGTTTTAATAAACTACGCCACAAAGTTAACTTCTGTCCAAATTTATACATTTTAGGTTCTGTGGTGAAGCAAAATCTGGCTCCAGGGGCCAGAGGAGTTCAACTACTCAACCAGGCATCCCTCGTCGATGCTCAAAGGAACAAGCTAAAGGAAGCAGGAGGGGGAACTTTCAAGTATGTGGCTCTTAAAAAAAGTAAAAAATTGTTGCTGATCTGTTTACAATACCTTTTTAACTGCATGTCTTTAATCTTCTGAAGGTTAATGATCAGATAGTAAACTGTTGCTTGTTTAATTTGTGTTTTATCTTGCTACAATGCTTTTTTTTTTACTTTAGTATTTGCAATCCCATGAGGAAGCACTTAAATTTGACATTTTAGAATGTAGGTATGAGGTGTAGAATTGAGTCATGTGACTTGGAATCAATTCAGACTTGAGTCACAAATTGAATGACTTTAGAATATCATAAAATACTTTGGACTTAAACTTTCCTAATGAAGACTCTTAACTTCACTTTGACTTGAACCTCTTTACTCTTACACCAAACAGAAAATCTGATGTGAAGAAAAAATGACTGGTGCAGAACGATGGAACCTTACCAAGTTCCTGCTCCAGCTTACTGTGCACCATCTCCCATTTGACAATATTTCCTCCCCCTGTTGTTCCAATAAGCATGCTGTCTGTGTCTGCAGTGTTGTTTACCTGCATTCATTCCTGCATCAAATGATGACAGAAAAGGAGGTAATGAAGGTGGAGTGGTGCTCTTTTCTAGCACAATCAGAGGTGTGTGTTAAATTGAAAAAAGGAAGGAAGAAAAAAAGCTCAGAGTGGCATCTCCCAAACAACAAGTAGACTTCTATTCAGCAAATCTCCTTTCAAAATGTTAAAACACTTTAAGACTGTAATTGCAGACACTGGTGAATTTTAAACCAATTTTTGATTGTAATGAGGGAGGCAGTGGCCAGCCATAATGTAACTTATTTTAGGAATTATTTAAAGTTTTCTTTTATCTCTTGCTGGCTGTTCCAGTTCATAGAAACATCTTTTAAGGTAATATCTTAATCTTAAATTATTACCCCGATTAAATTCCATAACTGTCAAATAAGTCGTTTTAGACTCAAATAAAAATAAAAAAAAACTTTAGACTTGCATGCCTTGACTTTGGCGTGGAGTTTTCATGTCTTTATTTGGGACTTGAATCAAGACATCACTGGCTGCGTGATATTAGGATGGGGATTGTACTGGTAAATATTGCAATGGTGCAAACAGTCACCACTTTGTGACTGTTTGCATTTTGGGGCAATGTCATTTGTGTTCGGTGTGAACATCTGCTTCAGTGAGCATTCATTGCAGCTAAGTAATGCATTATCATCTAAAATGAAAGTTCATAGCACTTGAAGTAAATTACCCAACAACTGTTGTGATGCCTTAATTGTAGACTAGTTGCCTTCTTAGCGAAAACAAGCACTCGTACTGGTACGTGAGGCTTCTGTAGGGAGAAAATTTCATATTTTGCAACAGTTCAATAGTTTGATCATGAGAGAACTCATTCTCTGATTTTGAACTGTAGTTTGATACATACGGTAAATGACGTCTTGACGTGTGCCAAAGTCAACAAAAGAATAAAATAAAAAAACAATTGTTTAATTCCTTTTTACCTGCTCAGCAGTGCAGTAAGCATGCAGTATTTGAATTACACATATGTAATACATATATAAAGGGAAGAGATCATTGTAGCTCTAGAACCTTTGTGTTAGCCTTTTTATAAGAGAATTTGCACATTAATTTAGCAACACTAGATGGATACACTTAATTCATTCCACTTTGGGGAATACAAGTATCATAAGTCGCAGCAGCAAAGAACAAAATTACAAATATCAATAAACGACTCACAAAGAAAAACAATCAAATCACAATGAAACGATGCTGTAAAATATAAAGAATCTATAAGCTATGCACAATGTATAAAAATAATTTCTAAAAATCTGCAATCTTGCACCTTGTAAAATGATGTGCAAGATATAACAAACTATGGTAAAGCACAACGCTAATATAGTAGTAACTGCACAGATTCTTTCCTTCCTACAGCAGTGTATCAGTCTGCTGCTGAAGGCCCCCACCGTCTTAAGAGTGAGAGGACTTGATCATGATTGCTTTCAGCTTAGCTGATGTCCTCTTCTCACCCACCTCCACAATAGAGTCCAGAGAGTAGTTCAGGACGGGGCCTGCCCTCCTGACCAGTTTAAGTGTCTTCCTATCCCTTTCTGAGCTTCCACAAGCCCATCAGAGGGGATGACCAAAGCTCTCACAAAGTCACAAATGATCCCCATGTCCCCAGTAAGTGGAGATGATTTAGGCTATCTGTGCTACGTGACCAATGTAGTTTGTTGTTGAGCTGAAAACCCAGATACTTGTACTTCTTCACAATTTGATGTCCAAAGCCTGAACTTTTATCAGAACAAGTGGAGAAGTCCTCGTACTGAAAGTGATCACCACCTCATTTCTCTCGCTGATGTTGATGTGCAGATGGTTCAATTCACACAAAGAAACAAAGCTGGAGATAAACTCTCTCCTCCAGATCCCCTCTGACACACGTCCAACGATGGCTGCACCATTGGAGAACTTGTCAGAGTTGCAGCTGAAGTCTTGTGTATAGAGTGTTTAAGCTTAGTTGGGAGAAGAACTTCAAACATTTTTTAATTATAAGAGCAAGATTTGCGTTGCCCCCTCTTTGAAAAACCCACTCTCATAATCTTAGTGTAGCAAATCAGGCAAAAGCATATTTAGGTGCACCAAAGTCACTGGACCCATTGCTTTATTTTGCAATCGCTTTCTTCTTGCTTCTCTCAGCTAGTAGTTGTCTTGGATTTTATTTAAGGGAATCAAAGTGAAGTAGGCTGAATACTTTTGCATGGCTAACCTCAGAACATTTTTATGGGATGGTCAGTAAAAATTTTAGAGCAGCACTGCTAAAAAATAAATAGATAAACTCAAATTTTAGTTATCTGTTTTTGAATATATTATTTATTGGGTTTTGCACTTATCTGTTTGCTGAAGAAGATGATTCTGTATGGCCTCCTATGATATGAACATAATTCCAGAGAATTGTGCATCCTGGCCACCAGCCCATATGGCCCACCTGGTGGGTTATGGCGCTGGGAGCGCTACTACTAAACCGTTCAAATTTCCATTTGCACAAAAGTTGAAAGTCCGTCTTATTGTCTTCCACTTTGTAATTATGTGCTGTTTGTGTTGTTCTATAACATATAATCTAATTTACATTTGCGATGAGGTTTTGATGTGCTAATCTGGACTATGAATAATTATGCAAAGCATCCTAAAATAACCTTTTTTTTTTTTAAAAATCGAAGTACAAACCTAATCGATTTTGTTTTTTTTGCCTTCCTTTTTCTACTTCTTTCCTGCAGGGATGATGATGATATCAACGACGTGGCTTCCATGGCAGGGGTCAACTTATCCGAGGAGAACGCCCGCATCATGGCCAGCAGCTCTGAACTTGTTGGTGTCGTGACTCGGTCCTGTAAGGATGAGGCTTTCCTCTCCATCCCCTGTCTCACCCGGATAGTTCTGCAGATTGGTCAGTGATTTACATTTGAGACAAAGTAAACTGTGAACTTACTGTAGATGAACTCTCATTTATTCTTCATTCTTCCACACCCACTTCTGTTTCAGGTAAGAAGTTTGGTGTCAGTGAATTGGGCACAGATGTGATCAACTACATTTCCCATGCTACACAACAGCGACTGCAGAACCTGCTGGAAAACGCTTCCCAAGTGGCACAACTGAAGAATTTTAATTTTAAGGTAATGAGGTGTCTCAATCCCTCGAGAGTTTGCTTTGTGAGCTATAGTTTATTCTGGTGTCATAACTTTATTTATTTCTGTCCGTCTCTCAAACATCTAACTTGGTCAGGAGGACGAGCGGTGTGAGCAGGTTAGCGACGTGCGAGCTCAACTCAAATTCTTTGAGCAGCTGGATCAGATGGAGAAGCAAAGGAAAGAGGAGCAGGAGAGAGAGATCCTGCTGAAGGCTGCCAAGGTAGAAACAGACAATTTTATGGTGGTTCAGATGTTAGAAGTTTGATTTTTATTTATTTATTTTAACCTCAATCTTTTTCGGGAAAGGGAAATGAATAAAAATCGGTGCTATAAATTTACAGCTTTATGTAAGAAGGGATTTCTTTAAGCTGCTGCTCAATAAGTATTGAAGTATTAAAAAAGTGGATCTGTCATCTTCTGTGTAGATGGATCTCATGTAGGATTATGTAGTTTGCTGACCTAGAATGACCTATCATTACTTTAACAAGGACATAGAATACCTGACAGGAAGAATTACACTGTTCTAATTGCATAGACAGGGCGAGTGTGTGATCTTTACCATTAATGTTAGTTTTTCTGCTACTAGCTAGCAGATATTTTAACTATGAATGAGCGAATGAATAAAACAAGGGATTTAATAAACTGATCAGATTCAACCTGAAATATTCAAAATCTCCTCTGCATTGCTGCAGTCTAGGTCACGGCAAGAAGACCCAGAGCAGCTCAGACTGAAACAGAAGGCCAAAGAGGTAATTATATGCAGAGAAGAGAGAATATGCAACTATTTTCATTATCTTTATGATGAATGTCATTAATCCATATGTTGCTGTTGTGTGTATTCCAGATGCAGCAGCTGGAGTTGGCTCAGATCAGGCAGAGAGAAGCCAACCTAACAGCGCTGGCAGCAATCGGCCCGAGGAAAAAACGGAGAACAGACTCCCCTTTATGCGCTACAAGTGCAGAGGTAAGGACTTTTAAACCTTCCGACAAAAATAATGTTTACAGAATTGTTAAATGATTCCTTCATACCAACCTGCAGGGTTCAGGGTTGGGCTCCTCCCAGCCTGGAGGCTCCGGTGGACAGAGCTCCAGACAGTTTATGCGCCAGCGCATCACCAGAGTTAACCTCCGGGACCTGCTCTTATGTCTGGAGAATGACAGAGACTCCAGTCACTCCCAGCTACTCTACAAAGGTCTCCTCAAATAAAAGCTGGATTGAAGTGACTAGTGACATGCAGTGGTATTAAGGAAATGAAACTGATGGCCTTTTGCTTTATCTGCTGCTCTAAGTATTATATCTGCAAGAAGAGAATTATCTGAAAAGCAGAGGAGAGCCTTCTCAAGCACTGCCCTTTTGTGTGGTATCTTCAGCAATTAAAAGACAGGTAATGACACCAGTTTCCCTCGCACTTATTAGCATCAATGGTCAAGATTTGTGAAAAGTTTTAAAAACATTTTTACTTCTGCAGCATAATCCCAATTTTGTCCTAAATTTGTTATGACGAGGAGGGAGGTCTAGGTATAAAGAAAAACATGCTCTAAACTCAATCTTAGAGAAGATCAGCAAATAAAAAGCACCTCAGAGTTGCCAAGTATCCACAGCAACAGTTTATTATCTACATGCCAACTGGTTTTGGGTTTTTTTTAGGTGCCATGCCAGAAAAATTTTTTTTTTTCACCATCACTAATTGGAATCTGTGGAGCAGGCTAAAATATTGGGACTTTAACTAAACAGTGTTCTTCAGTCAGATAAGTCAAATATTGAGCTTTTCAGCAACAAACTTCTGGTGGGTCATGCATGAAGAAATGGAAGGCTTTGTAAATAAGTTCCTCATTTTAAGTTTGGAGGATCTGTGATGCTGTGGGTTGTCTCTTTTTGTCATGAGGACCTTGTTAGTGCACACAGTATCGCAAAATCTTTCACATTCCAGGAAATGTTAAATAAAAAACTCATATCCAGTTTTCTGCTAGAAAACTGGATATGAGTGGCTATCACGAGGATGGTTCAAAACATATGGTTCAGTCGAAACAAAAGCATCATTCTTCTACAGACATCTCAATCCTCAGACCTGAAGCCTTTGTGCGAAATGTAAAGATCTATATTCCTATATATGCTATATTTGAGCATTCATTCTGAGATCGTATCGGAGAATACTCTGCTTTCTTATTGGCAAAAGAAGCAATTTACTGCTACGATTAACTGAGATACCAAGAAATGTGGCGCAAACAATTTGTTTGGATTTTTTTTCTGCTTGTAAATACAAGCTCACAATTTCAAAATTGGATTTTTCTAAAATATAATTTTCAGATTGCGGCGCTACGATAACAGCTGAATTTATTTTTATGCTTTGTTCAGATTTTTATCATCGACGCCAATAAATGTAGAGGGCACTGCAACTCCCCTTGGCTCATCCGCTGTTTATTGTTGAAATGACATCTGCTCGGTTGCCTTCTTAACAAATAAAGCCATATCCACTTGATATTGTTCATTTATTTATCCAACAATATTTTTTCAGAGATTCTCAATAAGTTAGCATTAATTCAGTTTTCTTATCTGCCGTTTTAATTTATGCAGCGTTTGGGTGACCATTGAGAGTTCAGAAGTTCATATATATATTTTTATTTTACTGAAGCAGATTTACTACAGACTTTAAATACACTTCATTTGTGTAATGTTCTTTAGAGAGCAGGAGTATGGCCACTATTTTCTTATGCATTGCAACGTCAAGTTGTGTCTTATTTATTTTTGGTTAAAGCTCATTTGCAAAAAGGATCTATACTTTTACGTAAACACATTATGCTTTATTATGCCATTTTGAAATGAGGTATTTATATCCAAATTAGTGGAAAACCAGGTGAATATTGGGAACAAAATAGGAAAAAAAAAAGTTGTTGGCTATATGCTAACTTTTTAATTATATTATTTGCAAATTCCACAACAAATGTATCACTTTGCAATTTCCATGTGTGTGTTTTTGTGCACATAGCAATTTTAGTTTTTACTTCTGGCTTTTTTTTATTTGAAATTTAGGTAAATATATAATTGAGCTCAATTTTGTAAATGTTTTTTTGTTGACAGCTTCTGCTTAAAGTGTTTTACATGTGTATATATGTTTGACATGAGAAAATGATTCAATCTCATGGTGGTCTCTTGTAAATTTTGCACAGCCATTTGTTTATATGTAAATATCTAAATTTAAGAAAAGGTTTTTAATGACTATTTTATAAATGACTGAAACAAAAAGATCTATAATAAACCAAAAAACACATTATAATCTGCCCTCTGTGCTTTTATTCCTGAATACATGCTCTTTAAGGTCTTCAAGTCAAGTCACAAAGTGAAAATCGCATGTAAGATTCATTACACACTGATTTATTTCTGTTCATGTATATATGCACTGCCAGTGAAGTGTTTTGCCCAAGGATACAAATAAAGGTGGGTGGACCAGGAATTGAACCATCAATTCACTCATTGCAGGCCAAACTGCTACCATCGTCGCCACCTTATGTTAAGAAAGTATAACACAAGACATATAATCTGAAAAACAAAAAAAGTGTTTTTAAAAGGGTCTGCTTTTGGTGGAAGAGGAGAAATATGGTTTTTCCCACCTTCGCTTGGTTTTGTCAGCAAAATGCTTATACACTTTTATATTTAAAAAAAAAATACTTTATGAAATACTTGTAAGAATGGTTATCAAATGTGAGCATTATAAAATTACACCTTAAAATTTAGTGGATTAGGAAGTTTTTTCTTTTCTTTATTTAACCAGATAAACCCCGTTGAGGTTTAGATATTATTTTCAAGAGGGACTTGGGCAAAGTTTTCTAGAAACTGTAATTTTACAGATGTAAAGCGCAGCAGCTTAAAATGTATTTATTCATGAAACAATAAACTCACTGTTTTCATGGTTGCCTTTCAAGTAAATATAATAGGGAAGGTGCATTATGTAGACTATAAGGTGCAGAGAGGAGAGATCCCACAGGAGGGCAGTGGTACCCCATGGTAGTCAGGAAGTATCTGACACTTATCAGACAGTTTGCAATAGAATTTGTTGCTTATTATGGCCTAAGTCTGTATTTTTTATCACCTTACGATTTGACCTAACGATACTGAAGTGGTGCTAATTAAAATAGGAATTTTGGAATGCATTTGCCATGTAGCTAACTATTGCTTTTAGGTCCCATCTCATTTTATGCATGCACTTTTTTTGCATCCTGCTGCTCAAAAGACATGAGGATCTTTACACACCAGACACGCCCACAACAGATGGACATCTCACTAAGGATCATTGCAAGACACTTTGCTCATATTTCTTCAGACTTAGTGAATTTGAGGCTTAGACGCTTGTTTGTTCTTCTCCCTCTGCAGACAAGGTATCTTATGCCTGTGCCTGCAGAAACCATTGTCTTTTTGTCTTGATATCCAAGGCAAAGTCAGTCTTCTAAGTCGTCTTCAATATGAGTTGTCAGGCTGTATTTGCTTATGTTACTCTGGGACTCCAAACTCAATTCCACAGCCTTGTTTGATTTTGCATAATGAGAAGTTGCTGCTGCTCACGGGATAATGTTTTTGACTGACAACTATGAAGATGAAGGAATATATTTCAAATATTTATTTCATGGATTTTGAAGAGCAGAGTTGGCTTCTTAAAAAGCACACTGATGGGACAACTTTGGCGACCTTGTATGTGGTTTGAATATAGTACACACCCTCAATTATTCTGGTGTGTTCTTACTGGCTTGGTTTTGTTGATTGTATGATTGATTGACTCTGTGGATGTTAAAATATATATATATATATCTTTTTTTTAAATCATACCTATAGTCATTTTGAATCAAGTATAAAATTATTCAAATTGTTATGGGTAACTGAACTAATAGTCAAGTGTTTCCTTTAAATGTTTTACATTACCAAGAAGAAAACCCCTTTATCAAGGTGGACAACTTTAGGCTGAATTGCTGAATTTGCTGGACACTGGTGCCAACCTCCAGTCCACAGGTTCCAGTGTCCTGCAACTTTTAGATGTCTCCCTGTCCTAACTTGCCTAAATAAAGTGGTTGAATTGAATCATCAGTATATAATCATGCTCTATAGAGTGCTACTAATGATTTCATTCAAGTCTGTTTAAAAGGACACATGTAAAGGTTGCAGGACACTGGGCCTCTAAAGCTTGAGTTTGATACCCTGCTTGGAACATCATGGACTCAATCAGTTAAGAGTTTCTTACTAAAGAATTTATTCTGAGGTCGGTATTTCCATTTAATAGATAGTGTCATATTTTAGAATGAAATACATGTTGCTAGAACATCTGCAGAATTGGTGAAGTTATTTTGAGTTTAGAAAACCATCTTTTTTTATGAATAAAACAATGGCCTTAAAGCAAAATAGACTTTTCATTTTGAAGTCTTGACTTTGCCTTTTGAAACAGCCAGATTGGAAAATTTTAATTGTGGAAGCATTTCAGAAACATTACATTTTTAAAATGATAGCCATGCTTCTGAAATTTGGCCAAGCAGAAGCTACTACTTCTACATCTGTTAAAGGAGCTTGTTAGAGAACTAGAGAACATGCTGTTCTTGTAGGTGATGTATTTAAATGCTGCTCAGACTTCTCAAAGTTAGCAAAGAAACTGAGAAAAACACTGAGGTCAAAGGAACATCTAACCCTTAATTAGAGGTCCACTTTGTATTTCAGTAAATAAAAACACAGAAGAACAAGCTTTTACATGGTGATTTAATAAAAGAAAGTCAAAAAGTAGCTATAGCTTTTAAAATTAAATCATTTAAATCAGACACATCAGTTAATAAAGTATGTTTTTATTCATTTCCAGTTTTAGCAAATTAGTGACCAACTTAAATAATTATTTTAAAAGCTATTAATTTCTTGTAATTTGGCACTCTTCACTCTTATATATAGTCACTCCTAAGGGAAATGCTTTAGATAATCACACATTTAATATCAGCCAGGGAAAGATTTATAGCACATTTTTAGCTTTACTGTGCTTTTTCCAAATAAAACCCCTGACCTTCTGTTTGAGATAAACATTTTTTGGCTTCGACTTTTCCTTTACTTAAAATGAATGGCTCTGGGGCGCAGGGTGGCTCCATGTGCAGAGGCTGCAGCACTCGACACAGTTGTCCTGTGTTAGAATCCTGGTCTTGGGCCCTTTGCTGCATGTCTTCGCCCTCTCTCTCTCTCTTGTCTATTTATTTTACAATAGTGGCTTCTACAGCCTAAAGCATCTTTAAAATAATATTAATTGCTTTGAGTATTATTCCATCCTAAATTATTACATTTCTTCCCTTGTAAATTACATTTTTAGATATTGTTAATAATTACGTTTCTAAAACAAAATAAAAAAGGTTATTTTCACAACTGATTGATTTTACTAAGTGCTGGGCTAAAACTTGTGCTGCGACTTGGCAGCAATTGAGAAGAAAGTAAGTCCCCAGATTAAATGTTTCTTCTAAAGGTCAGGCTTAGCCAATTCTATGAGGAAAACAGCATGGCTTTTAATCAATCTGAACTTGTGGTCCAGATAAACCTTTGTCATTATTAATAACATTTCTGATAATGTGCTTTTGATAATAATATCCTCTTAGCCCTTACCCAGCGGTTTCAGGTGGGGCTCTCCTTGCTTTTTGATGGGTTTAATCTGCTCAAAGTTTCTCATGTAAAGGAAATCCAAGAAACAACTCTAGCAATCTGCAAGAACAAAGGCAGAGCTAATTGTGCCTTTCAAAAAATATGCTGCCAATAATTTGAGAGAACAAAAGATCTTAGTATAGATATGGTGATTCCTCACAGAGCATAGTGTTCATGTAGTAGTATATGGATCCCATTACTATGTGCTCTCTGGTTGTGAGTGTTGAGAGTAGATCCCTTGGGGCTGAGAATCAACCTCCACTTAGATTCTCTGCATATAATTGAACAAATTAGCCATGAACAGCTGTTACCTGTTAAAATGGCCCGCATTCATTTCATCATTGTGGACAAGAGGTCTGATAGCATCTGCATGCTGCAGCTGTCCACTGCTCTGTTTAGGTTGCCGATTTCTGCTTTCAATATATCATGACAAACATAATTACTTTAACATCTCTTTTTATGGATTCTACAAATCGGCAGGCGTGCAGAGTGTGCCAAGTGTCCATCAATTACAGACACTATTGGCTGAAAGGCTGTGCATTTGCCTGCTTTGTCTTGCTTCGAAAAGAAAGTCTTTAATGTAACTGAAGAAAAAGCTAGAGGTTTTGGATTTTTCACAAGCATGGGTTGTTCCTCAGTAGCCTCCCTACTGTGAACTTAGCCCATGGTTTTGAAGGCCTACTGACAGGGATGAGAACGCTCGAGAAAAACAAAGCAAGGTTGGATCTTAAGGTTTTGTCATATGATTGTAGATAAGTGACTGCAGGGAAAGGGTTGGAGTCATCCTGTAAGTGGAAAACAAAAAAAACAAAAAAACTACTAATCCATCTATCGAGCAGAAAGACCCCAGGCCAGGAATCAAACCCAGAACCTTCTTGCTGCAAGGTAACAGCTCTACCAACTGTGCCACTGTGCAGACCCTAAAACCTACTGACCCCAGTAATAGTAATTTTAAATGTGCTTAAGAAATATGAACATTTCTATTCCTTCACATAACTACCAGACTACATCTACTTACTGTATAGTTTTAAAAATCAGTTACAAAAAAAATCCTTAATTAATATAGCTGCACTATTGGTTAAATGACAACACCCCATGGTTTAGACTACATGTAATGTGATAGATGTAAGATGCTCGTGTTATAATTCAACTACTCACCTCAGTTATGTAATACAATATTTACACAATTTTATGCCTAGCAACAAATTCAAACTTTCTTCTGGTCTGAGCCAGAACGTCTTTGTTGAATATTTTATTGGGCCTCCTCTGCCCCAAGGTCACTTCCAGAAAGTTTTCAAATGCATAGTCACACAAATGCAGTGCCACACAAAAAACAAGAGCCAAACCAGAACGTCATGAGTTTTATTATGAGGTTGTCAAAAATGGGCAGTCCACAATCTGCATATGTACCCAGAGAAAACTCACGCATACACAGGGAAAACATGCAAACTCCATGCAGAAAGACCCCAGGCCAGGAATTGAACCCAGGTATGTAGGTTTCACTTTTCAGAATTATACTTGTGAAAATTTTGAAAACCATTTATCCAGTGTGTAGGTCTATCACATAAAATTCTAATAAAATACATATTAGTTTGAGCAATACCTGCAAAAACTAAAGGTGTGTGAATTCTTTTGAAGCATAGTTCCCATAAATACAGAAAATACTTAACCTGTACTCTCTTATCTCAAAATTACTCTGAAAAGTAGGACACACACATGACTGAGGTTGGACGGCATAAGCAATCTACAGGACTGGCCAGTGGCCCTTTGAAGAAATTTGAAGACGGTCTAGTTTCTTCTTCTATGATCTTAAATGGGAACAAATGGAGAAGAAAAAGGTGAACCACAGCCAGTTTCATTCCTCTGTGAGCCAAATGATGCCTCATCATGGAGAATCTTCAATCATCCCTTTCCTTGATTATGTGGTCAAAGAACACCAATCAGCAGCTGACCTTTTGCTGCGGGAGCAGTGACAAACACAGCATGAGGAATGTGGGTGTGATCTGCTGGCTCGGAGGCCAGGGCAGCACAGAGTGAAGTAGAGAGGGTGTTCTCGTTTGTGCCGAGCTGGTATTTGGATTAGACAAGACATATTTTGGAATCCAAACTTGGAAACTTTCAGCCACCGCAGTGATCACTCAAACCACAAGGAAATGGAGACAGAAGAGCTCAGTGGTTACATCAAACATGCCAAAGGAAGCTAGAGACTCAATTAGTTAAGTCCCCCATTAGCTAGATCGTAAATTCTTGAGGCTCCATTTTGTGCTGAAATAGAGAAAGAGATTTTTACACAACAAGTAAGTCCTGAGGGGATTTAAATCTAAAGCATTTTATATCAAGGCAAACAGCATGAGCAGCATCTCTGTCAGGGGTTTCCTCAGCCTTCCGATTGTATGCTTCCAACTCACAAAACAGTAATGTCAGATTAATATTTTAGATTTTACTCATGAACAAAGTGTTCATTGTTGCACAAAGATCTCATGAATCAAACATGCCACTTGGTGAAGATTAATCTAAAAATCAATGGTGTGAAAAAAAGCCTATTTCATTCCTACACAAATTTCATATTAGGAAATCTGAAAAGCAGATATTGTAAAACACTTTCTGTCCACGATTGTTGTGAATAGGATTTGGAGTTTCCATATCTGTATTTCACAACAGACAAGAAGTGATCTCAATGCAATAGCTTCTTCAGTAGCTCTATGAGGGCCATATCTGGAGGCTTTGTGTAGGTAAGTACTGACAGATGGAGGGATCATGTTGACAGTATGTATGTGAGTGATAGATAGCTGGTCTGTGAATAGCTGTGGAGCATAATATGATTTGACTGTAAGAATGGGATCTAAATCTGATTTGAGGCAAGACTATGGGCCCAGAGCTTCTCTCCTTTATCTACGTCTCTCTCCAGCTGTAATGTTGTTGGCTGCAGCTGTTCTCTCCAGGGTGTGGCCTCATTGATACAGAAGGACACATTATTATTTCTAAATTCAGATGCTTAAGAATCACCTTTAAAGATAGTCAGATGGGTGTTTTTGACTCCTTTTAGCAGTGAGCAACGTTTATATGCTAAATGTTCTCGGAAATAAATGCAAGAAATATATTGATTGCAGTAAACCAATCAGAAATGTTATTATCATAGAACCTTTTAGTATGTGGCACATAAGAGAAAGCAAGTGAGCATTTTGTCTTTAAACTTTACCATTAGAGGCAGAAAAAAGGGCAAGTCAGAGGTTTTCAGCAAGTTTGACGGGGGCGACATTGTGATTTTTAGATCAATGGTGAACCAGAGACAGAGTCATAGTTCATTGATGTAAGTGGAGAGCAAAGGTGAGTCACAGTGGCTCAAATTCCTGAAAAAGTTATTGCTGTTTCTGACAGACAGAAAAGTATCAGAATACAAAGAGCACTGCAGTTTCTTGCTTATGGAACTATGTGAGTAAAGACCTGCCAGGATGCCCATGCTGGTCATATTGTTATTTGTGACTGATGTAAAACAGTCGATGTCCTTGAACAGCATTGACATGATTATTACGATCAGACGATCGGACAATAGAAGAAAGTTTGAATAATTTCAGGAGAATTGTATCCTGTACTTATGAATGTAACACAGATATAATTTATTGGGTAAAACACATACAAACAAACTTATGACATCCTAATATTTAGCGAATGCTTGTCTCTCTCCCTAAATTCTGCTATTTGCCTTCTGCCACAGCTGTTCCTAATCGACTCTGATTAGCTCATCTGATTCCTTTGTCTCTGCCTCAACACTTAAGCTTACTGGTTTTCATTGTTCATTGCTGAATTCTTCCCTTACTCTGCCTGCACTCCATGACTTGCAGTTTTGTGGAAGTTTTCTTTTATTTTCGTTATTAAAGAAATTCTGTTCTGCAACTGCAGCTATCTTTTTCTAAAATCCTAACATGATGGCAAAATATACAAATACTTTTTTATTTAATTGTGGTGTTATAATCTTTACTGCCTTGACTTTGTCTTGTGATTATTTGGTTTGGTTTTGGTTTTGTCTTACATTGCATCCCATGCTTAGTTCTGAATATTATTCTGACTTTATATACTGATTTAGAGGTTGTCTTTAGTTGCTGTTTTTCTATTTGACCTTTCTTCTTGTTTTGGGTTGAAACTTTTTCTAAATGTCTGTGTTTAGTTACTTTTTTTTCCTTTTCGTTTTTGAGCGCCTATAACCTCTTGGTTGGTATCTTCATGTTCTTGTTGGGTTGGATTTTGCTTATTTGTTGTTGTATGTATTTATTCTGCTTTATTTTGTTTTTGTCTTTTGTTCTTAAAGGCTTTCTTTACATGCCTGACTATTTTCTGCAACTTGGTCCTCTATTAGCTGTAAACAATCACATGCATGTAAATTCAGGAAACAAAGAGGTTAAAAACAGTCATAAATGAAAATAAAATTAATGAACGAAATATACATACAATTATGAAATCCAGCAACAAGAACACATTCACACATACACAACAACATAACACATATGCAAATTACTGAGAGTGCATGCTAATCAATGACTACAACACTCAGTGCTCTTTAATAGACTTTTCAGATTAGATTTTAAGGAATGATAGAGTAACACGTCATTAGGCACTTTCCATTGATTTTTGGGCACCTGTGCTGTTACATTCCTAGTTTTTAATATTAGTGTTTATACACTAGGCTTCTTTAAAATAACTTTACTGAAAAGAATTGCACCTGCCACTGCTATCAAGCAGTAGCTTCTTTAGAAATACCGCAGATTGTGTGTGATGGCTGTTGGAATTGCAGCATGAAGGTTTTGTGATTTTTTTAAAATAATTTTCTTGTGTCCACCCAACAGCACACATAAAGGATTAGATACAAACTTTATCACAAAAGCATTAGACAATCTCCATGTAAGAAAGTAAAAATATAAGATTCAGGATAATAACACTAGTGTAGCTTAGCCATTTGTTTATTTACACTATATTTCTAATAGCTAAATATTTTTGAAATATTCGGAGCAAATAGAGACAATTTAACTCATGGGCTGGTCATGCCATTCCATTTTACCCTGGGTGTCTTGTCTGTGTCCAGAGGTGATGCACATAGTGCACTAAAGTGACCATTAGTGGAATATCCAATCATAGCAGGGCCATATACTGTCTCCCTGTATCCTTCTTTGACCACCACATCCTAGGGCCATCATAGAGGAAATGAAAGTCACTGATGAATGACACGAGGAAATGGTATGGACAGATTGATGACTGCATCTTCAGAGCTCCCTCAGGGAACAAATATAACTTTAACTAGGTTCATTCAGTTGCAAAGGCCACATATATGTATCGGGCCTAACTTTAGATATACAGTTTTGTTTTCAGATTTTACAAGTGTCTAATAAACAGAACATTTTGATTTAAAAATGTGTTTTCCTGATTTTCTGTTTCTGTGTATAAAACCTGACTTCTTTGTATTTTATCATAGAAACAGTGGTCTTAATTATCTTTGATCTTTTTTTCAACTTCTACGTCCTTATAGCTCCACAGCCATGAAGGCCTCATTCATACTGTCTCACTCGGTTGATGTTGCAGCGTGCCTTCTTCCTGAACTCTGGAAAGTATTGATGCAGAGGTTAATCAAAGGTGTTGCTAATTCGATCGATGTATCTTGTTCAGCAGGAGTAAATCATTGTCTTCCTTCTCTAGGACACTCCTAATGAGAGCTAAGACACATCACAACATTTCATAGCATGGTGGCTGCACTTGAAGAAACTTTTCAGCTTTCTCGAATTACTTTTATATTTTCAGACCTAATTTGCTTTTTGTGCTTTCTATACTTCATGGATTTCAGTTTTCTTCTGAACTAAACACAATTGTGTAACTCTAATTGTATTTGAAAGCTTTGGTCACAAGGTTTCTAAATGAAGGCGTCACATCATGGTGTATTTTATTACAGACACACATAAGAATCCATTAATGATCCCTTAATGTATTGTGTGACAGTTTGCTGAGCTATGCTTCCATTATAATGAAATATTCTCTACACCAAGCGTGGCTATGCTGCATGAGTTGCATGACTGCCAAAATGCAAAAATTTGCACCACAAAGAGTACAGAATTTAGATCTGGTTTTAAAATGTTGCACATCCCATACTTCAAGTCACACAAGCTTGTACCTTTGGCAGAGAATATGACATGGAGTTGATTAATAAATGGAATCTCTCAGGTCCAGTCTAATTCTATTTTCTTCTCTCTGTATTAAGTACATCCTTTCAAATACTATTTACACAATGCACACAGTAATTCTAACATACATATGTATATAAAATATATACTTAGACTGTATGATTTTCATCTGCTACTACTACTTTGTGCCGGCCTATCACACAAAATATCCTTAAAAAACATAGAAATTTGGGCTTGCAACATGACAAAGTGTTAAACATTTCATGGGTATAAACTAATACTATCGCAAAGGTTTACATGTTGGCGCCCCATTGAGAAAGTCTCACCTGATTCTCCAGGCTGAGATCAGTCTGATTGCTCAACAAGCCCTTCTTGTCTATCCTTTTAAACTGTATTTAGCATATAGCTCACTTATCTTATGTATTTGTTTCAAGAATTAATCAGATACTAATTATCTCTTCTAAGCAAATCTCATATTATCTGATAAGTAACCTATCTTTTACAGAAAAGATACCAGTCTTATAACAGCACACTAGATAAAGATGTTAAAAGAGCTCCAATTTAGATCGATATAAGATAAAAAAAAAAATAAAAAAAACATTCATATGATGAATCCACACAAGGAAAAAAAAATATCAAGAGGCATTTCTGGAAAGTATGGGTAACTAAGTATAGCTCCATTATGACATTAATTATTCCAGAAAGTTAGGTAAGTATGACAACATTGCAACTCAACTGCTTAGAAGGCAGAGGTATGTTGTTTTTTTGTCCTATGTTGTAGCTTTAGGAGAGAAATGTGTTCGTGACTTGTGTGAGCAGCGTGTAACAACATAGCATTCTGACTGCATTTGCACTGACATGGTCTGACAGGTCAATCAATGTGGAGAAGGTGGAATGGGGTGTAGGTTCACCGATCTGCTGTGCCAGAAGAGAAAAAGTAAAAGTCATTTCTATTCTGTTCCTCAAGCTGCCATGGCTGCCTGAATTGAATGCTAAAAGATTTCTCTTTATATTTACCTTTGCTCCCACAGTGACTAAAGAACGATTGAGACCTAAAGAAGAGTTGTCAGTGAGGCTATCTCAGATGATTCAGCTGCAGTGAAAGCAATAAATTGTTGAAGACAATCCTGATCGTTTTGGGTAATAATCAATAAACAATGTGTGGCTTCACTGAACTTTCAGCTTCAAGAGTTTGATTTTTCAGGGTTCCTTTGTATATATATCTCTGCCAGACCATTCATCTAGTCAAAGCAAGTTTTCATTCCCATAGGTAGCATCTCAATGATATGAGTATTTGACCTTGTTGTGTCGTTGTGGTCCAAATAAAATTTTTCTCAATATCTAGCAATATGTTTTAAAGTTGTTGTAACTTTAAATATCAATTTCTTATGGTGTTAAAATGTGAATGGTAACTACTCTTTTATTTAATAGAATGATAACATATTTTACTGGTGAAAATAGCCTCTGTTATGAGTTACGCTAGATGTCATGGATATGATGAGAAAATGTTTTTTTCACGCATGAAGCATCACTCAAATTTGGGCCTAAGTCTTGAGACTTGACTTGGAAAACATATATTGAACATCTTTAGCTCATGGCAATTTATATTCATGAAAAATGTCAACTTTATTTGCCTTCATTTGTAGCTATAGTCTTTTTCAGCTAGTCTAACTTTATTTTGGGGTTGATGGAGTTTTTGTTGGGGCTTACGCAGTGACCAATTGAAAGCCTTACAGATCAAATCCCAAGCTGGGGTTTTTCTGAATGGAGTTTGCATGTTCTCCCTGTGCATTCACAGGTTCTCTCTGGGTACTCTGGCTTCATCCTGCAGTTCAAAAACATGACTCTTAGGTCAATTAGTCTCTTTAAAATCTCCTCAGATTCATTTATGCGCAAACATACTTACTTACGTGTGAGTATGTATGTGCATGGTTGTCTGTGTTTGTGTTGCCCTGAGATGGCCTAATGACCTGTCCAGGATGTAGCCCGCCTCTCACCCGGTGACCCCACAAGGACAAGTATGTTGTACATTGGATTGATGGAGTCTTTTACTTTGAAATTGCATGTTGCTGTATAGCGGCTTTGTAAAACCCAAAGTTTTTCTTGGGTTTTCTTGGGCACAAGAAAAGCAAAAAGTTCCAGCATATTAACTTAACTAGTTCAATATTGTCTACTCTCCCTGTCAAATAAATACTGATAAAAGATAACTGTTTTTTTTTTCCCACAGAACATAAATCGAGCCAAAGTATAATGAAATTTCCCCTGCAGCTTAAAAAAAATGTCAAAAATCATTTTTGCTTTATGTGTAACATCTTACAAAATTTGGAACAAATTAAAAAACAGACAGCAGAAAATAAGATGCAGAGTAAAAGTTTGATTAAAAATGTTCATTTTCAGATCAATGAACACTCTTATTTACAGCTTTGAAACATCTGGTTTTGTTATCGTGATTAAATTTCCAATAGATTGAGGGAGAAAATTAGGCACAGCTTTTTCCCATTTTTTCAAACCTCCTGTTTTTCATCTGCCACAGCGAAGGGAGGCCTCATTACGTTGCCTTGGAAGACATCTGACGAATGAACATCCTTAATTGTGCTGATCATTTTAGCTTCATGTTTGCTCATGGCTGGAAGTAAAACCAATTTTGAATATGAATCCCAACAAATAACCAACATACTAAACTGCTGCATACAGAAGTACAACACAATTTCTAATTCATTTTGATTCTAATTCTTTCCTCAGAGCAGCTTCTCAACCCTCATCCTCAAGGCACAGTACTCTGCATGTTTTAGGTGTTTCCCTGCTGCAGCTGAACTGGTTTCAATTGATGGCTGATTAACAGGCATTTGCTGAACTGCAATCAGCTGCACTAAAGCAGGGAAACTTCTAAGACATGCAGGGCAGTGAGCCTAGGATTGGGAAACACTGAATTAGAGAACTGTTTCCTGTAAGATGTTTGTTTACGGAAGGCTGAAAGTACATTATTTGCATATGAAGATCAAACCACTCCAGTTTAATTTAACAGTAAGCATCAGTCTGAAATGTAACCCAGTGACTCACATAGAAACCCTTTGGGGCCAAACATACTATTGTAGTTTTTACAAACTGTGAACACGAAAAGTATTCACACCTTTGAGGTGTTCATATTTTAAAACTTTTATGGTGATTCCATCTGACAAAAATTGTACATAATTGAAATATTGAGGAAAGAGCAAATATTTTTAAAAGTCTGTTCAATCTCCCATAGTCAATACACAGTAAAACATAATTTTGCTACAATTATTAATGTCTCTACCGCCTGTGAGCATCTAGAGCAGGGATTCTCAAATCCAGGCCTTGAGGGCCAGAGTCCTGCAGGTTTTAGATGTGGCTCTGCTTCAGCATACCCGAGTTAAATAATCAGGTTATTAGCAGCACTCTGGAGAGCGTGACTGCACTGGGGAGGTAATTCAGTTACTTGATTGAGGCATGTTGAAGCAGGGCCACATCTAAAATTTGCAGGACAGCTGCCCTCGAAGCCTGGATTTGAGTACCGCTGATCTAACCGCTGGACACTAACATTTTTGTCTATTATTACTAATAACATATCCAAAGGTTATCCATAAAGGAGTTTACAGGACTATCTGTAAACAATTTCCACGTTTTGCTGCTGATTTTCAGTTTGATTTCTTTTGGAACTTTGACTGTGATTAAGGAAACATTTGTGTTAACTTTAGAAGTTTAACCTTAAAATGCTCTGCATCAAATAAACACTTTAGTAAAGAAGAGTTAGATGAAATGCGTTGCTCAGTGGAAACGGCAGGTGACATAAAAAAGACAAGGTGCTCTGTTCTTACAAGGAGAGGAAATTTTTATTTATAACACATGATGCTGACAGGGACTCTCTGGCTCAGCGTCTATATTACAAGGTTTATCTGCAAGGCTGTGCATGTACTGAATGGTGTTTCTGGAAACCAACGTCGCAGTGGCAATATAAACACACGCTTGAAATAACACTCGTTCCCTTTTTTTCTTTTTCTTTTTTTAAAAAAAGGTACAAACAACAATATAAAATATTTGTGCTGTTGGCAATTTACAAAAAAAGTCTTGACTTGATACCTGTGCAATATTTTTTCTGCTTTTTTTTTCTTTTTCTTTCTCCTTCATTTGAAACAATATGCGTACACCAGAGTCCCATCTGGACTCCAGCCTCCGTCATGCAGGCTGCACAATTTTTGAATTTGTTCATGATAATTGCAGTAGAACTCATCTGCCCATTATAAAAAGACACATGCAAAAAGCTCCAATTGTACAGTTACAGCTTGCCTAACATGGTCTGTTTAGCATCAAGCAAATATTACATTATGTACACTTGGACTTGAATAGCAAGAGGACTCATATGAGAGCCTGCTGCCCATATTTGGGCTTCAATCCATAGCAGAACAAAAGTTTGGCATCTTCAGAATCTCCCTTCAGGTCTGCATCCATGGTGATAAAGAGTCCAGAACAGCCCGCAGTGACCGGGTGTTCTTTGAGTAACCCCAAGAGTCAGACTGAACTCAGGGTTGAACTTTGGCAGTGCACTTCCCTCTTGGTTTTCATTTGTTATTTCTCCCTTTATATTAGCAAGAGAATGTCAACACGACAAATGGACCACGACTTTAACAGGAAATAACCAATATTTTGAAGATCACTGTGGGTCAAGATTCAGTCTATGCACTGGTGCTTTGCTGCCAAGCCAACATTCAGGATCACTACAACAATGCATCATGTCTTCAGATGTAACACAGTTTATGAAGGTTGGCTGCCAACTTCTGTTTGTCCCAGAATCTGATTTGAAAGTCTGATTACAGATCATCAGAACAATGACATTTCTTCTTTCTTTGGAGACAGGATGGCCATCAGTCTTAGTGCTGCTCTTTGAGTGAATTGAAACACTGCGGAATGGGATTATATAATATAGAACACTCTTATATGTACAGTAAGGCCTAGAGGAGTGAGTGTGTACTATACAGGTTGGTTTGGAGTGGAAACCCTCTTGCCACAATGAAGCAATATAATTATGGCTGTCAGCCCATACAGATTTATACAAATTCTAGTAAATGCACATGGCTTTTTGTGAAATATAATTTGCCAAGTATACATTTGGAACCAAACTATAGTGGAAAAAATGACTGCACAGAAAAACTAATGTCACCACATGTATAGAAAGATTCTCTATTTACAACATTTATGTGTCAGAAAGAATCACAAACAGGAACTAACAGCTGTGTTTATTTTGTGGGATATTCTTCAGGCTAAAAGGCAGTCACACAGATAAGAGCTTATCTAACTGTGAGCTGTGGAAACCACTCCGTTTTCATTTCTGAGCTGGCGGCTATCCTGGTGATCAACGTTTCTGGATTGTATAAGCAGCAATTCATACTTATCAATCTGCCAACCAAACCAAATTGACCCTGTTGAACTGTTTATTTACACTGGATTGATTGCTCCTTTCGTTTTTTAAAGTCAAATGATGCACACCGCTTTCTGTCTACTTCAGCCAAACATTTCCATATTTTCTTACCAGTCTATTTTCACAGATTTTATCTACTGGTTACTGCTATCAAGGGTTCCAAAAGCAACAGTTTCAAAGCTGCTAAAAGGATCTGTTATACTGTCTATACTTTAAGGTCCTTTAAAAGAGATGAAAGAGGAAATTATTGTTTTCTTGTTTACTGTCTCTCCTCCACCTGTTGCTGGAAAGATGGCTGAATACCAACTATGTCAACTCTTTGTATAGATTTCCAGTCACAAAAAATAAATCATGGTGCAAGAAACTATGAAGTACCACCCATCACTTTTATTAAAATAACACTGTTTTTAAACTATAGTTCACAAATTATGAACAGCAATAACCTAAATAGCCAACTTTACACTTTAACCAACCAGATAGCCCAACCAATTAAGAAGCCAACATCAACTTGTTACACTTCTGTTCATCTAAAAAATCGAGCACAAATTTATAACCTTCGGTGCAAAAAGTCTATTATCTAAAAGTGCTAGTAAAATAATGTCATGTTTATTGAAATGTTTAATCTATTGTACTATCAATGTAAATAGAAGTTTGTTATTTTGCAGCAACAGGACTATAAACTACTTCAAATTTTCAAATAAAAGCAATTCGATCACTTTGGTTTTAAATCTTTTTCTGAATACTGATACCATGAAACAGTTGTATTTTTTTCTCAAGGCATCTCAAAGAGCTTATGCCTGCTTCCTTGTCATATTTTGTAAAACAGAGTGGCTTGATTTTTATCTACATCTTGTTGAATAAAAACTGAATAGAGTAAGAAAGGAATAATAATTAGAAAAAGCTTCCTCCTTTATACCCACTGACCTCTGTAGACCTTCAGGTGAATTATCAGTAAGAAACAATACAAACCTGCCTGAACAAATCACTTTTCAATAATCAGTTTCTCCCTGTACCTTTTTTGAAATGTTTTGCATATTCAAAAACTTTAATAAGCAAACTGCACATCCTTGATGTGCCACAAATTAAGTTTACAAAAGCTCAGAGACAGATGGCAGACAGCAAATGTATTAGGAAGAGTCTCATTACTAAAGTACACAGGTTTCACACAAATCTACCTTTCATAAAACCTCCTAAATTAATGTCAGGATTTTCAGACTAACATTTTAAATAAGTGGAACTCTGCCTAAAGAGAGCTGGTTTGTGACAGTGCTAAGACTGCTTGCCTCTGCTTATTTGCCCCAGTTTATGTTAAAGATTCACCAATGGTGGGTTTTTTGTAAATCTATGAACTGTCAATGCAGATTTAAGAATCTTTTTAAGAGCTGTCATAACAGTATCAGTGACATGATTTCTCAATAACTGCATATTAGAGGCAGAGGAGATGTCACATCGTATCAGAGAATCGGGTTTTGCAATTTTAAAACAAAGACAAATTTATAAGGGAGTTGACATTTCAAAGGTTCTTTAGCAGCTCCAATTTGTGATTGGAACAATTATCAATTGTACCTGTAAACAGCAATCCCAAGTGTATCCCCAAGATTATGTCCAAACCCACTTTAAATGTTATGAATTTACCAAAAAGGCCAACATTTCCAAATCCAGTAAGATCTATAACCAATGTGGCTGAAACTGAACATTTTTGTTTACTCTGTTTAGCCTTCCTGTTATCTGCTGAACTCCAACTTCAATTTGTTCTTTAGCCAATTCAATAAAAGTCCCCAAGGCCTTTATGAAATAATTTCCTGTGGCAGAATGTTCATTTTAGACCCATAAAAGCTGCATATTAAAGAACACAAACAAATCCTAAATGCTGAGGAAGCAACATGTCGCAGAACACTACAACACACTTTGCCCTTTTTAAATTATTTACACCTGAAACTGTACTTTCACTGGGGTCATTTTTAAACCCTTCATTGGTACAAACTTTGAGTCTTCTTTCCCATAACAACGTCCACATGTTAAAGTGTGTTGCCACTTCTCTGGTTTGATATGGTACATTCATTGATCTGAAAAAATACGATTTTTGAGAGTTCTGAATGACCAGATCACAAATGCAGAGCACAAGCTGAAAATTGGACAATTTCATTGTGAATTTCTAGTGTTTATAGCAGTGTTTATGTCAAAAAGTTAGAGGAAAAGCAAGATGGGCTAATTTGGGTAAAATTAGAGACAGTAACTCAAAGTACAGCTAATGGTAAGATAAAATCACAACACTGGCTGGGTTGCAACTTTAGTAATTTTTGTAACTTTTATGTTTACACTTCTACAACATGTTTCTCACAAAAATTGTAAGGTAATCAACCACCTTAGTCTGAAAGATTACATCTGCAAATATTGGATGATCTTAAAGCCAAACTCCTAAATAACCTCTTTAAACAATTCATACCCAGCAACACTGCAGAAACAACACATTTAGCTTGTCAACCTTTATGCTTAGTAACGAGCCCAATCTCTCACAGACTGAGAGGAAAACAAACACAGCTGGTGTTGCTACAAGAAACAAAGACACAATGATGTTTTTCTCTAAGACAGCCTCTTTATCTTTATCTTTATATGTATCTGTGATCTCAGCAATCACAGCAAGCTAAATGTAATCTAGGGGCACAGGTACATCTGACTTGAAAAAGCCTAATGATTTTTCCGTTACCTAGAGACACACTGTAAGCCTATGTACAGTATGTCAACTTGAAGCACCCTCTAAAACCAGCACTGACATCTCCCGCAGATATTGCGGCCCTGCCGGACGGGAGAAATAACGAGGGACATCTGAATTAAAGGGTCTGGGGTCATGTCACGGCCTATTAGCCCAAATAATGGCAACCAATCCTGAGTTAGCAGGAGTCTGCTAAAAGAAACCCACCACTGAAGGCACTTTTTTAAACAACAGTGCTTCTGTTCTAAGTAATTCAAGTTCAGGAAAGAATGGATCAAAACCCTCCATGTGAAAAGGACTTTTATATCTGTGTTACCTTTCCTCTCACTTTTGTTTGCCTCAGAAAAAGCATGTAGCTCAACCTAAAGCTCCTTCAGACAGACTGACGGGCGGGGGCTGGCGGAGAGTGGAAAGTGAAATCCCTCCGGAAAAAGGGAATCTTCTGAATCAAACGAGACTGAGGACAAAAAAAGGCAATAGAAACTGAAATAAAACCAGACATAAAAAAAATAATCAAAGTGTACAACTCAAAAACTGATGTGACAAAAAATTTACATGATTTTGAGCATAGATACAACACAAAGCCTGCAAATCAGAGCTTCTAGTACAGTCTTAGACAGGCTTAGAGCAGGAGCCGGTTGAGAAGAGCACCTGGAAGTGACTCATGGCACTGATCCTCTGTGGTGGGTTATTAGATTGGTTGGTTGGTCCGTGTGAACATGCCCACCTTTAACGTGTGTTCAAGAAGGGTGTAATACCCCCACTGTGTTATGAAGACAGAGCTTGGCAGGCCAGCTGACGGGTGTGTGTGTGTGTATATGTGAGAGATGGGACTGGATTCTTAATCGTCATCCCCACCCCCGTACATGTCAGCCAACTTCTTAAAACGGGGTCCCCAGTCGTTGAGGTAGTCATAGTCCTGGTCTCCTGTGCTGGAAGAGTTGAGGGAGCTGACTGAGCCGGCGGTGGAGCCACTGCCCTCATAGTCGAAAACGAGCAGGGAGTCATACGGAGGGGCTGTAGGGTCGTTGTCTGCAGCCCGCAGACCCTGATAAGGACAAGATGAGCAAATAAAGCAAACAAGATTAACTCATTCCATATTTACAGCAATAAAATAACGTAAACTATTCAGAAGGCTCTCTGTGATTGTTATTGTCCAGGTGTACAAAACAATTTAGAAAACATAAAGCAACCCAAGCTAAAAATGTTGGTGGATATGAAAAATGGTACGTTTTCAGGATTGAAAATAATTCATTTTCACAAGTGCAACTGTTTTGTGAGCCAATCAGTTTCTGTGTTTCTACATCGAAATTATGTTGGTGGAAGCCGCAGGCTAAGCTTCTCCGTCACATCAGCTGATCGTTATCCACTAATATAGAGTTGTGTCCCATGGACATGAACATTTTCAGGTTGAGCTGTTTTAAATGACTGGGTCAAGTTCCCCTTTGCCAACTTTGACCCCCATTTTGTACCTACAATTTTGTGCCTGTCCCTGCTGTCACAGGGCGAGAGGTGAGACAAGTTGGCAGTCCATTACAGCACTGACAAAGACAGATAATGAAGCATGCCTTTATTTATAACCCAGGAGAGATTAGGCAGGAGAGCTGTGTGTTTTCCAGAGTTTTCCCTTCCAGACTGCAAAATGTGGTGGGAAAATATTAAATGAATCATGCAAGACTTGCAGTAGCCAATGTATTGGCAATTGTGCTGCAATTTCATGGCATAAGCTTGTTTTTATTCAGTTCGGGAATGACATGGTTGCAAAAAAATTTCAGCGACAGGAAACTACTGCCGAGAACAGTGAGCACTTTGTAGAAGAGGGAGGATTTTTCCAGTCCTGTTAATTAATTTGGAATGCTGGCAGAAGGGGATGTTCGAAGATACAGACAGCCAAGGCTCATGCAAAAGACTAACATAAGACCCACAACTACGAGGATCCATGCAAAACCAGCTGTACTGAGCTTTTTGTTAACCCCCCTTCAGTTTTTAGGCCTTCAGCTCCCAACCAAAATGTTTCTAAGATGGCTCTTAAGTTTTGAAATTAAGTGTTCAGCTGTTAGAGAGTTTGGAGCAAAAAGTATAAAAAGCTCAGCAGATATCATTTTATGGATTCTGGGTATGAATGTGCAGTAAAAAATAGCTGATCAAAGCTCCATCACAGGCACTTCAGGCTTCTTCTCATAAAGCTCCTTCCAGTTCTGTGCTGAATTTATGGTAGGGGGTGCATGCTTGTCTGGAACAATGCCACTTTTAACAAGTTAAAATTCAGTGGAGGACCAGATATTCTAGGTCAAAATATGTGCTTTGCAAAAGTATTCATACTGAACTATTTTAGATTTTCTCCCATTACAACCACAAATGTCAATATTTTATTGGGAATTTTCCATGATGATATTTGAAATTGTCCATATTTGTGAAGCGAAAGAAAAAAGATTGAGGGTTTTCACATTTTCTTAAGCAACCTACTTACATAAATAGAGTACATCTGTATATAATTTATCATCTGTAGAAGTGTTCAGTGAAGGCCTCAGAGATTTATTAGAGATCATTAGTGAACAAACAGTGTGATAAAGACTGAAGAACACAACAGAAAAGTCAGGGATGAAGCTATGGAGAAGTTTAAAGTGATCTCAGCTGATAAAACAATGTCTCAAGCTTTGAGCATTTACTAGAGAACTGTTTAATTATTCATGTGAAAGTGGTAAGCGTTAAACGATAGCAAACCTACCATGTTCACATGTAGGTTTGCTGACAGGCCAGGAAAAATGTGCCTTACTTAAACAAAAGGAGCTAAGAGACCTTTAGTTATTTTGAAGAAAGATCCACAGTTCAGGTAGTTGAACATTCTGAAAATTTAGCTTTTATGGAACAGTGGCAAGAAGAATGCAGTTTTTGAAAGAAAGTCATAAGGTGACATAGAATAAGCTTCCTCCAAGTATGGACAGGTAAGCTGCTCAGGACTGATCTGACATACAGGGCAATCCTGGGAGAAAACCTGTTAGAGACTGAAAAAAGACTTAAGACTGGGATTCATCAAGGAGCTGGACAACAAACCAAATTAGACGTCCAAATGTGGTTAAGAGCATGTTCATGTGTTAGAACTGTCCAGTACAGGCCCGATCCTTAATCCAATTAAAAATCTGTGCTAGTACTGTATGTTGGTCTTTCACTGAAAATCCCAACAAAAGGCACTGAAAAGCAAATAGAATACAAATACAAATAAAATCTTGAGGCGGAAATGCAAAAATAAATACGCTAATAAATAAAGTAAATAGTCATACAAGTTTTTGTATTTACATTGCATTTGGTAAAAAGAATTGACTGTATTTTTCATTCAGTGCCGTTGCTTTGAAGAAATACAAATGAGGGCCACTAACCTCGAGGTGAGGCAGGTGAGGAGAACAGCCCTTGTTGACTCAAGAGAAATAAAGCGAAAAGCCTAAAAAGCTCCAGCCCCTGTGGATTCAGAACGTAGCAAAAACACCATGTGTTTGCTGTGTTTGAGTTTAATCGGACTGCTGGAGCGAGATCAGGTGAGTTTATGTGTGTGAGACAGAGACAGACAGACAGAGAGTCAAGGCTGGATGGATCAAAGCTGAACAGCTGCCAACACCTCTCGAGTGTGAACGCGTTGTCATGAGTCTGTCAATCAGTATTTTCTCGCATAAACGTGCCAGCGTCGGAGTTTTGTGTGTGTTTATGAGTGTTTGGAGGGTGGGGTGGCTGTAAAGTGAAGGAAAACTAGTTGTTGTCACCCCCATACCAAAAAAAAACAAGCAAAAATTACAAATCGCATTAAGTGTCGCATGGAAGCATGACTGAGAAGTTACTGCACTGTGCGATAAACAACTTTATAACTAGCACACAAATTCGGCACATGCCAGATATAGAAATATCTCTAAAATCACCTCATGGATAAAGTCTCCAATGTCTCCAGGATGGGGCACAACTGGTCTGATGGGATACTGAGACTCTGGGATTATGGGCCTCTCGTCAACTCTGCGTACGCCAGGCGGCTTGCTGATGATGTGTTCTAAAGAGTCGGGCTGCTGCAGCTGGCTCAAGTCGTAGTCCTGCAACACCACAGAGGTAGAGGCACATGAGCAGCGTAAGCATGAACACAGACTTTGATGTCCATGCGGACGTGTGGTGTGTCTCTCTGAAGCTCTTACTTGATCCTCTTCTCCTCCGCCCTCCTCGTCATATTTGAGGATGTTGTCTCGGACGTCATCTTCAGGGTCAATCAGCAACTGCTTCGTCTGCCTCTCTTTCTCCCTGCGCTTGATCCACACCACAAACAACAGCACCATGCCTGCAAGAATTCACAAAGGAACCTCACAGGAACCTGCAGGATGTGCTGCAACAACACAAAATCAACTGATACCTTTACTTATTGATGAAGTGTTGTCTTGCTAAGGGATCTATTCACAGCACCGAAGCACAGCAGTGTGTAAAGCTCAGGGCTTAGGTTGGAAAAAGTTCTGAAAGAATAGTAAGAGTGTAGCCTAATTCTATTTTCATTTAATTTCAATTTAATTTGCACAATTCTGGGCCTCACTCTAAGTATTTTCCAAACTACAATGGTCTGGTTTTAAATCATGCTGGGAATGAAGTGTTAAGCCATTACAATCCAACTTTCTGTTCATCACTATTAATGAAAATCATGGCTCATTGCACTTTCGCTGTGGGCACCTCGACATTTGAAATAAGGAGAAAAAACATCAGCTACCTTGTCTCTAATCGTTTTGCATCATTTCCTCCAAGAAACCTTGGATGTCAAATGTGTCTCAAAGCTGCAAAGTAAGTTCCCCCTGTCCCACCTCAGCCATTTAAATCATATCTGGCACACTTCAGGTTGCAGTGGATATTACAGACTTGCCACTGCATGTGCATGTTACATACTTGATCTCCATTTGGGGACAAGCATGTGCCTGTTTAGCTTGTTTGTCTTTTTGATACTTCAAAATTCTATTTACTTGATGATAATGCACTCAGAAATTGGCTGGTTTGAACAATCTTTAGCTTGATTTGCCCTGAGCCAAGTGGAATCTGAAACATGTGAACTTTATATAATATGCTCATGCATAATTTCTAAACACCATCAGGTACTGGTAACCACAGCAATTTCTTCTGTTTAAGTTATTACTGCAAGAAGACAACTAAAAGCTAGCACTTTTAATATCAGGGAGGGCTTTAGAAATTAGGTCATGTGAGGTACTAAGAAACCCTTAAAGAGGAAAAGTATTTTCAATGGAGACACAATGGCTGTTTTTGTTTTTTTACTGCTTAAGGGAGCTAGACCTTTGTGTGTGCTAGTTATATTGCTCTTTTGGTTGTTTTGCTCTGTCTTTATCATTTTGACTTTTCAAGCTTTGCCTCTGATGGAATAAGCTGCCTTTAAAACATGGGTCGAGTCCACATTGTCTTGGAAATACAAACAGAGACTGTTGTTTATAGCTAGAAAGGCTAACTGGGTTAATTATGTTGAGGTAAGATGCAAAAGACAGTTTAAGATTTCAACACTAAATATCTAAAACCCATTTTAAAAGCAACTTGTCTTTGCTTCAAGAAATATTTAGTGTTTGTAAATTATATATCTAAAAAGAGAATCAGAATTGGCTAAAATATATATTGGCCAGTCAGACTTTTAGAAGACTGCTGTAAGTTGTAAGATCATAAATTGGCAATAAAGATGAGTGCTGCATCTTTAATGTTTACTTCAGGCCTAGTTGTGAATTATGCAAGTATAACTTGCGGCTCTTAGCTGATCTGTAGGTTTGTGTGAAGTGATCAAGGTTTGCTCTACTCAATCGAGTGAGAAAGAGTTCAGATAACATATGAATCATGACAGGAAATACATGAAGATGTGTTTGAAAATCAGCGTGTGAAACAAGTTGTATTCTTTGTCAGGTGGCCATTGTATGAAAAATGCCTGCAGGTAAATATGTGGATCTCTTTGGAAGCATCAAGGTATCAGTGAATGAGTTCATTAAGAACACTTACACAGCAGTATGATGATGCAGATTAGGATGAAGATGATGGCTCCAGTCCCCAGGCCAGCGGCCGCGACAGCACCAAGTGTGGTACAATCTCCGTTTTCATCGCACGGACAAACCTTCACTTTGATGACAGACCTGTTGGACAACGGAGGGTTGCCAGAGTCTGACACAATGACAGGGACCTCGTACATTCCTGGTTCTAAGTAGACCTGGTACCGAAGAGCAAGTCGGGCATAATCACCTGAGCAAAACGAAGAGGGAAAAACACTTGTTAAGAAATAATTATGTTCATATTTATTGTTTTGAAACTACATTTCTTTCTTGAAACTAAGACTTTGGATGCAAAATTTTACTAAAAGGTGCAGAAAGTTTACAATATTTTTGTCTTCAACAATGTAAATATGAATTATACCCTTTTGCCAAAAGTCTCTATGTAAGAATTCTAATTATATTGCTTTAAGCCACACTTTTTTTAAGTGAGCACAGAAGGTAAATAGGGGAAATTTTACCCTGTTAATATAGTACAGATCTGTTTAACTGGTTGATTTCCATCCAAAAGAGCTGGAAAACAATGTTAGAACAGCCTAATAGTATGATTACATAAGTACACAAGTTCACCTGCTGAATGATTGTCGGACGGTATGTATTCTGTGAATAGGCAAGTGGGAGGTCTTACCAGGTCAGAAGTAAAATGATAATCTTAAAAAAGAAAAAAATCATTCTTCTTCATGTTAAGCATATTATTCTTTATACTTTGTATCCCCTTGTTATTAAAAACCCCAAAGTTTTATTATTTTAACTTTTAAGTCATGTGAATGAATTAAGAGCATGAACAAGATGTCAGCCTCTGTGGTAAGTTTATCTGGTAGTTAATTTTATATTTGCTTTGTTTAGATTAAATTAAATCTGAAATTGAAAAAAAGGAAACACTGGATCTCTGTTTGAAATTACTGGGCACACATCTTTCACAGCATTCTACTTGTTAAGTCCATTGACTATATTCCCAAGTGTTGGGAATAATCAAGATACAATTAAGCTAAATATTGTTTCTTTTACATTACATGGGTAAAACCCGATCCGCCATTCTGGAGTGTTTGACTGAACGCTTCTCCCAGCCAGAGCAGAATAAACTTCCGCCACGTAGTGGTTGAATCTTTTACCCATGTAATTACAGTTGTACCAGTCACAAACGAGGATTCAGATATAAACAATATTAAAAATTAGATGTGGGTCTAATGACATATATATTTTTCACAAAAATATGTCTTAGCCACAAGACGAGACAAGCAGAGAGGGAAATACGTGTTGAATTACGGAAAAAAAAACCTTCCAAAATAAACTCAGATGACCGAGCTTTTACTAGCATGCGAACGCACCATCTACAACACAAATCAGGGAGGCGTGAAATGAGTCTCAAAAGTAGTTGTGGCCTCGTAACTGGATCTGTATGTAACTGCAGTTTTGTGTGTGTGTATATCTGGTGACTCGTGCGTACTTTTTAAACATTTGTAGGCACAGGAAAAGGTTTGATGCTTACACGAGTTACAAATCTATTTTTCACACGAGTTAAAAATCCTTTTTACGAGTTACAAATCCTTTTTACGAGTTACAAATCTTTTTACGAGTTACAAATCTTTTGAGACTATTTTCACTCCATACAAAATGGTGTCAAGGCATGACATGTCTGGGAAAGATACAGATATTTTAGAGCAATTTTTTTTGTAGCACTAAAATTAGGGATTGTAATCATTTCCAATTCCTAAATGGAAATAATTATGCATCTACGCAACTATGAAATACTGAAAACACTTAGTATTTACTTCTACAATCCAAACCTGGTGATGGCAGAATCATACTGTGGTTTCACAGAACCTTTGTAGAAGTCTTGGAGTAAATAAACAAATTTGGACCTGAACCCAGTATTGCTTGTCTGGAGAGACTTGATGGCTGAGGACCAGAGCTCCTCATCCAATCTGGCTGAGTTTGTGTTTCTGCCATGTGGACTGGGTAGATTTCCAAATGAAAGGTGTGCCAAGCTTCTGCATTATTCTCAAGAAGATTTGTTTTTTTTTTATGAACAAATCACTTGAAAATCTGTTGTTATGATTCTCAAATCAGAAGTGGATGCATAAAGTACAGTAATAAAGTGGTATAATACCAAACTGAGATAAAACTTCAGCCTCCACAATTTTCAGTTGTCTACCTGCATCATGCAATATTTACCTGAGATTATACACTAGCAAGAATGGTCAAAAAATTCATGATAAAAAATTTATTTATTTAGTCTTTTTATTTTTTCAGAGGCAGCTACTCACCACTGATCCGTGCAATGGTCCAGTTGCGTCGGATGCTGCTGGGGAAATTGGGCAGCTCGAAGACAAAGGGTCCAGCGTTGGGATCCGTGTCAGCATCGGCGGCAGTGATGTTGACACCATTGACGTTTTTGTTCATCCTCTCGCAGATCTGAGACTCCCTTGGTACGAGCGCCGGGGGGTTGTCATTAATATCTATCAAATAGATCTGCAATGTGCCTGTGCCGCTGGCTTCAGGAGAGCCTGGGAGGAGGAATAGAAAGATAAAAAAAATAAAAATAACATCATGACAGAAGGAGAAGATGACAAGTGAAGATGTGTGCAGTGAAGGGGAGGACGGAGAGAGAAAACAGAGAAGTTGTGGCCCATCAGAGGAAATGTAAAAATAATCAAATACGAATAAAAAGAGAAATTAAATAGCAACAGACAAGAGGTGAAATGAGCATTGTTCATTCATGGTTATGATGTTGGAGGTAGGAGTGCTGTCAGGCTGGGGGATAGTTTCAACTTTTGAAAGAAATACTTCTGACAGTTTTGCTTTTCACTTCATCTTTTGGCCTTACAGCCAAATCAATCCCATCACAGTCGATGCAGATGCAGGCAGAGCACATTGAATCACACGGAGAGGAGTTAGGCACAATAATGATGACTGTAATATAACAAAACAGGTCCTTGTCTGTGTGTATTTACACAATGCTGTGAGTCATCTTTGATACTGGACATAAAGGCTACTTTCCATGCAGCAAAAACTATTTTTTCTGAAAGAAGAATGGGACATTTCAAGGTTAAAAAAAAGGTAGCCAGTGTCAAATAGAAAGTAAGTATTAAAAAAATTGCTAAAATGATCCACGGTTCTGACCAGAAGTTGATACATTGGCTTTATCAAGGGAATTAATATAATTTCAATTGTGTCAGTTTTAAAACTCACTGAACCATTGTTTTTCCAGCGTGGTCTGATTACACAACATACAACTTCTGTGATTTTAATAAGCAAGCTTTGAGCACAGATGTTTGAAATTACAACAATTAACATCTAATAGTATCTTTGTGGATTGCCCAAAGATGGGTGGATTAGTTTGAATGTGATTTTTGTTTTTCAATTTTACCTCAAATCACCCAGTTGACAATTGTACACAACTGGATGTCCCACCTCGACAATAATCTTAAGCACACAGCAAACATTAAGCCTGTGGAGTGGCCCAACCTTACTGGGGGGGAAATATGCATAGTTCTGAATTCAAACGTTAAAGATATTTAAATTTGTGCTTACAATTGTTGACTTTCAAACAAATTGAAGTATAATTTTGTATTATACCACAGCCTCACTTCAAGAATGAAAACTTAGCACTGGTAGAGCCTAATATGTTCTTGTTTTATAGGACAAAAGTAATTACAAACAGCATGCAATGAATTTACTTGTGTTGTCCATCCATCCATTTTCTATACACTTTGTCCCTACTGGCGTCAGAAGGGGTGCTAACGTTCCAGGCGAGATTACTTGTGTTGTATTCAGCCAAATTAATTTATTTGACCTTATTACTCATTTAGCTGTTGAAAGTGGAACTGCTTTGAAAGATAAAAATACTTTTTGTTTTCAGAATCTGTTTAACACACCAATACTGTGGTACCGCAAAATCTCGTTATTTTTTTTAACAGCATCTCACAGGTAAAGCAGCTTATGCACATGTGGAAACGGTGGCTTTGCAGTTTCAAGGAAATGATGCACTTGATCCCACATTTAGTCTGTAGAAAGTCAACTTGTAAAATTTGCTCTGATGCTTAAGGCGGGCCATAGCAGGTGGTGTTTCTCTACAGCAATACTGCCAGCTTTGGACTGCAATAACATGCACTGCTGCACATAGAAACACTCACAACCCATCTACAGGCACAATTTTGAAGCCGTTGTGTTGATTGAACAGAGTAACAGACCATTACCAATGACATTTATGGAAAATTGGGAATAAAAGATAGACATTTAACAATTGGGGAAGTGAAATAGCTGAGCAAGAAAACAAACATGAAAAGGTGTGTGCACAGCAGCAAAATGAGACACAAAAAATCCCCCAAAAACGGGGATTTTAGCAACATAAACCTTTGAGCCGCTTATTGAGAGAGTACCACGAGGTGACGACCCTTAGCTGCTTCCAATTACAAGTCATTTTGCTGTCATGCCCTAATGGCGGAGCCAATGCATGGACTCCCGCAACCTTAGAACCCATTTCTGAGATCAGATAAGGGCAATGCAATTTAAAAAGATTTATGCAAATCTTACAGATCTGCCAATTAAGCGTGGCTACAGAGCAAGAGATTTCCCAAAGAGAAGCAAGGCACAGCTGAAGTGAGGTCAGAATGAGTTTGTTGGCTCATCCTGACCTTTATGATCTTTGTTGCAGATCACACTACATGTTTCGTCTATTTGGACTACTCATTAGTAATTTAAAACATATTTATTTTGTAATGGTGTTCAAATAGAAACATTGTAAATAGTAATGTAATTTTAATTAACTATTTATTTAGTAAAAGAATATGTCATGTAAAGCTGGGTGAAAAAAACTTCTGATGAAAAACTGAATACACCAAAATGTATGACAGGTTTTAACCAAATTTGTGACAAAAAGTTCTTAATTAAATGGAAGAAGTAAGACTGCTTGATTATAATTGTTTTGCTCAATACTGAATTGTATTACTTGTTATTTTATTAAGAATAGAATTAGAATATTTCTAATTCCATTTCTAATATAATTCAAAACCATTAACTTTTATTTTGAATACAATCTGACTGCTATAGGAGAACTCAGTTATCTGTTTCAGCTTTGGAACAGGGAGGGAACCTACGCAGCAACCGGTGCTCAATGAAAAGGCTTAGAACAATATTCGCTTTGATTCTCCATTAGGTTCTGCATATGTACCTGGAAATGCTGCTAGAATTGCTTCTGTTTTTATTTAAAAAAACAAACCAAAACAGAAGAGAAGGTTTATTTACTGTAGATCCCTACTTGGCAGCCAAAATAATCTGGCAAATGAGTGAATTTTACTACAATAGCTTATCTTTTGACCTTATGCTAAACAGTTTCAAAAGTGGGGCTTTTGCTGCAAAGTTAGTGACTTCTGCCAAGATGAGAGGTTGCACATAAAGTCATCAGATAGCTTTGAACCCTTAGCAGTATTTGCCACATTAGCCAGCATTGATATTTTATTATATGTCACAAATTCAGAGAAAATATCAAAACAAAAGCAGAAAATTACACAAAGCTCAGTTAATTTTAAAAATGACATTAATACAAAAATAAATTAATACATTTTCAAGGGTTGTTTCTCATATATCTTGTCATTGTCTATTTATTTGACTGACAATAAAAGATTGTGCATCCAAAATGTTAACAACTGCTTTTTTGACTATTTAGACATATTTTTAGGCATCCAAACAACAACTTCATCACAATTTTCATTACATATGAACATAAAAGCAGAAACATGTTTCACAAACACAGACTTCCACACATAGGTTTTTAGAACAGAAATCACAGACTTTTTCCTCATTCTGTGGTTCTGCTAATCCCAGCCATGTATGGGAGACATGTGGAAGCAGCTTGCCACAGCTGATAGGAGAATTAAGTGGGCTTTAACCAGCTAAATAAATAATTATGTTTGTGTAAATTTCTCAGAAGGATTTGTCTTAACTATCTTTTTTGAGATGTCAGGAGTGGAGAAAAGGCATCTAAGAGCTGACCATATGCTCTTTGATGAACAAATCCACATGTACAATACCATACAGGAATTTACCAAAGGGGTGGACAGCAATGGGAAACAGGAAGTGTGCTTCTCACCATGCTGTCAACACCTCTTCACCATCACTCTCTAATATTCTTACCGCTTCACAGTACTTTTACCATAATCTCTCTTATGTTATTGGAACACCTACAAAGTCGGATCTGCAGAAAATATGTGCCTCCTCATAGATTTATTATGTTTTTGCTTATTTGTCACGCATACATTTTTCATCCATCCATAAAACATGGATGGATGTTTGATGTTCTGAAAAATGTCCTACATCTACATCCATTCATCCATCCATCCATCCGTCCATCCATCCATCCATCCATCCATCCATCCATCCATCCATCCATCCATCCATCCATCCATCCATCCATCCATCATTATAAATTAGGCTAAGAAATAAAGAATATTTAACGCAGTAAGAGGATGGCAGCTTCTCAACCTCACAGTGAGCTGCACATATATTGATATTTTCAATCATTGCAATTGACTGCACAGAAACACACATGCACACATAAAAGAGCTGCACATGAGAGCATTCACAGATGCAAACACTTAGAAATACTACTAAGTTTTAGGCTGGTTCAACGTAAAGTAAACACAGCAGAGAGCTGTGTGTCACTGATAAGGCAATTTGGAAAGGGGAAAAAGGCATTTCCTACTTGAAGAGAAAAAAAACACTCAATTCCAGTTGAGTAAAGTGGAACTTATTTGTTTGCTGTGATTGAGTTTGTGCTTGGTTAAGCTTAAGTTTCAACTTTGAGGCAGAACAAACAACACATGCGACAGAAATGACAGGAAATAGAGGGAGAAGTCAGGTCTGGACTGAAGATAAAACACAGAGAGAGGAGAGGATCAGCAGTGTGACCAGCTGTGTGAATCCAGGATTTTCTTTGAGTTAAGCTCGGTTGTGCAGTTCTCAGATTCTGCATCCCCTTTTATGCTTTTAAATTCAGACAAAAAAAGTTCAAGTTTGATTTACAGTCTGATATAGAGAGATCTTTTAAAAGGTTTTTGAAATTTTTTGAAAGTTCAAGATTCTAAGCTCCCTCCATTGAACACAATTATCTTTGATAGATGAATTTTAATTTGCATCTATTTTGGGCTATTTATATTAGATTAGAAAAGATAACAAAAGATAAAAGACAGCAATTGTTTTCTTTTGGTAGTAAATTAATAGTTGCTGCACTAATAAACTACAAAGTGCAAATAAAGAGGAAAAAAAACAGCTTCTTACCATTGTCTGTAGCCAGAAACGTAGCTTCATATATGTTGTTTTTTACGTAGACGGATTCCCGGTCGAGCATTCCAGTTGTCACAATCTGACCGCTGGTTCTGTTGATAGACAGCCAGTTTGCCGGGTCGTTCAGCTTTGAATACCTAAACACACATGGACAGATCGAAGGAGAAGTTAGCGTTGGCAGTTCTGCATCTATAAGCAATCATGTCTTTCCTCTTATGTCTGTGAATACATAGATTACCTCCTAATACACATCTACGCAAAAATCACAACAGCCTGACCTTCACAGCATTTAATTCTTCATTGACTTCTTTCTCAGAGCCTGGAGCCTACAGTCAATTTCACCTCATTTTTTGCTTGTGTGTGTACCATTCAGCAATGTCAATTGCTGCCCTGCATAAGCACTGCTGCAAATGTGCGTGTGTGTTTGTTAAAGGCAGCACGTTTTTCTAGGAAGAGTTTGATTTAATGTGGGACACGATTAAGCTGTCGAACTGGATAGTACACATGCATATTTAGCTCTTTCATGTTTGCAGATGTGCATGAAGGAGCCGTGGAGACTCGTTGATGGGCTCCTGGTTCTGATCAATGAACAGGAAAGTCGATGTGGTAGCAGGTGGCAGCAGTCCTCTGGGATAAGGGTGGAATAGGAACAAGGGATCATCTATGGGATTGAATCCCAATCTTCGCTCTGATCTCACTGTTCTGGTTTCTCAGGCTTTTGTTGCTTTCGGCCGTTCAGTTATATCTGATCCCCCCCTCAATTCATGTCTCCTCACCTCATCTGGCCGTAGTTGGTATTCATACATTTTCTTATCCTTGTGTGTATCCTGTCATCCTTGTCTCGTTCGCACTGCAATACAGAGTTCACCATCTGCAACCTCTCTTAGCCGCAATCTCACTCTCACATGTAAAAGCATCATCTGTGAACATGTGACACCTTGACCTCACACAACAAGGTTTCTGCATCACTGTGATTTCATTTACTGGAAGTCACATAGGCCAGATGGACTACTTTTTATTCCATATATCCATCAGGTTTTAAATCTATCCGTATTGAAATGGATTTGACCTCCTTTTTGCTTTTATATTTACTAAACTGCACTTTAGTGCAAAACCTGCTTTTTATTTGTCATAAAAAAATTCACATGGATATGATTCTGCAAAAAAAAAAAACGCTTTAGAAGGATGGGTGGCAGCAGGTAGTAATGACCAGGGTGTAAGGCAGAGAGTAAAATTTCTCCCCCACAGAGAGGGCGGAGGGATTTTCCCAGCAGGCAGTGGGCACGATCCCAGGAACAGTGAATTGCAGAGAAGGGGATCATGCTGGTGACATTCCCACACTTTAAACAGCCGCAGTTACACAAGGAAATCTGGCCTAGACCCACAGATTGTAAAACCATCAACAGGAACTCAGTGAACTCAGATATAACTGTAAGTTGGGAGAAGAGGAAGAGAGGGTGAAGAAAAGGAAAAGATGGCGAGTTGAAACGGGTGGGAGGAAAAAGACAGAGCAGAAGAGATTTAGAAATACTTGCATCACTCTGCAATCAAGTTAAACTTATTTAACTCCACTGCAAATAAGTTTTTTTTATTATTATTATTCCATTTTTTGCAATAAACAAATTACAGAAGAACAGTTTAACTAATTAAATTCTGTTGAACTAATCTAAGAAGGCTAACATCAAAATGTAAAACTGAATTCTTTCAATGACAACTGAAGTCAAAGAATTATTCAACCCCCGAAATACAATTCCTCATAAGAGGACATATGCAAATAGGCTGTGGTCTAAAGCTCACCTGATGCAAGCAATCAAAAGGTTCATTAGTTGCATCATGTGTGCTTGAGATAGGACAGCTCCAACATCTGAACTATTGAAAACAATGTTTCATTGCATGACAGAAATATAAGCATATAATATAAGATAATGCACAAAAGTTTAGAGAAAGACCTCATTGTTTTGCATACTAAAAGGAATAAGGTACAAAAGACAGTAAAGTCACTGGATACTCCTACAAATATAGTTGGAAATATAATTTGCAAACTTTAAATAATATAAGACATGATTTCTGGATGGATGAAAGAGGAAGGTTTGTACAGCTGCCACCAGATTTGGAATCACAAGAGTCATAAGATGCTATATCTCCCACTGCAATTAAAAATAAGCAAGAGTTATTCAAATGCTGCAGTGATGACCAGATAATAACATGACTTAGCTACCTCCTAAGCTACGTTGAAGCTTTTTTGTACCAACAAAAATACTGTCATCTCTGGAAGTTGCATCCTTGAAATGGCTCCAACAGGAACAGGCCTTTTTATAGAAAAGCCAATTCTAACGAAAAATAAGAAATAGTGTGACAGGAGCTTATAGTTTCAACTTGAATCAATACAATGGTCTAGATGATTTCCAAAATTACCATAGGACTCTCCTAAGAGAAAGGTAAAATAATCGTGATTGGTGATGAATAAGTATAACCTCAAAACATGTTCACTAATCTATTCTTCTCTATAATTTAAGATATAAATGTCCAAAATTTTTGAAGCAACTTACATGTAATCTGTTGTATTTCCCAGTTTGAAGAGGTGCAAAACAAAATAGACCTCTTTGTCAAAATACATGAACCCCAAGAAAGCCAAAAATAATACCTAATTACTAAGTCTTAACTTGACAAGCCTTCAAAACACTTTGCAGAATATATCTGGGGTGCCAAAAAGGTGTCGCGCTGATGAAGCTGTTTTGTTTTCCCATCATTTGTTTCATTTTGTCATCGCTGAATAAATTGATTCAAATAACAAAGTTGATTTATCATGTTTTTTTTTAAACTAAGAATATGCTTCTCCAAAAGAGTGAATTTAATAAATGGCTTTGCACACCAGGGAGGCCAATAACAGTTGTAGAGTTTTGTAAGTTAGCATGTGCTCTTTTTACACTTAAAGAAAATAAATAAATAAATGGATTGGTTTGATGAAGACAGCGGGTAAACATTTTCATAGCAGTTAAACTGTCAAAGTCAAATTTCTTCAACAACCTGAAATCTGGCAAGCATGATTTCTTTCAAAACATGACATGCTGCAAGACATTATAACTGTCAAGTCTGAATAGCTGCAAAAGCTCAAACCAACCAAAAAAGCCAACAACTGCTGCATTTACTTTTCTGTTTGTATTAATGTCAATTAACAGACATAAGATGTAAGATGTTCACCAGTCATGCTTAGCAAAAAACATGCAGATGGGTAACAGAGACATTATTTTAGTTGTTAGAAATAACTTTTATGTAAAATTAAATATTAAAAAAACTTCAATAGAAAATGCATAAAGGAAACCATTAGTATCTTTCATGTTAAGCATGGAGCTAAAATCCTGAGTAGCTTAATTTCCTGAATAACAAAGACTATCCATTCTGTTCTAGGCAAATGCAAAAATGGGAGTGAGCCTTCTGATTATTCAAAATAAATAACACAATTCAGTCATAAGTCAGTGGATTTTGCTAAACCCAAAACTAAGTTGGATAAGCAGTCCTCACAAAAAACAGCAGTGTAAAAGAAAAAAAAAAAAGCTAAGTGGTAAATTCTCTGCAGAGATGACCACAGAAAGTTATTTTCTGTATTATTTAATACAGAAAATAACTTGACTGGTAGGACTTCCCTGGTATTTAAGGTAGTCAGTATTCTACAAATATGAGCCAACATCACTTCAGAAAATAAAAGTGGCTGGATTCTTAGGTGTTAGACCATAATGAGTTGAGGTTAAAAAAAAGCCATCCTCTGGTAATAAACGGAATTTTTTAGACAAACAATTTGCTATAAACAACAGACATTGATAATTCTAATATTAAAAGAGAAACATTATTTCTATAAGTTTTGTCTCTACATTTTATTGGAACTACTAAGAAAATGTCTTGTTGGTTAAGTTATCAACAAGACATATCAAAACAGAGAGAATATGAGCAAATGTTAACTTGACACTTCAGCAATTATCCTGCTGATTCTCAGCAGAGTGTGATGTAGTTTTGACCTTTTGTAGCCAAATATGCCAAGTCAGAGAATATTTTAGTAACGAATAATAAAGCTGCAGTATTCTGAATAATATAACCAGTGAGTGAGTTACGTAGAATACATTTATAATGCCTCTGCAGATCACATGATGCTGATGAAATACAGTGTTTGAATTTACAAAGGACTTTCTTTTCTTTCATATAAAATGCATGTGCTACCTTTTCATTACAGAATATTTTTTTTATGAAACACAGGTGGATGTGTAAAAATTCCAGTTAAATTTGGCTTATTTAACTACGTGTAGAAATTATATGCATTAACCACTTCACTAGATGATTTTTTAAAATTTTATATATATATATTTTTGCTTTTCTAAAAAATAGAAGTATAAAAAATAAAAAAGGACTTTTATTTATTAGAATTATTTTTGCCTTTTCTGCTGCAGTTTTCCAGGAAATTAGGGTTGTGTGGTAAGCTGATTGTACAGGTTGTGCAATCACCTCCTGCACCTCATTTGCAGTGCTTTTCCATGTCTCTTCCACCAGAAGGCTCATCTCATTTGGGAGTTGGGAGGTGTGTGAGTACAGCTGGATGTATGATTAGGCCTGGCAGGTTAGTGATCTTAGCAAGCAGCAGGGAGAGGTATGACATTTATTTTTCAAACCCCCGGCCCTGAGGATGAAAAATGCATGTCTCGAGCTTAGCCAAGGCGGTTTGGGTAATCATTTATGCCAGTGTCTCCAGTCCCATATCTCGACCTTACTGGTTGGGTATATGACAGGTGATGCATGATGCCTCGCTGTCCCTAACTCTTTCTCTCACTGGCCTAACCACAACGGGACACTTCAGTCTTTCTTTTCTTTGATAAGCACCTGTCAAGTTCAAACCTTTGACCCCAAGTCAGCTCACCATCCATGGCTTGTTTCTGCCTGCCACTCTTTGTTCCTCTGCAGTCCCCCAAGCCATTTCCACCTTAATTTAAACTTTCAGATCTTCCTGAAGTTTCCTTTTATGTCTGACTTTTTTTTTTTTGACACATTCCTACCACACACTTATGCAGTTATCTAGATGACAGGGAAAACCTTTATGGTTTCTCATTTTTGTTGTATTGAATGCATGTCTATGTTTATAAGTCACAAGTAATGTAGCAACATCTTATGATCTCTCAAGAGATTTCATGATTCCTTGACAATTAATATTTTTCTCATTGTACTCAATCCAGTTTACATCATTATGTGATTTCATCTGTTGAAGTAAGTCAAAAGCTACATGAAAAATCATGATTATGCCATGAATAGCTAATCAGAAGTTTCTAATGACACTGAAGTTACTAGCTACTTTCATATCTTCTATTGGCTCAAAATGAATTTTTCATACTTTGGAAAAGATTTGCTCATCTCCAGTTCAAATGATAAAATACTTAGAGAAACCAGAGGTCAGCTGGATGATATCCCTCTGAAAAGAGAATCTTAGTTAAAATGAATAAAATCTGTGTGAAAACAGTAACGAAGGAACATTTCCAATGTTTTTTAGCATCAACATATCCTTAGATTTAGACATGTTTAAATACCCCATTGCTTTAACATAATGTCCAATTTTCTGAAAAGGTCCACGATTGGAGAGACAAGGTTTCTGCTTGGCATTGATGATATGGCAGTGAATTACCCATTCCACAAAAAATTGCATGTAAATCACTTAAAAAAACAGTAAAACAAGGCAAAAAAACTCAGATCTCATATTAAACATGCCTTTTGATACACTGCTTTAAGATCATTCATTTAACAAATGGACCAAAAATCCTTTCAAACTATTACTAAGGACTTTGAATAAGCCCATTTGAGAATTGTGATGGTGCCCCCATGGTTTGTGAGTATTTGCACTCATTTTAGCAAACATTATGCTTGCTTTCAGTGGATTAGAGGCAAAACAGTACAGATGACTGATATCCCAACATTCAACCCAGAGAGAATGGAAATGGGTTGATGGTGATCCTGTCCAGGTGAATTCAGCTTCTCCCCTCAAGCCCATGTTTTTCAAAAAGTCAAAGAGCATTTGTTTTGGGGTGTTTTGGTGGCGCAGGGGTTTAGCACACCCACATACAGAGGGAGGCCTTAGTCCTAGACGTGGCCGTCCCAGGTTCGAATCCCAGCCTGGCGACCTTTGCCTCATGTCCTTCCCCTCTCTCATTTCCCTCATTCCTGTCCACTAACTATTAAATAAAAGGCCACTAGAGCCAATAAAACCAAAAAAAAAAAAAAAAAAAAAAAAAAAAAGAGCATTTGTTTTATTTTAAAGTGAATATACCAGACCACCACATACTTCTCAAAAGCTAAATTGATTTTAAATTGATGCAGTTCGATGCTTCAGGAAAAAAGAAAAAATACACAAAATCAATTACTTGAAAGCAATTTAAAAAAGGATCCTTTTTTAAAAAGAGATAGAAGGAGAGGAAGAAAAAGTCAAACAGAGAGACAGCCCAGCTGGTGGCTTTAGCATCTTTCTAAATTATAATGTACACCCAATTTACTCTCATCTGCTGTGAAATTAACTGGGAAATTTGTTTAGATATGTTCCCCCCAAAGAAAATTAGAAAACAGGAGCTGCATAGCGTGAGGTGGCATTAATCCCAAACCGAACAGCCGTGTTATCGTCTCAATTGCATATTCTCAGTTGCTATTATAAATTATGCCAATACGCTTTCTGTAATCTACATGAACATAAGAAAATGTGGGCTTTTGCAGTTGCGTCACAATATGAAGCTGTTCGTCATGCTAGAGTGTTATTAATAGATCACCTCTTTCTCAAGAGACAAAGCCCAGTTAGCCACACCATCAAGACGACAGCTGGACTTTGCAAATTGTAAGGTCTGCTGGATGTTTAAAGGTTGGCTCATGTTTAAAATCAGAGAAGCTGAGCGCAGACAAAGAACACTGCAGGTGGCCGTAATGTAATGTCAGGTGCTTGAGTTTGAGCCAGCTGTTCTCTCTACCTCCTCCTCTTCACTCCATCTGCTCATTTCTTTTCCTCTTGCCCACGTGTATCTATGCATGTGCTTATGCCACATAAAGCCTCCTAAACTTTTATCAAAAGGGTTTTTGAGAGGTGGGTGCAGCCAACATACAGTAATGTAGTTGCTCTTTGACTTCTTACTTCTGGCAAGCTGCTTCTTGCAGAGGTTTTTTTTTTAGGTAAATCCATGTCAACAGACTGTTATTTCCATGCAGCTTGTATTTGGAGAAAGGTAAGCAAGACTAAACACCAAGACAGGTCAGAATGAGGTCCACCAAGATAGAAAACAAACAATGACATACTACAGTGTGCATGCGGTACCTGATTATCTGTTGCATCTGGAGTCGGTCAGGATCTGAAGCTGAAAAAGTGGTCAGACTGGTGCCAGTGGGAACGCCTTCCTCGAATCGGATCTGTTTGGGGTTGGTGGGGAAGTAAGGGGGCTCGTTGACATCCTTCACAGATATGGTGACTCCAGCGGTCGACTGGAGTGAAGACTGGATGCCGCTGGCCAGGTGGGCCTGGTTTGACACAACCACTGTCAGCATGAAGGCCCGGTTCATCTCGAAATCGACTGGCTGGAGAATGAAACAAAAAAATAATTTATGTATGGAAAAGAGAAAGATATGTTGACTTTGAGCCACACAGGCTTCTCTTACCTGTCTTTGATTTCATGTTACTTTGCTCTATTCCCCTCCTTAACCTTTTGCATGACAACTTACATGTTGTGAACTTGTGCAGTGAGTCACTTTAACCCATTTCTGTGTTGGACAGTAGGTAAAATGGCTACGTATTTACTGAAAGAGCGGCCTTTAATTTGGATTTTCATTGATAGTTTGATTTGGATCCTTGATATTTGTTCTATCACTTTCTGTCTTTAAAGTTGGCTTTCTGTCATAATCGCAAAGACTAAATGGTTGTTCTTGCCACCAAGAGAGAAAATAAAGTATATTAGGGCTAAAGGGGCAATTGCTTTTGTAAAATTGAGCCATGTTACTTTGGACATTTTCTTCCCTTCATAAATGAAACAATGAAGGGAACCTGATTGTTTCCTTCATTGGAACTGTGTCAAAAACTGTGTTTTGTATTTACTCATTTTATCTTTGATATAAAATCAGTTTGATGAGTTGAAACATTTATATATATATAAAGAAACCTGCAAGAAATGTGTAAGCAGGAAATATTTTTTATGGCATTACAAGTTGGAAGGAAGATATAAGAGACAAATGGAAAAAACTAATTTTTTCAAGCGTGATTCTGCAAAAAAAATAACTCCATGATTGTTTTCCACTTATTCCTATTATTTATTGTATTACAGTCCTTCTTCTGAATACAAAGCTTTTGTAACAAAATTGTAAATAGTTACATGTGTTTTTACTGTAAACATGCTCATTTTAAAATAAAAAACCCAGTCAGTGGTTTTCTTTCTGTCAGTGTCTATCTGATTGATAAGGTAATTAAACAGCTTTACCATGTCAAATAGTCCCGCTAGAAACCAATAAACATACATAAAAATAGTGCTCTAATCCATGTGCTGCTGCAATTGCCTGTGTATATGAATGTGTTCAAGGCATCTAGAATTTATTTTTCCTAATGGAGACAACAAGGCAGGGTTCAAATGACATGAAGCAAATTAAGTGATAAAAATAGAACCAGTATGCCTTCTGTAAGTGCTGCACATTTAACAGCGTGATGATGATCATGGCTTCAAAGCTTGTGCTTGATGGTGAAGTGAAAGACTCTGAGCACATCCTCATGGTGCATTGCTTCAATGTTATCAGAGTGATTATGAAAAGCATCATTAATCAGGACGATTTGTTGACCCCAGCACAGTGGTAGGACTGTTTTCGTGTGTGTTACTTTGTGCAATATTTTGCCCATGCTTGCATGTGCATGTAGATTTTAGTTAATGTAAGCAAAGATGCGTGCACTCGCATGTGTGACCCCATAGAACACTGGGAGCCCATTTAAAAGCAAACCACACTCATGGCTCTTTGATCTAAAGCCTGTGGTGTTTTGGAGCATTGGGAGGTCTGGAGTATAGCTGAAGCCTAAAGTAAAGCGCACACATTCACACAGACTCACACAGCCTGAGGAAAACCACAGGGGTGAGAGGTCAATAACATGGTTTCCATCTTTTGCCTATGAGCCATCCCGTCTTGCATCTCCTCTGCACCACTTTACCCATTTCTCTCCTTCCCTTTTACATAATTTGCACGGCTGGACTCCAAATTCCCACCCTGTGGGTCCCTCACCTCTGCCCTACCTCGGCTCTCTGTGATCTAAAGCTCACAGTGGGCCGCGCTTTTTAATCCTGGGAAAATCTGCCTCACCCGCACTTTTCTCCTCGCCTTCTCTTCCCCCGTCATCTTGTGTGTTAACATAATCTGTGATTTACATATCTTAATGACTCATTCAAAGCAAGTGGATATGTTTGTGTGTTTTCCATGTGAGCCTGTTTGTCTATGGACTTCATTACCATGTGGCAAAATAAGAATTAGTCTCTTGAGATCCTCCTGAGAGCAGCATAAATGTGTGACATGTTCTGGTTAAGACCTAACGCCTTGTTTACCCAGAAGCTCAAGGTCCTTGTGGTAGACTGATGTCTACCTGAGGGTTAGTGTGATTCCATTTGTCTCCCTAGATACCTTGGTTAAAAAAAAAGATAACTGCAACAGTGCAAAGCCTTTATGTGGTTTTTACATTTCATCTTTCACAAGTTGTCCAACATGAATCTTTGGGCTCACGTTTTTTGTCTCTGTGTGAGCTGAAGCCCCTCTGTTTATTTGTCGAGACAGTGTATTGCTTATTTCCTCTCAGGGGGTGGCTTGTCTCTTATTTTATGATTTCCTGATAACCTCCCATGGGTCTCAGAGCAAGCTTACGGCTACCCAGCTGCCTGCTGAATTTCACAGGGAGTGAGAGGAATGGATTATTAAAGTCAGTCATCTAGAGATAATGAAGAGAAGCAAAACACCAGTGCTCATTGCTCAGGCTGCAGAGGGAATTATAATGGCATGTTAGTGCTATTTGTTAACATTATTGTGAGATGTGATTTGCAGAAGTCAGATAGATGCTGAAAACATCCTTGGCTCCAGAAGGTCACTGTAATAAAATAGTAATATCTGTAAAACATTTGGAACATGATAGAAGCATTTACATCAAGCGTTGTGAGGATAAGTACCACAGATACATGCAAGTATACAAATGCAGTTCTTGAAGGCCACTAAGCACTTCTAATGCAGAAACATTTACAAAGGGAAAAGTAATCGTAATGTTATATTGCTGACTTTTTTTCATACACTAAAACTGCAGGGTGAAAAAACTAATTTTGTTTAGTTTGCAAACCTGCATGAGTCAAATGTGAACTAATTCAGGCCTGGATTATTTTGCATAATAGAATACTAATTTAAAACTGACTGATTTAATCCAGCATTTCGGATTAAGTTTTCAAACCCCAAAAATGGGTTGAAAGCTTCAACAGCGTCTATTGTAAAGATCGGATCGAAATTGTTAACTCATAACTCTGATGTCTAAATCACTAATACTTTTTATTTAACCCTGTATTAAGGAAGCAGATACAAAGAGTATAATACAATAATAGAAAAAGTGGAATGTGATAAAACAGACAAGTATTGTGAAATTTGAATTTTAAGTCCATTTTTTTTATTTACTTCTGAAAAAAGACTAAAGGTTTCAAAAATAACCTATACTCTAGGATTTAAGTTTTAAAGAATCTGTATGAACAACATATAAAGGTGATCCATATATAAAAATGTGCTAAAAAATAAAGACCTCATGCACCTGATACTGCTTTAAAGAATAACTGTTCAGTGTAAAAGTACTTCACATCTTAAAAATAGTGCTGGTGGAGCATTGGGATTAGAGTCAAACATGAAGAAAAAAATAGCTATTTAAAAAACACAACAATTGAAGCAATGTAGCTGGGGCTTTACAGGTCAGCTTTGCTCTGAGTGGTCTTGTCGCTAACATAGCAAGTTGTAACAAGACATGGCTTTGTTGTTACTGTCATTTACCATGGCAGTGAGAACATTATGAGTGTATAAAACCATTGCCATTGTAATTGAGAAATCAATATCTAATTTGCTGCAGTGGTCTCACCAGCCACCGCATTAAAGTGTGTGTTTGAGTGCATGAGCTGTTTCTGAAGGGCACATTAGCCTCCAATCTTTCTTTTGGACACAAAGGGGCATGTGAAAGGCAAAGACCTCCACCTGTCCTCATTTAATTCTGTCGCCTATTCTAACAGTTTGTACCTAAATCCAAGTGTAATCTGATATTCAGCATAGAACGAAAGCTGGTACTTCCCACTATAATAACCTCAGCAATGCCATGAAGTTTAGACTTTCACTTAAACATAGTACATTACCTTCACCACGGTGACCATGCCATCGTTGGAAACGGGATCGGTGCGGATGGTAAAGTGCCCAGTTGGGTCCCCACTGATGATCCTGTAAATGGCGTTCCAGTTAGGAGAGTGAGGCTGGTCAGCATCTATAACAGTCAGATTAGCCACCGCAACATCCACTGTGTTCTCTGGGACCTCGCCAGAAAACTGTAAGAAGCAGAGAAAAATGGGAAGCTACATCTCTCTGAAACAAAGTTACTTTTACTGGTCTTGTATTCCTTTTGTATCCATTGAGCCCCTTTATAGAACAGAAACCTTTCAAGTCTTTTAGCTAAAGTAATTTATCTCACTTCCACAAGCAAGGAGAAAACACTGCTTTCCCTAGCAAGTAGATGCAAGTAGGAGCATAGTGTTACTTTTTTACTTTTAATGTTTTTTTTGTATTCTTTGATGAACAATAATATTTAATTCCTTTGAAATCCAGAATGACAAGGAGGGGAAATGTTTGCAGAGGAAAAAAGCTATCAGCCGGGAGGCTTGAAACATCTGTTTGAGTGTATCTAAGTAGTTTTTGGTTGTCCCCATGCTTTACAAATACATGTGCTTTGTCCTGATAAGCCTGATGAGCAGCGAGCCGCTGTCTGTCATGTGCCGGTTATGACAGGGATTCTTGTTTGTTTTGAACAAACTCAGGGGATAATTGACGCTGACGCTACAAGAAGCCTGCAAAACACAAGTTGACCACAGACCCACCTACGTAAACAACTTGACAAGTCCAGACACACGAGGTCATGTTGTGTTTTCAACTCATCTGGAAGTAACTGGCGTGTAGCACCACACAGTTACCATGTCACCGCGGGTAACAGGCATGGATGAGCTACTGAGCCGCTTATGTGGGTGAAGGATATCAAAGAGCAAAGCCACAGACCAAACACTCCAACAGACCATAATACCCTGCTTGGTGACGCTCACATCAACCAGCAAACACCCGACAGCAGCGGGCAGATTAGAGGGCTGCGTCAGGAGAGCTGTTCAGAGACTCAATGACATTCTTAAGACAACAGACGAGTTCGGGTGGTCTTGATGCACTGTCTGGTTTGGCTAAGTAGGCAGACTGTCGTATGTTATTGTCTGAACATTTGTTTGTGTGATTTATTGCTGTAGTGTGGTTCAGGGACTCCCCAAAACCAGTTCAATAAAATAAACTTCAGAGGAAGCTCAGAGGTTCTCTTAGGAATCCTTCAACATCTTGTTTCTGAGTAACTTGCCCTTAGTAAAAGCTAAGGTTAACCAGTTATGATCAAAGCCTTAAAGGATTTACCACATTCTGAAAGCAACACTGCAGTTGCAAGTTTTTTATTTGGGGGAACTGAAAGGTGTGTTGCTGTGAAGGAGGAAAATAATTTTTGAGTACCATCACGTTATATCATTATAATTATATAATGTGACTCTTACATAATAATGTGTTGTATGGACATGATAATATATTGATATTATATTGGAAGCGTGATAATTCATTGTACAAACCTGATCATAATATGCTGTATAAACTTTACTCTTTTATTGTACAAACATAATATATTATATGAACGTGATAATACAGTATGTTTATGTTATTTTACAAAGTGATAATTTATTGTACAACATGATAATATATTGTATAAATGCAATAATTATATTGCATAAACATGATGATTATATTGTCTAAATGTGACACATTTTTGTAAAAATGGCCATACAGTTCTGCAATACAAGATTTATTAATCTTAAGGCTCTCTATGTCTTTACTAGGGGTGCAAATAACTGTGGAGGTGGCTCTGGTTAAATTCTCTATTAGTGAGTGTTCAGTAAAATTTCCTTTGGCTACTATAATTCTAGGAAAGTACATGGGCCTGTGGTTTGTAGAATTGTAATAAGACTACCTTTAGGCAGAGATACAAACATCTAATTAGGCAGCTTTTCTTCTAAGTGATAGCAAGTCTTAACTCCAAGTGTTGGACATGCAGGAGCGAGGGTGAATCCCTTTGATTGTGATTAGCAATGAACACTGGTGGCTTTCTCTCAACACTTGACATAATACCTCTTGCCAGCACCCCTACTCTTCTGTCACTACTCTGGCACTGAGAAAACTGCAAGGGGGAAAGTAAGGTAGAAAGAGAGACGAAAAGTGACAGGGAGCTTCATCATGTGAACTTTGTAAGGGCAGCACAGGCAGGAGGCCAAGAAACCAGCGTAGAGAATCCTGCACAAACTAGTACGATTGTGCATCCTCACACTTATCTACAATGCCATATGGAAACACAGTAGCAATGGAGTAAACACAAAAGGTATAAACAATTTGATTCATTTTATCAAATCTATCTGTATTACAGACATAATGCAATAAACACCCAAGGCTTTGCATCTGCACACAAACTCTGTGACTACTTGAAAAATAGGCCAGCCTCTGATAGGCATGATGAAATATTAATCATCAACATTAAAGACAAATTCCCCAAACTTTATATTTCTGGGACATGCTGAAAGATCTATGGGGTTTATTGCTAAAACTAAATATTTGCATAATGGCCTGCAATCTCAACAAAATGGCTTTTCATGTTATCTCCCCCTACTAAAATGGATGATTTATGAGGGGAGTGGGTGAAAGTGCTTTCCTCATCGTGAATCCTAAACCTCCACTAAAGTTTATCATCAATATTCCTGATAATATTAACTTCCTCATGTGACGTTGATGGAAATGCACTTTAACTAGGTGGAATCAAGTTAGAGCATATCAATCTGTTATTGCCCTGTATCATCAATATACCACCATCAGTAGGGAATGTTAATGCAGAAAAAGGAGTCAGGGAAGGTTACTGATTTACAACAAGGCCTGTCTGCACTTCATCACTGCTACTGTAGGAAATTGCTTGAGTGACAAAGTATTCCCTCATTCTTCCTTGTCTCCTTGTCATTCTCCCTTTTCTTTTTTTTCCTTTTTGGAGTCTAAAATGTGGTCTGCTCATCAGTACATTTAAACATGTTTTTTTCTTTTCTCTATTTTTTCTTCATCTTTGCCCTGCATGTTTCTATTTGATGTAGCATCTCTCTGATGAGGTTTATAGCTGACACACACTTGACGTTGGTGCTAGCTGAACATTGTAAGAGTCCTAACAGCCCCCAGAGCAAATACTAATGCTAACTGCTTTCCTATCAACTGAAAGGCAGAGCACATTATTGACAGAGTATTAATATCTGCTCCGGGAGTAGGAGAGCAAAGGGCTTTTCGTCCATCCATTCTTCCTTCTAGTTCTTACTCCCATATAGTGCTGTTAAGAGTTGGGTATAGCAGTCTCAGCAGTCATTAGGTAAACCAGAAGACTTGCCTGCCTTACAAACAGTTGAATGCTTTGCTCAGCATTATTAGGAAACAAAATGAATGAGACCATGCCTTCCAAATGTGCTTACATCGATTGAGCATAGCCACATTTGTCATCTTAAACTCAGAATTTAATTGAATTTATTTAGGTTTGGCGTAATTTTTGCTAAAGTGGGTGTGGTTTGGATTTAGCCCTTAACTGGGAGCACCTGGGCTAGTCTTCCCAGCCTATTTAAACCCAGCTGCTCCTCACATCAGTGCCTGCTCAAGCTTGCCCCATAGTCCTGATATTTATGTTGGGTTTGGTGCTTTGTTTACTGGTTTTGCTTTTCTTGAATTAGCTATGGATTATGTTGGTTATTTTTTGGATTGGCATTCTGCCATACTTTATTTCAGTTTGGTCTTTTCATTTTGTAAAACATATGTTAGTGTAATAAAAACTTATTAATTTGCCTTGTGTTTCCCTATTTTGTCAGAAAATCATGAGCCGGCTCATGACACTCATTTCTTCCACTTTAAAATGCCAATATACTTTGTGTTGGTCTTCATGAAAAATTCCAATAACATACACTTAAGGTTATGATTGCAGTACTTGAACTTGTGAATATGTTCAAGTGGTGTGAATACTTTTGCAGTATTTGAATATTTAATATCCAAAGATATTTTGACATTTAGCAAGACTGTTTCTAATTAATTAGAAGTGCAGGAAACTGATTCTGCTTTTAGCCATCTTGTAATGTACACTACAAGTGACACACTTGATGTAAGACTCAGCCAAAAGGGAAATGTCTTGCCTCTCTAGTGATTTAATATGTAACATAAAATGCATTACATTGGACTTTTAATTTTTACCCTGCTCCCAGTAATGACCCAGTGTAATGCAATCATCATTCTAAATATCCCTATGATGACAACAATCATTAACCATTTGCAGGATCGAGTATTCTTGCAGACGGAAGTCAATAATATAGATCATTGTTCCTCGTGTGTAAGTGTCCTTTACAGGAAAATAAGTAGGCATTCTTTGTATTTTAAAAGCATAAATTATGTTTTATAGCCACACAATATTGTTGGAACTGTTGTCCATGTTGTTGAAAGTTCTGATTCAAAGGGAATGGGGTTTATTTCTTTGCAGGGAGCCTTGAAATCAGTGTGGAATGTTAGTGTATCAATACAATTGAACCAAAATTGAATTTCATTTCTTCCTTACTCTTTTAACTCCTAGTTATTTTTGCTTTTCATTTCTCCTATAGCTACACATTCTTCTCTCAGGTCTTTCCCTCTAGCCTTCTTTTCATTTTCGCCATCCTCTTTGAACCCAGACCCTCTCATTCTCTAAACAGTTACCTTCTACCCACTTCCATATTTGTAATAACTTACAGTTCTTGAGGTCAGCATGGGAGGGTTATCGTTGATGTCCGTGACAGTGATGATGGCAGTGGCTGTGTTGGAAAGGCCAAAGTTGAGGTTTCCCTCCATGTCTGTGGCTTGCACAATGATGGTGTACTGGGACACTTTCTGAGAAAGGACAAAAGAAAAGATTCAGTAATGTAGTTATTCATCTAAAGATAGCTTTTTTTTCTATGAGCACATTGTCTACAGACTGCGAGTCCCAGGAGGAAAACAAAGCCTTTTTTGGCATGCCGTGGTTTTATTTGAAACACAGAATCATAAGGATAAAGTCTTTCATTTGACTGAACCGAAATGTTTCTCGGTGGAACCTGGCCAGACATCACACCATCCAGAGGCTGGTGTGAAGCCTCCCCATGGGTACAGTATGCCATCAAAGTCGTTAGGCGCGCTGCTTACTCAGTACTGCTGATCGACAGATGTGGAGACAATGATCCAACTGACAGAGATTAATAGACTATCTGTGAAGCAGTAATATGAGGGAATAATAAATGCCATTCCCTCTTTTGAAATGACACAATGTCCCTTCAGTAGGATGAGATTTTTTTTCTCCTTATTTGTGTTTCTGTGCACAGCAGCACTTGTGTTCTTTCTTATTCATCCAGCTCTTTCGTACGTTCTTCTTTTGCAGCTTTCTTTTTCTCTTCTTCTGTCCCAGGGTGCAGTTAATGGGCTGCAGGAAATATAGAACCCAGGAGCCGACTGCCTGGATAATGTGTCTTGTCACTGAGATTCCCAATTACATTCCCACTGTCTCTCTCTCACCTGCTAATTACCAAGTAAATATCCCAATTAGACCAGGACGCCACATCAGGAGGATTAGACAGCTCCTCTTGGTTCCTCTCATCTTGATGCTAAATGAGATGCTGAACTCCAACCTTGAGCACACACTCATTAACATTAACGTATACACGCAAGCACACATTGACGCTTCTCTTTCTACATATCTTGTTCTTGCCTGGCTGTCCCATCAGCCTGTGTACAGCTTGTACATAACACTCACTAATTAGACAACGAAGTAATTATGCAGTGCTTCTCTGAAACTTTCGGGTTACAACAATACCACAGCACACCCAGTTTCCTCTGGAGTGCTGAGGTCTGTTGCTGTCAACAAGCCCTTTAAAAGTCCACTGCAAAGTAGTTAGCAGAGAATCAATGTGCGAGTTGAAAAAGAAGAGGAAGCGGACATTTTAAAGGGAAAGAACAGAGAGGACAAGACACAGCATGGTTTTCAAGAAAGGTGTGAAATCTGACAAAAAATAGGTCATTTAATTATTGCTTTTGCAGTCACATAACACCTTTCACAGATCAGACTGCAAAGTACTTTGTGGTGTTTAAACTGTCAAGGTTTCAAAATGCAAAAATGCTGGCTAAAATATGATTAGTGATGTTTTTGGTGCATTTTCTCATAAAATGCTGCTCAGCAGAGACTTTTTTTCTTGACTGCACAGTTTTAGATTTCCTATCTGTTTTCTAAGAACACCGTAAGAGAATAACAGAGGTATGCTATTTGTGCCTCAAGCACAGCATATGTTTTTGCAGTAATGGGAAATAGTTTTATACAAAAGGACATCAGAAAAAAAGGCTAATCTTTTCCAGGTTATAAAATTATTCAAATCTAACCATAAGTGTACAAAACCCAACATTTGGATGGCACGTTAAACACATTGCAAAGAATAACCTTAGATAACCAATTTTTGCTGTCCATCAATCTGGGAAGGATTCAAAAGTAAATTTCCTAAAACTAAAGTGAGAAGGAATATTCACGGAGAGTTTTAGTAATATCTGATTTATTATTAATGTCTGAAGTAGTTGTTACCCCAGCTCAGAAAAAATCCAGATTTCAATCTGATTTTGGACGTTATGTAAGTCAGTGAGGTCAGTAACAGGTTACAAAGTAACACACTACTGACATCGGACCATTAAAGCTACTGTATATTCCAAAGCAACATACACGATTATGCGTGCCTGACAAATCAAAAAAGAAAATGACTCTTAATGCGTTTCTTCCAAAGGGAGGTTCCAAAATGGTTTTTTGCACATAGCTTTTATACTCCAGCTTCATGTTTGTTGACAAAGTTATGGCTGTATGTAATGTCTACGTTGTAGTTGTCACAACAAATCTTGGTTTTGTGGTGACAATTACACTGCAGGTCTTTTTTGAAGCAAACACAGAAATAAATTTGCTCTTATATAGCTTGAATGCAGGAAATCACTCACAAAAGCTTTTTAAATTTAGCACCACAACAGAATCACACGGCCCACAGGCCTTTTACTTCTACAGCCAAGTTTGACAAGGTTATGCCATCGCAGTTTAATATATAGACCAGCTGCACAAGCTCTTGGTCCCTAAGCCATCAATGAACCTTGGGCTTCAGTGACCCTCTCTCTGTTGGACTAGGTGTCTCTCCTTGGCCCACTTAAGGTTAATAATAGATGTTATGTTACAGCAACATCTCACAAGTTCTGCCACTTTGAAGACGCTCTGATCAGAATGAGGATTTTATGGTCAAGAGGTTAAAGAAACCGGCTTTTAGCCATACTTAAACACTTAACCTTTTCACATGGATCCCACAGGCATACTTACAGTTCTATTAACTTGAAGAATAGACATGCCAAATAGGTAGTAGTGTCTTTGACAAGTTCTTGAAAGACATCAACATCGTCTTTGTATAAGACTTGCTGACACCTTAGAGTGCAGATTAAGTTAAATTGGATGATGTAGCTTGAATGGCAAACTCTATGCAGAGTCTTACAGAAGTGTAAAACTTTTTAAAAAAATTTTCAGGTTACAAACCATAAGCTTTTATATGACAGTCAAATACAAATTAACACCTGTTGTTGGTTGTAAGTGTTTTTTATGCATAAAAATGGGAAAAGTGTGGATTGCAGTAATTTTCAGTCCCACCTGGGTAAATACTTTTAAAAATAAGTTTTCAATGCAATTGCAGTTGCAAGTTCTTTGTTGTGTATATGCCATTTCTTGATTTTTTGCCCATTTGTTTGCAAAATAAGTGAAGTTTGATTGATTTGCATGAATTACATCTGTGAGCATCAATTTTCAAATGCAATTTGACATAGATTTGGACTTTAGATGGGTTGTTCTAAAACATGAATGCTTTGATTTTAACTCTTCCATCTTTTATTATTTATTCGTCGTAAAATTGCAGACAAGTCAATTCTGTTTACTAATTAGTTTACTGGTGAACACAATTGGTTTCACAATAGTTCATTTGTCAGAATTAGAATAAATAAAACACAAACACTGCAATATTCATGTAGTAATTGCTTTCCACTTCACTATCATGATCAACTTTGTGGATCTTTAAAATTAAAAAAATACATAAAAGTTTGTGGTTGTAGTGTTAAAACATGAATAAACGTTTAGGGGGTATTTACACTTTTTCATTGTATTGAAGGCAGCTAAATGATGCTGCTCATATCTGCTTCAACATCTCTATCTTGTCAGGCAGTTTGCTGAGTTTTCTTTCAATAGCAGGAAAGAGGAGAGTTAAATTGCAGTGAGATTACAATACAAGTAGTAATATGTGGTTAGAACGTCTACTGAAAAAAGACAAATCTGATGACACTGAACTCAACCTATAATATCATGTGAAGTAAAAGGCAAAATAATTAGTAAGTAACAGCTCTTTGAAATACAAAATGGGCTAGGAGGAGTTTAATCCTACATTTGAAGAGAGTGTCTGGATTTGCTAAAGTGCAGATAAAACAGCAAAAATAAGCAGCAGCGATTCAGCTGGGAAATGTTTAGTACATGTTGCCCTCACCTTTCTTTCCCTCTGGCACCCCGCTGTCTTGCCCTGTTTCTCTGTCTCTGTCACCCTATTTTTTCGTTGCCAAATTCACACTCAGTTCTTCGCTCATCACGGTAATACCCCATCTATTCAGCTCTGTTTTTGTTCTTCTGCTCCCCCTCAGCTTTTCCTTATCCCTCCGCTGCTCTTGTTTTACCGAGCACAGATGTGGTTATATGGGCTTTTGTGTTTGTCTGACAGGTGTCAAGGGCATTCCATCTCAAAAAATTTCCCTTTGTCTCCACCACACAGCCATACACACACTCACAGGCATGAACAACACAACATGAGCAGCCCACCACAGCATGATGTGTTGTTAATAGGTCTGTCAGTAGTGACAGTTTGGGAGGATGATCTATTTCGCAGATGTCTTTGCAGAGTTGTCACTGGCACATCCTTGATGCGAGAATAAACACATTTGGATCTTGTCACAACTTTTAGAGCTCCATAAACAAGGTGACCAAAGACTATTTACTGTAAAAAAAAAATAAATAAATAAAAAACAGAGGAGTTGATGTTTGTGTTTGTGTGGAGGAAATATGTTCTGACAAATGGCTACATGAGAGTTAAAAGTGTTGACAAAGTAAACAATACTGTTAGAAAAAGCGGTCCTTAAGAGAAAATAAAGATGTGTCTCATGCCCACTTAGACATGGTGAAACCAAAAAGGGTTCTCAGATTTAATAGCACCCATTTCCTTGCTGTCACAATATCTTTGTGAAGTGTGAAACATGAAAGACAAACCTCTCTGTCGAGTCCAGGTGCCACTGTCATAATGTCCCCCGTCTCACTGTTGATGGTGAACATGTTAGGGATGGGGCTGTGCGGTGTCTGGGACAGGATCCGATAGCGCACCATTCCATTAGCTGTGGTGTTGTCATCGGCATCAAATGCAGATAGATGCATTACATAAGTTCCTGGCGAAGACAAAAGTTTGGTCAACGTGCACATCAATTTTGAAGATGCAGTTAATTTTGCTTTTATTACTGTTAATACTGCTTTCTGTGTTGTTGTATTGCTATTTTTGAGTTTTGGTGTTAATTTGTGTTTTGATCATTTTCTTGTTGTTGTATGTTAAAGTAAGTATTCATTCTGCCACAGCTGTTCCACTTCTATAAGAGAAATGTATTTATCAAACTTGTTTTTCTCAGATTCAAGACTAAAACATGGGCAACACTCCTGGTGAGTTACAAGAGTTACAATGAATGAATATGGAGAAAAAAAACACAAAAAAACATTCCTACTGTTCTGTATGGTGGGGAATCTATGACAATGTTGGATGTTGTGTATTCAATAGAGTAAAAATTTTTGACAAAATTAAAAAAATTAAATTCAAAAAACCTTACCATTCACCAGGACATTTTTTTAACTCAGTTTCTCCAGAGGGACTTATTGATTTTTGCAAGTCACTTCCACAGAGGCAGAATACCTCACATTGCATCACATTCGGCTCTTTGCCTGAATGTTCACAATCTTTAAGTTTTTGAGCTTGCTCTTTTTAAACTTTTTCTGCTTTGACCTATTACGTATTTTTCTTTCCCCGGCAATGGTTCTGAAATGTTTTTGAAGATTTTTTTATCAAGCTACATACATTTTTTCTCTGACACCTGACAGCAAAGAAACAACTTCAGCAACTTAGGAACAGTTTGCAGGTGGAGTTCACAAAGTGATTAATAAACATACTGAGAAGAAAAAGGAACAGCCTCTACCCAAGATTGGAAGTGAAAGCAGATTACTCCTGTCTACTTCCATAAATGAGAGCAGGGCTAACTGCTCAGAGAAAACATTGCATACATACTATTTAATAATTACTTGTTTCACATTAATATTTATTTTCTGGCCTCGCAGACATTTCCTTTTCAAATAAAATTACAACCTGTAAACACACTTTTTGCATGGGCACATATTTGTTCATAAAAAGTGAAATCTTCTCTGTGTTTGATTACAGCTTGGCAGATTCTAGAGCCATCCAACCAACAACATTTTTGTATTTTATAGAATAAAACTATGTGCTAAGGCAAAAGGAGAAAAGACAGAGCAGTGATGAATGAAGGTGGAATTATAAACCAAAAGAGACTGAGACATGTTCAAAATTTTATTTTTAATTAGTTGCTTTAGTTTAAAAAAAAAAACAACAAAAAATACACATTAAAAATGCTTCAGGGCTTCCAAGGTTTTGGAAGTGTCTTTCTATCAAATGGTTGCCAAACCAAAACAACCGGACCCACGGAATAATCTTTTGGCCTAACTCCAGTTTAATCCAATACAGATATAAATTCATCAGATTCCTTTTTTTTTTTTACTGAATTGTTATATTCTATATTATTAGTATTTTTTTATATTATATTATATTTTTACTATATATAAATATAATATTTTTAGTAAAAAAGGATTTTTCTTACGGTAGTACAACAATGTCCGTGTGGACAGATTTTCTGCAAGTACTTGCCAAATTTGTCCGCCCACATGTGGAAAATGCCTCAAGTAGCTGCTTTGCCAGGTGACACTGACTCACAGTCAACGGGCTGATTAGCAGCAAGAGTTTTGATCTTTACATCTTGCAGCGTAGCACCTTCCCACAGGATTTTGCTGATGTCTAGCACATTTGATTGTCCTTTATAATACTGTCCAACCACAAGAAAACTATGACTAATTGAAAGAAACACGTTTTTCTAAAGTTATGTTTTGCTTTGAGATGTTTAGTGTGGTACTCTTTTTGTTTTTTGTTCTACTTAACCAAACTATCTAAACTGCCCAGACATATATTTTGAGTTTACCTTATTCTCTCCATCATGAACTTCATCAACAATATTAATGCAAGCTTGAAGCAAATTAAATCTGAAGTCCTGTTACTCATAAATGATATATCCCAACAGACATAGATCATCTTCCATGCTTATTGTTGCTGGGTGTAGATGTGCTAAAATCCATTTAAAAACATTTTTTTTGCAGGCCTAAAATAAATAAGGTAAAATTCAACTTTTTAATATGCATATATATAACGTGACAAGAAAGTTTCCATTTTAAGAAGTATTTGTACTGTGCCAGGTGCAGTATTATTATGTAATATTTTCAGAAATAAAAAGTAATACCTTTATGTAGGTATTACTACATAAATTACTTTAGGTGCCTAAATACCTTCTGATGAGTCACCCATTATGTGAAGAATAAGCCTCTGTGTTTCCATGAATGTTTTGCTTGTTTGCTTTCAAGTCTCCACACTCCCATAAAACTCTGTGGGATCCCGCCGCCTGCCACCCAATCTCTCCATCTCTTTCTCCCTCTTTGCTAGTTGATTCTAATTGCCAGAGATAGTGATATCATGCCACTGACAGCCCCTGTCCGAGGATAATTGTAACCGCAGCTCCCATTTCAAACTTCATTACGTTTCAAAGCAACATTTGTCAATGACTCGGCCAGAGGGAGCACTCTAAAGCCCTCTTAGTTAGACAAGAAAAAAAGATGTTATGAACAGAGAGCAGGAAAGAGAAGGAGAGCAACAGAGGACTGACTGCGTGTTTGGTTTGATTCCAAGCCGAGAGACTATCAGTCCCCACCCAACACTTTTCACTTGAGATGGAGGGATACTGTGAAAGATGAAGAATCACAATGTGTCACACATCACTGGGGTAATTTCATTAAGCTGCACTCATATGGGGTTTAATGTGGACCCTTTGTATGGGCGTCCTAAGCTGTGCCTGACAGGATTACGTCCCCATAATGACTCTTTAATTTGCAAACTAATTCAAGTCTGTAATTGGCCTTCCTTTGAAACCACTGGAGCTCCAAATTCTAAAAGTCTTTTTTTATGATTATTGTTAAGCTTAATGTCATGCATGCCATAGAGACTCATATGCTGCGTGGGGCAAGGCCGGGGGAACAGCAACAGAATGGGGAGAGAAAAGATCATTCTGAAAAAATGCAGAATGACAAAAGAAAAGGGAAGATTCAGAGAAGAAAACGAGCACCTGGACACCTCTTCACCTCCAGCATTATAAAGTTGGGCTCATCAGACTCAAACTCACAAATGCCTGCACATGGAGCACATCTCTGGGATACTTCTGCTCCAAAGTTTGATGTCAAATGAGCCAGTAGCGATACATTCAGTACATTTAATCCTCAATCTTTTCACCAGCATGAGAACGCTTATTGCTTTAAAGTCTTTGTTTTTCTGGGCTAAACGAAAAGCTGTAAGACACAGAGAGACTTATACATCAAAGGGAATGAAAAATTCTCTGTTCTGCCCAATATTCACATTTGCACAACACTTGTAATGACAGCGTTCTTTCCTCTAATTCACACCACTGATCTTGCAGACTTACATTTGCTACTGCAATAGGCTAATTTCTGGAATTGCTCTGGGTAAATTATTCCTTTGTCTTCTCTTCTGTGTCATTACCTGGTTTAGAACCTTCATCCACAGAACCATTGTAGACCTGGTTTTTGAACTCTGGTCTGTTGTCATTCATGTCGATAACGAAGATGTACAGATCAATCGGGTTCTCGACCTGGTTTCCATTCATGTCCACTGCATGGGCCCGCAGCTGGGAGAAAGAGACAGAAAAAAGGTCCAGATTACAGCTCGACACTCAGGAGGTTCATATGGAGGATTAAATCTAAGTAAGGCTCTAGCTTGAACAGGTCATTGAACAGAACTAATGTTCTTGTTGCAATAAAATAACGCAACTAGGGGTGCTGTGGTGGCGCAGGGGCAAAGCACAACCCACATATGGAGGCTTTAGTCCTCATGCCGGCGGTCGTAGGTTCGATTCCTGGCCTGGTGACATTTGCTGCATGTCTTCCCCCTCTCTCGTTTCTCCATTTCCTGTCTAGCTACTTTCAAATAAAGGCCACTACAGCCAAAAAATAATAAAAAAATAAAAAATAACGCAACTGTGGAAAGGCTCTATTGAGTGGAGCATATCAGGCACCACCGTGATGAGTAAAGATACTACAACTTGTTGAACTCAAGTTCTGACACCACAAAACTGAACCACTCACAAACTGACATCAAATTGCTACTGAATATTATAATACATCTACAAAACGTACATTACCTTGGACAGCTATTTAAGTTCACTAGAACCAATAACCATAATGAATCTTGTAGGGAGTTTGTGATAGTGCAGTGACATGATGCATTATTTTCAGCAGTGATTGCAAACAAAAATTGAAAAAGTCTGACATGAGTTTTACAGTCCCTGTTAACCTCGGTATGCCTTAATACCATCTACCAACTAACTATCTTCAGAAGACACCTATTGTGGAACTAGAATCCAAGTGTGTTGTTTAATCTCAGTATATTTCCTACTGTTCCATAAAGATTTCAGATGTTGTTGGAAAACATTAATAAACAAACAACTTGGCCAACTCATGGAGCACTATTTGTTTCAGCAATCAGTAATTCTGCCATGCAGAGTACCTGTACATATAAATATGCAACAAAAACCAACAAAAACCAAAAAACAAAATACCAACAATTGACAAAATTGTTGGTATGTATTACATCACTCACTATGTTTTCTGTTGACCCTAAAGAATCACAGAAGTTTTACTCGGCAAAAACAAGTGAGATAAAGTCACTTAATGTTTAACCACCAAAAAGTCATAGCATCTCCAAAAATAAAAATAAAAACAATACAAAAACATTGCTGCAGGCACAACAAGATAAGATCTTCATAACTGAATTCGACAGCAACAAAACTTTTAAAATATGTTCTCTACCATCGCAATATCAGGCATATTAGATAGCAACTTCAGAATACTGTCCCTGCAGAGAAATTGCCTTTGCAACATAGTCTTTCTCCTGACTTCTTATCTGTTCACACTTAGCCTGCCAAACTTTTATCTCAGCAGGAACCAAACGGAAAACATCTTATTTCATGGAAGGCTGGCTCAGTCGTAAAAGTGAGGTGTCGGTTTCAGAATGACTGCACTGGATCCCCCGGCCAGCGTTCTGTCTGGTTTTGTTTGAAAGCAAGCCTTGAAATCTCTTCACTTCCCTTTGACTCTACAAAAAACAAAAAAACTGTCAGCACATCTGAAATTCAGCTTGGCAATGCTTAGATCGATGAAATCACAGGCTATGATTTCTCACAGTGTTTGGACCAGAAAACATGAAGCTTTACTCTTTCTCTGCTTATGAAGTCCGGAAGTACAAAAACCAAACAAACTAGAGTAATGAAATAAATAATCAGAAACATTCTAAGGCCATATGCTTGTTTTATCCTCTGTAGGAGAAAAGGTTTGAACTGAAGAACAGCAGTGACATTTCAAGATAAACTCCTTGACTCTCTCAAAACCTGTTCACTTTGCTTGGGAATGTTTATGTCCCTGAACACGACTTATTCAATAATTTTTGTGCCAGTGTGAAGCAGCAGGGATGTTTACCTCGATCACAAAAGTAAAATGAAAGAAAAAGTACAATACATTCTGCTCCTACAACAAAGTCTTGCACATATGTTTTCTATTAAGAATAAATGTTCACGTTCAGTTTTCAAGCTGAGCTTCTGTCTCTGAATTCGTTACTAGGCATAAAAATAAAAAGAAAGAATAAGAGATGATAAAATCCTCTATCTGTGAATGTAGGGAATGAAAGCGTGATATAAAAAAAATTTACTTATTACTGCATATGTGATTTCAATGTAAAATGTAATGTTGTAAATTATTAAACATTTCAATGTATTTAATAATAATTTTATGTGACAGAAAATGGATTACCCATTAGTCTCCAGCAGCCTTGCATGTATTTAAAACTTTTGGCCGTTCTTTGTAAATTAGCTGAATTTCAGGCAGATCACATTTGATGGAGAAAAGTTTCCCTACAGAATGATGCTGCATGTGTCACTATGTAGTACAAAACCTTTAGTCTTTAGATGTACATAGTTGATAAAGGCACATGCAAAGGGGTCTGGAGCTTTAGTAAGCAAAGAATGTGAATACAAATGTACAACATGCTGTACACATGCCTTATGTTTTGTTCTTTGTGGTATTTGGTTGCAATGGGAAAATATGCAGAAATCTAAATGGGGTGTCAATATTTTTCCCTATTCCCCTCTTTGCTTCCATTTTATCACAAAGATGTGAAAATCCACTCCACAGTTCCTCCTACTCTTCTCTTCACCAACATTCTCTCCACCCTTTCAACGTGCAGCAAAATGACATCTTCAAAAAACCCTGAGGTGAAATTTAACTTTACTCTTTCAATATCCACTGCTATATAGCAGGCCAGGAGCCAGGCCCCTCAACTAAACCTACTGCTATCCCTATGTCACAGCGCACAAACCCACAGCATAATTCAATCGCAGCAGGAGTCGGGAGATTGCTGCCATGTTTAAAGAAGGCAAAATGTATTTCTGAGTTCACATTAAAGTTATTATCTTTAAAACCAGGGATGGGGTAGGGACTGAACCAGGCAGTGCTCTACATTTAGGAAGAAACAGTGTCATAATGAAGACAGCAGAAAACCAAGAGGCTTCAACACTTTTTTTTCTCTCTCTTCATAAGAATGCATCTTGTTGCTTGGCTGATTTTGAATTCTGAAGCACTCATTCTCCTGAAATAAAAAGAAGTAGAGCATAACTGTGTTCCATCCTTGCATGAAATATGAAGTAAACAACAAAGAAAAGACCAGAAAGTCAAAGTCTGTGGTTTGCTAAAGAACAAAGTGAAGTAATACATGAAAAGTTTCACATTTAAGTTTTTTGGATTGAAAACATTAAAGTTCCATTAAGTCCAGCTGGGTGATATTTGTGTTGAGTTTTTTAAAATGTCATATCCTTATGAACAATGCCAACATCAATTTGATCAGAGAAAGACATCTTCTTTTTTTTAACCCAACATTACTCCTTGCATATGGAGCTTCAGTAAGACAAGAAACTGAATAGAAATGCCCTACAAGAAAATCTAATGTCAAAAAAATTAGTAAGTTACTAACATTTTTAGCATCTATCATATTTGTACTCTTGTTGTTTAGATGTTATTTTGCTCGAGTGGGATGCATCTTACTAGAAAAGCCAATTTTTTGGTCATTGTTTCAGTCCTATAGGAGTACACTGCAAAAACAGTTTAGTTGGTGTTTTTGTCAAGATAACATATTTATACCAAGACTAATTTACTCTCTGGAGAATACTGCATTGTAAAATGATGATCACTGCAATTATTATCAGTCCCTGTTTATGTTTTTACTTCTTGCAGGTAATGGTAAATCTAGGCCCCAATTCCCTATACCGTACAATATATATATAGAATTTTTTTATCCATTGGAAAACGATATAAAAGTTTGAAAACATGCTTGAAAAGCATTTTCTTTTGTGACGTGTTCTTTGTGCTTCCTAAGCATTTTGCTATTGACCATTTCAAAACTAGTTGCTGCATTGACAAGGTTTACATGAACTAAATTATTGCCACACCTTAAGCTACGTTGCTCGTAGATGTTCTTCAAGAAATGCTGTTAAATCCAGACTACAGAGGTGCAAATTTGAAATGTAATGATTCATAGATGTGTCAGAGCCACCAGACTCACATGATAAGAAGATCGATGTTCTCGATCCAGAGGTTTGGTGACAAACATCTTTCCAAGCACAGGGTCGATGCTGAACACCTCATTGGGTGGTTGATCTGCTCCCACCCCAGTAATGCTGTATCGGATTGAGATGTCCTGGTCCTGGTCGGAACGAATCTGCAAGATAAACAGTAGGAAAATGTTGATATAATGGATATTAAGTCTTTCAATGCATCTAAGTGTGTTTAAAAATGTCTCCTTCTGTTTTTGAAGTTTCACAACTGTACCCATAGAACAAAACAATTTGGATGCTTTGCTATTCGATGTTAATGTACTTAAACAAAAAAGAGTGCACTCCCAACATAAGTATAAGTTATTTCCAAAACTTTAACCTCACCCAGGCTTAAATAAAATATCCCCCTTCAAATTTACATCAAGTGAGACTTTCCTTATGTTTTTCACAATGTCTGTGCCTCACCTGAACATACTTAAGGATTCCATTAGTGTTATACAGAGCATCATGCACTCTGTTTGACTACTTTGGACTACTTTAAATTAAAATTTTATTCCAGGATTTATTTGAAAGGATGGGTATGTGAAAGAGCAAGATACAGTAATGTGTGTAAGCCTCTGAATGCAGATGCATTCTAAGTACAGGCGCACTGTGACCAAAACTTACAAATTGAGAAAATTACTACATGAGCTTATCATTTGTATAATTAGGGAACAGGGTGCATAACAAGAGCAAAGTAACTTTTGAGTCAAGAAGTGCACAGAAGAAGAAAATTATTTAATACCTGCGGGATATGGGAAACTGAATGTTCTTTTCAAAAATAGGCTTGCATTTTGCTCCAACTTTCCTTGCCAGATAGGCAGCTAATAGGTGCATTAAGTGCACCATGATGCTTTGTGATTCGGACTGGAGTACTGTGTAATTGGGAGTCATTTGGAGGAGTTATTCAATTTAGTGCCCAAATAGAGTCCCAACCTGTGAGCTTCCTATTTCTATCCATTAACAGCCTGACAACTCATAAAATCAGCCAGTGTATCAAAATGACTCAATCACACACTTAAATCTGGTACGTAGGCACATACTGTACAGACACGTATACACACATGCACATGCACGTACACAGAGGAATAGTCTTTCTTTTTTCTTCTAATCAATGGCATTGAGCACAAGAGGAGTAAGATTTCCCATTGCTGTCTCTATCTTTTACCACTCAAGGAACCAATTTAGCCACACTTTTGACACACTAGGAATTCCAACCTGCTGAGAAAATAGCTGAAGCAACTAACAAGGACGAGGGAAGGACATACAGTATTAGGCAGGTGTCATCTGGGCTCCCATAACTGCGGGAGTAAAAGCCTGTCACCATTACTGAAAGAGGTGGTTATAACTATTTCCCTCCTCGATCCTCCTCTTCAGCATTGAAACGATCATTAGTGCTCTGTTTCTTTAGCAGAACTGAGGTGTGTCTTTGGGATCAAAGAAATGTGATCGCTCGCACTCAGCTTCTTTTTAAGTCTTCAAGAGGATCTGTCACCACATGCACTAATTCTATTTTGTGCCTATATGCATGCGTGTTTTCTTTGGGGAACAGGCGGAGAGGAGAGCCTCAGTAGGCTGTGCGCATATCTCCATGAATTGCTGCTGACAGTTCTGATAATTAATGAGCTGCAAGCATTTACTGCTAATACTTCAAAGTAAGTCTAGCTGTTAAACGCTAACATAGAAACAAATTTCCAGCTAGTAGTAACTCAGTTGAACTCTAAGCATGGTGTCTATGCGATGCAATGTAATGCCACTTCCACTCTTATTTGAACACTGCGACATATAGGCAGTTATCAAACTCTTTTATTACCTCTGTTTTACCCTCACTAACCCCTTCTCCCAATTATTGTCTTTATTTCTTTTTCTTTTTTGTCACATTTTTTTTTTTGCCTGAATCCCACTCCTACTTACACCTGCCTCTTCCTTCTCCTGTGCTCTGTGAACCCTCCCTCCCCTCACTTCAGGACTCTGTAGGTACAGAAGCCATGCATGGAAAATGGAATTACTTAAATCCTTTGGCCTTGGCAGCACCATGTAAGTTCTCTCTAGTTAGGAAGTGATGGTTCTCCATAATTCCATTTGGGTTTTCCCTTCCCCCAGATTTCCTACCTATTGCCACATTGCCCTGCTTGGAATGGATTGGAAGTCATAGGCATGTTTTCTGCACTCATTTTAGCCAATTGACTCAGCCTCCCATAACAATCATGTACAATGTGTTTCTGTTATTCAAACACACACTCAAGTTCACAATGTGGCTTCTTCATTGCATAAAACATTTTTGTGAAAAGAAACTAGAAAATGACTTGGTTTAATGTTTTGGTCAACTGTTCAACAAGCAAAGCAAAGTTAAACATTTTTTGATTAATAATGAATGTGATGTATCGGGTACATCCATTAAGTCATCCAGTAATGGATTTTGGGAAAATGAATCAGCAGGTCGTTCATGGACGTAAGTCGACCACTTTAATCATGTTATACTGGAACAGACAGGATGTCATTATCAACAGCAAGAAAATCTCACTGTCGTTCTGACATTTTTGCTCCACAAACTGAATGCCCATATTTAATAAAGGGCTTAGAAGGATGCAAGCACAAAGACATCTCATAAGTTTATTTGCATTCATAAGTGGAAAATCTGAGACAAGGTTCTGCATGATGTATTAGAGCTATTTTTTTCCCTGGATGGAATGTTTATGAAACACAGCTTTTCTCTTGGCAATTTGCCATCAGCAAAGTCATAGCAAAAGTTAAGTGCAGGAATTTTTTAACATGTGTAAATATGCAAAGTGACATAGAAAATTTGGTTCAGTTCAGTTTACTTTATTTTGGTAAATTACCAACATTAAACACAGAAAACAAAACTGATACTAATTAACAAACCCATAATTTATCAAAAAAGGAATAGGCTGAAGCCAAAATGTATACTTGCCTACCCCGTTCCTCTACTTAGCAGGGCAGGCTAAGTATGTGAAGATAGCTTGGCAGTGAGAGTAAGAGTCATGAGTGCATTATTCTGAATCAGAAAGCAGACACCATCAAAATGACCCATTTGTCAGCAGATCAAAGCAATTCCCTTCATTACTGACAACATTTCTGGTTCTTATAGAGATCTTATCAGTGAGCTTAGCCCTCTTCTGTCAGGCAAAACTGAATCAAATGGAAAATTATTATGCCAGCAGGTCTAGAGGGAAAACAGTCATCCGAAGACCCAGGGAGGAGAATGAATAAAGGGGAAGTATAACTCAGTCACTGAGCTCAAGATGAATACATTCTGAATTCAAGTAAATGCTAATAGGGTAAAAAGTATCTGACTCACAGTACAACTCTATATGAAGTGTCAATGAGTATATATATATTTATCACGGACATGTTAAGTTTTTAAAGGGACACTTGAACCCCTGTTTTGCCAGGATGAAATGGTGTTTTCCAACTTAAATCAACAGGAAAATAGTTAAAATTGTGGCACCACTAGGTTTCGCAACAGGGCAATCATGATGTTTGTGCTAGGTTGTTTTGTAGCACAGATCAATTAAATGAGCCATTGCTGATCTCGTTTTGCTTATGTCTTCTGTTCCAGTTATTAGAGTTGGCTTTTCATTTCTAGCCATGTTTTTTTAATTTTTAAATGTTGACAGATATTTGTCATTGTTTTTACATGGCTTATCTTTTTTTAAAAGAATTAATTCACCTACACTATGTTTGTTATCTCTTGTCTGTCCATGTGAATACCTTTGAGTTGTTTTTGTAATCTGTTCGGTTTAGAATATTCTGAGGTAGAGCAGAAATCTTATCCCCCAACAAAAGGGAATCAGGCCCCATTTGTTTAGCAAGGGTGCAACTTTGTTTTGAATCAGTTTCTAAGGGGGTAAAGCACATGATATTAGTTTCGGCACATAGAAAATTTGATCATGAATTGGTCAGTTTTTGTTATTCTAGAGCTGGCTTGGCCTTTTGCTACAACACGGAGGGCGTACACTACCTGTCATGTACATGTGATGTCTCAGCAATGCGGTTGTTGACAAATGTCAATGTAAAGTGGGTAAAGGTTTCAAAGTCAAGAAAACATCTACAAAATGCATATTTCATGACAAGGTAGGTATGACAAGTCTGGTGTTTAAATATTTAGAGCATCTCCCATTCAATATTTTGAAATGAACTTGCAGGACTTTTTGTGAACGTGGTTTTGAATTTTTATGTATGTTTCCCACTTTAGCACTGTATTCTGTCATGAAATAAACTCAGATAACATCAGCAACTCAAGTTCATCTTTAGGTATTTGTACATTCTGTACTTTTTAAACTGATTTCCCTGAAAGACGAAGTATAGATGTTTAAAGTTTTGTATTCTAAACAGAAACAACACAAGAACATCATGACCACCCATTAAGAAAAAACAATGCTTACCCTCATATTGACTCTGATGAATTTAAGAAAATGTACACAAAATGAGAAGTGTTTTTCTTCATTGCAAAAAGGAAACTCCTGTGCAAAAACAATCAGCTAGAAGGCATTTTGATGAACATCTAAATTAAATTTATGAAAACAAGACAAAGTCAATCGGTTATTTCCAGAGGATGCTAAGAGCAAAACGACAGGGGAATTAAAAAAGAAGTGTAATCATTGTCTTTTTCTAGCATTAATCAGACTTTAGCATTTGAATCATTATGATTCGACCACAAAACAACATTGGTTCAATGGCATCTCCTCAACATTGGTTACTTGGGTAGAGTTGGATGATTGCTTGACAGTTGATCCATTTGATCCATCGTTAATTGTCAACTTCAACCAAAAATCAACATTTTTGATCATAAATCAACTTTGAATTACCATTGCTTGCTTATTTATGATTTCTAAAAACTTTGTTGCACAAAATGTTGTCTCTTGATTTTAAATCCAATATCGCTTATTGTTTCATCTTGAGAATTTAACACATCATTATACCCTTAGTAGGATCATAAATCTGAAACACTGACAGCAAAATTATTGAAGAAGCTCATGTAAATAATTGCCATGCTAACAAAAAGTCATTTTCATTTGTGGCTCAAGCACACCAGGAACACACAGACACACATATCTGTTGTGTGCCTTTGTGTCACTGAGATACTCTGCAGTGTGCTGGTACTCAGCGGATGACACTACTTCAGTGAGCAGAGAGGACAGTGGAAATAGTCTGTCACTTGCAGACAGCAAAGTCACAGCAAACCCCTATGGAGCTGAAAGCAAAGTCCCACAGACAGGAAAGTAACCCCAAACAAAAAAAAAAATGCCAATAGGACCCAAAGAGAGATGCATTACTTTAACGGGACAATAAAGCCTCAGAGCCTCACATAAAATCCACACACTGTTCAACAGGTCACACAGTGACTGGTTTCCTGAGAAGACAGAGGAAAAAAAACCTAGAAAAGAAAAGCCTTTTAGGTGGCATTGCATTTCACATAAACACTCCATCTGTCAAGCATGTCTTTAGCTGCGAGTCAGGATAGTTTCAGCATTAAAAGCTTTGCTGTGGCCTTTTTAAAACACAGGCTTTAGATCAGACTTTGATGTTGAGCATTCTAGCTTTCAAAAAAAGGCTGGACAGGGTTGATGTCTTAGATCTCATTCTAAAGTGAAAAAAGGAAAAAAAAAAGCTTTATATCTTCAAACAAAAACCACAAACGGTTTACCAGAACAGTTGGCAAGCATAAGGTGGATTTTACCTAAAAAGATGCACCTGTGACTGTTCAAGTCTTTGATATAAGTGGGTTAAATCTGAAAATGCAAAAACAAAAAACAGTGAGTTGCATTGGCGTGTTATTTTCTCTATTTTAGATTATACAGAAATATCTTTATTGCAGGGCATTCTGAACATCTTTGCACAACCAATATGGTACTGATGTTGATGACATACATCAAAACATGACTTTTCTTGACCACCTGAATCAGACAAAAATCAGTGCAAGTAAAGACAGTTCCAAGAAAATGTTTGACTTGTGTTTAATTCAGCTTTGTGTCTCACAGACTCATAAATAAAAATTGTTGCACTTAATCTTTATAAAGACGCTATTTATATTTGATCTGAAATACACAATTGACCATCAATGGTAAATCAAACAGTTTCCAAACCTAGGATCTGTATGAACCGATTTTATATTTTATTTTATATTAGTGATTTGAAGCAGAAAAGAGGCAAACACTTTTTAACAAGGACAAACTCAACTCTAAGAAGCTCAACCAGAGGCTTCTGGGATCCCTACATCCACCTGATGAAGTCCCACCCCTCTACACCAGTCAGCTTCAAGAGTCCACGGTATTGGCCGAGGTGAGTCCAGCTACAGATGGTAATGCTCAACATACCCCAGCACAATCACATTTCACAATAGTAAGGTGATGCTGTATGTCCAGAAAGCCAGATCATACTTTCAGGAATAAGCATACCCCAATCTTCTCCCTGACCTGAGGGCACCCGAGCTTGTGATTACACAATCTGTCCTAGAAGCACGATCTGTACTGTCTGCTCATTGGTGCATGTGGTAAAATAAGCATTTCTGGGCGGGTTTATTTCCCTTTACATCTTGTTGCAATTGTAAAAATAGCACATGATTAAAAAGAATATAGAAAAATACAGATTAAAAACAGTTTAATTGCATTTCACTAGACTACTTTGACAGCAATTTTCAGAGGAATAAAAAAAATCTGGTAAATGTCTGTACCTGTGTACAATAACCAAACATGAGGAAAGAGAGAGAGCGCAAAAGGGAACCAAAGTCAAGTGTTGTCTTTTTGTGCACAAACTTGGATAAAACTGATTCTGTTCTAGCTCACATTTGTCAGGAATTGTACTATGTAACTTAAAAGAAGTTCTTATTTGAATTTTATTCTCTCTTAACTGTCAATCAAGTAGCTGTTTTTACCGCCAAAAGACACCTGACACTAAATGCATCTTCGTTCTCATGCTTGTTTTATGTGTTTGACCTTATTAATCCGTTGTAACATGAATTATTGGTGTCTGAGGTGTCAAGAAAGATGTTTTTTTTTCAACTTTACAGCCACACGGCTGCCCGCTACATCCAGACAGCTTTATGTCTTGCAGTTTTTAATTCCAGATTTATGGAATGAGCAGAAAGGACTTAGGGCCTTAAAGATGTAATTTCAGATTTATCCTGCAGAGCAGTTCATTTTGGGATGTGAGGGAATGAAACAGAGAGATGGCACGCTCGGCCTGCTTTTGTGTCATTTGAATGATAGCTAGAATTGACGCAGGTGAGATTATTAAAATACCTTTATCCACATTAGGGAAAATAACATGGAGTAATAGAAGGTAAGCAGTGAATGGCTTTTCCAATTATTGCACTGTGAAAAGAAGTCTGGTATTTAATAGAGCTGGCTTATGGCAAATTAGAGGTGCTATTCTCCCAAGAGGTAACAATGGAATGACTCTCCTCCCCACTCCTCTCATCCAGGCTGTGAGAATGAGAATAAGACAGCCATTGTCGAGGCAGACAAAGAGCAGCCACACCCCTTAGCTTTGGCTTAGGGAGGTTAGAATTTGAGCGCTGTCATCTCACTGTTACCCCTCTCCTCCGTCACCCTGTTTCATTAGGAGATTGATTAAATTGTGAAATTGGGAGTGTGATAGATGCATGAATAACGTCTCCAGCTGCTCCCTAAGGGTTTGACAATATCAAGGACCCCCCCACACGTTACTCTTTTTTTCCTGCTTTGTCTTTTTATACCCAGGAAACTCAATCTGGGTAATTAGAGTAAAAGTGTAAGAGACTTGTAAGAGGGAGAAATGCACAGGGAGAGAGGGTTAAAAGTGCTAAAAAAATCTGCTGCTACTGCACTTTTCCAAGCCATTACTGCCTCCCTCTCTTTCCATCAACCTGAATTCACACACACACGCATTTCTGCACTGTCCACCCTTCATAGCCTACTTTTTCCTTCTCTTTCCTTCTTCTTTTGCTTTCTAAATCCACCAGGCAGCAGCAAAGAAGAGAAATGCAGACATGAGAGAAAAATGAAGGGTAAAAAACACAGAGGACAGGAGGAATAAGAGGGGGAAAATGAAAGTGGTTGTGAACTGGCTACATCAGCAGAACTCAAGCAGAACTTGAGCTGTGCTGGCTGGAAAACCTGGAGACAGAAATTGCAGTGTAGCTGATTGGATATGCATTGCATGAGCAAATTGGGAATTTCCCCTTTTGACCAGACGTTTAACCGTTTTGGGATCTTGTGCTGCTCCAGCTGCATCTGCTTTACATTAATTGGAGTTGCATAAATGTAGCTTAAGCCAAAAGATGCAAACACCTTAGGAGAAAATTTGAGAAAACTAAATGAGGGAAGTGATAGAGAGAAGATGTTCAGGTGGAAGCTGGGGCACTATGGAGGTTTTATGTTGACTGGACGCCTGACAAAATGAGCCACTCCTTGCCAAGTCTGCTCCTGCCAAGCACAAGCAGAAACTGAAGTGGGGCCGGACCTTGCTTTGCTCCATGCTGACTGCTTTGATTTGAAAAGACACACATTATGCATGTTGCATGCACAGACACACACGGACACCCCCATCCCATGTGTGCGCAAACATCCTGATCATGCAACAGACCACTAAGGTTTTTTTTCCCAGGGATGTCCTAGTTTTTGCTAACCAAGCGAGGATTTCTGCTTGGCAAACTCCACCTCAGCAAGAGTCCAACTGTCATGTTGACAAATGAACCTTGGAAGAGTAAGAAGGTGTGTGAATATGCTTGTAAAGCTATGTGTGTCTCTCAATTTGTGTATGTTTTTTTTTTCTTTTTCTTGGAGCATAAACACATATATCAAAGGGAGAACCTACAGATGGCTGGTGTACATGAGGTTTTAGGTATCTTGACAACAGCTGGCCAGCAATGCTAGTTATCAATCAGAAAATGGACCAGAGCCATCAGGCAACATTTTCTGAGAACTTTTGTTGGTTCCCAGATGCCATGTACAACACACTGCTGGAGATTTGGAAATGCGGTGTCCAATTCAGACAGACACCAAGCAGAACCCCAAGATTCCGATACCTCCAAAAACCACCAGAGGATTTCATTTTGACTCTCTGTGAGAAATGTCTTAACAATGACAAACACAACATTTTAATAGGCAACTTTTGCTTCTTTTCAATTGTATCAGAATTCTAATTAGCGGAAAAGTTCAACAACAAACATAGTCATTCTTATTCTTATGATAAGAATAATTATTGACAGTGTCTCAAAATTTGGTTGCAATCAATGTTTTTGAGTGAATATTCAACAAAGATTTTTGCCTTATTTTGTGGAAAAACTCTGTCAAGCATGATCTGGTTTCAAATCCAAAGTTGTGGAGAGATTTTCATATCAGCAAAGCTATGAGGCTGTGGGAACTAGACAAAGCCCACAGTGATTAGGTTAAGTTCACAAGTGAGCAAAAAGCCCGGTATGAAGAGCACAGTAGACACTTTTTTCAGTAGGTGGTTCAGGTGTGAAAGGTTTGGGAAGAATTGTATCTTTGTGTCATCGTTTTGAGAGATTTTTGAGTAGCTTATGAGACTGATCAAATTCTGATTATTGATGTAGTTTACGTAGCTCATCAAATGGTACAAAGGTGTGCATAGTTTTAACACCAAGTTGTTTTATTGAAATTATCCCATAATTTGAGAGACATTTAAGAGAGCTGTTTAAGGAAAAGCCAATAAGTATGAGCCAAATAGGGTTCAATTTAAAGAGAGTTACTCAGAGAGTCGAAAATGCCCAGGGAGTCAAATTAACCCCTTGGCGGTACTAGCGTTAAAATGACACTGACTACATAATGGCAACTACAAATCACCTCATATAAAGAAGCATTTCATACAGCCTCGGATGAGCTGTAACACTGTCCTCATAAGAAATGACGCAAGGGCAAAAGCAAAAAGCTACTACACATCACTCGGATCAGAATTTTATGAACAATGAGGGATGTTAAATATTTTATAAAGGCAAAAGAGTCAGCACTCTTTTCTGCAGGAAATAAAAAAGGGCAAATAAAAATGTGCAAAAATCCCATCAGGGAGCTATGGCTAAAGCACTCATAAGTAAAAAGCATTGAAAAACCAGAAAACTTTATATCTAGTGCTAACCTGTTTACCTTAGGAGCTGTTTCATCTTGAGACGCCATAAAGCATTTTATTGCACAGAGAGATTTTATTACAAATACACACAGCACCAAGGTGTGCTTGTGTCTCTGTCTGTGCTGCTGCGTGTCTGGGTGATTGCGTGTGGGGGTGTGTTTGTATGTGTGTGCAGCTGAACGGAGTAGGAGGAAAATCTGCAAACAAAAACATCATTCCACCATGACAGTATCCATTATACTTTCAAGAAAGGATCCCGGCTGAAGCTTTTTATTGTGAATAACAAAGTAAATGGGATCAGATTATACAGACGCAGGCCTCAATTTTGAATTTGCTCACATTTAACCTCCTCGTAAGAAAGAACCAAAGAGGGGGAAATGGGAAAACGCAAGTGGAAAAGGATTACAATTTAGCATAACATCAGTTGCATCCAAAAGAACCTTTAATCAGATCAGTATCATGTGCAGGGACCTTTCGCCTTACAATTATTTCTGCATTTTATCCTCTATAAAAGCTCATACTTCAGATTAATTCATTCTGTGCTGTCTGTCATTGAGTTGAGATGCATAGTGGAGCAGTGGATCTTGACACAGCAGGAAGGTCCTACGTATCCCCTACCCATTTTTTTTCTCTCTCTGCCATTATAATTTTTGTTTCATTATAAGTGTTGTGGCATATCAATTTACTTCTAAACCAGATGCAGCCTGTTGTGGCATTGTTTATTATAGTCAAATGCACAACACAATAAATATCTCATTTTTCCGCTTCTGCAAAGGAGATCAGCCACTTGCATTAGAAGGTACCAAGACCATATAGCTTGCATATGCTGCCAGAACATGTCACACACAAAGTAGTAAACGTTTGGAATACTGAGATGTACCTTATGCTTGAAAACCAAGCAGGGATGCTCTTAAGTTTTTTGTCTTGCATGCCTGTTGGTTGCCCTGTAATAGACTGGGAAACCTTTAAGGATGCATCCCGCCCATTATCATCATCCCTAGTAACATTGCAAGGAATAACAAGGTATGACAGAAGGGTGGGTGGATGCTTGTCAAACAAAAATCAAACATTATCTGAAGGATAGTACCTGATGGAGAAATCTTCAGATATGTCCTTTATCGTCTCCGTACAGCTTCATTCACTTCTCTGCCTGCCTGTCTCTCACTGTATTTTCTTCTCAGCTTTGCTGTCATGCTTGTCCCCTGTCTGCCTGTCAACACGTCCTTTCTGTTTGACCGACCTTCTCTCACATCAACAACAAGCATCACTACCCTCAAACCCAAAACACTTCATTAGTTGTCCCCCATTTCCCAGCGTCCCCTTTTGAAAATCTTCTCTCCCATTTAACCGCACTTAATTTTATCTTGTCTTCAGAGAAATACAGATTCTTGGCTCTCCTTCATCCCTCTTATCCACAGGGTTGTGGAAGCCACCCTCAGAGGGACCAAACAGAGGCTGTTTGTTAAGCTGTTATTTATCTCTCTCATAAAGTTCTCTTCATCTCCTATTAACGGCCTCGAACTGTTGCCCTTGATGCACACATAACTCTTTTGTCTTTTGGTGAAATGATTTACACTTTAATTTAGAATCAACTGAACCCAGGAGGAATCCCGGCCGATGCTGCCGAATCTTAAATAAGGAATATGTTGTTGGAGGATTTCTTTTCACATAGTGTTTATTTATCTTTGTTAATGTGTGAAGATTATGCTTATGAGAGTGAGTGGGTGGCTGAGGCATGTCTTTTTATTATTATTGTTATTTGCTATGTCACTGTTAGTAGTAGTATCACTGAGCCTGATTGGACTGCAAAGAGCTGGGAAATATTCTCACAGAGAGTAAACAAAACCTAGCTGGGTATGCCTGATGAACATGTTTACTGGGACTTCATGCCACTAATTTCAATATAATGAGATATTAAACAGTGGAAATTACATTTCAGTCTCACTTCCCCGAACACATGAGGAATCAAAGGGCAAAAGCTGCTGACAAATACATAAATGCAGTAGCAATTTGTTTTTCCAGTCAATAATAGGATATTGCAGAAGACTCCATTTCCTGCGGCTGATAAATGTAATTACATTGATCTCTGTAATTTCACTAGAGGAAGGGAAATTAGGCTCAGAAGTTACATGCCGAAACAAGAATAATGTTTAGGGGCCCCTTAGGACAGTAGGAAGTGGGGGTGGGAGGTGTTATTAGGGACAAACAGGAATTGGTGCCGCAAAAAAATCATGACTGTCTTAAGCTACTCTTTAATTTTTTCATCGCTGTCATCAAACGCCTCAGCAAGCTAGGTAATAATGTTCCCCCATGGTCTCACCCTCTTCTGTTAAATACCCAGGTCTTGTGCACTTCAAAGGATGAGCAAATGTATCATTAATGATCTGACCTGCAGAAAAGACACAAGCATGTTCTTTCATCACAAGGGCTCCATTAGCAGGAATAGCAATATAATGTGCTTTCAACTTTGTCGAGTGTTTTACTCATCCTATCATGGCTGTCCACCTGCAGACTCCTTTCTCAAGATAAAAACAGTCATTTAATTGTGTTCTGAGACCTCAGTTACACACTCCATTGCCTACATATTCATGCATAGCTAACAGCTTTTATTTGAGATATTAATCTTCTGTGAAAGTTGACTTGAAACAAGACACAATGTCAACAGTCACACAAAAGGTGGAAACTCTCCAAGGCTTTATCTCGGCACAGTGAGGGTGTTAACATACAAGGTAACAAAGAGGAGACTGAGAGGAATGTCATGTAGGGCATTCACAGATAAGTCTGTTTCACTGATTAGCCCTGATAAAAATGATGGGCCATGGAGAAAAACAGAAGTAAGTAATTGGGGGATTAATTGTAAACTGAGAATAGTTCAACTTGACATGTACGGGAGATTTGGGTATTCCTTGTTAACTGCAAGGTAAATGAGCAAATCAAATGCAATCTAATCTGGTTAAAATTCAAGAAGTGCTATTTAACTGTATAAGATATCACCCTTATTCACCCTTGTAAAAATGCATACACTTCTAAAGCATTCAGTCCACTGGTTTTGTCCAAATAAATAAATAAAAAAAATTAATATGATGGGGCAAAGGGCAAACACAACTACAACAACTATTGGATTTGTCACAAAAAAGGTTTTAAGATGCTAAAGTGAAAAGATAAACTGCAAAGCTTACTCTGTGCAGCCAGTCAGTTAATCAAGAACAGGCTTGCTTAGGAATGTGATCGGAGCTTTTCAGAGAACCAGAGCTCCACTTGGCCAACTGGTTATTTTTTGTCATGTACTTTTATATTAAGAACAATATTTTAAGAAAGATGTAACCCTTAATGATCAGAGCACTTTCACTTTTTCTCAAAAAATAAATATTTTCTAAAGATTGTCTATTCAAACTTAATTTAATGCAGTGTAAACTCATCTCTACTTTGCATTTTGTATTGATTTATGCAGACAGTGTGGATAAATAACATTTCCAATTTGGATGAAGGATCATAGTTGGATCAAGGTATTATTTTTTCTGAGCAATACATTTGTTTACTTATACAAAAAAATAAAATTCTGTTTACCATTTAGGTAATTACTATAATTTATAGTTACCCTCACAAAAATTGGACAAGTTAGTTTTACTCTTAGTTGACTTGATAAAAATATATTTTCTGAGGCAACAATATTATTGCATGTTGTTTTTAAGTAAAGACAGCTAATTAGATTTCACAGTGTGTCCAGCATGTACTGGACCACCATAATAATCAAATGTAAGAGCCTGTTTTGAATGTTTAATTAGCCTCAGCACTTTCAATCTTTATTTGATTACCCCAAACACTACAGCTACATTTAGAATCTATTACTGAACAAGAAAGGTTTGTGTTTCCAAAGCAGGGAGTTACAAACACTGCAAATGAAACAAAACACTAAATAAATAAAATATATCCCCTCAAAGGAAATGTCAATGAATCAGTTAAATCAATACGCCAGACTTCATATTTCATGACCAGGAATAACGGTTTAAGATTTAATGGTCTTCAATGAAGGAGTAGAAATATTTGAGAGAACAGACAGTCTCTCGATCAATAGCCAGATAGACATTTACATAAGCCGACCAGCAAACTGACATTTCAGTCCAAGAAGCAACAAAAAATGGAATGAAAACAGAAACATATCAAATTGTGCTTTTTGGGAAAAGAATCGGAAAAGTCACCAAACACTCGATGTTTGTGCTGAAAGAAAATTTACTGCTGAGGTTGGAAAGGAAGTCTGGTCCGAATTCCTCAAGAGATGAAATGAAAGCAAAAGGCCAAGATTTAAAAACAAGCCAAGATGTGTTAGTCAGTAAAACAGAGCGAGTGAAATGCTGACATGGTCGTTTCTGCTTTCGCCTGGACTGACTTCTTTGTCCTTTTTCCTCCCACTTATTCCTCTGCAGTAATAAGATTTATTATTTATCTAATAAACATTATTAGAAAAATAAGGTTTATTTACCTAAATAAGCCTTATTCACATAAGGTTTATTTAGATAATAAACCTTATAAAAAATTATTATTTAGATAATAAACCTTATGTGAATAAGGTTTTTTTTTCTCTCCCATTTACTTGCTTGATAGAATTCATTCAGTGCTTGTGTGTACACTGGTGTGTACTTTGACGTATCACACCTGCCAAGAAAAGGACTTTTTAACGGTGCACAAGAAGATCAAAAGAAACAGGACAGAACATAACACTTAGACAAAATGTGCTTGAATACACACGCAACAGTGCACATTCTGCAGGGTTTTATGTATTTCTTGGAAATACTGTAGCCTCACATTTGAATAATTTCCCAGAAGGAATTTATTTAGCCCAGAAAATGAGTTTTTTTTTCCATGAAGAAGTGTTTCATGTGGCCACTAATGTGACCAGGCTGTGGATTGAGTTGTGATCCTTAAATACTTGCATTTCTCCATCCTGTAGTCTTTCTGATGGACTTTTTGGGAAGAAAAGAAGTCTTTTTTTTTCTTTTGTTCAAGGATAAAGCAGAATGAAACCATTTTAAACCCTAAACAATTAGCATTTAAAAAGCACAATGTGCCACATGTGCTTTGTAAAACCTTTTGTTTGCTGTTTGTGTAGGACACTTATTTTCTCTCATGCACTCATGTATATGTGTGACTGAGCGCCTGTATTTGAGAGCATATGCTATGATAGTGATATGGTTGCAGACTGGAGCAGCGCAGTGCTGGTGTTGGCCGAGGGTTAGGGTAGCAGATGCCAGAGGGCTTCATTAAACACAAGAGGAGGAAATAGTGAACAGCAGCTCTCCAGGAAGTCTATCAGACCTAAACACAAACACAGACATGCCTCTGATTCTGGTCATGGTCATACATTTTCTCTCTCCCTTTTTTCCTCTCTGTCTCTTTCTCTTTATGCGTTTATTGTTCTCAATTATACCCACTCATCTTTGTCCTCCCTCACATTCTCCAATGCAATCAGCGCCAACTGTCTTCTTCTGTATGTTGCTTTTTGTTCCTCCATTTTTCTCAGATTCTTTTTTTCTGTCCGTCTGTCTGTTTGTCTGCTGTTTCTGTTGGTGTCGTGTCTGTCAGTGAAGCGGAGCAGTCATTAATCACTGGTAAATGTACGCAGAGAAAGCAGACTCCTCAAAGGAAGGGGGGTGAATTCTCTCATTCTGTTCGAAAAACAGTTTTCTCTGCATGCTCCGTGGAGAGAGATGCGGAAAATGGAGCACAGGTGCTGCGGCAAGTGCGGTAAACACAAACATATGCATCGAAACACACACAGAAAAAAAACAGCTACAAATGTTGGTAATTAATATGCAGACCAATACCAGGAAGAGGAATGCTGAGAACATATGAGCAGCACAGATGATTTGCTGAAAAACTGAAGGACATCAAACAGTGTTTTTCATCTAATCTATCAGAGAAAAATCTTGCTCTCTCTCTGATGTTTCGTTCCTTGAAATACAATGATCAATAATTATTTGAGATATTCTAAGAATCAGCCACCTGCCAGTCCTGACATGCGACAAGTTGGAAAATCAAAAATCCTCTCTTCCATACCAGAGTCAAAAGCTGTTATAGAAGCCAAAATTATTTTATTCCTATAGTGGTACTCAAAAGACATTTTGGGATTATTTAATGTATAATTGATTCAATTATGAGTTAAATGTGACTATTTGTCTCTGAAATGAAAAGTGATGTAAAAATTGATAAACCACAGAAACAACCAAAGGTCGAGCGTGTCATACAAATTTAATCTTAGCCCAAAATTGGAAACTACCTAAAGAAATGCAATGGGCAATACTTTGTGGTCTAAAATAAACCTCTTAATGATCAGTGAATGTCTAATATTTCTTAAAATTTGAATCCATAATACTTCTACAAAAAAAAAACTTTTCCACCTATTAAATTATCAGTTTGGTTGAATCATTACAAAATGTTTAAAAATCACTCCTTTCTATGTTAAACAATACATTCCTATGTTTTTCGGGTCAGAAAATAGACAAAATCAACTAAGAATGTGAGAGATTAGGAAGAACATTTCAGAACATGGCCTGCCCTCAAATCAACTCTGACCTCTGACCAATCAAAACAACTTCTCAACAACTGTCAGTAAATAGTACAGCCTTTGCTTCCATCCACTTATTGTTTTCATTTCTCTGTTTTTTTAGGACTGTGTAAATGGGGGAAATTATGGCATGGGTAAACTGGTGGTGGTTACAGTGAGTCTTTATTTACTTGTGCAGAAGAAATCAATGCCTTGGTGCTGTAGGAGAAATGTGTGGATCAATTTAGGTTTTCAAAAAGCCTCTGGAAAAAAAAAAAGAAGAAAAAATCAATCTCTCTTACATGTTATTGATGGGTGTTTGGCTACAGAAGAAAGTGAAAAACAAAGAACACCTGTTTACTTTAGAAAAATTATACTGCTCAATCTCTGTTTGACGCTTACCTTTCTGGATCTCTTTCTCTTGTTGTGAGATGCTACACAGCTTACTTAAAAAAACACTCCAACATAAGTATTGCTGACAGAACGACTGGATTTAACTTCACGTATGACATACTTGAGGCTGATTAGATCTAACATGGAGCCTCCATGTTACAACATGAACAAAACATCTTGATTTAAAGTGCGAAAGCGTGAGGCTGTTGAGCCATTTTTTTTCTCCCGGCCCCACTATTAATAAAACGCAATCAGAAATATCTCTTGGAGCTGTGATGTGCAGCTCCTGTTCTAGAGGCCAATAGGAGCACAGTACTGCCTGGACAGCCTTTCCCTCAAGCCATGTTGAGCTGCTAGCTCACAGGCCAGTCAGAGGGGCCTCTATCCTGACACTTGCCCGATATTGTGTAACTCTGATCAAAGTGACAGTGCTGCAGACCCACAGAGATGCAGGCGAGGGCTGCTGTCACCCCACCTGTCCAGCTGATGGCAACTTAGTGAGGGCAGCGAGAAAAGTGGTGGGATGCCGATGATGAAGGTCCCTGTCTTTACGTCACTCAGGTTTGTGTTGGATGACAGAACAGCTCATTAGGTAGGGTACTGACTTCACAGACCATTAGGGGAAGCAGCACACCGAGTGATGCCACATTTAGAGAAATACAGACTAACAACCCTTCTTTGAAAATCATGTAAATGATTATAAAGGCACAGTAAAAAGTAAACGTTTTGTCTTCTTTGGTAACATTAAATGTGTGTTGTATGAGGATAACAAATCAGTGAAGCTGCCAGTTCATACTGATGGCAATTTGAAGTAATTTTATTAAGATTTCTTTTTATCTCAGGATTTTCAATTTTTTTGCAAAATGTACAAACTTTGATATGAGTGAAAAAGTGAAAAAAGAGTGAAAAAAATGTTTCTTTCAAAATTGGCATGTTCCCATTAAGCTGATTTATTTTCAGAATTCCAATTTGCACAGTTTTATGGTGAATGGAAATGCAGCCAGGATCATGTCAGTTATCTCTTTTGTTTGGTTCAGAGGAGAAAAAAAACAATTACAACAGATAAAACTGAAGAGTTTTGAAGAGTCAAACATTTCCAGATGAAACATCTTAATAGAAGAAGCAAAGCACTCAGTAACACAAAAAAAATACACTGCATTTTTTTTTTTTCATAGTGTTGACTATTTAATTTGTTTATCGCATTTTGAAATTGTGTTGGTTTGACCAGAAAGACTTTAGTTTACAGTTCATAATTTAAGCATAGCTGGGTCATAAGAATCATTAAGCTACAACCAAAGGTTCACACATTGTCTGTGGTCATAGGCAACAGAAAAATAGATGTGTTGGTCACAGCCTGCTTGATTACTAATAGATAATCATTTAACTTACTCTGTTGTTATCTAATAACAACATACCAACTCTCCCTGGCAAAGAAGCCCTTTTCTACCTAATCTAAATCCTACGCACTTGACATTCTGGATTGTTTCTAGTTTATTTTGCTTCTATGCAATCATAATATTTCTCCTCAGTTTCAATTACTTCTAAAGCATATCTCTTATTGAAGAGATGTTGGAATCATTTTATATAAAATGGTGAAATATAAAGCATAGAAATTTCTAATTTAAAGTCCACAAAATTGAAAATGCTTAGAATTCAATTGGACTCCATGTTGGGTTTAATGTTAAAAATGTAAAGCAGGTTGTTTCACAAGAAGATCAGCACAACTTACTATTTATATACCTGCTTTTTAAAAGAATTTTTGTGTCTATCATCAATGTCATAAAAAATGTGTCTTTTACTTTGTACCCTATCTTTTGTTGGTGTCTTCTGGCACAGCTGAGTCATGGGCTCAGATGGAGATTATTTTACAGTGCTGGTGTTACATGGAACATCCTCAGGGAAAGCCCAAAACCTGCTGCAGTCTATGGTGTTGCTTTAAATAAATCATTAACACGCCTTTTGTGCATTTATGTCCTTGCCAGAATTTGTGGGAAGGCAGCTGTCAAACAATGCCCCAATTCTGAGTGGGAAAACAATTATTCATGTTATATATTTATCTTCCAAGCACCTGTTAAAATCAATTAATGCAAATATTTTTAAATGCTTAATACCCACTTGGCCGCTAAGTATACGTATATAAGGCAATGTTTTATGTTCAGTTTAGACTGAGGGAAAGGAAAAGCCTGCACATATTCCTAAGAGGACAATAAAAGTTACTAAACCAGACTAAACATAAAAACAAAAAGTTGGCAAAATCATCCCCATGCCACAGACCTGCATCTGTTTGTTCAGATCTGTAGCTCTCTATATGCCCACACCTGCCCTCCAGTCATCATTAAAGGGAAAGATGAGAGCCTCAGAGCTGAACAAAGGCATCAGCACGCATCACTTCTCTTCTGCTCTGAACGCTCAACTCTTAGCAATCCACTAGCCCCTGACGGACCTATTTACTGCACAAAATGGATTGTGTTTGGCTGCACACTGTACTTCCAAATGTTCCTCTGATGCCCTTGCTCTTTCTTTCTGCACTATCACCTCTGTTACTCTCTGGTTCTGACCAGTTCTAAGAAGCAACACAACTATCCTATTAGTTTATTGCTGGTCTAGTACTGTTAAAGGGTTTAGAAAGTTCAGACGGAAATGCGAGAGACAGTACCAGGCTGATGGGACAGACTCCAGCTGTAGAAGCAATCCAATTCAAAAACTCCCCTTTAAACTCAATGTTTTATATCTCAATAGGGAAAAAAAGTTAGCTAAAAAAAAAATTCTCTTCAAGCAGCTCGAGTTTTTATTTTCTCTGGGGACAGGATAAAACCTGGATGAAAAACAAAGAAGTGAAACAAACAAAAAAATGCTTCCTTTGCACAATTTAAACCCAGCAGAGATAAGCTGAGGGATTTTTGTAAACAATGGGGAAAAGCTGATGGCTAGATATTCCAGATAAAAAAAAAGATGTAAAGACAGACCCGGGAATGAGGCAACAGTCCCTTGAAACACTTTTGGATAAATTGAAGAGAGTGCCACAAGCTTTACATTTACTGCTTGGCGATGAGAGAGACACAGCTGTCATTCTTTGGTTGTGAATTTTAGGCTCTTTGTGAGTCAAGCCTTTGCACAACAAAACATTTGCACAAACATACATTTATTCATGATCTTTGCCCTTCGACAGATGTATGTGCTTGATCTCCATCATCCTGCATGCTGTTTTCAAATTACAGCCTTATTAGAACTCAGTATTTTTTTCAAGGAATAAAATTGCTCTCAGTTGTTGGTGTAGCATCTCAATGTGTAGATGTGTAATTTACTTATAAAGTCAAATGAATCCCTTTTTATGTTATAACTTTAGATTTAAACTGAAGAACATTGTTTCATGGGACATAGGGGATGAATATTTAGTTTTGTCTCTAAACAAGACAAGAGAAAAAAATCCCCACAGTTATTCTGTGGCAAATTGTGCTTTTAGATAGCACTCATAAAAATAAATGAAAAACAAAAAGTGAAATTGAACAATAAAACACTTTGGTAAAGCAAAATGCAAAAGGGAAATAAATAATATTTGGCTAAGTGTAAACCCAATGGGCCAAGGGTTTAACTGCTTAGGAGCACTGTGTGTCTGACGGGAAAACTTCTCAGGGTCAGCCAGGGCTTTTTAAATACCTTAAGATATTGTAGCTCTAATTACATCAGGGGAGCACAACACAATCATCTTCAAGGATGTGGAGAGCAAACTAGTTATGCTAATGCATTTCTGTGCTTTATCACCCTTCATTACGCACGTCCCCAATCAGTAGTAGCTGTGAAGCGCCCTCGAGAAATCCCAGCTGTAAATTCTGAGCAAATCACCACTGCAGCCAATCAAACCTGTCACTTACACTGACGAGCATCTGAGGGAATGGTCCACGAGAATTTTCTGCCACGTTGATTGGTGGGATCACCCAGTCTCTCTTCTGCCTTCGGAGACCCCTGGTGCTGTTGACGCGGGACGCTGGGAACATGATGACAGGACTTGGTGCCTGCGACACGTCCTTCTCCTTGTTTTGCTCACTGATGTTCCCTGCATCCTCTGTGACCTTTAAGAAAAGACAAGGCAAGATTTTAATCATAAGCTTATATGTGCTGATAATTATAACAGTAACCAATAATATGCTAAAGTTGTTTCAGTCTCAAGGCAGGAATTCAGATGACAGAGAGAGTAACATTTTCATAAAGCTTTACTCATTAGACTTAGTGAGGGCTCGTTTCTGTCATTACTGCAACACACACACACACACACCCCCACACACAGCTGTGAGCCACAAACAGCCCCTGGCTGATTGTGGGATGTCAAGCTGTTTTGGCTGCCAGGGGTTAATATGGGCCACCAAACTGAAGATTCGCCCCAGATTTTACAAAAATGGCACCGTGGAGGAGCAGAGCTGTTTTCACAGCAGTACCAACTTCTAAAATATTTTTTTCTCACAAAGTACAAAATATTACCTCAATATTTATAATATTATTGCAAGGCTGTAACATCATACAGCATAGTATGACTATGCAGATGGCTATTTATACACAAAAACACAAAACGTATTATGTTTTTCTCAGGAAATAATTAGTTACGGAAGAAGGAAATATAAAATAATTTAGTAGCAAAGTGAAGTTGTATTAGTAATTCAATCCTGGTGTGAATAGTAGGAAAAATAGAAAAAATTAACAACATGTAATAACACAGGATCTCTGTATTACAAGCTAATATTGATCTGAAGGTAAACTCTCGATATGCTGCTCTTTTATGTCTAAAAAGTGCAGTCCAACCTCTTACAATAGTCTTGTTGTTCTGAGAAGTCTTTGAAATGGGAATAAAAAAATATGGTATTTCAATAGCTCCCTATGCCTCCTGCCTAAGGCCATAATTGTGAACTATTCAGTGTCATATCATCACCTACACATGGTGTTGCTATGGAGCTGAAGTTCACAATGTATAACAAGTATGTTCTTTAGATTAATTGCTCAAAGGCTAAAATACTCTGAACATAGAAGTTGTGTCCTCAATGTAGTCTGAGAATTAGAGAAAGAAATCAAAACTTTTGTGTGCCGACAGAAATGTGACAGGAAAAAAAGCACCAGCAGGCATCAGACCTGGGCAAAACAGAACTGGTATTACTTGTTATGTCTGTATATATGGGTGTGAACAAGACCATAAACTTCAGGCTTTGTCATTTATGTTGGATATAAAAAGCCTATTAGGAGAGAGCATGTCTGATGTTGGATTTAAAGCCTCTTTCAACAGACAGTCAGCTGAGTCACAGATATACACTTCAATCATTTATTGTGCTCCTGTCCTCACATATGTTCAGGACCACCACAAAACTGTCTTTTTGAGAGATGATCAGAAAATGAACAAAAAGAGAGCCTATTTTCAACCTCTTTATGAGCATTAATTCACTCTTGTGTCAGAACAATCTACATTAAATATCAAGCAATAAAGCTAATGCCACCGAGATTTAGTGTCCTTACGTGAACATACTTCCAATAGACACCAAAGCAGGAAAAAAGATGTCATCCATTAGACTCCTAAAGCGTGAATAAAGAAATGCAGAGTAGAGGAAGATAGCTTTATTTGTCAATTTCTGCACTATGTAAAGCACCATCTGCAGATAACTAAAAATGTTGCTCCAAATGTTCAAGTATATGAAACAAAACTTCAGTTCAGCATTATGGTTAATGGCTTTCACCATCTAAAGACTCCTCTCTTTGCTCCTGTGTGCACAATGTTGTACTAAATGTGCTTAACACGTTCTACGTTGGTACAAAAAATCTACCAAAGTATCTCAGGGTTTTTAAGCCTCTAAAAGCAAGTAAGAAAACCAACAATGAATATCATGAGATCAACCTATCCTTTGATATCATGGTTGACCCTGCCCTCCTTTGCAGCCTTATTGTTCTTCTTCATCTGTCCTTCAAGTTGCGAGGTTCTGACAGGTTCTTCTTAGCAATGATGACACATCATTAGGGCTCAGAACCTCCAACATGTAAGCCACAGCAAAGTCTCAAGTTTTGTGTCTACAAAGTTTGTCTAGCAGTGTTTTGACTTTACTAAACATATTTGAACTGTGTAGTCTTCAGTAATTATTTGCTTGAATCTACTCAGCATAAAATCACAATTCCAAAAGTGAAATATAATCCAAATAATATATATTTTTTAAATCTATGACATGATAAAACAATTGGGGAGTCATGGTAGCAAGTATTTGGGTTTGAAAAAAAACCCAGATACAAAAAACTGTGGCTGGAAACCACTCTCTAGGAATGTTTTGTTAAACCCCAGGGATCTGTTGAGGTGGAATTTCTGAGTGTATGAATGTTTGTGTGGACAGGATGGTGTTTGTACCACTGCACAAGAGAAACTGGCAGTATATGATAGTGAAGAAATAGATTAATTTAATTTATATTTATATATCATTCTATTATGTGTAACACGTGGTTAATAGATATTCTACATTTCATTTCATCTTACAATATCTGTGAAGAATGTATTGTCTTACAGATCCACACAACAGCTGACATTTGAAAATATTGAGAAAATACACCATAGGAGCAGACAACAGTGTAAGAATGCAATGGCTCCTGGCACATATTGAAAGTTGAAGGTCCTGTAGCATGCAGTCTATAAAAAAGAGTTTTTTTCTTTGACTATCTGTTTGTTCTTGCCTGGTCAAGGTTCCTTAGAGGGATGGGTTGTATCTGCCAGCGGAAACAATGCTTTCAAGGTTGCTTTCATTAGACGGATGCTCAAGAAGAAGAAAAAGAAAAGCTTTTAAGGCTGTTTTACAGAAAATGTGTCAACTAACCTGACTTACGGTTTATGCATGCATGGGTTTGTGTGGGTGGGTAATGGTGTGGGCCGTAGATGGTGGGGGGATTCTGGGGTAAGGTGTCATGTTTGCTTTGATCATCCAAACGTGTGGCTTTAAACATCTTGTTCTGCGTTTTCCATGATACTGAAAGTGACAGAGCAAAGGGAAAGATTGTTACATAAAAAAGGAGGTGGTTGGTGAGGGAACTCCAGGTTGGCATTGGACTTCAGTTAAGAGGGAGTTTGTTCGGTTCATTATCATAAGAACATCCACTATGATTGCTCTTTAAATGTCCATGTCAAATATTTTAGGACAGATTCCCGTGGCCAACAATGGCAGTGAAAACCAGCTGCATTCATATCACTGATGTTTATTGTTAGCTTAAAAACTGAGGGTTTTTTTTATGCTTGCTATTTTAGTCATGAATCCTGAAAAGTCACAAGTTCCAAAGAGTGCAAGGCAAGTCTCCGTGCTCTAAATCTGATTTTCTCTTATAATGTTGTAAAAACTGGATTGTACTGTTGCAGTTGATTAACAGAGAAATTGTTTTGATTTTGGTCAGATTTATTTTTTTTACTATGAATCACTTTGCTCATATTCTAAATTTACTCTAATTTAATTTTCACATTTTTAAATATCACACCCGCCTGCTGAAAATACTTGAATTATTTTTTTAAAATTTACATTTTTACTAGTGACCAGTATGTAAGTCAAAATTTACAGTTAAATTCTGAGACTTGCATGACTTTGGACTCATTTCAAGAAATGAGTCTTAACTTCCCAGTAATGACAGGAAACCCATTCAAAGCAGTTGAATTAGAAAAGGTTTTGTGACTGGTGATGATTGTCTACCAAATGTGACACAAGCATCTACTATATTTACAATTACTTATCCACAGGAATATCTTCGTTTAAATGCCTTTATTCTTTTTTCAAATAAAATCCTCATTTGAAAATTGTTTGAAAACCGTTTTCTTATTTAATGAAATTATTATTGTCCTATATTAACATTGTTTCATAGTCTGGAACATCTGATTATGATAAATAAATACAATAGGGCTGTTTTCTTTTTTGAAGTTCACATACCTAGGTTTATCTCTTATTTTGGCCACTAGGGGAGGCAAAGTCCTTGAAAAACACAACACTCTTAATTACACTCCTGAGCAGCATGCTGACATGCAAAGGCCCACACAAACGCTGACACTTTCTCCTATCTGTGTACAATGTTAACAGTTTGCAAAACAGGCAATCCAGCCTTACAAACATGTTTCCATTTTCAGTGATGGCTGTACTGTGTGACAGGATCACTGGAACATGAAAATGAACCTTTACATTCAGTCCGCATTCGACAGACTGGCCTCTGCCAGTACAGCATGCCTATATCCACAAACGTGATTTGTCAGCAAAGTGGGATGTGACAGATGTGATCTAGGTCTGGACAAATGGACTCTTTTTTTTTTCTTTTTTTTTTTTGTAATACGGATAAAAGCTTAGTGGGGTTGACTGCAGCTCCTGGCTTGCCTCCATTCCCCGGGAGGTAGTGAAACACACGTTAAGGTTAAACTGAAATGAATGAGTGTGAGAATTGTCAGAAGCAGATGTGAGATAACCCATCCACCCACTCCCACACCCCTCATTTTCACCCATTCCCTCACACTAAATAAGTGAAACACCAGAGCTTTTTATCTGCACATGCTAACAGGTACTAGTGAGCTCCCGGGGGAAAACTGAAGAAAAAAGACAGAGGAAAGGAGACAAAGCCAGAAAAAAGAGCAGTGCCATCACCATTGCAAAAAACGCAACTGAGCTTTTCTCCCCTATCATGGAGCAAGTTTAATGAAACCTTGCTCCTCAGAGTCTTATTCACACTTTGACAGAAAAAAAAGAAAGTGCTGAAGCTTGTTGCAACTAAGGGAAAAAAAAAAACAAGTTAAGAAACGGTGTTTGTGCACTTACTAAAATTATTATCAGATATGGTTGACAAACAGCGCAGATAGGCTGGATTTAGATCAGAATTTCTAACAACAGCTTTTTGGATTTACTGATTTAAAGGTTAGTTTATTTCCATTTAATCCAGCACAAATAGAGAGCATATGCTTTGGCATGCAGCCTTACACAACTCAAACCCATAGGCTTGCAAATATAAGACATTTTATGCCCAAAACAAAAGGACAAACACACACGGAACATACACGGCATTAAAAACTAAATGCAAAATTAGCATAATTCATACTTGATCCAGCATAATCTCCCACAATAAAATAACATCCTCACATACATACCAAACACACACTCGCTTAGGCACACCAATGCTATGTGAACAGGAATCAGTGAGTGTGAAATGGATGCGGACCCACAGCCCTGGTGCCGTCAGCCTTAGCCAGCTGGCGATGGTCCCAGCTCTTCCCCTCCACAGCACTGCCTCCCCAAAACCCTGCATGCTTTGATATCAGCCAGCCCCTGGCTACCGAGACATCTGGAAGTTATTATTCAACAGAGCGCGCCACAAAGCGGCATTTCCATAATGAAACATCACGTTTTGTTTCAGTGCCCTGCGTTCTCCTCCTGAATACATGCCGCTTACAACTTGTAGCATACCTGTGACTGCTGACCACATATCTTGCTCCTCCGTCATTCGTCTGTCTATTCATGAACTATTCATGGACTCACTGGGAAATAAAGCAAAATAGCCACTCATTTGACCTTTAATACTCTGTGCTTTAACACTAAGGCTCACACAATGTGGTGAATCATTTGAATTGCCTGAATTACAAAATTATGTAGATAAAGGCCAGGCTATTCAGCACATGAAACCCATATTTATACGTACAATAATAAATCGTTTGTTGGCTGAGGTTCCATTCTCTATTTGTCTCTTTGATTCAAGGACTGATTTTGTGTCACAGATTAAATTTTCTCACAATTACCAAGGAAACACATACAAAACTGTGTTTTCTATGTGTTCTACTTTTTGAGGGATTTAAATACAAACCCTAGGAATCTCAATGCCACTGAAACATTCTATGAAAGTCCCAGACAGTTGGTTTGTTTAAAGCAAAATTTTTTGTGATTTAAAAAGGAGTTAATTATCCCTTACAAATTGAAGTATTAGAAAATTACTTTTTGAAAGTAAAAATGATTTGTTAATACATTTTTCTGATAAACACAGATCAACTTGGAGTTCTAGCTGCATATGAAATACTACAACCAATTTTCACAATTTTAGGTAGGAAAATTATAAGTTTTCTAAACAATTTGCTGCCGTTTTAAGACTATCTATATCCTATATTATTCTATAAATATTCTATGTTGTTTGCAAAAAAAACAAACTTTTTTATGCGACATAAACAGCAAGATGGGAAACTGTGTGAGAAGTTTAGATATTATATAATTATAACTTATATTGCATTTTTGTCTCATTTGGACCTGATCTGGTGAAGAACCTATTGATTCCAGTAAGATGTTGCATCAAGTAAGTGAACACAGGCTCTTAATTATTTGTGTTTTCATTGCTTTAATCTGATTAAGGCTCGTGTTGGTATCGACTATCTGATTTGGCTGTGTGCTTCTGTATTCATGGGGACAGCTTAGCTCAGACTGCTCAGTCTTCGCCTGACCTCTGACAGCTTTTAAATAGAAACGAAAGAGCCAAGTACCCCTGGGGTGCACAGGCGCCGGATGTTTTCCAATAACAGCTTATGGCTAAGGGAAACATTCTCTCCCCCATGTGGCAGTGCGATTTTATCACTTTTAACCGTCTGCCATTGCTGCTACTCTCACCCACTCTCTCTCAAATCCCCAAGGAGTTTTGACCTGATTCTGGGCTGTTAGTATCACCAGACCACTGGAGGAAATGTGATAGAAAAAGGGACCTTTGAGATGATAATTGAAACTTGAAGCGTGATATTTTTGTGTGTAACTCACCTCATTTTCATTTTGCCCTGATGACGACAGGTCAATCAGGGTCAGTTGAACCACAGTCTCCCAGACATTTGTGTGAGGGCCACGCGCTGTCACTTTAAACTGAACTGTCTCATCCAAGCTGGCTCTCTGTCTCTTGGCAAAGATGGATCCATCTGTCCGGACGTCGAAGACCGGGTCGGTGCTCTGGAAAACCACGGCCTCATTGCCCATGCAGTCGTCAAACTTCACTGTGGACAGAATGATTTAAAAGAGTTTCATATGAAAACCATCAAGGCAATGACAGTTGTAGAATAAAAATGGCACATATTTTGTCTGGTTGGGATGCAGCTGAAATAGCTGCAAAAAAACAAACCCACCAAAAAACAACAACCAAACATACATGCAGTGGACCCCCACCTATTTACAGATTAACATGTGTAGAACATGACTCTACATCCACTTTTTTGCACTGTTTTCTTGAAAAGCATATCTAACATATATAAAAAAACTAAAAAAAAAAAAAAAAAACTTTGGAAGCTAATCATATCTAGCCACAATGCTACTTAATATACTATTGGATGGCGTTCGCAAAGCAGCCAATCAAGGAGTGCTATTTATTTTCTTATTGGCCCAAATAAGAGAATTAAAGAAGACTGCAGATAGTAGCTTTTGTGGAAGGACTTAGTTTCTAATGTTCATATTAATGTATATTAAGGTCTATTTGGTGTTTTGAACCATTAAACTAAGTATTTGTGAATATTAAATATTTGTGTGTGGCTGTGATTCCTGATCCCCACTGGGAGGTCCACTGTATACAGATTGGGCTTTCTCAGTGTTATTGTAAACAGATTGGAAAATGTGTCTTAGAAAACTTGGCTTCCATCAGTCACCTCCACATTAATTAACAACTGATGTGCAAAAAGTCTTAAAATTAATAATTTGAATATTTTTTGAGAGGGGGTGGAAGATGAGGAACCTACACTACACAATATTTAGTTTTATGTTAGATCAATAGAAGCTTTCTAATTGGCGTCTCCACTCATTAAAACTTTTAACAATCTACCTTTTACCAATGGGACATTATTTAGCACTTCTACAGCAATTGACAAGATTAGAGCAGAGATGATTTCTCTTTCCAGTCTCTGTAGATCAGCCAGACACTTAGGTCCTCTCATGCTTTCTGTTCTTTAGCTCAATCCACAAGTTTTCAACAGGATTTATGGCTGGGAACTGAAAGAGTCAAAGAGGAGGGGGAGTTTGTGTCTGGTGGACCATTTCTCAGATATTTGGCAATGTACTTCAAATAATTATCCTGGTGAAAGTCCCAGAGATGACTCATTTTCACTTGTGTGGGAAAGTCTGACAAATTTTTGCATAAAATGTATTTCAGATGGCTTATGGCACCATGGACTTTAACAAAGCTCTCAGTATCTTTAGAAGAGAAACCGGTCCACAACATCACAGATCACTCAGGATACTCAACAGTGTCAGAAAACAAACAGTAGTAAGCTTTGGCACAAAAACAGCATCACATATTTAAAAAAAAACACCCTACACCAGTGAAAGAAGGTGTTGGCAACCTTCTTTCACTGCTCTTCTTTTTCTTCACTTGACACTGAGATTAGTCAAAGTGAATGTCAGTTGGTCATCAAATACTTGCATTGAGATCAACTGAAAAATAACCAAACAAACAGGAAACTAGGAAACTAATATTGCGTATTGTGTCAGAGTTTGAAAATAATTTTGTGAACATGTACTTTCAGTTGAACTGATTGACAAGCTAAATGATTTATATGTGGATTATTTAAATTAGTATTATGATTTCAATCACATCACAAACTTCTAAGAGTCACTGTCTAATATTTTGTGTAAACAGTTGATGTCGCCATGATGACATTCATGATACAAAACTGAGCTTGAGAGTTTCTTTTTCTTCCATTTACTGACATTCTCACTCACTTTGCTTACTGTCAAGATGTGTGGTTCTGATCCAGGTTTATTTACCAATGTTCCAGTTAAAAAATGTAAATAACTGTTTTTGACTGTAGATATGAGCAGGATTACCAGACATGCCAATGAATGTGGAGGGAGCTACAAATTCCTTGATAGTTACTGGTCATTTACATTTCTTCATTTTGAACTTTTGCCGTTTTAGTGAACATTTTTCAGATATAAAAAAAAGTAACCTACTACAGTAGGCTTTTTTTACAAAGTGTAATTTTGTAACCATTTCAACATCACTTTGGTAATAAAAAAGATGATGTAATTCTATACTTCTGTAAGAAGATTCTGTTAAATATTATCAGAATCTTATTGTTATTTATAATACCTCATATGTGAAAGAGAAACACAATCAATGTAATATGACATCTTCAGAAAAATAATAAAATATATGTTGGAGGTTTAATTTGTATGATTATTCATCTTACAAAACTATGGATCATTTTTGTAGGGAGCAATAAAAATTATAAGGAGCAATATGATCATCAAGGAACTTAATCTCCTATGAAAATCTAAAATGTTCAAGAGTGCAGGAGTAAGAGGGAGACAGGTGCTCTCTATTGTGACCTTCCATTCTCATTTACTTCTCCCTTGTGGCACCTGCAGCCTTCTAGTCCTCTCTCTTGAGGATTACAATGTCTAGACAACATATTGTAGGAACCCTGGGCTGAAAGACACAATTCACCTCTATATCTTCTCTTTCTCCCCTCCTATGCCTCTACAACAAGTGAAACAAGGTTCCAATTACAGAAAGTGGCTGTGAGTAAATCCGTCTTTTTGTTACATCTGGACCTAAAGAAGACTGTGATCATGTCAGAACCCTCCAGATGTCCAGGCAGCCGCTCTAAACTCTGTCAGATGGCACATCCATTCCCTGACAGCCTCTATCGACTGTAGTAGGTGCTACATAAGTGTGCTCTGCTAGACAGGTTCAGATGGGACATAAGAGATGGACTACGTTAAACAAAAGCAGCACAAAAGCTTTTGTTTTTTCATAGGATTCTGTTTCTGTTTGTATTGCTAAGCAGGTTCACCCCAAACAAACCTCTAACTTGCCAGTTTCTGTTTGTCTCATTTGCTTTTCTTTTTGTCGAATCCAATTTTATTTCTCCCCCTTTCATTATATTTGCAGATTTTCAAAGATTAGATTTGGAAGGTGGAGTTGACAATAACAAACACACCATTTGGCAAACATGTTTGTACACAAATGGAGTTTTGGAAGGCTGCCTGAATATATTAACAATAGAGAGAAGTAAAAATGCAATCTCAAAGTGTTGATGCATACCTAAGTTGTGGTAGGCATGTAAAAAAAAAAAACTAAAATACAAGTAAAATCACACACAAACACAATCTAAGACAGGCCTGTAGTAGAATGTTGCCCTTTCTCTCCCTGTCCACCAATTACTGTTTCTTCTTTTTCTAAGCAAGGCACACAGCCAACAGTGCAGCACTATTGCAGCTATGACTGCTGAAGGCCTGCAGGCTGAGTCTACACACATAGGGAATAGCTCATTTAGAGGTCAAACTAAGATGTGAATTCCTTAGTCTTCATTTTTTCCTGAAACATCACAAAACAACACACACACACACACTCCCACAAAAGAAAATAGATGTATTAATTAAAATCATTGTGGCATTAGGGTGGCTAGAAATTTTTTATTAAAAATACCTTTTTGTATTTAATTCTCCTGTAGTCTTAAGAGACGGGATCATTTAGACCCCACAATTTTCTTTATTCTGTAAAAATAAAATTCTGTAAAAAAGATGTAAAATAAAAAAATCCCCACCGGATCCCACACAGAAAATGTGAAAAATTAATATTCAGTTCTTGCCATCAATTATCAATTGGATTCATCTTTCAACATCAACTGGGTGACACACATGACTTTGTCCTAACCATTCCTTGAGGCTCTGGTTGCCTCAAATAAGCTTCCCATTATTTATTATCAGTTTTCACGTTCCTTTTGAAGAAAAGGCAATCCCTTTGCTACCCAGTGAAGATGTTAGCTTTTTGAAAGTAGCCCCAGAAGTTAGATTTTGGTCTCCTCTGATCAGAGCACATGCTTCCACATGTGTGTTGTGACCTAATGTGGTTTGTGGCAAACTATAAACATGTTTTATACCTGCCTCATTTCAACAATGGCTCATTTTTGTGTTAATTTTCTGTAAAGGTCAGATTTATTTTTAAATTTACCGGTAATAGTTGAGGCCAATAGTTGAGGCAATATACTACAACAAATAGAAGCAAAATACAGTGAAAATGAATAATGTAAATATGTAGCACATAGGCCTAAACAGATGAGTTTTGAGTCTTGATTTGAAAAGAAGAGTCAATTTTGCGGATGTCTTTTAGTAAAAAGTTCCATAGTTTGGGGGCAGAACAAGTGAAAGAGATGTCTTAGAGTGTTATACTCATACCAATTTCGAGTGATGGATTGAAGTGCTCCAGGCGATGTTCAAAACTTGCAATGCATTTTATCACCCAACCCTGCTCTAAACTTCTTTATAGCAATATCCCTGACCTGTCTGGTATTTTACTTTGTATTTGTGATGGTAGTTGTTTTTTTTAGCTGCATTCATACTATGTTTAGGTTTCATACCAGCCGACATCTGCAACTGGATGTATGCAAGTAAACGGGACCGAATTCATCATATTCTGAATGTATACAAGTAAAATGGACCGAACTCAGTGAGCAACTTTGTAGTTTTATTTGAAAAAAATAAAAAATAAAAAAATCCTAGGACAATTAGGCAGTCTTTTAACAAATACCCACTACTTTGTGTTGGTCTGTTAACATACCAATAGAAAACATTAAAGTTTGTGGTCACAATGCGACAAAATATAGAAAATAACAAGTATCAATATGTTTTCACAACACAACATTCCTAATTTTCGAATGAAATATTGTCACCTCTCACTCATTGCAATAAACCAAAACAAGTTTGTCTAGAAAATTGGATCCTGCACAGTCACATTATCATATTCCAGCCTGAAATTGTTTATACTGGTTTATCTATCATAACATAAACCTAAACATATTGGAGCTTTTCTAGATGGACTGAGATGGATGAACTGCCATCCATCTCAGTCCTGACAGCTGTTTGTGAGCTAGAAAATAATAGAAAAGATGCCCAAAGATGGGATCACTCCTTTGAAGATGTTAAATTAAATTTATTTATCCGTTTTAAAAAAGTATTGCAAAACATAAATATGATGAAGTTCAGCATTAAACATTTTTTTTTACATTTTATCTGAAATGGCAAGCACAACACATCTGTAAACAAGCAACTCTTTCAAGAAAAATCTGTAAAAGCCTAACTCAATAAGTCAATAAATACCAAAGCAAGATATAACTGTAGGTGGTAAGTGTAATCACTCTCTGTTTGTGTGCGTAGGCATTTATTTTCAATGATTGCCTACATGTCTTAACAGTGACAAGCTGAACTAACTGCACCAATACCCACACACAAATGGAGTGACAGGCTGCGCCATAGAGTACCCAGAGGGTCTTGTTCCTGCACCAATTAAAGAAAAAGACAGTGCCAACTTTGTTCGTCCAACAACACACACATACACATACACGCACACAAACACCAACACTAACACAGAGACCTCCAATAGATCTTCTTTCACTCAGTTGGGTCAATACTGCTATAAGAGAGATTATAAAAATCGGCCAACAACAAAGCAATGAAGCCCAACGGCACAGTGCTGCACATTAACAAGTTGTCTAAAGCAGTGGGCCCTGGGTGTGCATTGATCTGGCAAATAAGACAGACACCCCAGTGTGCCAAACAGCTAGCCAAGCACTTCTCCATTGTGTAGTCAATGAGAACAGTCACCCTCTGAAATGTGGAAAATTCTACCAGTACGAGGTGCCACAGTCTATAATTTCTTCATCAAGATTGTTCCAAAGCTGTAAAATAACAGTTTTTGTGATGCTTGAATGATATTCTAAATTAAAGCCCAATTTCATCTTTTTTTTTACCACCTCTCTAATTAAAGCACTCCTGATCTCACAACAAGGGAAGGACAAGGAGGAGAGGAACGAGGAGACGTGACCTTCTTGCGATGTTCTTTGGACAGCCTGAAAGGAAGTGGCTGACAAGTGTTGAAAAGGAAGTGAGAAAAGAAAAGAGTCACGAGAGAGGGAAAGTTGAGGAGTGACAGGAAGAAGAAGGTGAGAGGAGAGAGAGAGGGGGGTGGTGGTGGCCGAAAGGGAGATAGTTGAGAGGACGGAGAGCATGCGGAGGTGGCAATCAGAGAGAGTGCAATGAAAGAAAGAACATTAAAGACGAAGAAAGAAATAAAAAGAGATTGTGGGCAGATTGTGGTTGCAAAGGAAATATCTCCCGAGGCAGCACTGTTTATAGCGGCAGTCGTTCGGATTGTTCACAGAGCACTGGACTGAATGCATCAGATGTCACTGTGCCCTACAAAACAGAGAAGGAAACACTTTTATGGGCACTGGATCAACTTAATATCTGTTACAATCAGGCTCATTGTGAGCAAGAGGAGGATGATGTGGGAGGAGGAGAAAGCTGATGAAGGCGAGGAAGGTGAGGTGGAGGTGGTGGCTGGGGAAGGCTGCGGATGGAGGCCTGGCATCGGGCTTCTGGCTCAGTGAACTGGCTCTCTCTCACACATCCACATTGGAAAGGATGGGATGCTCAGATGGCTGTTTAAACAGGTTAATTGGGCTGGCCTCCCGAGAGATCGGGACAGATGGATATAAGGATAGAATGAAAGAGGAGAGAAAGAGAGAGCAAAAGAGAAGCAAAGGGAGAGTGACGGAGCTCTGAGAGAACTGGGGGGGAGGAAAAAAAAACGAGGGTCGGAAGCAGCGACGGACAGAGAGAGACGAGTGTGGCCACTGATCACAGGCACCGCAGGGAGTGTGCAGTCTAATCAGAGCAGTGTGGAGCTGTGCAGCGAGCTCGGCCCTTAGCAACAGACTACACAGAGCCAGGTCCGCTGTCCACCACTGATAGACTATGAAGGGGGAACAAATTTGTGATGGAAGGCTGTTTACTGCCATGTTAGGAGCCCATTGGGGAGTACGATTCACTGAAGCCAATCATAAAGAGGTGCTCATCTCTCAGTCCTTCCAAGAAACATTAAAAAAGGATGATGGTGGTCATCAGTTCTCACAGAAAAAAAACGCAGTGCAGAAGCAGACAAGCACAAAAACTACATTTAAACTACAAATAAATGCTTTCCTTTATTTCATTATAAATTATGATTCTAGTAGTCATAAAAATTCTAATTTTTGTTGTTTTTCTTTTTTCTTATAATATATTTTTTCCTGTTTGTACCTGTAATGCATTTTAATTTATTTTAAGGTTATGTCAGGATAGTGCCATGTTTGCTGTTGTTTGCTTTGCTGTAAAAATAACAATGAAGAAACTAAGATAAAGCATGAACCAGACACCAGGTTCCTTCACACTTTGAATTATCTTCAACTACAAAGCACAGGAAACACATCAAAGCAAACTACACCACATAAAAAACATATTATATGTTACACTTAGATTAAAGCTATTCTTCAGTCAAATTTGTGCAACTGCTTCTATCAGAGCAATGTTTCAAGTCTGCTTGAATTGGTTCAATTATCAGATTGTTATATGGTTTTAGCTTGTTTTTTCCATGTCTAAATACAATTGGAAGGTTCACAGAATTACAAGCTGCAGCCATGTTTGTTAAATACAAAGCAACAACAAAATTTTAATGAGATTTTTGAACGCATTGCTCTTTTCTTCACTCAGAGGCAAAAAGGATACACTTAGCAAAAAAGAAATTATATTAAAACAAGAACTTCTGAAGAAACACATCACGCAAGCAAATAGATGCTCAATATGTGTGAAAATGAGAAAAACACTTTCCTCTTAAAAACGGCAAATATATTCTGTGAACTCATCATATTTTGAATGTAATTATGAAACAAACCTCTACACCTCCGCAGCGTTGTTTGCACAATATGCTCAGTACTGCTGAGGCAGAGTGTACATCTTAAAGAAAATGCAGCGATATCTGTGTCCTGAAAATGGATGGACCACCGTGTCTTATGTAAAATTAAATAGCTTTACTCTCTGTTTTGTTTGGCTGAACATCGATACACTTTACTTCACCGCTCCACTGTCAAAAAATCCAAAGTGTCAGCATAAAATATTAGAATCTTGGTCTGCTGTTTCTGCATTAAACTTTAACTAAGCCAAGAATTTGATACAAAAATGGACCCAAGGCAAACATAACTTATTTGCCTCTGGATGCCCATAGTAAATGTTGAGTCATGCAAACATATAAAGAAGTGATAAAACTTCACAAAGTATTTGTTTATTGTAAATATGCCAGTAGTAAAAAATAACATCTCTAAGTAGAGAAGAATTGCGATATTTAGAGTGTTGTTTTTAATGTGCATTGTGATTACATCTCAAAATAAGTGTGATTATTGTTTTAACTAAGAGTTATTCACTTTACATTGTGCTTGACACTTTAATTTGCTTATATTAAGTGATATCAAAAGAGTAAAGTTAATCACTAAGCCCCCCTGACCTATCCTGGCCTTTTTGAAACTAAAGTGAGGTTTGTTACCTCATCAAGGCTCTCCTTCTCCTAGTTGTGGAAGTTTAATTATTAGATGAGGTTAACTGGTGGATTTTTGAATTGAAAATTTATTTTGTACCACAAATTTATTCTTAAATATTTTATTTATTTTTAAACATCTTGCATTTGGGTATGAAATGGATTCAGACACCCTTTGACTTGGTTATGCTTTGATCTAAAACCATTTCACTGTAGTTCAGGTTGTATGTTTAGGGTTGCGTCCTTCCTTGACCCTTTATAGACTTTTACAGCCTCTGATTTCTGATTGCTTCCAGGATTGCCCTGTATCTACTAGTGTAATCAGCCCTGGCCAGGTTACATGTCCCTGTTGACAAAAGAAATCCCCTAGCATAATGCTTTACTGTTGGTATGGCATGTTCAGGATGTCACACACTATATTTTGTATGCCAATAAGTTTCCCCTTTTGGCTCAGCTGACCCTAGCACCTTTTTCCACAAGTTTGCTACATCTATTTTCTGGGTTGTTGCAAACTTTCAATATAACTTTTATAGCTTTCTATCAATAATGGCTTTCTTGTTGCCATTCTTTCATAAAGGTCAAATTTATGGTCCTGAAAACAGATTCTCCCATCTGAGCTGCAGATCTTCTCAAATCCTCCACAGTTGCCATAAGCCTCTCACCTCCCTGCTCGGCTTGTCAGTTTAGGGACAGTTCAGCTAAACTATTTTTACTTTCAGTTGATGGGATGAATATGGCTTTGTGAGATGCAATATTCTCACAAAGAATACAGTGAGGCCAGTGAGGCTGGCTGACTCGCTTTAATCTTTGGAAAAGTTCAAGGGGTGTGAGCACTTCAGCAGTGCACTTTCATACTGAAAACATTTTTGCCTCCATGTTTTTTTTCAACATCCTATTCCCATTCTTCACGTTCAAACTGACTGCTAAAGGATAGACATAAGAAACGTATGGCTTACACAGAGTTAAAGAGAGCGAAAGGAAAAGTCCGAAAGGAACTGAAGACTTCTAACAATTAGAGTTTCTTTTAGTGGTTATAAAGTAAGAAGGCTGAGGACGAATGAGAGATCCTTCTGCATAAAACCGCTCCCTGAGAGAGAAAAGCCACTGTTGTGAAAAAAAGAAACTTAAGTTTCTTTGCAGTAGTCATGTCTTCTATACTGAATGTCGAGTGAAGTTGTGAAGGAGCACACAAATGCACACAGACACATAGTTAACACAGCCAAAAGCTATTTACACAGCAAACCACAACCTATTTCCTTACACTCTTTCCCTCACACCAGACATTTGGCCTTTTACCCTTCCATTCTGTGGTTGTGGTTCAGTGCGTTTTCTGGATCAATAACCTACAAATTCAATGATGGATTTGATACATGCAGTATAGATTACAGTTCCCTAGAGCCTTGGCCCAGATTCGGTATCACTGTGTACTGGTGCAACACCTAAAGCCCTGCAGCAAGAGATCTGATACAGTCTGACCACAAGGACTGAGCTCAGCAGGAGGAGGAGGATTGCGGCAGGCAGAGTTGAGAATGTGTATGTTTGTGCAAAAAGGTCTGGCGTCTGCAAGACTGTTCATGGCTTACAAGAATGAAAGATGATGTTGAATGAAGCTGGGAGGCGGGGGACAGACCGATGAGGGCTTGCGACTGTCTTGTTGTTGGGATTCTACAGTTTCCCTGTATGGTTTGTATTTTTTATGGAGTATATATACAAAACTCATGCAGCCATTTTTGGATGGAAACATATTCTACCAGAAAATAGAGGTCTGTTAATACCTTACAAATATGTCTGACTTGTCACTAAACCGATGCTCACTTTGCCTAAAAGCTAAATTTTTGGAGTATCTTTAATCGGGAGGGGGGAATATTAATCACTGCTAATGTTTTCTATGGGTTCTATATACATAGTCGTGATTACATGTTTGCTTCCCACTGAATAGTTATGCTTTGCAAGACTTTGCACCAGTTTGTGAAATGCAGATATATCTACAAGCGATTTGTTTGATCATCTGCCAGCTAGATTGATTAAACTCAACATCTTCACTTTTTGAACTTAGTTTTTTTGCTTGCATCATTCCCTTTCACTGAGCACTACATTTCAGAGCCCCTTTACTCTGCCTGTAGAATTGCTCATACTAATCAAAGTAAAAAAAATGGTGAATAGTTTTTTTTTGCAAAGCTTTTTTAACAAAAAGTCAATTTTTATTTGCCCATTGCATGTGCTGAGTCTAGATTCCAAATCATAATCATAAAACTGAAATATTACATATTTAATTTAGCTTCTCAGACTCAGCTCTGTTAGATGATGCTTGTCTAGTTGTGAAGAACATGAATTATTTGCCAAAACACATCTTAAGATTTTATGTTGATATTTCTGTAGCCTACAGAGACATCCAGTCTTTTGTTGAAGTTTAATGCCGTTCATTTACATCTTTATGTTGATGATGCACAGCTTTATGTTTCTGTTTAGCCAGTAGAAGATCCCCATTATGAGGTTCTACTAAATTTCAAAAAGATGGAGACACTTTTATATGTTCTTTGATGTGTATTTCATTTTTTGTAATTCATTTAAAAACACTGACAATACTTTCAATAAAATAAACAGTTTGCATCTTCACAGGAACTGCTTCCTCAAAATGTGTTTTCTCTCTATCTCACATGGGAGAGTTAAATCACTAAAATAAATCTATATCATTTTCTGTGAGTGTATTTAGTATTTAGAAAATGTGAAGTAAATTGAGAAGAAAAAGACAGACGGAAGCTAAAGGAAAGATTATTTATCTATATAGCAGGAAGAGTTTTAAAGACACAAACATTTTAAGTTTCTTTATGAACAACTGAACTAAATAATCAAGCAAATCAACAAACGGCATGCCTGCTTTTTTACCAAATAAGGATGTTTTTTCCACCTTACACTTCAGCAATTTGGAACATGATCTCACAATGACCATTTAAAAGCCACTTTTGAAGGTTAAAATAAAAAGAGATTTACTCTTTTATTCATTAGTTTTCCCTTCCTCTCTATCTGGCTATGTCACCAGACTTTATCTCTGTAGGCTCCTTTCTTTTTTTGGTTTTTCCCCCCATATACAAAAACGATGGAAATTAAATTAAAATCAAGTGCATCAAGTATGATATTGCAGTGTTTTACAAGCCTAGTCCTCATGGCAGCTTATCCCAATGTGCCTGTGATTTTACATACATGATGCACTGAAATCAATTATCTTAACAGGTTACCACATGGAGGGTTTCCCCCAGAAAACTTGCTGAGCCCGGTAGTCGGGGTGCCGAGGCGGTCCACCGATGGTTCACCGTGTTTTTGTATTAAAAGATGTTAAGTAGACAGGAAATGTAAAAATATTACTGGGTAATTATATGTACATCACAGGAAAACATTGCCAGTGAAAAGCTATTTAAATCCACAACTAGTCTTAAAAACAACAAATTAAAAAATACAATTAAAACTAGAAAATGTGCATTTCCTCTGAAAATGCAAGTGTGAATGCTGAATGCTCAATGCTGAATGCTTTTGGTGAAAACGGCAGACGCGTTTGAAGCAAACTGCTGAAAACCTGCAGAAAGGTAAGAAATAGTCCATGCAGTGTGAAAAATCCAGGTAAAAGCCAAAGTTAGATACAAAGCTAAAACTACTCGCAGCCGCACACATTAACTCTGGTTGACTAAGTGGAGTTAGTCAACTTGAAACATGGTTTGATGTATTGTGCAACTGAAAAAAAAAACAAAAAAAAAAAACGAAAAACAGCATGACGCATGACTATGAGGAGAGCATGAAAGCTCCTCACCGGGCTGAACCTGCACAAAGAGGTTAGCGCTGGTTTGTTAACCACTAACACACCGGCCAACCGGGAACACATACATAAACTTTATCAGCGCAGACAAAGCCAGGCGCTGGGCAGTGTGTTGAGATGGGAAAGTTGCACAAAATTCTTTGTCCACAAATATAAATCATTCTCACCACTCACTCAACGCACCTTTGAAAGCGTTGCGACAAGTTATTCCTGCTGTTCATGTCGAGCTGCGCAACCAGAGCTAACACGGTGGGGTTTAAACTCTTACATTGATCATAACTCTGAAAAAAACATAATTCCTCACAAGGCATTGATGTAAATATCCATACAAGTCAGACCAAGTATTACATTGATGTTGGATCAAATCTGCTATAAAGTCCTTCAATCTTAGTGCAGAAACAAAATTTTGGGACAAAGTGAATCATAGTTGTGAGCAAGTAGAATTTTATAAAAGGGTGAAAACAGCATTTTCAGAGTTTACTGATATACGTCCTTCTCCGATATTGAATATTTGCACTTGGATTCTGAAAGTAGGATTCTTCCATGCAATCTGGTCACTTAAAAGCCACTTTCTGGACATGGGTTTTTGTTTTTGATCCTTTTGAAACTGAAATATATCAGCGTACTCTAAATCAGGGGTGGGCAATCCTGGTCCTCGAGGGCCGGCGTCCTGCAGCTCTTCGATGTCTCCCTGGTCCAACACACTTGAACCCAACAGCTGAATCACCTCCTAAGTGCAGTCAAGTTCTCCAGAGTCCTGCTAATGACCTCATTATTTGACTCAGGTGTGTTGAAGTAGAGATGCATCTAAAAGTTGCAGGAGACCGGCCCTCGAGGCCTGGAGTTGCCCACCCCTGCTCTAAATGATCTCTTACCCAGCCTCAGTTCACAACCCCAAACCTTACATGTGCTTTGTCGGAGAAGACAGGAGAACAAATGCAGATATGCCAAAGAAAAAAATACATCTTAGTACATAAAAAACAAATAATTTAACATAGCTTTCATTTGAGCATTTGCCTGCAAGCATCAAATATACTTGTAAAAAAAAGAAATCATTTTCATATTGTTTTCTCAACCATTTCCAAGGAAGCAAACAGCACAAAATTGGTTTCTTCAGCTGCTGGAGGAAATACAGGCTGTATTTCTCAAATCTAATCAACATCTCTCCATCAAAACTTTAACAAAAGCTTCTATTTTCCAATTTTAGAGGTCAGAGCATAGACCAGAGCATTCCCTCTAGCCTTTAAACCGCAGAAAAAAGTAGCTGTAATTACACATTCTGAGAGGAGGATAAGAAATCTGGTTTTCAGTAGTATGAGTATTTATTACTTCTTTTTTTCTTCTGAAAGACAGCAATCAGGCTACTATCCCAGAAAACTACAAGCTGTTAGTGAAACTGGCAATTAATGCGTCTGATGTCTCAGAAGGTTGTTAAACTACAGGTAAATGGCTAAATAAGTGGCGTGACTCCAAGAAAAATAAAAGGATGTACAGAATTGAGAATTTTTTGTTGCCCTTCATTTTGACTGATGGGGTCAAAAAATCTGTTGTGATCCATTTACCTGTTTTTGGCTGATAATAAATTCCATTACATTTATTTTTAGGCATTTTATTTAACATTTATGCTGAACAGATATTTCACATCAACCAGAAGATTGATGGTTGATGTGAGTTATCTGTCCTTTATTGCGGTGACATAGAAATTTGACTCTACAACAGAAGTAATAAAAAAAATGGACTGACAAATTCTCATGGCTATCTCTTAATATTGAATAGAATAAAATAGAAAATAAACCATTTTTATTATCCTGCAAAGGAGAAAAGCAGGTGTAACAGCAGTAGCAGATACAGTATATAGGTTAACACAAGAAGTTGTTTAAGTATTGAAATCCTGCAGCAGTAGCTAAGTAGTAATGGTTTGGAACCGAAGTGGCAACAGATGCGCTCCAAAGCCTCCTGTCTATAGTTGTTCAATGTGCTGTCAGTTCCTGAATTGCAAGATGCATTTAGTTTGGTGTCTAGATCTGAGATGACACTCAGATGCTCTGAAGGGAAGCTTTATTTGATTGCTTTAGACTCCTTTGCAATGTACTATATACATAATGATGAACATGTCTGCAGAACTCCATGAGTGAGCATGTGATGCCACAGAACTTAGGAGTCTTGAAAGGCCTTGTAGAATTTTTTTCTCTGCCTTACCAGGCCCATTTATTAAATCTTTCAGACTGTCCGCAGCCATGCTCACAATGGATGAGATTGAGAAGTTGTTGTCGTCTTCTCTTTGGAAGATAAAGTTTATATGGTTCACAACATCCAATCGTCACTCAACAAGTGAATCAGACCAGTTACCGTTTGTTAGTAAGTTTAAAAGTGCTTTTTGAAGCCTTTAGCTACCAGACAGTTTTCCTCCCCCAACTCCAACCAATAGGTGACCAATTAGTTCATCAAACTTTTTAGTATATCCATTCAGATTTTGAGAAAATGAGGAATTTGTCATGAGAAATGCATAAATCGGAACAGTCGACAATGAAGTCTTAACTGTCTGCAGACTGTACAGAGTTTGTGCAGTTCCCAGAATACACACAGCATGCCATGAGAGCCTCACCTCTTCAAAACAGATGATCAAGCAATCACATACATTTCAGAGAAACACATTGTTGCAAGCAATGTCATTTTTTAATGTATGCTGGGATAACCTTGAGTGCAGCTACTTATTCTTTAATCCAGCAGGTTAAAAGTGTGGAGCACTTTCCCAAATTGGCCTTGTGTTGCATGTGCTGTATGCCAACAGACACAGCCTCAAAAATATGTGTGTGTAGGCGTCTGTGTTGGGGTGTGCAAGTGTGTTTGTGTGGAAAATAAAGAGGTAAATATGCACACAAATGTCAGTGTACATTAAATTTGTGTGTGCTGATGGTATGTTGGGGGTAAGTGTGTGTATGTGTAAGGAAAAATAAATGAGCACTGCTAGCAGGTTCCTTTAACAAGTCTTGTTAATGAGAAGATTCTTGAGAGTTTTTTGGCTAAGAAGAGAAACCAGAGGCTGTAATCATCTGCTCAAACTGGAAGATACCACTCAGGCTGCAAAAAGGCAAAGGACTATTCAATTAGACCACACCATCTGCAAAAGAAGATGTAATGGAGTTGAAAACAAGCCAAAGAACCCAATTGTCTATCCTATCATAGACAATTTCAATGACTACCAACACAACCAAATGCAACTGCTTATATACTCATCTGCAAATGTGATCACTGCTTTGAAAGCAAATATTTGAAGGTATGTTTACACAGTGCTAAGGATGCAATAGTTTGTGTCAATAATGAACAAGTATTGACTGAATGGAAAGGAAAATGTGCACTTGTCAGAAATATGTTTAAAACGTCCTATTTTAGTTGACCCAATGCTTTACATTGGTGTTTTCTAAGGACATGTGCCCACTGCAAAAGCTTTTTTGCTATGAAATAAATACATTTGTGGCCTTATGAAGTCAGAAGGGCCTTAGGCAAACAAGCCTTAGTTATGTGCAACATTGTAGCAAAGTCAAAGCTTGCCAAAGGCAGGTTGTCCCCAAAGGGTGTATGACAGATTCATTTCTCATAGTTAAAATGATTTACATAAATGACAATAATGTCATATTTTACTGGGAACTTGTAAATCCAACAAACATGATTATTCCAATATCTTAGTCTGTCAAAGTTTTATTAATTTTTTTTAACTGAAAATGTGTGAGCTATATTTCTGTTGATGAGTGCCAAGCAATGACTTTGTATATGTGTGCATACAACTGTGCAGTTGTGTTAAGCTTCCCTACAGTTGACTCACCTGACCCTAGTTTAGTGAGCAAAAGCCAACTGGCTCCTTATGAGGCTTAGAAAATTCACAAACGAAGTCCAGGGGTTTAAAAATGCATCACTATCTTTGCTGTGTAGCATTACCATGATTCATCTTCACAAAACTGCAAAAGCTTGTGATAATCCATTTAGCTAATCCCTACACGCTTTGGGCAAACAACGATAGGGAGTGAAGTGGTGGTTCTGTCTCCCTGGGGGGAAATGGTAACAGTGTGGGTAAGATATGGTCAAACTGAACAATTTTCTTTCTTTTTTTTTGTAATTTACATATAAAGTGTTTATATATTTGTCAGTCTTAAATAACCAACAGTAAACCCACATTGTATGTTATAAAACTTTTAAATAAAGCTTTGAATATTTTCACCATTGTCTTAATTGTTCACCTTAAATTCAATTACTAATAATCGATTAAAAGTATATATCCAGACCTGGAATTGGTACACACAGATGTTGCTACGATAATTATATTTTGATATATTATGCAGCTAGACAAAACATTAAATACTTGTCAGATACAGTGAGGTAAAGAGAAAAAACAATCGTCAACAAGTTAAAAGTAAAAGTGTCTAAGGCTTGCAGCAAAGATGTCTAGGTGAGTAAAATCAAAGGTATTCCACAATTTTAATATGTTGACACATTTAAGAGAATCATTTGCGTATTGGGGGGCCTGCCATGCAATGAATGGAAGGCAATTATTATTCTACCGTCAATTGAATGACTCTATTATTGGGGCCCGCCATGGCAATGTGTATGGAGAGCAGTGCAATGCATTGCAATGCATGGAAGGCATCGATTCTACACGTCAAAATAACTCCTGCTTCCTTTCACCAATAATGTGGCTCGTACATTACGTATATTGTGAGTACCACTGCATGCGCCCTCACAATATAAATATCAAAACGTACATTTTATCTAATTTTTTCTGGTAACGAAGTGCCACAATGTAAAAATAAGATTTTTACTTTTATGTTGAAAGTCTGTTTTGTATTTCCCCAACAATGACAAAAAAAAAAAGAAATTTTCACTTTTCTGCTAAATTCACCAACTGCACAATTCTTGCTAAGTAGAAAGTAATATTTCAGACGAGGAGAAGACATCTTTTGTTTTTTGAACAATAACAATCTGTTGCTAAGAGATGAGCGCATGCTCTCATAATCAAGTGCCAGGAAGTAAACATCTGATTTTTACTTTTGCAAAATTTACCAACTGTAAATTGTTTTGTGTCTAAGTAGAGCATAAAAACTTATATTTTGTAAAAATAATATTACTTGTTATAAAGGTGGTGTAAAGTGATAAGCGATTTTTTCCGGTTACCAAAAGCCACAAAGTAAACATCAGATTTTTACTTTTGTGTTGAATGTTTATTTTATAATGTATTTCCCACCGATGAAAAAGACAAAACATTTTCACTTTTCAAAAAACATAAGATTTCTTCTGCTCTTTTGAAATACTGCTTAGAACTTAAAAATTCTGCAGTTGGTAACAATCTGTTGCTAACAGATCAGTGCATTTTCACGTAACCAAGTGCCACAAAGTAAACATGAGATTTTTACTTTTGTGTCGAATGTTAGTTTTGCAATTTATTTCCCGCCAATGAAAAAAACAAAAAAAACAAAACATTAACTTTTCTGTAAAATTCACCAACTCGGCAATTCTTGCTAAGTTCTAAGTAGTATTTCAAAAGAGAAGAAATCTTATGTTTTTTGAACAATAATAATCTGTTGCTAAGAGATAAGCACATTTTCTTGTAACCAAGTGCCACAAAGTAAACATAATTTTTACTTTTACAAAATTTACCAACTGTAAAAGATATTTGTGTGTAAGCTGTATTTCAATAGAGTTTTTGTTTAATAAACAATAAGCAGTGCCAATTTTTTTTTTGTTTTTCTTAAAATAAGATTTTTAACTATCTTTTTTTATTAGCCATGTTTAGCACACTGAATGGAGAAAGTCAATATAAGACAATATGCTAGTGAAACCCCACATGCCACTGGCAGCATTTAGGATTGCATTATAATTTTTGCTCATTTTAGCTCATACACAAATTTGAACATACTGAATGGTGTAAGTCAATGTTTCTCAACCTGCTTGTGACTCTTCACATACTATTGACTACATTACTTTAGCATTGAAAGCTGGGTTCTAACCAACGGGCACACTTTGGCAGGCCCCTTTTAAATTCCGTCAGAAATTTTCTAGTTAAAGCTTTTTACTCTTGACTGTCTTCCAGCACTTCTACTGTCTACATTTACCCATAGGCATAGCTTCATCTTTCCTATTAGAAAAATACTGCACTCCAATCTGTGCTGTTTCTTGGTTGCAAAAGTTCACCTGGTTTTTTCTATTTATAAACATAAGATGCCACCAGTAGGGCAAATTTACACCCAAACTGACATCTTAAGGGAATATGGCCTACACAGATGACTACAAGATCCCCTCATTAGTATCAGAGGGTGCTCTTCTCCCTGACAAGTAAGTCTTCACCATACCATTATCACAAAATAATAAGCATATAAATCCCCTAATGGCTAAATATAAGCAACTGTGGTCCCAAGAGGTTTGGTACACAAACCATATACAGGGAGAGATGTCTAAAGCCTTTTAAAGTTTTGTTCCAGTGTGGGCGTGAGGAATATACAAAGTAAACAAAAGACTTTGAAAGAGGAAATGATGGCTGAACAGTGTTTGATGAGAGCTCTTAGCCTGTAGCTATAGCACATTAGGCACAGATGAACCGCAGCCAGCTCCCACACTGTTAATGTGCAACACATTACAACTGCACAATGAGTTATGATTGCCATTAAAAAAGCAAAGGATTTAGACTTCACAGTTGGATTTAAAGAGCTGTCACTGCTGTGCCCTGTCCTTCTCCCACTACCCACACCTACTGCACAAACACTATGCTGACCATCATTCCACTGGACTCACCTTGCCGAGAGTTTTTACAACCATCCAGAAGTCATTTCCACTTTTTGAAAACCAAAATTAGCTTGTCGTTAGCATGATTTCTCTAACATTTCCTGGTTGACAGCTCCACTAACTTTGGTCCTGATAACACCGAGTGGAAAACACTAGCAGGTGACATGACTCCCCAAATCATCACTGTGCATCTTACTCAAACAACTATAATTCTGTGTCACTCTTCCTCTAGGCTGCAAAACCTGGACTTTAAAATGAAAAGTAAAATGTGCTACACTGAGCAACAGAACCAGTACTTTTACACTTACTCATCTAAAATATTTGTAACAATATTTCCGATGCAGAAGGGCGATAATCCAAGTAATAAGATAGCTGTAGTTCATGTCCTCGATACAGCTGTCAATCTCCTACAAATTTCCTCCTTTCGTACATTTTTTCATTTTGTAATTAATCTGTATTCTGTGAATGGACTTTGCCTGTCCTCTACAAAAAGCTGTTCCCATTTTTCTTTGACACCTTTTTCCTTCCACCTAATTTTAAATCAAAATGCTTGGTTTCAGGCCTTCTTTAACAACCAACTTCATCTCGATGGCTTTTTGTGGTCAACCCTCCTTGTAGAGGATGTACGTTGGACATCCACTATGAGAGTCTTTCCCATGAATGCTTAAGCCATAACATGGCCATTTTGTATGGCTACAGTAATACTCAAATTTGATTAGAAACATAATTTGTTCTGTAAGCCATAATAATCAAAATTAATTAAAAACATCCTGGAACACATCAATTTGTCTGTATTTAATCTATAATGTGTCAGACTGAACTGAATTACTGCAATAAATGAACATTTTAATTATACTTTAATTCGCTGAACATCACCTGTGCACAGCAAAGGTGTCTATTTAAATAAGGTGTTTATCACTTTAGTCTGTTTTGATTGCGACTTTGTGAACTCATGAACCTTTCATTATTTTTTTCATTCTTAGGGTTATTTAGTTCCTGTATCCAGCCTAATAATTGTGCTGTGCATATTTCTGACTTGCTATATGAGCAATATTTTGGAAGAGAAGAGGGAAAAAAAGAAGTGGAAATGGGCAGAATCACAAATGAAGCATCCTCTCTTCCGATCACTCTGTCTTTCTCGCCCACATGAGCTATATCTCCCTCTGGGGCCAGGACTCTAACTGTGAAATGAATGAGAGGCAAAGCGTGGGTAGACGCTAACACTAAGATAATGACGCCGTTTTGTCAGCCCTGGCCCGGAGCTCCATCTTTGTTGATAGCGGAGAGACATGGGAAGATATCACGACAGAAGAGAAATGTCTTGCTTTTAAGCTAACAGTAACGCATTTCTCAAACACATAGGCATTTGTCATAGAAAGGACAATCTGAGTCAGATGTTTGACTTGCACAAAAACAAAAAACAGGACACCAGATCTATGTTCTGTTGAGAGTGTTAGTGTTCAAAAAGCAGGAAATCTTCTCACCATCTATGCCAGTGACATGGAGTGACAGAAACAGATACTGTAAATAAAAAAAGTTTCTCTCCTAAACAATATGATTGGACATACTTGAACCAGTGAACAGGTTTTATCTTTTCTACCATGACAAAAAATGAAAACCAAATTTTGTTATTATGTTGTGATGTGAACTGTGAAAGGCTAACCAAAGGAATCCATCAAAGCAACGATTGAAACTCATTATCGCTGCTGTTTTACATCAGAAAAACAAACAAACACACTGCAAATATTAAATGTGTTCTCCATGGGTTAGACTGAGCCTCATTTATTTTGAGCCCTGCTGGAACATGATTTGTGTCTGCAAAAACCCATGCTGTGCATCTGATACCAAGCACTGCTTAGTTACGACTAAACCGGTGGTGACAATTGTTAATAGCACAGTCACGCAACCATCAGGAAGGGTCTGTGCTGGGAAATGTATTTATTTTTTGAATAAACAGGATAAAAAAAATCCTGAAGTGTAAGACTTTGAAAATAGATAATTAGATCTTTGACAGCTGAGGACATTATTATTGTCAGCGGGGATGGAAAAGTCTGCATTGCATTAGACAAACGCACATGTCTGGCTGGCATATATCATACTCAATGACTGAGTTACAGATTTCACATCAAGCAAGCTGTGCATCAGCAGTTAGCATTATTATTCATGTTAGAGAAATGATGCTGCAGAAAAATGGGGGGAAAGTTTATTATTTGATCAATCACAAAATTTTGGGCGCACTCTTGCTGAGTGTTTAGGTCTTCTCTCTGTCACGACTGATTGCCGTCTGTATAAAAACACAGTGAAAGACAAAAGTCCTGTCGGAGCTTCATTAGCTCCTCATTAGGAAGCTGTCTCATTTATGCCAACATTCTTTACTGCTGACCATTTGAGTCAAAGCTTAGGATCTATCATTATTAGTTCTCTTACAATTCCCCTGATTGGTTTGGATCCAGTGACCCAAAACTTAGACAGCATTAAGCATCTGTTAGACAATACTATCAACTATGAAATGTTCCAATGGTGGAAAATCATCTCTCCTGCTGTTACATTTTTATTTTATTTTATTTTTTGTAGCCTCTTAAAATTATAAGTGATTTGAAACAATAACCTTAAGAAAATTTTCTATCTGCTTGAGAATTGCCTTCACCCAAAAACAAAGTATTGGTGTAAAAATTGCCATTTCATTGGATTTAAAATGCTGGTAGAGAAATGCAGTTAAAATACTAAACTGATATGGCTGACTCATCATCTGACCCAGTAAGAAAGGCCAAACTATGTTTGATGCCTGAGGAAAACCCAGATGACGAGAAAATATTGATGGGTTAATTTGTGAAAACATCTCATCGGCTTTTCAGCCAAAGAAATCTTGTATTTCACTGCATTGTGGTTAGTATTGTATGTATTACTTACATAGTAAGTTTCCTTTAAATCATTGTTTCAAAAGTAAAATTTGTTCCAATATATGTATTGTAGGTATATTTTATTTTACATTTTAAATTAAAAAATCCTAATGTCAAATTTTGTAAAGTCATTAAAACAAAAAATCTCATCAGTTTTGTTTATTATGGTCTGATAAAAAATTATGTCATTTTTGATTTAACATATCACAATGTTAGTTTCGGTACCAACCCTTCTATGGTGTCAAAAAAGGAGTGTAAGGGTTAGCCTTGGTTTAGTCGGAGTCTCTGTAAAATAAGTATATGACAGAATATCCAGTTATGTTCAATTACAAAACTACCTAAGCCATATTTTTTGTTCATATTTCCGATCATGGGCGATCTTTCATATAAATCACTGATGAAAAATCTCATTTAAGATGGACCCTGCTAATATGCAAGAAATGAACACTGCAGACATGTAGAACAAAAAAATACATAAAACAAGTGAAGAAGTGCTGCAGTTGACAGGAGGAGATGTGTGGTCCATGAATTGGTGAGTGTGTGGGGAGTGTAATCAGAGGGAGGGAGAGGTGCATCATTATTCAGAGTAAGAAGCTGGCAGGGGGATGCTGAGAGGTAAACCAGATGATGGAAGAGCATATGATTCCCTTACTCCCGTCTCTTGCTGTCCCTACGTCCACCCTAGTTAAATCCTGAATTTGGAGCTGTGAGACGAGGAGCGCTCAGCAGCAGGCGCAGTGCTACCCATCACTATCGCTATGGGGAATATAGTACTGCATTTATTCTTAAATCAGAACAAGGCAGGGGGTTGAGTGAGTTCACCAGCTCATGTATCTGTATTTGATATTGTGCATAGAGTACAGTGAATAAAAAATGATATACAGCAGCATAGAGTACTATCTAATAAAGGATATTTTGTGTTCTTAGTTTTTAGTGAATACAGTAGTCAGAAAACAGATTAATTAAAAAAACACCTATCCTATTCATTGAACTTAAGATGTGTCTCATTCTTGAATATTGTCTCTTCAGAGCTTAAAGGAGTTTGCACTGATCGGACATACAGCAGCATTATGAGCAGACAGATGATTGTCATTTCAGCATGGCACATGATAGTGAGTGGAATTCATTTGGCAGCAAGTGTACATTTGTTCTCAAGATCGATCTAATGAACAATGGGAGCACCAGCATTTGGACACACTTGGAAAGGGCTGTTGACAGGGTCAGGGCATCTCAAAAACATTTGCTGTTTTTTGGTGTTCCTGGCCTTCAGGAGCTAGTATTTGCATAGGCTCTAGTCAGCATGCCTCATCAACAGAATTAAGAATAGATATCAAGCATCAAGAATAGGAAATGGACAAGAAAGAAAGTGTATCCCATTTTCTTTTACATTCCATGCTAAAACTATGCGATCAAGGCAAGATGGCAGAGGCAGTGTGATGCTTTGGGCAATATTCCAGCAGTAGATTTTGGGTCCTCCCATCAATGTGGATGTTACTTTAATGTTGCCATCTACCTACTGGTTTTTGAAAAAAAAAACAGTTCAGGAATGAAGACTAACATGTTGTTTAGAATATTTTGCCCTAAAAAGACTTTTCTTTTATTTTACTTTCAAAAAAGCTCAAAAGATGTCATTTTATTTCTATTGAAGCTTGTTTGTCCGCCCTATGACTTATTAACAAACGAGGCTATGTGAAAACACTTATAAAATTATAATGAAATTATTCAGAAATTATATAAAGACACTGTAAAAAGCTGAAAAAAATAATACAAAGAAATTGGCAAGAGATAACTCAAGACTTCTGTGATGCACTGTCCATGGGTTTATTAAACCAAAAGATCCTGACAAAGTCAAGCATGTATGGTGTGAGAGTGAAAACGGGCTGTCATTTCAAGATGTCAAACCCATCAGTCAGTCTGACTAGACGGATTCAAGGGTAAATGGAACACACTCACATAAAGCCTTTTAACCTCATTTATGTTCTACATAGCTCTTTGCAAAGCAATATTTAATGCAGACATCAAGACACTCCGATACAACTACTATTAACTTATATATATGTATGGGTGTGTGGGGGTGTGTCTGTGTGTGTCTGCGTGCGTGGTTTTGTGTGTTTATTTGAGAGTGTGGCTGGCTAATGTGGCTCTAATGAATCAGGAGGCACAATATAAATTCAGTCCATTTTCCAATTTTTCTTGTCATTGTGAAGTTTGTTTATGCAGGTGCCGTCAGCAAGTGCTTGCAAACTGTTCTACAGACGATTGAGACCCTTATTTAAATATTTCTCAATAGGCTGGTTAACAGCCCACACAAAAGAATTAAAACTGAACCTGGGACCTGCTACAGAGCCTCCAATTGACACTAAACAAAATGGATTTCACAGTCTAGACTGCACTTTGTCCTTGCTATTACAAAATCTAAGACACTAAGACTGACTAAGCCTCAGTGTACTTCTATTTCATTTTTTGAAAATGGAAAAAGATCATTTCCAGTGTTTTATAGCATTCGAAAAGACCCCAGAATAAAAGAAGGCTAAACTGTGATTTGTGAAACCTTTTATTTATTTGCTTGGAGCTAAAAAGAGGTTTGATTTTTTTTTTATTGCCAAAATCTCACCTTGTGTGACTTTCATGAACCCAACATGATATATTGAGGAGTCTCATTAATCTTTCTGAAAATAAATGCATTATTACAACATTACACACACACACATGCTCACCCCGACGTTGCATTAATGGGAAACCTACAAATTGCTAAACACAAACCACACCCTCATTGGTAGTTAATATTGCTGAAAGCACCAGCTCAATAACCAGACAAGTTAATGGTTTTCAATACAAAGTAAATTAAAAAGATCTCCTTCTGCAACCCATTAACGCCAACAGGTTCCAGTGCCAGTCAGAGGGACACTGAAAGGCCCGTATGGCTGAGCTTTTGGGGCAATATAAAAGACAACCCGGAGAGTAAAACTGGTAGTAAATAACCACCTAATATTTAAAAACTATAATTTATTTCATTTACTGAAGAGATCAAACCTAAACCACTGGTTATGTTATTCAAAGATGGACAAGCAGATGGTAAAAGAAACAGGCTGTTCTCTTCAATTTACTTGATGCCAAAAGAGAATTATTGAAAAAATGCAGGAGAAGCATGCACTAATTCATCCTGAAAGGTCTTTGCAGTGGACCAGAGGAGCCAAAAGATACACAGGCAGTACTAGCACAATTATGTTGCCCTGCTGTCCAGATGTAATCAGAGCTACACACAATAAACCGGAGCTGATAGGACTAGACCCAAGGAACTGAAATGCATCAAAGCCTAAATCTGATATGGACACTCTCCTCTTCCCTTTCTCCGCAGAGATAAAGACACTAAAGCTCCAGTCTAATGCTTAAAGTCAGTCAAAGAGCTTAGTGGGACCAATTTCAATAAGCTTCATGTTTTCTAAAAGGGAAAGATCACCAGATGATGCAAACCAGGTGTTTTTAGGAGTGCAGTGGGCATTAAAGCAGGTCTGTTTGCACAGCATATGCATTCAAGTGTGTACATCCTGTGTGTGTCTCTAAGTATTCACAAAATCTGGAAAATGAGATATTGGTAGAGTGCTCCTCGATGTTAAGTTCAAAACAGTGTGTGTCCCCTAGTTTGTGCGTTCTTGTTTATCTGTGTGTGTTTTTTTCCAGTGTGGTGCACACGTCAGGCAAAAAGTACAAAAAAGCGAGATAGAGATGACACATCAGGAGACAGTTGGAGCTGATACAGGCGCTGTCAGCCCTGAGGTGGCTATCTGCCGCCTCACAAGTTTTCTCAGCTCTTTGGCAGACTTAGCCCTGCTCTCGAACTGACAAATGTCACTCTAAGTAGTGAAGACTTTTTAATAACATGAGATTGCATCTAGACTGCCAAATAAACAAAGTAAACAAAACAGCCACAGGATTTTGCTGCAAGATCTTGACAGCTACCAAAAATGAAATGCTTTTAAAAACTTACAGTGTTGTTTCAGTAATGGCCTATTTGGGCTTCCATATCTGTGAGAAGGAATGCCAAGTGTGATGTTTGTAACAGCCAGCGGACAGAGGATGTCAAACCCAATGCAGGCTTTTGTTTTCTGCTTTAGGTTCTGAAATCTGTCTCTGCCTCCTAGTTGCATTGTGCTAAATGGGAGAATAAACCCGGAAACTCATGTTTCCGTGTAGACCAGTACAAATCCAACATCCAATATAGAAGCTTATATTTCAGTACTGACCTTAACTGACTTAAGTTTTAAATTATGCTTTTTAAAAATCAAGCTTCTGTTTTCAAAAATCAAAACCGAACTCTCTCTTTTGTGGTTAAAATTGAAAACTGTGTATGATTTTACCTGTATTTTTATATGGAGTCCATTAACCCATCCTTCCCCATGAATATTTTTGTCACTCTGTGTTAAAAAAAGTCATTGTTTGTCCCATATTTTTGTTTCATTTTTGAATCTGGCAGCTTTAAAGAAGATGATAGTCGAGGAAAAGAGTGGCTTTGAAAGGTTCTATTCTGATTGAGTCTTTTCAATGCATAGAAGAAGAACACTTGTTGCATGTTGTGCATATGCAGCTCAATACTGCCCTGTTTAGTGAAGCGCTGTAATTTCTGCATTTTCACCTACTGTCTCCCTGTTAGTGGCTATGGATGTTACAGTTAGCATCTGCTTCACCTGGACTGCATATGATCATCTCCAGTTCAAATCTTGCAATAAAAATATGAAGGCTGAAATGATTATTCAGATCAATCGTGATGAACCAATGTTTGAAATAATTGTCAGCTAATTTAATAATCAATTAATTGTTAAGTGGGTTATGGACTCAAACAAAAGGCTATATAAAATATTTTACATAATATACATACATTTTGCACTTAAGATAAGATCGCATTTATCTGTAAATATGTTGTACCCCAAACTCCTCAAGTAGCCTAGATTTAGCTTCACCTGGTTCAAATTTACTAAAGGTATTCTAAGATGTTGCAATTTAGGCAATAAAATGTTCATATTATTTTAAAAATGAATCGAATTTTATGTTTACTTGAATATTTCAATGTGTGTCTAATACTATATAAAAAGATTTAAGTGGTTAAATAATTATGTAGTTATATATATAAATATAAGTTTGTGGGAAAGTGTAAAACTTTCCACTGTGTGAGGCTTGAACCCTGGTCATATTTCTTAATTTGGGTATAGAGAGGGAATATAATCATGAGGTATAATTTATTTTGTCAGAATTAAATCAGTGGGTTGTTTGCACTGTTGCTGATGTTTTTTTCTTTCCAGACTTTTTTTTGTTACTTATGGCAGCTTCATAAAATCCATTAATAATTATCCATGAAACAACCACTATACCTCTGTGTACAACTGTGTGCAGATTTTCCATCCTAAATCACAAACCTAAATACTTATTAGGTTTTTATGACCTAACAAGTTTGAAAAAGTTTTGTTAAAGCCTTACATTTAAATGTTTAGAAAGGCGTTACCACTATGTGAGGTCAAATCGGAAAGAATTAGCCTATTGCCCTAAATTACCCTAGAATTACTCTAACTTTCAAAGTAATTGTGTAGATTTCAAAATAGGGGATTAAAAATAAGAATTGAGAATTTAGAAAATAAGAATATAGAATTAAATTGTTAATACTGTTGGGTAATTTCACTCACTCAGAAAAACATCCAAAGGTAAAAACACTTCAACCAGCACCCAGCTCTCTAGAGACTGCTCCTCACCCCATATGTTTTATATATGGTATTAATCATCACTATTCTATTTTCAGATATGTTTTCTTTCCCCTTCCCGAGACTTATTGCATTGGAATCCCTACAAGCCAAATCATTCTTTGATGATATGAAATGAAATTTCCACCCTAATACATGCAGAATAAGACGGGGCAATATAGAGAAGATGATGCAATTTTAGCCTCATTCTGCCTTTTATTCGTTGGTGCCTCCACTGGTCTCAGCAAATGTCCTTATATCTGTGTATGTTGGGTTTGTGTCACAGGGTGGTTAAAATTGAAGGTTCAAATGCATGTAAGAGATTCCCGAGGCGTTCAGGTGAAAGTAGAACAAGCTGTAATTTAATAAAACATGTAGAACAGCAAGCTGATTAAAGAATCATTGCAAAGCAAGTCTGATATACAAGTTGGAACAGAAAGATGAGAAGGGAATACTAAGCAGCAAATCTGGAAATGAATTGAAAAAAAAAACAGAAAATATAAAGCAAAAAACAACACTATGTGAACAATTTTTGATCTAATAAAGAATAATTTAACAAATTCTAAAACAACACAAAATCCAAATTGAATCAAAATCTAGCATGTTTTGCTTATGAAAAAAATAAGATAGGATAAAAAGTTTCTTGTTCACCAGGTTGAAAATGGTCTTTTGAGTCTCCAACCACAAAATAAAACACACACAATCACAATATCAACTATTTGTGGATAGAATAAAACATTTTGGATGCCATAGGTACATAATGTTACTCATGAAAGTGTCTCTATTTAAACATGTTCTAGACTGAGCCTAGAGGTAGGTTCATGGAAGTAACATGTGAAAACATACTGAAGAAATTTTTAAATATGAGCTGCTGCCATTTTCCCTACAGACATTGTATAAAGGTACAATAGGCTGCACCACATCCTGATATCTTTCCCGACATCAGCGACATTCACTCATGGAGTAATGTTTCATCACCTCTGTGAAAGGCTCTCTGTGTGCTACATAATGCTGCTGCCTACAGTGTTACAAGGAACAGGCTGCCTTTGTAGACCTGTAAACTCTGTCATCCTTTATTGAAGATGACATGTACTTTTAGCACACATCGCTCCCAGGCTTTCTCCCCTGCACTGCCAGTTTTAAAGACACTACTGGGAGCGCTCTCTGAAAAACAGGTAGTACTACAAACACATATAAAACACACACGGAGCTCACAGGGTTTGATTGTGCAACATAAAACACACTTGAACCTGGATTACTACACAAACACATACATAAACGTACACTGATTGAAGTGTCTCCTGGGCCTTCCCTTTCTCTACAATCATCCTTGTTAGAGATGAAGTGCTGTTATAATGACAGCTATAACCATTTTAAACTTGCACGTAGCCCCCAAACCATAGAGCCTGCTGGGAAAGGCTATTTTCACGCCTTCTTTTATTGAATTAATGATTACATTTCTATCTTTATTGCCATTCACCCAAAAGACACCTAAGCAGCATTTTTCATCCCTGTTTATGTGTACAGAAAAACATATTGCCTGAAACTACAAGCAAACAAAACCTACTGACACAAGGAAGCATGAGGAGAGTAATATTGAAATCATGTACTTCTATCTACAAAAGTATTAAGCATTTCTAACAGTACCTACTCTTTTGGCATGAAATTCTAAAGCCATATTTTTATGATGCACTTTTGTTACATTGCTGTCTGTTACAAATCAATCTAATATACCGGTCACAAAGTTATCCTAAATTAGACTAGAACACTTCTCAAGGAAATTTTATGATTGTGGTTCCAGTAATAACACAATTCTTAGCTTGAACCCATATGTTCCTTTTTATTTTTTTCTGTTTTACACAACTGTTTAGAAAGTTGGTGTGTTTTGCTAGGCTTAGGAAGCTAAAAATCATCACATAGTTTTACCTCTCAAAATGCTAAAATAAGGTTTTCTAGATCCTTTGGGTTTTCATTGCCTTTATGTGAAAAAGAAAAAACATTTTATCTTACTAACAACTGCTTTTTTTCCTTTTCTGAGAGAAACTCCATTGTCTTTTAATATAGTATATATAACTGCACCAGATTTCTATTAACTTCCTATCAACATATGCTTACCATTACACTCCATTTCAGCCTAAAGATGATACAATCTTCTCAGATTGTGGCTACACATAACTTCTTTTCATTGTAAAGAAACTTCTTCCAAGTACAAATTAGGGACAATTTGGAGGTGTGTGCTCATCTCACTGGAACCTATACACAACAGGGATTTCAGAAAATATATATTTCTATGTAGAAAAAGTGTGGATCTGCAACTGATCATGTTACTGTTACTCTCTACATTACTGAAGAGAGCAATGTGGCTTATGTGTCGCAGTTGCTCATGGTTCTCATGGTAGCTATTTGTGCTGCAGCAAGATGAGATGCACAAATATAATATTTTTTAACAGTGCTGCCATCTAGTATGTAGTTGCAGCCTCAGTATGAGGCCAGTCTTGATTTAAATTGTTTTGAAGATCAGACCAGGAAGCTGCTCACTGTCCTTAAAGAAAGAAACACTCTATGCCTCCAAACGGATCTTAATATCTTTTACCATGGTGGAAAAACTCTCTGATTACATTAAATATAACAAAGGACTCACTTTGCCTCAGAAAACTTAAACAAGAATTTGCAAGGACTATCAATGTTCAGATTGGCTTTTTAATGTAATACATAGACTCAGGCTAGATTCACACAGCAGGAAAATGTGACTCAAATATGCTTTTTTTGCCCATATTTGGTTTTTATCTGACTTTTTACAGCAGTCTAAACGGCCCATTCCCAATACTTTCACCTCCAAAAAATCCAATCTGTGCCACTTCCATATGGGGTTCTACAGTGGAACATATCTGATTATTTTCAAAGTGTCTGCATTCTGAATGATCATGTTTCATTTTGTCCAACTTTTATATCATTAATGTGAGACATGCGTCATAATGCTGTACCAGAAAAAATGAGAGGCTGTAAATCCGGACATTTTTGGCAAAAAAATATGATTCTGAGTTTAAGAAGTTTGTGCCGGTGAAGCACAGCACATCACATCACAATTTCCCCACCGCTGGCTCTGATTACTCAGCAGTCAGTGCTTCACAAAAGGCCATCACTATTAGATGTGTTTTCTTTTTAGTCTCTTCTTTTTTGTTACAATCTTGTGACAATACTTTTGTCTCTCATTGCTGAATAAACTTTAAAATTGATCATTAACCGCAGCATCCTACATTACTTCCACAAGCAGTGTGCTGAGGTGTCATGGTTTTCTTCTGCACATGCAGTTTGCTTTAGGAATGTAAACCGTTCACACATAATTCTCATTGAGGTCGGGTTTAATTAGAAGTATGAACGACCACACAAAAAAACTGGATATCAGCAAAAAATTGGAACTGACCATCAAGACCTGCTGTGTAAATACCCTTAGTGTGTATCGAAAATAAAGTTTAAGCAGTGAAAACACTATTTTAAGTCCACACCGAATAAATGATATTTACAAAAATAATCTGGATTTTAATCCCAGTTTAGGTTAGTGTTGTAGAAGTGTAGTTTGGGTAATGTAGTGCTGAGATCAATACACACTGATCCCACTGTGCTGACAAGCCACTGTACATTTCTCCACGGACCCTTATGTCTGGCCCCTGGTCTGATAAATGCTGACATCCAGAAACATGAGCCCACTGTGATAGACAACTATTTCTGTGTGTGTGTGTGTTAGTGAGAAAGAGAGAGACGGGGAGACAGAGAGATGAGTTAGATAGATGTGAACAAGAGAATCTCAAGGGTTGCACAGACATATATCTGAGATTTATCAAGGGATTGCTTTGTTGCTGTACAGAGTGGTGGCAGTGGTTAAGTTCATTCTGGGTGTATGTGTTGGATGTCAGGGATATACTTTCTTCTTTTTGCAGCTATAGCCCTTCAGTGGAGCTGAGATTACTCTTGGAGACAGCATGTACACCATAATCCACAACACACCTCTGCCCCCATAGCTCCTTGGGCAGTTAGCTTCTCTCAAATGGAGGCACAATCACTTGTGTTTATGTGTGTTATACCGAGTGTGTCCATGTGGAAATGTGGGGAAGTGTGTGTGTCTTTGCAGCACCAAAATGCTATTACAGAGAGACTAGAGGAGGCAATGTGCTGGTCAGAAGTGACAAATGTGCTCATGTTGATCATAAATATGAATTAATAAAGGATCTGAACCGTTTATATATTTGCTTTTAAGAGGTGCTCTCCTTGTATTTATTCATGCTTGTCTATAAACAGCTATATCATTGCGATGTCTCATATTCCATCATCTTTTATTTATTAGATCTAAAAAACTTCACTTTCTGTTTTATTACTTCATTTTTAAATTCACTCTATATGGCAAAAGTAATGATGGTGAAACCTAAAGCAAATAAATATTAAACTACAGCTATCATACAAATCTGGGATGTTTATGGTCCTTTTTTTATTATTATTTCTGCTAACAACACTACAAAAGCATCTTATCCAAAGGCTCATTAGACATAATCTTTCCTTTTTGCAGCATTTGATAGCAAAATTGCAGCAATGCTTAATCTCACAAATAATGTTCATTAGACATTTGCACATGCTATTTGATGAAGAGTGAACTAAAAAATTCAGCGCAACATCACCTCAACCAATTAAAATGTCCCTAAATGTCTTATTAAACCATGTGAAACCTCCTTTGCATCATTTATTTTTTAGTACTCGGTTGCTCAACATCCTTATCTCCCTCTGAAGAGCTTCACCGCATCCACGATGCTGTTATTTATCACTTAACATCTCTTAGACCATAAGGTGCTCAATGTACAGTCTGAAATCATAATTCACACTCTTGCTGAGAGCAAACAACTATATTGGACGAGTTATGTTTAAGTGTTGAGAGCTTTATGGTCTGCAGATGGAGCTCTGTGTTGTATTCAATGTTTTCTTATGTTTATGTCCTCAAGAAAAGACATTTGAAAATGATGCTGTACACAAACAGTCCAACAACATGATGAAATCTAAGCAAACAATCAGTATGAATTGTGTCCCACAGCCAAAAAAAATAACATAAGCATTTACATTTTTCTTTTTATCCAACTTGCTCATTTGTATGGCGATATTGCTTAACAGATACTACAGGATACTTTCTTAGGGTCACCCAGTCCTACCAGAGAGCAAGTATTCTGAAACGCTTAGATGCATCCATGTCCCAGTACACCTGAGTTAAATGAATGGCTCTTTATCAGGCCTCTGCAGAGCTGAAGAACATACTGATGAGAGAATTTGAAAATTTGATGTCTTGACAACTAAACTTGGGGACCCCTGGTCTAAATGAATTTACAATGTCTATTCTCATATAGGATTTTTTGGGGGGTATATCAGATAATGTTTAAAATAGAGACACAAATCTACTTTCTTATCTTTTATACATTCCCCTAAAAAAATAGGATTCTATGTTTAAAACTAATACATGATTTGTTTTTGCTGATTCCATTAAGATAAACATAAATAACCTCGTCATGCCAATATGTCTACTTTAAACCGCCATCAATGCTGAAGTAAAGGTTGGCAAATACATTTTTAAACTATGAAATAAACACTTTCTTGTTTTATGTGTTTGTTGAGATTAATTAACAGCATTCATTGGTGTGTATCCCACCACAAATTGTATTTACAAATGCACCAATCAGGCCTCTTCTTGCTCATACTGAACTTCAGGTCTCTTTGGGGTCTGATCTGATCAATTTGGATTCACTGTATTTAGTATGAGATTATATTGTAATGCTAGAGTTACAATTTCAACTTCATATGCTATATATGTAAGAAATGTGAAAGCAAATTACTGTATGTTTTCCTGTTAAAACACAAAAAAAAGACAATACAAAACATGATGCTTTCATTTTCTATGAAACACATTTTAGATGTTTTAGTGCTTTTTCCTTAAAAATTTTATTTGAAAAAAATAAAGATTTTGTTGTGCTAAACAAGCATATTAAGTTGAAAACAAAACAAGTACTTCTTTTTAATGCATGACAGTAGAAGTTGAAAACAATGTTGCTTGTGCAGATAAAAAAATGCATTTATTTTTGTATACTTGGGAGACTATTTCTTTCCCTCTCACACATTGCTTTCACATCTCTGAGTGTCTGTTATATTTTTAATTTCCAATATTTCTGGCTCCACATTACCCGTCTGTCGACTGCATATAACACTCTTCATGCTAATTGTATGTCCATAATTTTTGTTTGGTGTTACAAACGCTTTCCTCTTTTTTTTTTTTCTCAGAAAAGGCAGTTGCTCTTCTCAGTTGCTGCTATATTACACAGAAGTCCATATATCAGTGTGACAAAAAAAGCAAAATTTTACAAAATACAAGATTGTTATGAAACTGTTTGAAAAAGAAGAAGAAACTCAAAGAAGGACACTTTTCTAAACTCTGCTCATGTAACATTGTTTCTATGTTATCAGCTAACAAACAATTTGCTTGACAGTCTGACAAAACAAAGCTGTGATCTGCCTCATTCCCTTGTTTCCAGTTTCAATTAACAGTTTTCTACTCTCCAACACAGCCAGTGAGCATTTATCCATCTTTCCTCACAGTAAGTCAGGCGCAAACCATTAGAAATCTGCAGAGCTGACATTTCACTTCCATGTTCATTGCCTGTAGCAGAAAAAGTGCTTTAATAAATAGTGATGTGCATTAAAACAAGCCCTGAATCACAGTGGTCTTTAACAGACAATCACATTTTGTCAGTTTAGTAACTATGAAAATCAGACACCTACTGTTCCACTCTTCTTTTGATATCATATTTCATTGTCATGTGTGAGTAGAGAGCTGAAATACAGGGCCAAATTTTATTCTACACTAACACACTCATGGGCTGGAAATGGAGGTCGTCACCAAACCAAGCCAGAAATAGCATTTATTTATGAAGTGGACTGAGGGATTGTGGGGTTGGGCTGGGGTCAGTTTGGGCCAACCACTCTAACCGACAATAGTGTGTTTATCTTACTGATTTTTCAATGATGGCTTTGAGAGTGTTAGGAACCACCGCCACAGTGCTGACCCCTCTCTTTTAAGTTTGAATTACCAAAAAGGAAGAGAGGCAGCATATTTTGCAGAATAATATAATCCTTTAAACCAAAATCAGGCTTCTGGATTTACTGACAATCATATAACAAGCAAAATATATTGCATATCAAATTTTTGGTTTTTAAATGTACATTGCTTATACATTCATTGCAGAAGTTATTTGAAGCAGACTGATGTAAACATTAATACTAAAGCAACTTTGCCTACATTGCTATTTGAAGCTAGAGTTTAAAAATCCAACCAGACCCGGCCCAAAACCATTGGAGTTATGTCCAATTCCAATCCTATAGACTAATTAACTAATTATAGACCCGAGCCCAAAGTAAAACTGACATATTTTAACTAAGGTTTTACTGCGTTTATACCACCATTTGAGTAAGCAGTGGAAACTGTCCCATTTTTAGCTTTTGTTTAACATCTTCTAGCTCCATCTAGTCATTTGCTGTAACCATAAGGTGAGTCAAGTTTAAATTATCTGGGATATGTGACTGATTGGAGCACAGCAGGGCGGGTCTGCATGCGCATTGTGCAGTGAGCTGCACTTGTCACAGTCTAACAAACTTCTGCTGACAACACAACTTTATATTGTGAAGCCTTGTTTGATTTTCTCTGTGCTGCATGTATACTAGGCTTATTAAATGTGCTTGCGCCTGACCAGACCTGATCATCAAACAAATAATTTTTCCCAGCTCAGTGTTAATTTCAGGCTGGGTTTGGGCCATAAAGCTAAACTAAGCTTGATAGTAGCCAAATATGTAATCTCCTGTTAAGCAAAAGAAAAAAAAATCTATTGCGCACAAATGTCAGTGCCACAATCAAAGAAACATTAATTTATTTACTGTTACATTTTTATTTGTGATATATGTCTATGGTTATTCCCACATATCCCCTCTTGTATTTTCTTCTTCCTCGAAATGGAAATCTAGTAGACAAGCGGTGATACTTCATTTTGATTCCTTGCTGAATAAAATCGCTGTGTTAACACTTGATAGATCTCATCAACTCCTTCAGATGTTTAAGTGCAGACTTACACAAGCACAGAAATATAAGCGTATAAGCACAGTGTCTGTACAGGCCTGCATGACAGAGTTATACAGGCTTAGCATGAGAATAGAGATAATGTAGTCAGATGTTGAGGGGGAAAGATGTCAAACAGACAAGATTTCAAACGAGGCAGCGAGCCTCCCTTTTCCTCTCAGTGAATTGACAGCCTCCGGCCTGAGAATCAAGCAGCATCAGGATGTCAAATTCCACTCTGTTTTGACAAGCATTGCTGTTCTCAGCAGAAAAAAAAGGCAAAACAGCACAGAGGACTTCGGAAAACACTAAATTCACTGTCCATTTCTGATTTAGGTCCTGAATGCACAAACAGGCGTTGCAAAGAAACACTCACTTACAATAAAAGTCAATAGTCTAGAGACACCTACACATTCAAACCTGTAATTCACTCTCCGTCTCTACAAAGGGATTTTAAACACACATCAGAAATATTCAAATGAAAATTAGCAGATAACTTTCTGCCCACTTAAGTTTCACAGTTTGACTGAGGATTAAAACACTCCTTAAAATGGCAGTTTTGAATATTCTTCTTTTGACTTTCTTTTGAAACGTAAAATTTGGATCCCAGGCCAGCTTAAACATGTATGTTTCCAAGAGATCAATAAACCCACCCAATGTTTCCGACTCCATCACTCAAAAGCGAGTGGATGCTGTTAGAGAGAGTGTGAGACGTTGAGAAATATAAAGAGACTGAGAGCAAATCTATTACTGATAGTGATGTGGTGCTTGCTATGGAGGAGGAGGACCAGAGGGGTCCATTCATGTGGCTCTTGTCCCAAAAGGAGAGATAAGAGAGTAGTGGAGCTCAACTAACTCTGTAATTACATTGCACAGACGTCTGCAGAGAGGATTTTTTTTCTGCAGACAACATATTACCCACTCAAAAAGACATAGCAAGACTTAACGCTATTAGAGTCGGGTAATCCCAAGTATACTATATCACCTCTGCCATCTCCAAACGCTTTCAGTGTATAATTTGTGTGTCTAGGAAGATAGTCTGTATGCTTCCTCCTCGCAGTATGTCAGTCCTTTGATCTCACCTGTCTGCGTGAGTATTTGTCTTTACTAGCATCCCTGCTGGGTCTCCAAGCAACCTTTTCCTCCTATCTACTGTCACAAGAGCACTGACAGGAGGCAATTTTGTGATGTTATTTGGGTGATTTTATTTGCTCAGTAGGGCACTCTGGCCCCAGTCACCGCTGACACATTTCTCGTTCTTCTCAGTCTCCTGTGTGCAAGGCCCACCTGAGACATGGTAAAATCACAGTAATGAAGTACGCAGGACACTGGCAAAGGCATCAATCAGAGGACAGCAGGAGGACACACAACAAAGGAAAAGAGGGAGAGCAGCAAGATGGAAAAAAAGTGGGAATGGAGTAAAAGTAGAAATGGAGGACTTCAACAAGGAGAAATTTTAATGCGGAGCAACATGACATAAAATATTACAGTCATACATTAAGAAAATGTATGACAGAAGAAGTGGAAGAAAAATGTGCATGGATCTGGAAAAGAAGAACAAGGGCAATAATTTGAGTTAGGGTACACCATTTATGGGTAGTGTCTGGTTATGTTCCCTTCTCTGACAGCTTATTAAAGTTGCATGCTAAAATGAGTCAATATTAAACATGACATGTTCATGGTAACCCAGTGTGAGGCGGAGATGGGAGCAACGTGCATTGCCATGGTCACCAAGTCGACACAGAAAACAGAGACACTCTTCAGTTTATCTGTTCAAATAATCTGTCTGTGTCAAGTTTTCAGATATGATCATTAATATAATGATGTACTTGAAGCTTCATTTAAACACCCTGCTTCACTAATGAGAGGATCTGATGAGAGCATCTTTCCTTTTTTCTTTCTGGCTTTGGTATGTTCACTTCTAGATATATTGAAAGCATATTGTGGCAAAATCATGTCAGGAAGATTTCCGCTGTTACAATGCCTCGCAATCTATTCATACATGCTGAACTTTAATGCAGCATTTATGCATATATATTCTAGTTAGTGAAGTGTAAGAATAATACAAAATGGTATAAATAAAAGCATGGAAAGCATGTATGAGGCCCCCTTTACTTTGATACTTCATCAGAATTGACTGCTTCCACTAATTAACACTGCTTGCTAATTAATAAGCAAAGTTCACCTGTTTTAGATTTAATCTCACTATAAATACAATAACAAGTGGGCTGGGGTTGAATTCATGCCCGGAGCTTCATTTAGAGAGGCTTCTAATCCGATTGCACAACAGATAAAATAACTTTATTTGCAGTGTAAAAACATGTTTTTAACAATAAAAACTATTGTGTGTGTTGATGTATTCATTCATGAAATTCAAACTAAAAATCAGTCAAACTAAGGTTTGTTAGGATTGGGTGAATGATGGAGGTCCACCAGCAGAACAACAATCCCGATACAGTCAGGGCCACAATGCTCTAAATGAAGCCAAAATTAGACCTAGGACGTAAATCTAACTGAGAATCTGTGTGAAGCCTGGAAAAATGATGTTGACAGATGCTCTCCATCCAATATGACTGAGTTGACCTATTTTCCAAAGAATGGGCACAATTTCAATCTCTGGTAATGAGTCCAAGGGCTTAAATACACATACACGGCACAGTTTTTAGTTTTTTATTTATTTAAAAAATTCTGAAAACTATACACTGTAACACTGTATTGTAACATTGTTATGTTACAATACAAAGAAGCTTGTAACATGATGAAATATAACAAAAGTCAGAGGGCTATATTTTTGCAAGGGTTAATATTTTTGTTATACCTACAAAAGGTAACAGCTGAACTTTCTGCACAGCCTGTGAAATATTTTAAGTTGAGGTACAATTGTGACTATATACAATCTCCCTCTTTCTATCAAGTTTCTATTAAGTTTCCTCCTTCAGGCTCACGACTGTTTATGTGTTATAAGTGTCTCCCCTTGTACTTCTTATTCATTTGTAAAACTCATAAGATGAAAAAGTTGAGCTTTCTGTTATATTTAATGTTTTTCAACAACAATAAATAATGAGGTCAAAACACCACAGTGGCGGGTTGGTAAGGCCAACACCAACAAGAGATAGCAAAAATACACAATAGGCTGCACAATTTATAGCTTTACTCCCAATCTAACATGAATTTTAAATTTGTATATGACAAATGCATGGTTATTACTTACAGTATTATTACAGTTTTTGCAGAAGTGATGTTACAGTTTTTGGCATTGTTTCAAGATGAAAAAAAAACTATCTAACAACAACAGAAAGAACTGCAGGGAAATCTTGCGTTTATGCTAACATTTGGAGGCAAATGTCATTTTCAGTCCTTAGATCTCCAGATCTTCCTGTCAAACCTTTAAACAGGTCTAAAGCAGGCCGCACCACAACCTGCCAGGTAACAATCACAGCAGCCAACCCCATTTCCAACCCTAAAGCAGAAAATCAAAGATGGCAAACAAATGATCCCAGTGAGGGTAAAACAGCTGACGTTTTAGAGGGGAAAAGAAAACAATGTAAAATACACAAGGTTAAAAAGAAAGAAAAGTCTGCTTGAAAAGGAGAAAAGAAGAAAGATGTGACTGACAGTGTAAGGCAGCAGTGATATGCTCAGTTAGAGTCTTTGTTTCAGTGAAAGTAAAACAGCTTGTGGTGAGTCAGCAGAGAAGCAGCAGGAAGCCTGGACCAATTAGTTTAGGCAGATCATAGCTCCAAATGCTCTAACGGATTTTCTGTTCATGTTGTTCTGCCTTCAAGAGCTTTAATGAGAAGCACGTCCATGGACCTACACACACAATGGAGGCACAGCATTCCAACGTACATTTAAACTCAAGGCTATTCATTAGGCATTATTATTATTTTTATTTATAAGTTTGCACTGATTAGAGGGAAATTTAATTGTGATGCTATATTTATGTAGAATGTTGGCAAAAAAATTGAATACCATTTGTAAATAAATGTAAAAAAATTACATTTGTTACTACAGTTTATGTTTAATTTCTTTTCTCTAAATAAAAACATTACACATAAAAAAATATACTGTATGGTGAACAAGCAATAGTTACTAATCTCCATATGATCACAGTATTTTATTAACTACCAGCCACTTTTTTCACATTTAGATAACTTTGTGATCATATAGAAGACTTAGATATTATAATCTTTCCTTATCTCTTTTGGATAAGTTACATTTTTTGTAATGAATATATTCAGTGGGGTAGGGTTCAGGCCATGCAAGATTATATATACAATTTTTTTTAAAAATCACAATGTTTTTTCAGTTTTTCTGCGTACACACATTGTACACAGTTTTTCTCTATAGTCACTAAATTAATTATAGCTTTTGGCCCAGTATTTCCATGGTTTGCTTGCATAGTGTGCATTGATTTTAGAGCATCGGATTAAATTAACAGGAACTAGCATTCAATTTAAATTCTTTTAATTTGTATATCTTAAAGCACTTTAACAAAATCTAAGTAATTTTAATTCAATCATACACGCATTCCATTTGAGTGTGTGAATATGCATGTGAATGGCAATGAGTTATTATAAAGCATCTTTGAGTGTCCACAAAAGCGCTATATAAGTTTGATGTAATTTCCTATATTCCATTTGATGCTACTTATCCAACAGCACATTAACTTCAGTTTATTATTCAAATTAGATAAAACAGCTTTATCCAAGAAAACCCTGGCGATTACATCAAGTCATTGGCTTGCGGTATTCAGATGCTGAACTATTTGTTCAAGGATCCCTTTTTCAAAATGTTTGAAACTAGTGAAGGAATATTGATACTATTCACTCAACACGCACTGATATGCTAATATCAATTTACACAGATGCCTACAAGGCCAGGCATTTTTATTAAATCAGGCATACATACCTTTCTTTTAATCTCTTCTTATTTAATTAGTGTACATTTGGGAAAATTCTTTAAATTAGTTAATGCTAATAAGGTGAGTCAGTTCTCTAAGGCTTTAGCTGCTGCACTGCTTTTTTTTCTCTTAGCTGGAGAGAAGCAAATAGTGTTGGGCTGTAATTTCACACCTTAACTCATACCCCAGCCATTTGCTCTCACTACAGCTGGGGAGCGAAAGCAAAGAGAAACGTTTAATTTTGCTTCTAAGAAATTGCCAAATGTGAGCAATGAGTCCAGAAAAGGAATGAATCCAGGAAGAGGAGAGGGAGGAGGGAGAATTTCCTTCCAAATATCAAATGTGTGTAAATGCAAGCTTGCCCTGCAGTACATGAATAGTTTTAACTGCACATTTACAAGGAGAGCAGAGATGTTGTGACTTGGCATCTCCTTTTTAATGAATCTCGAGAGATGGCAGGTGCATGTTCAGCTATTCTTTCACAGGCTCAGCAACAAACAGGCCAGCCCTCTCACACACACCCCACCCCCACCGTAATACCACTGTAATTAGCAAAATCACATTTACAAGAAGTAACAAATGATATTGCTACCAGACATGCAAAAAGGCCTCTTATGAAATACTGGCATCAGCATAGACATCTTTAACTTTAAACTACTTTGATGTACTTTAATAGTTGACCACATGACAAAGTTTGATTTGTTTTTGCAACAGTCACTCAAAAGACTTCACAATTAGTCTCTAAAACTGCATGGAAAAACAAACATCACTCTAATGATTTTTACTTAATAGTCCTTGAACCGTCTTTTTCCATTTTATTTTTTATAATTTCACCTAATCTTCCATGTCCTTTTGTATATTTTCTGTTTATTCAAATGCTTCTGTTTTCATTTAGCTTGGAGAAAATCACTTAATGTGGTCTGGAAATGACTATGTCAGTAATGAGCATGATGACAATGACAATAATGATGATTCACAGTAGTTATGGTGATAGCAATGGTTTTCATTAGTAAAACTATTATTAGACATTTTCCTCCATTTCTTCCTTTCCATCACTGAGCAGTTGGTTAACAATGGGGGTGTTTAAAATTGTGCATCTGATTGTTATAATGCCTGACACTGCTAAGCCCCACACAGTAACAGGTAAGCATTATTATTATTATTTGAGTGTTGGCACAGGAAGTCTGCTTCTCTCAGTCACTGCCAATTTCTCTCTCTGGCTCAACTTTGCTCCTTAGACAATAGACAGCAAATGTCTCTCATAAGAAGCAGACACTAAAATTGCAGAAGGTGCTTTTGGATTTTAAGCTTACTGGCCAGACTCGGTCATTAAGTGCAAAGGCATGTTCTGACCATAGGTTTCTAACTATGGTTTTCCCAAACATAACTTTCCAAAACCTGTCTCCCTTGGAGTTGAATGGCTCATCCTCCTGCAGGAGCTGTGACAATCTGGGAATGCAGATCTCCAGCCACCCCAACAACAGAAACCAAGTGATTAAAAACAGGGAAATTAAACCAATAAAACATTAATCTGAAATTGTTTCGTAGCGGTTATAGTTAGAAAAAAATGTATACGTTTTAAATGAGTCGCACCTATCTAAAGAGGAAAGAAAAAAGATCCTTAGAAACAAAGATAATGCAGGTTAATCACCTGGAACACATTTTTTTTAGGACATGACTTTTGTGATTTAAATCCCCAAACAATATTAAGGCAACTATAGTATACAAAAACTAACCATTAGTTTAAATATTTTGCTAGAGCTCATACAGACAACCAGGTTTTGCCTAAAAACATGCTCTTTGACTTTTTTCAGAAAAGCATCTAGAAGTCATGAGAAGAAAAGACCAAACAGGCATTCAATGTTTTGGATGTTGTGTGAAGGTTGGTTAACCTTCTAAACGTAGCTTACTCTGCAAAAAACACCAGGACCTCACTGGGCAGTCACTCCTTGATGGAAGATCACACAGTAGATCAACTCAAAGACACACACTACCAATTCTCGCCTCCAAATTCTGTTATTCAGCCAAGCGGGTGGGAGGAGGGTAGGGATGGGGTTAGAGCACATTCATCCCTCTAAATTCCTTCAGCAGCTAAGAGTCTGCCATGTGTTTTCTCCTGTCATGACTTGCCTGGAGCAGCAGGGAGCTTTATTTACTGGGGATGACACACCAGAGGCAGCAAAGAGCCCTAATTGCTTCACGGCCCCCTTGAGCTGTGCGATGCGTACACTCTGAACGTCAACATCTCTCTCGGAGAGAAATTAGAAGGCAGCGGTTGGGAACTTTGCTTGTGTCCACTTTTAAAGACAACTTCAATGCATTCATGAGGGGAGAACAAACGGAGAGAAATACTCTGAACCAAGTAAGAGCAGGAGGGTCTCGAATAACTTTTCTAACAGAAACAGCAACATCAAAATAGGGAGTTTGTCTTATCAAAAACTCAGATTAAAGCTAGCTTTGTGTTTGGATGCTAAAATCTTATTTTTGTTGCATATAATTATGATTACTTGAGATCACATTAAATCATGCCAATGTGCTCACATTGCTCTGATACTGCATAAAGCCTAGTTTAATCAAGTCTAATTGCTGAGATTATGAGGACTTGTATATGGTAATGCCTCCACAAACAGAGCTGGAATGAGAGCTGTCCCTAAGGGAGGTTTACATATTCTCCTCTCCTATTAGTGCATTTTTAGCATTCAGTGAGCTGATTATAACGTGAATTTTTTTTTTTTTAATTTGCCAACATTACTAAATTCTTGATAATAGCAAGGGCTTATTGTGCTGTGTAGTTATTGATTAGCTATAGAATAGAATATTGAATTCCAGCTTATCTGGTTTGTGCTACAGAGACATCACTCATTTACTTTGGTGGTTATTTGCTTTTTATCTACACAACTTAAAAAAAAAACTTTACAGAACAAGTCACTTCTTTTTTGAACACTCTTATCCCAACAGATAAGAAGAGCATCTGGCAAGCTGATTAATAATGAAAGCTTTGCTCCACCCTGGAATTAAACCATCCCAACTGGATTTCTATTAATGCTGATTGACCCTGGCTTACTCAGTTGGCACTTTGGCACAGCCTGCTGCAACCCTTGCACCTCTTTAGGTGCCAGTACAGGTTAGATGATACATGAGTAATTCCCAGCAGACTTTAACCACAAGAAGTAGGGCAGAGGATACAGTGGTGTGCTTCTTCCTCCACCCTCACTCTCAATCCCCTCATCAGCAGGCTTTTAATATTTAATTATACAAGCTGCATTTCACACTCTCCATGTGAAACCGTGAGGTGGAGGAGACCGAGGTGCATGGGACCACTATGAGGGGGAAGTGAACATAGAGGGCAGGAGGATTGGTTGGGGATTCAGAAGTGAAAAGAATAGAAGAAGAGGTGCATGGAGGATGAAGATGCAAGCACTATTTCCATTTCAAATGGAGTTCAGAGGAGGGGAGTTGGTGTCAAGGGAACCAGGAACCCTGGTAAATTAAACTGTGATAATTAAAACCTATTACAACGTCAGCAACCTATTTAGTTGAATCCTATAATTTTATGTAAATAATATTCCAGATATTGCTCAAAACAGATAAAAAATTATTCTGAAACCATCAAAGCACATCCCTATAATGCATGCAGCACCACACTTCCAGTCAGAAGTTTACATGTACTCATCACCACTACGAATGTCTTTCTATTTCACAGATTTAAATTACATCCTTTAACTTTTATTTATTTCTAAAAGCCTACAACTTCAGAGAATTAGATGGAAAACAGGAGTGAACAAGACAAGGATTGTCTACGCTCACAATTTTACATACAGGCTCAAATTTACAAATATACTCTCACTACTTTGAAAACTGCTCTCAAACAAGTTGCTAAAACCAACAAACATATTTTTTATTGTTCCCAATAATCTGCAATAATTCTGAATGAATATGTAACCACTCTTCTTATCAGAAATGTTAGACCTCATTTTAATTGGTGGGTTTCCTGGTACATGTCTGCTTATACGCCTACTTTAGACATTTTAAACAAGGTTGTTTTTGAAGCTTGACATTAGCTTGTTCATTCTTCAAAAAAAATCATAAAATATTTCCATAAAAAGCATTTGGTTTGTTCATGTGAGCAGTTGCTTATATCAGTCGTGTTTGCCAGGGTTCATTTAGGGTAGCACTTTTCTACTACTAGCTAACTTCTTAGTGCATATTGATGTTAAACTCGTTTCTAGTATCTTCCAGTTTGTGATAGGCTTGTACTGTGGGTTGTTCTTAAATTCTTAATTAATATCTTAAGAATTTTCCCTGTACAGTAACTGAGAGGGGAGAATTGGGTCAGATGGCTGAAAACTGGACATGTTTGTGAGTTCCAACAGGACAAAGATCCACAAAATATATCAAGTCTATTTAAAATGGATCAACTATGCTTAAAAGCCCAATCCCACTAATTCTGGGTAGAAAATGGTTCAATAGCCATTAACAAATGTGCCAGAACCTTGTTTGTTTCTACAAAAATGGTGTGGTGATGTAAACAAAGTTAAGTGTGTATGCATACTTTTAACCTTGTGTGTATTTAATAAATGTTTCTTCCTTTCAAACGAACAGCTGAACACAGCATGTCCTTTCTAATTAATAATCATAAAACTAAAAACTGATAATTTTCCATCAGAAATAAAAAGTTTGAAACATTTGAACACCTTTTATTTAAATAACATTGAATAACCAGATATATGGCTTACTGTTTGTCTTACAGTGTAGGTTTTGTTTTCTAAAACAGATGACACTTTTGGATATGTTATTTTGAAGAAAAAAGTTGAATAATACAAAGAGGCAAATACAACTGCATTTGCATTAGGATTTTGCTCTAATTGCTCTCATATTCATATTTACATTTTATACATGACCAGTTCAGATCGGGGATCATTTGTCAAACTCAAGAAACCCATATTAGTAGGTTCAAACCAATTCTCAAAATTATTGCAATGTGGAGGTGATCTTTAAAATTTAAGTAAATTATTCTAAAAATATGAAAGATATTTATTAAATAATTCTTTCCCTAATTTTAGACCTTTGGGTAACTCCGTTTTTAAAAAATCTATCAGAAGTGAGATCTTGCAAACGAAGTAAGTGGTAGAGCATTAATAATGTATGAGGGAGTCTTTTTATAGAGCACAGCCCCTGAGATTCATAACTCTATTCACATTAGGCGCCTGCAAAAAGTTTAAGGTTTTAATAAATAGGTATTAAAACTTTAACTGATATTAATAGTGCCAATTAAAGAACATACATTGGAGATATGCATCACTTCTGTACTGGTAGAGTGGGAAACCCACTTGGCAGAACCTCCCCTGACTTCTTGTGTCTTTCAGTTCTTTTTTTTTTTTTGCCACATTCTTGAACTCAGCTTATCACCAATCCCAGCTAGACAATACAGAGAACTGACACTCCTTTCCAGGCATTGTGTAGAGACATCTGTTGAGACATTTTATGGGCACTATAATTAAAAAAATAAGTGAGCTATAAATGTGTGAGCAGTAGCATTTTACACCACCTCATCATTCCATAATCAATTCACTGAACATTACAACTACGAGATGAGAGCTCTCTTGACCAACCGTGGTGTTTGATTGATGGGCAATTTTTCTTGTCTCCCACATCATTGTTTCTCCCAGAGCGCGGGTCAAATGGTGTGTGTTAGTCAGCCAACAGTCATTCATTTCAGTTTATGAAGTGGAACGTGTGCTAGGTGGCCAAACCATTAAAGACATTAGCATGCACGTCTCTGCTACAGGTACCCAGTGCATGCATGTTGGGCTGTTTTAAAGCTCCATTTAGCAGGTGAGTGAAACAGCAGGTATAAACGTTAAAGCTGTTAGCTTCCACTCCGTTCAACTCCAGAATACAATGAGGAAAATAAGTATTCGGCACGTGCTTTTGTCAGGAAATATATTTCAAATTGCTGCGTTGATCTGAAATTCACAGCAGCTGTTGACAACACCGCAAGTATTCAACACATACTATAAAATTGAAACAAATCAGTCCATAAATTATGAGCTGTAAGAAGAACAAAAAATTAATTAACAGGAAATCAGTGATCAAGTTGCTGACTGAAATTAATTAAACACTTGGCAGACAACGCCTTTTGGAGTGACAACTTCAAAACATATTCTGAATGGAGAATCTCGTCACATGTAATGATAAGGTGTACTTTTGATTCAGTCTTTTGCACAAATATTTAAAATTGTAAACACTCCGTAAATGTCCTCGATTTGTGTTGAATTTATGTTGTAAAGTGAACTGAGATGTTCTCAACATTTAACGGTAATGTATTGGCAATAACCTCATTAGAAATATATTTACTGGTTCAATACTCTACCTGCTCCAGGAATGGTGGTCCATGCCACTAACATCTTTAGATGAAACACAGGAGCAATCACTGTCGGATTTTTTTCTCTACTTTGTCTCTGAGAGAACACTGTGTCCAGGGAAATGTGGCAGAAGCAAGCAAAGAGTCATTTCCTTTATTCCACAGTTCTGAACACTGGACTAGAATTTTCTTTGAGGAGCCAAGAAGGAGCCAATGACTCAAATAATGACTTTTGTGTTCTAATTTGTGTGGGGATTTCTTCTGCTGCTTGGCTAGTGTGCCGCTACAGTGTTTTGTGAGCTGATCAGTGGGAGAAATCGGAGAGAAACTTTTATAGGTGAGCTGGGATATAAAGACAAAGGGGACAAGAGGGAGGAGAAGAAAGACAGAGCCAGGTTCTGCTTCTTTGCTCTGCTGATTCCCAATTGATTCACATGCCTCCTGAGATCTCCCACTGTCTCTTTTCTCTTCTTTGTCCTGCCACTATTACACATAACAGTCCAGAGGATGAATGATCTACACTCTACCCATGAGTACCGGCAACCGGTACACACATCAGTGACTCCCAAAGCTTTGGGACTTCACAGACACCCTGATGAGACAGATGGAGACACAGAGCTGGAAAGGGCAGATGGAGATAGGAAAGGGAAACAATCAAAGCACAAAATGAAGACGACCACACCAGAGAGCATCAAAGGGAAGTCACAACTACGGGTGAGATTGAGAGTAGGGCACTAGATTGAGATGTGCAAGCATAAGCTGCTGAGCAGGGGAATAAAGACTCTGAGTTAGTTAATTAATAGTTAGGCAGGGGAATGGGGTGACAAAGTAAAAAAAAAAAGACAAAGGGGTTCCCCATGAAAAAACTAATGAGAATTACACTTTGAGGGAAGTCACAAATGGATGGGGGATACGCTCCACCACCGAAAAGCTCCAAAGGAGGCAATCAAGACTGGGGAAGGCTGTGCTTGTAGTTCCAGCTCCATGCTCTCCCAAGGGATAGGTGTCACTCCTGTATAGAAGGGGAGCAGCCACTTAAATGAATAGAGCTCTTTATCTGAGCCTGAACAATGAGTTATTACCTACTGAGTAGACACTACAGGGACGTGCCTTCCCTGGACACAAAAAAGAGGGGGCCAGTGGAGCAAGAGGGGGACAACAGCAGGGAGGCTAAGAAAGGGAATGGGTGAAAAAGGAGAGAAGAGGTTTGCGTCTGCGCCTTAGTTTGTAACAGGCTATGACATCTCTGGCCTCCATGCAATAACAAAGCCCTGGAGCATGGTCAAGCATCACTGGCTAGAGGAACATTAGTGTGGATGGCTGCAGGGAAACCGCAAGATAATAACACCCCCTGGGAAGGCCTTTTCTGAATTTCGAACAGGATGTGTTTCAAACGTATTTTATCTAGCATCATCAAACAAAGAAAATGAAAAAAATAATAATAATTTTTTCAATAAATATTTACAATAGAGTCAGAAAATTTGCAGGATCTGTAAACAATTGTAAAGTCTAAAAAACCAATGCAAACTGTAAAGAGCCTTCATGAAACACTGTACTACGCTGCTAATAGGCTAACCTGACATACTAGGCACCATACACTGCAGGCCAGCACCTTGTGTGGGGTTAAGGGTCTGTGAAGACAATGGTAAAAACAATAAGTACAAAGATATTCACGTATAAAACTACATTAATTTGAACAGATGTTGTTTCACAAGCTTTACAAAGGAGGCAGAACAAGCCTGAAGGGAGGGGATATTGCTTGGCTAAACCCTTGATGATAAGACTGTGAGATCTGTGCTATGGACCCAACCTATTGTGAAGTTCCTAAAACTATACAAGAAACCCCACAAAGCAGATGTAAAACTGCCTACTTCACAAAAAAGCACACAGGAAAAAATACATGTTTGAGTCATAAGAAGAATAATATGAAATTCTTACAAGAAATCATTTAAAACTATTGATTTGTAAGAGTGGGTTGGTCCCTCTTTTGCCTTTAGAACTGCCTCTTAATGTCTCTATGCTAACCTGATACTTAGTTTGAACTTTAGCAAGACTTTTCCATCACATCTAGAAGCCAAAATGCTTTGAGCTGCAGCCATGTGATTTCCCTGATTCACTGTTTGTGTATACAAGCTACAGAAGGTGTGTGGCCTATCAAGTGGCCAGGGACTGTACATTTAAAACTTTGAGCTGAAAGTCAGCAGAGGCGCCAAAAATAATGTAATTCTCTGGAGGACAATTATGGCTGTTATTATTCTCTGAAACAGATGCTGTTTGTAGTGAGAAGCCTATCTCTGGAGCACCTAAACATGAGAGAAACGGCACAAAAAGAAAGAAATAGACAAATAGACAGGCTCACACTGAAAGAAAAGGCACTACAACTTGCTCCTTATCTAATAAACCCTATGGAAGTAGACGTTAAACAGTCCCTGTCACACATTGTTCAGGTGGGAACTGCAGTGCTGAGGATGGGGAATTATAAAAATTGCTACGCATACACAATACGCATGCAGCAGCAACCTTCCTTTAGCTACTGAATAAAAACCAGACATTGACAAAAGACAAGCCAGCAAAAAATGTCTAGGTGTGAGAAAAAGTCAGTGTACAAATGCTGTAGTGTAAGGAGGAGTAAAATGAACTATAACAGTGAGAGCATGACCCTCTTTAGGCTGTTAGCTTTGTGCATTTATTGACTGAAAGTGAGTATATGTTTTCCATTTATCTGAACTCCTCAAAACAAAGCTGACAGAAGATTAATCCAAAAATACTCAATCCAATACTACACCAGCTGTCACTCTAATTGCCGCCCTCTACTGTCTTTAGCATCAGTCCCATATTCCTGTTGCAAGTAACAGGTCTGCCTTCAGGTCTGCAAAGGATTCCACCTGCTCTAACGAGCATTAGATTTCCATATGGAGCGTAAGCTACATATCCTCTATACATTGTTAGACTGAGTGCAATTATTGTGCCTTTGCAGCAATGGGCCAATCTGGGTTCTTAATGGGCTAAGCAGTGTTTACTTCTCAAGGACTTTTCCCATGAATTATTGATGCATGCAAGCTGATTTGTGTTTGGAATTAGCCTAGAGTAACCCATCTGGGCCCCCTATGCTTCCTAGGTGCCATTTTGCTCTTCAGGGTAAACAGGCTGACTGGAAACGTATCTCACTATGCGCTTTAATTCGTCACCCTGATTTGTGCTGATTGTGGAGCAGCAGCCTAAAGCGACACAAGCGACCTTGCTTACAGGCACAGATTTTTGAGGAAAATGGTGACAACCCCAATCTGCTTTTTTGCTCTTTTACTGGTTGGGTAGTGTTTATGGCATAAATTAAATAATCCCTTTTTTACATGAGCTTATACATGAAACTAGTTTGCTTTACATACAAATCTATCTTTGTTATGACAATATTTTAAGACATGAAACCTCCTGAATTTAGATAATGCAGTTAAAAGATGTACAACAATATGCAAACATTAATTCTATAAAAAAGAACAAACCAAATAAAAACTATGTACATCACAGCAAACTAATGTTATGCACTTCTGGTGTTATACAGAGAGTTGCAGTTACACCGATATTATTTCTGATTCCTGCATGGAAAAAATTAAACATTAAAATTGATGAATAATAATAATAACAACCATTATTATTATTTAAATTAATAATTTTGTATATATTTTCTTTTAGAAATTCAAAAGAGCTTCCACTGCTCCTCGTGATAAACTGCCACACAGTTTAAGAATCATTGGTTTAAAATGTTTGTTTCTTTAAAATCTGAGTGCTTAAGCCTGAACTGCATGACTATAAATGTTGCAAAAACAACTTGTAAAGTTTAAGGTCTATGATTTTTTATTTGTGAAGAAAAAAAGAGAAAATTTTCATTTCGTGTTTCATTAACATGTGCCAAATATGGGAGAGCCAACCTTGAACTGGCATAGCTTATGCTAAATATTGATTCCTTAAAACATAGTTATTGATTTGTCAAATCTAAAACTGCTTGTAAAACCGAAAACGTGGATTTTTCCTTTTCCTGAAAAGCATTGCACAAATCTTTTCTCCTCTCATTCTTTCCTCTACATTCTGAGGGCTTGATACTTTATTGACTAATAGTCTGATACTAATTAAATTTGATAAGGCTTCACCAAATTAACTTTTTAATTTCAAAGTTGCAAGCAAGATTAATTCAGCTACATATGAAGAAATGAATCTGGAGCCTGATTACTTGATGCCACAAATGCACATCCTGAGTAACAAGTTTATATTTCACACATTTTGGCTTCAGTCTTTCCAGTTTTCAATAATGGAACAAAATCTTATTACCTGCATTCAAAGGGAACGGGGAGCTAACAAAATCACTTTTTTTTTATAAAGAAAAGAACTATAAACTACATTTTCATATTATGCAAAAACACATTTATAATAGAAAAATATAATTCTCACAGAAATTCTGAAAGATGTTGAGGAAGAGCTGAAAGAGAACACAACTTTTACATTTGAGAATTTCCTCCCACTGTGCTCGTGTGAGGCATGCCAATTTGTCCAGACCCTGATTCATTTTCCTGGCCCTCTTTGGTGTCAGAAAACCGAATGGGCTTTGCATGTGAAATTGGGTAATAAATTTTTGGAAAAGATCCATCCTTCGGACAGAATGGGCCAGCCGGAGCAAAGAATAAAGGCAAGTTTCCTCAGCAGTCTGTCAGAAGCAACTGGCTCAGCTTTCCTTCCTATTTGTATGTGTATTTCATTATCATTTCGACTTACTTGTTTATTTTTTTGGCTTGCAAAAACCCATCTGCCATTACTGTGGTGACATGCCTTTGAGCAGTTTACGAGGTTTGAGAGCAAAGCACAGTACGGGAAAAAAAGTCTGCTTAATTAGTGTGACTGTGGAGTCCGGAGATGTGTTTATCTCATTATGGGTATTTGAATGAATTTTCACATGGCCTCACTCGGAAATTAATGGCCAAAGTTAAATGTGGAGGGAAGTAATCCAAAAGTGTGAGATGTGGAAAAAACTATTTCAAAAAATATTATGAAATCTAAAGTGTAATTTCTTGCTGATTAGTTTAGTTCTCAGTTTCTAGCAAATGAAGGAATAAGGTAGATGTTTTTTTTTTTTAAAGGAAATTCACTTATGTGCATTGCACACTATAAATCTCAGCAGGTTTTTCTTGGGTTTCCCAGGTGTCTTTGCATGAAGTAAAGATGGATGTGCTCCGTCTCCCACACCCAGTCTGCCCCTTCTGTTTCACCCTACTGAGCTAATCCAAGCTGGCCAAATCCCTCTGCCGTGCAGGCCTACATCCGAGCGGTCCTGCTGAGTGCAATATGCCACCCGCTTCCATGGCATTGCCAGCCCTGTAGGGCTTCAAGCCCAACTGTGGTGTGTTGTCAGTAAACAGACAAAGATGTATGAATCACCCAAGTAAATCTGAGCAGGTAGTCCCTTGGCAATATTTTGATGCTGAATCAGACCAAAGAGTTGTTTGCCCCTTGTGATTAGTGTGGGTCTAACCCACCAAGAATTGTGAGAAGCAATGTGTTAATTATGTACAGAATAAATTATATCATCATTAAAGCGAACCTGTCTGAGTAAATCAGTTAAAAATGTAATTAATAATATGTAGATTCAACATACACAAAATGGTACAACTGAAATGCTGATTTTGCCAGTTTTAATGACTGCGGCTTATAGTAAATGAAAACCAAACTTTTTTTTTGCTAGTAAACCAAGTCAACATTAAAAGTTATTTTGTATTAATAAAGAAACGTGAGCCTGATGAAAAGTACGTCCATGTTTTTGCATGAATTACTGCATGACATGTCAAGGAAGCAATCTCTCTGTGGTTCTGTCCATGTTGCTTTAGTAACAGCCGTCAGCTTAGTGCATTGTTGCAGCATCCTCCTGTGAATGTCACAAAGATTTGCCATGGTCTTTACGGCAAGGAAATCAAATTCATCGATAACATGATCATTAAACCAGGTATTGGAAGAGAGAACAAGTCCCAAATCACGATGTAAAACAAAACTGATATCACTATAAACCTTGTGAGCCAGGAGAAAAGTAAAAAGTACCATAAAATGTGCTTGTGTACAAATTACTTTAGATGACAAGGCATACTGAATCACTGGTGACTGTGAAGGCTTCACACAGGGATTTGTTTCTGTGCCTCTTTCCCCATTCTCTGGAAGTTTATTTCTAAATGAAATTGACATTCATCTAAAAAGCAGACTTTAAACAACAGAGCGACAGTCCAGCTCTTTAATTCTTAGCCCAGGTAAGATGCTTCTAAAGGTGTATATGATTAAGAAGTGGCTTAAAAGAAAGAGCGCTATAATTGCAGCCCATTTCATGTAAACATCTGTGTGTAGTAGCTCTTGAAGCTGTGGTCTAGCTGCAGTTCTTGTGAAAACTCTGATATGGGCCTTGCTTAACACTCTTTTCCAGGATGTCAATATTCGTGTTTTACTGTTTATATTTTTAATCACACTGAATATGCTTTGATACAATGAAGAACAAGCTTCTTTAGCAATGACCTTTTATGACTTACCATCATTGTGAAGTGTCAGCCTGACAGCCTTCAAGTAAGGAGTCTTGCTCATGATCATGTATCGAGGCAATAACATAACATTCTGTATAAAAAAATATAACTCGTATGTGATTTTTGATTTTCTACAAAAATGAATATTAGGTTTTCTTTAGCTCAAATTTCATGAGAATAAATGCATGAATTATATCAGTGTTTAACTTTTATATTGATGTGTTAAAAGATAAAAAATATATTGTAATTAATAAAGATGCAAGCAAATCCTTACAATGCTTCACAGCACATAAACATTACCTATCTTTTTAAATGAAACCATCATACTAAAGCCACAAAAGTTCTGAAAGGTTTAATTCAGTCTCTTTCTGATCACTTACTTTTCAACACATAATCTTTGTAAATCACAGGAAGAATTAGGTCTGATGATTGTCCAGAATTGGACTTTCTTGCTTTAGAACACAACAGGAAATTGCCAGTGTGAGGTTTGTCCTCCTTGTAGGAGATACTCTGTATACTTCAGTGCAGTCTGGTTAGAGAGTCCAGGACATAAAGTCCAACTGATCTTTGGAAACAATCACCTGTCCTATTCTTTCAAGAGCTCAGTCAAACATTTCTGATCCCTTACACTATATAGGGAGCAGGAGGTAACGAATGTCCAATTTGACGAATTTGAGTATTTGCATTCGTATATTACAATTTACCCATTGTCAGTGGGAACATTTCTGGCCTCCGCAGCAAAGACGTGAAAATGTCTTTCGTCTGTGTGAATGGAGAGAAAATTTTCCCCACTAGTGCAATCACTGTTGCACCCTACTGAGCAGAACACGGAATATCAAATAAAGTTCATGCATCAGGGGAACAGGCTGTTCTAGTATCTAATTGGCAGCTCAGCATAGGAACAAGATTCAGCAAGAGAAAGAAGATTGTGATAAATTTACTTCAGATTCCATTTCTTTTTGTTACACTTGTCCCTGCTTTTATCTAATCTCTGTCATGAGAAATGTTTCAGTGTTCACACTTAAATAGTCTAAGAAGCGTGTCGACAGAGGATCCATTGTGGTTTGTCTTTATCTTTCACCAACATTCATCTGGACATGTTGCTATATTTAACTTGACTAACAAAACTCCATTATACCCATCTTGTGCTACAACAACCAAACACCTACCACTAATAAAGTACTTTTATGTCTTATGCATAGGAGAGAAGGTTCACAGCTTACAACTTTTTTCAGCTAATTAAATGAGAGAGATTTAGTGTGTCTGACCTGAGCCTTCAGTGTCCTTTGTTGGCATTTAATATCAATATATGGTGAACCTTATTAGTAGGACAGCGGGATGCAATATAGGCAAGATCACTCCTTTAACGACCCCTCTCTATTCCAAAGATCGCCACAAGAAAATAATATGAATCAAAGATAAAAGGTCACAGTAATCACTGTTCACATTTTAGAGGTCCAAAGAAACAGTATGGGGGACACAGAGGGACAAAAATATGATGGTGTATTCACATTTACTCGACTAAGCATTATTGTTGCATATGTGGGCTTCAACCAAATATAGTTTGTGTACTTGCAGAGTTTTGTTCAGAACCAGTGCAGGACAAATGGAGAAAGTGAAAGAAAGTTCTCAGCAGACATTTTCAAAGAGGGAATTTCCAGAATTATTAGGCTTTTTGGGACAATTTTAAAGTGTAAATAGACTACTGTTCACTGTGAATTTATGGTAGTTATTTTATTTAGTACTTTAGCTATAAAACGTACAATAAACTAATGTGAAGAAGAGAGAAGAAAGTGAAGATGGATGGACGAACATATGGCAGTAAGCCCTCAAAATACTAATATCTTTGACACTAAATTATTTTTCATATTTCTATACAACCAGCAAAAATACTTAGAATACTATAACAAATTCCATATTTTTCCTGACTGTGTAGCATCCTTGTTCAGTCATGTTAAAATAATATACTTTTGAGTTTAAATGAAAATGCAAGTCTTTTTAAACTAGATTGCTTGTTGAAACCTTTCATTGAGAACAAGTTGATCGAATTAGGTTCAGTTTATATTTTGAAGCATCCATTCACATCAAAAGCCACCTCAAAGCACCTTAAAGGATTTTGACACATTGCAAATCAGAGGGTTTGAGTCATTCAATGAAATACATAAGCAAACAACTGCTGGAATAAAAGGAGACAGATGGAATGGGAGTCTACCGCTATGTTGCCAGTTCTGTTCGACATAGCAACCTATACATGTAAGTTACAGTTTGAGCTACATTTGAACTTTCTTCTGGAGTGCAACTAGTAAAGGAAACTCATAATTCAGAGTGAAGCACTGACCTCTATCAGCTATTTGTACTGACCTCTATCAGCTGTCCAGCCATATGATAGGTATGTAATAAACAAAGCCCTTTAGATTATCTCTGTTCTGAATGCAAATCTATGTAAATAATTAAAAACTAAGGCCCATTTCTGCTGATTTATCTTTTAATTAAAGAGGTCTTGTTTTTTTAGTATCATTTTTGTTCTAATCATCACTTGTGTTGTTCCAAAGCTAATTGACCCAAAACTGTCATCACACATGTGCTGACACTCATGTGCTGTTTCCTAATTAAAACAACCAACAAAGAGAAAATAAAATACGTAAAATGAAATCACTTAACTGGTACCTGTTGAATTAATCACACAATTAAAAAGGCAAAAATACAAAGAAAATTGTTACTGCCATCATATTCACAAAGGTTAACAAAATGATCTTTGATCAAATAGAAATAAAAAGCCCGATTGTTCTTCTTAAATAGTTGTTCAAAAATAAGGAGCTGAACTGATAACACCACACTTGAGCTGCCCCTTCATAGGATTATTTTATGCAAAGTATTTTTTTAAAATCATCACGTCAATAATACAATGTGATAAAAATAAAAATAAAAATTGGGGAATAACTTTAATATTAAGAGGTGCTTGGTTATAGTTAGTTAAAACTGGCAGTAGAAGAGTCCATTGGTGCACATAGAACAGATCCATCTGATGATACTCCAGTCTACATTTGAGCTAAGAAAAACTTTGATCAGCAGAATCGGAGGCGAATAAGTCTGAGAATGATACATAGAGGAGACAACAATCACTCTTTTATAGATAGTGAGAGGCATTTAAAAGCTACCAGAGGCTAAACTGAGCCCAGTGGGCATTTCTAAATGTTATTTTATCCCAACTTCTTGGCCAGACAACTCCTCTCATAAAACAGCATTTTAAAGTAGCTTCCAAGTATGTTTCAAAAGCTTTGTGAACCATTAGATCCAGGAGAGACTTGAAGTGGCAGCTTCAAATTAGCAGAAAGTCACACATTTATCTTAAATCTACCGTCCTAAGATTTTTCAGCCGGAGATGAAAAGATAGAGGTGGAGAATTTTAATTAATCGTACAAGGACAGAATGTGCTTCCAATTCAGCAAAGACATGTAATCAGGAAAAACTCATGAATTACAATCATACGGAGACGCTTGAAAGTGTGCAGTTTCCTCGTGTAGCAGTAAGTTGATAGGTAACTTAGCATGTGGCTAATGGGGCAAAACGCGGCCAGTCCCTGCAAGGCACCCCTTCACTCTGACAAACAGGCAGCTCATTGACCCAACCACTGCCTCTGTCACTTTTCTTCATTTTAGCAGTTAAACGTACCAACAAATGCCCTCGTGCTGTTGCACTTTCTGACATGCACTTTCATGCACTTTCAACAAACACAGACTTAGCTGCAAAATGTGAGCACACAGTATAACTGACTCTAGGAGAATTCACAATAAGCCAGGGATTTTCAAAGAGGTTTGAAGTTAAAGTTCCTTTTGACCCATTTTGATCTGGAAAATCAAGCATCACCGAACACTTCCTGAATAGACTTGTTTACCATCTACTCATCAAGGTGAGGGACAAGTCTGTTTCGTGTTAGCCTACGTTTTTCAGCAGGTTTTCTGCACAAAGCAGGAATCAATGGCTCAGACTGCTCAATCTTTGAATCACCCTGCCATTTGTTTTGTCTTCCAATGAGTCTGCTGAATATGCCCTCCATGCCATGTTTAACTCATAAATCTAGACCTGTCCAAAGTGGGAGGACAGAAAATGCATGTGTGCGTGTTCATGTGTATGTGTCAGAGGAGAAAGTGTGAGCATGCATAAATGTTTTCCAGATCTGTGTAAGAAAGACCTCCACTTGGGAATTACCATTTATCAGTGTGCCTGGATTTCTCATAGCAGGCGTCTGAATGTTTCATCTAATCATTAAATGCTGACAGGCTTCACGGAATAGCTCCACTGATCCCCATTCGAGGAAAACGGGGCCTGACTTCATTAGAACTGTTAGTGCTAAGCTACTTTACCCCTGCTCACGCCTGGTTTAACCTGCAGTGTGATGAATGGAAGAGGAGAGGAAAACACATGAAAGACATGAAAGAGATGTGAAACAAAACAAATCTGGGATGCAAGCATTTAAAGAGAAAGCAAAGATGGTGAGGAAGAGTCACTGAGAAATGGGAAGGGAATTTGAAAGTGAACCCGAGGTTTTGAAAAATTGCCAGGCGGACTGAAGAACACATTGGTGTTTAAACTGGAAATGTTTTAATGAAGAAAAATTGAGCAAAACAATCAATTAAATTGTGTTTCAATAAATCAACTGTTACGCCGGCACCATAACAGCCAAAGTGCTCAGCTGAGATTCCGGCGTAAGGCTCCAAATGCATTCAAGAATTTGTACTGACCTCTGTGCACCTCCTCACTCGTCTGACGGCTAATTTATACTTCTGCATACATGGATATAAGCCAATAAAGATATGCATACAAGCCCTTGTTTTCATCACTTTTTTCTCCAGTCCATTCATCTGGTTTCTCCTCCAAGACCCCCATCACCCAGCTCTCACACACCCACTCCACACCCCCTTCTCCTTCTCAACACTCAGTTTTTTTTTCTCCTGCCAGCAGAGATTTTTGGCTGGCTTAAGTACGCCCACAGGCCCCCGAGGGACAGCCCATGACGGATGGCACTGCGTGTGACTCCGATTCGATTCAGCCCATTTGATAAATTTATTGCTGGCATTTTGAAAATGAAATTAGAGGGACGTCTCCTGGAGACTGTTTTTCCAGCACAGGTGCCATAAATATACTTCATTTGGCAGGAGAGTGGGAGGAGGAGTGCAAGAAAGGTGGAGAGGTGTTGGATAAAGGATTTTGAGGGAGGGAGGGCAGACAAGAAAGGTGTTCAACAGAAGGAGAGAGTTAACAAATAAGGTCATATCATCAAGAGGTCCTGTTTTAATCTTCATACTGTAACAACTCAAAAGGTTATCCAAGCTAAGCTACCCAGACCAAGCTATTGCATTCTGCCCTTCATTTAAAACATATTCACAGTGTACACTTATCACACCTCATGCTGAATAGTAACAGATTGAGACTGTGGGTTGTTGACATTGCAAGTGAATACAAATGTCCTGCTGTCTTCATCTTTTATCCAGAGTGAAAGACAAAAACATATAAACACACACTTACTTGCCAGTCTTACAAGACTGCATGCACAAATGTGGTTTATGTACATTATCTTTGCCTCAAGGCCCCATGACTCTTCAGTAGCAATTACACTGTCAAAGCAACTTAGGCTTCTATTACTCATAATGTATAAATGAATAGATCAGGCAATTTTTCTTCATTGCACTTCTAATGATTTTGAGTGAGAGACATGAAATGTTTCATATATTTGCAAACGAACTAGGTTTTATGTACAGGGTGGCCAAGCAGAAATTTAACACTGAAATCCCCAAAAACTTTGTCTTTCTGACAGAGGTTGTGATATTTTACACAGAATGGTTAGAATTTCAGTTTCCACATGGTCAAAGATGCTATAAATACAACCTCAAATACTTCTATTGACTTTGGTTTTTTAGATATTTATTTTTCTTTGTGCCCATCATATAAAATACAAGGACGTTTGTAGTTACAATGTGAAAATTTTTCAAAACACTCAAATATGCATACCTGTACAAGACACTGTAGAAGCTGAAAGGTCAGATGCAAGTATGGACATATGAGAAAAGTAAAATGAGCATTCGTTCACTGTCAGGGTTATGCTGCCTTACTTATTTGCCTCTCATTGAGAGATGTGTGTGAGCGCAGCTGTGAGGCAATGATGTTCACCATTTCAGCCTCTGCTCCCCGTCAACATTCATCATAGGGAAGGAGGCTCAGGCAGCCTGCATCACTTACCTTTATAGGCCCATCTGACAGCACTGTACAACCCACGGTCATTACGTACATAGGACCACAAAAGTGTGTATGTGTGCAAACAGGAGCATACTAAGTGTAAACTGTCACACAGATATACACTTCCAATGTCTCTTTTTTAAATATAGCAGCAGTTTTAGCAGATTTGGTAGGTAAAAAGTCAGTGTTTGTGTCCTTCTTTTTATTTGCATCTAGATCAGATTAACTTGGCAATAGAAATAGTCTCTGCTATGGTAAAAGCAGCTACAAAACAACCCCAAGTTCTAATAAGCACTGGAGGGGATAAAAAAGTTTTTAAGAAAATCCATGGGGAGTTCTCGTTGCTGATTGTCTGCTTTGCAATTACCTAGTGTGACACACCCTCTGACATTGGTGCACCCTCTGCAGGAAGAACAAAAGCTAAGTGGCCTGATGCATGTACCTACAGGCTGCTTGTCAGAACAACACCCCAAAGGGGATTTAGACAATTTGACTGCACAACCCCGTTATCCTACAAAATTATAACTGCCTAACAGCATGTTTCTAAAAGCATCTATCCACAGTACGTGTCCCATGAGTCCCTGATGATCCTCTGTTCAAAAACAGTCCCCTCCTCCAACTTCAAATTAATATACACATGAAAGTGTGGAGGAGTCTAAACAGAACTGTGATTAGTGCTAACACAAGTAGTACAAAAGGCAGCCCTAAACACACACTGTGGGCTGCCTGTCATTCCGCGATAATTTAGACTCTGTATCAGTGGGTGTGATTGATTGACTTTGTAATCAAACAGACTGTTCTTCAGCTGAAATCCAGACTGACAATTTCAGCGTAATCAACAAGACCATGAAATTTCTTTCATCTCATTAGTGAAAACCTTAGAATGCACACTGACACTCAGCATACAGCCACACAACGCACAGCATATATGTAGAAATTCAGAGGTGACTGAGTGTTGCTTTACCTTTTTGCGGTGATACTGTAGTACCTGGACAAAAAAGAACAGAAACAGAAGAACAGTTTATACTACAATGCCAGTTAATGTGTTTCAAAATGTAACAATTCTCTATGCCAGTGTACAGATAAATGATTATTGTCTTAACAAAAGATCTGACGGGAAAATGTCGAATGGGTGGTTGGCTAATTAAAAGTGAAATAATAGAAAACAATGTAGTGCGTACTTTGGCTACAACGTACAAAACATGAGCAAGTTCCATTGAAATAAGATGAAGAGACCAGATTTCTCTCTGACACACCAAAAACTCAACACTGAAAACACTTTCTGACCACATTACAATCCTGGACTTAAGGAAAGAAACAATCTAGAAATAAGGGAAGAGGATACACAGATTCATAGAGGACACACAGGCGCATATAGTGAAGAGTCTGATCACTGAGTGGGTCTAGGGTGTTGTTTGTGTCTAAACCAAATGAAGAAGGGAACATTTGATTGCAGCTGCCGTATTTGAACTTCCGTTCCATCACCCACATGTGTACCATTATCGTAAAGTGGCAGTTTAGGGGCAAGTGCCTTATTTTTATTAGGGAAATTACTGCAGTCCTACGAGTGTCGTAGTGATAACATGTTGAAGGCTATAGTACCAGAATGCTAGTAAACCCTAATGTAAAACACAAACTAATAATGTTGTGAAAAGTGAAATAAAGTATTATGCACAGAGAAAGTATTGTCGAAGTATCCTATACTTTAACACTTGGAGAAAAGCAAGTGCTGAAGCCCTTCTGCTTCCGAGCTGAAACTGAAATATCTACCTAAATGCTTTCAGAGTTCTTTGTGTTTTAAATTAGAGCTTTAGTCACAAGGGCTCATTTGGCCACTATGATGAATTATAAGCAGACTGTGCTCATCAGAATGTTTTAGAATCCTCCTAGGGTGCCGGTTTGTTATGTCTCCAAGCAACTGCTGGAAAGCAACAGTTCCCCTTACCTCTTCCGCCCTAGTGGAGAAATAATCATATAAAACTTCACATATGAATTTTCTAATTCAGTTGGAGATTATGATATCGTAAGAGATCCAAAGGCAATTGAAATGGAAAAGTTGTAAAAATAAATTGTGATATATTCTTTGAAGTAATTTTAATGAGTTTCCAGAGAAAGCAACGAGTCAACAATGTTTTCTTCAGCTGCATGAAGCAAAGAGTGGCACTGTGTTGCTGCTCTCCCATGTGCTGCTGTGCAGGCCTGGACTTTCATTTTTCCATCAATTACAGAAGGGACAACTTCAACAGTTGGGAAGCATTTCCACTCAAAAACACAAAGACAGTGGAGCTGTGGAAAAGGGTGCCACATACCACTTTTGAAAGAAAACGTTAATTTAAAGATAACTGCTGACTCCACCTGAGCAAACAGCCTGACTTGCTAACCAGCTTGTAACAACTTCTTATGCTGTGCAATTCAATAGAGCATTGCAGCAACAAGCCCTCATTCGTTTCACATTATCGGCTTACTTTATGCTTAAAGTTATCATAAAATAAATATTTTTACAATAAATAACAATAGATTTTAAAAAAAAAGTTTATGATGTTTACAATGTTGCTATGGTGTTCTTGCATATTAAAAGTGCAGTATCCAACCCATGCATATTTGCTCTAGATTGGCAAAAGAAAGACTAAATATGCAAAATGATATCCCAAGAAACACAAATGCAACAGAACATTTTCCATAAATCAACTTGCATAAACAGACAAGGTAGAGAAATAAAAGCTCCTTAGCAAAACCCCTAAAAAAAGGCCTTGAAAGATCAGAGGCTCCTGACTCCCACAAGCTTGAGTTTTTTATACAGTTCTTGAGAGAGTGAGATTGCTAATAAGCTTAAATATACTGAGACACAGTAATACAGACTAAATCAAATACTTTCAGTAAGCTTTTTAGTTTCTTATGCAGGAGCCAAAGGGGAAACTAAGTCCACACAGGCAGAAAGAAAGTATTGGTTTCTTGAAAGCCAGATGTAGTTCTACTTGTTTTGAACATAACACAAAACCTGAGGGAGAGAAATGCAACCATTAGCTTGCTGCTTTCACAACATATCTACCATAACCTTGGTGGTGTGCTACAAAGGTTACACTTATTGTATACACTTGTCATATGTATATTGAAAAAGAAAAACAAAACTATGGAGAAAGCTAAATCTAAAAAAGAAAAAGAAAAAACTTTTTTTTTGTACTTCTCTTTTAAACATTTCTCTCCTGGGCCTGAGCCCACAGGGTCCAAATGACCACAGAAATGGGAGGGGAATAATTGAATCTGGATGGATTTGGTGTGTGCTGGACTGAAAAAAGTGATAATCCAAAGCTCTGCCTAATTGCCAGAGTAAAGATGCTGTCCATTGTGAAGATGGGGTCTGTGTTTATCAAGCCATTGTGCCGTGGGATTGGACTGAGCATTAGGACCTTCCATACTTTTGTTTTGTGAGGTGTTACAGTGGATTTCAGCAAATATTGGAACTGTGGTTATTACATGGTCTGATTGTCTGCTATGCAACTGTCCATAAACTCTGCACGTCGACACTAATCTAAGAGGAGGCTTCAAATAATTAGTTAGCGGAGCACTTTCAGAGCCCAGTGCAGTCAACCTTATCACTAAAAGAAAATCCCCGGTCCATTTCCTTTTTAGCCCAAAGGCTTACAAACTCTCACCACTCCTAGCTGCATAACTGATAAAATATCACATGTCAAAAACACCATATTACATCCCGCTCTGTCTTATTTTATAAAAAAAAGACAGAAGTTTTGGTGAGTTGTCATCAAACTTTTTTCACATATATATTTTATTTAAAAAATAAACATAAAAACATGTAGCAATCAAAGGGCTGTGGTTATATTGAATTTGGCTCCATTTATAATTTTATTTAAAAGTATTTTATTAAATCTGATTAACCTCTAAATTTAAAAATATTTTTTTTTCTCTATTACAGTATTACATAAAAGAAAGTATATCCTGAAAATTAATATATCAATATGCAACATTTATGCTTCATCAACCAAACACTGCATAATCACAATTGCATAATTCAGTGTTTGATGAGCTAAAAAATAAAACTGCACCAGAAAATGTTCAAAAATTGTCTTTGCATGTATGCAGCTGGTAAATCTGACAGACTTTATATATTTTTTCCAGTTCCTAACATGTTTTGCACAGAGTTCAACTTTTGCAGCAAAATACTGACACTGTTACATATAGAGTGAATACATAAATTAGGCTGCATCTATGAATAGACTAAATTCTATACAAAAATTACAAACAATCATTTTATACGATGATGCACATTAGAGTGAGTTACGTGCATCAGCAAACGTATGCTGCAACGCTGTCCACATTTGGTACTCCAAGAGACAGATGTGCAAAAAGTCTTAAAATTATGGATTTCCATTTACACAGCCTCATCTCCTATGAAACAATTGAAAAATTAAACCTTCAATGTGGTAACAGTTATTCAGCAAGGGAAAAAAATCTTTTTTGCAAAATTAGTTGATGTACGTGATCCAAATGAGTACTATTAACTAAATAAGCTGAAATATGTTTGTAATAGAAATTATGTATGTTTTAGTTTATCTAAATGTTTGAAGTTATATTGTAATGCAAGATTTAATATATCCGTAAAGCAGAGCCATAACAGCATTTCTTTCAGCCAAACTTCAAAATGGGGAAGACAAGAAAACATACCATTCAAGTAAGACCAAAAGTGTGTTCATAATGCGAGGACCACAAGGCACATCACAAATCAGGAAATGTTCACAAGGATGTAGTTTCTCACTGAAACACATCTGCTGTCAGACAATTAACTAAAACAATTTCAGCTGTGATCGACAAGGTTGAATAAAGATCCACAACAAGGAATGGTAAAAAAGATAATCGTTGAAGGGATGCTTAGATTTCTGGATGGTGGTGCATATGCATATCTCACCAGTCAGAATTCAGTGTCCTGTCAAACATATTTTGTAGCTACAAATTCTCCTTGTGGCCTTTAAAGTCTTGCATTTAAAAAATGGTAACTGAACGGTGACATTAACATTTGGGTTGCAAACCTTCCGAGTTCAGCTTAAATTCTAAGATAATTTTGAAATGTCTTGTCATAAGAAGTCAGTAGATGTTTATAAAAAAATCAAACATCACTGTTTGCAGTCTTAACTCGGCTATAGACAAATGCAACACACAACACACACAAACTACAATTTAATTTGAACATAAGAAGCTATTATTTAAATTATGCTTTAATTAATTGCCTCCACACAGCTACCTTCAGTAAACAGCAGGTTGCTACACCATGTGTCACATTGCCTTTGAGCAAACTAATAAATTAGATAACAAATATAGTTAAAGGAAATGTGAAAACAGTCGCTGATCATCGTTAGAGAGACTTTAATTGTTCAACACATTAATTTTCTCCGCGTTCCGGATCTTGTTGGTTTCTGAGCTGAGACACCATGCTGACTGGTGTCAGAACAGATAAATAACTCTGCTGTTAAGAGCGGCAAAGAAAACCTCTGTCATCGATTATTGCTTTCCTTCTCAGCTTTCAGTAGCTTACATGGATTTGGAGGCTAATTTGCTCTGAATATGTGAGAAGCGTTTTATGGGCTCGTGCACTCACAGCAGTAATCCCTTGGGCTTGAGCATTATGTAAAATAGGACACATGTCAATACAGGCTTCCCACCATGTATATATTTAAAGACAGTAAAGTTGGGCTGCTCAAAACTATGCCTAACAATTCTGAAGGCTACATTTTGAGGATTCAAAAAATCAGGAAATAAATGTCTTAAAGCTGCTTTGCTCTAACTAATATTCCACCTCATCATAAAAAAGGTTGGAAAAAGAAGCTGATGAGTAGAAAGAGGTGGAAAGGCAGAATGATGCCAAGATAATTTATTATTCATTTAGGGAAACATGCACAGCCTTATAATTAAACTGTAACATAATTTGACTTTTATGAGAACAAGTCAAGAAGACTCAAATACATTTGAGCATTTTGCCCAGTGCATTTGTGTTTATGTTCATAACATTCATTACACATGAAAATTACATCAATTTCACCAGAGACTGCTTTGTGAAAAAGAAAGTTGCTAGGGAAAAAGATTGAAAACTCAAAATTGCAGGAAATGAAAGGCCACATTTAATCATTTTTCAAAGAAAGTGAGATCGAAGTTTATCTGAGTGATCCAAGTAAAGTCAGCCAATAAGAGCACTGATGAAAGCATCCATATTTAATGCTTTCAGATCACAGCGTTTTTAAGAATTTTGCAGAAGTATTTATACCCCTTATAGGGGATTGAGATGGTATTATGTAAAGTCAACTGTTAAACCTTATATCATATTAAAATGTTATTCAATCATAAAACACAGATCCTCCAGATTAGCTGTAGCAGAAATTAGCAGACACCTGGTGGAACTGCATGCCTGTAGATGTCATCATACAAGCTACCCCTCAGTTCAATAGTCCAGTTGTAAACGGCATAGTGGAGGAGCGTAGTTATGATGACATGCTGAAGGCAGAATATTTGTTAAAAGTTTTTTCCCCATTAATGTTTTTATGTTTGCAGTCATTGACTTGCTGGAAGGTGAAACTACTGCCATGTGTTTAATCATTTACAGCCTAAAGAAGAAAAGGATGGCCACATGCCGACACCTTGGACAATATGTATACTGAATGATGAATGTTAGTTTTCAATGTCATGCAAATGATTGCATAGACTTTATATAGAGGAAACAGACTGAAAATGTATTAATGAAATACTCTATCATTTGACATCTGCCTTCTACATCACAATGATGCCTTTCTTTGCGCTGATATATCAAATTAAATCCTAATAGAAGACATTGGTGTTCTTGATTATAATGTGAAAAAAAGGAGTGTGAATACTTTTGCAAATCCCTATAACATGGGATTTACTAAAGTCCCATGTTGTGGTGGATGTTGCCACACAGAGGCAACAGAGAAAAGGAGAACATAAAAATGAGATCTATATTAATACCAAGATTTATACTGGCACATTTACGATGCTATTTGGCAAATAACTACTTCACAAAGTAACTAAGAAAATAAACACGGCTGTGCAGCTCTTAAAAAGTGCACCGCTTCACTGTCTTCAAGCCCAGGTTGTTTGCATGAGTCAGAAGTGGCATTTACCTCATCTGGAAGTACTCAGATTCAAGCAAAGTTTCAGATTCCATAATTATCTCAGTGATGGCTGTGTGGTTGCCATAAATATACTTGGTGGTGATCGACAGTTTAAAGCTTAATCGGATTTAATAGCTATCTCAGCACTGACTGCACCTTGTCTGCCAAAGGAAACACTGTAACTTTTCTAGGAGGAAGAAATCTCGTTTTTAAAACACTTGATGCCGGAGAAAAGCTGCTGGCGTGAGAAAATTCTTATTGGCATTCACATCATCTCATTGCACTGCATAGGATGTTGAGAACTCCCTATTTTTCACAGAAAAAGAACAATCTCGTCCTAGTTGAATCTGTTTTTTACTCCCCTAGGATAAATAACACAAAAGTTGCAAAACTGAGCAAAAAAAAAAAATGCTGCGTTGTAAAATTTGACAAACACTTTGTCCCATAGACAATAGGCAGCATCTGTTTTCTGTCAACACTCTTTTTGCACAGATTGGCATATTCTGCACCATCTGCCACATGTGAGCATCAAAATACAGAGCATTGCATGCAGGCAAGGTTTCAATTTGACTCAGAATGATTTCTACCGTTGAGACCAATGGCTTACTCTATCCTCATTACATGTCTAATTCATGAACTGCCATACCTGCACAGGACTGAATTGAAGCAATACAAATCATGTGACAAATTTAGCAGAACTTAATTATGATAGTGAGATCTATCATTACAAGTGATGAGTGCAGTTTAGCCTGCCTTTCATCTGGTTCACTTTTCATTCTCTTCTTCCACATGTCTTGGTATATTTTTATTCTTACACCAACTCGTATCACATGGTCTGCAGATTTTGTTGTGGGGTTTCACATTTTCAGCTTGGATAATACTATTAAATAAAGGCAAGTAAAAGTTTTGCTTCTCTGTATGATTTAGAATTATGATGTTTAAAACATCATGTTTTAAATTGAAAAGTGTATTATTTAAAATATTCGTCTGAAAAGAGAAATAAAACCTGCTCACATTAAAATTTCACTACACAAAGATTCAGGGAGATAAAAGTAAACCTTCAGCAAAAAGTACCACATGCGCACAATGTGAAGATGTTTTTATTCAAACCAAAAATCTAATTTAATACCAGCACAAAATAACATATTTTTAAAAGGAATTATATATGTATATATATAAATGTTACAAAACTAGTCTTTTTAATTGCACCCATTTCAACCAAAATGAGTAGGAGAAGTATAGCTGCATTAACAAAGGTTACATTTCATTTACATTAAATTTGCTTTTGTACATGCAGGGCTGTGATGCATTGACAGATCTATGTGTCCCTACACATTTAAGTTAGTGTGTCAAACACAAATGCAAAAGACCACTAACTTGGTAGAGACATGCCTTATTTTATAGCAGAATACTGAAAGATTTCTTAAGTCAGCAAAATAAATTATAAAAATAATTCCTAGTGCCACAACTAGATAAGAAAATATATAAATTATATAACGAATTGGGTCAGTTTTGTACATGTACAATACATTTTATTATTTTGATGCCTTCATCCAACTTTACCAGCTTACCAACTTCCATGACTGGAAGAGGCATAGGGGAAACAGCAGTACACACCCTGGACAGGTCGCCCATCCACCACAGGCCAACAAAAACAAAGGACAATAAACCATACACACACTCATACCTAATGGTATAGCGTAACTAGTTAACATAACAGTCATTTGATGGATTGTAGTAGCTGAAGGTCCTCTTCAGACGCTGTGGACATGTTTCTAGAGAGTCGAAATACACACATGCAAGCTTCTTACAGAAAGACCCCAGGTTGGAATTTAAACCCAGGAATTTCTAGCTGCAAGTCAGCTTTCACTTTCTTTGCCACAATGTATTCCATTGACTCTTAGTCAATGTTCTAAAAGGGCCAGAAAAGAGAGCATGCAGCTTAAATAAGACAGATGATTTTTGATCATTTCCTTTAGTCATTTCCAAACTTGAAATGTTTGGAAAATTACCCATGCATAAGGTCAGAAAATCATTAAAAAGCTTATTGCAAGTATTTGTAATTGTCACTACAAATACTTGATTATCATATAAGCTAAGTTGTTGTTTGGGACTCATGTCATCAGGCTTTTTTGCCCTACCATCACAAATATAAATATGGTGTTTCTAAGCACTACTAGGACCTTTATTTGGACCTGTATGTTTTGGCCATTTGATACTGTGAATGATCTTTGCAGCCATAAAACTCTCCACATAGGACTGATAAGGACAGATTTGTGGAAGGACACACGATACAAACATTTGGCTATAGTGAAGCATCTGTGGTTCTGTGGGTCTAATTCTTTGGGAAACTTGCTGGAGTGCATGTCACATTTTTCAAACAAAAATATGTTGGCCAGAGCACTGAAAATGGATGATCAATGTTTTTATTAGCATTGAAATGGTCAAAAAACAAAACATAAAAAAACAGCTCATTCTAAGTAGGTAGATTCCACTCAGAAATAGATATATTTTGAAAAGTGGAAAAGCTGAAGATAACATAAGAAAAACCCCAGAAACCTGGATGGTGGAGAAACATTTTAGAAGGCCATGAGGCAAAAGAGGATTGATAAGGGAGCATTATTTCCATTGGTTATGGTAGGCATGATTTTATCTAAAAATATATATTTATTTTTCTCATGAATACATGTACTAAAATAAAAGGTATTTTTTTTATGTGAGAAATTATAAGGCTACAGCAGAAAACACATTTAGTGTAAGGCTTTGTATGCATCTTGTCAGCTGAGAGAGAAACTCCATTAGTTGAAATAACAATAGAAAGTAAAGATGCCACAGTAAATGGTTGGAGAAATGACTCATTTGACTATAGACATGGATGGTAAGGATTCAAAAGAGTTATTATACAACTCAAGTTTGTGTAATTTTAAATAAAATAATACACTCAATGTGTCAAAAAAAAAACAATCAGAACTTGCACTCAAAATCATGAATCAATTGTCACTACAACTTTTATGAATATTGAAATGCAGGACAATAAGAGGTGCTGAAATCTTGTCAATGATAGCTGGTAAAATAAGTAATCAGATGATCTAAATCTCAGTTTAAAAGAGAATATCCATCAGACCACTCCTCAAAAAGAGTCAGAAAGCTTCACAAACCTTTTTAACCATTAATGGATTAAATTTCAAATTGAAGCAACGCGTCTAGCTAATTTGACTGTCAATGTATGACACAGCACCTATACTTTACAGACAAATAAACATTATACAATATTTTTGAGTTTGGTCAAAAACATTTCCAAATCATGACTTGTTTAACCAATGTTTTGAAGGCATGTGCATGGCGTTTTCCTGGAGAATAATGCAAGGACACAAAACACAATCCAAGGTTTTAATTAGTTGAGTGTAGCACATGCTCATCTGCTGCATGCTGCACAGGGAGAACAGGGAGTGCTGCCTTCTTGCTCATTATGCACTAATGAGTTGTCTATTAATGAAAATGGAAAGCATTTATTTTGCGAGCACAAAGGGTTCAGCTGGATTAATTACTGCACTACAGCAACAAAATGAAAACAGAAAGTGCAGCATCACTCTTGTGTGGCGCATTACCCATTAGCCAACTGTTATCAAGGCAGGGTAAATTTTGACGCACGACACACGGCGGGGACAGAAAACATCCTCACAGGCCATTAAAACTTCATGTGAACTCCAGTTATGACGCATCTGATGTAGTTTCTTTCCAGCTTACAAGTTTCCATACAACTCATTGTTATGTGTCCACAAGCAAAACATCAAGTCAAGGTAAAAATAACATGAATAAAATGATGCATTTATGCACCGAGCTTCAAAGGAGGACTGCATAATATCAGAGCACATCTAATTGGAGTACATTTGTTGAATATTGCAATGAGTATCAATTATGATTATCACACTTTCCAGACTCTTACCATTTTTTGTCACCTTAATGTCTCATCTACGAGAAAATAGGCATTAAGTGTTTGTGAGCAACAACATTATTCCTAATCTTTATTATAATGCATGGCATGCAGAAAATAATATGTCACCAAATACTGCAAACAGTGGCTGGGAAACAGAGTGGTTTGCTTGGTGACATCTAGTGTCTAAACAACCATAAAAAAAGCTAATACAACGATTAGGCCATGTTATTATTCACTCTATGCAAGTGCTCCTTTGGCCTCGTTTTTATTTTAAGAACTGCCTTAATTCTTTATTGCATAAATTCAATAAGCTGTTGGAAACAGCATCAATCAGTTGCTGCAGATTTGCTGGCTGCACATCCATAAATTGAATTTCCCCTTCCACTACATCTGAAAGGTATCTCACTGTATTAGCATATAAGGGAACTAGTTTAGGACAGATTGAGCATTGTAAGATGTAGCCATCAGAAGATGTTAGTCTGTGGTGTGGAATTTAGATGATACTGAGTTGCTTGTAATGGGCTGGACACATGGGAAGCAACAAAAAACAGTGGACAGCACACGGACATGATAGCCACAGCAGTGACAATGACAAAAGTTAAACTTTTTAAGTTATTTTTCTTGTGCTGCGTGCATGTCCACATGTACAAGCTTAAAATTTCACATGCACAAATTTCACTAGTCTCATGGCTGGAGGAGGACAAGCGATTGTCGCCCCATTAAGCAAGCAATGAATGAGTAGGGAGCAGCAGTCTGTCCCATGTGTTCCCATGTTATGATAAGATATTTGGGTCAAAATTAAGACTATTGCGAACCCAGTGGTGCCCATGTCCTTGTCGTAGGAGGTTGTATATCTATTCCAAACCCAGCTACTGACCTGATAAATGATAGGCTGGCACCATTATCCAACAATCAACACTGGTAATTGGAAAAGCTAGTGAATAGTATTTAGTATTAGGCACTGAAAATCCACTTTCCTTAACATTCTAATGTTTAGTTTGAAACTCAGCAAGCCTACACTACATGTAGTTGTCAAAGGTCGGATTTCTGCCACGTGATTACCTGAGTTTTTACGGAAACAAAGCATAAGCACAATGTTGTATACTAAAAGTGGCTGGTGTGTCCACACCCTCACCAATAAGCAAAGAAAGCCTGATGCACAACAAGCAACAGCAGGATAGCATATCCTGTCTTTCTAGATCACTACAAAGATAAAATAAAATGCAACTTGTCTGCATGTAATTTAGTTGTGCTGCATTTCCTTTTAAATGATCAGAGTCATTCTAATCACTCACTAATGGCCTAATTTCCCACTGGGCTCTCCTTGGAGAAGTCCAGGACACGGGGGAGGCAAGTGGGCTCGGCAGCCTCAGCAGATGGTTCTTGATCAGATATTAGAGGGTGGGCAGCAGGGTTGTTTGGCCATGAGCTTTCAGCCCTGCCTGTGGGACATCAACACTTCCAGCAACAATTTAAGTGCCAAGCGAACAGCTCTGTGTCCTATCCAGGCAGTGGGGACATTGGTGAAGCGCTGGGCTGATGTCTTTAGGCCTTGAAACAATGCAGGAAGAAGGAAGCATGATGTCTCTTGTAGAATAGCTCTCACTCCATGGGGGCTTTGTGTGATCCGATGACAAATGCTTGTTTAATTACTACTGCTATATGATAACTCTCGTAAAATATCCCAATAATCAAAATCCGACGTAGCTGGATTTGAGGAGAACATATTATTTCTTTTCATCACTGATTCCTCCTAATGTAACCATGTCTGGAGGAAAGATATCCTGGAGAAAAGAAAAATTATTTGAATATATGGCACACATGAACACAACGAGGATCAAGACTTTTTATATTAAAACAGAATATTAATCTGAAAATGTGAGTGTTTGAATGTAAAAATGGGTGTGATACAAGAAAACCAACTTAGTTTTTTTTTTTTTTTTCCTTTGGCTTACCTGTCTCTTTTCATGCTGCCATCCACAGAGCAACAGTGAAAGCAGAGTGAATAAACACAGCAATCTGAGCTTTATTTATCCCTTCCCGTGTGACAGTAGCAGCCTAAAATGGCAGAGCTTTGGATGTGACCTTCAGCTGGAGTGGTTTTCCATCAGTCACCACTTCCACCTCCAGATCAGACAGTGGGCTGAGGACAAGTGGCACCTTCAGTCCTCTTCATGTGCGCTCCCTATTTAGCATCCCCCCACAGCTGTCCACAAGAGATTCATCTCATTTCACTTTCTTGAAGACCCCTGACTCCTCCATTTTTATTTCTTTTCCACTTATTATACCACCCTTGGGATACTTTTGGTTTTTCACAGGTTGCCTTAATGTCTTTTTCCCTTCATCATCCTTCCTCATTGTTTTCTTTTAGTGGGTATACTTGGCAGGTACAAGATTTGGCAAAAACCGTGGGTGGAAGGAGCAATAGGGCCTGCTATAAATAGCTTCATGTTTTGCATAAAAGCACTTTAGTGGAAACAATATGTTTTATAATAAGAAAATATGAGAGGAGACACAAGGAGCAGGAAGAACATAATTGCTACAATAAAAAAACATGTCAGCTTTATCGTTACCAAGGTACTTCCTCATCCGTAAACCCATCTTCTTAGGTTCACTAAACTTATGTCTGATTATGTTGAAATGGTATAACTGACATCACACAGGTTTTGGAGCAAAAAAACTAAATATTTTTTTGTGATTCACAGTGGACAGATTGACCTTGTCAAGTCCGATTACAAAAAAAGGTGTGTGTTATTGTTGCCCATTTTGCTAAAAATAGATTTAAAACCCCGAACGGCCTGTACCTTCAAATTGCTGTCAGCTTTCATAACTGTAGCAGCTTGTTCACCATCAATAAAATCGTTTGCGTCAATCCATCAAATGACAGAGGTTTTAGGTTTAATTTACCGAAAGATAGAAAATGCAGTTGATGGAGAATTTTAACAAATAAACAAACAAAAAAAAACAACAAAACAAAAACAGAGCACATGTGTATACTTAAATAACTGCTACTGAAGCTTGGTGCATTGGGTATCATCAAGTGAGGATGTTTTTCTAGGTATAGGGCTTGATACCTTGATTCCTGTGGAAAGAAAAACCCTTCAGCATATCAAGAAATCTTGGCCTTTTCAATTATTCTGACTTAACAGAAACAACTTAGGGGATGGCCCATAAAAGTCCAATAAAATAGTTGAACTGTAGAAAAGCTAGATCAAGAAAAAAACATAGTTGAGCAACTTTGGTGGGGAGAATCTTAACTGGCTCTTAAAACTTTTAAGACTTAAAACCTTTGCATTACCAACGGGATATTGTTAAAAGCAACCCAATACCTTTGGTAAGGTAGCGTGTGGGGGTCTTTCTTTTCCATAAGAAAGGCTAGCAGAAATGTTCTCATCATTCCATATTAAAACTTTTTTTTTCAAATTTCGTTTTATTGACATTACTTCTGTTTTATTTAAAATTATATATTTTGCAGAATCTACTACTACTCAATTGTGCACAAATATACTTTAAGTAAATAATGGACCAGTGTAACCTTTCTATGCATTTCTTTTTGTGGATCCTCAAATACATAAAGTCCATCCAAAGAGTTTTATTTTTCACATGTGCTGTCTCTGCCATTTCACATATAACATGCAGAAGATGGTTGCCTACATGGGTCAGACAGACAGAATCCTAATTGTTAGATTGACTTTATTAATTCAACAATATATCCAGTCTTCAATTAGACAGGTTGCATAACTGTTAGTATGACCTTCAGACATGTGGTTTAATTGTACATTAGTGCATGGATGTGTGTGTGTGTCTGTGTGGATAGGGGGATATCAGACACTTGTATACATGTATACAATTGAGTGTGTTGGTGTTGAGTGGGTCAGCGAGTTTGTTACCTGAAGGTTTAAGACTGGAGAGAACAATAAAAAACCTGCAAAATTCAGCACTCAAGTGCAGCAAAAGACAGGTGGAGTCATCTCTGGATGGCCGCAGCAGCCCCAGGCAGACAGACACAAGGCATCACCTCAGAGCAGCCATACGCCCAGCATAGAGACAGGCTGTCAGCGAAGCACAGAAGCGGCAGCCCACAGGCCAAAGAGGCACAGGGTGTGACATAAAGCACCAAGTTCCCCTGACCCAATCACACTGTCTTCTCCCACCACGCAGGAGAAGGGACCTGATCCATGGGCCCTGGTTCCCCTAGCTGTGTATGCTCAAACTGAATTCAGCTTGGGGTTATGGTTGGAGTGTGAGGTAGACTCTCTTCTTGGGGTTAAGGACATATGTTGAGAATCCACTGACGTATGGTATTGCATAATATAGAGAGGAGGGGATGGGGGCTTGAGGTACCAGTATGAATCTTCTTAGGGGCCAACACCCCATTGAATTGTCTGACCAGTGCACACACGGACTGAAGTAAAGGATGACCAAGATAAACCACAAAGATACCAGGAAAACTGCACCAAAGAGTAATATCCATTGCAATGTACAATGAAGCATACACATCTTCATTCACACCAGGCTTCAAGAAAATTTTATGCTGAAAAAATATTATTCACTATGCACACAATTATTACTAGACATGTTATTTTCCACCTTGATGTATTTCACATCAAAGCCTTACTAATTGAAACCAGGCTTTTCTTAATTGAAAGTGAATAAACTACATTGAAAGTCAGTTGAAAGACTAATGGTTTTAGTGCAAATATAAGAACCACAAGTAATATATGTGTGTAGGAACAAAAAGAAAAGTAACATTTTATACATCCCAAGGTCAGAGGAAATGGGAAAAAATATGACTCAATATGTAATCTTTCATCACTGTTTGGTTAGAGGCAAGATAACACAAACCCTCAAATCAAATCAATTGAATTTTAGGATCCACAGCTAAACTAGAGCCAGCCAATTTCTCTCAGCAGCTATTCCGCTTTATGTCTTGCATTAAATGCAAACCACATACGCACCACTCAGTCGGTAGCTGCTGCCAACCCATTCACATAAAAAATATGCTAAGTAGAAGCAGTAGTAATAATAACTGTTTAAAATTTCATAAGGAGTAACTTAAATGAAATGAAATCCCATGAATAGTAATTGTTTTCCATTTCATCAATTGCTTTCCATTAAAAAACGACTTTCACTCCTGGTCTTTCTACTGCGAATAAACAATTCTGAACGAATTGTAAGTGTCTAGGGGTGCTTAAGATATTAAAAGGTTTGTTGTCAGTGTCAAGTCTCGAGAGAAAGTTGTTCAGCTTATCTCAAATCAAAATGTTAAAAAAATGAAGCACAATAGAGCATCAGGAGAAACAGAAATGCAATCTCAAAGCGACCTAAAAGCCACAATAGTTGCATCTGAGTGTCTAAGAACAGAGAACTAAGCCTCTTAAAGTGCGGAAACAACCAGAGCTGATTTGGTGCCCTAGGCAAGATATTATAATTTGTGGTCCCCTGTTGCCCAATGTTGCTATACCCAATCCCCTAATAGTGTAGGTAATAAAAAGTTTAAATATGCAAAAAAGCCACTCCATCAGACAAAACGCATAAATAAATATTGATGGTTGTACCTTGTATTGTCTGCGTAAACAATCTTTGTCACCAAATATATATTTATAGAACACATTTTACTGTAAAAATAGAAGAGTAAAAGTGAAATCTTATTGGATTCAATTGATATTTTTAAACAAAGTCCTTTTAAGGACTCAAATATGTAGCAAGACTGTATTCAAATAATAAATAGAATCCCAAGGTTTCCTGTCACTATGGAGATTGCAGCAGGTATTACAAGATATTCTTAACACATAATATTAGACAGTTAAGATTATAAAAATTATCAAATAAAAGAGGTTGCACTATACATAATTATACAGCAGCTACCTTCACCACCAGGATAAGGTAACTTTACTTTATTGTAATTAGCTGACCTTCAACATAAAATAACAGATTTGCCTCATCTACTACATTAATATATATATTTTTAAAATATTGGCTTAAAAATTGTTTTCCAAAATGTAAGTTCCTTCAAGTGAACTTCATTAGATTGCATATTCTAATATATGAGATTATGCAGTCTTCTCATGTATGAGATGTGGCTGTAGATTGTTTAATTTGTGGCAAAAAAATAATAATATATATATATATATATATAACTGTAGTAAATAATTACTTCAAAGTAAGCAACATTGACCATGGACTATCTTCTAGTTACATTCTGTCTTTAAATAAAAAACACATGATGTGAAATTAAAAGTTGACAAGAAACTTGGGAAACTGTAAATATTTCAAAGTTTTAAAAGTGTCGTCTTCAATCTTTTAAAACTTTTTAAGCAGCTATATTTCATTATCAGTTATGATGAACTTGAAACATGGTTACAGAGCTGTTAATGGAAGGAGTGATGCAACACAGTGATAAACTGAAAAGTGCATCTAATTCAATACAACTTAACTTGCAGCAGAGCTGTTCAAAATACCAATGACTTTGCTAGATTACAAATTAGATTACATTGGAGAATCTTCTTGATGCAAACAAGTTTCTCCATATGTTTTTGTTGCATTATCTTAATTTTTAATGCTAAAAGAACAAGATTATGCAACGTGCCAACGCCAACATATGCTTATGCAACACCACAACTGCCTTTCATGTTGTTTCCTACTGACTCATTTGTGTGTTGAGTTCTCCTAGTGAGTTTGTGAGGTCAAAAACTTTACATTCAGACAGTTTTACAGCAAAGCCACAAGTACCGTTAGATTATCTATACACAATAATGACTTCCTTTCTCTGTTCTGCCCCAAAAAGCTTTCTCTCTTCTCATTTTCTCAAGGTGTATTTAATGGACTAATGGCTCTTCCATGAAGGATAGCAGGAAACAATTCCCTGGTCACATGACTAAAAAGCACTGGAAAGTGCAGGTTTACACAAAAATCAAAAACACTATGATGGAAAAGATTAGGGGCAAAATATGTTGAAAGTCAAACATATTTTGGGATTCAACCATTTTGTCATCTGAGAAACACTCAGGCCACCTGAGGAAACTGATTTAATTTTCTCACTTGGAAAATACTTTTATTGCTCAGCTTGTTAAAGTGCAACATTAGTGACCAAGGTTAAAGAGGATAATTGCTGCCCTAGCACAGTTGTTGAAGACTACCTACTCACTGTGAGACCTCTGCAGTGAGAAGTGTAGCACTCCCATGGTGACAAAGAATGACAGAAGTACTGGAATGGGACTCTGGGATAGTTAATGCCAATAACCACTTAAAAGACAAGAAAAAGGATGTGACATTAGGAAAAGATACATTTCTTTGTCCCCAGCTGCAGGGAAAGTAAGATAAATGTAGAGTAAAAGATGAGAGAAGCCAAGTGGGACAGAGGAAAAATGTAGTGATGCAGGACCATCTAAGGGATCAGCACACTCTGTCACTCTGTCACACACAACAGGCAACACTGTCAATCACACACATACACTTACACATGAAAGAACACCGAAGCCTTTCAAAACACATGGTTGAATTGAAAGAAAAATCGGATAGGCTTGATCAACTACCCTAAATGCATGTCAATAAATATGCTGTCACAGAAAAAAAGCTGAATTTTTTACTTCATTGTGGTCTTATTTTACAATACAACATTTTAATATTTAAAATTATGTAGCATTTACAGTTACATCATTTTCAGATGTGAAACAAACATTTTGATTGTGTTACCACAATCAAAATTTACTAATTTACTGCCCGACATATTTTTTCCACATGAAACATATGTTGACATGTTTCTAGACAATATAATAATAATTATATGAAAACATTTCACTTGTAAAAAGTTACCCTGTTTCACATTTTGCTTCCCTATAAAATTTGTTCCACATATGAAAATGTTCACATGAGGAACGCTTTCTTGTGTTTCATTTTTTTCACAGTATAATTCTCACATGTGAAATACATGTGTCCATATGTTATTTCATAGTGGGATTTCTATAAATGCAAATTGTTGAAGGAATCTGGACTATTTTCATGTCTGAAGCACATGTTATAAATTATAATTTCTGTAAGTGAAAGTGAAACATGGGCTTCCCATGTGTCTACACAATATAATTACATGTAAATAAAACTTAATTTTCTATTCCCACTTAATCCTTGTACGGTTGCAAATGTACATGTTGAGCATAAAGAACATACTAAAATATTATCAAATGGGTTTCTTTAGATTTCAAAGTATTACCCTATATATAAAGAAAGAAAAAGATTCTGAGTTTCAACTAGAAAAGTGAGATGTGAATTCATATCAGGTTTGCTGTGCATGGAACAGAAAGAGCAATTTAATTAAAAAAAATGGGTAAGAGGCAAAAAATAAAGGACAATGCAGAAAAGTTGAAAGAATGTTTTTTTTAGAAAGCTTTCACAGGACTAAAATGTTTGGTTGAATCACAGAGATAAAAAGGGTCATTACTTCAAATGCTCATCATTCCTTTTGAAGGTTTAATGCCGGGAACGACAGCACAGCAACTGATGTTTTGAGCCAGTTCTCTGTCATAAGTGTACAGAAGCTGTTCAAAGATACATTAAAAGAAAGAAACTAAACTATGATAAACTAAGATTTTTAAAACTTTTCCTATTACCATTATGTAATATTCAATTTACTAATTTAAGGATGGTTTGAGTATTTTCCATCTAAAATCCAGTAACTCTAAATAAGTCAGTTGGAGATTTTGTAAAATCACGATTTACAGTCAATTGCTGTTCTCTGCACAGATTTTTGGGTTTGGATACAGAGCCCTTCTGCTCAAATCAAGAATAAAAGCCTAAATTTATGCAGCGTGCTTTTTCATCATTTACACTCAGGTTTTGAAAAGACGTAGCAATTCGTAACTTAGCAGACTCAATGCTTTGAACCCACAAAACTAAAAAGCTTGACTTTAAGAAAAAATGTGCTTCAAATGATGAATTTTGCTAAAATCGGATTCTTTATGGGTCTTTGAAGCACAAATCGGGTTGGAATATAAATCCAACTTGTTCTGACTCCAGAAAGTGGGATAAGTGTTCAGGTCTCCAGTATTTCACATTTAATGCACAAAAACAATAATAAAAAACATTTTCCTACTCTTATGTCGTTGCATGTAGTTTTGCAAAGTGATCACTTTATTTCTTAAAAAAATTAATCATCATTGACATTTTAGCAAACACAGACACACAACAATAGTCACATTTGACACAAAAATAGAGTGTATGGAAGACAGAAGCCTGTAGTAAGAACTTTGAGACCCTTTCCAGTCCATTCACTTTGCGGATGTTTTAGTCTTGAATATCTGCTTGGTTAGAAGCTAAACTCTGCGACAGACTGGCGACCTGTCCAGTGTGTACCCCGCCTCTCGCCCGGAACGTTACCTGGGGATAGGCACCAGCACCTCCCGACCCAACTAAGGGAAAAAGGGAGTATAGAAAATGGATTGATAGAAGCTAAACTGAAAGTGAATAAACTTTTGGTATTGTGATAGTGGTAATAGTCACAATACCAAACGTGAAATAAAGTAAGAAAGATCAGAAAGAAAAAAACATACAGTACAGCAAAGGAGCCTACATTTTGACGTCTTAAGAGGAAACTGAAGACTAACTAATCAGTTGATGAATTAAAGAAAATGCAGAGAAAGAATCTGAAAAAAGTGAATTCATAGTATCTGCCTTTATTTTTTTTTTGATTGCCATTGCCCTTGGTCTGTCATAATGAGGTCTATTTACAATGCTCATGGTCATAACTTGTTCATACTTTTTGCCTTATTCATGTGGAAAAGGAATGTGTCAACATCTGTACAAGGTATATGGAGGAGGAAAACAATGTAAAAGAATCCAACATTTGATAATGAATGTTTTCCTTTAAATTCTGAAAAAAATGTCTTGGTCTGTAATACATAATGTTATTAAAACACAATGATATTGTTGCGATTATAATCTGTTTCACTGCAAAAAGTTATAAAGTTATTAGTACTTGTATTATAACATTGCATTTAAAAGTTTCACAATCCTGTGTCATCTGTACAGTTTATAAAACATTGCCCCCTGTTCTAAAGCCAAAACACACTTGAAAAATCTGTCCCCATGGAGTACTCTGGGAGCTAATTTTATTCAGGGAAATAAACCTGTTATCAAATGCTCACATTAAACCATGCCAGCTTGTCCAGAAGAACAGAGGCAAGCTTTTAAGCAAATGGCAGTTGTGTAAACTCAAATGGCAATGTTGAAAGTCAATTCAATAATAGCTGAAAGCCATTACAACACTGTTATTAACAAAGTTGCTGGAAATGCAATTAGCCTCTTCACCATTGCTCACAGCAACAAACAGGGGGATGTTTCCATGAGAAAGAAACAAAATGAAAAGAAAACAAGAAGAAAATTACAAAAGAGCCGGACGGAATGATTTACTGCTGGGTATTAGAAAACAGGACAATAAAAGGAAGTATTGAATTGTAGGGGAGATAAGGAAAGGCCACATCGACAACAAAGATATGACAGAAGAAACACCAAGCTACAATTATAACTAATTTTTTTCAGTAAGAAAGTGTTTATTTTACTCAGGTGCAGCCCTTAAAATAAATCCCACTTACAAACAAAAATCTTAACACGGCAGCACAACACACTCTTTAATAAGTCCCAATAGCAACACAAGAATCAAGCCCTGAGGTGCAATAACACAGTGACCATGAGAACAAAAACCATGAAAAGAAGAGAAGTAAAACTTTACAACAAACTGGTGACTGCTTAAATATTTATTTAATTATTTAGGGGCATCCCAGTAAATTAGAATGTGAATCTATATTTCAATAATTTAGTTCATAAAATAAAACTCATCTATAATACAAGTGATCATTTTTCAAGTATTTTGTTGTTAAGTTTAATGATACCTTGTACACCTTGTAATAAAAACCTTATGATAGATTTTGAGACCAAATGGTGGCCTGCTGAAAAGTACAATTTATTGTGTTCAGTGTATACTTTTAATTTTTCTGAGCTCATTTTGTTTGAATCACTGCATCAGTATAGGCACTAGTGCTGCAGGTGCTAAGGACATCTAGGTTGCTTTTTCTTATTTACACTGTTGGTTCTGGTGCCTCTCATCCTCCTTATAGACTCTGCATGGCATTTAAACCAGCTAAGTTTTCTGGCCAATCACGCAGGTATTGGTATGTTTGGCAATGCAGGCTGGGAAACGAATCAGCACTTCCATGAAGACTGTCAAAAGAGGTGAAGTGCTCTAAATTGTTCTGGTAGAATGCTACCAGAACAATGCTACCAGCTGCATCAAACTCAATAAAACACAGTGGACCAACATCAGCAGATGACATGGCTCCCTGCATCATCTGAGAAAACTTCACTCTGGCCCTCAAGCATATATAAGTCTGTGGCTCTCCAATCTTAGAAGTCTCTGACTTAACTTCCAAGTGAAATGCCAAATGGCTCTTGTAACGGTTACTCTAGACCAGGGGTCACCAACTCCAGTCATCAAGGGCTACCATCCCACAACTTTTAGATGCACCTCTGCTCCAAAATGTCTGAATTCCCTTACCAGCATTCATTCCTCTCTGCAATAGGCTGGAAACGAGAAGTTTATTTGATCCAGGTGTGTTTGAGCAGAGACGCTTCTAAAAGTTGCAGGATGGTAGCCCTTGAGGACTGGAGTTGGTGACCCCTGCTCTAGACAGTCAACTTCTTGTAACTCTTCACCAGATCCTTTAACAGGCTTTGATTTTTACGCTGCAACTATCCCCATTGCTTGTGCAACTTCTTCTACCACATTTTTTTTCTATACCACTGTGTGTAGGGAATCTGTGCAGTACATGAGTTTATTTTTATGAACGGATTTACAGAAATTATTATGTTTTTAGTATTTAAACATATTCAAGCTGTACTTTCAGAGTGTATTTGCTAAGATGGCTGTGAAGGAGGATGAGGTCACAGATAAATGAATGGTAGGCATCACTGTCTCACAACACACTTCCAGCATGTTTCCTTAGAGAACAGGACCAGCTGTCTATCCACAAAACATTGAGAAGGTCACCACTCTCTTATGAATTATGTCCTAAACTGTGAAGCAATTGGTCATGAATTCCCAAGGAGAGTGGTCTTGATTGTTATGAAAACATTTTCTTAGTTTAACAGAAATATATCAGTGGTATTATTATTTTTTTTGCAATATGACTTTCTCATTTCACCAGGATACCTGATGAAACTGGAATAAAAAAAGTTAAAAGGGAGGATTCCTAGCTCGTAACATTCAATCAGTTGTTCTTGAAGATAGAGGGGTTTGGCCACAACTGATATACCAGCACAGAACTAAGGTAGCAGACGGGAGGGTAATGAGGAGGTAAATATGATTAAAACCTCTCCTCAGGCTGCCTTGGACCAACCATTAAACCAGTGGATGCTCTTTATACCTAATCCATCACACTGCTTAGCTCCCACCGAGAGTAAAGAGAGAGGGATGGCAGCGAACTCAACCCAGAACCTCGAATCTCTCTTCCGCCCAAACATAACTTACACTCCGGGAGGCTCACTCGTTATTAAAGAGCTGCCAAGACGGCCCCCGAACACGAGTTCCAGTGGCAAAGGGTTGATGATGTCTTGTGTAAAAGCATTGATAATTCTGCAACAAAACTAAGAGGGAAGTTTTTTGTTTTTTTATGGCTTATCGAGAGAGAGCACGGAGGATATTATTTCAACAGACAAGTAAGATGTAGCAAACATGGTAGAAGTCATAGTGGCAAAGCAGTGTTGATCACTTTTTGGCATATTTAAGTGAATCTGTTGAGGAAAAATGTTTGCCTAGGACTGCAATTGTTTACCCTGAACATAAAAGATTTTATGGAAGATTAAAATGAGATAGCTTCAGATCATTGTATTAGTTATAAAACAGAACATAGACTCTGAAACTCTAAAATGTTCCAATCCTGCGCTAATTCTATTGTTGAAACTAGAATATCCAACCTGAGCTGATATCTGAGAGCCATGAGCACTGCACTGTTTATCATTTAATTTTAGTCCATTTGTCTTTGGGATTTTCAAAAAATGACTCTCTGGCTATTGTGGATAATGCTGATGTAGACATGGCTAATCTCATCTGCTCTTTTGCACGGCTCGCTTCAATGCCTTGTCTTTTGTGTATCAGCAACTCCTGCAGTCAGACACTCAAACAACCCCTGATAATCCCCCAAAGACACAAGAATCATGGATTACAGCTGGAGAGAATCCACAGGCTTCTCACTGTTGAGCCGAGCATGTTGGATTGTTGTGCAAAGCCTGTAGGATAATTATCAGCAGGAGGCACAGCCTGTGGAGAAATAAGGCATCTTGTGCCCCAGGCCCTTTAAATGAGCCTGGCAGACCAGCTGAAAGATGCTGATGCCTCTTTTTATTAGAGAAACAAGAGGCAGTTTGCATTGAATGAATGAGGATTCTAGATTTTCACAATGTGAGGGGAACCGCAATTAGAGATAAGCCAGAATTCTGCATGATTTTTTTTTAATCTACTTTGATGACTGCTTAGTGTTGATCGACATCCTACAAAGGTAGAAGTTCCTAGGTATTTGGTGAACTTGGCTGTACACAACTATAAAGTGGTTCATTTTTAATAAAAATAAATAAAAAATAGTATCCAAATGCTACAATTATGGAGCCATAATAAAATAAACACAAGCTCACTGCTCTACATGTTTATCATTTTTTATTACAGTGATATTTATACCAAATATGAAAGATGTTAAAATTTGGCTAAGTTTTGAGGGACTCTCTGTGAAATAAAATCACCTTATATCACTCTTAAATGTATTTACTTTATTTTTGATGTATTGATTACTTATGACAAAATAATCAATCACAATAGATATAGAGCTTCTTAAATCTATTTAAATTATTCAAATCAAATTTTAGGTGTTCAATTTCATATGCAAGTCTTAAAAAGTATATTTGGCCTTTTAAAACTCATTTTGACATCTCATCAAGTTGCATCAGACATTTTTAAGTTTGTTAATTTCTTGCTACTTCTATCAATTCATTTCATTTTGGAGAAGGTGCTGCAGGGATATTTGCTCAGTGTGTTGTAGCTCTGACTGAGGGATTTGGATATGCTTTCTATGCTGTAGCAAAATGGTAAAACTATGAGACCCATGATGCAGGAAAGCAAACAGCCACACCTTCTACTTTCCAGTGAAACCACGAGAAAATTTACACTCCACTCAACTGTAAACTTAGAGTGCACCTCACTATAATTCACGCCCACAATGTTTTTTTTTAAAAACTGGAAACATACATATAAAAGCCGTAACAGGCTATAAGCGGCTGGTATCTCTGTCGCTCTTGGTTTTCGACAAGTATGCAGCAGATTGATGGGTCCTCAATAAATCAGCTATTAAGGACGCGGACCTACATTTCCAACGCCAAAACAAGCTCAGCGTGATTTGTTCACGCAGAGCTTACGTGCAGCGGCTATCGATCCATACTACCAGATCGATAGCCTTCAACTTAAAAGTGGCATCATATGAACTTCTTCGTGTGGTTTCCATGATGAAGGGGTATGAGTTTGAAAATATTTCTCCATCGTGCCTGCTGCTAGCATGTGCTTGTTCAAAATGAAAATTTGCGCTTTCTTCTTTGATTTCCAATTTTGACTTCCAATAATTTACTTCCTGCTACAGATCCCCCTTGCAGTTGAAGAAAAATCCACAGAAAAGCTGCACCGAGCTGTAAGCCGCATGGTTCAAAGCGTGGGAAAAAAGTAGCGACTTATAGTCCGAAAAATATGGTAAGTTAAAATTAATTATTTGGTTATTAGGTAATTTGTGGGAGCCATCTAAGTCTTAAATGTAATTTTCTTGCAGAACGGTGGAGTTAAAGACATAGTAGCTTTTGTTTTTGCTGGATATTTTTTCGTGGATTTATTTTTCAGATTTCATGTGTTTTTTTTATTTGATTGAAAGTTGTAAGGTGCAAGTAGATGGAAAGGACGTTTTTTTTACAGCAGTATGATTCATATAATCCTAATATCCTTTCCTGAAAATAGTGCATAATTCATTTTTCCTGCCTAATGATGACCAGCCAAGTCAGATACCTTTATCAGAGTGGATTCTTCACTAGCAGTGGATGGGGCCAAGCCTCTCACTACAAATATTAAGCAGACTTATTGCATTAAAGGGCGAGTCTGTTTTTTTTTTTTGTTTTTTGGGTGGGAATGTAGGGTGAGATGTGAGCAAAATTTTGAAACTTTAATGTTTTATGAAGCCAAAAGATGCTTTCATCCCCTCAGCACTAACTCACCAAAAACATAAACACTCACACACACATATGTAGCGTCTCGCCATAAATGCTCTCACATATGCACACATACACTTCAGCTGCCAGTAACAATTTAATCATTCCAGTCAAGCATTGCCTCGCTTGTCCAACCAGGCATATCTCTGCGTCTCGCTCCCTCTCTATATTTCTTTTTCAATTTTCCTTTTTACGTGTGTGCTCCATGCCACTCTGTCTACATAGGGGCAATACTGCCCGTACTTTCATATTCTGTTTCCATAGTGATGGTGACAGAACATTTCCTCCCCCAGTGATGGATCCTAAACTAACATAGCAGCCATGATGACACACAGATCAACTCTGCTGACAGCTGCGATAACTTTCTCCTCTTCAGCTTCAAACTTACTCTCTACCCACAGCACATTTTTTCATTCCATATGTCCTTTCATTTATATGTAAACATATGTATCACTGATGGATACACATCTTGCACTCTAAACCTCAGTCCATGTCAGGCAATGGTAAAGTATCTTCTTCTGGAAAAGGAGCTTTCTGGTGTGTCATCCAAACGGTGGATGACAGAAAAATGGAGTCTACTCATAAGTCGAGAAATGGTACATGCACAGCAATAAATATTTCTAATCCGCGGCTTTTGGAAGCAGAGCAATAAATCCCAAGAAGGATTTTTCTCATATACCTGTAATGTTGTAAAAGATTTACAGCTCAATACAGCAAGCGCAGTAAGAAATACTGACATTTGCATGCAGGACCTTTCTTCATCAACACCATAAGACCCCTGTATGACCTATGTGGTATTTGTTGTCAGTCTAATGAATTTGCCATTATTAATTATTTCCTGTTGGAGGGAACAGGTAGAGCACAACTGCATGCCGCAAGGCACTAATAGGAAGATTCCACTAAACTTCCTTTTGAAGTGGTAATGGGCTTAAGGTGCATGTAATTTCCTGCCGATAGTGTATGCAGCAGAGGGCCACACCTGGGTGCGTAGGATAAGAAAGTGGGACTTGGGGGCTCTCCCGGCGGTGCCGCTCACCATCCCTTCTATCATGTGGCTGATAAAAGAGCAGGCGCAACACTGAAGTAGGACACTGATAATACTAGCAGAAGAGGTGTCCTTTAAAGCGTGACAAGATGAACTGCCCGAACACCGTAGCTGGGATATGTTTACCTAAGAGTCACTGGGTTGATTAGAGAAACAGGCAAGTGGGGTTGAATGAAGAAATATTCTGGAATCTTCTTGGGTCGGGGGCTGCTACGGGTAATTTTGGCAAACTGAACTGTCCACTTAAAATGCGTGAATCCAGCTTTCAAAGAGCTGCTTTGCTCCTACTTGCCCTCTGCTGTGCTACAGTGTTCCCACTGCAGCTCTTCTCCTACAGCAGAGTCTGCAGAGAACTTGAGAAATGAACAGCTTTCCTGTGATGGTGGTTTGCTTCTCCACCATTGGCACAGCTGCAGCACCCTACCAATCAAGAGATTAAACATTAAACACTGTGCAGGGGCAGGGAGTGAGCAGCATGTACCTGAGTGTGATTGACATTGCCAAGATGTGCCTCCTGACTCTGATTGGTTTCTTCTGACTGGGAGCAGTTTATTTTTTCAAATAAACTGCTCCCAGTTTATTTGGGAACTGGGAGCAGTTGTCCTAAAGGCAGTAGGACAACAGGGAGGAACCGGAGGACATTGATTCTTTTTTTTCCACTAATTATCTGTCTCATATTCTATTGTCAGGAAATAGTGAATGTTTTAACTAACATGTAAAAAAAACAAACATATTTTTATAAAAGTTACCAACTGCACCTTTAACAATGTCTTTGTGCTTGATAGTCCTCCATAAAGGTCAGACTTGTGTGACAAAAGACTAATAGCTGTGTTGTCAGCAGATACTCAAATATGAAATGTGGATATAGCAGCTTCTCCAGAGAGACAATGGGCCTCTTAGCTGCTTTTATGATTAATGCTTCCATTGTCCGCTGCTTTTCAGATTAGGTTGAGAGCCATGCCTTGGTGATTTTCAGGTGATGAAGTAAATGATGCTCCTCCAGAGCTTTAGATATTATATTATTATTATTATCTAATCCTTATTAAAACTTTTCAATAACTTTATTTCTTATTTATTGACAAGTTACCATTTGGCGACAGTTAATGGCGTCATTGCTAAGAGTTGCACCATTTTATGAAACTGCACAAAGCACGACATACATTCACCAGAGGGTGTTGAATGTGTTGTTTAGGTACATGCAGGAGGCTGGGAGGATGGATAGCAACCTCTGTGTCCTCTAAAGTCTCATGTTGTAGGCCAAAGCCGAGTTCACCTTCATCTATCAGCAGTATCACTCCAACCACTATAACTCATCCTCTCCTCCGCTACAAGATATGGAGGGTGGGCGCATAGGCTGAGAGGACAAGATGTAAAAGAAATAAATGGAGTCACAGTAAAGATGAGGATCATTGCTGCCCTGGCTCAGTTGCTGCAGACATTGGTCTTTGAGCAAAAGCAGGTATGCACACCATGCAAAATGCTTCTTTTGTAGACAAGGAGAAAGAAACAGACACAGACAGATCTGGTTCAGACACACATATGCCCTCAACGACAAGAGTGTGTCAGAGGCTGTCTCTATTGGATTACTTGAGGACACACTGTCTGTCTTTATTCCAAAGGTCCTTGTCGATTAAAGTTGCTGATAAATTGATTTTGCCTCAAGGCCACCTGCTGGGCGCCGTCTGGCAACAATCAGGCTCGATAGTGAATCAATATTGCATAAACTGGTTATCATAGCCTACACTGACCTTATCAGAGAATACAGATATGAAGATCAGAGCTTAAAATGTGCTCAAGCAAAAATAGACAAATTTAATCATGTGATGAGAGTTTGCTTATCTATATTTCAAACTAAAAGAAATCAGCTTTCTTTCCAAATAATCTTGTGAGGAGACATTCTGCACAACAAAGAGAACGACACAGTTTGTAAATCGTCTACTTTGAAACACTTTTTCTTTTAGGAATGTAGTCAAGAGAAACAACGGGATACTGGTATGACACAGTAAGCAACTTTGTAATGTTTCTTCCAATTCTAACGGTGAGAGAAAAGTGTGACGACTCATTTGTATTACAAAACCGTGGAACTGAGGCCACAGTCCAATGATGTTAGCCATATTTGATCACAACTACGCAGGACAGACACAAATGTGTTATTATTTTTTGTTAAATGCCATCAATTTAATACAGTTTATTTATTTGACACTAATTCACCACAAATATCATCTTATGACATCATCAAGTTATTTCAAGTTACCTCTGCTTATAATGAGGTATATAGTAAATCATTCTAATCAAACCTATCACATCTCTCTGTGTGTAGGTGGATGATGCGTCAGAATAACCTAAGTTAGCATTTTTACCATGGAGTAGTTGTTTTTTATTTATCTTTTGAATGAGGTAAAGACCAAACTAATTAAACTTTTAGTATTATTATTTTTTTGTATTTTCATAAAAAAATATGCATTTCAGTTTTTGTTTGACATATAACCCAATGTGCCAACTTAAATACTAGAAAAATCTGTTAAAACTGGCTATGATATAATGACATAAAATGCTTAGAAAGGAATGGATATCTTTGCAAGAAACCATATTGTAAATGAAGCTGCATAACTATCAATATGTAAAAGTAAATGTGATGATATTAAGAGTAGATTATATAAATGCAAACCAACAGAGAGACAGAAGAGCCTGTCCCCTTCTCCAACTTTTACCCTCATCAGCAGATACTGTCATAGCTGTGAGGGGAAATGTTTAGTGAAGCAGAAAGAGGGAGGGCATGAAAAAATGAAGCCCCCTGCAAAAATGTCCACCTTATTCAGCCATGTGGTTTCACAGCACAGTTCTTTCAAATCTTGGTTTAATTAATGGGGGAAAAAAACACTGCTGTTAAACATTATATGATTGTTTCATCTAATTTCACTGATGTTATGGTAGTTGAAGATTTCTTTATGAAAAGACTGGACTATTTAAAAAAAACTTCTGAAATAAACAGAGTTTAAAAAAAATTATTAGTAAAAGCATTTGTCTCAAAAATAATACTAAAAAGGTTAGTCATACAAAAAAGAATAGTGATAGATTCTGAGGTTTGATGGTTAAAGGAAACGGAAGAAAAGAGCAAAAGATTTTAGAGCAGGGGGGCATTAGAGGGGAGCATGGGGGTACATTTTCATGCAGCATGGGGATTTGGGGCATGACACCAATCCAAACAAAGCTAAAGACTAAAAAAGAAAGCTAATGGAGCTCAGACAGAGGGGCGAGTTGGCGCAAGATAGTCTTTCTGTACGTCTGCCACTTGGTCTGATGTGGGTCACGGAACAAAAGAAAGAGAGGAAATGAAAGAACAAGGTTGAAGAAAACATTTTTGGACATGCGATCAAAGAGAGCAAACACATCCAAGTGCACTGCTTGTAAACATGTTCAAATACACATTAGCAGGCAGGCGAAGTGCAACCCCCCATGTCTTCAACACGTGCCTAAGCCTTTGAAGTCGAGGTGATCAGCGATGAAACGATTAAAATGGACCCTGAGATATCCTCCCTCAAAGAAAAAGATATATTTTTTTCATGACATGAAGATGCAGCAATCTTCCAAGGAGAGATGGATGTGCGGAGATAGCATCTGTAAAAAGTAGATCGCCTTTTTATCATGTTACAAAAGGGTGAAAGAAGAGAGTCAGAGTTTTCATGATAAGACCTGTTGCCTAACAAAATCTGTAAATAAGAGACAAACTTGTTTATTGACACATTCTGTGGTCGAGATAGTTCCCTTCTCACCTTCTCTCATAACACACACACACACGCACACCCCCACACACACACACATATATATATATATATATATATATATATATATATATATATATATATATATATATGTGTACTTACTTGGCAAACAAAAACCTTAAAATGTTGTTTTTATATATATTCATTCAAAAATTCTAACTTTTAAACTTTAAACATGAAGAGCTAGACATTTTTGAAGTTCACTTCAAACTATTCAATTAAATTACCTTTTGACTTGTGTTCTGCAATAATGTGCTTTATACCAACCATTTAATTGTAGCTTTGCTTTTACATTGAGGAACATTTCCCCCCAGTCTCTGGTATTTCACAGACTCTAAAATGTTTTCTTTCAGAATTTTTCTGCGTTTTAGCTCAGTCTATCATCCGATTAACTCAGACTGACGTCATTATCCCATACAATGTTGCCAATGTTTTTCAGTGGGATGGCCACAAAGATTTTTGGACATGATCACCTTCTTTCATGTTTTACATGTCTTACATGTTTGTGTTGAGCCTTATACGGCAAATCTCCCATCAAGCCCTGTTATTTAATTCCAACACAAGCTGTTCTCTTTTCAATCTTCCATAGAACGGAGAATTGTGACGTCCTGAAGCAGTGGATTTCTGTAGCTATCTTCCTTTCTACTTTACTTCTAAAGGCAGGTAGTTGAATACTTTTATATGCATAATTTTCAGTTAAAAACAATGTTCTGCTTTATGTTTACATCATCTAAAACCCAAATGAATACATTCAAGTTCATGGTTGACATTGCAAAATTTAAAAAAGTTTAAGGCTTCCAAATACTTGGCATTGCTTTATCAGCATATTCTAACCCCTTGTACATAGTTTTCAGTACCTTTAAAAACATTCTAACTTAATTTTAATTTCTGAAATGGCATCCATAAAAATAAACCCCTTTTACTTTGGGCCACATTTAAAACAACATACATAGTGAGCCATGGGTAAAGGCCTATGTTGCCCAATCTAGCAGCAGCTCCCACTTCCTCATCCCTAAAAACGCAGAAAAAGAAAACTGGCTTTCCGTTATTCTATTCCCATTCCCATTAAAAGTGACATTTCATCTAAACCAAACCCTTCAGGGGAAACAAGCAGGCAGTGCTGGGTATGAAGCAAAATGATCTGGGCTAGAGTGTGTCCATGTAGATTGGTTTGTCTGGATGTATATGAATTCCAGTGTATATTTACTTACTATGAGGGCTTCATGGGAACAGACGATGACCTTAACGTGTGCAGAGGCAAATGTTCAGGTGTTTATTCTGATGTGATATAATATTTTTAAAAGCCATCATAAACTTATATGAGAGTCTATGCATTTGCCCTCAGGTCTCACATTCTTCCCTTAGATCAAGGGAAATGTCATTACTTGCAGTCATCACAGATATGAATGCAATTACAGTTTCTGAGGCTTCACTCTGCTCTTGTCTATAGTGTATAATTTGCAAAAGTATAAGCAACATTAACATGTTCTCCCTTCAGGGCTGTCTTCTTCTTACCCTTGATGATGATGTTTGTTGTGAAGGTTTGAGAGCTTATTCCACCACTCCTAAGCTATTGGTAAAAGACAGTAGCTTGTATACTTTTTGTATTGTACAAGGAAAAATATTAGTGACATGGATGAAAATGCAGCAATTTCTTGACTATCTTTATTTTCAGACATGCACATGCACTCAGATGTAAAACTGCAACTATAAACCTATAAACCACCCCAGGTGAAAGCTAATTTTAAAAGAAAAGATCACAGTGGTAAGAGAATAGTAGTTTATGTGAGTCCTTGTGTTACACAAAGAAATAAAATATTGCTTCAAATCAGCACATAATCAGTAAAACAGTCTGTGCTCTCTTCTGAAAAGGTAAACGCTAGCTTTTCTGTTTGAATATTAATAACTTACTGGGCAACACATCCTCTCGATCCTTATTCTGTGTGCTTTCTCAAAGCCCAACAATATGCACACAGTATTAGTTTGCAACAGTACATCAGTTGTGAGCAAAAGTCTCTGAATACATGGATGTCTGCCAGAATACCGCCTGCAACGAACAAAGAAAGCAAAAAATTTGTGAAATTGTCATTCAATGTTTATATATATATATATATATATATATATATATATATATATATATATATATACACACACACACTGTTCTTAAGATACATTTAGTTATTATTCAGTTAATTTAGTAATCGTTCAAGGCTCCTTCCACTCTCTGCAATTGGTTGAACTTGATACAATGCTGCACTTTTAGAACCTAAGCATGAACAATTCCCTACACTGGCTCATTGTTGGATTTTGTATTGATTGCGGAATCTCACTTCTCACTTGTAAAGCTTTAACTGGTCTTGTACTTAAAGCCATCTCACATTTATTGATCTGATTTTTAGGGCTCTAACAGCTGAGATACACTGATTGTGTCCTGCTAATGATTCTAAGGTCATAGTTTGTGACAAGGGAACACCGGGTCTTTTCCATTAGCGCCCCTTATTCTAGTGAATAAGGTGCACATTTCTAGACACATGACTTCTACAGAGAACTGAGTCTCCAGCAACCTTCAGATTATTCCTTAAAACTTTATAATTTATGAAAGCTTCTGGCAAAGACTGATAAATTATTCACATATTTTACTGTTTTCTTCCTGTGAACATTTATCTGACCCAAATCACATTATCCTTTCTCACAAACCCATTTGTAACATTTTTAGGAAATGTGCTATTACAATAGATATTTCTTCATCTACACATACTTAACTGTTTGGTATTTTATATGTATCAAATACATTTTCTTAACTTCATTTAATGTACAATGAGTGTTCATAGAAAGGTTTTTGTGGTCACATGTAACAAGTTAGGTTTTCCTGTAAATATACTCTCACAGGTATTAGGAATGCCTGCTCAATTGCTTGCAATCACAAATACCGGGTCAGGCAATCACTTGGCAGGAATCTAATTCATTCATTCATCTAGAATGAAGATGTGTTGTTAAAGTTCAAACCAAGCATGAGAATGGAGAACAAAGAAGATCTAAGAAACTTTAAACTTTGCATGATTGTCGATGCCAGGCAGATTGGTCTGAGTATTTTATAAACTACTAGAATATTCATGCACTATCATCTCTTAGATTTAGAGGGGAAAAAATCATCAGTGAGCAGCGGCTTTGAGATTGGAAATGTCTTGTTGATGCAATAACAGAATGGGCGAAGTGGAATGAGAAAATTTAAAAAAGCCAAAAGTGGCTCAAATAACAGTTTATTACAATCAAGGTGCATAGAATACCACTTGTGAATGCAAAACACTTCAAACCTTTACAGGAAGAGTTGCTACAACAGGCAACTCTTCCGGCCATTGGACTCTGGGTGAGGTGGTGCAGGGTAAAGTGTAGTCCCAACTTGACCGTTTGTCTGGCAAGCAGACTGCAGTTCTCCAGCAGGAGGCCTGTGAAGTTCTTCACATACTTCAACACCAGTCAAAGGATTTGCTGACCACAGATGTCAGGGCAAAAGATCTATAGGCATTTAATATTGAGAGAGTGCATTTCTTGGGGACCAGGTTCATGGTGAAACATTAGAAACAGGAGGGAATCTTCTCACACCAGAGATTTGTTGATCTGTGTGAAGATGGGGTTCAGTTGGAAGAAATAGCTTTTTGGTCTTTTACTGCTAGAAGAGCCTATTTAAATATTCCTCAGTGATCTTCAGTGCAGGCAGGGGGTCAGTGGAAAGGGAATGGGTGGAAGTGTAGATGTTGGTGGGGGTGCAGGAAGTGGGTAAAAGGATTGGTGGTATGAATGGCTACTTTTCCAACATGTATAAAAAAAACAACTTCAACATTTTGCAAGGTAGTCAGTTGGTCATCACAGAATGGGGTGACAAGTTTCTCCAAACCACTGCTGTTTCATTAGCTGAAAAGATATTTCAAAATTTCTTGGTGCAGCTTCTCTCAACTGGGGAATATTTTCCCCAGTTGGGAAGGCTTCTTTAGTACCAACTATTCATAATTTAAACTCCACAACACAGCTGAGCATTGTTACTAACTGTGCCAGGATATTTATGACAAGAATCTCTGATTGCTACTTCCAGCAGGGTGATGCACTGTACCTCAAAGCTTAAATGATCTCAAACTGGTTTCTTGAACATGATGACGAGGTTCAATGGCCCTCAACGGTCCTCAACAACCGATAGGACACTGTTGAGAAGTCTATAAATTGAGCGTTCATATTACGGATGCACAGCAGAAGAATTTGCAGGTGATGCAATCGTGTTCATTTGGACAAAAATTTATGAAGAATATTTGCAATTGACTTACAAGTCTTAAATAAAGCTAACAAAGTCAAGGTTAAACAGAGTGAGAACTACCCTATAAGTTGATAAGAAAAACAAGTGGTTTAAATGTTAAGTGCTTGTGCAAACTTTTGGGAGAATATTAAGTGTCAGCAGTATTTGATGTGAGTAGGCCAGTATGCTATTCTTGGTATTAATGCTTTGTTAACTTGAGATGCTTAGAAAAGATTTGCTTTAGGTGCTCCTTTTCAATATGATTTATATTTTTATGGGGTTCCATGCATAGAGGTAGAAGTAATATAAATATTGAGTTGTGATCCAGAAATGTGCAAAATATCAGTTAACCACGTCTCCAAGCATTTGCTAATAATCTGCTCTATAAAAAAATATGGTTATTCTTTGGGTGTTTTTAGTATTCTTTTTTGGTATATGAAAGATTTGATGCTAAATCAAACTCAAGAATTGTTTTATTTAAAATTGTGTCTATTTGTTTTTTTTTTGTTTGTTTGTTTGTTTTTTTTTACCTTTCATTAAACCTTTGGGGGGTAGGCTCATATTATCAAAACATATTTTCCTCCCAAAGCAGCAGTATTTCAGTCTGTATACTAAGAAGTACTGTGTAAATATATTTTTGACAAGCTGAAACTTATATTTTTCACACAGTGAAATAATTGCAAATTCTTATAGCCCAAAAATATAACTCTGGTTCCACTTAAACTGGATTATTTATTTATTTCTTTTCACATTTGTTAATAAATGGTTGCATGTTGAACTCCTTTTCAGAGTTTTCACTCTCAGAACAGCATCCGGGTCTGTTCCAGTTCATCTTTTATTCCTACCATGAACACAAAATAAAGAATCAGAAGTGTTCTTTCACCAACAAAAATCCCAGCACATTTGATACATACTCTAAAAATCTAAAGAGAATAATAAACCAGAGCAAACTATTTAAAATTCTGGTCTCACTGCATATGAAACATGATATCAAAAGAATTAGATTGCGTGCTTTCACCTTTCCTCCACTGCGCCAGACTAATGCCCCCTCATATTTCCACTTGCAACTTGCTCACTCTTTCTCATTTTGCCTCATGTTGTCTCAGATAAGTAATGCAATCCTGGAAAAGGTTACAACTCTAAAACAGGGCAATCATATTTAAAGCTAATGGATACATAAAATAAAGAGCTCATAGGTGATGATTAATCAACTGCTGAAATGCACTGCGTTTAAATCAGTTTAGACTGAATTAATCCCCAACCAGCAAATGTTCTTCTCCTCTGGGCAATTTAGTGAGAAAATACAATTATGGCCCATGAGTTACACCTCACTGGTTCATCTGCCGTGTGTGTTTCTCCACTGAGCCAAACCAGGCCTGCATGACTCAGTGTTTGTCTGCCACATCCCCAAGCTTTGCAGTAGTACCATAGCTGATTGAAAAAAAAAAAGCGTAGACAGCATTTATTATGCAAGAATTAGTTCTGGTCAAACGAAACATCAATTTAACTTTTAGGCCTGAATGCTCCCTATGTGGTGGAGTACTAACCCATGAACAAACCATGAAACCTGACTGTGGCACCATCATGCCTGAGGGGAGTGGAGCTGGTCAGAGTTGAAGAGAAGATGGATTGAACTCAATGCAAGGAAGATAGACATGTCCAAGTCCAGGCATAAATTTAGCTGAGAATAAGATGTAAAGATGTTTAGAGTTGCTCCCCAATCAGTCTAATTGAGTTTAAGAGTTTTTTGCAAAGAAAAAAAATTGCATATATTGCAGACAATGGTTGGCCATTATAATTTTAAAGTTTAGTCACAATATCTTGTGGTACTATTATGATAAAAGCAATAAGAACTATTCACTACTTCTTTTTAATGTAACCGTATGGCTGTGACTATATAGCACAGCAATCATAGTCCCACAGAAAGACAGGTTATTTGCTTGGTTAGGACACCAGTCATATTAATAAGTTTGATTTGTATAACTAAACTGTACCCAGTGCGTTTTACATACATATTACTTACATATTACATAACATTATTTATTTTCATATATTTATATTAATTGATATTCTCATTGAACAATGGAAAAAATTGTGAAAATAACAAGCCTCACAATACAGACAGATCTTTTGTTTTTTAAAGATCAACTACATTGGAATTTATTATGACATTAAATCCAAACTCTTGATGACAGAAACAGACCCTGTGACCGTTTCTTGCTTCACTGTATGCCCAATCTACAGATATACTTGCTGCAAAAGCCCATCCCTTCGCTCCAAAAGTTGGCATGTGTTCCTGGCACTGCTCAAGATTAAACTCATAATTACGCTCCTCCACACTGTGCAGCTCTCTGACAGTGGACGACATGTCTGCCGGTCCATTGTGGTGGTTGGACTGTTGTTTGGAGTTTCCAATGACGTAAATCATGGGCTAATCAAGGAACGTAGTGTTCTGTCAAATCGCTTGTGTGCAATACACTGCTCGGCACAGCTTGTACTACCCTTGATGTGGGTAAAAAAAAAGATGAGCTAAACTGAGTCTGTTACTGGTGATGAGTCCTGCAGTCCGGAGGAGAAATGGTTAAAGCTAGTGGAATATCAGATAAAAGGGGGATATATAGAAATGTTTGCCACACTTTTCAGATGATAATTTTACAATTATGTTCTGCTATGTGTTGTTCTATCACATGTACCATGTAAAGCACTTTGGACTACCTTGCTGCTGAAATATGCTAGACAAATAAACTTGATAATGATGACAAATCACAATAAAAATCATTGAAGTTTGTAACTATTATGTAGTCAAGTGTACCAATATCTAGGGGGTGAAAATACTTTTGCAAGACACTCCATTCATCAGACCAGGAGCAATGCATATTTCCCATCATTATAGCAGTTAGCTGTTTGCCTTAAAGCTTTTTCCATCTTCTACATATACCTCTCTTCCTTAATTTCCATCTAGTCTTGTTAAAAAAAAGTTTTTGACAAGGGGAACTATTTCAGTATCACTGATATTTTCAACAGTGATTCACAGAGAACGACTTGCAATAAAATGTGCTACCTTTAAGAATACCTCTAAAACTTTGTTGCCACCTCCACTGAAACACAGATATTATTAGCTTGCACTGTTAACTTCAGGGGTTTCTGCTTTAACCTACAACTTTGTGTTGCTGCTGTGGTCAGGGCCTTTGTACTAGAATTCATGTTCAAATATTGGAGATTTATGGTTATTGATGTTTTTAAGCTCTTTCTGCTGACACATTGGAATTCAAAATAGTCTTTCTGGGTAATGGCAAAGCAGCTATGCAGAGCAAGGCTTTATGGATTTTGTTTGAACGTCAAATGGAGAAAACCACTAACACAGCACAACAGACAAAGGCATCTGTTGAAATCCAGGCTGGTAAGCAGCAGTAAAATCCCAGGGAAAGCAGACAGGGGAAACGAACCATGAAGAGAAACAAAGAGTCAGTAAGAATGAGCCTATTAAGGATGTATTAATTGGGCTGAGCTTAACAGACATAGGTTTGATTTATCCAAATCACCGTGGTTACCAATATCTACGACATGGCCACAATCAGTCTTTTATGCTCTCAGACACAGTCTTTTGCATCCCTACTGGGCCATGGCTATTGAAAATACCCAGGCAATTTCCCATGACTAGTCATAAAACTGTTTACCACTAACTTCAAATGACAGAAGCTCAATATTAAGAAGATGTCAAATAAAAACATGGATTTACTTAATCTTGCCCACATGATTCTTTCCCCGTCATTGAATTCTATTTGAAATTCAATTCTGCCTGCTACCTTGCATGGCTAAACACAAGCAAATGAATTCAGTAGGTGGTGATGTGTGCCAGGTTCTGCATGTAATAAGGAATATTAAAATTCTACTATTGTAGTCTAATTAGACGTGATAAAGTCTATTTAAAACTGTAATGTAGTCATCTGTAACCAAAGTAAGCAAAAGCTTAACTTTTCTCCTGTGAGAGACACTGAGGCATGAGGGAGGGTGTCATCGCCATGTCGCTATGGCGACGACAGCTAACCTCAGATGAAGTTCCACTTTGAACATGTCTGCACTTGAGGTGAGAACAGTTTTAAGAAGATTTCTAGCTTTGTTCCTTTCCATGAAAAAAAAAAAAAAAAAACAGTATCCACCGAGATGCCTGACTGTGAGTGATGTAAAATCTTGTTTGGTTCCTGAGGTCCTTCGATCTGTCTATCAAAAGTCAAACGACAAAAGAAGCTCAAGATTTACAACAGACAAGTCTGTTGTACAACAACAAAGGCTGCTTTGATATTTTACTTGTCTTTCAAATGGAATATTAGCACAAAACTGCCGTAACATGCCACACATATTTTTAAACCCAAATATTTTAGCTGCAGGAAACCTAAAAATAATGAAAGTATGACACAAAAGTAAGTCACAATAAGTCTTTAATAAGAGGTGCTTCTTAAACCTGTCAAGTAAAATATTAACTAGTTAAATTTCAGCTGACTTCTCAAATGCCATGGCTTGCCTTTCTTCTTTCATGATTTTTTAAAGCTAATTGTGGATTTGGAAATTTGTAACATTTTTGTGAGCTACAAAAATGTTACAATATAACAATATATTGTAATATAATTCATAAATTAATTATAATTCAAAATGCTTTGGAAGTAAATGAATAAAATTGAAACTCAGAGTGACACTTGCCATGTCTTGCCTGTTTGCACATTTTACACCCCACACACAACTCAGCTCTTTTTTTATCCCCTCAGCACTAAAATGTGAACACCTTCTTCACCATGTCCCAGATTTGAACAATTTGCATAAACTGCCATTTTAAATTATTCACAGCTGCTGTCTTAGCTTTTCTGACTAATTATATTTTGAGCTCTTGTGTTTTCTTTCTTCATTCCATCAAAGAGAAGACTAAGCTTGCGTCCCGGCACACACATTCAGATTAAAAAACCCAGACTTGCACTACAAACCATCTGGCTTTTATTTGAGATTAACCATTAGCTATTTGTTATATTTCTGTCAGTAGTTTGTTTTATGCTTTAAAGTCAATGAATTAAAAATAAACACAAAGTGTAAGCATCTAATCAAAAAAGAACAACAATAATACAGACTAGTTCTAAATCCCACTTACAAACGTTTTAGCGTTTTATGACTCAGTGGAGTGTGTAATGCTGTGTGTGTGTGTTTTTTTATATATTCTTTTTTATATTTCTGACAGGACATTGCCCTACGCAAATGTTCCTTCTTACTTTCTTACTTTTTTGGATCAGACCCTTAAGGTGTGTGGTCTGCAGCCATGGATACATTTTCTAGCAGAAAGCAAATTTAAGCTTCATGTACAAAAGCAAAAAGCAAACTTTGTGCTGCGCAAATTGATGGTTTGACATTAACAATTTAGATTTAATAAACTTTTAGATACTGCTAGTTTGAGTTTCTAATAATAAGCCTTTCCATAGTATTTTCTGTATCAGTCATTAAAATTGCAAAACATTATAACTCGAAATATTTGACTCCATGCATAGTTAATCTCTATAAAATTACTATTTCACTTTCTGAGAAGACTGGTAAGAAGTATTGCACTTATATGCAATATTGTATTTTTTTTTAAATGTACTAGTATAACAAAAAATTTGTATTACAAAAATAAACTATTTTTTGGGAACTTTATCACTAATAATATTATGAATATTAATTTCATTGGTGTTTAAAAGCCTTTATGATGATTTTTGACTTACACCTCACATGACATTTACATTTAGAATATTAAATCAAAGCAATTCATGTGACTTTAATGAAAAGTATGTTCAATCTGACATACGAGGCTCATTTGAGCACATATTTTAATTTCTTGATTATGACTGCAGAATCTTTTAAATTGCAGAAAACAAAAAAAAAAATTCTAAATATGTTTTCTGACATTTAGCAAATAGGTTAGTTATTTTTGGTAATCTTTACTATCCTGGAAAAAAAGTAAGTTTTGTCTTTGGATAATGCAAAAAAAATTCTGTTTATTTTGTAAATGTAAATATCTGGTTCTACTTTGTAAGCAAAACAAGTGATGCCTGTTTTCTCATTTAAGCCTCAGTAATGATCCACATGACTGCAGTGCCGCAACAAAGTCCAAAGCTTGTGAACAGAGTTTTCCTTAGTCAGTATATACTCACTCTTCATATCTTAAAGTGCATGTTAAGTAACTCAACAGAAATTATGTTAATTTACTGCAGTACATGTGAGCACCTCACAAAGCAAAATGCATGCCCTTATAAAACAGCTTGTCCCTCTGAAAGCTAACTTACAGGGGCATCGATAAATCAGCCAAAACATGGCTAAACATGGACTCACAACTCATGTTAATAATACCCAACAATCTGGTGCAAACATGTGTAAGAGTGCTTAAACGTAATGCATCTCAGCTGGCCGGGTGGCTTTCTTGTTTTCTTTATTTCATAAAGTGACTTTTTTTGTCCTGCCCCGACTTTAACAGGTGAGTTTTTTTTTTTTGACAGTTTCTTAATTACCTCAGGTCCCTTAGAGCAAACACCAACTCAAGCTTTTCATCAAAAACAAGTAATAGGTATCATGCAAATAGTTCTGGACTATTTTCTTCTTTGCCATCACTCACACAGTACAACTGTAGTGTGCACTGTGCATTTTTAAATAAATTATACAACCTGCATATAGTGAACTGTCAGCAAGAAATGTGGGTGAAGGTCAACGTCTTCTAGAAGACAGAGAAACTCTGCCATGCAGACACACACACAGCAGCCATATAGTGGAAAATATTTGGGGGGTTTTCTAGATTTGCACACAGCATTAAAACTTCCTAATCTAATAGGGAGTGAGCTTTTACAGTGAATAATTAATGTAATTAATCTGTTTACCAGTAGTTGCAGCTCTAAATATTTTAACACCTCCTGCATATCTTCCCAGTTGTATTTTCTAAGGTCTCCCAGGGATGTATAGCATACTCTTGATGAGAAGCAGGTCTGAGATTTTTTTTCATACAAAAAATTACTTCTGTCTAATTTGCTTGCTTAATAAGCAGACTTTCTTGTACCTATGAATTTATGCATTTGGAGAAACAGAACGTATTTAAATTACTCATTCTCTTATTATTTTGGTACATAAAGCAACATCTCTCTGCTCTCCAGTTAACCTTTCCGTGACTCTGCACCTTTCCCGTCATTGTTATCTGGGGGCTTGTTTTATTAAATAAGCATTTTCACATTAACATTTTCTGTTGCTCGCCAACTTTGTTATGAAGGGGCCAGGATCTGGTATTAAATATTCATTGCGAGAACCAAGGTGAGCAAAGATGCCACTTTTCTAACTATTGGTACGGTTGAGTAAAATTTACACGATATGTTTCCCCACTGTATAAATATCTCGGAAAAGAAAAGTTTACAGAGTGTGTGTGTGTGTGTGTGTGTTTTAGAAGAGGCTGCGCAAAATCATAAATCAAGTTGTTCACTATTGATGACATATCTCATTTGTCAATCTAAATCCTTCAGTGGACGTAAAATATGTCGAGCCTTCATGATGAATCTGCTGATGTCTGAGGCAACAATAACCTTGCAGAACTCAGGATGAGTGAGTGTTTTTGGACACAGCTCTGTACCTGGATGGTATATGGGCTTTTAACCCTTAGAACTGTAGTGCTTGGTGTTGACACTAATTTAGTTTTTCTATGTTAGACTTGACAAACTTTTCATAATCTACTTATCCAGCTGCAGCAATCAGCTCGTAAAAACTCTAAAAAAGCTTTTTAAAAAAGTACTTGAGGGTAGTGGTATGCCCAGTTGAAAAGTAATATGTGGACATACTACAGAATGACTCTTAAAGCCAAATAGTTGCTACAACATTGTTGACACAAGGACTGAATTTTTATTTTTCTGTGTCATGTAATTTGCTAGGCCTTTTCACAGCTATGCAGTTTAATACTTTATTACTTCCTAGGTTAGAATCCAAAATATTTTTTAACAGAGAGTTCAGAGTTTTACATCAGTCCCTCTGGCTGAGCTATATGCAGGCTCTTTTTTAAAAAGCATTTAAATGAAAACATGCTGTGTCAAAGCTGAGAAAAATTTTAAGACCATTGGCCTAGACTGTGGGTTGGCAATATAGCCAAATATGATATCACAATATATTTTTTAATTCCTTGATAGTGATATCAGAGATAATATTCCACATTTTCAGTTTTTTAAATTATATTATTGTTGGATTTGGTCAAATAAATATGGACTTCTTGTTGTTTTTCTTCCTTTATAAGCAGTCACCAAAATAAAATAAAAATCATATATAAATATATGCAAAATTATACAATGCAATGTTTAGTGTATCAAAGAAAATATAAAATAGATACAATAATATAAATGTAACAAAAGACTGTTTGAAATCAAGTGAAAATGAAAATACTTTAAGAACTCAAACATTGTCTGCAAAACTAAAAATCTTGTTTTGATATAAAAAAATGCCCAACAGCAGTTTTGGTTTTTAGCTGTCATGTTCTGCAACCGTCACACATCCCAGAAGATTTGCACTTCACTCAAGTTGTGGTTACAACTGATGGAGCTGAAAGACTGTAGTTGCACTACTGAGCCAGCAGAGTGCAAAGCCAGATGTCTGGAAGGATTTGAAACTGGGGCTTCTATCCATCCATCCATTTTCCTACACCCTTTTCCCTTACTGGGGTCGGGAGGGTTGCTGGTGCCTATCTCCAGCTATCGTTTCGGGCGAGAGGCGGGGTCACCCTGGACAGGTCGCAGGGCAACACAGAGACACACAAACATGCACACACACACTCACACCTAGGGACAATTTAGAGAGGCCAATTCACCTGACAGTCATGTTTTTGGACTGTGGGAGGAAGCCGGAGTACCCGGAGAGAACCCACGCATGCACAGGGAGAACATGCAAACTCCATGCAGAAAGACCGGGGCTGGGAATCGAACCCAGAACCTTCTTGCTGCAAGGCAACAGCTCTACCAGCTGCGCCACTGGGAAGCCCACCGGGGCTTCTAATAAAAGTCAATTAGTCTTGTTGTATCAGACTCAGACATAATGTCTATGGTTTTGGGCCGTGTCGATCTAAACTCTATTGTGTGTTACTGCAAATAAACTGATAAAGACTAAAAACTTAAAATGAATTAAAATTAGGCAATTTTAAATATATATATATACAGATATATTCAGCAAATGTATTTATTAATAATTACAACACAGAGTTTTGCCTAACAGATTCATTTTTAAATTTTTTTGTATTCATACCTGCAGTGCAAACACAACTTATGTATTACAGTAGGTCTTGGTTTTAAGTCAGATAAAAGGCTCCCTTGCTGCAATTTCTATCTGACAGTCTAAAACTGTTTAACAAGTATTCTCTGTCTCATATGTTGTTATTATTGCCATGTGGCAAACCAGAAGCCTGACTGCGGAGCTGATGCTGAACTTTTGCGTTTAGTGCTGGCCTGAGTCTACCCTTGATACCAGCAAATGTCTAAATTTTTTAGACTAAAATACACTGTTCACAGAACTTGATAACAAAGCAATGTAATGTCTAGGAATAAGAACTATGCTTTAACAATCAAGCAGAAAAAACAAAATCTGTTTTCTGCCATGTTTTGTGGAGGTAGGTTTAAAATACTTACATTTATTCATTTACAAACAAAAAGAATCATGTCATCACAGTTCATAACTGCAGATATTAGTTCATAAATCAAGTTTTGTATTCTTCTTACAGGAGATCCTAAAATAAAGTATATATATTTTTTTGTCATTGCGTAGAAAAACATTATATTGTAGCAAAGACACAGATGAAAAAGCAAACTGAATCAGGTTTAAGCAGCAGTTCACCTCACACACGTTTCACCAACCATGAAAACAATGAAATGAGCTACAATTTCCTGCTCAGTATAGAATCGATGGCACTCATGTTTACACTGCTGTTAACACTGACATTTGCTGACTCTTACTTCCTTTGTCATTTTCTTTTAGTGATTTAACTGAGGTAGTGCAGAGAGAGAGGGAGGTGAAACAAATGAAAGACATAGTTAAGGAGGATGGGAAGAAACAAAGAATGAAAAAACAAATATTCTTACCTGGATATCAGGACGAAGGATGAAAGACATGTAAAAGAAAAAACAAATATATTAGACATTGTTTTATTTATGAAGAAAATAATTTGTACTTTAAGCAGTCTTGCATAAAATATGAAATAGTCTTTCATATTCCTGGGTCTGAATCATGCATAGAGTTTGTATGTTATATATTATGCGCAGTAGCACTGCTTAATATATAACAAAATTATTGACAAATCACTATGACTATGTGGAATATCAAATTCACAAATAACTATCTGAACTGAAATATTTTGAAAAGATTTGCCTAATAATTAGCTATTAATCAAAACTGTCAAATTCTTCCTCCATAGATTCTGATCTATGACTGACAAGTCAGAGAAAACTAAAATCTGACTTGAGTCATTGCAAATGAAATGTTAAGTATACATGCATTGGCATACAGTACTTTATGCACTGTACAGCAATAATCTAACTTTAATTTTTAGAAAAATATAAAATCTGTTAGAGATGGATTATCATGTTTTACAAATAATTTAGAGACTATTGCTGCATGACTAAAATAGATATTTCTGTTCTGGCTTATAACGTGGTAATTTTATTCAGAGTCGTGCCTCTTTATAAAAATATTTTGTTTTCCTTTTATTTTTCCATATTATACATATAGCTCTTCTCTTTCACAGCAGACTTGTGGCATGTTCATTGAGTTGCCAATGGACACTCTGTGATTTACATTTCACAGACATGCATCGGTAGTTTCCAGTCCAGACACCAGACTAATGGAAGCATACATGCAGCTTTTATTAGATGTGAAAATCCAATGGCATCAAATATTAAACACTTCATTATGGAGCGCTGCTTGTCTTGTTCCAGAGAACAGCCACTTAAGCCTACAACAGCCAGGAGAAAATAAGAGAAAACCAATGCACAATGGCAGCAGTAATTACAGGACATCTATTTTATGAGATAGGATTGTCATGGGAACCTGTGCTATGTGTACGCTTGTGTTAGCATATGGGCACTGCTATGTGTGTCGAGTCCTTCATAATATTTAAGGTATGGTAATAATCAATTCATCAAAACAAAGGCGGTGGACAGAGTGTACAATGTGTTTAATATGCTCCTATCCCACCAGACATCACATTCTGATGTAGCAGCTTATGGCAGGTGAAGCTGGCAAGGTTTCATGTAGTTGCCTGTGCAGTGGTGGGTGCTGCAGACAGACACGGACAGAAGATAATGCTGACACAAGGAGAGCAGGAAGAACATGGACAGACAGCTAAAGAATGAGACAGCGAATTGGAGAAGAACCAACAGGCAGTTGTCAGAACCAATGAGTGACGGCTTCACCGATGACCTCTGAATGATTTATCCCTGGACATGTTTCTGTCTATCAAAGCATCAGAGGCCATTAACATCAGAGGCTGCAGCGAGTGAGGAAAGAGAGGAGTCTCGTCTCATCTGTCATGACTTAAAAGATGACCCTCTGGACGCAAAGCATTTTCTCTTTACCAAAGCTTGCCTGGCCTCAAGTTTGCAGATATTTTTCAAAATTGGTGTGGCCTTTTTGCAGCATACAACTTCAAATGGAATCTGATCCAGGGGCCCAAAACCACAAATATGCTTGAGCTTGGGATCTTTCACATGTCTCACATGAACATGAATAGTGTGGCCTTTTACACTGATTCTTCAAGCACACTACACTCTCTACTAATCTCATTTAAAGGACAAAAATCAAGCAATACAAACAATAAAAAAAAACATTTCAGTGTAAAATTTTAATAAATTCCAATCAGCAATTAACAGTTCTTATTTTAAAGATACATGAACATGAAAAGATAATTAAAAAAGAGCCTTTTCTGTCCCATGCTCTGAAAAATAGAAAGCATTTCTATAAATTAGCTTTGACACTGCACATGTAATGGCACTGCCTTCAAGTCTTTCACTCCAGGACTTCAAAAAAGAGATTGCAATAAAGCAGTACACATCACCCTTATGAATAATTAATTAGTATTCAACAAGTTTTACAAGAGGAAAAGTCTGAAGGAAGTTCGTTCCTCATGAGATATGGTTGAAAGTGTGCAATTACAAATCTATAATAAGCAACTTTAATTGCACTTCATAACCTCATGTAATATATACATTTTAAGCAGGCAATGTGACATTTTCCAACAAATATTATTTTTGTGGTACTACTCATAGACTTCTGAAAAAAGGTTTTGAGATTCTGCCTTACTGCCCTTTCTGTTTGTGCAAATGCATCTTGTGGCACGTTTGTGAATCTAAGAAAAGCAGGAATATGACTGACAGATATGCCCTAATAGAAGTGTCTGCATTGATGTTTTTGTCACCAGGTCATCTTATAAGAACAATAACAGTGGCCATAAATTAAATATGAAGATCAAAAATATTTGCCTGACAAACAATGGCTGAGGATGAGGTCCCCTAAAAAAGCGTTTTAACTTTTACTTGCGCTGAACAAGACAGATCTGGTGTTAAATTACCATCATCATCAATGGGCAGTATTTTATTAAAAATTGTCTTTACTTTCATTGCACGCCATGGCTTTGCCGCAAAAAGTGCTGCCAGGATTGGGATTCCAACAGCAGAAGCTCTGTATCAGAGAATTTGGCAAATAAAAGGAAAATGAATAAAAACAGTAGCAATGGTTCAGTTGTTTGAGCCAGTCTGAGCTTCTGAAGGATGCAAAGAATGCTCATATATTTACATCAGTCCATTACAGTGTCAAGAGACCATTTAAGCACTAATAGTGTAATAGCTATTAGGGCATACTTCATGAAGAAGACAGCTACAAGCTATAAAGATGATCAGGGGAGAATAAAATTAAAGTACAAAAAGACCAACACAAGAGCATGGAACAAAATGCTGTGTCTCTTTTGAAGGGAGAATTTAACCAATCTCTGACAGCTGGACAAGCAGTGGAAATTAAAGTAGGAATAAGCATAAGTGTTTAGGTTTCCATTAGTTTTCCTTCCCCTTATTAGTACAGATCAGGCTCGACAGTTTGAAGAGAAGTAAAAAAAAAAAAAAACAAGAGTCACGTACATCATTTCTCAACTGTGACAGGTGATACAGCAGCCATCATCCAGTGAAAACAGAGACGTTCTCCAATGTGGCTCATTTACAGCTACGACTTCAGTTGATTGGATTAATCTCTGCCAAATTGAACGAGACTCTCTGTGCCAGAATCCAAGCCCTGACAGATCTGAAACAACACGTCAACTAAGCATAGTCACATAAAAGTTATCTCACTGCTAAGCTTGTCAAATTATTTGTGTACACCTTCTCTCAAGTCAGGGCCTTGAATCACAGGATCAAAAAACATGTCAGCACTCAGAAGTTGTTTTTTCTTTCATCTTGTACGGAACCAAAATGCTACATTCCTGATTTAAGGTTGTAAAACTCGCATCCCTTAAACTTGGCTAGAATGTGGACATGAGAAAAAAGACCTTAATTACTTATTCTAAAAGTAGTTTGAAAGTCACTGCAAGACAGTGGGAAATTCTGCAGCTAATGGTTTGGTGAACTAAGGACAATGAGGCTTAACCCCAGGAGACAGTAGATTATAACGGTGTATCTCAATTAATAATACGGACAGAGCTTATAATGAAGTTATAATCAGGATCCAATGCGCTGCACAAGGAGCAGTCAGGAGCAGGCAGCGGTGGAAACCATTGATTTTTTCATGGCCCTGGATGTTCTGCGGAACCTGTCTGCAGACTGCCAAGTATATACATCAATACAGACGTGTCTTGTTTAGTCAATGCATCCTTCAAAGGGGAAAAAATGGGTGCTGGGAGCCTGTTCATGTCCAGGGGTCAAGGAGTTGTTACTTGCCTGGGGTACAGTCATTGAGAAACTCTTCCAGATATGAGGAATGAGTACATTTCCACATCCTTCAGGAAAATGGGTGAATTTGAGTACGTGCAAAATATCAGTGCCACTGGTTGAAAATCATTTTTTCGAGGTTGATATGAATTTTTTACAATTGAACAACTATGTCTGTTATTTCAAAATTTAAAAAAAAATCAAATTTTAGATCAAATTAGACTAAAAAGTGTCAAGTAGCTCATCGGTGATAACTCATTTCCGTACTCCATCTTCATGGAGTTGGTGTCAAATTCCAGCTATTCATTCTTTTCAATAAGAAGTTATTCTGTTCTCTTTCATAAATAAAACCACAGAAAAATCTGCTGTCAGATAGTCACGGTCCCCATCTTGACATTGCAGTTTCTGGGTCCTGATAAGTGATATTCAGGTTTCAGCATTTTTACCTTTAGGCAAAGTCCTTGATGTTTAATGAAATTCAGGAAATGAGCAGTAAGGAATGATGGATCCCTGTTAGTGCTGTGCTTTTCCTCATGACTTTTGCAGCCTTGTTTTTTTCTTAAGAAATTTCCTGTGACCCTGATGACTAACGCTATTCCAGCAATCTGAGTGTTTTTTAAAATAAGTTTGCTAGATCTGTTTTTTGGCCAATTTTATTGATCATCATCAAGACAGATATGCATAATAGTTTTTGCAAGCCATTTTTCAAATCATTATAAATTAATGATACCTCTTTTTTTCAAAATAGATATTACTGTCAGATAATTTTATCTTTTGAGATTCTTTTTCTCTGTTCCCATCAAAAACAAAATTTGTGATACATTTTTTTTAACTCCGAATTTGCCTGTGATATGAATCATCAGGTTAACCTTTGATTTATTAGATATTAAAGGAGGCATACGGACAAATACTTCTGTGCATAAATGGGGATGATTTAGTGATTCTCTCTCTTTCTGTTACATTCAAAACTGATCCTTAAATTCAATAAACTACAGTCCATCTTCCACAGAAACAGAAATCAGAATTTGAGTCCTGAAAGGAAACTTCATCACTAATGAGCTTTCTATGAATTAAATATTTTCCTAAAAGTCATTTACATTAACATTTATTTAAACATTAGTGCTTTGGACGATAAGAATAATTTTTTAAGTTTTAAAGGATTCACAAAAGAAAAAGCAAGAAATACATTGGATATGGCGTATGCATCTTGCATGATTGAAATTATGTTTTTCCTTCACTGCTGTGAATGTATGTAAAAGCACACAACTTTTTGCTCTAGAAATTTACTGTATGCAGTCATTTAATGGTGTTTATACTCAAGAGTCTTTGTACATCCTATAATCCCAGCTAATGGGTTCTATATTGAGGCAAGCAGTCCTTCTCATGTGTATATAAGTGTGAATTGCTGCCATTTGGCAAGGAGGAAAAAAAAAAACAAAAAAAAAAAACTTAAAAGGTTTTTGTTGTCATCGAATAAAAAGAGTCCCATATAAATCTGAACTGCTTAATGGGTTCTATATTTTAATATAAACCCCTTTATTTTGTTTTATTTCCAACTTTACTGCACTAGTGTGACATTCAGTTGCAGCAAAGGTTGATTTTAGTGTAGAAATACCAACAATTGGCGACTGGACCTTTGGAAAAGAAGCTGTACAAAGTAAAACTGTAATCCATACATGACATAAATAACAAAATGTAAGTATTACAGGTAACACTGACAGTAAATGAAAGGGAATTTATATAAATCAATTGTCCCATGAATGGGTGTATTTGTGTGTGTGTGTTCTTGACAGTGTTAGTGTTTCCAGCTGTGCCAATAAGAAGCTGGACATCTTACATTAGTTCTCTAATAAAGCTCAACCAGGTGAGAGCATGCTGCCTAATCAACTATGTCACAGCACACATCACAAACACTGTTTACACTTTCAATTAAGCCTCCCACTCGCTCGATGCTTTGTGTGTCTCTTTGTACGAGTGTCTGAACCAATCACTTGTACAGGTTGCCATGCGTGCCTCACAGCAGGTAATTATGTGACTGTCAGTGCCATGCCATCTCTGATGGGCATGCACCATTAATATTTATGGTGCTCTGAATCAGCCCCACACTGAGCACTGTGACAGCAATCACCCCCTTTTTTTCTTTTTTTTTATCTTCCCATTCAGATCAATTCTGATTAGCATTTCAAGCTTTAGGTGGAGTCTCACAGTCTACTGAACTTTTTCCTTGTTGTCAAAGATGAGCTGAGACAAAAGGGAGAAGAAGAACAGAACACAGCGGACACCAGAGTTATACCAGAAATTAAATGTTTGTCATGGAGCAACTAAAGCGGGAGAGAAACTGATGTCTTTCTCTCTTGCAAAAAAAAGTGGTAGGTGTGTTGAAAAAAGAACAAAGAACCAAAAGAGGCAATGAAAAGAAAAAATGCAGCTTGTGAGGCACAGTCATGTGGAGAGTCATGAGGCAGCAGGAGATCCAGAGTAAACCCAATCACAAAAGCACCTGGATAAAAATTTGCATGTCTTTATCACTGATATTGGAAGTGACATTTTCTGGCATTACAGGTAGGCTTTGAAGTCCCTCGCATGCTTGGTTTCCTCTTTACCATTGCAGTGGTGCTCTTTTCCAAACCTCTGTGTGGATTGAGCTTCTATTGTCTTCTCCAGAAGACATACCAATCTGCTTATCTTAAAATCCAGAGGGAGCGCAGGCGTTTGTTTCTGCAGATTGAAATATTACGCTGCACAGTAACCTTCCAAGAAAGTGAGCGGGTGGGAGGTGGCAGTTACTGTGTTGCTATGTGTGTTTCTTATTATGTGTAACCAAATGTGCATCAGTGTGAAAAGAAGAAAAAAATCTCTGCTGGCCTTGACACGCCCCCACAGATGTTCATAGGTAGTGAAAGCAAGGTTTGTTCTCTCTGCATTCTTATTTATCACACTGAGCTGATTGTAAAAATGTGACTGAATCCCACAGAGATGAAAAAAAAACATGATGTGACAAATATGTATCAGTAAGCAATACAACTCTACAAAATTACAAACGCAGTGATTTCCCAAAGTATTCATACAAGCTGAATATTTTTCAGATATTCTCTTGTTTTTCATTCATTATATGTTTTTGTCCAATCAACACAAACAAGTGAATTGTGAACCAAAAAGAGAAGAAGGAACAGAGATTCTGAACTTTTTGTTGTGCAGAGATTCACAGCGTCGATGGGAAAATAGGCTGACGTGACAACTATTATTTATGAACTCTGTATCTGGGTTTCACAGAAGGATAGGAAAACGTCTCATTTAAGGTTTTCCACAACCCATGCAGCGGGTACAGCAAACACACAAGATGATGCACTGGCAAGACGGCACGTTAACATTTTTGGACTAAATGCAAACACTATTTTCTAGAATAAGTAACTGTAGGAAAACTTTTCTAGGAAAATACTACTTCACCCTGAAACTGCCATGATCACAGTGACATGTGGTCATTATGTCAGAGTTGCATTGAAATGGTTTACATCGCAACATCTATTTTATTAGAATGCCCCAGTCAAAATGTGGATCAGATCAGGAATCAATGTGTAGTCAAATTTATTTAAACATCACATTAAAAAACAACAACATGCTCCGATCTGAATGAACTTCAGTTATTCTGAATCGTGCAAAATTTTTATTTTTTAAATGCACAGAGCTGGTGGAGACGTATCAAAAATATTTGTCGCTGTAATTAGAGCAAATTATTGTTTCAAGTTGCGACAGACTGGCGACCTGTCCAGGGCGTACCCTGCCTCTCGCCCGGAACTATAGCACCAGCAACCCTCCCGAACCCACTAAGGGACAAAGGGTGTAGGAAAATGGATGGATGGATTGATTGTTTCAAGTTTGGACTCAAGGGGCTGAATAAAAATGCACACCACACTATTTGCAGCTCTGAGTAGAAGAAAAAAAATGCATCTCCTTCTCTTCCTCTTCACAATTATACACTAGACTGATCCATCACATAAAAATCGAAGTGGAAAACAATGTTAGCGTTACTTTATATCAGTTTAGTCCTTAAGCAGAAATAAGGAATATTTATTTCTATGTACAATGACTTTTCATTAGACACCTACTGGAATGGATGAGGTCAAATTCAAACAATTAAAGGAATTCACTGCTTAAATTGTTTAAGAGTCCTCAGAATCAAATGATAGATACTAACAGCCATTCAGGAAGAAATGAGGGGAAGCAAACAGGCAGGAAGGAGCAGGAGACTCCTTTGGGAGACTAAATGCTCTTTGCAGTGCTAGTGAAAATAATGACTCACCAAATGGAGCACTTTAAGGAAATTCACACTCAATTCTCCTGGTTCTCTTACTCTTCTTCCCTCTCCCCAGCTTCCCTCTCAGGCTTAACTTCCCCCTTACACTGTCTTTTTCGCCTCCCATGAGGACTATCAAACACAGCCCCCAAAAAGAAAAAAAAAACAAAAAACTATAGCTTCTGCTAAATGTCCACACATGCATCCTTTCACACAGACACACAAATGGATGCGGCACAGGAAGGTGGTATACACCTGTGATTCCCCAACGTGAATCTTGACCTTTTCACATGAGCCGTGTTTCTCATAAATATCTTCTTTTTGTGTGCTTGCTTTTCAGTGTGTCTATCTGTGTGTCTTTATCACATTTGTACGTCCTGGGCATGTGTGTCTCTATCTCTGAGTCTCACTGCAGAGTTGACCTTTCCATCCCAGGTTTGTCCCAGATTAGAACTGACACAGCCCTCTGCTATGGACCAAGCTGATATCCATACTGACAACAACACAAGCATTCCTGCTCCTTCACACACGTACACACCGAAAAAAAAAACACATATACGCGAAAAGATACAGATATGTGCTGCTGACAGGTGAGACCATTGCATCTTTAAAATGTCAGCTGATAAGGGCCACCTTCACAGCTTGATTAAAAATACTTTCGACATTCTTTAACACCTTCTCAGAAAAATGTGTAATAGGGAATGTATCATAATATGATTTCCTAATTTCCTGACGGTTACATTTAAAACCAGTTGTATACATACACTGTATAAAAGCAACCAAAACTTTTCTGTCCTTGAATACATTAATTAATTTAACATCTCAAACACACCGTTGCCTTGTGTGATGTCATAAGAAAAATAAAAAAATAATATCCATGAAAGTACCACTCTCATCTATTTAAAAATGTATATGCTATTATGAAACCAATGGAATTGTTCAGCCATTGTATTGTTCAGGAAGGAGACTAGTTCCCTCTCCTAGATATGCCGCTCAGAAAGGAAGAGGCCATTACTCCTAAAGCTGAAGTTTGCACATACTTAACAGACTTAATTTTTTTGTCAGGCTGGTCCTGTTCAAGTAATGTGTTGATTGAGAACAGGTGTAACAGCAATCAGGCATTGGTAACTCATGTTTTAACAGTTTTAGGTCCATTTTTATATTTAAGTACTGTAGCGTTCCTTCACACAAAAATCTTACATAGCAGTTTGAAACATCAGCTAAAGTGAAATAACATGTTATTGAAATATAGTAATTACTGTGGTACTTGTGTAGTGAGGGCTTTTACTGTATATATCCATGTGGAGAGTCTTTTTGTTTGTTTGTTTTTTTCTTGAAATTAACACAGAACCAAACAATAATGTTCCACTAAATAGGTACAGACCTGGAAGCAACAAATTTCCTAAGGCCTCTAAAACTCAAACACAGCTGTCTGAGAGAGCTTGACTCGCTCACCCAGGAGCCTGGGCATCTATGTGGTGCTGGTGTTGGACGTGTCCCTGTCTCCGTGGGAGAGAGACCTGAGAATAAAGCTCAGACTGAGCTGAGCAACACTCCATTTCACTGATCGCTGAGCAGCATCTCAGCCACTGCCGCAGGGGGATAAGCTCACTTACCTGGTATGTGTGTGAGTGTCTGTCTGAGTGCCGATGTGCATGCACATATCTATCTCTATCCATCCTTGGATGAACTGGTGTGGTGATACTGTTTTTTATATCTTCCATCATTGCATGAATACGCTACTCATGTGAGTATAAAGGGAGTCTGACTACTTCACAAAGCTGTGGGAGTGTTTTTGTCTCGATGACAGCAGTTACTCTGTGAATAGCTGGTTGGACGATAGGTTTGGAGGCCAGTCATTTAACCTGACAAGTGACCCTCATTGCTCACTGCTCTGGACACAGGAGGTAGGGGACAAAGAAGTCAAAACCTCTAGATGGAAAAAAGTTTAGGACATAACTATCAGACAGATGTGTCTGAGTTACTTTGTGTATGCCTTCAGTCGAAAAAACATAAAAAGATTGAGAATAAGGATGAAAAGGAAATCCTGGCAGAAGTCTGACTGCACAAACACATTTACGATGTTTTCATCCTACAAGATTTCCCTTTTACTGCCGGTCCTAAGACAACAGACAACAACATCAAACTTTTATATCGAATTACATTAATTATCATTTTAGGAAACAGAGTTCAAATAAGTCCAAAGTTATATTGATTAAATCCTAATGAAGTTAAACTGCTGTCATTCTAAATAAATATTTAGATGTATTTTGCTTAAATTAGCTATATTGTAATTGGATCCTAATGCCAACTAATTCTAATCCAGAAAGGAAGTTTCTGCAAATCATAAAGTCCCAATAACAAAGCAACGCAATCAAAACATTGAAGCAACAACCATGTAAAAAATTAGATGGCAAAAAGGGAACCTACAAGCACATCTCTTCCATCATACCTTCATGAACAATACTGTCATTGGTTTTCCAATTTAAAATTAATCACTAAATGTTTGTAACATTTCTGAATAATCTTTAAAATATATCAACATGCTGGTCAAAACCAATAAATTTGGCTCAAGATTGAGGACAACTGATTTTCTTCATGTTACTTAAAAAAATAATTCCTTAACTGCTTCTAGCAAAAGGTTTTTTAGCAAGGCATTTAAACATGACTATGAAATTGTGTTTGAAATTAAACAAAACAAAAGCCATACAAAATATTATCAAGCCATGGAGTTTCCTTATCTTATTTCAATATTGATGTGACAATAAAACAAAAGCCCTGAGTGTATAAGTTAGATATCTTTACCAAACTTGCAATATTTGCTAATACTTTTATCAACTTAATCAGTCTTAGGCCTCCTGATGGATTGAACTGACAAACACAGCATTTCAACAGCAGGTTAATGCTCTCATTCTCATGGTTCTCATCTGTTAGCTCTTCTTCTGTTAATCTAAACATCTTAAATAAAGATATCAAGCCTGATGTTTCCCAGGGAAAACATGGGCATCTGGCTGCTGAAAGAAACTGATGCACTAAAAAGAAATGCTTGAAAGCATCATATATCACATTTTATGGGGACGTGAATCCCCAGACTACCGTACACTGAGGTGATAAATAGCATTACTGAAGGCTTACCAATGGACACAGTCTCAAATAAATGTACCAGAAAATAGTCACATGCACGAATTATACACATATGCATACACATACACAAGTCTTCAAATAGCTTTATCACAAAACCGTGCCCTGTTGTGAGGAAAAAAAAATATAATCTGCAGCTATTGGAGGAGAACAAAAAGTAAATGGATATTTAATTATTGTGAGAATAAGACAAACACAAAAGATTTAGAGTATTAGAAAATATTTTAAGAGCTGCCACTCACTCTTTATGCTGACGTTTAACTTTCTTTATTGTAAAGTAATTAGGAACTTGAACAATGTCTTTGGGCTTTGTTCAGTTAACCACGGCAATAATTTTATATGTTATATTAGAATAAAAGGCTAATCCTTCCTCTTCAATCCTCTTGACAGTACACTGTGTTCTGCTAGTAACTATTTATTAAATCAGTGTCAAGCAACCGTGAAGGCAAAACCAAAGATTTAAAAAAAAAGACCAAGCTTGACTTGAGCTTCTGATGAGGCACCTATAAACAGGCTGATTCACTCAGCATGGAGAAGCACTTCCTCTGGGAAAGAGGGGTCAAACACATTAGCTCCCAGTACTGAGTGATGGCAGCACTTTTAGAAAACTGCAAGCGGTGGACTGACAGGGATGCGCCATTTCTGCCTCATATTCAAAGTCTCAATGGGGAAAAGTGACAAAAACCTCTGAACATGTTTGGGCAGAAATGGTAATTGAGCTCTGAGATGATTTCACTTTTATTCAAAGAAAGATTAAGAAAATAAGCAGGAAGTTCAAAAACCTTCATTTGAACATCCCAGGGCTGGCTTCTAATTAGAGCACAAAGTTTTTCAAAAGGTTGCACTAAAGTCTAGAGAATATAGTGCATGAAACATATTTTACACTAGCACTCTGCAGTCAAATGTGTACTTGGCGCTTGGAGGTTAATACTTTTATCATTATTTTTATGTTTCATACATTTTTCAGAAATCCCCACAGATGTTATCAAAGGCCTGGAGGTCTCTCTAACAACAAATCAGCTTTTTTATGAACACATCAATATTAATACAAACACAGTGGCTTGTATTAACACAACTTAAAATCCGCAGACAAGATTTTTCTTGTCTGGGGAAACAAACGATCAATGTTTTAGCGTAAATTATAAATTGCCTCTTCCCAAATGACACTGAAAAATGTACCGTGTCAATCAGAAGATAAGGCCATAAAGCAGTAAGACGTGTAATAAAGCTTAGATATCTAAAACAGAAAAAAAGCTCAGTCTAAGTTTTGTTTATGAAAAGATCTGATGTGTATCCACATGTATGTGTAAAGGATGTGCAGGATGCTGAGTCTAAACACTAAATCTATTCCAGTAAAGTCAGAAAAGTTTGTGCAAGCTAGAGCATTTTGATTCTCAAATATCATGAATTCATAGTTTTGTGCTCTGATATTACATTGCATGAGACAGTCTAACTAAACCCAGGTAGCAAAAAATACCATGGCAACATTTTTTTAAAGATGCAAAAACAGACCTGTACATCAGAAAACAAACATTTAATGATCTAAAGATGATCTAAATTTAATATACAGTAATGTCTTGAATCAATGTCAAATCATATCCAATTGAGCAGTTCATAGAGCATGAACAAAACAGATGTCACCACAGAACTGCTCATGCGCTAAACTACAAGAATATCATAAACATACAGCGTAAGCAGACCTAGACAATGTACCCCATCTAAAAATCACCAAGAATATGACAAAGATAGAGATGTGTTTACAGCAGCTCTGTCGCTCACCAATAATAAAAACATAATCCAATAATCTACTTTGTCAGCTAGTTTCCTGAGAGAATTTAATTCTGCTTTCTACACTCTTTCTTTCTGTTCAATCAATAGCAGCAAAAAATAAATAAAAAATAGTTAAGCTGATAGTTTTTTCATGACAGACTTGGAAAGATCATGGATAGTCCTGGTTGTTTCACAATTTAAAATATCATTGCTGTTTCTGCTGACAGATTTTAGATGGCAGCAATCCAGTGAGCAGACTTCTTTTTTTACAAGCTAAAATGTTTAATAATCAGATATGGTGTAAGTAGTCTGTTGTTTTAATCAATTAGTCATTTGTTTTTGGCCTGGCAGAGTATCCTTGAGGAAATACTGCTCCTCCTGACTCTTGTGTATGGGTAGCAACAATTTTAAATGTCTTATTACTAGATAAAATGATACTTTTATCTTCTGTCATTCCCAAGTAAGAAAAATTGCGCTAGATATCCCACTTTAAAAGAGGCAAACTTGTGTCCTTATGACACCATCCTGTTAAATAATATGCACACCTGCAGAGGTTTATTGGTCTATTATAACTCCAGGTGTCTCCTGACGCCAGGTGGCTAGCTGGTTCTAGCTATCTTGCAGTGAATTAAACAATTACATCTACGAGGGGAATGGACTATCTGCTTTCAAGGGGTGCAGCCGCGGGAAGCAGCTGAACAGTGTATGGTTTGTACTTTGCTCTGTCTGTCCCTGCTGCGTAGCTAACGATAGTCAGCCAGCTGTCTGCTGAAGATATCAAACACATTTGTCAAAACACACAAACAGCAGGAGCACATGAATTGGTGAGCAGTCGCTTATGCTCCATCTGTGTTGAAAAAGATCATTGAAATAAATGAGGATGGAACTGATTACATTACTGATATCAATTGAAATCTTTATTATGTATGTACGGTAGGTGTATCAGATGTTTCATATATCATTCTATTTTTGCTCTGCATCTTCTGGCGATAATTTCATGCATGTGTCAAAGTGATAAATCCTCCTCAAGTAAATAAATCATCATTATGCTTCTTTGTAATTGAGTGCAAAACTTTTCCAAAGCTCAACTCCAGATCCACTATAATAGTCAAACTACAAGGAGGACTTTTCATGGCTTTCTTTCAACAATTTCCATTTGCTTCTTTTCCAGAAAGAAAATATTTGAGTGGATAACAAATAGCTGGACTATCAAATTCAATAAAAAAATATTTACTGATCACAAAGGGAAATTAAATATTGTTGTGACTCATACAATTTTCTTCGAAGATTCAGGATGGTAGAAATTATTTCCTGTTGCAGTCAGTATTAGAAGCCTCTGGAGTGTTGTTGTTTGAAGAGAACTCAGGGTTCTAAGTGAACTATGTGAACACCGACGTATATCCTCAACCATCTCTACTTCTTCTCCCATGACAAAAAAAGAGTTCGGTCTATATCTGTTTCTAAATTCTTCCTGCTGTGGCATTATTGGCAAAAACATTTTAAGAAGTAAGCATAGTTTTCCTTCCACTTCACAATATGCCAAATTGTGTCAGTTCATAACTTAATTAAAACATATTGAAGCAAGGGATAAAAGAGAATAAAGCTCATAGGGTATGAAGACATTTGCAGTTGTATTTTAAATAGTTGGAATTAAAACAAGCAGCATTTAATATGAAATGATTATTGTTTGTTTCCATCAGTTGCTCTACAATGGATTAACAATCTGACCACTAAATTCTCTACCCAAAAGCTCATGGTCAGACAAAAAAGAATAATTTAAACCACCACTTTATTCTGACAAAGCCACCGCTCTAAATGAAAAGGCAATCTTCACAGTATTCAAAACATGAATGAACACTTTCCACATCTAACCGCATCCTAAGTAAACAAAACAGTCTGAGCTGAGCTTTATTCATTTCCTACTAGAGTGGGAGCCTTCATGGTCAGATCTTACAGTCTCGATAAGCCAACTTATTTCCACCTTTATCAAGAAATGATGCTAAACATTTTGAGGTATCCTTGGATTTCCCTGTGTTAAAATAGATCAGATTTATTACATCTCATTTAAATCTGCCAAGATGCCCAGCAGGTGGTTGTGGCTTTATGCTGCTGGAAGCAGTACATAAATTCAGATTGATTGGATATTGCTTTAACAGCGTCTCTGGAGAGGCGTTAAAGCATTTTTTTTTTCCCCCAGCATTGATTGGTGCCACATAGACTGTCGTTATTTGCTCAGATTTACACATGGGTTCATTTGCATACAAAGAGTACATTTGTGCATTTACGTCGACAGGAGTAGGTGGATATGAGGTGAAGGGCACACAATGAGGAGAAGTCAGATAATTAATATTTCCACCTTTACGACTCCACGTTTATCCAAATCTGACAAGCTCCTCTCAGGTCACAGTGCTCTAACTTTGTGTCACTTTCCTTTTCCTACGTATCAGGTCCATGAGCAACGCTATCTTAAAACCTCAGGAGCTTAAATGGACTTGGAAAATCAGCCAGCAAAATTATTTAGCAAATTGCCTTTTATTATTAGAAACACTCCATTACATCCTGAAATAAATACATTAACCGCACCGTGTGAGAGGTGCTAATGTCTCCCCGTCGTCAAATTCCCTCGCTTGGCATCCACCCGACCTCTCCCCGCTCCTCCAGCCAGAGCTTCAAAAATCTAGAGAGCGTGTTAAATTTATTGGATACGTTGACACTCTGTGCCTTGGCTGGGTTGGTGGTTAAATGAAAAAAAAAAGTATGAAATTAAACAAATTAATTCTTCTCTTTGATTGGCTGACAGACTCAGTGGCTGTCACAGCTGTTTAATGTGATGTTGGAATGGAAGAGAGAGGGAGGAGATGAAGAAGCCCTGTGGTGGAGAAGCCAAGTCTGAACATTAACTGTCAAACCAGAACATGAAGCTCAGCAGGTCTGATGGATGCCAACAGAGCCAAGATTGCATGAGGAGGGAAAAAAGACAAAGATGAATAGGGCAACGGTGGGAAAAGAGTGAAACATAAAGAAGGGAGATGAAGTTAGAAACAGAAATGTAGAGAATAAGAAATTCAATTAAAACAGTTAGAGGTAACTCTATTAGATGAGTGGGTGAAGGAAATGTAGGACAGTGCTGGAAAGGGTGGGAAGGGGCATGGTGCCTTGAAAGTCTTGCAGCAGTTGAAATTTATTGCAAATAACTGCTCCTGATGCTCCGCCGTTTCAATTTCACACAACACAATTCCAGAGCTTTGGAGCAAATGTGTCCCTGTCAGCATCACTTAGGCTTCCGCTGGTCTCTGCCTCGCACCTCTGCCACCCCTCTCCTCTTCCCTCAACTTTGCTCCTTGTCCTTCTCCATCTTCTCTCACCTTGTCCCTCCCAACGCTTCAAAATGTTCTTTTTAAAGGCTTCACTTTTGCGCACCTATGACAGATAGAGGTGGATGGGAGAACAAAGAGGGAAAAGATAATGTGAACTTAAAGAAGAGGAGAGGAACAGAGAAAGAAACTTTAAAGTTGTGTGAAGAGAATTTATTTGCAGCAGTCTGTGCAGCTGAACTGGGAAACGAGAGCGAGAGAAGGACAAGAAACAAAGGGGGAAGACAATGTCTTGATTGTGGCAGACAGAATTTAATCCAGCATTTAAAAACAAATGAACAGAGACTAGAGAAAGTTTTATAAACCCTTAGATCAATGTACAATATGCATTGTTGGAATAAACTGTCCTTTAATCAACGTATTGGGCTGGTTAAAGAACTGTAGGCCTTGTTGTCAATTATTTATTTTGAAGCAGTTCTAAATTTCATCTGTTTTTCCTCTTTTTGTTACCACTCTAAACTTTAATTCACATTACTGTTTGATCTTCAGTAAAAGATCAATGCAAAACAGAGATGTTGTACTGTGGTGCCTGCCAGTAAAGTGGAAGACTTTGTTATCCCATTTAAATCCTTAAACTTAAATCCAGTGCAATAATTTGCCTTCAGAATCCACCTAATTTGTGACTTATAATTTTTTTTTCTATAATACCATAAAAACAGGTGATGTGGGAAGTCCGAAAATATTTTTAGCAAACACTGGTGAAGAAACACCACTGTTCACTAAAATCCATAGAACAAAAAAAAGATCTTGGCACCACTGCAACCTAGGCACGACTCTCCACCATGTAACCAAAGAAACAGCCAATAGAGGCCCCATGGCAACTCTGGAGAACCATAAAAAAATCCACAGCTCAGCTGGAAGAGAGTCTTTTGATATTGTGAAATATGAAGCACATATTGTACAAATACAGCTTTATGGAAGAATACCAAAAAAAAGGGCACTCTTGGAAAAACAAACATCAATAATAAAAAAGCCCCATTTCAAACATCCCACAAACCACATTGGGGACACAGCTAACACAATGCAAGAAGCTGCTCTGGCCAGATGAGACCAAAATGACACAATGTTTAACAGAAAAATAACACTTCTCATGATCCTAAGAACACCATCCTCAGGTGGTGGCAGTATCATGCTCTGGGAGTCTTTATGTTGGTACATTATATAAGATTCCCAGAAAATATTTCTGACTGTAATGTGTCAAAATGTTACAAAGTCTGAGAGGTATAAAGCATTTTGTAAGGCGAATGACAGTGTGTAGCACTTTTATCCTTCTAAATAAAAACCTGTCTGTCTCTGTGTGCAACATTTTTACTTATTCAAGCACACGTACCAACGGGAACCCCAGAGCTCAACTAAGCCACCCCCCCAGTTATCATCACCGCTACATGCCACACCACAGCAGGATTAGCACCGTACGCTTCGGCAGCAGCGTCATGAGCACCGGCAGCATCATCTGAGTGGCAGGAGGAATCAGTCGGTGAATCAGCCTGAGAGAAGAGTGCTGAGGCAGAGAGAGAGGCAGCAAAGACAAGGCGGTGTAGAAGTGAAGGAAAAAAAAGTGAGTCAGAGAGCTCCACTCAGTCTGCTGTGGTTTGATAAGAGTTATTATTTCATTATCTCTCCCTGGGCCGAGTCCTGAGCCGGTTTACACACACGCAAGCAGACACACACTGATGCATTCATACATACAGATTCAAATATACACTGGGAAAGGGGAGAGAAAGAATGCAGATTAAGGGTGTTTTAATGAAGGGCATGAGGAAATGTACACTTGTCACTCTGAGTTGGAAGGGGAAGTGCAAGCAAAAGAGTTGCACCTTTTACTTCGCTGTCCAAGCTGGTCAGAACAAGTGTTTGGAAAAAGGTGTTTGGCCTTGAGGCCGTAGAAATAATTTTGTTTTACTTGTTGAAATTCTAGGGTCGTCGTTGTATCGCTAGGGTTTGCTACTGTTTTCGTTACCATTCATTTCACTATTGTTTTCCTACAGTTATCACTGCATACTGATCTAACGAGAGAAATTTTGTATCAGAGTTCATAACAGTCATCTTTCACAGATTATCTGGGTCATCCAGATTCCTTTTTTTTGCAAGTTTTACTCTGATAGTTCAAGTTTACTGGCATGACAATAAACTTGGACCAACATTTACCCAACTATTATTTAACAAGATAAAAACAGAATATTTGACAGGTTACCAAATCAACAGTTATGTTCCTTTAAAATAAGATAAAGGAACATATTGTCTTTTTTTTCTTTTATTTAAGAAAAATAAATAACTATGAAGTTATTGTAGACTTCATAGACACAGTGAAAGCATCACCTTTTTCCCTTACATGTCTTTTCCTTCAAAAAGCTTCCATGCTTTCCATACTTTTTTCTTTTGCCTTTTTCTTTTTTTACAATGTGACCAAGATGGTCAGGGAAAGTCTATTTTGTGAAATCAGACATGTTTTCTTATAAAACCCATCTATGACGACATTTCGTTGGCAAAGGATGATGCAATCAGGTAAAATATGATAAATATTTTGTCAAAAGCAAAATAGTGCAGTGTTCCCCTGGTAAGTAGTGTTGCTTTTCTTAAGCTTTACTCAAAAAAACAAAAAGTGCCTCTAGACGTGAAGCTAATATTTTACACTATTGGAGTGCAAACCTTTGTTTGTATAGCTGTTTTCTAAATGAAAAAACGAAGCTCAGCTCAGGCAGGTGTATCAGTCAACATGACAACTACTAGTCATGTACTACACCTATTGGGTCTCTATAGAAGAGTGGCAAGAAAAATAAGGAAAAGAAAGACACATCTCTCTGAACACACTGTACAGTTGGAGAAATTTGGAGGCGACAGTATCATGCTGTGGATATCTCTGTATGCTTTTCTTTAGCAGAGACAGTGCAACTGGTCTGATACAGGACACCAGACAATGCAGGGTGAAAAGAAATCTTGTTAGAGGCATCAAAAGACTGATAAGACCCTACAATTAATGATGGTGAACCCAATTCATTTGTGAATAATCCATCTGCTACTTAGTGGATTAGGACCATAGACATACACGGTTTGCTGTCAGCTAAAATTCTCTCTTTGTGCAAGCTGTAAGCACAAATTAAAAGCAGGAAAAGGGGCAAGACAAGGTGTGGACACAGTAGGTCACCTTGTCAGTCAAGCATAATTGTGCTCAAAAGACAATTTGGTGGTGACAAAGGCACAATTTGACTTGAATGCATGCAAAGTGGTGGGCACTTCTAAAGACTGGCAAGTTTAAATAACAGGAAAAGAGCAAAGTAAAGAGCAGGCTGTGTGAGTGATACAGTAATGGCTTTGACATTTCTGCAACACCATTTTTATGTTGCTCTTTAAAGTACCACATACAAAAGAGCTGAGAAGCTAAGAAGAGAGAGGTAAAATTGTAAATGCCCCCCCTTGAATAGCAGTCGCAGCGTGATTGTAAAAATGCTCAAAAGGTCCGGAGTAATTATTAGGATGAAAAAGTTATTTGAACTTTCCGGTCAGTATTGGTTTAATAATTCTTTATCTCCAAAGCAGTGCCGCTCAAACCCAGGAGGACATTTACTCACAGAGGCGCATGGGCACTGCAGGGTAGCGGACAGGAACGGGCGACAAGCGAAGACATAGAGTGAGAATATTTCTGAACCAATTTGTTTAAATTCTCCCAATGCTATTTCACTAAGCTTTGTTACAAAATATTTAAATTGGTGCATTAGTTAATTTCCTCATCAAAATAACTATTAAGTATTTCAAAGAGGGGCATATGGGACAATTTGAGAACATTGGCTCTGGACTAAAGCATCTCCCACACTATGTCCCTGAGGCAGGTGGAGCTCTGAGGCAGGGCAGCTGGTACTTGGCTTGAACCACATGGTCCTGTTCAACCTTTCATACTTCATTAAAGACTCCTGGTTTTTTCATACATTTTTCTTTTTCCATTGGCATCCTAGTCTCCACACTTAATCTTCCTTTGGGTTGGCTCCACGGTGGAAAAAGTGTTTGTATGTAAACTGTACTAACAGTTTGTTTTTACTTATTTAATTCACGATGTCATCTTCTTAGATCTCCCCAGTTTATGAAATAAAGTCTCAAGTTTTGCATCTTTCACACAAAGTTTGAATCCATTGATCTTCTATGTCCTTCTTCTTTCAGAGGCACACCCCTCATCTATCATCTATCACTCTCGGTGTATGAAAAACCACTGACAAATTGAAACTATGCAGGATTATGTCCAAATTGTAATAGAAAGAGTTTTAGAGATACATAAAGCAGGTTAGTAAAACACACAATAAATATATCACCTTTTAAGAAAATAACGTGCTTTTATTTTTTATTGAACTGCTTTCATCATACATTTTGTTTTAGGTGTTTTCACTTAATTTTTTATTTTTATTTTACATATTTCATGAAATACTTCTATGTCTTTTCTGTGGTAATATTGGGAGGGCAAAATCAACTCTTATTTATTAATCCCAGGTAGTCTTGACCGTCTAATATTTCAATTCCACACTTGATTTCCTCCATAAACAATTTAGTTGGGGGAAAGCCAAAATGTCAAAATTATCTCCATAAATTGCGGCGTGCACCTGTGTATGTGTGGAAATCTCATTTAGACCAATAAATTGAGAGGAAATTCATTTGCGTTTTCACAGTGATTGAATGTAATGTAAGAGTTTTTCTGGCTCTACAGATCTTAAAAGGCTAATAATTGAATGAACTTGCCTCATGCATGCTCTCCACATGAGACAAAGGGAAGCAAAGATGTATAATACCACATGCACAGCACTTTCTGAAAGTGCAAATGAAGTTAGAAGAAACATTTCATAAAATAATTGTGACCTAAATTTATTTCAGGATTCTAAGCGACGTCAGAAGCTGTTTAAAAGGAAACATTCATCGACACCGAAAGACAGCAAGAGAGAACAACATTTTCAGCAGATTACAGGATGGCTGATCAGAGTATAATAGAGGTTACTATTACTATTAAAGGTTTATTAGTTGGAGCTTTCAACTTGTTATGGAACGTGCTGGATTTCAAAATGATGGCGCCCATTTGGAAATCTCAGAATCAAGATAAGGATCTGAGTTTTCAAGGGAAAACACACAGACACCGCTGATGTGTAAGGCTACCCCTACTTACCTGGTTAACTGCTAATATGAAATGTTAAAGCCCAGTTCAAAATATGTGGTCCTTTTATCATTTGCTCCTGAATTTTAATTACAGTGAAACATTGCTCTTTAGCTTCTTTGTTTCACATCTGCTCCTAAAGTAAATGACCAACTATCACTCAAAGCAAGGCTGAAAAAAATATTTCTGTTCTTTGAGAAAAATCCCTATGTTGTAAAATCACTATTTGTAGGTGAACATTTCACAAAAAACTTGGCTGACAATTTGTCAAAAAAATTCTGAACATCTATACTTGAAGCTGTTTCTTCACATGAGATTGAAATACAAGAGTAATTCGCAATATTCTGGTGGGGCAGATGTCACCCTTTTGCCAGGCAGGCTGGAGTTTGCCTCAAATAAATACCTTTCCTTATTAGTCATTGCATTTCTAACCAATGTAAAAAAAAAAAAAGTAAAATACTTCAAATTGAAACCTGGGAAAACAATCCCACTGTCTGTCCCTGTGTCCCAGAAGGAAGTGGTCATTTTAGCTTGTTCCAGATCCACACAGAGCAAAAATATTCCCAAGAGCCATCGAAAAAACATGCATAACCACAATGGGAAACCATTAGAAATCCCACACCAATGCTTGGTGACTTTCTGCAGAGAACATCATAGATATACCAGCACAAAAAATATATTCACTACATTAGAAAATGCCATTACAATACATCTATCACTGCTTTTTAAAAGCAAAGGTTTTATCCACGAGAACAAAAGGCAAAGACAGAGGCAGGATTAAGAATGAGAGCAATGATGTAGAGGATAGAGAGCACGGTAAAGGAGGGACAAACACAAAGAGAACAGATTGAAAGTGTCAGCGCCCCACTTTACAGCAGATGGGGATTTCACAATGCGCAGCCCTCCTCTCGATTCCTGTTTACTATTCCTCCAGTAAGGCTAAGCGAGAAACAACTCTTTTTGCGAGAATGTCACGGCTCTTGTCTGAACACATTCATATTCGTCTGCACAAACACAAACAAGTGCATGCAATTTGGCATAATCATACGAATCCGTCAAAAGCACTATATTGTTACTTTTGTCCTTAAGAATAAACAACAAGTACACAGGGGCAAAATGTTCTCTTAAAGCCAAAAAAAAAACTAACCAAAACCAGAAGCACTGCAGTGTAGCTGGGTTGATGCACACATAAACACATCCTGCTGTCTCCATTAAGGATTGCTGTGGGTTCAGTTATAGAGCATCCAACTCTGTAATAAGCAGGAAAACTAATATTTGAAGTGAATTAATATTGTCCATTTTATGGCGACACTGAGGCAGAGATACAGAGTACAGCAGCCAAAACTTGCGAAGCATGCTGGTCTACGCTTCTTCTGCAGTCATAGCCAGGGCTGAAGACATTCCTCACTTGAACCAGACAGATCTGCTTCTATCAACTTAAGACTAATCCATTACCGCATGTGCATGCAGATGGCCATGTGCACATGAACAGGCAGACATACATGTTTTACAATCAAGTCAGGCAAAACCAGATGCTGATTAGCAGAAAAAGTGATCTAGATATTTAAAAAGAAAGAAATTAAAAACTTGAACTCCTACAAAATTTAATCAGCAACAGACTTTGGAAACAAAGTTTGATCAGGCAAAATAAATTCAAACGATTGGAATCAATCAGGAATTGACTGTGAGTATTTGACTTTTTCCTCAGTACGTTCTTATGTAATGAGCAAAAACAAGCTTGGTAGGCATGATTGTACCCAAATTGTAAAATTATCTAATTAGGCAATATAAAAAAAGACAATTATCTTTTTATTATACGACATTTTACAGGTGTACGTTTACTTCTATGTAAAATATGTAAGTTTACTTCTATGAAAACGTACATATTGAATAAAAAAACATATTGAATTAAAAAAAATCTAAATAGGCCTATTCATTAATTTAGCTACATTTTTCAAGTAAATAGTATATTCTTATATTCATTTATTTTTAAATGGAACAAGCTGATATGAGTGGGTTGATCAGTTCATCTTAACAATAGGCTAATTAAAATAATTCAGAAATGTAAAGAAGATTCTTCTGACCCCACCATCTAGGTTTGTGGATCTACAGTGAAATCTGCTGGCCACTTTCATAAAAGTACAATTGGAGGGGTTGGCAGTCTGATTTCATCATGGCTATTATTCCTTTGTCCGAAGAGTGAATGTCAGTGACTCCATTTCTAATGATGACTTTTCTTCTAACAGGAGTCCAGCAATGGTCTTCTGATCCCATTGTCTCTTTGTCTCAATCATTAGTGTGTCAGGGAGGCCAGTGCTGGGTCAAATTCGTCTTGTGCCTCCACCAAACCAAAGGTGACAGCGTTGACACTGTAACAAGGATGACTTACCCTCTTAAGCTGAGAACAAAACCGTCAACGATTTAGATTCCCCACTAATAGTTTAAATCTTTTTGACTAGTTATTTTTATTATTATTTTGTTCAGGTTCAGACTGTTCTGCCTTCTCTTCTGTTGTGACATCCAGTACAACATCCAGATCCTGATGGACATTGACTGTCTCTATGAATAACTGTTACTTTAGCTCCATTAGCTCACTGGACTGACTGATTAAAAATTAAAAGAAAACTCTAATGAATTTTCTATCTCACCAAGTTTTCCCTAGACTGCTTATAAGCCTAAATATTTTCTAGCCTCTAACCACCTTAAAAAAAACCACTCACCTCTACCAAAACACCGATTACATAAAACCTACCACGCCAAAGATCCCAGTGGCTCACTATCTCAGAAAGCCATCCTGGCAACAGCCTCCAAAACAGCCTGTATCTTGAGCACAGCGGTGTCAAGCTGCATCAAGGTCTGGTACAGGCATTAGCACATGTGGCTAACCAGGGAGGCAGCAGATTGAATTAGGATTCTGCCTCATGCAGACAGAATGAACTGAAACACATGTGTTGCTGTCGTTGATTTAATGAGCACATTATGCACATCGGCACACTCCAATATAAAACATCTGCACAGACATCTGTACTTTGTCGACACAACCCTTTAGTTTCGTGCACATAAAATCCCTTTAATCAGTTGTTTTTACTGTGTAAAGAAATACATTGACAAAAATTCAAGAGGTTTTGTGCTACTCTTTACCAAAACAGTAATTTGTTGAGGAATGGCCTCCATTAGACCCCCAAAGGTCTACTAATGTGTCTGGTGGCAGGTTCTTATCTGCAGATAATTTACCTAATTAGGTTATCCAGCACATCCCAGGGAGTCTTGACTGGACTAAGATCTATGGTCAAGTCTACACCTCGAAGTTATTATAATGCTTCTCAAACAATTCCTGAACATTTTTTAGATTGAAATACTGCAGATTTTGTTAATGAAAAGTATTTCCTGATGACCAAAACAATATTAGACAACAGTTTTCATGAAAGAGCGTACATGGCCTACAACAAAACATCTGTGTGTACAGTATGTACTGTCACTATTTCTGTAGAAATTTCCAATAGCATTGTTGCTAAAAACCACATAATTAAAATCTCTAACATGACTACAGGGTGACCCGAGTAAACAGTCCCAGTGATCAGAGTCAAAACTGGTAAATACCATTCTATGATGGGAAACATGCAGATCTTGCATTTTTTCTTTGCATGTGTTCAGGTGATCTGTGTTTGGCCCATATCTATTGCCATAGCATCTGTACTGGTTCACTGCCATGAGAAATATATAAAATATAAAAAAAAGTTGTTGTATGTCCTGGAGTTTTGATCCCAGTGATGATGACAATATTAAAATTTTTCTGTAAGAAACTGACTTGTTTCGATATTTAATTTTTTTGAAATACCAAATTCTTACTTTTTGGAAACGTCCACTAAGAAAAATGCTGCTACACAACCAGAAGAAGAAAATATATTTTCACATTTTTCTTTGCAGCAAAAACCAACTAACCATGAAACATTATCATACAACACCAGTGCATGATTATTTGTATTTTCCATCTATGTAACAGTACATATTGAATTTTCTACAAAATGGAACATATGCAAGCAATACAACAGGAAGCAAAGATAAAAGGGAACAGTTTGTACAATAGCAACCCAGCTAGTTGGCCTTAGCTGGATCAAATCAATATTTATTTACTTCCTCCAACTGGCTTGGGACAAAAAGAAAAAGAGAGGCTGAGAATATAAGTGTGAAAAAGAGATGCTGTGCAACAAGGCAATCAATTTTAGTTGCAAAAAAGTGAACCAAAGACCCAAGCTTCAAGGAAATGAGAAAATATGTGAACTAAGAAGCAAGTAATAAATGTCAAACCTTATGTTCTTTTCTAATCACTCCATCCGTCTTACTCTATTTGCTGCATTTGCTGTGTTGTGCGTGTGAGAAGACTGGTGGAAACCAATCGGGTAAAATCTGGTCTTTGGACCCAGCTCACTCTATCCAGTTTCACAAGAGGAAATGCATTTGTTATTCTGTTGAGTAGCTGAGTGGATGAGGAACAGAGATCATCTAAATGTGTGAAATATGTTCAAAAAGTTGTATGAAAAAGTGTACTGGAGAAAGTTCTGCAAATGAGAGCCTGGACTGGGAAATGGCTATGATGGTGGGGGAATGAGGATAAGAGCCACAGCAAACAGCAAGTCAGAGCAAGCAATGGAAAAAGGTTGAAGAGAGAAGGAGAAAGAGAAAGAGAGGTCAACAAAAAGAGGTAACAGGGTCTGGATGATTGCTGGACATCAGAATATTCAGAGGAAAGCAGGATTGTTTGGGCTTTTGTCTAAAAGTTGCTTGATTCTATGAAGGCTCCAACAAAGAGCATGAACAAAAATTAGAGGTAAAATATTATCCTGCAAAATCACCCTCATAACTGAATGGGAATTAGAGCCATTTCTCAACTAATCCATCACACAGATCATTGCTGAGTGGTGTGTTACAACCACAGCCTCAGCTCTCTGCTCTGCAGTACATTAAAACCAATCATTACCAAGAATAAAATGCGCAACAAGATACAAAGTGGCACTTCACATTACGTTTTCCTCTGTACATGGGAAAACCAACGTGCAATGGAATATAGAGGGAGAGGAAAAGAGAGGAGTGGGAGGGTGCACACAAAGAAACGAGACGCAAGACAGTCCAATCACTGTCAGTAAGCATGAATTATACATGTGTTGTAATTTTAACGCTGTCTGTTCACTCCCCTGCTTTGTAACTATTAAATATTCACATCAACATCTTTGTAGGCCATTGTTAATTACTCATCACAACAACAAAAGGTCTAAGCCGGAAATTGCCTTTGCCAACCTCTATTAAAATGTGTACGAAGCTTACTGATAATGCTATCAGATCAAACGGGCGGCACACAGCCTCCTTTCCTTGGCAGAGATGCCCTGGATTTTGTGCTGGTAGTAAAATGATGATACATGGGGTAACTTAATCAGATATATTGAACTTATTCAGTTTATTATGAAAGAAAAAAAATTGAGCTGTCAAACTGGCAAAGGTATGGATTGTTTTTTGGAAGGTCTTCTCTACAGAATAAATACTACTGCAATGCCCTAGTTGGCATCTGTGAAACTTCATTTGGCAGACAGCACAATTATTAAAAGTCTTGGTAAGAGTTGTCTAGCTGACATAGTCGTCAGGTTTAATTATGAATAGTGTCTACAGTGTTATAAACAATGTGTTGTCCTCTAACAATTGCAGTTATCCCTGATGCTTACGCGTCAACTCCCTCCACACCTTTTCCATCCAAGCATGCACAAGACTTTGAACATCCAGTGTTGTGGATCTTTACCAACTACATTTTGTGGCTTCCATTAATTGCAGAAAGTCTCAAGAACTGCTGAATGTTTCACTCCTTTTGATTTGAACTTCTAAAATAAATAACATTTTAAATGAAATCCTTATAACTGAGAGGCACCTGCAGATACATAAGATCCTTTGTCAAAAGAAAGTTGATGTTCAAAGGTAAAATTCAATGAGACATTTAGCACAAAGACAAACCTTTTGTCTACTGGGTCTCTTCTTTTTGTCACTTAAACTGACAGAATAAAACCGCCTGCATTCACACAAAACATAAAATAACACATGTGAACTCATAAACACCTTTTGAGAAGTGTTTTTGTCAACTGGAGTGAGAGCAAAGTCAGCAGGCCACACAAGCAGTGCCACCAAAAACAAAAATTAACTTTTCTTGATTGTTAGATGCTACAAGATAAGAAACAGAAATCTTGAGTTGTGTGGCTTCACCCTGCAGGCGTTACAAGACTGCAAGGATGTGCAGGAACTGCCGAAATGATATGTGGTGTCACCACTCCATCGCATGTCTGTGTGGACATGTGGAATGGATACATGTTTAAATGTAAGAATGTTCAAAGACATCTAAAGATTCTCTGAAAAGGAGATGGAACCAAAGTAAGGAAAAGCACATGTATCTATTCGGGGTTTCTGGGGGACGGGGGCTGGGGTAGATGGTGTAAACACGCCAGTCTACAAGGATTGGGCTAATATCCAGTTTGTTCTCCCCCGCCTCAGCTCCACGGTGGCTGCAACGCAATTTCTTCCAATTGACCTCTCTGCCACTGGCACAATCACTCTCCACCGGAGACACGACGGCCCCAGAATACGGAGCAGTAAGCAGCACTAGCCGGGCGCTCAAGAAGCCAGTACTTAGAAGAGGTGGGGGAACGAACCAACCACGAGGCGGAAATTAGATGAATTAGAGAGCAAGAAGAAGAAGGCAGAGGGAGGTGAAATAGTGAATTTATTCGGTGGTTTAGTGGCAGTGACAAAGCACAAGCATTTAGAGATCAGCTAAGGAGGAAATTAGAAGCATTAAAGCCAGTGCTGTTTGTTTCTGAACCTTCTTTTTCTTTGACTTTTACTTGTTTTCTGTCAGGATGGAGTTAATGAAACTGCACAATTATATGGTAAGCAGTAAAATAACCTAAGATCCAAGGAGTGTTTCTAAGCTTGTAGTTGAGTGATGTATGCACTGTAAAAGAGCTGAAAAAGGCTAGATTTATAAGAGCAATGGCCCAGCCAAAGGCTAAAAGGCTTTATGACGGCAAAGGATTGCCAATAAATGTGAGGTTGAAGCCCTCTAAGAGCACCACTCTCGAGTAATAGGATTAGTCGAAGTCAAGAGCACGGCCATCTTAACTCTTTTTGCAGTACAAATCACTAAGAAGCATCTCTTCCACAGCCAGTACAGCTGTGCTGATGTTGCAAGAAAAATCCGGATTCCTGCTCTACAATGAGGAGCTCTGGCTTCGTAAACTTGCACATACATGTGTTGTCATCCAAAGCAGCATAGTGACAGCAACTTCTCCTGAAACCCTCCTCTGGAGAGATCGAGACATGATTAAAAGACAGAAGTTCAGAATATGTAACAATAGATGAAAACAGTTAATATGTGGAGGAATGAATTGATGGCTCCTGGCTTATCTATTATTCTCACTCCACTCAACATAAAGTGCTGACACCATGTTTCCCCCACTCAGATACCAACCCCCAACCCCCTGCATTTTCACCTTGCCCATGGCAAGTGAGTAGGAACCGTTCTTCTGGGTTTTTTTTATGTTAAATGAAATTAGTGCAATGCATCAGTGAGTTCATTTTACCCACTGAAAATCATTCGGTAATCTGTTCTGCACATAAAAGAAAAGCAGCAGGGCACCTGAAGGTCGACCATAACGCTCTTCGTACACCGTGTACCTTCCCATTTCAAACATACGAGTAAAACCATAGATTTTTTTTCCATCCACCTTCTTTATTCCCCTCTGCAAACTTATTTCTCTGATTTTCCTCTCTCAGTATGTGAAGTGGCCTGCTGAATTGGTTTGAATGTGCTCGTCTTTCCATCAGACTTGGAGAGCAAGCAGAGGAGTGTGGTATTCTCACTGTGCCCATTTCTTCTATGTACATACAAATTTGGTAAGCTGACATGTATTCATACACATCAGTATGTTTGCCTGTACGTGCATCTGCATCTGCACAAGCTCTGCTGCTGTTTTCCCTTCACTGCTCTGTGACTATGCTTAACATGCAGCCTGCTTCTTTACCCAAAGGCTTATTTCTGCACACTTCCAACACTCCCTAACAACTGGATGGGTCTTACAGTTCCTAGCACTGCCTCTGTACCACTGAAAAAGAAGGACCGCTTTTGCTGTCAGGAGGAATTCACAATGCCCATGGCTCTCTATTTGTTCCTGCTCCTTTGCCCTATGGAGACAAATCCCACTGTGGGAGCGGTAAGCAACTTTGGCAAATGTGCTGCAAAAAGGAAAGAGCAAAGTACAGCAGAGAGTGATGAGATTGCTCAAAGATTTAATTCAACTCTGAGGAGATGGCAGCTTGATGTATATAAATGAAAGGGATCGAGAGAGATGAGAGAAGGAAGGCAGCTGCTGCGTGGGGGATCATAATGGCTTCCTCAAAGCTAAACAGTAGAGACATAATACAAGGTAATTTGATATTGTATATTAGTACTCTAGCATCAACGTACAGCCACAAAGCTGAGGATTGCATGCTGTGGCTCATTGTTTGCCATGCTGGAGGGGTCACGACGAGCTCATCTCTAATGACAGGAAGAAATACACAAATAAAAACAAGAACATTCAATTGTTTTTTGCTGAAACTATTATTCAAAAACTCCAACCAAATAGATTTGCAGATGCTTCCCTCATATAAGCTTAAAAGCCAGAGGCAATGTGAGTCAGAGTTTAGATGAGCAACTTGAAGGTAGCATTAATGTACGTCATAAATTGCTGGTTTAGTTTAATTGTTTAGCTACACACATATACATATGTATAGAGATTAAGTTCAGAATCTCCTAATCTGAGACCATGATGTAGAGCAACGAAAGGGTAGAATGCCTTCTCTGGTTTCCTGGCCAATCTACGTTCCAAACCTCCTCTACTGTCATAAGCTCTGGGTAATGAGTGAAGGAACGGGATCACGGATACGAGCGGTCCAAACAAGTTTTCCTCGGGCTCTCCCCTTAGAGACAGGGTGAGAAACGAGTTCATCTGGAATGGACTGAGAGTCGAGTTACTGCATCTCCCCATCAAGAGGAGCCAGTTGAGGTGGCCTCTCTAATGAAATCACACAAAACTTAAAGTGACCGTCATGACTTTTGCTTCCAAAAGGGCAAAGACAAAATCTCTACAACATTTGATCAAAAGACTTTATATGTGCTACGTTGTAACAAGAAAAATGAAAAATGAAAGAAGTTTGGCCTTCTCCAACATTCAGTTAAATTTCACAAGACACCTAGGTAATGAATCAGCACTGAATCTTGCATAATCTCATGAACATGTGATGTGTTTTAGAAGTCTGTTCAAACTAAACTCTTAACGCTCTTTGGGAACAAGTATGTTTGCTTTTGTTTAGAGAAGGGAAGGAGAATCGTCCTCTGTCAAACATGGTAGTGGGAGCATCGTTTCATCAGGCCATTTACTGATGGCCTGATGACACGGACCATCAGTGTCATCAGGGTAATTTGTAATCAGGGAATCATGAACAACAGTATATTGGCATTTTTAAGAATAATTTTTAAAAATCTGCTGTAAGTCTTGCTTTAGGTAGATGCTGGCTCTTTAAGCAAGATAATCACCCAAAGCATTGCAAAGTTGACCACTGATTTTAATCCAGTTAGATGATTAAGATACATTATTTCTATTTGCAATAAAGCAGAATGAAGAGATTAGTTTTTGAGAATTTGTTTTTACTTTGACCTACCAAGATTAGATGCACTAATCGTACTCTGTCTTTGTACAGCTAGAGAAAGCCAGAGTTGACCTTTCCATCCCATAGTTGTCTCAAATTACAAGTGACACAACCCTCTGCTATAGACCAATCTAATGTACATCATGACAATAGTACATGCATTTTCTCTCTTACTTGCATACGGGGAAGTCCAAGATTATGATGTCATGGCTTTGTAGGGATGTGATAAGTTAATCCACAACATTTGAGTTAAATTGGAAGGCAAATTCTCAAGTATAATGATTCAAGTATAATGGTTTCTTGTACGGCATCATGAAACAAATGAAAGCAATCAGCAATCAAAAAATCTGATTTGGTACAATTTCCAGAAAACTGAAGGCTTAAAATTATTATTTTCAAGCTGTACAGTTTTGACACTATGGGGAAAGTCCATTTAACATATTCAGGAAAGCAGGTTTCCAGAGATGAATGATTTGTGGTGCAAAATGTATCAGCAAGCATGGTGGCGCACAGGAGTCACAGATGCTACTACAATCTTCTGCGGTGTTGTGTGATGTCCCCTTTTGAAGACACATGATTGATTCCCAAAACAAATGGAAACAGACATCGGTTCTCAACAAAACATTGATGTTCAGAGGTGCATTGTGTTGGAGAAGAAGAGACCCACAAAAGTCTACATAAAAATTAGTTACTGATGGAAAGAAAATTATCTGAAAACATTGAAACAACATAAGAAAACATTCAGATATGAACAAAAAAAGCCTAATAGACAATAACTTTAAGCATACTGTCGAACTTGCAAGGTTTGTGCTTATGCACAACAAAGTAAATGTGGTCATTACAAAGTATTTTTTCAGTTCCATAAAGAACTTGTCTCAGGCAGCATTTTTTAAGAAAAACATATATTGAATAAATGAATCATTTTGGTATTCTAATTAGCCTAAGAAAGGACAGGGTAAGTTAGATTTAAAGTCAGAAAGTAAGAAAAGAAGCGTGTCATTTTAAACAGCAGTTAACTAGATGTTTTTAAACTCATGTATAGAACTGCAGAACCAGCAAGTCTCAGTTAAATTGAAAATGTTCATTACTAAAGCCCTTAAAAGAGGCACATTCTCATTACCCTTGCATCTATGTACCCAGTCATGTAATGTGATGCCTAGACACAACTGCCAAATCGCCAAAGTCTGCCATATCCACCCTGTCCCTACATCCTCATTGGCTTCACCCTTGTCTCTTCATGCAGTCTACTTTGAGACATCCGCACAACACAGACTGATAGCGTTCGTCCCAAGCTACCCAGGCTCAGATCTGCTTCATGCTATGACGCTCTAGGCTGGCTTTCAGTCTGTCCTCACACACTGACACTTTGTTCACTGTCACACTTCACCAGGACGTGCTAAGAAAACAAAACTAAGACTGTTCAGTCATTGCACTATCCCAGCGTGTGAACAGACACATATGTGGTAACAAATATATGCACCGTCACATATGCTGATGCACACACACATGCACATAAACACACCTTCTATAAACCACTCAGCTGGAAGAAAAGTGTGTCAGCCCTTAATCAGTGGGAGAAGCAAAGGAAAAAGATAGACAGAAAGACAGTGACAGAGAGAAAGGGAACAGTTTAGATACTGCATTTAATATTTAGGAGAGAATTTATGGGGAAGGCAGAATGGGAGGGTTATGATGACATGAAAGGATTTAAAGAACATGAATAAAGTAAAAAAAAAGTCTAAAACAGAAGGAGACAGAGAAAGACAATAAAAAACAAGAAATGGTAGAGGTGTGCAATAAAACCTGAGAGACTGTCTTTACTTGTCCATTTTGGATCCCTCTCATTGTCCCATTTTATATTTATATAACTCTTCAGACTCTTTACCCTTCCTGCCACTGAAGCACCTCTGTGTGTCACTGAAACAACCGTTTGCTTGATTGATTTGAAACGTGATTCCCTACTGTAGCACATGCCCTTAACTAATAAAGTCACATTTTTGATTTTTCAATCAAATAAAACAAAACAGCAAATTTATTCAGTGAAAAGTGATTTGCCTGTCACCTTTCATTGATCATATTGCTATGCTTGTTTCTCAATGTTTCTCAAAATAAGAAAACTTGGAAAAAATAGCTAATTCCTTGCTATTACTAAATGCAAATGATGGTTAAAAACATGCCCATGCCTACACACTTTTTCTGGATCTTTCCAACACCAACTAATGAAGTATGGAAAGAACACTCCTGAGTTATAAACGGCATGTGGTGAGTTTAATTAAACAATGCTAATGAGCAACTAATTAAATGCTTTTCGATCAAAACAAGTCAGTAATTACCTGGAGCAGAGATGGATAATGAGCTCACTACAGTCACTTGCAGACAGCCAAACCCATGGAGACCTGAGCAGATCAATTCCCTTAGTATTAATGACCACCTTCTTTTCTCCATCTTCCCCTCACCCATGTCTTTCTATGTTCCAACTCTTTCAATATGCCAGACTGCAAAAGGGATGAGAGAGGGCGGACATGAAGCCTAGAAAGGAGCTCTTGAGGAAATACTTTCACTTGAGTGTCGACAGAAACATCAAACATGCTTTTTATGCCACTGTCACTCACTCACTGCCTCTCTCTTCCATGCACTTCCTCCATCTATTGATCCTAAACCTGGTTTGTTCTTGTGAAGTATTTTCACTGGACTCACACTTTTATTTTTCTCTGAATAGGCATTAGTTATCAGGAGAAAAAGTCTGTAGAGGAACACTTTGTTTAAGGCTCTCCTTTTGTTGTCACACATACAATTGATATCAGTGCTCAGGTTCTTCTCTTGGTCGATAAGATCACAGCTGCAGACACTCTAAACATCACAGCATGTAAATCACAAGGATGGTATACACACGGCGAACCTCATCACATTGAAAGACTGTGGGAGGTAAAAAGAAATCCAGAGGCCTGCTTGATAAGCATAGAGAGGAGATTTACTAAGTTGAAAATAGAAAAGTGGAAAGATTGGAAGCAACACCAGCCAAGAAGTGATGAGCATGCAGTTGGACACAGGACAATGATAAATGGCAGGGAGAGTAAGTCTGGACATGTGCATAGATAGATCTAGCAATGGAGGAGAAATAGAGATACATAGATAGGTATAGATATATAGAAATGCGCCGATAGTATTTTTATTCCTGGTGTTCCTCTTCTCACAGATAACAATACTATCAGTTCCTTAGAAACACCTCAGTCAACGGGGAACAGTGTTTTCTCTTGTCATGACTTTTCGGCCAAACAAAAAGTTGAATGTGCATTATTGTTTACCTTTGCACAAGTATTGTGCTGACACCAAGAATATACTCACGAGATGCACTGCTCAGGATTTGGAAGCCAATTTCCAATCTTTATGAGTTTTTTGTTGCTTTTTGACAAGAAATAGATACTTTCCTTTCCCCTGAGCATCCAAATGCCTGCCAACATTTCTGAATTCAGCAGTTCTATAACACATGGAGGTTATAAAGGTCAACAGAATAAAACAGAGCAATTCTGTTGTACTTTGTTTGGCCTTCCTGTTGTCTGCTGAAATTATTGCTTTGTCTCACTATGGAAGCTGGATTAACCAGAGAGATATTTCAACATGGCTCAACATGCCATAGAAAATACAGTTTCCTTTCAAACAGCTTTGTATATTTCTGGGTGTCCTTTGACTTCATTTTATACACTTTCCTTAAAATAGCCAACACTTCTTTGGGGTCAGTGTGGCTCAAAATGTTTGATATCAAGTCAACAGACAATTTTTAGGTGCATCCATAAAATACCCCTTTCTGTTGCCTAAACAGATGTTAAACTTTTTACGGTGACATGGAAATAAGAAGAAATCACAGTCAGTAATTATGTCAATCAATGACTAATTTTGAAAGGGCCAATATGTTCTCCTGCAGAATAAAGTCTTTATGTAACATTTCTAATCCCGTAGGTGTTTTTCAGGATCTTCTGTCGTTCATGGAATAAATTACCTATTCACTTCATTACAGATGCACTGCACATGAGGAGTTCATTGATTCTCAAATGGTTTATGCCACAAGCAAGGCAGCACGTTTCCAAAAAAAGCTGAAATCCTAAATTCATTTCTCCCATAACTGAGAATTGAATTTCTCTGTTATTCACGATGCACACCATGAGAGCATGAGTAGCATGTATATTAGCCAACTAATGCAGAGGTGTTTTGTTGCCTGATGAGAGCTGCTGATGAAGGCCAAATGATTGCATTGTATGGTGACACAATAAAAATACCTCAGCCACTCTAATACTGTGGTTACCACAAAATAATGTTGCAAAACTAAAGAACTATCCATAAACAAAGAAACAAGAAAAAAATAAAGACAGACTGTACATGCATTTAAGGAATGTGCCATAAAGATCTATATACCAATGAAAATATCAGATTGCTGGAAGTTTTATGCTGAAAAATCTATTTCTAGCCATTCAGTATAAAGGCAGTCAAGGTTAAAGTGAGCCTTTTACAATGTTACATAATCAAATGCTATAAAAGACTACATCTGCCAAAATGTAGTAGATACAAATCTTTGCAATAAAAACAGCAAACTGTTATAATACCATATAGTATACCTCAAAGACTGGCATAAATGAATAATAGACTCTTATTACTTGTGTTAACAGCTAAGAAGAATGTGGGTATCCAAGCAGTGCAATATTCCGCTGTCTGCATTAGAGTTTCTCTCATTATGCCACAGCAGTAAACCATGTTAGTGCATTAAAAAGAAAAGGGCAATCTACTATGAGGCTGTTAGAATGACGCTACTCATTCAACCACACTCGGCACAGATTTGAATAAAGCAGAGATGATACAATATGTCCCTCCTAAAACTACCTTGATTCACAAACAATTTGGAAATTGCTTCCCAAACAGTTGAGCAACAAGCTGTGACAGATGTTCACTTGAGTCTCTGTGTGGGCACCCAGCCCTTTTCACTTTACTGTTTTTTTATATTGGCAAGAAAAATAGTGTTTTTTTTAGCTGAGCACTTACTGTACACACACAACTATGAAAAGAATAAGCAATTACATTGCATAAAATAATTTATTAAAGCTATGCAAGGAAAAACGTTTAATTCACAACTTTGACCTCCCTCTAACAGCATGGTAGCTTAATAACTGCTCATTGTTTTTAATAGGTTCTAATGGTGATTGGCTGTATGCTGCTAGACTGATATATACTGCTGACCCAGATTAGTCTGGCTGTGTTGTTTCAGCCTCTGCAGGACAAAGCAGCAGACTATGGCAGACAGCAACCTCAGATCACACTACATGTATCTACCTCCTCTCACACCTACTCTCATCTCCTGTCGTCTCTTTTCCACTTTCTCCTCTTCTGTGAAGGGTGTGGAGGGAAGACAGATAAGGCTTGTGCCTCAGAAATTACCTATCAGAGCTTGGCAATGTGTCCAGTGAGGCTGTCTGAGAAATGCTGAATCTGTCAATCCAGCGCACCAGAAAGTATTGTGCAAGCTTAGTTTTTAGCTGTCATTTAAAATGAGTCCAGTTCTGCAGGTGTATGAATACCATATTGCAGGCTCAGTAGATAAAACGGGTAACAAATCATGCTCTGCAGCTTTTCTTCATATTTCCTTTACGCTGAGATTAACCACCAAGTGGAGACTTTCAGAATCCATGATCAGAGGACATTCATCACCAGCAGCAAAAAATCCAGATTTGTGATGCATATCAGCTACACACCAGAGCAATATATAACCATTTTCTGCAGATGTGTTAAAAGAACCTATAATAAATTATAATAAAACAGCATGACAAGACCCAGTGTATTGTTATTACTAAATCTGCTAGTTCTGAAGCAGTTTATTAATTCTAGGTAATGTGTATGAACTGCTTTCAGACTGCTGGGGGTATGTTCATTTATTATCTCCTCATTCTATACGTTTCTTAGGGAGCTGTAGAAGATGTATCCCACTTGTCTGCAGAGAAGGCACTTCAATCATAGATAGCCACCAGCTTGTTTTATTCCTTGAACCCTTTAAAACAGGGCGATGAAAATGTCTGTCTCAGTGTCCACTCCACATTTTTTTCAAGAAAGTCCAGGATTTTTGAGAGGACTCTTGTTCACACTGGCAATTTCCAAGATGTTCAGTGGCTGCAGTATTACACATAAAGCATAGCCTTTACTTCAGTTGGCTGAGTGTTTAATAGAAAAAAAAAGAAGCAGCCTGTCTCCTCAACTCTGTTTCAGTGCGTGCCTAGGACAGATGTAGGACTGCAATGATGCTTTATGCTTTATCTGGGGCACATGTCTTAGTAACACGCTACAGCCTAACAGGATCACAGATGAAATGATATTATTGGAACAGATGGTTTAAGGTTCAGTCCTCACCACTCAGGTTTCCTGTAAACACCACACAAACAGACTGTGAGGAAGAAAAGGTGACACCAACTGAACTGCTTTACCGAAAATATCCACAGGAGGAGTAAAAAGTGGCAGAAAATCAAAGTTGAATAGTGAAAGCAGCCAGAGCTATCTGAAGATGTGTTTAAAGCATTAGTTTAAACCTTAAAACGGCCTTTTTTTCTTAACTTTCTCCAAAAACGCCAATAGTTTTTGAAGTCGCAGTGAAGAAGAAGAGCATTTTCCATAATAAAGATTGGCCAATGAAAAATCAACATACTTCTAACATTTTAATAATATAATACACAAAGGAAAAATCACACTTGTTTAATGTTGTCTTTGATTAATAAAACATTCATCTACATATTTGATGTATATTTGATGATGATTATTCATGATTTTGATTATGGCATTTGACAAAATGCTAAGAATAATAATTTCTTAATTAGCGACTGTATAATGTTTTAATCATGTAAAGTAATTGACTGGTTGCTGAAATGTGCTACACATTAAACTTGACTTGCAATACTTTGTCTTGTAAACTGTAGAGCTAACGGTGAAGTCATTGTTTTGTCATTTATTAATGCAATTGGAAGGAATATAGTTAATTTGATTCTGAGGCTCCATACATACATGGTACAAACGTCTGGGTGATTTTATGAAATAGCTTTTTGTCAGAATGGCTTCAGCAGTGGACAACTGTATTTGCACTAGTTTAAGTTAAAGAAAAAAAATAAATTCTGCAAACAAAGTCTCTCTGGAAGGGACTGTCCAGTCATTTTTGCTCTGCCCAATGTGCCTAAGCCACTAAAGTTATGTGGTAGCAAACGTGAACTCTTTTACTATGATGGTTTTTGATTTAAAAGCTTTGCAAATTGATGCACTTTTATAGTCCTATTGTCTCCCTTCTCTTTTCTCTCATTTCATTCTTGTGAATCTATAAAATTAAGTGTACAGAGTTTCTAGCTGAAATTAATCCATAGAACGGTGACTTTTGAATGCCAAAGGTCTCACTATTATAGTTCAAGTGACTGACTGTATCTGTGATGTTAGAGAAACAGCACACCTGTTAAGTGGTTGGTTGACAGCGCATTCTGTATCATGGCTAACATTTATTTGCATAAAATGCAGATTACTCCAATCTGCTTACAATCATCTGATCAACCAGGATAGATTTCAATCCCAGGTGTGAATGAATGCTGTTAGCATGTTAGTACCATGTTTGACTAACATGTAAAACTGAATTCCTAAAGGTGTTGTCTAAACACTGCTGAATAATTACTTAGCTGCCATACATATGGACAACAATCGGACATATTTAAGTGAAGTGACTTGCTATTCAATGCTGCAAGCACACAGAAGTAAGATTTGTGGTGAAACATTGTCTAACAACAACTTCTTGCCCTTCAACAATGAAGAAACCAAGTAGATAATTTCAGACAAAAGGTCAGGTGGAACAAGGCACCACTTTCGATTGAGAAACAGTTTTAAGCAGGGAGGACATTTGACCTGCAAAAAAAGAAGTCATTACAACTCCATCATCCAGAGCATCCTAACTGAATCGATTTGTAGTAATAAAGCAGCACTACCAAAGACCACAAACATTTGGAGAGTAATCATGACATCAGACAAACATATCTATGTATGATTGTGTTTAGAATGAACAATCACAAACAGTATTGTTGAAAGAAGTGTTTTACCTTTAGTGCAGGCCACTTTTCCCTATTTGGAGTATGATTTATTCAGAGAAATAGAGGAACAAGATTGATTTGGTACCAATATCTTATTCCAAAACAGTGAGAGTTGAAAACCTTGAAGACAACAGCTGTTCACCAGAATTTTACTATTTTCATCTAAATCACCCCGACTGGTCACCAGACACTTGAAAACTAAAAAATCCAAATCCTTTTTGATCAGGGAACACTGCACAGACAAATTCCAGTGTGGACGATTATGTCAAGTTAACTGTTATTTATGACATGACCATGCTGTTCATTTAGTCTGCAAGAGCAAACAATACTTACTGCAAACAACAGAAAGGTTTCAAACTTTGTCATGGGATATATATCACTCGAAAAAGTTATCAGCATTTTGTATGTATGTATGTATATATATATATATATGTATATTTTGTATATATTATCATTTTTAAAGAAAAAAAATAGGATTAGTCAAAAATGATGTTGGCAAGTCAATGTTTACCAAACAAAAACCCAAGGAAATGGTCCATAATATTTTGATCAGGTTAGTAAATCAAGTCTGTTTTTATCACACTGATGAAAAGCCACCTTTCTGTTTAACAAACCCTCTTTTGCAAACCTCTAGAGTCCCTGACAACTTAGTTGGACATGACAAATGTATTATATATTACTGAATGTGACACCTGAGAGGAAGGGCTTCCTCTCATACATATTGCTTCTCTCTCAAGTGAAATACAATTCTACCTTATTGCCCGCCTGCATCCTAAATGTCAGGGATGATTTGTAATGATATGCTGCCCCTAATTGTGCTGATATTTCCAGAAGCAAAAACAAGCTTCTTTCCTTCCCTCACTTAAGTCTCTTCCCCTAAAACCTCTTACTGAAAAAGGGCCTGATTTCCTTTTATCTTTTTTTAATATTTCAGTCTTTATTGCCTTTTTAGGAGGAGAGCAACTCCATTACGGCTGAAAATAGCTAAGATCAAGCATTTAAGAAAAGTGTGTTTAACAACCAGCTCTTTACATTGTAAAGTTGTAATGTCCTGATGAGAAGAGTAAGTGTCGAAATGATTCTGACAATCCACAGCTCAAAGTGAAATAAGAACTGTTTGAAAAAGAATGTAGGAAAATGGCACCAGTATTGCGTTCCAAACTTTTTTTCTTCTTACTTTAATGGGCTAAAACTGTGAATCCATTACCCTATGTGCCAATGTATGTTAGACACAGAAAGTTAAGCGCTGTGTGAAAATCCGACACTTTGAGGATATGCAGTTGTGATGTATGGGTTAACCACGGGGGTTAAGACAGCCTTTGAGCTATGTCAAATGAGTCTTCTGGCTCCACTAGGCAACACAGGCCCTTAGGGTCAGAGAGTAGGTCAAGCTAAGACGTCTCACGGGACATGAAATATCTTTCCTACATCTTAACCCACTGGGTATCCCTATCATCATTAGAGATGTTTTCACAACATAGCCTTGGGATAGAATAAATGAGCCTTTAGACAGAATAAATGGCTGGCTTCAAGAGTGCTGGCTTTACCACTGTAAGGGCAGAACTCCATGAGTCCCCAGCCTCCATTAGAGGAGACAATGGGATTCTCTTTTGCGGCCTCCCCACGGCCCTCTCTCAGTGTGAGATGTGTTGACTTTTTAGCTTCAGCCTCTAGTGAGGCTATTCAGGGAAAGAAGATGGAATAAAATAAAGTTGGAATATTTCAAAGACGCTGCGTCAGGAAGGGATTGCGTATTACAGCCTCTAGACAGTCTGGAAAAAGGCCTTGCCACAAGCGAGTCCAGATCTGAGGACCCGACAAAGAGTCAGAGAGCACAAGGCAGGAACAGGCATCCCATTAGCCTTTAAGTTTAAATGTCACTCTCTGGCCTAGTTCAGCAGGCTGCTCCTCCCTACCTCTTGGGAACAATGGTGCAAAACTAAAAACACTAGCACAAAATATAAGACAAATGTCAACTTCAGAAAATTGCATTTTATTGTTTCAAATAGATCTTGGACTGATTGTGTAGTTTGAAAAAGTCAGTCCTGTAAACTGAAAGGGGAGGAAATCAGAAAGATGCCATTTTATGGGAAATTGAACATCAGTAAATTGTAAACAGGAAGATAAAAATAAAAAACTCAACGTTTTATGACTAAATAAGATTTTTTTGGCAGCAAGCTTTAAGGTGCATTTCATGTAGACTTATAGAGATTAGAACTGCATTTAAGTGTCTCAGATTTCTTCCGATAAGTGTCGGTGTTATGAAACTTCACTTACAAGTCATTTTATTAGCTTCACCTTGTTAGTAAAGGTTTTGTACGCCATTAGGAAATAATTTTTTGGATTATGTGATCTGTATGACATACTTTAATATTATGCTTCAGCAGCCATCAGGAGTTGGGTACAATGTGATCACAAAGGGATGTAATTGGTCAGCAACAATAGTCAGCTGGGTCTTGTCTCGATTAAATTATATTTGATTTCTAAAGAATGCCAAATAATTTTTCTCCATACATTACACCTCAAACACCAGGCTGAATTCTAGACAATCCTGGTTTACTCTAAATTATCACCATAACATCAGAGCATCACAGCTAAAAGCAATACTCATCAGTTTTTACAATGTCCCACTGTCCATTTTTGTTGAGCCTGAGTTATTCTGATCAGATGCTCAAACTACCTCAAATGACTGCTTTCCTGGCAGAAGAGGCACAGCTCTACTGATTCCCTGCATGAGAGATCTTCTCAGACTGTTTTTTTGCAAAGGTCTTCTTAATAAAGAATAGCAATTTACCATATACACAAAATAACATACGGAAATCTGAAATAAAAAAAAAAGGTAAATACATAGAAGCACAGAGATTGACAACAGAAAACAAAATATCATCATAAAATGAGAGGAGCTCTTAAGGAAGAAAACTTAAGTCAAGAGAGTGATGGTCCAAACTGTCAAAAAGAATAAGGAGGGGTACGATTCAGAGAACGTTATTTTTGAGTTCTGAAAAGTTTCCGTAAAAGGTCATCACCATTTGTGGAGCTAACTTTCCACTATATTCAATAGTAAGACAAACTTTCATCAGATTCATGCAAGTCATATCTGTGATCCAGCGGGAATTAGGAGGAGGGAATGAATCTCTCAATTTAATTAAAATTGCTCGACAAACCACAAAGGAGAGGATACAGGTGTCTAAATGTGATCTGGGCAAGTTTGAGTGTTGGACAATATCAAAAATAAATGGTAGAGGATTGAGTTTGATTAGACAATTAAGAATTTCAGAAATTGTTGTAAGGCTAAAGGCCACAACCAGGACCATGAGGGACATAACCAATACATCTAGCAAAAATACAGGCAATGTTTCATTCATTTATCACATACAAGGGTCACATTGGTTAATTTAGTTTTGTGTATATGATGAAACACCTTAATTGTAGTTAGGTGTGTTGAGCACATACAGAAGTAGAGTGAATCCAATGTAAGAACCTGATTGTGGCCATTCACTCTGCTCCATCAAAAGCGTTTCTCACCCTGTTTCCAACCAGAATGAAGAAAACTCTTCGTTTGGCCATAATCCATATCTTATGGCCATAGGTCTAAATTTATACTCACTGGTAAACAGAGATCTCATTTATTTGTCTGAAGCTGCATTATCACAAACTTATCCTAATCTGCTCCTGCACTGTCCTACCATAATGTCTGCACAAGACACTGAGAGACATGAGCTCCTCCACCTGAAGCAGAGAATAACCTCCAGTCTGGATAGACTCATCAGATTTGGAGGAGCTGAATCTAATCCCAGCTGCTCCAAGTGCGTGCTGAAGGTTATGGTTTGCAAAAGGCAAAGATGAGACCCTCAGGTTAGAAACCAGACACCCTCATCTCCAGAACCACACCTCAACATCATTAAACACAACAAAGAGGACTGGAACCAGAGAAAAAAAATATATGTGTGCATGTCTATATGAGGTCCTGTGCAAACATCTATGACTTTTTGTCTGAGCATTGTGCACCTGGCTGCCACAGTCTGTGGACATTCCCTTAAAGTGGCCCTTTATGCCCGAGTGTGCTATGTGACATTTCCTGGTAAAGGCCATAGTAAATAACAGTATCTCCTGACAGAGTATTTCTACGGGTTTTCCTGGATTCCTTGACATAATGGCGATATCTGACATTCTCTTTCCTACAAGTATTAGTTATTAAAGTGTACTTAGATTTGTCATGTTTTAAGCAGTTGTATTAAGCTGCAATCTTAGTAATAGTGAACAGCTGCAGAGACACTATCTAAGCACATTAGTGGTGAAATAGACCTCCTAAAGTGAAAAGCTGTCTATAGTCATCTATAAACAAACTTCTGAAAGTGTCTCAGTTGGTCTATTAAGGAGTCGTAATGACAGAAACAAATGGACACAGAGGAGGGCAGTTTTTGAGCCAGCACACAGCTGTGGACCAATTTATACACTCTAAACATGGGAGAGGAAGGTTTCTTGTGCTAAATGATTCACAAAGCAAGTGCCTTGTATCCCATTCACTTAATTATCTGTTTTGATGTCTTCATTAACAGCATATTTGCATGTTAAATAGCCACAGGTATATACAAGAAGACAATTGATTTGACAGTAGAAACATTTTACAACATATGCATTATTACCTCTGGTTTAGTCCTTTGCATCATTGCAGTTTTGTTCCTCCTTTATGTTGCAAAAAAAACCCTGAATATTTAAATAAGAAGCTCTCAGTCCTGAACCTTTATCTAGATAAACAATACAAGCATATAAAATGCCACACAAGTCTTTCCATGAAATTAGGAAATCTGTTTAGTAAATGTCCATCTATGCATCCAGATTCAGAGTTGTTTAACCTTTCTCTCTTTTATTATTTTTCGCTCTGTCTGTCACAGACAGATTGACAATTGGTTTATCTGTGAGTCTGTCCGCACAATCTCAGAACTTAAACATGATTATCCACAAGGGGGAGAAATGCTGTTCAGTTTTTCGTTTCTATTGTTTTCTTCCATATTTTTGGATGATGTCAGAGGCAATGTTTTAGCTTTGTGGCACTAAGGACTGCATGAGAATTTTATTGTTTTGCAAATTTTTTAAACAAACTACAGAGAGGAGATGCTGGTATAGTCCTCAGCTTTCCACTGCCGCATTAATGTACAGCTTAGTGTTTAGTCAGCTTCAATGGCTTTGCATCTTACTATGTCATCTAATTCCAAACAGCAATTAGCTAAACCACGCCGCAAAAGCCCTAATCACAACCATCATCCCCTGGCCACAGTCTATGTTCATCATTCCCCTTCCCCAAATTCCATAAAACTGACCCGCTTTTTATGCAGTCCTACTCAATGTATGCACACACAGATACACACACACAGAGAGAACCTCTGTTGAGGATTTGAGGCAAACCTCTTCACCACTAAATATGCTCTGCAGTTCTGACTGAAGGTTAAACATCATAAAAGGATATCTGGGATATGAAAAAAGACCCACTCAGACGCCAGTGCAGCCACTGTGGGTACCACAGCTGATTTTCTCTCCATTTATGCTATTCTGTAAAGCTATTACTGCAATCACTGCTGTAGCACTTGTGAGGCCGTTTTTAATTACATAAGCAGGAAAAAAGTGCAGTTTGTTAGCTCAATTCAGCAATTAGATAATCATTTAAATGTATAAAATCCATTAAAAAACATAGCAGTTTTGCTTATATCTATTTAAGTCTACTTATTGTTTGGAAGCCAGTCTAAAATACTACAATCAAGTTTGAATAGGCCACTTGATTCAAATCAAATACTAAAAAATACACATAAATTAAATTATACTCTTAGGCTCAATTACCCCTTGGAATGAGAAGAGGGGAACAATAACCACAAACACACACAGAGAGACACATGATTTGAGTAAACTTGCCCAACTTTGACCATAAAGGGATTTCTCACTTTTTTTAATTCGAGGTTACGTTTTTAAGAGCACTCAATTCCTTAGCTGCAGTAAAATCAGTTGGTTTCGTTGAAAGGCAAATGAAAACTCAAATTTTAACAGAAAAAAATCACAGATTGAGACAAAAGTAATTGATTTTATGATTCCAAAATAAAGTGTTCTCTAAATAAAACAAGGCTGGCTTAATTAGTGAACACTTGACTCTTTCTTGTGGGATCATTCCAAGCCATTCTCCTTTTAATTTTCTACAAAATGCATTACATTGCCTATTTTGGTAAACTAAAATGTTCTTAATAATCCAGACCTAAGTAAACCTTCCATTTGTCCTGATTTGTCCATCTTGAAAGGCAGCACCATAGTCCTCTTGTAGCATAATCTTTTTAGCTTCTCTCTTAAAAAGGAGGTGTTTAGAGAGCTCTAATCTTGAAGGGATTTTCCTTTTCACCTATATTTGTGTGGGCTAATTACAAACAGTTCTTCTTTCTTTCAACAGACAGTGATCAGTGGGATCCCAACTGTGATAATCAAGGAGGAATTCCCACTGGGAAGTTGAGCAAACACCTGCTGATAAGCCGTGTCCACTAGGATTTGTACAGTCTCTCTACGTGCAATTTATCTTGTGAGTGCATCAACTTTTATTTTCATAGTTCCTAATTTATATCGCACAGTTTTTTTAATTATTGATTTAGATGAGTTAAACTAATTTTGTCAGGCTAAAGAGAGCAGAATATAACTGATTTATGACGTTATGTGCATATATAAAGTAGGCCTGCAAAAAATATTGTATCAGTCATGATTACAATATTAATCTGTTCTGTACTTTCACAAGTAACGTAACCATAGCTAATTAAAAGCCTGTCAAAAGTAAAATGTGGCTTTTAAAAGATTCACCAAGGAAACACTAAAGATGGAGATAACACCTTTTAGGGAGCATAGCCTTAAAAGATATTTCATCTCTGCTCCTCCACTACTATTCTCTGAATTATCTGAATTATCTGAAGGTGTGGTGTGAAACTACATCTTCAAAGATTTAAGCACAGAAAGAACCACACTTGGATTTATTATTGACAAATAAGATTTTAAATAGATTCTAAAACCAGAAAAGATACCAAATGGATCGTGTATGTTATCATTCTGATGTTCCTTTATAACTTTACAGCTACCATTTGCATTGGCAATAAAAGCAAAAACTCCTATTTGGCTAAAATAAATGAACATTTAAAATCAAGAATGTCTTACTTTGATAAAATAATGACAAACATTTGGCTACACAAAATGGATTTTACCAGGACAATACAGTCACTTGAAAAATCTATTGATATGTTGCAACTACAAACATGAATGTATGTTATTGGCATTTATGAGGTAGATCAACTCAGATAGTGTTGTAAATTTGGAAGGCAACTTGGAATAGTTTGGTGTGGATTTTTTTCAGTGGCCATTACATTTCAACCAAATACCATAATAAGTCATATAATTGGTAAGCAGAGTCCACCTTGAAGTAATCTCATCTCAGAATAATATGGCTGTTCTTTGAGGACCTCAGAGGTCTATGAGAGAGCATAAGTCAGCATGAAGCATGAAGACCATAGAAAACAGCAAATAAGCTAAAAATAAAGTTGAGAAGAAGTTCCAGCCAAGATTAGATTTTAAAATAACATCCCAACCTGTTAAAAAAACATCTCGGCATGCTATCCAAATCATTATTTGAAGTACAGGACACATACAAAAAAAAATGCTGTTTTCACTTTATGTGTCCAACAGTGGACTCCTCCACTAATGGCCATCTTGCTTTCAACCCGTGATTACTTTTCTTTTCGTCTGTAGATGGTAATGTTTAATTCTTGGTTCATGCCCATCAGTATGAATTAACATCAGCCAAAAAGTGTGTCATAAATAGGAAAAAAGCACATGTAAGTTGTACCTGACTATAAAGGGCAGGACCAGCAAAACTATGAAATAAAATGTGTCTTACTGCCCAGTAAATATGATACGTTACTGTGCTGAATACAAACAGATTGCACACTTTTCAAATTTTTGTAAGTGAAAACATTTGAAAACCCTTTAATTTTTCATAATTTCACAATTATAAGTTATTTTGTGTTTAGCTATTCCAGAAATCCCAGTAAAATACACTGAGGTTCGCGAGTGTAATGTGGCAAAATGTAAAAAGGTTGAAGAGGGATAAATACTGCAAAGAACTAACTGTGTACACACACACACACACACACCCCTACACACCTAGAGCTACAAGCAAACACAGATGCAACACAGAAGACTGAAGCAGAGAGAGAGAAAGAATAAGAATCAAAGAGCAAATTGAAACACATTGTGAATGATAAAAAATTCACGAAGCCAGTTTGTAGTGGTTGCAATGTCACCAGGGAATTCTCACAATTGTTGACTTCCATGTAGGGAGACAATGAGTTCAGCTCCAATGACTTCTACAGATGCAGTGAAGCACAGTAATTACCATGGCTCAGACAGAGGAGGTGCTACCGCCAAAAACATTCAGTGCTCTATAAACCAAACTACACGTTCTATCAAAAAAGGCAGACATACACCATAACTTTAAAAAGTTTTTTTTAAAACTAATCGTAGAAGACGTGTAAAATCCAGAGACAATTCTTCAGGTGTGGATAAACAGTCATCACAATAATGTTACAATAGAAACAGGAACGTACTGATGGAAAACTATGAAAAAGTGAGAAATGAGAATCCCCCAACAATCTAATCTGTCCTTGAGTGCCCTCCTACTGCAGCATTGTTCTGTCAGAGCCAGATAAGTTGGGAAGCGCTGCAGCATGTGAGCAAAGCAGAGAACAGAAAAAAGAAAATCGATGATAAGAGTCTCCACTTGACACAGTAAAGGACTGAAGTTTGTGTGTGTTTGGAGGACAGGGGAATAACAGCGGGTACAGTATCAGCGGGTTTTATCTCTAGAACAACTATTAACAAAACAAAAAAAAATCATCTGTTCTTGTTTGAACAGATATTAAAATTTCAGGGGAAGCCGTCACTGTGACTGTGTGCTAAGTGACAGAAAATGAAGTTGATTTCCAAAATTACACATATGTAAATACCTATTCCCTTGATGATGACATGAGAATACTTAATGTACAATTATCCAATCAGATGTGTAATATTTAACCTCATTGTCACTCAGACCAGGTCAGTCATCCATGGGATGTTTAATTCATTAAACAGTATCTTAAGTGGCTGAACTGATGGATTTGCAGGAGAAAAGTTTCAGAGAATCTTCAATTTCATTATATCTGGTATCTAAATTAAAGTTAAATATTTAGAAAATCTTTCTACGGCTGCTCGGGGGATTGCAACAGATTTTTTGTGTGCACATTTCCAAGATAAATCTGACTGCAAACATATGAAGAAGAAAATAATTTTCACGTGTCTATTCTGAGTTCTGAAGCACCGTAGTGCTCTCTGTCCAAACATTCTGCAGTTAAAGCATACTTCCAAAGTAGATTTTCACACACATGTTCTGAGAATTGAAGGCTGGCTCAAAAATTTTACTCAAATTTAACAGCTTCTGACAGGTTCATAAGTAATGAACCTGTAAGATTCTTCAACTATTATTATTGTTGAAGAAGAACTGATATGTTAGGGAACTAAATACTGCAACAGTAGCAGCTAATTCACAGAGCTAATAACAATTAAACCATGAAAAACAAGGAACACAGAAAACACTGAAAGAGAACCCAGGATAATCACTCATTGATTTATTCCACAAAGTTGGAAATTGCCAATCAGTTCTTTACTCAGATCAGATCGGCTGCAGTCAATTAACTCTCATGCTGCATACCACAAATTCTGTTCACTGGGATTTAGCGGGCCAGAGGTATTTTTATGGTTCACATGGTCTTATCATCTAGAAAAGATCAAAATGACTTGATCTTTTCAAGTCATTTTGAGGTCAGAACTCATACTAGCAACACCCTATCCCTCGAATGCTTAGCTGGCAAATATTTTCTTTAATTTTTTTTTACTTTTTTCTTACACAGTGTTCAACTGTACATATGTTTTTTGCAGCATTTGTGTGGCATGCAACTTTCCCAGATCAATCCCAGGTATCCATTTTTTAAATGATCAGTAGGAACTAGTCTGCCCATGTGTGTTGTTCTCCTACTGTCTGATTATTTTGCCATGTCACCTGTGCAAAATAACATTTCTGAGGATGCTAGCCAGGCATGAGTTGGTGAGAGCGTCTTATTATCGCCTTGTGGCAAAATACACTGGTTTTACAAGTTAATACAAAAATGTTAAATTAAAGCAAATAAGCTAATTGTCTTTAAAACAGAAAAGCAACAATTATTCTTCCAGCTGCTAAAATAACTGGTTACATATATGTTCACATTATGTGCAACATCGGTTTATTTTCAATTATTTAAACACAATATTTTTTAAGACACATTGAACTTTTACTAACTTACCTTATTATTTTATTTCCTCTTACGTTTAAAATTTAGACTTTATTTCTGTATTTTGTGAGACTGAGATTGTTATTAAATGACTTGATTTGGTCTCAGTTTTATCTGCAAAGCACATTTTCATACTATAGTTTCTTAAAATTGGCTTTGGTATTTCAAAATTACACTTGATAGGTGTGTATTATGCAACTGTTTTGTATTTAGCAAAACAAGCCATTTTTCTCTCTCAGATTTGCTTTTTCTGTTTCGCACTATGAACAGAAAACTGATGTCAAATTCTGGTTGATGGATGGTTTTTAAGGAGTTTATATGAGAATAACAACATTACACAAAGAAATTAGTGTGCAAAAGTGTATGTCAACTTGTGGCCATGAAAAAAATGACTTCCCAGGCTTTCCTGTTGACATATAGAAAAAGCACACAAGTACACACATGAAGAGCTACATGTTCTGATAAGTTGAAGGGGCTTCTTTGTTTCTTGGCATTGATTAGTGCTTCGGCTGTGAGGAAAGGACAGCCCAATTTGTCAAAAGTGTGCATGGAGCTAATCACATCAAAAGAACTGCTACCCAGGCTAATATCAGCCCATGAGCAGGACGCCTCATTCATTAGTCTGCATCTGCAGGACAAATCACTTCCATGCTGACAGACAAAAGCAACACACAGGAAAGCAAGATGAGGCACGAAAACTAGGGGTGCCTCACTCACTGAAATAAACAATAAAAATATCTGACTTGATGAATATAAAATAAGATAACATTTAATCTTCTGTTTTCCATGCACTGGTCTACACTAGAAATCTTGTGCTCAGTAAAATGGTGTCGTCTTTCAAAGTGCAGCAATCATTTCTGTGAAAAACAGTAAACATCAAAGACAACCTACTTTTTTCTGCTGCATAGCTTCATTTGAAGTCTCTTAATTTTCTGCTTTGTGAAAATATAATGGAACTGCTACTAACAATTCATGCCAGCATCATCTGATAATTATTATAAATAATAAATGCTGATAAGGAAATCCATTACGTCAAAACGAAATATTTTATTCACAAAATATATTTGTTTTCTTCCTTTGCAATTCTCTTAGAGACGACTCAATTCATCTTCATTTTGCTCACTGTGTGACAATGAGCCATGCAGCACAGACATAATACACATTACAAATAAAAACACAAATAAGACTAATGAATGCTGAGGAAATGCCAACATATTAATAATAGAAGAGCATATAAACTATGGAATTTAATAAAGAATGCTTGTTTACTTTATCATTTGAGTGACATCTGACCACTAAAAATTTACCAAATGCAGACACAAGCTGCACTTTCAATGGCATAAATTTACACATATTCTACCTGCCACAATATCACGCACCTATCAAAACATTAATTTGTGATGTTCATCTAGCAATGACAATAGAGGTAAATGCTACACAATGGGAGATCCAGTTTCATCTGGACTTCTCTTTATTTTGCCCCAGAAATGTCATGTGTTTTTGTTTGTCTCAAGTGTGCCGTTTTGCAATTTGACCAAAACATTCTTGGTCATATCTTTCCACAACACATTTCTCCTTGAGTGTGCCACGTCAACTACATACTTGTGTGAAACTGTAAATGACAATTATTCTGACTTCCTTCCAATATGAGTTTTCTTCTTGTCAGAACTAATATTTATTTTGCAGAGGGATTTTTTTTTTTACCACCTGAGTTGTGGATCTCCACAGCTGTTCTGGACACTAGTCTTTATGTCTGCGTCTGTTGTTATTGCTCCCCTTTCTTGAGCGGTTGGTTTAAGTGGATAGTTACGTAGTGGTTGGTTTGCAGTTGTGTCATATCTTCATCCAAATCCAATGATGGTTTTGTTGTGCTCCATTAAGTGTTTAAAGCTTTGGGTACTGTTTTATAATTTTACTCTGCTTTATTTTAGGCCTAGAAAAAGTTACATTTTTTCTAATTCGGTGATTTCATTCATTAAATGTATGGGTACTTCAGCAACACTGTGATCTTGCATTTGAAACAGTTTTCACACAAACAGGAATGCTATAATGAATTAAAAAAAACAAAAAGTACATTTCTAATCTACTCCATTAAAGTACACCCTAAATGATCAAACCACTGCGGGAAACAGTTGTTTAATTTACAAAATTATGAGTACGTTTAATATAAATTTAGCCAAAGGATAATGAGAAATGGCACGCTTCCCTGAAGAGACAAAGACGAAGACTACAGCGACCAATCAACTCATTAACATTGGAAAAAGAATCAACAAGCCCATCTGGTAAGAAACGAGCAGAGTGAAAACCACAACTGAAGAGTCAATAAGCTTTCATAGCACTGATGTCTGACCAGCTGTAAATCAATGGGGCAGGGGCTTCTTGTGTGCACATGCAGAGATAGGCTGCTAAAGATAAGATGCACTGACTTCTTAACCATCTCTCTTAGCTGCAGGGGATTCTGCTTCTCTGTTCTCTCCCAGGCTTTGAAGCTCTAATGCCTCTGATCCGTCAAATATCTCCTGCCTCACATGCTGTCCAATGCACATCTACTCACAAGAAAGATGATGTGACAACACTGCGGCTAGCATAGGGTGGTAAAGGTGGCTATAGGCTTGTCTCCAGTGCTAATGCAGGCTCATCAACAACTTGGTTCTGATGTGACACTTTAATGGTAGCTGGCAGCAGTGCAAGATGTGGCAGCCACAGCCATCTAAAGCTTTTGCACGTTCAAACAACAGAAATCAGATGTTGCACAGTGGGGTGTGCTGGCAATTTCCAACTTTTTTATTACCACTAGACGTGACTATTAGGCCATCCCCTGCTTAATCAAATGAAAGAGATTGCTGTATGTTAAACGCGAAAGCATTCTAGTGCTGAGATTCCAAGGGTCAAAGATGTAGTTAGGGGCTAGAGGTCCATAAGCAGTGGTCTGCAAATGCACTCAGTGAAGTCACCCAAACAAGAAAATAGACCTTTCTGCTGTATTGCCCTCTCTTTATTCAAGTTTTCCTTCTAACCCCCTACCCTACCACAGCCCGAAGGTGTCTGCCTGGGAGGCACGTCAGCATGCATCTCCCTACAGTCTGACTCTTTGCCACTGTGGCAAATCAATTCTTAATAAACCATCTGAAGGCTTCCTCTGCTATACCTTTCATTTCCCCTCCTCAAAGCTGCAGGGCAAATTAGCCTGCCAAGTGGATGATAGGGAGCAAGCAGCAGAAGAAAGCAACAGAGGGGGGATGGAGGGGAAAAAAAACAAACGAACACCTACAATTAAATTAACAAATCACTGTTCTTAATTAATCTGGGAAATACAAGCAGAACTGTGGGTTTGAGACGTGACTGACATGGCTATAGTGCTGCTTGCATCTGCTTATGTTTGTGCTGTTGGGGCGGAAAAGCTGAGAACTAGAGGAGGAAAGGCAGATGAAAGCTTAATAAAAACTCTCTGCAGAGCCCCCTGAGCAGAATGGTGAAGCTGTTACTTAGAGACCCCCCCTACTACCACCAGCACCACCACCCACAATACGTTTCTTTGGTTTCCTCTTCCTCCCACTCTCTTATATCCCTGTAATTCCTCCTTTACCGAGCTTTTTACCCTCTCTTCCAACTCCACCAATCTCTTCACTCTTTCTTAAAACTCCACACTCCTCTTTTCACCCTTGCTTGTTTCGTACCTTGCATTTACTAATGAGTTAAGGCACTGACAGCTGAATTACAACACTGCCTTGTAATCCTTTCAGTTGACTGTTTAGGATATTCAGCTGCATCGAGGGGCAACTTTCCATGTATGTCCATGTTTAACTCCATACAAGCACATTTGACTGTGACTAAAATTTTCTAAAGCCCGGTTGATAGGAGGGCAACAAAGAGCTCATTATCTCCACTGTGCAGACGCTTCCAAGATGCCCAATATCACGAAAGGCCACCAATACTTCACCACAAAGATTCTTCAAAAAAAAAAAGTCTTTCATTTCACATCCAAGCTTCAAGTCAAGAAAGTAGCCCCTCATCCCTTTCTAGTGAGCAAACATGTTCTTCTCTCAAGCTCGCCTGGTCCTCTAGCGCTTGCACTCCTCTAACATTTCTCCTCCTGCCCATCTCTCGTTCCCCACCCCCATTCACACTCCCTTGCAAGAGCTTGTTCCCTCTGTGGCCACAGGATTCGCTTTGTTCTGATCATTCTCCGAGCCAGGCAACTTATCTGCTTTTCTACATTCTAGCAGGCCCAGAGGAGGAAAACGGACCCTTTTATTACCCTCACTCTTTGCCTCCTCCTCTGATCTGCTGAAAAAGACAATAGTCAGATAAGGAGAAGGAGAACAAAGAAGATCTGGCCAGTGTGCTTTTCAAAGTGTTGTTGGGGTCCCTCCCTAGGGTTCAGATGGCTAGCTCGCAATTCATGATGTTTTTACAAAAAGTATCAGGACTTTGTAAGCCTTAAAAAACAGAGACATACTGCATGAGCTAATAAAACTATGCAGTCCATGGGCTGTATATTTTTAAGAAATAGTTTTGAAGAACAAAAACACATGCCTTGACTTCCTCACAGCAGTCATCCACTGTTTTTCGGAAAGTGGTCATTTGGCCTTCATGTTGAAATAAATTTATATAACACCAGGTTTTACAAAGCCAAACTCAAGACTCGCTACAAGCATTCAACAATATTGTATTCATTGTTGAATGCAATAAAACTCACTTACGTTCACATTACTGAGACTGAGGAAATCCAAATAACCAAAGAACAAATAAAATGTAGCGGCCACCACTGTGCTACTCCAGTGTTGTTTCTTTAATTCAAAGATATTCACTCTGTAACTCACACAAAATCACATTTAACATGCACCACTGTATTTATGATTTCATAAATCAAAACTATTTACTAAGACCAAGAACCAACCTGAATACAACTTCTTATTTCTATACCATTAATATGGTCTTCTGGGTAACCCTAACCCTTTAGTAGCATAAGTTTTCCCTAAAGGGCCATGATGCTTTTTGAATGAAGTCATTCATTCTATAGCAAATATTTTTGTATTTATTCTAGTTAACTTTATCAAATCATATCAAATAGTTTGGAGTGGGACAAAGATAGAGGCTTGCACAGAAAAAGACTGTAAATCATTAAACCCAGGGGTTGTCTAATAAGTCTTAACAGAACAAACTCTCCTTGGGTAAAGTTATGATTCTATTGCAGTAAATTTAAGCATGATTTGTCCAATGGGTTTTAAATGGTAAAAAAGTTTTGCTCCTCCCTCTGCCACAAGTTGGAAAGCTGGTTCATCCTACAAAAGTCAGCCGTTAAGAGCTATGACTACCTTGGTTGGTGTCTTTGGGATATAATAGCCCTGGATTGACTTCTGCTGGCACAGAAAGAATATTAGAGGTACTGATTAAAATCCATTGTCACCAACAGAGGAAAATCTGTTTAAAAATATCTCTAGGTATGTTGTCAGGGCCTGAGAGCCAAAGCAACTGTTCTTATTCGAATTTGAGGCACACAAAACAAAAGTGTTCCTTCACTGTTAAGCACCATGGGATCCAGTATTCCCATCTTCCTTGGGAGTTCATTTTTCTTTTGTTTACTTATGTTTTCACTCATGATCTTTTTTGCTTGTTTTGTTCCTTTCAGCAGAGATAGTTTGTATTGGAAGGTTTGACGCCCAGTGCAGCAGTTTGGGATCTTTGGACCTAAACCATCTCTTGTATTAGAACACCAGGTTTCCTTCTTCATTTTCAGTTCATTCAACCACATTAAGTGATAAGATCAGATCATCTTTGTCATTTTATCTTGTTTCCAGCTTCCATTTATTCCACTTTTTTTCTTCACTTCTATCAATATTTCTTTTGTGTTACCCAGCTGCTTGCAAATCTGATGGAAGCTTGCTCCTCTGGAAAAAGGTTGGACTGCATGAAAGCACTCTGTGCCAACTTCCCTGCAAGCTTCACTCAAAATGATCAAGACTCATTGTGTGAACTCACAAGTTACCCACCTGGCTTCTGCTTTAATTGCTGTAAGAACTACCTGCAAGAAGCCTCTGTGAACCTACCCTCTGTTGTAAATAAACAAAATCTGGAAATATTCCTAAAACCGAGTTAATGCTTTGGTCTTTCAGTCTCTGAAATCATAAAAGACCAATCTGGCCAGTCAACAGACCTTGGAAAAAAACAAGTAAAAAAAAAATACTCCACTTATTTAAAAAAAAATGTTTCCATTATGCAAAAACTGGCACAGCTGCTTCCTTTTCCCTCGTTTTTTAGCAAACTAACGTCCCTCTCCTTCTGGCAGCGGAGGTCTCCAACGCTCCAGCCCAAATTCATAAAGGAGCTCTAAATCCCGTCAGTGAGCTCCACTAAAGGAATATTGTTTTTAAGTCTCCATGGTGTTCAGCCATGGACCTCACTGGTACACTTCTGATTTCTCTAAAGTCTCCAGCCGGATGTTTCTTCACAAAGGCCCAGAATTAGGTTAGGCAAACTGGAAGATTCAGTTTTGCTGTTGTAAATGGTTTCACAATTAAAAGAAATGCTGAAATTAACACATCCATGAAAAAATGATGAATTGCTTCCCTGAGATTTTTTTTATATGTGCAGCAGGTTTCTGTGCACAAATATTACTTTAGACTTGAATGTTTTCCACTTTAATTTTGTAACATGAATTTTAGCTAATAGTTTCCTGCATGGTATCAGAAAATGTGTTTTGCAGTGATACTGCCAAGTATTACAATCATGATGTTATGATATATTCACTTAAACAATGTAAAGTAGTTCTTTACAGTTTTGTGTTGCAATAATGATGATCATTTCATAAATTCTACTGCTCTAGTGCCCTGATGAATTTAGTAATAAACTAAGGAATCATATAACTTCAATATATAAGCAAATGGTTATCCCGTTGTTATCATCCTGTTAAATATAAAGAATCTAAGAGAAATCAGTGACAACTAGAATCTACTGAAATGACCGGTCAGTCATACACTCAAAAATCCAATCTTTCCAATCATAGAATGTACTGTCTGCAAGTGTTAGCAGGTCTTTCTGGAAATATCACTTTTCAAATGTGATAACCTTTAGTTGGTAAGGGGGATCTAGCCATTATCTCCTGCTTATCCAGGGTTCAGATTGAGAGCGCAGCAGCCTAAGCAGACAGACTCCCCTCTCCTCTGCCACTTGGGTCAGCTCCTCCAGGGGAACCCCAAGTCTTCCCAAGTTTTCCAGGTCAGTCAAGAAACATCGTCCCTCCAGCGTGACAAATGAGTCTCATCCCAGTGGGATGTGCCTGGAGCATCTAACCAGAGAGGCTTCTAACCACAGACACCTTTCGATGTGGAGGAGCCATGGCTCTCAGTGTAAAAAGATCAAGATGATTCCAAGATAATTTCAGTATCAGAAAAGAGTTTTAAAAAACACATCAGAAGAAGTAGAGATATTCAGAAAAGTGACTACTTTTCATTCGGGGTGCAAGCGCAACACTGTTTTGTCTTTACGGAGGGAGTCTGCCATTTTAGTAACGTTAGGCAACAACACTAACTAACCATGCTACTGTCAAAATGTGAACTCACTCATTTTTTCTTCCTTTTTAAAATTCATAAAACCCTGGGGGCTTGTCACTTTCCTTAAAACTCATTAGATGGAAAACCTTTTACCAAGAGGAAATATGAAGTAAATTTGACAAAACCTTACTACAACTACTAGAATGTAGTTAATAGAATTTGAATTTATCTATATGATTAGAGTGATTTAATGACATATTTCTGTGCACAATATTTTATAACGTGCCTTATAATTGGAGACAATTGTCAATTGTCTCCAATTGACAATTTGTTGTCAATTGGAGCTATATAACAAACCTGTCCTAAATGCTGAATTGATCTGAAATAATCATGCACATTACGAGTAATGTGTATAATAAATGATTAACATACGTCACCACTTAATATAAATATTTAATTGGTGCTGACAACTCTTTGTAAGGGTGCCCTGTTTGGAGGACCTTTATTAGCGTTTCACATGTTGAATAGCGCAGGGCGAGACACCATGGGGCTCAACATTGTCTTCTCATTAATTAACATTAGTGACACTCTGTTTTTTTAAACCCCCTACTCCTCTGTCTGTGTCTCCCTCAGTCTCCTGTGTCCTTCTTGAGCTTCCTTGTACAGAGGCAATAATTTGACTGTGTGGTGAACTTAAGAACTAAACGGGCGAACATTCACAAAGGAGTTCAGGACACAATTAGTGATTACCAGACAGCTATGTCTTCTGAGGGTTTCCATCCTTCTTTTCATCCTCCCTTAACAAAGACAAGGGAGCTTCAAGCAAAGGGAATAGCATATGAGGCTGTAATGCTCCTGAATCTTTCCTGCCCACAGACAGATCACACACTTCTACTGTTGATTAGGAAAGTATGAGAAACGGACAGAAGTTTCATTAATTAAATATAATGATCTGATTTTAGTGTGGAAACTATAAAGAGCAAAGAGACAATGGAGGGCTGGGTTGGAGGTGCGAATACTCAACCATATTTCATTAATTTTTCACACCACTGTTATGAGGCACTTTTAATGACAATGGCTGCAAATTAGATTTTCACTGTGTCTCTTTTTATTATGTTTTTGCTATAAGAAAAAGGAGTGAAGTATGTTTTAGAAGAGAATTGTCCGCAGCAAGTTTAGATTTATTTGATTTGCTCTGCAAAAAAAAAAAAAAAGATTAAGAGAAACAACGGCACACATAAAATCTATAGCTACAAGACATTTTTACTTTTGTCTCTTTATCCAGCATCGTTTGTCTTTATTAGCTATGACACACAAACAAAACTAAAGATAAAAAAATCACATTGATTTTAGTAGTAACTGAGGCTATAATTAAAACTTTGCCACAGAAACCATATTAAATCAGTAACTACCCATACTAAAGTTTACTAAAATAAGTGAGTCAATATTTCTGGTTTCATATCATCATGTTGATTAAAATCATTCTGCGTTTTCTTACGTTACAAGCACAATGCAACTACAAACCTCACAAACATTTTTAAGATGAAGGATAAAGAAAATGATTTGGTGAGTCAAGAATTGTACAAAAATCCCAAAAATGTGGTGTGCATTTATTTCAAAGTATAATGTTTATCTCCTCCTGGCACAGAAAATTTTTTTGCAGAGGAATTTGTGAACAAACAGTATGATTGAGACCCAGGATGATATCAAACAGATGTTCAAAAACATAATTCAGTTCTTGCAACATCTCACTGAATATTGTACAGTCTAGGGATGGGTGTATTCTTTGAACCATGCAGACTCTACACTCACTTTCCACAGACAGTTGAGATTCACAGTTGAGCGTACCAAATGCCTACATTTCCTAAGACAGATTTCTTCATTTACAATAATCCAAATGGATACTAGCAAAATTTAATGAGCTCATCTGGCACAAAGTCGTGTTTCTTCTCCACCAGGGCAGCAGTCGCACAAATGTCAGTGCTATACAGAGAGAGTCACGCTCCTTGTGTCTGGATGCTTTGTTTCTCAACGTTCACTCAGTAGCGCTCAGCATTATCAGCTTGGTGTTGCAAACTAAACAGTTTGCAAACTAAACACCCTTTGTGCAAAACCAATACTGTCTATTCCTGCGAACACTCTCGGTGAACTTGGTAGTACTGCTGCTTTAGAGAAGCTTTTCTTCAACAGGGATTGTAAATCTGGTTGATGCAACCATGGATGAAGCTAAAAAAAATACTGAAAGAAAACATCTTAGATATGGCAAAATACTGCACAATAATAAAGTATTTTGCAGGCAGCATCAAAGAGGTTGGAGACAACAACCTCAGTATCATTAGCATCAATGTATACAATTAGTGTTTTCCACAAAAGATAACAGGATCATTCCTATTCCTTCAAAACTCATGAGAGAAAAAGTGCCTCTTTCCTTTTACTCTAATCCCTGTGTTATCTTCTAATAGTAGTCACGATAAAATACACAGCATAACTGCAAAGTCAAAGCAAAATGAGGTAGTTTTAAAGACTTATTTGGGAACAACCTATGCCTAATGTTTTCAAACAAAAGAGCAGTTATAAGAGCACATTTATTGAAGTTCCTTAGTACGAACAATCAATGCACCAAACAATATGTAAGTGAATCCCTTCAGCTCTTATGCAGCACTAATCTACCAACAGAACAGAGAGGAAAATCTGTTCTTATTGTTAAATGCATGCATATTTGTGCTTGTAAGATAAAGGGCATATGAGAGAGTGCTAATATTGCCCCCTTGTCATCCTACAGCTGTCAAAACCTACACCGACCATCTGCCCATTGAAGAGCTGGAGTCCAGATAAAGTATTTAATAGGGTTTAATGTCTTCAGGAGGGCCATAACCTTCGTTTCGTAGAACCTCAGAAGGCTCATCACGCTGAGGCAGGAGGTCTCTTAATGTACCGAGCAGATGACAAGTATGCAGAGTTCACACAAGCAGCTGAGTAACTTAATCTGCAGGAAGTGTCCAACATTTTTCATTTGCTCTCCTTCTACCTTCTGCACCATTTTTATTTGCCATTCATCTTCAGATTCAGTGAAAATAATGGTTTCCACCTGCTTTTCCTTCCTGCATTCTTAACTTTGTAATCACTAGCTTACAAAAGTCTGCACAATATCCGTTTTTCTAGACAACTATGTCAATGTGCATTATGCTTTCAGTTAGAAAAAGCTCACAGGGACGTGGATGTTCGATCCTAGCAATATTAATCAAATGTACTGTTGCAGTCATATCATAGTCCCTCCATACTTTTCTGTCTCATTAATCACATAAACCACTTATGAATTGCCCGTAAAAGTTAAAGAAAACTTCAACCATGTGGCTAAATCATCAATACTGGCCCAGCTAGAAAGTCATCAGAAATTCCTAAAGTCAACTGCACACATATATCCAGCATATAATACATGAGGTTATGGCTACAGCTCCCTCAGGCAAGATTAGCCTTTGGCCTAAAAAGCACTAACCAGCACCTCAGTATGTCTCTAGAGTTGTCTATGGCATGCAGGATACAACGGGAGCCTGCCAGATATATTGCTTTGATTAATAATCAGTGAAAGCAGATGTGGCTGCTCTTGTGTCAGAGACAACATATTCTTATAAAAACAAGACCTAAATCATGTAATGGCTCAAACAGATGGCTTGAAGTTGAATTTGCATCGCTTTTTTCCCCCCCCCCCATCATAGCTGAGTATAAACTTTTCATGGTGTTGGGTTGCAGAGAATTGCTCTTGAAAATCCAGGGAGACACACTTTCCCTTAAAAAATGACAAAAGAAGTTAGACGCAATGATCCAAAAGTAGAAAGACAAAAGTGAAAATAATGTAAATTATTTAGGCAGATGCAGAACTTGGCAGAGAAGGCTGTGTTCCAACAATGTCAAATCTCCATTAGGAGCCCCTATCTGGTATCGACCCAGAAAACACTGCAGGCTATGTGTCATGAGATTTGGGGCAAGAGGTAAACAGGAAATCAAAAACAATCTAATTCAGTTTGAGGGTGGAGGGAAAGGGAAAACTGATGTATTGTCCATCCCCATGGACGATGTGAAAAGAAATGGCTTCTTTTATTCTGGTTCCCATGAGTCATCCATTCCGACAGACTTTAGTCCCCACATTATCAGCATCACCACTCTGAACCACGGAAAAATGTGTGACAGCTCTGGTTTTCAGAAGAAGGGGAGTTTTCTTTCTGTGCTTAACCCCAAGGCAAAAGATCCCGTAATTTTATACTTGCAATGTATCTGCTTTTAGGTTTGAAGAAGAAAAAGGTTGTTCAGAATGAAAAGCCAACAGTTGTCTATTAGCATCACTATTATATTGTGAAAAATCACTTTAAGTTTTACTAGAAAGTTTGAATTTCCCAGGGTTTTCTAGATGTCTTCTGAGAAAAAGGATTTTGAAAATCTTATGCTGGTGAAAAAAAAACAAGAAAAAAACTTAAATATTTAAAAACATAACCATACTGAGACCATTTTTACAGATAACATAACATGGATTTTTTGACATCGTAGTGTTTCTTTAAACGCAAAAATGAAGAAAGAAATCTTATTCGCTGAAGGATAGAGCTTAAAAAAGCATTAGGTTGTTACTCAGAAGATTAAACTTTCAGGTTTCAGTTGGCAAATTACCCAGAAAATCCCACGAAAGCAAAATCCCATATGCAAAGTTACTTTAAAATCCGGCACGACTGAAGATTGTTTTCAGGTTTTAGCATTTAACTACTTATTTACATTTCTGTTTCTTATTTCATTAACTCTTTCTCACACAGAACTGTTCCACTTTTGCACTTATTACTTAAAAATGCTAATAGTACTTAGCTTTTAATGTAGCACAGCAGTTAGCATATCCTAGCATAGCATATCCTACTTATTTTCCAATTTGAAACTGGAAGCTTAGGTTGAGTACAATGACATGCCCCTAATCTGCTTTTCAACTTCAGTGGTATGCAAGTAGTCATTTGTGTGATCTTAACCAGTTTTCTGCTTTAATATTTGATGGGAGTTCTCAGAATATTCTCCACTACAATCCTCTTTTTTAGGGTTACTTCATGCACATTCGCTCTTGGCACATTCTGTTGAGTTCTCTGGATTTACTGCTTTATAAGTTTCATCCTTTCTAATTAGTTCTTTACTTTGTTCTTGTGTTCGATTCTTTGTACATTTGAATTATTTTCTTAGATTATTGTCGGGCTTTTGAGTTGTAGTTTAGTTCCCTCTGTGTTAATTAGTTTTCATCCCTCAGTTTTCTACGTTCTGCCAGCACAGGTGAACCACATTTCCTCTGATTAGTTCATTGGATCCTTTGTCATTTCCGCCCCTGCCTTTACATACAAGGTCACTGGTTTTCATTGTTCCCTGCTGGATTCTTCTTTTCCCTTCTCCATTCGCCAGCTGCGGTCCATGACCAGCTCTCTCTGCAGTTTTTTCTGTAATTCCTCTTATTTTATGAAAGTACTCTGTTTCAACCAAAGTTTTGCTCTGCATTTGGGTCGTTTCCTAAACCAATCTCCTTCAACTTCATTATATGGAGAGTACTGGGGGAATTCTTTAACATAAACAAGAAACAATGGAGGCAGAGGAATTGATAATAGTCAATATTCTCAAGGCAATTTTCAACAATATTATTAAATCACACATATTCTTGATATTGTGAAGCCCTACCAGTCAAGCCTGACAAAAGCAACCTATTTGAGAATCTTGAATTTAAGAGCACAAAATACTCATGTTTTTTTTTTAATATAGTTTATTCTTACACTAGAAAATAAAAAAGGCAGTATATTAAAACACATTGATTTCAATAAGGTTGCAACATAATGAAGCATAATGATCCCACTCAGAAAGGCAAAAAATACATTTAAATGACAGGTTTAGCAGAGTTGACTCAGTGAGCACAAAACATCAGACAAAATGGTCCAAAGGAATACAAGCATACAACACATGAAGCAGCTCTGATATGATGCAGACTTCAAACAACAATATATTGTTTTGTTACTTTTTTTTTTTTACATGAAAAGGTGTCTGTAATTGCTTAGACATTCAGTAATGTGATATTAGACCTGAATATATAGTACTGAGTGTGGCAAGTGTTCAGGAGTATTCTGATGCACTTCTTCTGTCCAGCCTGCGGTAAGTGTTTGTTTGAGCTTCCATACATCTGTTCTGGAGGAATAAAATATGTCTCATGTTGCCAGTGACAAACATTTGTACTATCATTGTAAAACTCTGTGCATTCACTTTCAATTTTCCAGTAATAAACATTGGAACAAAAACAGCAGCTGATCCCCACATGTTTCTAAGAAACATACAAACGGAGATGGGCAAAAGCATTCCAGCCTGGCCCAAATGTAAAAGTAATGCGTTAAAAGCAAAATACATCCTACAGCTCACATGCGATTTGGGAAGTTAAGCATCAGCTAAATAAAAAGCTCTCAGGAAGGCGATCATCAACAAGTATGTGCTTCTCCAGGGCACTTTGGAGTGCTGGGGTTTTCAGAGTGTCGTTAAAACAACACTTAGAAGAGGAGACATCAGCTGTTTATTTACACAATCAATTATTGCTGCTCATAAATCTGAGTTGGGAGGAAAAGTTTACTTCCAATTGAAAGTGAGGTTCATTCTTTCACAATGACAACGATCAATGTTGAAATGCTAGGCTTTAAAAGAAAAAATAGTAAGTATTGCTTGTTTCAAAGATCACAACCATTACCATTAGTAACAACCCACAGACAAAGATGTGCACTGAAGCTTCCTCATACTTAATCTACTACAGAGCTAAGTTGAAGAATTTGTTGTTTACCTGGAGGTTAGATAAGAAATGTATCATTGAGGGGTTTTTTTCAAAGGATGAGCACAGAAATTCTTTTTTCTTAATATGTACAGGTTGTGCGCAAGATTCTGAGGATATTCTATAAATTTGAAGTGGAGAGTGCTGTTTTCTTTATGCTCAGAATCTGAGCGACTCACACAAAGAAGCTGAAAGAACTGATAACGAACACCAACTCTGTGCTTCGGACGACCCCAGAGCCCCTGAAGCTGATCGTAGAAGTGAACACGCTGCCCAACCTGCTTAGTATAACGTACAACTTTGCAATCGTCTATGAAACGTGGGAATAATACAAGAGAGCGTTTACAGCAAACGGATTCTCCATCTCCTGAACAAAAAGGATTTGTGCTATTACTGCCCACAATTTTGCCATATTCATCACATTTTTATTTACTTTTATATTTGGCAAAATTGCATTTCCTTTGTTAGTTTTAACTATACATTTGATTTTAGCTGTTGCTCTGTTTTTCTACAATAATTTAAGCTAAAAGTAATTTCTCTTTGAAGAGTAATGAAATGCCGTAAGAAGTCATTAAAATTCCCTTTAAACATTGCAGATTATTAATCTATACTTGGCAACCCCTCAATAGAAAAAAAAACTATTCGAAAATAATGCAAAATGTAATTTTATGCAAAAGCAGGCTATACTTTATATAATAAAATATTTTAGACATACTGTCTATTTCTGTCCTGTCACCTTTGTAACATGGCTGTGCAAAAAGATGAACGGCAGTCGGAGTCTTCCAGGTTATCTTAAACATAAATTGTTCACGCTATAGAAATGCAAATAATCATTTCAGTTGGTAATCTCATTTGACATGAGTTTTCTTATGGACATACTGTAGAGCATCATGAAACCTTTAATTCTGTAATTATCAATAACTTAGATTAATTATCATGTATTATAATGTATTCCAAACTTTTTCTTTGGTTAATTTTGATTTCCAATTCAAATAAAAACATTTATTTAAACACAAAAGAAGACTTGTGACCTTCTTCTGCTTAGCTCAGCTAAGATGTTTCTAGTATCGACTTTGGTACAAAAAAACACTTAAGAAAAGGAAACTGAAGTCCAGCTACGTCTCTGTGTGGTGGCTCTTTAAATACTCACTACAGTCATGCTGCACAAACATTGTAAATCTCCTACAAACTTGTGAATAGGTTTTGTTTCATAATCTCTTCAAGGCTGCGTTTTGGCTTTGCTTGGAAATCCTTTCTACCAGAGTTTTTTCTTCCACTCAACTTTCTCTTAATTTTTATCTTAATACAGCATTTTGTTTTATGATTGCGTAGGCTATAGCCAAAACCGAGTAAAACTCTAAAAAATTATAAAAAAATCTGTATTAAACATAAAATATGAGAAATTAGAAGAAAATTGGTGAAATGTAACATCCTATGTGTAATGATTCCAAATTTAACTTCTGAATATAATATCTGAAATAAATACATTTTCCTAGTTTCTTGATCTGAACCTGCATATTTAAACAGCGCAGGCTATTTGAGTAGACAACTCAAGCTCCATTTAACAGGCTCCACTGAAGAGTGAAAAGTTTTTGAGCACTTTTGAAAAGGTTCCAGACAGTTCAAAAAAAACTTTTTTAGACTCGTCTAAATTAGCACTATTGTTCACTTGAAAGAGGATTAATGCAAAACAGCATTGTGAGAAACTTTTTAAAATTGCTCATTAGGGAGTTGACCTTGTGAATGATCACTCAGCAGAGTAGAGCAGCATTGAAATAGAAGATAAAACACAACAATGAAAAGGGGAAGCAGTTCTTTCAGAGAAAAAAAATATAGTGCACGGAAATTTGACTTTGCAACAATGGCTCTATAGACTTATGGTATTTGCCGAAGGTAGCCAGTATTTTTATGTTTTTAGGTAAATTAGGCACCTCAGAGTGAAACATTACACCGTCCTCCTTCCTGCTGACCTCCTGTCTAGACCAGGGCAAGCTACCCATCATGACCAAGGTCCTACTTCTGTCCTTTCCATTATTACCCCTCGTGGCTAACATGAATATATTTATGTTTGTGCATGGATGTGTGTGCAAGAGTGGGGTGTCATCAGTCCTTCCCTCATCTGACGGTTTTGGGTTAAACAATGTTATTATTAAAGCCTCTGCAAAGCCACTTCCTGCTTTACTACAGTGACACCCCTCTCATGTATGAATCAAAATGCCTAAGCTCTGCAAATCACAGAGAAAGTCTGGCTATTTCATAAACTGAAAGTGTGGGTCCGTGTCCACAGCATCTGTGCTCTCAGACACAAATGAAGATGACAGTGCAGCTGTTAGGCTGCGAGGAATGGAACTTTTCAAGCAGAAGGGACAAAACAAATGAAAAATGCTAAACAAAAAAATCTGTCTTAGTTGTGATGTAAAAGAGCATGGTCAGTAATATTTAATTATTTTCAAAACAGTGCAAACATTTGCAAAAAAATAAAAAATAGAACAAAAAAATCATCACAAAAACTGAAGAACACTGCAGTCAGGTCAGGGATAAATTTATGATTAAGTTTAATGTAATGTTATAAAATAATATCCCAAGCTTTGAACATCTCACAGGTCAGTGTTTAAGACATCCTCCAAACATGGAGAGAATGTGGCACAGCAGCAAATACAGCAAAATATGGCAGCTCAATAAACTGACAGGTGGGGAAAGGACATCAATCAAATGAGCCATATTCAGAGTTCATGCGGAAGAATCTGTCAACAATAAAACTATGAGGACTGCACTTTAGAAATCTGTCCTTAGCAGAAAAGAGGCAAAATGAAAAATATGGTTAAAGGAAGCCATCGCCTGGTCAGAAGAAACCAAAAACAAACTTTGATACATATCTCTCTGAGCACTTCCACATTTAGACATGGCAGCCTTATGCTGTGGGAAGCATTTCCTCTGCATGGATCAGACTCTAGTGATGGGATGAAGATCACATCACTCGCATTTTTGGAAGTTAAACTGATTAAAGGCGAGAAAAGAATTGAGACTCCTCCCTGAAGGACAGCGACGATAAACAAAGATCCAGAGCTACAAAATATCAACAGACAATTAGTTTAGATCAAATTCTATTCATTGAATAAAGCATCACCGTCAAATCCTAAACTAACTCTAATGGGAATTTGTGACAAAACGTCACCATCTAATTTACCTGGAGCAGAGATATTTTGCAAAGAGCGGACAAACGTATCACTATCTATGTACATATGGAACTTTTGACCCAAAAGTTCTGCAAATTCTTGATTCAGAGGGATGAAAATATATACATGCCACACTTTTATTTTATCTGTAAAACCTTGGGGAAAACATAATTTCTTTATCTGTTTTCTTCAGCTGCAGATTTAAGCGTTACTTTGTGTTGGCATACACTGAAAAATCTTTTCTTTTTACTATTCTGTTACAACATATAAAGAAGTCCAAACGGTGATAAATACTTTTGTAAGACAATATACTGCAATTCACAAGAGGTTTATACTTGAAGCTGCCTTTAGTGTGACTTACACTCTGTACTTTCTGTGCAGCTACACACAGGAACCTGAAAATAAGCATGTTAGGCCTACCAAAGATTAGTTTATGTGTGAAGGCAGATAGTGTGACAATTTCATCTCCTGGAGACCAAACTAGATAAATAATGCTTGCTGGAATAAACGACTCCAGTGCAGCAGGGATGGCTCATTCTGTGACTATTTGTGATTGTGTTGACACCCCCTGCTGGGCTGAAGACATCACTACCGCACTTAGAGCAAGCCCACTGCAAGTGACAACATCCCACATCCAATCGCACATCCAGCCAGGATGCAATAAGCTGAAGTTAATGAAACACTAAAATAAGCAATGATACCTCCACCACTATAATATCACAACAAACAAACACATGTACGGACACATTCAATAAAGCAATGCAAAAATATATTGCAATTCACTGAGATTGACTGTACAGCCTGGCTACGGAAGAATATTCAGCGTGTCTGCATGCGTGTGTGTTTGTGCGTGCGTCTTTGTCTGTGGGCGTGAGTGTGTGCATGGGCAAAGTCAGGACATAGTCTCAACAGATGAATCTCTGCCAAGTCTCTCACAGCTAAGGAGAGTGAGAAATATAAACCGTGCAGCTGCCGGAGACACAGAAGACACAAAAAAGAGCCATTGTTGCCCACAGCAAAACAATGCAGCTTGAGCTATGAGAGAAAAAAACATTTGGATCAATAGAGAATTGCAATTAGCTCACATTGGCAGGAGCACTGCCAGATTAGACACAGGATGTCGATTCCATTTCCTGCACTATCGGGTCCTCAAACTTGCTCGTCTCGTTGTGTAATTGAAGCAATTCGCATAAAACTTGGTAAGATAATGTAGTGTGAAGGTCACAATAAGTGAAACATGGATGATGACAAAAAAGCATTGAAGTGGAAAAAGCTGAGCACTCTTAAAAAAATAAATAAATAAATAATAAATAAAAGAAACGCATAGAAAAAAGTTGAACTAATACACTTGGAGAAAAAACAAACAGTAAAATCTTATTAAAATTAAATAAATCTAAATAGTTACTGAGTAACCTTGGGTGAAGAAACAACTGCTCCTACAGAACACACTGGATTATGAACATTATGTTTAGCTTCAGGAATTTTTGCAGGTTTCTGCTATGATACAGTTTTTGCTTAACTTTACCACAAGTGTTACTTAAATGGTGTGATAAATGCAAACCAGCAGTAAAACAAGGAGCCTTGCTGTTTTATCTGAAGGATGAGGTGTTTTTACTCGAATGTAAATAGTCTCGACAAAATGTAAACCACCTGATAGCCCAATTAAGATGCTTACCTTTAAGTACACCCTGGCCTTGCAGTACATCCCTCGATATCTGGATGGAGTAGAAGCTTTGCAAGAAGCCAGGTCGACAGGGACCTTGGGAGGCGTGCTCCCCATTATTCCTCTGGAAAGACGAAAAAAATACACCATAAGACATCAATAAACATAGAATCTATTGATTGCTTTTTTTCCTGTAGGCTGTGTGCGTTGAGAGAATGCAACAAATAAAACAACAGCGAGCAGCAAGATAATCAGCAAGTTTTGCAACCGGTTTTTATTTTTTGCTTCTGTGAGGGGAACATGTGCTACTGATTGATATGTCCCTTAAACTTTGTAGCTTGTGGTATAATGTGCTCCTTTAATTTCTTCCTTAAGTAAACTGTCGACTGTAAAGAGGAAGGTTAGGGATGCACAGCCGACATTGATTTTTCTTTAAAAGTCCATTCTCCGATTCGGACCACTTCCGATTTTTTATTCTGGGAGCTCTAGCACATAAAAGATTAAAACAATTTACCGGAGGTTCTTTGATAAAGGTGGCAGCTTTAAATCCAACAAGAAAGAAATTACAAAATTATTGACATTTATCGGATTTTTATTTCACTCAAAAAAGTGCAGCAATAATTTGTCAGTTGTTACATTTATGCACCAAAAGCAGTGTGATTCTTAAATTTTTACTCATTTAACTAAAGGTATAAAATAAATCAGATTTTTCAGCCTTTGACTGTCCAAACACAAATCCCAGGCAATAAGAGGAATATTGATTTATCCTGATCTCTGGTCCATTAATTGCTGCGTCTCTGTGTTAGGTATTATGCTGAGGGTTAAGTGAGATTCATATGCACAGCAGAGCAAGCAGCTTGAATGCAGCATCATTTTCTCCCTCTTATTCTCGCTGAAGGGGGAACTGCGCACTGCATGAGTGTAAGTGTGTTGGTGTGTGCACTTTATATACTAATCAAACTGTCTGCACACAAGTTTACACCAGTGATTTATTGCTTAGTGATGGTTAAATTTAATGATCTGACCCACTCAAGCAGCCAATGTGTCCAAAACACACACATACGCACGCACGCATGCACGGAGAGCAACACAAAAAGCTGGTTAGGTGCATATTAAACGCATTATAGCATTGCAATTTCTCATTACGATTTATAGCAATGGAAGATTAAAATATACTGAGCTATAAAGCAAATAGTGAGTAAGAGGGTTGAGACTGCAGCAGGGTGAGAAAGAGTGGCTACTTGGAGCGCAGTCAGGGAAAAAACCCACCGGCAGAGATTTCATTTAGGTTTTATTGATTAAATATCAAGAAACAAACTTCTAACTTTAACTTTATACAGGAGATTGCATTACGACGGAAGAAATCGGCTAAATCAAAATTGCATCGGATGACCAAATTACTTTGGTAAAGAAGCCATTACCCTGGTGAATAGACGGTGCGTAATTTAACTTGAGTGGGGTTCTGCTGCTCCGCAGGGCTGAAATGGCTCCAGTTCTGAGGGAAAAGCCTGCCAGAACAAACGGGACCGACTTGCTAAGTCTCACTTTTATTTGTTGTTATATGTTGGAAATTCATTAGGGAACCAATTAGCTTAGCCTACTTGTAGAAAAATAAGGAGCAAGCGCTGCTCGCGTTGCAGCAGCGCACCGCAGCGGCTCTCTGCCTGTGTCACTTTCTTATTATTTATCAGAAGCTTTCGAAAGCAAAAAGAGAGACATCTCACCCAAATTGTATCAAAAAGAAGAGCTGCTGTCAGGACCACTGCGAAGTCAGTCCTCATTGTGACGAGTAAAAAAGCGAGCCAAAGCTTCCTGGACAAGGAACAGCAGAGAGAGAAAAGAGAAGAGGGTCGCTCCGCGATTCTTCCTCGGTGATTGTTTAATTTCCTCTCCCACTTTGGTTTCGCTGCGTTTCACCCTGCGCTCCGTGAGTGTGTGCTGCAGCTCTGTCCCGAGTTTTCCCCGGCTCTTCTCGTCTGCAGGTGAGCGCTCCGCTCAGCATCAAGGCGCAGCCAGCGTCACTCACTCCAACCCCTCCTATCAGCCACCCGGTGCAGCAGAACTCCACGCATGCACTTAAAGACACACTCGTTGCGGCTCTTGCAACTTTTCGCCGGTGCTTGAAGAGAGACGGGGCTGCGGGTGGGATCAGTCCATTAAAAAGTGAATATTAAAAAAAAAAAGTATGAATAACTTTAAGTCAGAAAAGCAGTTTGTCCAGTTGCGCTACTAAAGCAATTTAATAATTTCATTGAATCTATTTACTTATTCGTCTTTATTCATATTCTGCTTTATTGCAGGTTTTTAGTAAAAGATTTAAAGGAGTTATATTAGGAGAACATTGGAAGAGCTTTCAAATCAAACCGAGATACATTATGTAGGTGAAACGATGGATATGCGCTCTTCTAAAGACTTCTGAGGTAATCTGGATAAATCAGTTAAGACCAAAACCAATCACACCGCTGGCAGTATAGGTATACAATTATGTTTACTCAAATTTCCAATAAAAAATTATATGCTAATCTTTCATAAAATGAAAAAAGAACACCGTAAATTAAATTAAACGATATCTTTAAAATAGGTTTTGAAAAAAAATTAAATGATGAATGGAAAAATCCTTGGCTTGATCCCAGAAACATTTTGATGATTTTTCTTTGGTGATAAGCTCCACGTCTTTGAGGTTGAAAGGCTTTCCTGTCTCCTCCCTAATCTTTAGTTCCCTCAACAGATTGGCTACTTCAAAAACTTAATATTACCTCCAGTCTGAAGAAACGTGTAAAGATTATTGGCCCTTTTACTGCCCCCCCCCCCCCAAAAAATGCTTGCATGTCAGACAATGGTTCCAGGAATACACCAGTGTCACTGGGACAGTTAACAGGTTAAACCACAATCTGCCAGGGTATAGAGAAGGTTCCGGTTAACTGAGTGTTCCTTCATTTACATTGAAACCTGTGAAGACTTTTAATAAAACTGTTGGATTATTTTAATAACCCACTGAGGTGAAACCTTCAATACAATCCCTTAAATTAATACTCAGCATTTTTAGTGGGCAGACCAAGTGATAACTCACTTTATAACAGATTCTTTATTGAGACAAAAAAATTGGACTGTTCACCTGTGATGTAACAATGCAATTTGTCACAAGAGATAGGAATGTATAATCTTATGGTGCATTACAAGAAAATAGTATATTTAAAAGTTACGTTATTTCAAATGAACTTTAATCTGCTATACTTTTTTTTCCTTTCACTCAACTTTCCATTCATATGCTTGTACACTGGAAAGCCATTTTCAATTACATTTTTGACTGAGCCTACTTATCTAGGTTGTTTATGGCTGTCAGTTGCACAGCCATAAACAACTCAATCAGCAGTCACCCAAGTGAATTTGTAGGTTGACTATTCAATGTAAAAGAAACATTTAATATCATAATATCTTAGTTTTCTGAGTGACTACATTAACTTTTCATTTAATTTTCATTAACTACATTAACTTTTCATTTAATTTTCATTTCAAGGACAATCCCTTGAGATGCAACATCTCACTTCTAAGGAGGTCCTTACAAAAGATATAATACACAACAATAATACAAACTGTAATAAGTAAATCCAAAATATAATAAACTTCAAACCACAATCACCAAATTATCAACATTATATTTCAATCTGTGTAGCAAATTTACATAAAATGTGAGTCTCACATGTTATGCTTTTATTGTTGTCCAGTATTTCTGATGCTAAGCACAGCTATTGTCATACTGTTCTGGTTATAGCTAACTGGCTTACTGTTCTTCATTACATTTAGTAATTAGTCATTTAGAAGCACAAACATCACTTGCTATTTATTGGCTTACATAATTTTTTAATTAAACTTGAAAAGCACATAAAGTTAATACTGCAAAATCAATCATTATATCATGTAGTACTGAACAATACTTTTTCTGATTACCTTCAACACTTTTGAAGTTTGTGCAGGGTAATGTAAGTGTGTAGTTTTCAACCTCCACAATCCATCAATAACTTCTTTTGAAGAGGGATGTGAATGAGTTCATGAAGTGCTTCATAGAGATTAAATATATATGTGGAGAAAGCTTATATATCTACTTAAAAGCCTAGTTTGTTGGATTTGATTATTTTCTCAACCTTCTTTTTCAACCGAGTCACTGAATCATTTTCAGCGACAGTTGTTTTATTTCATAAAAAAGTAATTAACGACAACACTCTGATTATCTCAAGAGCTTGGTGAAGCTGAATGATAGAAAAGTTGTTTGCACAGTCTCCTCGCAGCAAGAGGGGCCTTGCTTTAAATTCCAGCCTGGGGGCTTTCTGTCTGGAGATTGCTTGTGTGAGTTTTCTCCAGGTGTTCCAGTTTCCTGCCACAATTCAACAGCATATTAAGTCTATTTGCCTTTTTAAATTGCATTGGGTACGTTTTTGTGAATCAAAAATCTGGAACAAACTTCCAGAAAAGTGCAAAATGGCTGAAACATAGAGTTCTTTTAAATCAATGCCAAAAACCTATTTAGAGTTGCTTTGATTAATAGAAACTATGACATTGATTGATATTGACAATTGAGGTATGTTTGATGATGATTCCTCTTGGTGATTTTGGTGATGGTATGTTATGTTTCCATTGTGTAAAGCACTTTGAAGTGAAATGTGCTGTAAAAATCAAATTGACTGAACTTCGGTATGTGTGTTTTTTCTTTGTTGACCTGTGATGGACTGTCCAGGATGTACTTTGCCTCTCACCCATTAACCTCGGGACACCAGGACCAGTTCCTCAGTGGCCAGTTAAGTATGTAGCTGGAAAAGTGGACGGACAGACAGTTGGACGGACAAACCCTATAACAACAGTGACTCCGAGTTCCCAAACTTACAACTCACTTGTCTGATCTTTTATGCTTAATAAATCCAGCACCACTTCTGAAGTCAGACTACAAAAGAGAAGCTGTAAAACTGTCATATATCTTTTTTTTTTTTTAAAACAATCCAAATGTCTCCACAAAAACTGAGCGTAACTCCGTTTCATCTTCAGTTTTCAGCAAAAATTCCCTCATGAATAAAAAATGAAGAAAAGGGCATGCTAAAAACTCTGACCCGTGAGAATGCAGATTGAGCAATTTTCTAACGCTTATTATTTGTAACTGGGAGTTTGAACTTTGACTTTTGGCTACATAAAGAATCCATTGACCAAAGCCCAACACAATGGAAAGAGATTTTTCTTCTTTTTTAGCATCTAGAGACCCTAATATTTTGTCCTTTCCTAATGGGGAACTGTTTTTGGGACTGTTCTCTGATGCTAAAAACGATTTAGATAAGTTATATACAAATGCAAAACATGTTTTTCATATATTTTTTGTAAAACAATTTAAAATTGATTATTATTTTCTTCCAACTCACTATTACTTCCTACTTCATGCTGGTGTATCACATGTAACCTCAATTCAATACAATGAAGTCTGTGTTAGAGTCATTTTGTCATGTTAATTGGTATTTTTGCAAAGTATGTTTGCCCAAACAGGTCTCTGAATAACAATAGGTTTAAGGCATATAAACCTTAAACGCTCTGTCATACGTGTGTTGAAAGAAACATGCTCAGTTTGTTAGTCTGATTGTGTCCAAGTCCCTGCGTGTTTTTAACAGTAAAATAACAGTTCTCAAGTAATTTCATGAATTCAAATTATAAATTAGACTTCATCACATTGTTTTTCTTTCTTTTACAAAAACAAACTTTTTTTTCAAACATAAAAATATTTTCTTGAACACATGAAAAAAACATCTCACTTGGATTCAGCTTACAAAACTAACAACGATAAATTTACACTTTTAAACTTTGGAATAATTTGTGAGCAGTAATTTTACAACCTCAAAATCCATAAAAGAAAAGAATAGAAAAACAATCTCTGAACAGGGCAGCCATTTAAAAAAAATAATTAACAGGAAACATCTGTTCAGTAAAGTCACTAACAGACCCTACAGATAAAGCAAGGCACACAATAAGGAACTAGTAATAACTTCTATTATAACAAGTATTTAAAATACATCCATTGCTCTCTTAGATTTCCCCAAATGGGGCCTGCTTGCATAAATGTCTCATGAACATAGTCATAAAATTGAAAATCTCACCAGAGTCTATCACCACTTCCTCCTTTATGGTTAACTGTGAAAGTATTTATGCCCTTTTGTGTTTGTTCCAGCTGTCAGGATGGATTTGATGCTGGGTCAGAACCATGAGGTCATTTCTCATGTTTTCAGCTGGTTTGAGATTTGGGCAGAGAGATAATTCTCAGACAAAGAATTCTCAGACATGATTCTCATTAAATTACTAAAATGTTGTCTAGATCAACCTCTGTTCTTGTTTTAGATCAGTAGAAATCATTAAAAAATATATACTGTTAGCATAATTTCTTGTCCCTTTTAATTCTAATTTTCATTGGTTTTGTCTCTTTTTAGGAGCCATTTTTTCCCCTTTTCACTTCACTGACGTGGGCTACTTATGTTCATTAAATAAAATCAAAATAAATAAATGTATTGCTTCAATGTTAACTATACACCTTTTATACAGATCATTAAAACCTCAGTGAACAGCTCTTACCTCCTTGACAAATGTTGCATTCAATAATAACTGAAGAATAACTGAAAATACATCTGTTATGTTTCACTTGGCCATTTTTATGTATAATACTTAGAAATATGAAAAACTGAATTGAAAAAGACTAGGCAAGCAGTACTTCAGTTTTCAATCAGATCATTTCTTTATCCTCTTACTCCACTTTTCCCATAAATGTAAACATGGAGTGTCTTTGAAATACTTGAATGGTTTCTATATCCCTTTGTGAGAATTTTCCACTGAGGATCCAGCAATATGGCCAAAGGGAAAAGGTTCAGATTCTTTATTTAAGAAATGTGTTTTGCTTTTTCTCCTTGCTTTTAGTCCTTTTATACTACTGTGAGTTGTAGTTAAAGTCCAAAAAATTACCTCTGGCTAATGCATCTTCACCATTTGGTGATGACCATACTTCATACTGGGTTGCTATGAACACGAAAAACCCTGTTCATAATAACCCAGCAGCAGATCATAGTCATGACAAAATGATCATTTGATTTTAACTGCCTGTTAATGTGCAGCAGTGTGTGTGTGTCTGTGGGGGTGTATGTGCCTGTGCATGGTTTTCTGTGTCAGTAAGTCAGGTTGTGTCATCATGGACTGACAAACTGTGTAGGATATGCTCCACATCCTGAATCCTGAAATTCCAACGGCACAACTAGTCCCAGACTCATATTCATGGATTTCTCCTTAGATTCAATTAAATTCATTTGGGCTTATTTGCATAATGCCAATTCACTCTGTTCACATCAAATATCTCAATGCACTTTACAAAGAAATTGAATTCAGTCGAATACTTGTCAGATTCCAAGCACATGCATTCCAAATTTATATTAGTTATCAAACAATGCAGTCAAGTTTAGTTTATTATTCTAATTTGTTATGACTTTCTCTATCTCAGGAAAACCACATTGCATCAAGTCACCACCATGCAGTATGATCCTACTGGACGAGCATGTTGTGATCATAAACAGTTGCTTGCTTTCTACTGTTGATTTTGCAGCAATCCCTCAGAGTATACTTGCATCAATGGAAAAGTAATTCTCCCTTTTAACACGAAAAACCTCCAGCCGAACCTGCCACGACTGACCGGGGGTCTGAGAAGAAGAACGAGAATAACCAAAAAGCAAAACAAAACAAAGAAACACTGGTCCAGGAGAACTATCTATATTAAAGAAAAGCAAGAAGTTTGTGGCAGTAGTCGCTCCATTGGTGGTTCCATCTAGGAGTCAGAGCTAAGCAGAAAACTTTGACCCAGATTTAGAGTCTATAGGATGAAAGAGGGCACATAAAGTTAGTGGAGTAAAAGGTCAGCCAATGGTTGTCTCTAGGAGGGAGGCAGGGTCAAACACTGAGAGAGGGAGCCAACTGTGTCTTCTATTGAAGGAGAATGTCAAGTTGTTGGGAACTGTAGCTGAGTGAAATGCCCCGGAAGGCATCACAACTAAACATAAAACCAGATCAAATATAGCTCCTGTGAAGAGTAAAAACACTGAGAGAGAACATAAAGAAAAAACTTTTAATAACACTAAATAATTCAATGTTTCAGAGTAGTATGGGAATGTGGAAGAGATTACCTCCCAGGAAAATGTAAGCCACATTAGGAAAGTAAAAGAGCTTTAACATGCTAAACAAATAACTAACTCTAAAGTCCTCACATATAACATAGTTTGGAAACATTTCAGTGAAAAACATAAAAAATAAAGAGCAAAATGGTACAAAACATATAACAGATTAAAATAACCAGTACATAAAACATTTTAAACCCCAAAGTATGCAAAAACAAACAAAAAAAAACTTGTCATGCAAACATAAGGAGGGTTTAACTGTTATAATGATGATACATTATAGCATGTTTTATCGAGATCCTTGTCTCAGTTCCAATCAAAAAACTATTTCCGGTTGAAGAAATAGAATGGTATTAATCATTATTCGGTATAAACAAACTCAAATGAAAAATGTATTTCTTTGCACAAGATGAAAAGGCTCCTGATCTCTACCATAACCCCAATATTCTACTTCACATGAGCTTTCAGATGGTTGGTTATTCTTTGTTGTTTATTCTCACTAGGGAAGTTCTACATTCCTAGATCCACAAACAGTTTTCATTGTTCACATAAATTTACCAACAGGAAAATACATTTTAAGGATCTGAATGGTGTCAGAAATGCATCAGAAATAAAGAAGACAACTTTTTGATATTATTTCAAACATGCTATGAACGATCTCTTTCCTAACTCAAACTTCTCTTTCTATGCAACACCTGCATGTCTTTGGTGCACCAGCTCAAAGTCACATCAGCCACCAAGGTTTTGACATGCTTGTCTTAGTAATAAGAAGTTGTAATTGCTAGTGAAGTGTGCACTGGTAAGGCTGCATGATTTGAAATAAAATCATCTCTCCAAATGTTGCCCTCAGTAAAAATAGGTGTTTTATAAATAGGCTCTAAATTATATTGAGCATTTGAAAAGCACCTGGTGATTCTCAAAACTCTCAGAAGCCTGGAAATAAAAACATGGAAACAAATAGCTCGGTCCCTAAAAACAAACAAACACCTGGAAGCTGAAATTAGAAAAAAAAAAAAACATCCTGTATTTAAAAAATATAAAAAAGTTTGATTAAAAATAACTTTTAGTTCATTCAGTCATACAACATTATTGAGACCAATAAGCAGGAGCTACCCAACATAAGCACAACTACAAAAAGATGGCGCTCTAAATACCAACCCCATTAAATAAATAGGATCCACCTGCTGAACTTCTATAAAGCTTAGTCATGGTAGTGTGTGATGCTTCATTATGTAATTTTAATTTACTCTAATCAAACTCAGAACAATCCTGAAATTTAGCCAATAGCAATAACACCAAGTTTAGTAGACAAGGAGCATCACTCTGTGTTGTTCTTAACTTATAAGAATCTTCTTCCCTTCCTGATAATGATTCCTGCATTTGCCATTGAGATGCTAAGCATGTCCTGTACACTTAAATCAGCAGGAAACCCACTCTGCATGTGTGTCTGTCTGTGTGTGTCACTCTCCTTCCCATGTACTGATTTAGTTCCAGTTTGGGTGTCAATTTTGTATTCTTGTCTCTACTTTAAGGCCATTAATGCAAATTATACTGAGAAAAAGAGAGTAAGGGAAAGTGCAAAGGGTAAGAAAAGAACCCTAGTGAGTGTGGTGGCAATCGTTATGAAATCTATTAAATTATTCCCTCTTTATGTGCCACCAGAGACCTTCTTCTGTGAATAAGTAGTCACTCAAGACATGGAGATTCTCTTATCACCTGCTGGACTAGCTTGTAAGAAAATATGAATTATCCATTTTTTAGAAAATTAGGTTTTTTATAGAGTGAGGATATGGTCCTGTACATTCTTTCAGAGTTATGAGACCTGTGGGGTTTCCCTTCTCTGACCCTAATATCCTGTGGATTTGCACAGGGCTGACACACAGACGGCATGACCCTAAACGACAATAATGAATTCAAAGACCCGAAGACAGCTCTGGAACAATCATGGTGAGATCATGGAAACATTGGGCTTTGAGAAACACAGAATACTATTGTTTGATTTCCATTCTTTGAATGAGAAACAGTAGAAGTACAATATACATGGACATTCTCAGTGACAAAGTATCTATGTAATGTAAAGGATCAGCTGAAAAAGGGTCAGCTTCTGGACAATCCATCCTACCACACACAATTGTGTCAATTGCTTTTAAACGCAGAGAAGGAGTAGATGTATCGACATGCAGATCTAAAATGCCTACCCACCAGAAACTTGCACTTTGCCACCAAGAAGTTGCTAATGCTAACCAGGATAGTCAGGCTAAGACAAGCTACAGAGCTAAAATTTCCCTCCTTCACTTCTGGAATATTGACAAAATTAGAAATATCCTGTCCTTCAGTTATGCTGAAAAACGTGTCCATGCATTTGTTACTTCAAGGCCGAACTATTGTAATTTTTACATCAGGAAGTGGAAGCCTTCCGCTTATTCACAAGTGAGAAGCAAGATTTCTACTGAAAAGCTGTAACTGTAGTTAATCTATTGTCAGACGCGCTGTGCCGACCTCCTGTGAAAACCCCCCCACTGCAATGTATGTTATGGTGGTTTGTCATATGAATGGTCGACTACAATACAGACAACATAGCAATCGTGGCAGAGAGGAATGACTATCACAAGTTCAGAAGAGGACGAAATAATGATTGATGAGCTGGAAAATCTGATCTTATTTTCCATGTTATTGGAAGCCAAAAAAAAAGAAACAAGTGTCAGTGAGACATCCACCTGATACATCTGTCCAAAGCTGAGCAGGGGAGGAGTTCACTGTTTTGGTTCAATAGTACATACTTCTACTAGTTCGTGGACCATTGCTCCAAATGCCAAAAAGCCTAAAGTAAATAAATCCAAAATCAGAATTATGCACAGCAGACCATAAAGCAGGAATGAAGAGTTAAGCACGGTAAAGCTGTGTCAAGCAAATGAACCACCAAAGACAAACAAGTGGGCTTGTATACTGATGGAGAGCGGAGAATGACATTGAATGCAAGTGGGTTCACTAGGGGATTAGAAACACCTGAGGGAGAGGCAGACTGAGGTTGCTGGAGTCTTCACCTCATCAGAACCTTGATCCCCTCCATGCACCTTGGGAGTCAGTGAAGTTATACCAAAAACATTTGGAAGTTCTAACAATGACAGATCCAAAATGAAGACATTTGCAAACCTGGACTCAACCTTTGAGTTGCCTCTATATTTTCCTGTGGACTGGATAGGACTAAGTATGTTGGTGGTGGGTGAAAAATGAAAATGGTCTAATTTGAAAACTCAGCTGAACCTTGTGTGTATATCGAGGAACTATATGATGGACTGATGTACGGGATGGACGGGACGGACGGACGGACTGAGATCACTGGATAGATAAATATCTGTCTATTGATCGGTAACCAGGTATGAAGCATTTCTTTTAGGAAGAAGGGACAAGTTCTATGTGAGCACTATAGGAAAGACGCAGTGAAATCATTCTTAGTAACGATGGCCCAAAGACCAATGAGAAGCATTAATCAGAAACGAGGCAAACGCCTGTTAAATGTAAGCACTTACTTTTCTCCTCCAACCTACCCACTCGCTTTCTGTTTGCATTTTTTTTCTGTCCGCCTTTCTCTCTATGGCTTGCTCAGTCTCCTTTATACCAGATACTTTCTCCTTTCACCAGCTTCTGTAGGCCTTTTCTCATTCATCCCTCCAATGCTGACCTTCTATTTATTCTCTCAATGATACCAGTATGTACATATCTTAGAGTCACAAAACTCATCTAGTGCTAACCATTATAAGACTTTTTCTTGCTTCTTAACAGGCTGCTTACCCAAACAAAAGAACCAGGCCACTGGAGAGACAGTTTACATCATTCTTTGACACATATCTTAACCCAAGGACAGGAAGCATTCAAAAGCACACTATGCAAAGAATAAATGCCTCGCGGGTTCCTGCAGAACTCAATATTAAATCATATCCAATCCAAAGCTTCAGAGGCCCGACTGCAACCAAATTTCTACGGTATATTCAAAGTATTCTAACTTTAGGGGCGTAGTGCCTTCCTGACTTTATGTCTTTTCCAGGGTGGGCTCAGCAAGGGGATTCTCTGACACCTCGTAACAGTAGTGAGTAAATTACTCCATTCAATTATCTGAGCATTTGCTCAATATAAATACCACCTGGGTGCTTGAAATAGATTAGTTTAAGGCCGAACTAAATTATTAAACTATTCCTAGTGAATGAGTCTCCATTCCCCTTTAAATGAGGCCGACTTATGGGGTTCATGCCGAGCCGCTGGTCGTTTGACTCATTTGGCACTTAAATCACTCCTCCCAGAAGCGCTTTGACAGGATTCTCAACAGGAACATGAAAATAAGGGCCACCCTCACTTGACCCTCGCCTCATTCTACTGCCCAAACAGTTAATCCAGACCTGGTCTAACAAGCATGGAGACAGAAACAGATGAAAATATGCAGAAGTTGTTACTCGGAGAAGCATTGAAAAACTACCTGTAAACGCTTCGATTAATTGCTTTAATAGATTTAGCAGATATGTACCCTTGAACAATAGTTCATAGTTACCGCAGTTGCTTACTTTTTCTCTCTCTACTTTGAATGAAAACAGACTTGCAGGAAAGTACTTCTTATAATTCCTTTGAAGGCATAAATCAAAATGTGAACATGTGGCTGCGCATGCTGACACTGCTATGCTGTAAACTGACCCAGCTCCCAGCTGTAGTTGCTTTTATGCCTTGATACTGTACGCATGTTTCAAGACTGTCAATTTCCCCAGAGCTGTCAGGCCTGTAATTGGTACATTTTTGCTGTCTAGAAAGAATGAAGCACAATTACTTTTTGGATTTATGAGTCATTTAATATGACTAATCAAAGTCAGAGGAATCTGGGAATAAATGTTGATGTTTTATCCAACATTTATTCCCAAATGTATCTTCCAAATATATTTGAAGATATTTAGAATTATCTTCAAATATAATTACACTTTGGCCAGACTGGGAATGTTTGACTCATCTGCTTACAGGTTCACCATCTGTGTGTTGAAATGTTATTAAGCTTACCTTTATTGTAATGAGTGATTATTTCTTTCATTTTAAACTGTTTCACTACTTGTGGCTACAAAACCAGGGTATAATAATGCAAAGTTCATAAGTGCTTTACAGACATCTTGCTGTAAAACTTTAGGATCAATTAAATTAAGAGGTTTAAGACTAAACAAAATGGCAGAGCAATAAAATATTACCACATAAAGCTACATAATTTTTAAAGTTTAATCTATAATACTTTGATAATTTTTTGTCAGATCATGATTTCTTGGTTAATGTCAAGTTGTCATAACAAAGACAATTTTGTCTTTAATGCCAATTTGTCATAACAAAGACATTTTGAATTAAAGCCGCGAGCGGCGTTGGAGGCCCGAGCAGCGAAGCGACGCCCCGCCTAAGGTCCGGCCACCGCCTACTAGCTTGCCACCGCCTACCAGCTCGCCACCGCCTACTGTCTCGCCACCGCATACGATCTCAGAGTAAAAGTAAGAGATCCAGCAGAAAAAACAGCTGACTTCCTGTTGGAGGGGGGCGTGGCTTAAGCAATGTCATCAATTGACCATGTCAATGTGATGAGCACTGATCTATAATGAGACATGGAAAGTTTGATGCAGTTCCGACCTTTTCTGTGGAAGTTATTGCGCCTTGATGTTTCACGGCAAATAGCCAAAGTTTGACACTTAGCCACGCCCAAATGCTTTCACGTACAAAAAAGTCTTTGATAACTTTTGACCTGCTATGTCTCAAGTGCGTGCTGAGCGACTTTGAAGTCTGTAGGTCAAACGCTGTAGGAGGAGTTCGATCAGATACGACGTCAATAAAATGGACATGGTGGCGGCTTTGATCCAAAATGGCCGACTTCCGGTTGGGTTTGGACCATGGCTCCAAGAGACTTTTTTGTAGGTCCTGACAAGATACACATGTGTACCAAGTTTCATAAATGTGGGATAAAGCATGGCTTGGGGCTATGTTTTTAAAGTATTCTAGGGGGCGCTGTGGAGGGATTAGGCCACGCCCACAAAATATTACACTATATTCCTGTCTGGGGGTGGGTAAGGAAGGATCTCTGTGAGTTTGGTGCATCTGGGCCGAAACATGTGGAATCAGGAGCCAAACGTAAGGCAGCGCCATCAGCAGTCAGTTCGCCGTGCCGCCACGGCCACGCCCTCCACTGAAAACCTTTGGTGCTTTAAAGCAAATGAGACCAACTTGTTATCTGTCATCTGACACAAGATTATCTTGATTACGTCAAGAAAGCCAGAGATGGACCTTTACAATTAAAAAAAGTCACTTCCTGTTCTGAGGGGGCGGGGCTTAGATTACGTCAGAATGTGATGACATAGGATCGTTAGGGATCCCACCAAGTTCACTCATGCCAAGTTATAGCGTATCGTTTGTTGCGGCTTTTATGTGAGAGTTATAGCGTATCGTTTGTTGCGGCGAGTACGCCAAGTTCACGGCTCTGCCACGCCCCCTGAACATATGTGAAAAGTCAATTTTTTTGATAACTTTTAAAGCCCTATGCCTTTACTGCACTCTGACCAAGAATGAAGCCGATAGGTCGAAATCTCTAGGAGGAGTTCGTAAAAGTTTGACGTGAGTAAAAGTGAAAAATGGCCAAAATTTGACCTTTGAACCAAAATGGCCGCCTCCCTGTGCATTTTAAGGGGTACCTCCAAGAGACTTTTTTTCTTGATTCGCGGAGATCTACCTACGTACCGAGTTTCAGATCTCTACGACCTACGGTTTCCCCCAACTCACTCTAGGGGGCGCCGTAGAGCTGTTTGGCCACGCCCAGTTGGGGTTCCACCAGATTCCGAAAATTTTCCTAGGGGGACAATTTTGGGTCAAGTTTGGTGAGTTTTCGTGCCCGGTAAAGGCCCCAAGCAGCGCCGCGAAGTGACGGAAAAATAAGAAAAACGAGCGGCCTCGAACGGCCCTCGCAGCCAAGCGCCGCTCCGGCCTACCGGCCACCGCCTGGGTTCCCGCACCGCGGACGCTCTCGCAAAGTTTCCCCGCCTGTCCGCCGCGCGATACGCGTCCACGAGCGCTCCCCGACGAAGCACCCAAAATCTGGTGCGGATCGGCCAATGCAGAGAGGAGATATGGCTGATGGATTAACCTAGGGGGCGCAGTGGAGTCAAATCCGAACTTAGTGCTACTGGGCTCTGCAGAGAGTCACAAGCGTCAACTGTAGCAAGTTTGGTGCAAATGGGATGATGCATTTGTGATCTAGAGATGATCGTATGCAAACGGCGAGGGATTTAATATCGCCGTTTGGCCACGCCCATACTGTTCAGTCAGCAGAGAGCATTGACAGAGTTCATCATAATTGCATTTCATGTCAGTTGTCACAGGATTAAACCCATGTCAATCATAGAGTAAAAGCAAGACATCCAGCAGAAAAAACAGGTAACTTCCTGTTGGAGGGGGGCGGGGCTATGGTGATGTCATCACTTGACCACGTGAATGTGATCATGGCTGGTCTATAATGAGACATGGAAAGTCTGATGCAGTTCTGACCTTGCCTGTGGAAGTTATTGCACCTTGATGTTTCATGGCGTATAGCCAAATTCTGACACTTAGCCACGCCCAAATGCTTTGATGTAGAAAAAATTGTAGGATAACTTTAGATCCTTTAGATCTACTATGTCTCAAGTGTGTCCAGAGCGATTTTGAAGTCTGTAGGTCAAACGGTGTAGGAGGAGTTCGATCAGATACGACGTCAATAAAATGGACATGGTGGCGGCTTTGATCCAAAATGGCCGACTTCCTGTTGGGTTTGGACCATGGCTCCAAGAGACTTTTTTGTAGGTCCTGACAAGATACACATGTGTACCAAGTTTCATAATTGTGGGATAAAGCATGGCTTGGGGCTGATCATTTAAAAAGTTCTAGGGGGCGCTGTTTAAAATTTAGGCCACGCCCACCAACTATTGTTATGGATTCCTGTCTGGGGGTGAATTATGAACCATCCCAGTGAGTTTGGTGGAGCCTGGCTTGAAATTGTGGAATCTAGAGCCAAACGTATGTCAACGGCGTTACCTGTCATTTGCCGCGCTCCCATAGCCACGCCCTTCTTTGAAATCTCTTGGCACTTTAAAGCAAGTGACACCAACTTGTTGTCTGTCATCTGACACAGAATCATCTTGATTAGTCCAAAAGAGCAAGAGATGGAGCTTTCCAAGGAAAAAAAAGCACTTCCTGTTCTGAGGGGGCGGGGCTTAACTGTCGTCAGACTTTGACAATATAGCATCGTCAGGCATCCAACCAGGATCATTCATGAGAATTTTTTTGCATCTTGGCCAAAGCATGTGGAATCTAGAGCCAAACGTATTGCAACGGCGTTACAGGTCACTTCGCCACGCCGCCACGCCCCCTTGCTGCATCACAGCCGGTTGGGGTTGGAATCCACAACAAACCAGCATGTCTTCTGTCTATGGACACAGTTTCATGTTGATTAGGTCTAACTGGTCAGATAGACACCGTTCGGAGTAAAACATGACACTTCCTGTTCTAAGGGGGCGTGGCTTAAGTGATGACATAATTTGACAATTGGGAATTGTAGGGCTCCTAATGATGATCAATTACTGAAAGTTTGGTGCTTCTGTGAGTTTTTGTGTAGGAGATGTAAGAGTTTTGTTTTTCATGGCAAGTATGTGAACTTTGACCCCTGGTAACACCCCTTCAGCAAGCTCGAAAACGCAAAACTTTGATAACTTTGAATCGGCCATGCCTTATGAACAATTTGACCAAGTTTGAAGTCGATCAATTGAAATTCCTAGGAGGAGTTCAATCAAATGTGGAGTCTGTAAATGGCCAAAATGGGGTCAAAATCAGACCTTCAATCCAAAATGGCCGACTTCCGGTTTTGTGTAGACCATGGTTGCAAGAGACTTTTCTGTGCATCTTGGGGAGATGTACAAGTGTACCAAATTTCATGTCTCTACGATAAACTAAGGTCAATGGGGAGGGTCTTTTGAAATTTTCTAGGGGGCGCCATTGAGCCATTTTTTTTGCAATTTTTGCGTGTACCTTAAAATACGTAATTTTCACGCAGACTTGACGCGTCCGCCAAGTTTGGTGAGTTTTTGAATATGATAAAGCCCCCAAAAAGCCAATTCATTTGACGGAAGAATAATAAGAATAATAAAATAATAATAAGAATAATTTTTCTTACAAAAACAATAGGCCTTCGCAGCGCTTAGCTGCTCGGGCCTAATTAAAGCCGCGAGCGGCGTTGGAGGCCCGAGCAGCGAAGCGACGCCCCGCCTAAGGTCCGGCCACCGCCTACTAGCTCGCCACCGCCTACCAGCTCGCCACCGCCTACTGTCTCGCCACCGCATACGATCTCAGAGTAAAAGTAAGAGATCCAGCAGAAAAAACAGCTGACTTCCTGTTGGAGGGGGGCGTGGCTTAAGCAATGTCATCAATTGACCATGTCAATGTGATGAGCACTGATCTATAATGAGAAATGGAAAGTTTGATGCAGTTCCGACCTTTTCCGTGGAAGTTATTGCGCCTTGATGTTTCACGGCAAATAGCCAAAGTTTGACACTTAGCCACGCCCAAATGCTTTCACGTACAAAAAAGTCTTTGATAACTTTTGACCTGCTATGTCTCAAGTGCGTGCTGAGCGACTTTGAAGTCTGTAGGTCAAACGCTGTAGGAGGAGTTCGATCAGATACGACGTCAATAAAATGGACATGGTGGCGGCTTTGATCCAAAATGGCCGACTTCCGGTTGGGTTTGGACCATGGCTCCAAGAGACTTTTTTGTAGGTCCTGACAAGATACACACGTGTACCAAGTTTCATAAATGTGGGATAAAGCATGGCTTGGGGCTATGTTTTTAAAGTATTCTAGGGGGCGCTGTGGAGGGATTAGGCCACGCCCACAAAATATTACACTATATCCCTGTCTGGGGGTGGGTAAGGAAGGATCTCTGTGAGTTTGGTGCATCTGGGCCGAAACATGTGGAAGCAGGAGCCAAACGTAAGGCAGCGTCATCAGCAGTCAGTTCGCCGCGCCGCCACGGCCACGCCCTCCACTGAAAACCTTTGGTGCTTTAAAGCAAATGAGACCAACTTGTTATCTGTCATCTGACACAAGATTATCTTGATTAGGTCAAGATAGCCAGAGATGGACCTTTACAAGTAAAAAAAGTCACTTCCTGTTCTGAGGGGGCGGGGCTTAGATGACGTCAGACTGTGATGACATAGGATGGTTAAGGATCCCACCAAGTTCACTCATGCCAAGTTTGGTGCCAATTGAGCTTTTTATGTGAAAGTTATAGCGTATCGTTTGTTGCGGCGAGTACGCCAAGTTCGCGGCTCTGCCACGCCCCCTGAACATATGTGAAAAGTCAATTTTTTTGATAACTTTTAAAGCCCTATGCCTTTACTGCACTCTGACCAAGAATGAAGCCGATAGGTCGAAATCTCTAGGAGGAGTTCGTAAAAGTTCGACGTGAGTAAAAGTGAAAAATGGCCAAAATTTGACCTTGAACCAAAATGGCCGCCTCCTGTGCATTTTAGGGGTACCTCCAAGAGACTTTTTTTCTTGATTCGGGGGGATCTACCTACGTACCGAGTTTCAGATCTCTACGACCTACGGTTTCCCCCAACTCACTCTAGGGGGCGCCGTAGAGCCGTTTGGCCACGCCCAGTTGCGGTTCCACCAGATTCCGAAAATTTTCCTAGGGGGACAATTTTGGGTCAAGTTTGGTGAGTTTTCGTGCCTGGTAAAGGCCCCAAGCAGCGCCGCGAAGTGACGGAAAAATAATAATAAGAAAAACAACAACAACAACAACAACAACAACAATAACTAAGAAATCTTACGATTACAATAGGCCTTCGCCAGCGCTTCGCTGCTCGGGCCTAATAACTAAGAAATCTTACGATTACAATAGGCCTTCGCCAGCGCTTCGCTGCTCGGGCCTAATAATGTCAACTTTGTATTAAAAGTGTCAAGATTTACCGAATGACATTTTATGACAACAGTCATAAGTATTCATGAAGACTTACTCATGTTCATGACAGGTGTTATATCATGTTCATGACAGTGTCATGCCAGTCTTATTCACACCATGTCAAATAAAGTGTTACCATAAAATACCAAGTGCTTAAAACTGTCTAGTCTGTCTAATCTAATGTTTAATTTAGTGCCATACATCAACATTTTACTTCGTTTCACAATATGAAAGATATTTTAACAAAGACTTGTAGACATTCAAGTGCTTTATTCTTGTCTTTGCTTTCTAAAAGGCTTATTAGTAGACACAGGCTCTTCACAGTACTTCTCTTCAGATTATGGGGCTCAGGTGTCCCAGAATGTGATTTCGTCACATTGAGATCCTTGATCCATTATTTCCACCTGGCATAGAAATAAAACACTAAAGAAAAGCACTGCTACCAGCATTAGGAAAACGCTGGGATACTTCATCAAAGAATGCATCATCAAAATTCACTTCCGACGAAAAATAACTTCCGTTATCTTACCACAGATCACAAGAGCCATTTTTCAGAAACCAAGTATAATGGAAATTATGAAAAGGCAATTTCACCCTTGGATAGAATTGGGGTGACCTACTGCAGTAGATTTTAATGTTGGGCTGTAAACACTGAGATACAGGCCTTCTGGTTGTTGACACATCTCCACAGTGAATGGTAATGTTTCATTACATTGCAACAAGTCAGCAGTTCAGAACGTAGAATAAGGATAGCAACTGAAAAACAAGCTCCTTTTATCTGCACCCTCTACTCAGTTTATGTTCCCATTTTAAAACTAAGTTTGTTTTTATAATTATTATTCTACTACTTACAAAGTGTTGACTGGAACATTGTCAAACTGCGCAACATTTGCATTTCTTTAGAAAAGTGACCTTTTTACAAAGTGACTTCAGAGGCAAGTCTTTTGTCCGTTAAATTGAAGGTGATGCATTGTGTGCTTGTTTTGTCTGCATTTGAAGAAATACATAAAAATCAATTCATGGCTTTCATGATTATGCCATCCTTCGTTGGTCCTTGGAGGAATCTGAGATCCTTGAAATAGACTGACCTTTCATTCATCAATATCAACTTTGTTTTCTAATCAGCTCTTCAAGAAAAGCCACAGATCAATTGGGCAACACAATGCAGAGAAGGAAAAAGGCAATGAAAGATAAAACATTTGTTTGTTTTACATTTAGTCACATTTATATCAAGTAAGCAAATTGTTAACTTGTATATTTTGAAAGATGTGTCGTCCCGGCTGAAAATGTGAGGACACTAATTTATAGTCAACATCTACATACTTTGATCACAATAAACATGAGCAGAATAATCACACTCGCCTCAGGGAGAGTTGTAGATGCCTTTCTTTAACAAGTAGCAGGAATGTATGCCATTTTTCATGCATATGAGAAATGTTCAAACCGCCAGAAAGGATATTGATGCACTAAATAGGAAACCAAAGTGTGGATAATGAAGGGGGTATGCCAAACTCAAGAATAAATTAATGCAAGGTATGTTTATTAGTATAGCACATTTCAGCAACAAGGCAATTCAAATTTCTTTACATAATGAAAACATAAAAAAGTACAATGCAGTTGCATAATCAGCTAATTAACTCAAAACCCATAAAAAAGGTTTCCAGAGCCTTGAAACAGTCTTTCACTCTGGGTCAATAGGCTACACAACCATGGGGAGGAATGCTGAAAGGACAGACGTCCAGAAAACAGTCATTGACATCCTTCAGAAGAGGTTATTGCTGAAGAAGGCGGTCATTTGCAGAGTTCTGTATCCATGCATATTAACAGAAGATTGAGTGGAAGGATGAAACGTGCAAGGAAACAGTTCACCAGCAACAGGGAGAACCGCAATGTTGGCAGGATTGTCAAGCAACATCTAAGGAGAAAAAGTCCACAGTCTTATTTTCAGATGAAAGTAAATTCTGCTTTTCATTTGGAAATCCAGGATCCAAAACTCAATGCCTTTTATGTCACTAACATTTATATCATACGACTCACAGAACAGATTGATGTGGTGTCTCTTTGTTGTTCTTGTGGTGTGATTAACCTGTCTGGGACCTGTAACTGTGGCTAAAGTCAGGTCAGAGACGCTGTTGCCAGGAACTGTTGACCCAGCTGGTGTCTGTGACTCTGACTATTTAATGCTTGATCTTGGATTGGTTAGACTTATTACTGCATGGCAGCCCACCTGGGAAGTTGAACTCAGGTCAGGTTGAAGTTAGGTTAGTCGAGCACTTAATAGCACACTATGGCTTGTTTCTCTCCATGTGCTGTCATGTTGCTCTGACTGTTAGTTTGACCCCCTGAGAGCAAGTTGAGTGTAAACAGCCTGGTCTGCTCCTTTAATGCTTTGTTTCTGTATTACAGAAAAATGATTTCATGCTTGAGAATAGTCCTTTTCATTTTCAGCTTGGTAGTTTTTCCACTTTGTTTCTTAAAAAATAATTACCAGGGATTGTTTTTTTTTCTTCCCTTTCTTTTACTGGAAGTGATAATCAAGTTTGAGACATCAGGCCTTTCATTCATTCCACCTTTGTTCATAAACGCCCATGATACTCACAGATTGATGAAAGACCCCCACCATGTGACAATGCACAAAAAAAGTTTTTTTTTTTTTAATAAACCTATTCAAAATTCACTCACGTATTTAAAAAACACTTGAATACTCAACAATGCTTTCCACACAGATTTTGAATTATTGATTAAGTTGGTCGTAAGAACAAAGAAACAGCAAATGAATAATGGTAGAGATTAATAATTAATAGATATATAGAGAAAAGGCTAAAGTAACACACAGTTAAAGTTTTAGAAAATTACAGAAGACAGCACTTCTCACTTGTCTTTTACTTTCCATCAAGTAAAATGGATTGTTAAAAGAAAAAAAAAGTAAAGCAAAATAAATCTGTTATGAACAGTGATTTGCATTATCCATTGAATTTAGAGCGCTGAAATGTTTTACAGCTCAAACTTAAATGTGCAAAACATTTCCAAGGCTACTAAGTCCCATCCACTCGCATACATAATGATCCTCACCTAAACAAGGGAAAACAGCATTTCATCTTTGAGCACCTACTCAAGGTTGTAAATAAATGTCTGAAGGTTCAGCAAATTACCATCTTTCAGAACCAGCCATTTATTCATTTTGTGTCTGTGAAGCTATGCACTTGTAAATTTAGAATATATTTAAGAAGGGAGAAAGTCCAATATGGTTTTCTTTTTTTTTTTTTTTTACAATTAAAAACTTGAAAAGTTTGTAGTTCATTTGCATTCAGCCTTGCTTTAATCTGATAAACTCCAGTGCGATCATCTGGCCTTTAAAAATTAAAGCCTCTATTTATAGTTAGTAAACAGACATAATTTAATTGCAGTGTAAATGCATCTGCTCTGTTAAGGCCTCTGGCCTGTTAGACAGCTTTTGTGGGCAAACATTATGAAGACCAATAAACTCAGGTCAGGGAGAAGTTCATCAAATAATCTTCTAATGATGGATTGCGCAATCAATTATGAATAATTAAATTAATTTCAATTTATTAGATACATCTGCATAAGCACTGAGCCAGTAATAAAATCTATTTTATAAAGAAAAGAAGTACATAAAAGTTATTTGCATCAGTAGCTCTAATGCAGCGTAGTAGAGAGAAAATCACTGAGTCAATTTGTTTGAAAGAGAACTGACAGCAATTTATTGAGTCATCTGAATTGAGAGAATTTTTAAGTAAACGTTTAAAGCTATCTTAAAAGCAAGTGGTACATGTCCATTTACTAAGGATGGATTGATCATGTCTAAAATGGGAGCAGTAATCAAAAGGAGGACTTTTTTAAATAATTTGTCCTAAAACTTTCTGAGGGGTGCTATTGAGCTATTTACATTAGGACATTTGCAGAACCCTTAAAATATGCAAATTTCACTCAAGACTGATGCATCTGCAAAATTTGGTGAGTTTTCTTATATGTTTAGACCTCATGAAACCCAATTAATTTGTGGGAAGAATAATAAACACTACCATTACAATATGCCGTTGCAGCCCTTTAGCTGTTTAGAGCTAATTTACATTCAAATTAAAATAGGCTTTCGCAGTGCTTTCGCTGCTTGGGCTTGATTACAATCTGTGGCAAAACACAAAAATGGATGTTAACAGTTTTTCTCAAATCTGGTTTGACTGACCTTGAGCTATTTTGCAGAGAGCAGAGAGAATGGGAAGAAACTCCTGCCCAGACCTGAGACTTATCCAAAAGGAAGTGTAACTGTAATTGAAACGTATTTTAAACCAGGGCAGAATCAGGTTTTAGGGTTAATGTGCATCACTTTTACAACAATTTTTTCAAAGTCAGATGAGGTGTATGGTAATTTACAGTGTTGTAGCTCCACCGACACTGGACATATAGCACTAAGTGTTCGAATGGTGCATGATGGAGGCCACCACAAAGCATTTGTGCTAAGGGCATTCAAATAGCTAGCAACATCCCTGGTGACTTCTGACCTCTTTTTATCCTTTCTTCCTGTCTAAGTCTGTTGGACACGTGCAGAGATAACAAGATGCCTTTTTTTTAAGCACGTCTAGGGTAACAGCATCACAGAAGGCAGTTGTGTTGGTGCTGCTTACCATCACTTCCCCTCACTTTGACCATAAACAAACAGTCTCACACCTGAGGCACAGGGACCATAAAAAGCACCAATCTAAAAACCAGTGTGCTCTGAACAAAGTGTTCCACTTTGACAGTCTGTTCTCTTTGTAATTACCACATCTTGCTTGGGAACATTAAAAATTCATCTTCCATCAACCTGGAACGCTCCAGCTTGGGTATTCCAGTGACAGCCTTTTTCACAGTAGGGTTGGGAAGGCATCATTTTCTTTTGTTTTCCCATGTGGCACTGCTCACAGTGGAAACGTGCCTTTCTTATAACAGCTTTCCCTATGTAGAGTCGCTGTATATTTCCCCTAGTTTTGTAGTCTGTTGGGCAAGCTCTCTACTCTTGAATCACAAAGTAACTAAATATTGAATGGAGCAGAAAATCACTTCTATCCCACAGGATTATGTCTGAGAATGGCAAAGCTTGGACACAATTTGGGTTAAATATATGTGATGGTGATGCATTTAATAAGAGAAATGGGTCAGTTCAATGTACTGAGCTCTATTTGGCCTTTGTATCTTAAAAACCTGACAGAAGCCCATCTAACTTCACCTGTTTACAGAACAAACCGGGTAACATTTACAAATTATAAACTTACATTTTGTCAGAATTTACAATCTAATTTGCAACATACCAGACAGAAGGAAAAATTAAATCTTCTAATGAACTTGAAAAAACATTTTACTTTGACTATAAATAAACTATACTCTATACTGGGCATGGGCATGAGACAGGATTTATGTAGTTTGCTCATACTTATACAGGGTCACTGTCATGGTTTGTAGATAGTGTAGGATCCAAGAGCAATCAAACAGAAATGGCAATAAATGAAAACTAAAAACTTACAAAGTAACAAGGCAAACACAAGTCTCAAGAACAGGAACAACAGGATCCAGGTACAAAAATAACAAGTGAACAGAGGAAGACGCCGGCTGTGATAGAGTAAATTAATGGAGCTTTTAGACAGAGGAGCCTGACTACTGACAAGGAACAGGTGTCTGATTGGTGCAGGTGAGAGAGGGAGAGACATGAGACAGAAGAGCAAGGATGAGTAACAAATCTGCAAAACATAATTCTAATGGAATAAAGAATAACTAAACAAGGAATAAATAACATGAAGGGAAATAACAAAGAGAAGGATAAACTAATCAAAATAAGAATTATTAAGGCTCAAAACAACCCAACATCCTGACACTCACATTTGAGGTCCAGCTCCTATCCTCCCAACAAGCTGATGTTTCTCCTTCCTCAAGTCAGTTTTTGATGCCAAACATTCAATTAAAATTATTTCCTTTTTTGCTTTGCAAGAATACAAGAAAATCATGATAAAATTCTTAGGGGTGATTATATGTGTGGTCCAAGTATGAGTATAGTCCCATATTTTTTCTTAATTTTGATTCCATAGAGGTGCATTACGTCAGCCAAATATGCAATGAAACTCATAGAAATCATATGAAAACATTGCAATTGTGATTCTAGTAGTGAATATCTCACTATATTGTCACTATTCTCTTTTCAGTTATTATCATATCCGTCCCACCTTCTGTGAATGTTGTCTCCTGTTCATTGTCTTTATCAGGCATTTAAACAAGAAATCTGTCAAATTTGCCAAATATATTATTGACAAATGTTTTATTCAAACTCCTTTAACTTTGATTTATAAATTTGGTAGCTGGAAAATAGATAAGAAGTCTTGTCAGAGTATTTAATATGCTCTTCTGGTTTTTAGGAATTCAAACAGAAAACGAACTTGGTTGTTTATTTGTTCAAAGGAAATTAAACAGCATCCCAGCACAGCTGCATGTTAGGAAGGAGGAAGAGATTTAATGTGACAATCAAAGTACTGTACAATTCCTCCAAAGAAAAGTAAGTTGATTAGGAAAAGCCCTTTGTCTTGGCAATGTGTTTCTTATTTGCTCTTTCATCTCAGTTCTCATTAACAAGGTTTCAATGTTTGATCTGTTTCAACTGAGTTACTCAGCAGTGTGTTTAGAATACTTTTACCTTTTTGTAAGTATTTTAGATGTGAAGAAAAACTAATGCTTCTCTGTGCTGATTAGAAAATCCTGGTTTTGCACACTGCAGTTTGTCTGGACTTGCTTTAATCACACTCAGACAAAAAGAGAAAATAGCCAGGGGAAAAAAAACATGCAACTGGATTCTGTTATACTGATAAAATAATTCTTGACGATTTCAGCTGCAGGAATCATTTTTGTGTCCCCTTAATGTAAAGCAGCAAGCTTTTTTATTTATCATATCATTAATGCTTCTCTTTTCATGATGCTTTTTATTGACCACTTAGGTGACTTATTTTCCTTTTACTTTGTTTTACTCTATCAAACAAAATCTCAATAAATTAAATTGTAGTTTGTGGCTGTCACTGAACAAGAGTTAAAACCCTGTGTGTATGTCCACATTTATCATGTACTCATTTGAGTAACTGTTCCTTGTGACCCACCTTTGTGTCTTTTAAGCAGAACACATCGCTCCATATTATGATAAATTATCCAGCCTAATTCTTAAATGAACAAATTTTTGCTACACATGCAGATGAAGCCGTTTATCCCGCATAATCATACAGTGAAATAAGTAGCTGGGAAATAAGTAACATAAGAAACATAAACATTCTGTGCAGCATTTTAAAAAGTTACACTGCACTGTAGTTTTGCATCACATTATTGAAGTAGCTCTCTCCCTCTTTTTTGCAAATATCCAGCATTTAATAGGTAAAGTTATAAAGAAGGTAATTCATAATTTAAACCAAACATTTAAACAGGCATTATAGTTTCTTTTTAGCATATTGAATGAAACTAAACAAAATGTGTTTTCCCTATTGTTGGTGTTCTATTCTGAGTTCATAGGTAAATTTATATGTAACATAAAGGTTTGTTACACAAAGGGATGGATGGTAATTAATTAATAAAGTTACTTATGGTTGGCTCTTGCTTTATGAGTTTACAGGGAAACAGATTTCTTGACACTTAACTTGAAATTGGAGAAGCAAACGTTGCTTGCGGACTGCTTTTGACTGCCAACCCTACAATAGAGGGGAAAAAAATGTTAAATACTTTTAACATAAAAACCTTTTGCTTCTTTCATCAGTCATTCGCTGTCTACTTGCACTTCTTTATTTACAATTCACAACCACTTTTTGCTTTTCATTTTCTGTTAATATTCTCTCTAGTTTTCCTCAATTTCACATTTCTCTTTTATTCTCCCCTGCTACGATGAGAAAATGATTGCCTGTCCTTAAAGAATGCTCATCTACTTTGTTACACAGGTGAAAAAAGGGATGGAGGTTATTCTTTTTTTTTTCTCCTTGCTCCTGAGGACCAAAGCAAAAATAATAATGATGGTGCTTTTATTTATTTATTTATTTTCAAAGATAGAATAACAAGAAAGCTATTTAACATTAATCTGTCATTTAGGCCGGTGGTAGCGCGGGTTGTGCTCGCAGAGCCCCAGTGGAGGACGAGAGAATGCAGAATTGAAAAACTAGTCATGAATAAATATGACACCACATTTTTTTTCTTCTCCTTATCGAGGTTGCCCAGAGAGAGGTGGGAAAGGAAGCACACTGATTACTGCATCTGCTCAAGACTCTCTGAAAGCATATGTCTTGTTGATGATAGGGCACATAAGTGCATGAAGTCATCACACGAAGCTGTTGAGATTGGTATACTGGCTCATAGCACTGTGTTTATAACATAAACTTATAATTCTGCCTGTGTTTGGTCATAACGTTTTATGACTCCATAAAGACCTTCAATACTCAACCATAACTTATTGATTGTTGGATTTAAATTAGCTCCAAGTTCTTCTTTGCATGTTCCTGAATGCGTAAACACATACCGGCTTACTGGGTTCCTACTTGATGAGCTTTTATTTACATGTTTTCCTCACAGGTGGCAGCTTAAAATAAAAGAAAGCAATGAGCATTTTTTTTATTTAAAATATTTTGCAAAACAATGCATCCCAATAATGCCTGAGTGCATCTGCTCATTGCCATGATGATCTCTTGCCGTGTCCGAGAGGCTTAAAAGCTAACTGTACTTTATGGAATTGAATCAATAAAAACAGAGGAAGGGCGAAATGACTCAGGTAAACATGTGGAAATAGCATGAAGCTGAAGGATGAATTGTTTCAAATAATGATGGTGTTTAATGCTCAGCCAGGCCTCTTTGTGGAATGGGCTAATGTGGGGCTTTACAGTGCCCCCTCTAAGGACTATTCTGAGCACAGCGTATCACTCATTGCCTTCTCCTGCCTCTCGGCACACTTCCATGAACACACATTTGCAGGCGTTCCCACGCGCCCAACTCAGGTATTCTCTGGCTGTTCCTGTTTTTGTTGGCCTTTTCTCTCTCCCTCCAGTTTCCCTTAAGTGATTGAACAAAATATTACAGTGTGTGATGCTTTTAGCGGCGGAGGAGCTTAGAAAGACTCTGGTCCAGCAGTAAGAGCAAACTGGAACACTGCTGATATTCAGCTAAAAGATGTAGAATATTGCATAAAAGTGCAGTCATTCAGTGAAATATTTTAAACTTATAGTTTTCTTAATTTTAGCGATTGTGGCTTATAGGTAAAGAAAACCTATAACTCAGTGTGTCAGGAAATTAAAATGTCACATTAGACCGATGAAAAATGGATGTAATAAGCATAAATGTCAGGCTTTTGGAAACCATTTACATTTCTCTCCACTCAATATTTGGTTGAGCCTCCTCTTGCCTGAATTACCTCATCAATGCATCGTGGCAAAGAGGCGATCAGCCTGTGGCACCGTATTGGTGTAATGGAAACCCAGATTGCTCTGATAGCTGCCTTCAGGTCAGCTGCCTTGATAGGTCTGGTCTCTCATCTTCCTCTTGATAATAGGCCATAAATTTTCAATGGGGTTCAGGCCAGGGGAGTTTTCTGCCCAATCAAGAACAGGAACACAATGGTTCACTGAACCAGCTTTTGGTGTTTTATCAGTGTAGGCTGGAGGCAAGTCCTGCTGGAAAATAAAATCACTTTCTTGTCTTCTTCCCTCAGTTTGTCAGCAAAGTGAAACATAAAGTGCTCAAGTATTTCCTGGTAGACCGTGGACTTCAGAAAACATAGTGGACCAACACCAGCAGATGACATGGCAACCCAAAACATCTCAGACTGTGGAAACTTCACACTAGAAAACAGGACTCTGGACCATTGTGCAGCAGCCCAGTTACTTTTCTCCTTGGCCAAGGTAAGATGCCTTTAATATTGTCATTGACATGGCTTGACATGGGGAGTGCAATATTTGTAACTTGTGTCTAATCTTTTTCTATGTTTGGTTGCTCTTCAGGAATGGATTTCGCTCAACAATCCTATCAACGCTATGATTCTTCCTGTTGATGGTGTTGAGAATAAATAATTCTGTGTTTTCCTCTATTTCTTTTAGCTGTTTGAATGCTCGTTTAAAGGCACTCACATAGAGCATAAGCCCTCAAAACTAAGGTTAAAAGAAATGACACACCCTAAACACCCTCTTTAGGGTGTAGCTTAGATAGAAGCCAACAAAGAGAACTACAAACTGTTGTTAGATGCCATTTTGCTGTGTTACATGAACAAATGGACCAGCGCAGCATTTTAGTCTTAATGAATAGAATTCATGAATTCAGCTCACTGACTGTTTTTCAACCTCATACATCAAGAACCTAAATGAAATGAGAATTCTCCCAAACTGATACATCTTTTCCCACCATATTTCTTTCTTCCACTCAATTTTCAGTTAATATGCTAGGATATTGTGAAGGGTGTCTTCTGGACAAATGTTATGTCAGCAGTTTTCCCTATTATTGTGGCCCGCTGACCCAGAGAGACCATTTGGAGGCTCAGGAAACCATGCAGGTGTTTTGAATTAATTGGCTGACTAATCTGTGACATCATGAGTTTCTATTACTGACATTTTTCACAGCATTCACATTTTCTGAATTTTGAGCTTCCATTATGTGGAAGCCATAATCATCAAAATTACAAGAAAAAAAGGTTGGAGTATGTCGCTATTTACATGATGATTCAAGATAATGTACTGAAATCACAGGCAAGAAATATTAAAGTTTTTAAAATGTGCAGGTCTGAAGAAGACTCATATGGTCTTCTTTACACGCTATCAATCAGGCAGCCAAAAAAAAAAAAAGTTATTGGGTTTCAGGTCACTGTCATTGCTGAATGATTTTAAGCAACTTGATAACATAGTATCTAGAGGAAGAAGTGTATGAATACCAAGCAGATGAGATGACATCTCACTTACATCAGTGTCTCTCTGATTGACATACCTGGATGGTGAGGCAGATTGTGTGCACATAAACACATTTTTTTTTGCTCTGGAATAGCTTGTCATTGTGACAGATTTCATCTTTGCCAAAATTCCCTTCCAACCACTATTAGGGGAAATCTTGGTCATTTATCTGCTACTACTAGTCTTTAATGTTATTATTCTCTATTAATTCTCTGAAAAGCCTCCAGCTTATTAAAACAGTCTGTAAGTACAGGTTTTCTCCAAAGTGGTATGAAATCTCGTTATATTCTTGATTTCACTGTGATTTAAGGCAATGAAATATATTTTTAAAAATTACTGACACCACTGACTTGCACAGCAATCTTATTGTTTATTAGAGGAGGCTGATTATTACCCAGGGTAAAAGAACAAGGTCCATTTTTCCAGTTCTGAGCACCTATATGACAGAACATGGCTATCCATATTTCATTTCCTAAAATCACCAGGTTGACACTGCTTTTGCTTCAATGCATACCACATTGGCATCTATGAAACTCCTTTCACTGAGAAGTCCGTCTGTCAGATTTAATTCACATCTACCTACATATTTTGTTTTCTTCAACAGTCATGGCGTTCTAAAAACAGTTTCCATGCAGGCACAACCTGTTTTTCCCAGTAGCCCTTGTATTTTGAAGGTATATTCCATTATGATGTAAATGAAAAATGATGTGTGCTGCAGGCTGTAATTTTTAACTTTAATTAAGACATCTTCTGTTCTGAGTCCAGGAGTCATTCAAATTCCTATTTATTTAAAAATAATTAATATGTTAATGATGATGATTTCTTGAAAATGGATATTTTATTTTAAAAGGTTGAGATGGAATTAGGAGGATATGGAAATTTAAAACAAAGTTAATTCATTTAGTACTGATACATATAAAAATATGAAACAAAAAGACGTGTCACGCCTGTACAGCTTAGGCGCTTGCAAATGAAGTCGCTGTGACTTGTTGGTCAGCTTTGTCTCTTCTCCTCTAGGCTTCAACCAAAGACTCAATGGTTGTGAATTAGTGGCAATTCCAATGTTTCTACTTCTATTATTGCTCTAAACTAAGAGAAGCATGAAAGGTCCAGGACAGCTGTAGCAAGTCCACAACTTCATTACCCGTGGCATGCCTTTCCTTGCACAAAAGCGACCACTCCAAACTTGTAATCCACAATTCTCAAACCAATGACTCTTCCTCCAACACTATTGATTGAATTCCTCAGGGCTTTGTGCTGAGACCAATATTTTTTTACTTTACTCAGTACCCACTGTAATCATGTCCTGCCCCAGACATATTTATGAAATTTCACAAGGCAGCTTTGCTTTAAATGTGCTTTAATTCAGTTAAAGCACATTAACTGAGACATATCCTCAGGTTGTGCTGAGGATATGTCTCAGCACAACCTAAAGCTGTTAGTAATTATGCTGCTATTATCTTAAGCTAAAGGCAGATCCACAGTTATCTGTCTTTACTCTCAGCCTCTTATGAGAGGTTTCCATTTTACTGCTGCCCTTTGTGTGCTTAGGATCAAGGACTGAATACAAATGGATTGAAATTAATTAATTATAATGTAAATATATATTCTAATAATTAGACTGAAATGAAGTGAACTGATTTGAAATGAAATAAATAAAGAGTAGGATTATCAAAAGCTGTACCTTTAGGTCGTAATATCGTTATGAAATAAAATACAATTTGAGAATAATCAGAACAGAATTTAAATTATTACTGTAAAGAAAATAAAAAAAGACAACACTTACTGCCTACTGACAAATCAATACTTTTGGCAAACAAAAACAAAAGGTTTTTTGTGTGTTAGTGTGTGAACAGCAAGTCGCTCTCTTCTCTTGTCCAACTAACCCTTAGCTTTCTGTGTCAAGCATCTGAAATATACTGCTTTGCAGAGTTCTAGCTTAACCTTGGATAAGCTAATTGTAAATTGTAAACTTCTGTTGTCCACATTCAGCTTTTTGGGAAGTGAAAACATAAGGCCATTTTTCCAGCATTGTTTTGTACTTTTCCACTTCTATAAGCCTGTTTGTTCACAGCAAACTGCGTTAGCATATCTCATTGTAGAGATATTTTGTCAAGGACAGAAAAATAATTTATTTCTGTTGATTTTTTGTTTGTTTGTTTGGATATCTGAAATGTAACCTTCAGCACAAGTATTTTTTGGTCACAATACAAAAATAACATAAATCAAAGCCCTCTGGTTTGAGTTTAAATTTTGCTCCTTGCAGCCAGTTTTAGGCAGCGCTCTACGATTCATCCATCTGATGTCTAACATGTTTAGCTTTGCAGGGTCATGAAAGGTGTCTGGTCCTGTTCTCCAGTGGGCGAGAGGTAGGATTCACCCTGGACAGGTCAGAAACAAATCTTTGTAAAATAACAGTTTGCAGGACCAGTTGCACTCAATGTATTTTTTGTGTTTTTGACTTTCTCAAGCCCCTAAGAAGAAATGAGAGTTAAGTTTAATATCAAAAGATCCGCTAACAGTGTCTGTCAGATTTAACAGATTAGATGTCCCAAACACACACTGCAGCAAAACATTTTAATTTTAAGATGCACTATCTACATTACCAATAGTAATAAACTGAACACACGAATCAAATTACGGTGAGTACCAAGCTTTTACCATCAATGCTGTGCCAGGCAGAAAGAACAGAGGAATAAAAGAGGAGAGAGAAACATCCCATTTGATGTGATAAGCTGTAGCAGCTGTTTATCCGTTAATCCCAGTTTTCTCAAGAGTAAGTTTGCAAAAACCACCAGGTGTAAAATGGCTACTGCAGAGATGCAGATTGGTAGTGCTTGCCAGGATGGTGTCATCTGGTCTTGTACAAAAAAAATAAATAAATCCATTGAGTGTACACTAACTGGTTCTGAGTACGCACATCACTTCCTCTCCTCCCCAAATGTTTGCAATGCAGTGTTTCAAGGTGGCTCTTGTTAAAATAAATACAGGGTGTTTACAGGGTACAATTTACTTGACAACCAGATGCACTCACTATAACTCTATGTTTCTGCTGAATACATAGCCTTTTGACACACACTATTCTGATTTTGAACCTTGTTTTCGTAAAATTGTTTCCTTTGTTTGATTATTTTCAAACAAATCAGTTATACAATTTGGTATACAATTTGCATTCATTATATTTATACAAAATTGTTTTTGTCCTGTGGGTGAGAATTACTGGAATTTTATAGAACTTGCAGTTAAGTTGATAATCTGAGCAATCTGTGACACTCTGTTCTGTGATGCCTTTACCCCATAGGCCCGCAGTCTCTTTGATACTGCTACACTGTGCCTGTGACTAAAAATACTTAAGTGACTTGCAAAATTTAAGCTCATGGGATTTTTACACATTTTAATTTATAACCACATATTTTAATGTTTTTAATTAGGATTTTATATAACAGGCTGACAAATATTTCCAATATTTTCCAATATTGCACAGCGGAAAAGTGCAATATTTTTTGTTACTCATTTCAGCAAGTGTATAGATTTATTACACAGAGTGAAATATTCAATTATTGTAATTTTGAAGACTATGGCTTACAGATAAGAAAACCCTCAAAATTCGGAGTCTGATAAAATTTTATATTATTCAAGATAAACAAAATAGGATATTTCAAACAGAAAATGAGGGTACTTTTCAGACCCATTTCTGTGAGCTCAGGTTGTTTTTTTTGTTTTTTTTTAACCTGCATTACTGCATCAATGTACTGTCCCACTGAGGTTATCAGGTTGTGGTTCTGGAAAGGAAGCCCAGGTTGGTTAGACAGAGGTCTTCAGGTCATCAGCATTGTTGGATCTGGTGTCTCTAATTTTATTTTTGACAATAACCGATATATTCTCTATGGGGTTCAGGTCAGGTATGTTTGCTGGTTAGGTAACTACAGTAATGGTCACTGGCAGCGTGGGCAGCTGGCAAGTCTTGTTGGAAAGCCACATCAGCAGGAAACATTAAGGACTAAAATTTCCAGGTAGAAGAATTATTTACATCTCTGTCTGGACATGGCCTAAATTCAATTTCTAAAAAACTAAAGAACTTTTTTTCCAAAGGTAGGAAGTATGGTAAAGTGGTGAAATCTTATATGAGAAACACAATTACTCCATGAGAAAAGTAATGATTCAAAAAGACATAAAATATAAAATAAAATAAAAAATGCAGGCCTCGCTTGTCTGAGTTAAGATCAGAGTTTACAATTTATCAGTAAAAAAACAACTGGGGAGCAATGTGTGTGAGAGTGGCAAGGCTACTATTTAACATAATAGATTTTGTGAAAATGTTATATTTTTTCATATTTTTAGAACCAGACAAAATCTTGACAATGATAATATGTGGCTGTCAGGTTGTTTTCTTAAGCTTAATCACATGTGCGATACGAGGCAAGACAATGACTCTATGCATGGCAGCCAAGTTAAAGACCAAGTTCCAGTTCAAGAATTAATTTTTCAGATGCTATCACTTCTTTTTGTATGAACTCAGGTTATCTGTATCTGAATAAAAAAAATGTTTATGATCTGAAGCAAAAAAAAAAAAAAATCTGTAATGGGTTTAGGTATTCACTGCTGTTTGCAGGTTAAGATGGAAGATCAGTGGAAGTTTATTAGAGATTTTTATGGCTTTAACTGCTGAGGGGAGAAGTGAGCCTAAACTAAAGCACACAGTATTGTGGACCATAAACCTAAAATAATGAATGAGAAGAAACTATAAAGCTATGCTGTGCTCCTGGGAGCACGGCTTCGAGCAAATAATGAACCGTTGTGCATGAATAAAGCTATTTGTTTAATAGTAAAACGTGAATTACAGCAAATTTAAATACTCTTACACACAATTGTACTGATAGAATAGTGTTCAACAAATTCAAGGGTAGGCATTGAGAAGAAAATCAAAACTTAGGGATGGAAACCACTTTCCGTGGACATTTTATACATGTAAAATGTGCGAGTAAATTGTCCACTGCTGACTAGTTCTGATGTGCTAATTTTGCATTTAATATCTGAGACGTGACTTTCTGGAAGTTATAGGGCCTATAAAAAGTTTTCACCCCTTCGATGTTTTTCCCTTTCCATTGTTTTTACAAATTTCCTCAGCCCCTTTGGATTGGGCTCAATCAGACTTGCAAATCTGGACACAGTAATTTTAATCTGCTCCTCCTTGCTAAACTGTTCAAGCTGTGTCAGGCTGCATGGGAATCGGCTGTGAGCAGACCTTTTCAAGTCCTGCCACAAATTCTCTGAGGTCTGGGCTTTGACTGGGTCACTCCAGAACATTCATCTTGTTGTCTTTTAAACATTTCTGTGTCGCTTTAGCTGGATGCTTCGGGTCGTTCTCTTGTTAGAGAATTAATGTTCTTAGAAGCCAGAGTTCTCTTGAAGATGGAAGCAATTTGTCCTCCAGGATTTCCTTTTTCACTGATTTGCTTGGACTGTTTCTTTGCCTTCATGTTGTGATGTTATGCAGGAATACTGATTAACCAATGAATGGACCCTCCGGACAGAAGTGTCTTTGTTCTACATTTACTTGAGACACAGCCATTGAACTCAGGTGATCTCTATTCTCTTCGTTGTGAGACTACTAGCACCAATTGGGTGGACCTCTTTTGCATTAAGTCAGGGGCTTTTAATGGGGTGAATACTTATGCATTCACTTATTTTATGTTATTTATTTGTAATTTTGTACATATCAATTTTAGCTTTGACATTACAGATGGATTTTTTTGTCGAAAAAGCCAAATTTTGTTGATCACAAAGTAACTGAATGAAGACTCAAAAGGAGACAAACCTGTAGCAGGTGAAACATGACAGTCATGATAAAACTCTACACATTGTGACCTGTGGCTTTGAAAAGATTAAAAGCAAGACCACTGGGAGACTGGTTATGGGTGATGTTTCTTGCTCAAATCGAACAGTTCTGCTGTTTTAACCAAAGTGTTGACACCCAATTTTTATATTGTTCAGGAAATGGGCAGTGGCATTTCCTGCCTTTTCAATAAAGCTTTGTTTTAGGGATCCAAATTAACCAAAGTTTAGATAGCCACATCAGAGCTTTACAAACATCAAAATCGACCAAAAAATAAACCTCCATTGGTTAAAACATAAAGTGGTTGGTTTTTCCTCTTCTTTTTAGGCACAAAAATATTCCTTCTTCTCTTATAAGAGCTAAGTTGGAGGACACATTTTGCAGCTGGTAACTGCTAAGTAGTGAGTTATAAAGATCATCAGTATGCTTTAGAGAAACATGAAACTATTTTTTAACAATAAAATGTCAAGCCAGGACTGTTGGGCAATGAGCTGCTAAAAGTATTTAGATGTGACAGGTCTCCTACGGGAGAAACTGATGTGAATTCTCTGTTGGTTGCTTGGCCACATCCATGAATAAGTGATCAAATCAGTTGATTAGCAGAGGGAATATCAGAGGAGACATGCTCTGTGATCTAAGAATTAATGCAACCTGAAACAGTAATATTTTGCTGGTCTTTGTCCTCTGATTGTTTTAAAGTACATGTCCCTTACCGCACAATGTCATCTTGGACAGAATCAGTTTGACAGCAGCCTTGTTAGCTGGAATGCCTTGATGTCATGGTGATAAGGACCCAATCAGACAGGTTCTCCTCTGTGTATATAAGTGACTTTACTCAGAATGGAAACATCTCCATAATTCTCATTGAACATGTCAGAGTTGTTTGTCCACAGAAATGACGAAAGTTCAATGTAAGCTTCTAACAGCCAAAACTAAGCTTGTGTGAGAAATATTTTTAATAAATGCTGAAAAATAGACTTAGCGATGCATTCAGCTCACAAGAAAAAGACGTAAAGTATATATAGATTTATGGATGTAATTTAAATCACACAAATCACAATTGTTTAAGACATTCTAACCAATTATTCTGCTCTAAGTTTGTATAATCAATATAATTTGTGACTATGTTTGACTATTTCAAAAGTACCTCCCTAAAAAGTCACTAGAATAAAAAATTTTTGTGTTCGTACAAACCAGTTGTAGTTTTTTTATTTTTAAATTAGCGATTAATAACTGTTAATTTCTAACACTCACCGTCTCTGTACCATCCAAAACTATATCTAACATTATTTTGTTGAGCGAATCTGGATTTTCTGCTTATAATTTAAACCTTTAAACCTAATATTATAAATTGTTATGGCCATTGTCTGTTTTACAATGTCTATGAAAAGTATTCACTCTTTTGGATGCTTTATCCTTTTTATTACTTTTGCAAATCAATAATTATCACTTGCTAAATTGTGTAACTTTGATTTCTGCTTCCGTTGTCTATTGATAAGTTTATTTATCAAAGAGTCATATCAAAACAGAGAAAACAGGCTAATGTTAGGCGTGCATTTCACCAAACTGCTCCAGGTGTAAACATTGTTAGCAGTGAGATGGGTTTATTAAAAAACTGTAGCTGCATATAAGGAGTCATGTTGGGAGTTAGAAACAAATGATCAAGCAATGGATGTTTTGGAGGAAGAGTCAGAATATATTGTCAGTAGCAGTTTTCCAACTAGCCTGTCTTGAAGAACTCAGGTTATGACAAGTTGTCTGTTTCTGTCAAGAGAACCAGAAAGAAGAGAATCCATGAATCTGAATGTCATCAGTAAGTGTAATGCTGATGAAATGTGGTGTGCGATTTCATTGCACTGTAAGGCTATCAAGCTTTCAACCATTTACATAGTATTGTTTTTTGTTACTTTCATAAAGAATTGAACTGAACTATGTTTTGGATGATGAAATTCCTGGACGAATCCACAGATCAGTTTTGAGGAAAACATATTTTCTTCAAGACATCCTTATCCAAAACATCTGGGAAATATTATCACTTAAACATTTGCAATAAAAGTATTTTATATTGCAAAATTAAACCAAAAAAGTCTGTCTTCTTTTTTTCTTGCAGTGTGAGACTAACACACAAATGAAGAGATTTTTAGCGAGTTGCTGACCTTCTCAGTTGCAATCACTGCCAGGAAAATAGTTGCAGCATTTATAAGGACACAGCGTATCAGAATATACAGAGACTAGCTATGATGAAAAGGGAGAGAAATGTTGCGTTAGATTCTATTGATTTAAGGCATTGTCAACACGAAACATACACCAACATGGCATAAACAGCATATCATATCATTGCTGCATCTAAAACATCCCAAAGCACATTGTGTAGTAGTTTCTGTCGTCAGTTCTTTGAAAATAAAGTGCAGTGAGCAGCATTCTGTAAAAGATTTTTATCAGTGAAGGTTTTATTTATTTTTTTTAGAATTTCTTGAACAAAACACAAAAAGATTTTTCAGTTCATAAAACTATCTCTTGCAAATGTTGGCTAATACCCACTAGCTGCTTGGGAATAACCTTGTCATTTTTTAAAAACTATGAAACCTATGACAAGCATCCAGTTGAAGAGGTATTCTGATTTGCTGATCAGAAAACCTCCTGCACTAGTCTGGTAAAAACTGTTGACAGTTATTGAGAAATGATTGCTGGAAGTTGTTACATTGTAAGGTATACCCATAATTATGGCATAATAATTAAGGTGAATCAGTGAATAAAAAAAATGCATTTGTTATTAATTTACAAATTAATTGTTTCCATGTTATGTCATAAATGTTATTTCCCAAATTATTTGGATTATGACTGTAAAGTGACTTTCCATGACCATTTATGAAAAACTACATCTCTTTTGCATGTAAATAAAGGATATTTTGGTTAATTAAAATATATATATGACTTAGCATGTTTAAAGAAAACCTAAACTATGGTGCATGTTAGTTAAGATTTTGTCAGTTCTTGTATGAGAAGTTATTGTGAGAAATGATAAAAATCGAATGTGAGGGTGCTGATGTAATATCCAATTTCCTCCAAACTGTCCTTCTGATAATTACAAGTAGAAAAAAAAACTTCATAATATTTACTAGTCTGAGCACATTTTAAGCTAGGCTTTTCTATTCTGATTCAAATCAAAACTCATTCTACAGGGAAAGCCTGTCTCTCATCTATTTGATTTTGGCAATTTAATTATTTACGCTGTAATTATGAGGCTCTCTTTTCTTCCGAAGCACTGTTCCTCCATATTGTTGATGCATTTTTCAGATATTTTCTTAGGCTTCTTCACTCCTCCCTTGGAACCTAGGATATTGATATTCCCTATCTCCCATATGTAGGATCAATTACCATCTAACAGACTTCTTTTTTGCTTCAGGTCAAAAATACAACACTGAACAGCATCTTTTCTTATTCTGAGATTCATAGGAGTTTTTGTTTGGTTTGTTTTTTGTATTGTTGACAGAATTTTCACTGGACAAAAATATCTCTCTTAAGTATAATCTGTTAAAAATACTGTGCCATACGCATCAATTACAACAAGCTGCAGGACTAGAGATGTTAATGTCACAGCACTTTGTAAGATCAGTCTTTTGAATGCCTTCAGCTTTTGTCAAGTTTGTTTGGGACGACATGTCTATACTCACATCTTTATTCCTTTCTCTAATCAATATTTATTTAAGATGATCATGAAATGCTTTAACCTTAACACTAACAAATCTTTAAAGCTTTTTGTTTTTTGTTGGTTTTTTTATAACTTTAAATGGAAAAGGTAAATATGACTAATGGAAACTGAAACATAAATGAATGGAAATGTTTTCCCACTGTGCATCACGTTGAAGCACTGTGCTCTACACTCTGAGAAGGGACCAACTGTGCTTCCTTGAACTGCTCCGGTCAGGTCTTTGGGCTACACAAAACCTCCTCATTACAATTTTTGCACATAATTATTTTCAGATACTGCGATATCACTTGTTCAGGTTTTCCTATGTTGAGCTACTTCCAGAATGAACTGATTTAGGGACTCCAACTTTTTTTTATGCAGGTAAGCTGCTGCTGGCTGCGGCTCCTAATTCAACCAAACTCGCACTTCATAGGTGAAAATGTCTGCAAATCGATGCACAAATGAGCAACAGTACATCACTGACCCTGAGTCAGGCCCAGAAACAGAAGGAATGGAGCCTCCTGCACAAACATCAATGATGCAGGAAGGGATTTCTGAATCATAAATAAACAACAAAATATTAGTCTTTTCCAGCAGCCACTGTACAGCACACACAGGAAGAAACCCAGCTGACTGACTCCACTTGGGTTGCTAGGTGAGGAGCAGAGCCTGCTGATTTTTGATGCTATAGTCATGAGGTTTTTGAAATGGCTCAGGCTCCAGAAACTAAAACCAGTAGGTTATTGCTAAAAAATGACTGAAAGTTTGTTTTTTCCACTTGAACTGTTTCTACAATAAGTAGAACCTCAAACTGAAGTCTAGAAACATAACACCGTTACTTAACACCGAATTATTTGAAAATGTACCTATTTAAGAATTTTACAGATAGCATAGCTTAAATATTTAGGACAAAATGCAGCTTGGGAAACAGAAACATGACTATTATATATGGCTAGACTGTTTTTACAAACATCTGTGAAAGAATGGGCTGCTCTCAGGACTGCAAAAAATAAAATTTGATATGAAAGATTATTGAAATGAACAATGACCAACAAAACCATCTTGAACTTCATAGGTGGAATAACTTACTTGTGTCACAAACTTTCTTAAAAACTATTGTTGTGCCTAATAAATAATCTAGAAGTGGAAACTTGATGGTGATTTAGTATGCTCCATATATTTAATAGAGCGTATTCTAAATTCCTCAACTTCCACACATCAGTCAGAGCAGCTGCTGCTGCAGTTGCGAAGCTGTGGCACAAATGTACGTAAGTGCAACTTATCTCACAGATAAGATGTGTTATTTATCAGACAAACAGTGAAGAAACAAACTACATAACCTTAATTGTTTGCATCTGAAGCATTTGTAGCATATCTATACCCTTTTAGGAAAACCTCAAACAAATCATTTTGCAATTAATTTAAAGCATAGTCAGAGCAAGTTTTGCAAATGTGATTATAAATATTCAGTTCTGAAAGAATGCTATGTCTCAGCCAAATAACCTTTCAAAGGGTTGCCTTGAGTTTTCAACTAAATCCTAATTGTACTGACTCCTTACAAAACACAATCAAGATTTGTGTGTCTTTCAGTCAGGTTTGTCAAGATGACTCTGATGGTTGGTGCCTTGATTTCATGAAAAAGGTCAGGGCCTTAACTGAAAGATGACAGAAAGAGAAACTACCAAAGAAGTCAAGCTGTATTACATTTTCTAGTCTTGCTTTTAATTAAGGCCTCTCTAATTGGGAATGTGCCCATTAAAAGTGTAAAGCAGATATATGTCCCATGACTCACAGCAGGCAATCACTAGAGAAATGAGAGAAGCCCTCATCTCCTCTTTTCACTACACTGAATGCTGGGAATTTGCATGTATGTGTTGTTTTGTGAGCATTATAAAAAAAAGAGTGTGAAAGTCATAAAAAATTATTTTTGTTGTTTCATCTATAGCCACTTTTTTTTTGTTTCACCATTCTTTGTAAATGACATGGAGTTCAATTTGGAGTTTCTAATATTCTCTTTCTTATGAAATTTGAAAAACTCATCCACAATCTGGGTTCCTCCCATGCAGCAGATGTTGTCAAGATGCTGGATCAAGATGGCAAGACAGTGACGTCTTTTATACCGACATGCACTAAAAGACCACAAAGCAGGGAAGAAGCCAGTCCTTAAAAAAAAAACATAAAAAGCTGGACTGCAGCTTGCAAATACACACAGGAAATGAAGATCTTAATATTTGGGGAAACTTGATGTTATGTGATGAAACTGAAGTGGAACTGTTTGGCCATAATGACCATTGTTACTGTCATGGACCAACCAGTAAGGCACAAGGATGAACGCATAAAAAAAATATTCTCCATTTAGGGATACTTGCACCACCCTAACTATGAAGCATGGAGGTTGCAGGATCATGTTGTGGATCTGTTTTGCTGTGGGAAGAACTGGTACACTTCATAAAACAGATGTCATCATTAGGACAAAACAATATGTACTAAAGATCTCAGCCAGGAAGTAAAACTTTGGGCGCAGACCGGTCTAGCCCTAACTCTAAGCACACAGCCAAAGTGGTTATAAAGTGGCTTATGGACAACATAGTTAATGTTTTCTTGTGGCCGTCATAGAAACCTGATCTCAATGGTTACACTTAAAGCTGCAAACATTTTAAGCATAAAAATGGTTTTGAACCTATTATCTTTAGTGAAGAATCAGGCTTTGGGTTGTTGTTGCCAATGCCTGACTTGGTTCGATGGATTGATGAATGAATGAATGAAAGACGACTGGATCACCAAAAGAAACACTATAAATTTCACCAAATAATGTTGTTTAACACAATAACCCACTCAGAAAGAAAAAGGGTGAAACTAACAACTCATACAAATGTCTGATTCACTTTTAACAACTGGTTAAGATAAGAACTGGTTGCCTTGTTCTTATCTTCTCATTCTGCTCCCATCTTTTCCCCTCACCCTCTCTGTAACCCCCTGCAGTGGGTTACAGAGAGTCAATACTCTCAACAGTCGAGTATTGACAGATAAATGGAAGCAAACTGAATTTGTTCTGAAAATCTCAACAAAAGCCTGAATGTTTTCTGAAATTCTGCACATAGATTTTTATTTACTTCCAACGTCTTTATAAAACCTAAACTCAACAAAATGTGAAATATGTTCATTAATTTCCTCATTACAATACAGTTACTTGCAATAAACTTAATTTATGTGACAAACTTTTTTTATACATCTTTAAGATTAAAATATTTTAAGTTTAAACATTGATGATGATACATACAGAAAAAATCTCCTTACAGAAAAATATTGTATTTTTTTTATTTGTCTGTATAAAGGAAAATAAGAAAATACAAGTAACCGACAGAAAAGAAACAATGACAGTGAACCAAAAATAAGTGGTTGCTACAGTCACACCTTTTTGAAAGCAAAGTATGTTTGGATGGCTGTTGTGTCTCTAATTATATTAAAGGCTTCCAGGGTTGAGGATGGAAATCACACCTGAAAAACAATAAAGCTAACAAATAAGCTCCCTGTTAGCAGAGATTTAACCCACAGGATAAATGACTTGACAGCTACAATACAAGTGTAATTTATTAAACCTACTCCAGTCTGTATCTTCGAGGTACGTTTTGTCAAAGCCATCTGCAAGTGAACTGCGCCTGCCATTTTGTCATTACTGAGAACTGACTTTTTATTTCTCTGCCCTTGTGGTAAATAAAGGCTAAAAGCACAACTCAGTGTCGTCAGAGAAACCAATTTCCTTTGGAGTGCGGATTTATTAAGGTACTTATCTAAGAAAAAACAAAAAAACAAAAGTTAATTATTTAAATCTTTTTCTTTATAGATGCAAAGGAAGCATTATTAGGCTGATATGTTGCTACTTTTGGGTGTATGAAGTTGTGCTACATTTAGGTCCCTCATCACTTGATGCTCTACCGCTCAATGCTTCATTGACCATTCTGCTGACAAAAATATGACACCTACATGATAAAAGCTTTCATCAGCTGTAGGGATGTAAAGGTGACTGGTTTTAATTAAGCTGCTCACACTGTGTCCTATCTTATTTATAGTACTGGATTGAACAACATGTTAGGTTGACGGATGAGGAAATAAAGGATATTTTGCAAACATCCAAGTCCTTTCACATCTTAAACAATGTGTGTCCCATCTGACTCATTGTTTCGAATTGTGCACGTGGATTGTGTGTGGAAATACTCAATTATTACTTTTGCAGTGATGTTAATGTCAAGCGTTAAGTTAATTTTGTACACATTTCTACTAATGCATCTCAAAAAATCGGAATATTGTAAAACAGTGTCATTTTTTGTAACTTATTCAGAAGGTCAAACTCAGATATTATCAATACAATGCATATAAAGTGAAATATTTCATGCCTTTATTTAATTATTTTTTGAAGATAAAGGCTTACAAATACTGAGAACCAACAATTCCAAATCTAAGAAAATGCAAATATTGTGAAAAAGTTATAAGTAAACCCTCATGCTAATAAGTCAAAACTACCTGCAAAGATTCCCCGAGTCTCTAAATGGTCTTTCAGGGTCAGTTATTACAATCCTCTAAATAAACAAATGTCCAGAAGACAATCACTGACACCATTCACAACACAAGAAGCTGGTTGTTCACACAGTGCTGCGTTCAATTATTCAAAAAAAGTTCACTGTAAGGAAAATTGGTAGGAAAAGACATAATTGCAGTCTTGAAAGGATTAAAAAGCAAAATCCATTCAGGAATTTGAGGGAACTTCACGAGAACGGGACTGAGGCTGGAGCTGAAGCTGATGCTTCAGAAGCCATGAATAAACATTTACATTGATAAAGGGTGTCAGTGTATCAGTGTAATTGTAATTATCACCCAGCAAAATTTGTTATTGTGACAAACCAAAACTTCAAGGTTTTCCACTGCATAATGTCGCTGCAAACATTATCAGGGGGTCGACCACAACTGCTCCAGGCTCACATATATACTACCACAACAGTGAAGAACAGATTGTAATAACTGGCAATAGGGAAGTGATTTTTACTTTTAAACAAGTCATCCTACTCAGATGTGATAATCTAATCTAATGATCCTGTTACCCCTGAATTTTCACCTTTTTGGGACAATGCTTATTTTCTATTCTATTCTATTTTATTCTATTCTATTCTAATAAGTGAGGCTTTCAACCTGCTATGTGCTAAAGCTGTATCTCTGCTTTTCTCTTGCCCCCCCCCGGTGCTAAGTGCAAAGACTGACAATGCATTCTGTTCTCTGAGAAAGGAACATCAATGTGATGTTAATCGCCAAAGTCATTTATTTCCCTTAAACGCTGAGGCCAGCTGGAGGCTGCAGCAATAACAGCACTCTGATCTGCTTCTCCATAACCACTCAATCAGGATATTAATTGTCAAACAATGTCTCCATGTTATTAATCTTCACCAGTCATTCTTTATTAAATAAAAATGCAACTGCATGTGGGACACACTTAGAGTAGTGAGTTATATCATAATGCGTCTTCACTCAACAACAACACTGGACACATTAGTGTGATCACCTCTAATAAGATGCAGCACTATCAAAGCAAAACTTATGCCCTCTTTCTGCTTTTAACTGAAGATATATTTCAGTATATATTTGTATTTATTTCTGTTATGCAGCGTAATAATTCTCAAGGCTGAGGACAATTAATTAATTAATCAATTAATTAATTATAAATTTGTGCATTTATTAATTATTATTACAATTATTATTTATAATAATTATTAATTACCTAATAATAATAATAATAATTATTATTAATTATTATTAATTATTATTATTATTAATTGGACTACACAGCCAAAAATGTTTGATGCACTGTGCATTCTGACTCTCTTATCTAAAGGCCAGACTCCCTTGTCTAAAGATGTTAATGTCTTCAGAAATTTGAGCTACCATAGCTCATTGGCTGGATTGGACCTCATCCTCCCACTATTGCACGAATTTCACATTTTGGAGATGCTCTAATCATATGGCTGCCACAACTTGACCCTTGTCAAGCGCAACTCAAATCCTTACATGTTCGTTGTTTTCCTGCTTCTAACATTCCAGTGTTGAAGACAAATATTCACAATATTGGCTGCTAAACAGACGCCATGGAGAAAATACACTCGTATTGGGGTTTTTTCACCTGTCGGTGCTTTTACTTTTATGCTTGGTTGGTGTATTTTGCTTTAATCATACCACAGTTCAGGATATGTCTTTGAACAGCTAAAATCCAATGCATTTAAATTAAGATCAGTAGTAAATATTACTTTGTTCAACTTAGCAAATGAGGTTCCTGATTGCATTCAATTCAAACAAAACATTAACCATTGTAGCTAGCTTCTTCTGACTGAAATGTTATGCAAACATATTTAAATATGGCGAGAATGTCAAAATCATTATTTGTGAAATAATTTCACTCGATGTGTTGCGTAGCATTTGAGCACTGGCAAACTGAACGACAAACTTACTTTAATCGCCTTTGTGTTATCAGCCTCCCACAGAATAGCTTTTATCAAAAATCATTATCTAATAGCAGAAAAAGTCAGCTTGCAGCTAGGAACAACTCACTCATCTTCTGCTTCATGCAATCTTAAATGTCCCTCATCCATTTTCCTCCCACACCTTGGCTTCCTGTGTACCACTGCAGCCAGCATATGGGTACAGCACAGCACATTACCTGAGAAGACCAAGACTGTAGAAAGTATAAATGTGCATTTCTGTGTCTATTATGAACCTCGGAGGTAATTTAGCATTTTGCTGATTCATTTATTCACCTTGCAGTCATTGGACGCAACGTGGGACACATCCGAGGGGCAATAAATTCCACAATGTTTGAATGCACAAGTAACACTGGGATATTTTACCATGTGTCCCAGCCGGGTCTTTTTTATCCCATGTTTTATTGGTTAGCCAGTAAATCAGACACACAAGCAGCATACACAAACAAGTCGAAGCTGCCTCTCTTCTCTTTGCCCACTGGGGGTTAATGTTTGCTTCACAGACAATATGACGGGGTGACTGAAAAGACGGTTGTGTCTTATATGAATTTCCATTTTAGCGTTAAATAGCTGATATGAATTAATGCTTTCTTATTATTTTAATTTACAGTGAGATGCATGAGCGTATTTTTGTACTATTATGATTCAGGAGTCTTTGGACAGAGCTATGCTGAAAAACCAAATCTCTCTGTGAAGTAGCATAAACAGCAGGGACTATTATAATTACTCTTGAGAGGGTGGAGTTGTTCTGAAGTGAACCAGACAAATTAGGATAAATGTCTGCAGAGTATATGTGCTGCTATTTAGTAGACTCATTGTTCACTTAAAAACATGAACATTACGGACCTCATTTAAGCCTGACTAAAGGCTTATAGTCAAAACCTGAACTTCAAGCTATTAGGATGGTAATGACCACAGACTCCAGAGCCCTGGAAAACTAACCAGAAATGAGAGCTTAAAAGTAGCTATTTAAACAATGGCTCCCCAAAGGAATACACTTTGAAAAAAGAGCTGGGCATAGGAAAACAAGGATGATTGCAGACATAGGGGAAAAATGGAATTCCAGACAAAATTCGAGGTGGTTTTTTTTTTTAACTATAACCCATCTCCTTTCCTGTCTCCGACTTCGACAGACAATGGGACATTAGGCATGCTTCTACCAGTGTCACCAGAAGACTAATGAGATGGCAGCAGGCCTGTGAATGGCTCATTGGCCTGATGCACATTACTGTCTTTAAGAGTTTCCTCATCCCTTTATGGCCAGCCGTGCTCTGCTTCTTATACCTGTAGCAGAGACCGAATAATAAAAAAAATCACACCATGGAAGTCCACAGTATACCATCATTACATGCAGATGTTCTGGCAGCTCAATGGTTCAACAGACAATTAAAGCTGGAAGAAAAGCAATGGAAAAAAAAGGACTGGACTTGGAAAAATTATATATATTTACAAACCGGTTTATTTGGTCTTTCATTTTTATTAATAAAACATACTCCTAAGCCAGCATGCTTGAAAAAAGACAGATGGCTGGTGTTACTTGATAGAGTTGTATTGTTAAAATGGAGTTGCTCTTTTACTGTACTTCCACCTCATGTTTACTTCAGAGGACGGATTGCTGCAAAGTGAATTATCAAATTAGTTTTTAACAATTGGTATCACATGATCAATTGAACTTCCTTACATTATTTCAAAACTGAATTTAACTGGATTGAAATCAAACAATATATCTGGATTTGATTATAATTACCTGTATGGATTTGATCAAACAAAATTTTGTTTTGTGTAAATAGATATAAAATTTAATTTGTTTGTCTTGAGATTTTGCTTAACGATTGGCGTTATCAAAATAAATGTAATTAAATTGAACACATTTTTATAACCAGACATATTAAGATATAGATATGAACAACTTGTGATGATTTTGTCACTTAAGATTTGAAATATTGATTTTAGTAGCAGCTTTTGCTGTAATTATCATGCTACTAAAATCAATGTTTCAAACCACTGGTCTACTGCAGGTTAATGTTTCAAATCAATGTTTCAAATCAGAGCTGTAGCATGCTTACAGCTTTAACTGTAGTCATCATGAATAGTGTCATATTCAATCATGCAAAAGATGCTAAAACAGCTAAAAAACAACAATAAAACATATTGTCACCTCTGCTTCAAAACAAAGGCACATGAAGAGACTTTCTATTTTCATATTTAAGCAAGTCTTTGGTTCTTCTGCAATTTGTACTTGATTGTCATGTCATTAATATTACCTATATCATCAATCTAGTTTTTCCTTTCAAGTATAATTTTATGTTGTCTTTTCTGATACTCCAAATAACATTCCTTTGATAGTGTTCAACTAAAATAAAAAATATATGTTTTAACATAAATAATGCGATTTGAAAGTTGTAGGAGAATGCAATGGAAGACAAATTATAATGAAATATTTTAAAGGCTGTTTGGGTCGGTAAGTTTCCATGTCCAAACAAAAGTTAGAAAAATTTGTTTTATAAAGTTGTAAATGAACAATGCACACTGAGCAGTGTTCCTATGTCTGTCAAATGATAATGCCAGCACTTTCAAACTTCTTCAGCTACACAAATAACTTCTTAGTTTGTTTCCATTCATACATATTACGATTGTACATCAGCTTCGATATATCTGTTTGCAGAACTTTAGCTCTTCAGTCACAAAACAAGAATCACATTGAGGGCAGCATGCAGTTCAGCATCTCATGCCCAAGTACACTTATATATGTGGAGAAGCTCAAACTTTAATCAATAAACTTTGAATGTCAGAAAGACCAGTATAACTACTGAGCCATGGGCGTCCCCAAACAAACATCTGTCCACCAAAGCCACCTGAGGCACTCACTATGCATATCATTTTGACTGATGGAGAGCTGCTCCACTATTGATTTTTCTGAAAGCCTGAAACAGTTTACCACAAAATTGACCTTTATTTAGCACCAGCCACCTTCCTTCAATTATGACCAATTTTTCAGGTCTTGACAATAACAAATGTACAGCTAACATCTCAGAGCTGCCTAAATATAACTTCTTTTTTACAGGTGTGGTGCTCAGAGAGTAATGGGTTAGTGATGGCCAAAAAGTTTAGCTTCATGTGCCAAGATTACTTTCTTGAGAATGTTTTGATGAGACTGCAGGACTTTTGGCAAACTGCAAAGTTTGTTCTCCTTAAAGCCATTTCTGCTCCAGTTTCTGCTGAGGAGCTTTGCTGTTTTTTCCGAGCCCGGCTTCCAAACTGGTACGGGAGTTTTGGTAGTCTTCCTTTTCCTGGATGGTTTGACATGACAAAAACTTTATGTGATCAGTTTTTATTTCAGAGAACACATGTCTTTATCTATGTTGTTGTTTTGTGAAGTACTCATATCTTGATTCTCCATCTGTACATCAAGTACTGTGCATACTGTAAATCCTATCTTACATCATATCTGACACAAAAAGGAAACAGGGATGTCACTCTGCATCCCCTGCAGCCCAGATTCTCCAAGCAACCCAACAAAAGAAAAGGAGGGCAAAGCGGGAGCAGAATAAAGTAAAAAATGAGAACAAAACATTTGGTAGTAATTCAGCATGGGATGCCCAGTCAGACTTCTGGGAGGTAATTAATTACAAACAACAGGAAAAAAATGTCCAGCGTTGGACCTCTTGGGGCAGCCTATACCTCTTTAGATCTCTATCCAGGAAATGATTGGCCTGCTTGGGAAGGCTTATGTGGAGTAACGATCTAAAGGCTCATTTTAAGATTAAACTCCACAGAACAAGTCAGCTATTGTGAGAAAAAAACTAAAGATCATATTTCCAGAGCTACCATAACATTATAGATATTACAATCAGAAAATGATTTCAGACTTTGATCCTGTGATCCTTGTGATTTATTTTCAGTGTAATGCTATATGCATTTCTCTGGGTATAACTTATATAAGAAAACCATCTCATGTCTAAAAGAGCTCTTTCAAATAAAATAGCATTTGACTTTTTATAAAACAAGCAAAAAAGATAATTGCAGATACTGTAATCGGGTTCACTGCACTGATTTTGAGGCGACTGTGGCTCTGTGGGTAGAGTAGTCGTCTTGTAGGTTTGATTCCAGGTTACTCCTGCCACATGTTGATGTGCTCCTGGGCAAGGCACTTAACTGCCTACTGATCTACGTTTGTGAGTGTGAATGGGTGAATGTGACTCTAGTGCAAAGCGCTTTGAGTGGTCAAAATGATGGGAAAAGTGCTATATAGCTTCACTCCATTTACCACTAAGTCTTTCATTTCTATTTTAAAGTCTTGAAGATTGTGGATTGTTGGATTTAGTTTAACATCCATTAATAGGGATCCAGCTGAAGGTCAGCCATCTACACCTGAACCCATCAGCAAATTTATGTTCCTTAGTATGGGCAGGAAATAGTAAATGCTACTAGTTACAAAAAAAAAAAAAGAGGAAAATGCAAACAAAACCAAATAGATTTTTGTGTACATATGTTTTTCTGTGTCAGTTCTGCACATTATAAATTAGTTGGCTGTAGTTTCTTATAATACTTGTTCAACTGGTGGTATTTAGCTCTATTTAAAAAAAAAGAAAAGGAAAAAAACTGATTCTGCTCAGTATGGCAAATAATTAACATTTTATATAAATCAAATTTTTTCATTAAATTTGATTTTTTTTTTTCCTTCAGCGAACAAAATGGCAAAACTTTATTTTGCAATATTACATCAGATTAATAAAAACATTTGTTTTTACTCAGAAATATGGGTTTAATGAAAAAATGCTAAGGTACTTTTAATCCTTATTAAGAATGGCAGTTTTTGATTTGAAGATTTAAAACAAGATGTTGAAATTAGGGCAGCCAGACTTCTGACAGAGAAATTGTCCTCATAATCACAAAACAAAATGATTTTCCGAACTATTCATGACCTCCAGTATAGATAGATGTATTTACTCACACCAGCACAAGTGTTAGTGTCACATTGCTGATCAAGAGGCTCAGCAATCCTTAAACATGCTTCCCTATCATGCATGCATTGTATGCTGAGAGGACACTGAGTTGGATGCAGGTGCTACGGCTGTTTTATTAGCTCCCTCAAACTCAATTTCCATATAATTTGTGAGCTGGCTCTGAATCTGCTCCTGGCAGCTAAAGGTATAAATCTGGCCTTATCTGGCCCCAGCATGCACAGTTCATATCCACACACCCTTTGCCAACAACAGATCTATAATTCATGGCCAAGCACACCCACGTTATTGGCTGCCCTGTATTAGAAAATACAACACAGAAAAAAGAATTCAATGGGGTGTCATCCAAGCAGTTCAGAAGGCAAGAGGGTATGTTTTCTCTCCCCAGAAACAAACCATGTGACAGAAACTTCTCTGTAGTGCTATTTCACATAAAAGAAGGAAATGTACACTGTCAAACTTTTTACATTTATATTCTGCTCAGGGGCTTCTTGTATCGTTATGCCAAAGTGCAGGTTAACATCAATGTGACCCCACAGGTGAAAGAGTGCTCTGTTTGACAGATAGGGAATTATTCATCCAATTAGGCTAATTGGATGGGACAGGTCAGGCCATATAAGGCTGTTGAGTGAAGCTGAATAAATTGGAGAGACTGTGTTAAATTATCTTAAGAAAAGTCACCAGAGATGCCAAATTAGGCCCTTATTCCTGAGAAAATCTAAGTGTCTCTTTTTGTTATCTTTTGCAAAAAAAAAACAATAATTATCAAAGTATTTGCAACTCCAAGCTTGTTATTGACACTAAAAAGCACTAAGAAAGTTTCCCACATTAGTAAACTGATCAATAGGGAAAACACATTCTCAGCTTTTATTCTGTTTGTGCAAGAGCAACGAAATGTCCAAAGACAGCTCAAAAGTCACAGGCGTCTCTGAGAAACATATTGACATGACGCTGACAGGTACTGCAGGAAATCTTCGGCTGGCCAGTGCTTATTGAGTCATATGGAAGTGAAGGGCAGAAGACAAGGACTTGGGGGGCCAGCTCCACCAGCGTCCCTTTTTTTAATGACCATTACTATACCAGCAGAGAGAGGGGAAGATTTCTGCACCTCAACCAGGCATCATGGCTGGTCTGAGTCCCGGCTCACTGACAGCCCACTGTGGGGAATCAGAAAGAAAGGTGAAAGAGACATCAGACGGTGGTAATTAGGACCACTCAAGAAAAGTGGGTGGAGGAGGATACCACAGCTAAACACCTCACCCGCTCTTACTGTCTCCGTCTTTGATTCCTAAGGGTCATGCTTGTTTTCGCCCCGATATCTCTGTTAATGAATAAGTGTGGCATCTACTGCCCAGAGGGGGAGCGGTGTTCATGTCTAGACAGGGAGGAAGGGATGTTTGGTGTACGTGCGTGTGTGTGCGTGCATGGAGAGGAGAAAAGGGGGGCACTTGGTTTTGTTTGTGTTGTTCTGAGGCAGCTGGAGGCAATGACGGGGAACACAATAACAGTTTTTCATGTGCTGAGTGAATGCATAAGCACCCACTCATCACAAAATCATAGCTACACAAATACAACTGTGAACAACCACCTGCTGTTATCATCATGTACAATCACTCAAACTTCAATACTACACAATATGTCATACAGTGCAATATCAAACAACTTCTGAGTGTAAAGCTAATAAAAAAAAATAAAAATCCAGATGAATCAATCAATAGCCCATAAAACAGTTTAGAAAGCTCTAACTACTTTCTTAATGTTGAATTATATGTTGTTATGCAGTGAAAAAAACAAAAGTTGCAGCCCTTTTCTGTAGTGGCTGCTTTCGCTAGAGACTGTCATTATTGAAATTACCCAACAGCAAATCTGCATGATTAAGTGCTACATCTGCTCCACCTGTTCGCGTCAGAAGACTTCAAATATCGCTGCCATTTCAAAGCCAGCAGCATTTTATACAAAGGTACAAAGTGTTCTTTGGTGGGAACCATAACTCACAAGCCACAGCTTAATAATATGAGAACTGCAGCAAAAGATTGGAGGGAAGGTGGAGGCTTGAGCTGCAGTTGTTGTGTTATTAGTTTTTATTTTGTACAGCTTGCAGAGACAATGTGACAAAAAATAACCATAATAATAACAAAAAATAGCATTTTTAACCATAAACTCATAAATCTTGCAGTCTATCCAGCTTGATGTTCTTAATGGTGAAACCTGGGATGTTGTAAGTAGGGAGCAAGAAGCACATCAAAAATAACTAGGTTAAAGTCAAAAAAAGAACCAAAAGAAGAAGAAAAACCAACACAACAGTGGCTTTGTCATTAATCCGGTTCTAGTTAGACCTTTAGGTGTTGTAACCATGTCACATGCTGACAACCTGTCCTTCAAAAGGAATGACAGTATGGGACTTAATCATGGAATCATGGGAAGGCTTCTCCCTCTGAGTGAACGGACAGAGTGTTGGATGGGTGTTGCACTGCTGGGTGATTGGCAGGCTTGCTCTAGTATTTATAGTTTTTCTGCATTGGATTTACAATGCCTTGCTTTACAGCCGGTAACATATTCAGTTTCTTCAGATTTGATGTGTTACACCAACACAAAGTAGCACATATTTGTGAAGTGCAAAAAACATTGCACAAGTTATGTAGCACAATAACAAAACAAAAATGTGGTGTGATTTGCGTTTTGTATGATTTTGCCTTTTCATATTTGTTTTAGTTTTATAAAATAAAATGTATTTTCAAACAATGCCACTAAAAAGCAATGTACACATCATTTGCCTTGCATTTCACAGCTATGAGCTGCTGTGTGTTAAAGACAGCTCAGGAAATCCAAATTAAATGCACTGAAATCTCTCTTTTTCACATACACCCATCTTTGTACTTTTATGCAAATGGGGGACTTCGTATTGACTTCCATTCATTTTAGGAACTGCATTTATCCTTAACACAGACATTTTCTCTAACCGTAAAAATTACTAGTCCATTCCTAGCCCAAACCTTAATCTTAATTCACATTATGCCTTTCTATCATCACATGGAGTTTACTGTGATGATAATAAACTCATCACAGTTTATTTTACCAAGATGGGGTTTGGTCCATATGTCTTCAGAAGGTTACTAAATATGCCAAAAAAATCCCTCAAGCTCAGAATCCTGTAGTCCAAATGTTCTGTACAGTTGTGCAAGTGCTTTAAAATTCACACCTGGTATTTTGCTCAGAGCCGACCAGCTCCCTCTGCAGATGTGCCCTGTCAATCTTGATTATGAGGAACATGACCAATTAATCACATGTCATTGTCTTGTACAGTCGTGCAAAACCTTCAAAAAAACAATTGTGATGTGACTCTACCAGGGCACAGATATCTACTGAACTGACCACTCTGCTCCTAGAATTACAATGTCTGACATTTTTATGCTGTCATAAAATGCCTGCATAGGTCAATTCTGTGGACAAAACCTATAAAATAAGAGCAATTTTATAGAGACATAGAATCAAATTGTCTAGTAAACATTTAGGCACCTGAACTGAGGGGAAAACAAGGGAAGAGTCTGAAGAGCCCCCTCGAGAACAATAATGCAATCAAAGCTTGTGATTACATTATAGCTGGCTAAGCACTGCAAACATTGTGGTTAATATTTCATGTTCAGAATGTTGTTTAGTGGAACATTAATAAGAAGGGCAGGGCAAGTAGTTTTTTAAACTGAGTCATCATGTTAGCTTTATTGTAGGGTGAGTTATCAGCAGGTATATGGGGTCACCTCTCATTATATTTCAAGCCAAACTGACAATATTACTGTTTCTTCATATCATAAAAGAGGAAAAAAAATCGAATTTGGCAGACCAAAAAAAAAAAAAACCATAAAAAAAACTCATTTCAATTCAGTGCTTCTGCTACCATCGGAAACCTCCTGAATGGACATAGAGAAGATGGCTATCTCGCCTCAGACAAAGAGTCGGAGGAGGGGAACTGCAAAGGATGTTCAGCCCATTGTTGAATGAAATAGGTATTCTGAATCTCTCTGGGGAGCTGACATGAACTTTTGCTGAGGAGAAATAGTTAAACGAACATTGGCAAATATACACAGCCGCAGAAAGTAGACATTCACAGGTGCCCTGAGTTGCTCTCCCAACCATCTGAGAGGATTTAAAGCTGGAGCAAATCACCAAGACTAAGGAGTCAAACAATGACCATATGTCAAGCTTTGCGCAGCCGCAGGGGGATTTCATTAGAGCTTCAGCTGCATTCTTTCCAAATGAAAACGTACTGTATGTCTTCCCAAAGGTGAAGCTTTACCATATGTGCACATTTATGAAAATAGCAGCTTTGCTCTTTGGGCTTAGGGTAATGGACGTCACATTTTTACTGATTAAATAACCTGATGTTAGTTCATTCAGGATGTTAAACATAACAGTGATTATTCATCTTATTGTTTTCTTAGGCCCAAGCAGGATGAAGGTCAATTATATTCATCTGTATCAATTGTGCCACATTATTTGTTTTTTTTGTGTGATGAATAAGTTTGAAAACTAAGCCTCTCTGAGACAGAGAAAAACTTTTTGTCAAGGCAAAAGGAAATTTACAATCAAAATAATTTGTCTCTTTTGGGGTAATGTTGACATTTCAGCATATTAGATATGCTTAATTTTATTTTGTCACAGGACATGGAGGGGAAACAGCAAAAATGGTGAAGTATTTCTGGTCAGGTAAAATCAAAACTGAACTGAACTGAACCCGTCCATAGGAAGTCTGCGGAAAAGTTGGAATCATAAACGCAAAAAAAAAAAAAAGTACCTTGAAAACCTGTTTCTTCAAAAGAAAAAAAGTGTGAGTAATGAAATATGTATCAGAGGATAGTGAGCTGGCTTCCAGAAATGAAATCTTGAAAGTTTCACGAACATCACCCAGCCAGATGAGTTAAATTAGGAGAGTCAGGACAAGGGCAGATGAACAAGAAGCAATCAAACATGCCAAGCTGGTCATTTCAGGAGGCTTATTAAATGTAATTGCTTTGCTTTGTTTTGTTTACACAGTAAATCAATCTCTGCAATTCTCTGAAAGTGTAAAGCTCAAACATTTTTGACTGCATTTTAATTATGATTCAACTAATTGTGATATATGTTGGTTTATTATACACAGAAAAGTAGAAGTACAAAAGAACTAATACATTGTCTATTCAGATGGTTTTAATTTAGGATAATCTAAATTATCTCAAATTATTTAAAGCTGACCTTCAGCATACAAAGACAACTACCAGCTCCAACATTTCCATTAAATAAATAGGGAACCCAAATTGAAAAGGTTTTGAAATTTTCTTACTCAGTCCAAAACTCTAAAGACATGCAAAATGATGCAAACTTCAATTTGATTTAGGCGTAGATTATTTTCACCAAGGCACTTAACAGTACCAGTATCAAAAATTAAGTCCTCCTTTTTCCATTTAGTTAATGTCTAATGGTTTGTCACAGTATGTGAATATTGATTAAATTGAGTCCTTAAGTCTCAGTGACCAGGGAACTTTGAGTTATGCTTTGATAACAGGTTTAACATGTCGTATAATATTTTGGAAAGTATGGCACATTTTAATGCATGATCTATCAATTTTACTGAATAATAGACCTCAAACTCAAGCTTTACTCTGATCTATAATTGTATGATTAAGTCCCTGTTTTTTCAGCAAACCAGCTGTGACCCCACACACCAGAGCCAAGTCTGTGTAACTGAGATTAGACCAGGAGCGTCAAACTCTAATCCTCAAGGACTGATGTACTGCAATTTTTATACATCTTCCTGGTTCAGCACACCTGAATACAATTTCTAAATTACTTCCTCAGCATCTACAGAGTCCTACTAATGACCAAATTATAAAATTCAGGTGTGTTGAAGCACAGAGATGTCTAAACGTAGCAGGACTCGGACCTTTGAGGACTGGAGTTTGACACCCCTGCTTTAGATCCACTGTTGGGTAAAACATATGTGAATTGTTTCACTCAGGAAAAAAAATGCACTCATTTGTCTTTACAGTAGTTGAATTCATTCCTGCAACAATATCTTCACTTGCCTGGGAAAACCAGCTTCTTGTTCTACAATTTGCTTTGTGCAGAAGTTCTGGAGCCTCGGCTATTGAGACGCAGAAGGCATGGGCTCTGTTCCAGCTTTAAACGACTGGATCTGGTGCAGTTAATTATAGTATATGTAGTATAAAATGTAAAATTCCTTTACATTTTAACTTGATCTCAGATTTTGGTTTGTAATGTAGGTTTTCTTTTTTGTTCATCTTTGCCTCACCCCCACACCCTTCTACACATTTTTCAATCAATTCCTATTATAAATATTGTAGATAGGATGTCTTCCAAACATTTGCTGGCTGGGTGCCTCTTGTCAACAATGGTCTTGTCATAACATCAAAACAGGAGAAGTCTAAAAAAAAACCTCAATCCATCTTATGCACTGAATCATGCACCTTTTACGCTTGGTATGACTTGTGGCTGAATCAGAGAGAGGCAGTGGGTTGTGCGATAAAGAGAAGACTTTTTTTTATTGGGAAATCAGTAAAAGTCAGAAGTCAATAAAATATTTTCTTCTGGTAAAGTCCATTCTCTAAACAACTAATACAAAAAAAACCTGGCAAATTGATATAAAGTTTATTTCTTTAAATTATTTTCAGTTTTAACCCGTAGTTGTGCATATGAACAGAGAAATGCAGAGCAAGTCAAATGGGGCTGTCGGAGTTGAGTCAAAAAAAAATCATCTGTTTTGCACATCACAGTGGCTTAAGCTGTTTATTTTGTAAGGCAGTTTGCAGAAATTGTGTGTGTGTGTGTGTGCTTGTTCGTCTTTGCTGACGGCTAAGAGGAAAGCAGTTTTAATCACCACTCACCCTTACACCCCGCTGACAGCGTCAGAGGACCAGTCTCACCCCGTTCCTATGATCAGCCTCACCAGCTGTCTGCTTAGCCTTCCATTCATCTCTTAATTATTTATTTACCTCCACTTTGTTCATACATATTCCCTGGAGGAACACATCTTTTGAGCGTTTCAGCAGGGCCTCACTTTAAGTGGCTGAGCAGTGAAACTTTTTTCTCTTCATTTGTGTTTCACAGAGGAACCAAGTTTCTCCTTCCTTTAATTTTGACATGTGCTTTTTTTTCCCATGTTGACAGTTTCTCTCTTTTAATGGATGGAGAGACCTTATTTGAAATAATATTTTGAGTTGGCTGAACTGATTTGTTTTCATCTTGATATGCTTCTTAAACTAAAAACAGGGTTTATTTATAATGAATAATCACTCCAATGGGAAGCCAATTAGGTGCATCAGATGTGTAGATATTTGTACATTGATGTTTATAATGTAAAGTTACAAACTCTATGAGGAGCTTCTTAAAATATATTCTAGTAAAGCAAGAAGTTATCAAAGTTGTTTTTTTTGTTATCTTTAAACATGTGACATAGATTGGAAGCAGTTAGTCATTTAATATCAGAAAAGGTTCATAGAGTACCTTTACTGATATCCAGATAGTAACACAGTACATCACCAAGCAGAGAGTAATTGATATAACATTATGAAGCAAGAAACATAGTAAAAAAAAATCTCCATGTGCTTTATTTCTCTCCATGTATAGTAGATAGTATTTATTTGCATTGTTTTTCATGAATCTGAATGATCAGATGTGGTTATTTCTGCTAATAACAGGTTTATTTAATGTGTATTTATATGCAATATATTAGGAGTGTACCAGTAGAAAAAAATAATAACACATTTTTCTTTTTAAAAAAATGTGTTAGCAAGGTTCTGTATGCACCTTGGTAAACTGCAGCCAAGAGAGACAAATAATGTAAAAACATTTTAACTTAATCAACACATTTGAGTGCCGGTATGTCCAGAAAAGGCTACTGACTACTTTATTTTTTTCACTTTATAAAGAGTAAATATGTATACACACTGGATAGGTATAAATGTACTAAAATAATAAAGATGTGAAAATGCTTATGTGGTTGCTTAGAAAGTTTTAATGAGTGTGCTGGAATTTGATAGCAGAAATACAAATATTACTTACAAAAGCAAAAACCATAAATTATGCATATGTCTCAGAATATGACAAACTAAACAGTTTACCTGGTTTAAATGAAGAACAGTAAGAGGAAATCTTAAATCTACAGACATAAAAGCATTAACTCAGCACTTGTGAAATGAAATTCTGCCATAGGATTTTCCTAAGGAGAGAGAACTCAGATCTAATCACAGGGTAAGTTCAAGCAGTTGCTTTGAGGAAAAAATCTGCAGGGTCTTTTTACTCCTTCTACCATAACCAAAATCAACTGAGATAGAAAGAAAACACATGGATATTTGCAAAAATAGTTGAAAATTTCCTTGTGGCTAGTTTTATCATTCAAAATTGGCTGTGGGAATGATTGGTTTGCCCAATACTGAATATATGAAGCATTCATTTCATTACTTTTTGCTACAGATGTCTTCTGGCTCACAAGGCAAGTGGCACAGCGCTGGGACCAGGCAAGTTGCATTTTATAATTAGTCTCACATGGACAGACCTTGATTTGTCTTCACTGAAACAATATCTGAAAGGAATCTTGCTTGAAAATACTTTCAGCAATACAGACTTGTGTTCAGTAAAAAAAAAAAAAAAGAACAAGGGATAAAGCATGTAGAAATGTGTGATGATTACAGAGAGGAAGTCAAATAGCCTGAAGTCATAAAGCTGGGTACCTAACATCTTGGGACACTGCAAGATTAGTATCAATTCAGCTGCAGCTAAATAGCAAGTTGGCCATGAATTAAAGACAAATATGTTTCATATACCAAATTCAGCCAAACTTCACTAGAAAACAAGTAATCAGTTTGTGTAAGAAATGTTTATGTGAGGTCTTAAAATGTGTTTATTGGTCTTGTAGCTGATGTGTTAAATAATGACAACAATTGTTAAAAAATAAGAAGTCATGGTGAAACTACAGCGTGAGAAAGATGGATTGCTTAGTCAATCAATGCACAAAGCTCCCTAGACCCTTTGGATCTGCAACTATTCCATACAGGTCAGCAAATATAGCCAAATAAATTGAACAGACTGAATAAATGAAAAGGACACATGTTTCAGCAGATAAAGACAAACAGACTTTGCACTTGCACCACTGCATTTAAGCCTCTGTATTCAATGAGACATGGATCCTGCAGATGAGGCACCACGCTTCAGATCACACATGAATGAGCCAATGTAATTACATCAGCTCTGTGGCTGCACAGAGGTTAGGGCTTTATAAGCAAAACGCCCAATAGTTCCAGGCAAACCACATGTAGTTTTGATTGATGGTGTGCGGAACTTATTTAATTTCTGCTGGCCTTTTGTCCGACTAATTCACAAAAAAGGTTACAAGTCCAGTTCTTTGGTTTAGCAGAAATAATTCAGCTATTGCTCAGGAAAAATTCAAAGGGCATGTGGTACCGATGCCTTTGGAAATATTGACCATTACAATTATTTAACGGCAGAATGTAAATTAGAACTTATCAGCAATTTATTAAAGTGGGGTAATGTGTAAAGTCGACTTATTTTAAACTTTATATCATGTTTTAATGGCATTCCTTCATCAAAAAGATACATTTAATGTGATTTGATTCTTTCATGCATGTTTGAGAAATTCTTTACTCTCCCCTGGCAGCCATTTGCAGTTGCCTAGACATGTGCTTTCACAAAGCGCACCTAATTCCACAAAGCTGCTCCTTGGAGCCGCAGTCGCCAGCTGGATCCTCCAGACTAGCGGCAGCAGCAATTAGACACCTGGAGGAACTTTGTGCCTTCTGAGCTGAAAATTCAAACCACCTCTCAGCCAAAAGCTCCCAGGAGTAGTTGTAAAAGGCATAATGGACAAATATTATGATGAGGTCTTAAAAAGGAGTATCAGAAAGAGACATAGGTTAAATTTCAAAGCGTCAAATTGCTAAGTCAAATTCCTTTTAAGTTATGCTTCACTTGATATATGCAGCAATTTTATAAAAACTGAGTGTAATATACTTAATTTGATTGAGCTATAAAATTAAACTATGGTCATGGAAAATACATAACATGTACAAGTTTAAATTCTTTATGTACAAGCTGTCATCTGAATTTACCAAGTGGTATTGAGTCTTTTACATGAATCAAATATGAAATGGTTGGTAATGTCTAAAATGTATTTAATTTGATTTGCTTTGAACAACTGCACTTTTTCATGTGCAGCAGCTTCAAAAAAAGTTCACTCTCACTTTCACTAATTTATTCATTGGGTTTTACTTTGGGGTCTGGTTATCATCCTTAATCAATTTTCTGTCTCTTTAATATTCATAAAAACATCCAAATATTTTATTCTGGTAAATTCTGTGAAATTGAATAACTTTACAGGCTGGCCCCGTACATTTCAGAAGACCTGTAGTGAGTATTATTACATCAATATCACGTCTGATTTCTCTTCATTTACTCTTATTCTCGACATCAAAACAACTCAACAGACATCTGATTCTTACCTCGGAAAAATAACCTTTTTTCTATTTACTTTTTCATCTCAGGTGTTATAAATAAAAGTGCCACACATATTTGTGTAAAATCTTGTGCCATTAAATCTGATGTGTTGGAATAAGAGGATGAAGATTTGAGTGACTTTGACAAGTGCCAAATTGGGATGGCAAGACGCCTGGGTCACAGAACAATACAGCCTCAGCTCTGAGACATCGTAGTCGGCTATGTTTAGGACCAACCTAAAGTTGTCCAGGGAAGAAAACTGATGAACCAGTGACAGGGTCGTGGGCAGCTTACTGCCTCACTGAGAATTAGGCATACGAGCTATTGCATATCATACTGGTAAAAAGTTAATTGCAACAAACAAAAGGTGTCAGAATACAGTTTTCCTTTATAACTCATCACATCTCTAAAAAGGTACTAAACTGGACAGAAAGCATTAGAAAAAGGTCAAATGTTTTGATGAATCACGCTTTTGTTGTGCATCGTGTCTAGGACCTGATCTGTGCTTGACTGTGATATGAGGGGTGGATAAAGCTCTAGAATGTAGCACAGCTAGCTGGTCCTCCAGCTAGAAGCTTGGGTTCTGTAATTTAGGTGATTGTCGTGTTTACATGTGGTTAACTATACTGAAAAAAATGTTAAAATTTAATCAAGAGTAACATTATATAAGTTAACTAAAAGACTCAAAGTGCTTTTCAGTATCCATCCATCAATACCTGCTTGTCATTGTAGGGTTGCTGGTGCTTCAGTGGTCATTGGGTGAGAGTCGTTGTAAATCCTGGTCAGGTCATCACCAGTCTGTTCCACAACATCAAAAGATTAATAGATTGAGATGTGATGATGGTGAATGTAGGGAGCTCTTTGTTATGTTGTAAACAACAGTGAGCTGGTTTGAGGCTTGTGACATGGAGCATTATACCGGTGGTAGACGCCATCAGAAGATGTCTGTGGTCATGACTGGGTGGACGTGGTTACATTACTCAGGTAGACTGTGGCATTTAAATGATACTCAAGTTCTTACTACGCTATCCAAATTGGGCAGAGAAAATATATTCCACACTATCACATCCAACTTTGACACAAGGCAAGATGGATCTATGCTTTCATGCTGTTTTTTCCAAATTCTTACCCTACCATGTTGGAGCTAAAATCAAGACTTGTCATACCGGGCAGCCCTTTTTCCATCCATTTTGTCCCGTTTTGATGAGCCTGTGTGAACTGTAGCCTCAGTTTCATTCTACTCTGATAATTTTTCTCTTACCTATGACATCAACAAGTCATTTTTGTGTACTAAACTGACACTCGCCTTTCTCGTTTTTCTGACTATTTCTTGAAAAACCTGAGAGATGCGGAAAATCCTCTTAGATAAGCAGTTTCTAAAACACTCTGACCAGATCACCTGGAACTGACAACAAAATATGCTTAAATATGCTTCAAGTCTTTATATTCCCTTTATTGCCCTTTGTGATGCTCAGTATTAAAATAAGGGAATCTTTACTAGATTAAAACAACTATTTGCTGTAATGTGATTGGCTGATTTGTTATTTTTGCTTATTCATGCAAATTAATAAGTATTTTTAAGAATACAAATACAAAAAAATAATGAAGTCAAAAATTAATACAAAAACAGACAAAAAAACATTAAACGGCCTTCATTAAATAAATCACCTACATTAATATTGATCAAATTAAAATGATGATTTGAAGGTGCACCTACTGAAATCCAAAAAGCTCCAAGTGGAGGATGCAGTGGACATTGGGACAGTACCTCCTACAGCAATCATTAAAAGATCTGTTTCAGTAACATCATAAGCCAAAAGAATGCACACAAAAGCAAAAAACAACCTGATAAGTTGTTAATGTCCTGATATCTCACGAAAAAAAGACTTGGACAAACATGCAGGCTAAATAGAAAAGATGCCATCGGATTTCAAACTTATATCATCATGTTTATTTCTGTTTTATAATTACTGTTACTGGTGCTGCTGTCATGGTTGCGTAGCGACTGACACTACCCAGGCAAAGTGAGCTGCCCTTAACATCCACGTCTTTTTAAAATGTTCACCCGATACTACACCAGCTCCTTAGAAGCAAAAACTCTTGTAAAGATACAGTTACAAGTGAGAAGACACATATCCCAGGCTGAAAAGTGTCAGTGATGATGAATAAAAGGCACATTTTTAAAATGTGTCAGTGCTATTTAGTGGCCCATGGTGGACTGTCTGCTGTCAGACAGCTTGGATCAAGTCAGGGACACTACAAACTCTTAAAGGCTCAGAAGATTCAGGCATCAGTGTCACAGTCCTTCATCCCTCAATCATCTCCTGGGATTTAGATGGTCTAGAACATGTTCTTATCATTGACTCAGTTTGCTGTTATGTTTTTCGTAGACTATTATTGTTTCATTATTTGCTTAACATGCTAAATTTGAAAGATAATGTATTTAATATATAATAGTATTGGCTATTATAATATAAATGACAATTTAAATAACCAATCATACAAAAAGATTTATGGTAAATAAATAAATATTATGAGAAAAAATATTTTTCCTAGATTAAAAAATGTTTGTTAAGACTTTTTCAAATTCCACAATTTTCTAATTTGGATTTTTAGTTCTATGTTGTCAGTGTCACTCATTCATCCATTCAAATCTACCAGCATCATGTGGAAACATTGTGAAAATATTCTCTGAAAAAAGGTATTAGGATATTATAGTATAAAGTAGGCAATATGGTAAAATTGTACATGTTTGCTAAAATTAGTCTCACATTTTCATATTTCAGTATTACTAAAACAGACTGCACTCAAGCCTTTTACTGAAGAAAACATTTTAAATAATCTGCAGCTACCATTGTACACAAGGCTGTATGCATAGCACAGACTGCCTAACTAAACCCATTTATGCCTGACAAATAATCTACTTCAGTGATGTTTACATAATGCCTAACAAGTGTTAAATTTGTACCGCTAATCATGGAAACTGTCCAACCTTGGCATTGTGGACGGTACAGTTATCCATTCTATCGTTGTTACTTAGCTCCAATCTCATTACCTCCATTCAACGTTCAACCTCATTGAAGAAAACGAGAGTCAACGTCACAAAATCAAGAAGCATTTCAAACAAACAGCGCATTGGAAAAGAGGTAACACAGCATTTATTTCAGTTTCAAAGTTGCTTCTTCCATCACACAGCAGCACTTCTCTGATTTATGAATAACAAAGTCACATGAAACATGGTTGAGGCATTTCATATTCATAACATCGTGAACAATGTGTGTAAGAACCCTTGGATTTCATGCATCTAAAAATTACACCTTCCTGTGGATTTTTTGCACCCAAAGCCAATGAAATTCATTCACTCAATGTTTCATCATGTCTCTGCCAAAGACATTATTGAGAAATTACTGAAGAGGCAATGAGTCAGGAAGCAGTGTGACAGTAGGCCGAGTGGAATCCAGGAGAGATGTATTATTATGATATTTTCTTGGAGGATTGTGGAATTGAATTCTGATTCAGTGGAATATGATTTTAAAGTGAGGTTATGCTTTCCCCTGATAGATGATACACAGGCAACAGCCACGGTACACAGAGCATCGCAATAGATACACTGAGTATGGAGCTGGTCATGCAAAGCACCACCAGGCTGAATACAGATGAAGCTCAAGGAGCGGAAACACTGTGGAGGGAAAACAAACTACGTAAAGAGAGCGTTTGCCAGCGAAATGTGTTAAACTAACTGAGTTACGTGTTAAAGCTATGTTTCCTATCATTTCAAAGTGGAACTAAATTTTACATTATAACATTACTGATGTAAAACATAACATTAGAAACAGTGTTCGGTATGAAAACATGCTCAAATAAGAACATTTTGAATGCAACAAGACAGCTTAAGCAAGTCACATGTGAAATTAACTACATATCTTACTCTTGAAAAATTTAGCAGTATTCTTTTCAAGACTGCTGTAAATAGAATCATTTTAAAAGCATTAGTTGAGAAAAAAATAAAGGAGGCTCCTTGTGTAACACGCATAAAGCACATAAAGTTAAATGAGTAACATCAATAAAACATTTAATCTTGCTCATTTTAACTGTGACTGTCAAGAATGAAAGTATTTATGCCCAGAAGGTTGGTCCAACCAAAGATTTGATCATGGAAAAAGGCAGGTAGAATCAGAAATATAGAAATTTGTTTTAGAAAACAGCAACCAATCTAAAAAAAAACACGCATCTACAATTTTTGTTCTTTTCCATTCCTGTCTTCTATAAAACTTCCAAATTTCATTAAAACATCATCAAGCTGGTAGTGTTTATTGTTCAAACTTATTTTTTTCAAAAATAAACATATGTATTATGCAAACAGAAATGAATGAATGAAATTCAGTGAATAAAAATTGTCAGATAATTCAAGCATTTGAAGAAACAACATATGTGAGCACAGAGAGTAGAACCATACTGAATAATTTTATAGGCTCTGTACTGAACACTTTACCTTTGAAATCGACATAGATTCTAAACTTTACAAAAAACTGAAAGTTTGATATGCTCAAACTTTTTAAGTCAGGTAAAAAAAATAAACTAGAGTAGTTTTGCAATGTATTTATTCAGCAATAGCAGTTCACCACATCAGCAGAGTTTTATCTTATTGGGGCCTTAGAACAGTGCATGGTAGAAGCTTTTTCCAGGTGAAAGTTGCTATTTATGGCATACCTGTACAGTACATCATGACCACTGATTCACTTGGTGGTAAATGAGAGCAGAGCGCAGGGTGATGAATTGGTGCTCTGTATCCAGGGAGGTCATCCACATGACATCAAGAGCGATTAGGGGCCTTGTCCCCCATCTATCAAGGGACAATCTCTGCATTTTATCATCATCATCTCTAACCTCTTTTTCCTAACCCACACCCTCACCATAGGAAGCTCCTAATCCAAAGCATGGGCGTTTAGGTTTGTAGTCGTAGGAAAGGTCATAATCCAAGCGTGCACATGTACACTGTCAGTACATATCTATGTGTCTGCTGTTATGTTCTGATGTGTACACCAGCAAGGCAAAGGTAGACAAGGACCACCTTAGCCATCCATCAGAGCTGAATATAACCCTGCTGACCAGATTTTCTCTCACGGGACATTCTCTAACCCTGGATGGATCCAAGGTTTCATCACTGCGCTCAAGGAGCTGGGGAGGGGCTGGACACATTAGGTATACTCTCGGGTTGACAGGTGTGGGACTCTGGGAACAATAGGTTTCTATCTTTTATTTTTAAAGATGGATCTTTCTTCCTGTCATGTTATATACGCATTTATAACTCTAATGATGCTTTTTTTAAGTTTGTTTGGCAGGTCATCAGAGCTACATATTTTAGTTTTACTAGAACACAGGATACAGGTCTGCATCCAAAAACTATATGGGTTTCCTATTCTAATGCAAACAGAAACAATATAAGATCGATTTAGACTCATTACAACTGATACAGTCTGAACTGAAAATGCCAAGATGTTTTCAGCATAAAGAAAGTTCAGTGTTACTGTGAGGTTATCAGTCTCTGTTTTGGACTAGCTGTAGAGGTGAGAGGAGGACCTGGCACACTCCAATCAAAAAGGAGTTTCAATAATCCAGGCTTCAGGTATTAAAGTATGGTTCACTAACTCAAGGTGGCATTTAGAAAGCAGGAGCTTGGTTTTTGCTGAAAAACATCCCTTGAAAGAAAGAGGACTTGTTGACAGTGTTGACATGCCAGTCAAATTTCAGGCGTGTGTCAATTTTTGCCCCTAAATTAGTGATTATTGATTTTTCTCTTTTTATATGGGGCCAAATAGGAAAAGTCAAAGGAGTAACACAGCTAAGACCACCACATTTAAAAATCATTACCATTTCTCATGATACCCCTGATATTATTGAGACAGTCTAGGAGATTAGAACTACTATGCTTTAAAGGGAAGTAAACTTGACAGTCATCAGCAAATAAATTACATGGTACACAAATAAAATACAGTTCTCAAAATCCAATGTGAAAGTAGGCGAGATTCACCCATAAAATTAAAAGTGTGGAATGAAGACAAATCTAAACTTTTCCTTGGGGTAAAACTTTTTTTGAATTTACCTCATGGTATTATAAAAGGTTGGACAATTTATAAAACGACATCTTGCACACTAAAAACAAAACCTTATTTTCATAAGATGAACGGGATACAAGAGTATAAACACAGTGCAAGAAAAATATGGATAGATTTTTAAGGTAGGCAAACATTGCTATCAGGTTTGATTGCTAATTTATTTGAAATGCATTGGTGTTGGTTATATGTAGAGTTGAGAAGTAGCGTTGTTTGGCCACAACTGGTCCTTTAATGCAAACAATGTAATTACATTTTCATGATAAGCACTGAGAATATAAACAAAACGGATTAAAAATCTGCATTTTTATGAACTAGACTAAATTTTTGATTACTTCTCTCCAGGACTAACTGTGGAATAAACAGAGGTGATATTTGGATGCGAACGGTATTTCAATAAGTATGTCTTCCAAAAACACTTCCTTCTCAAAACAACTTAACTTTATTTTCATAGTATTTCCTTTAAATCAAGACTGGAAATATTTTGGTTTTCTGTAGATTTGGTTAGAATAATCTGACTAATGAGCTGTTTGCTTGTTTGAAGCATCACATAAGATTTAAATGGGACACAATCCTGTAATTATAGAACATTCTAAAGAGGGAGTTAAATTAGTCTTTTACAAATGTATATTCATCATTTTTTATGTATGCCTTTAGTATCTGTATTTGCTTTGATTTCTTATATACAATGGTTTTATGTTAGTATTTGTTGCTATTTTCTGCTCGTGTTCCATTGTTGCATATAAACAGTGTTATATTAATAAACTTGCCTTTTGCTTATTGACTTCATTTAATGAGTAATGGTAATGGTAGTCATGGCAGGTTCATTTTTATCGCACCATTCATTGTTCAAAGTTCTTACAAGCACAAAAAGTTTAAAAACAAACAAATTCATTTGTACATTTTAAAAATTATGGAAAACTGAGTATCACAAACAAGAAAGAGCACAATATAAATTTAAAATAAAGAAACAACCATTAGAAAAATTAAATCAATGTAAATAACAGACTGTAAATTAGAAAACTAATTAAATGCTTAATAAGATGAAAATCTTAAAAATCTAACATGAAAAAGACTAAATAGAGCAGAAATATTAATATTTGATTATTTACTGTATTGAGTAATATTGTTTTGGAAAGTTAAACAAACTTCAATTTAACTTTATCCTTTTAAAGTAAAGCTGTGCTCGCATCTCGCAGTTTTGGTGGAGATTCAAACTTCCTTTTTTAATATGTGTGTATTGCAAGGACCGGCTAGTGCAAATAACAGCTGTAATAATTTATAAGCAATAAATTATACTCTATAAACCTTAATATAAGCCAGCATTGCAACACACACTAGAAATAAATATTGCAAAACTGATTTCCTCCTTTTATATGCACTTAAGTTTATTTTGCTTTTGGATTTTGTTCAAATGCTGGTCTTTTCTCTCTTAAGGGAACAACTTAGACTTTTTTCTTCCTGAAACTATATTAAAAATGTTTTTGTTTGTTTCTAATCAATACAGCCCCCTCTTTCAGACTCCAACAACAAAAACCACCTACATATTCCTACCATTTCAATATCGTGCAGTTAAATCACAATGTCTTTTGAAATCTTATTTTCAACAGGCTTACTCAACTTCATCTGACCCATCTGTTTTCTGACCTTTGTATTTCTTTTCCTGCTTTACAGATCTACAAGCAGCTCATGGCTACAGAGATGGACTAACAAAGAAAAAAAACTTTGCAACAGAGAGAACAAGACTCTGTCTCTTTCCTTTGTTCTTTCTCTCAGTCATGTTTTCCTGTAATACAACAGAATGCTTTTCTCCCTCTGTGTTTCTCTCATTTTTGTGAGTCCCACAACCTTTTCTTATGGCTTCTCTGTATCCTCACAGTATCTATCCCTGAGGGCCAATCGATAGACCGCAAAAGCCTTTCAATGAAATCTCCTCCATGCTACTAGAGAAAAGAAACGTCGTTCAGTCTAACCGATAACTCTCTCGTTGTGTTCTTTTTGATTGCTCTCTCTCCCTTTCTATAAATACAATCTGCCTTCCTCTCTGTTTGGTGCGAGGTGGATGATAGGGAGGCGGCATAGGCAGCAGTCAGAGTTCACGGCTGGAGGCTTGTTTGATGATCAGTGGGGAGGGATACGAGGAGCCATCACGCCACAGGCATTGTAAATTACCTCTGAGTGATGCAAAGGAGATAAAGCAGACAGCACAGGGCGAATACGGGTGGAGAACAGGTAGGAACATTCAGTCTCATGGTCAGAGAGAAGCAAAAACATTCCAGAAAGAAGTAACAGCTGTCAAATAAAAAAGTAAGCCTACACATAGCTCAACTTCATGCCTGAAACTATCTTTGAGCGTGTCTATTTATCGATATTTCAACTAAACACCCCATTGAAGCTTTAGATAGATATTCCAAGTACTTTTCCTAATGGAAAGTAAACTCACTCAAGTCTCAAGTGTTCTGCAGAGTTTACATAGTTTTCTTCTTTCAGCTCTAATCATCTTCACATCCAGTCGGTACAGCTTCTGTCCCTGCTGAAGAAAAGCTTCACCACACCATGATGGTGCCATCATGTAACTGAGGCAATGGTGGTAGGAGGTTCCTCTATAATTGGTGGGTTACCAGTTTGAGCCCCTGCTCTGTCTATCTCTACCATTGTGTTCTTGGGCAAGACACTTAATTCTAAAAAAATATAGAGCAGGGAGTAGTGATGTCTGTCAGTCTGGCTCCTCATTGAGAACCGTGTTTTATAAGAGGCGGGGCTACAAACATAGCAGCACAGCGAGTAGCACACCACATGAAAAGTGTGGTGAGAGGGAGAGGGGGAGAAAGGAAGAAAGAAACAAAGAAATCAAGAAAGAGAGAAAGAGGAAGAAAGAGAAAAAGATGGGGGGGAAGCAATCTCCCTACTTTTTTCCCTTTCGCTGCTCAGCTCTCACTCTCAGTGACTCTGCTTGCTCATGGCTGAATGTTGTTCTGCTTTGCATGACAACCTTGTGGCCAAACACTTGTGAGGATATGGGATCATACCATTACTTGAAAATAGAGAGGGGGACAGACAGGATGGGCAGGTTAGGATGCTCCTCCTCATTCACATATATGTCAGTTATATATAACTGACATTATATATAAATATAATGTGTTATATTTATACCCATAATTATAACTGATATCTGTAAGCAAAGCAGCATCGTGTTAAAGTTTAACAATATCATATAATAAATTATTACCATGGGTCTGCTTGGTAGATTTGTTTGAAATCTTTTGTTAAAAATTATAAGTTTATCAAAGTGTTATACAAAAGTAAGTGTCTGCTTTTGAAAGCTTCAAGTCAGGTAGATCTCAGTGCTTAGCAGTGAAGTGGACCTGTAAACAATGAACAAATGCTACAGGGCCAGCTGGCTGACAACAAAGAGCAACGATCAGAAAAACTTGTCCCATAAAGCCTGGCCTACGAAAACTAATATCCTCCGTGGCGCTTATTAAAATCTCTACAGTCACATAACGGAAAAGTCTTGTCCCTACTAGTGCCACATAAATTGAATCTCCCCGTTTGTCTCCTGCATCCAGCAGAGAGATGCGCAGTGCAGTGGCTCTAGTTTTTCAGGCCTGTCTTGCTACTTTATAAAAAACAAAAGGACTAGTAATAAATCTGGTTACTTTTTTGTCTTTTTCAGGAGTCTTTTATGGCGGCATGTGAAGGTAGCTCTGCAGCTGTGTGCCCCTCCCACCTCATAAACACTGCAGTCAGTCTTACACCGACATCCGTCCTGCAGATTACAGACAGCAACCAGAGCAGAGAAGACCTATTCCACTCTGAGTCCACATTGCAAATAAATCACACACATGCAAAGCTGAGAGGGTGACTGTGGCTCATTGGGTAGAGTAGTTGTTTTGAAGTCTGAAAGTTGTAGGCTGGATTTCAGCTTCCTCCTACCACATGTTAACGTGTCCCTGGGCAAAGCACTTAACCCCAATATAGCAATATAAGCACTGTATGTATAAATTCAGTCCATTTACCATCAATCAATGCTCACCATGCTGTCCATACTCCTGACTCATCACTAGGGGCGTGTGTCAGAGATGCTTTTAAACCTGAATGCTGCAGCGTTGCAAGCAATAAGAGAATTGCTTATTGCTTGCAGGCCAGCATTGAGATGGTTTTGGAAAAAATACTGTCATTCTGCAATACTGTCAATTTACAAGGAAAAATAAAGGTAGAACCCTAAACAATATTTTTAAATAGTTTATGAGTAAAAAAAGTTTAATTGGGTTACTTACACTTGAAGCTGATACAGAGGTTTTCCATTGTCTTTCCCCGGTCAGCAGAGACCTCATGAAGTGCTATGATAGCATTATGTTTTTGTAGGACTAAAAGTGTTTTCTACCTTTTGAAAGGCTAAAAATTGGATGGCCTGTTTTTAGCTTGCAAAGTAGAGATATGATATGACATGCGTAAGCACAACTAAGACTTCAGTAACCAACGTAACTGTGTTTGCCACTGGCAAGCTGCGAGAAGCAAAGAATGGGTGAAAAACCCATAAGAATTGAAATCATTCAAAGCTTGACAGACGCCCTGATGCACATCTGGGAAAATGTATTGCTGTACTAAAAGAAAGAGCTGTCGCTGAACTGCTAGGAGCCCTAAATTTGAAGAATAACTGCTTCAGATTAATATAGTATATAATATATAAAGTAATGAGTCTACTTGATATCCAGTTTGAAGTGTTCTATGCTCTGCATTAGCAGATTGCTTAAGTGTAAAAATTTAATTAGAGTATTAAAAAGTCACAAATATAATTTGACAGCACTTTGTGTTAACATCATTCATTAACTGCAACTGAGGGAAAAAAGTATATACCTCTTCATCTGCAAAGGACAAATTTGTCAGCTTCTTTACCGTGAATATTGTTTATTTTATTAATTCTGTGCTCACGTAAGTGCTTAATATAAAATACTTATGATTTTAGGTTTTAAGAGGCACATTTGTGTCGACTCCCAGGTGACTTCATTTCATTTGCACCCATAGATCCGAATTAACTAATAAGACAGTTGATGAGTGGGGACATAATATAGTTTTTTGTAATTGCAATATTTTGCTTAGATTTGCTGATCCCCTTGTTGCTTTAATACAATATACTTTGAGAATATGTGTTCACTTCTCATTTATTATTCTTGGTTTTGGACTGCAAGCTTAAGAAGTTAGAAGAAGTTTGCACCTTTTTTTAGTTTTATTTTATTCTCAGTTTGTCAGAGCTTTACCCCAGTTAAGAGGCAAAAATAATATCACATAGACTAAAAGTCAGAAGTTTATAGCCTTAAAACTAAGTTTCTGGAAAGGCCCTGAGCTTGTCTACTTTTTATTGAAGAGTTATGGACTATATGCTTAAATGCCAGAATCATGCAAGCAGCTTGTTAATGGCTGCAAAATGTGTGTGGTTTCTCTGCAACCTGCTGTGAGACATTTAAACAAATTTAAATGGGGATGCATTTAAACATTTCAGTTTTTATAATTTGATCTTGCACGGATCATAAAAACACGGATTATATGCTGCAGCTTCATTAAAGCTGCAGCATATAACTTTTAGAAAAAAATATGCAACATCGTGACGGTTTTAACAATTATGTATAGCATTTTTTTTTCTATAGGGTTAGTCTACATACTGCAGCTTTTAGTTGAAAAAAAAAAACATTCCTTCCGTTGTTTTGTTCATAAATGCTGTTTGACAAAGAATGGTTTATGAGCAACAGATTCATTTATAGGGCATCAATGCTGAGGATGAGTGTATGCAAAGTTCTGACCGGCACTTTATAAACCTTCACTTGTTCTACTCTGCCGTTGATAGTATTTTTTTTTATTTTTTGGGAAATAAAATATTCAAGTTTCTGCTCCATTCACCTCCTAATGTATTTTTAAATGTATGTGTGTCAAGAATTTTAACACCTCTTTGTTCAAGACAGTGGCATCTAAATTCCTGCATCGTGGCCCAAAACTGGCAAGTAGAAAAATATTCAAGTCATAGTTTTTTTCCCTCCATTTAAAAAGCAGAATAATTTTATTGCCGTCTTTCTTTTCACTTGCTCACTGCAAAAGTGGACATGCAATATTTTAATGAAACAAAATAGAAAAGTATCAGAAAGGTCTGTTTTCTTGATAAAAGGAATGTGTAATTTACAAACCTTTTGAGTCAATTTTCTATTTTCTTGGTTAGAGTCAACAAGTAAGCTCAGACAATGAGAATATCGCAAAATAGTTTTAATAATTTATTCCTGAAAGTTAAACTTCTGCAAAATCAACACCCATAGAGTAAAATATTACAACTTTATTTATTCTAATTTAATGATTATGGCTTACACACAGTAAAAATCTAAAATTTAGCGTTTTTGAAAATTATAATGTTAAGACCAATAAAAAGGATATTTTGAACAAAAATTTCAAACTTCTGAAAAATAAGTGTATTTAATTAACACTTGGTTGGGCCTCCTTTTGCATTAATTATTGCATCAATGCCACATGGAGTGAAGGTTATCAGACAATGCAAGGCAATATAAAAAAACTTTATTTTAAACCTTAGAGTAGTTAATATTTTCCATGTAAGAAGTTGGAATTTTTAAAATATTTTTCAGAGTACCATGTTGCCCTAAAAACGTTTGTCCACCTCCATCTGCTTCACTCTGGATACACCTGGTTTCAGAGAACTTAACCTGAATGATTTGCACTTAAAGAAGAAATAACATGGCATTATATCAGACTGAAGCTATGTTCAGGCAGAAGAACTGCTCAGTCCTGTTATGCACAAAATTAAAATGTATTGGGAAATGTTTTGGAAAGTTATATTCTCTCTTTGTAGTCTTTTAGTGTTCCCTTGTGTTGTGTTTTGTACTTCATTTTTACTTTTACTCTATTGTGTGAATGATTCTGACCTCAGATTTTTGTACAACCAACCTACACAGATTTTATTTTTATACTTGGCCATAATCATACTAGGTTCAACTACTGGATGTGAAACGATTCGTTTTGTGCTGTGGAGTCCGGATATATTAAAAAAAAGAAAAATCTGAAAGTGTCAGGAGACTTTGGCTGCCTTAAGGGGCTCTCATAATGCATGAGGACGACCCAGTGCCGGATCAGAGGGATGCTGACACTGATGCTCAAGCTTGCCATTCCTGATATCTGGTTCCTCCTGCATTATTACATGTTAAGATACCATCTTTAATTCTACTTTCTTTAAGGTTGCTGTGAGGGTCATTAAACTTCCATTGAGGGTGTTAATTACCTGATAAGGTTTGCAAAGGTAGAATGGACATAGAAGATTTAAGAAGGGAAAAGGATGAACAAGCTAAATTACTTTTTTTCTTCTCAATGGAGATCTTCTATATCGTTTACGTGATGAACTGTCATCCTATAGTTGAAGGACAATTTACACCGGTGTGACAGCTTTTCTGGAAAATGGGAAGTGATTAGATGTCTAGATAACACTCAGTACTCTGTCAAAATTTTGTGAGTATTTGTTACCCATTAAGCTATGATTAGAAATATAGATTTTCAGTTCTATGAAAATGATTTTTTATATTTGGAAAAAGAATAAATGTTGCTTTTAGTGAAACTTTTCTCTATATTCAGCAGAGAAAATTTGGGTTGTCCTTTCTTTCCCTCATCTCCCTTTTACACATCGCCATTGCATTTCAATGTCATGCTGCATTTCATCTTTAGATACGTCAGGGTACCTTTTTTTTAATGTAAAATCTATTTTGTGACAACTTGTCAACAAAATTGACATAAGCAGCTCAGACTTACACCAATGGGTCGCATTTATTCTAACAATTATAATAATCCGTTTCATTGTAACCTAAGAAAAGTTTTCCTATTATAAGTTTGACAAAGTTTTCCAAAATTCATTTGATTTGATGATGCTATCATTTACTCTTTATTGTCGTCTCCATAAAAAACCTGCTAGCTTTCATAGCAATAATCACTAATGAAACACACAGCTAATCCACCTTAAACTCAATCAACCTTTTTCCCCCATTGCCTGTAACAGTGCAGCACACTGCCTGCATTAGGCAGGCTCCCTTGCACGTCAGTAGTCAACCATCTGCTCTGGCTCCTGTAACATAGAAGAACCCAGCAGAGAATTTCACCCAAAGGAGGCCTTATATGGATGAATGAAGTACAGACAAGACGGTTCGCAGCTCAGTATTGGCCAAATAAACTTTGTGCTCAGTCACCTCTGAGACAGTTCCTCTTCTTTATATATAAGGGATGATGTATTGCTGTCTTTTCAGCTCTGGCCTAAGCGTAACCTGGAGTTGACCTGATTATGGTTCGGCTCCCTAGAGCGCGCAGGATCATAAGCAATCTGCAGTGGATGTAATATGCTGCACACATCTTTGCAGCATATCTCCAGCCAAAACAATTAGGGAATTTGTTGTGTTCTGTTTATGGTAATTTTCTGAAACAATCAGAAACAAATCAATCACATACACACACACCAAAATGTCCCACCTACACTGGCGGTGAATCACACTCACTCTTCTGCTTTATCTCCATGATTTGAACACACCCACATCAACTCACCCACGCAAATGCGCAGCTGAGAAAACATAAACTCAAAGCCTGACAGAGTGAAGTTGGAGTTAAAAGGAACATTACAGGTTAAAAATGGAGACACGGAGCAGCAATCAGTGGAGATACAGGGGGAGAATTTAATTACTCTCTGCAAAGAAAATGCCATATGCACAATCTGTCTCATTTCAATGCATTATGCTGTCACTTCCCATGCAAAGATTCAAAGAAGCACCCATAAAATGCTCCAATTGACATGAAATGAATTATCAATGTTTTTCTCTCTCTTAATTATTTAAGCAGTTAGTCTAAATGTTCTGCTCAATCATTAAGAACTTAATATTAAAACAAAAACACTGACCAATTTTTAAACAAATTCATAAACTGCAAATGTTTTTTTTCCTCATGAAGATTTAATTATTCCAGTTTTCATCTTGAAACTACCAACAAAATGATCTTTAACTTCATCTGTCTGGGCAGCTGAATGGTTGTGCCTTCATTGATGCCATAAGAATTGCTATTCCTACAGAAAATGTCTGTATCTGACGATGCAGTGTTAAGTGAAAAAAAGATATGAGCATAAAAAAAATAAAACAAAGTGAAGAGTCCCCAAGGAGCATCAGTCAGAAGACTGCAGCTCTAAGGAACTAAAATAGAGCTGGGCAGAAAGCATAATTAGGCATTTTAAGTGCTTTACATAATATAGTCCGTCATAATGAAGGCCCTGTGGGAGCCAGAGACTGGGTGGCTATTGTCACTCGGCCACAATTGCCCTATTTATAAGGAGGGCAAATGAATAAAGAGTTCAAAGGAGAGGTGGAAAATAATAATGCAATACAAACTGCGGGAAAACATAAAAATATCCTGATGAAAGAGACTACAGATATTTATAAGTGTTTACAACACAGACAAGAAATAAGCCTAAATCAATTATTAGCATTTTTTTAAACAATGAAGCCGAAGGTTTATGAAACGGTTGTCAAAAGGAACCAAAATATATGGCTGTGGCAGCAAAACAAAGCCATAAACCGTGTCTCATCACCTTTCTGTCTTTCTTGGATGAGAGGACCTCTTGATGTTGACAGTGATTTGATGCAAGCTGTTAATGAGTTGTGCTTTATGAATAGTGACATAATCAGATTACCTGCAGAAAGGCGGGTTTTATCTGCCTCTGATTTTAAATGTCTTCCCCAAAGGCACATTTAACACATGAAAGAAAGAAATGTATTCATTTTTTGTTTTTTTTAAGGATAAGACAAGCTATTCAGAACATTCATTCCCTTAGAGCAAGAGGGCTGGTTCCAATAAGGAGGCTCCATATCGGCATCATTCAGAGACAAATCAAAGACATAAATATCACATCTACATTTGGACCAATCAAAGTTGCTTAGTCTTAATAGGGTTCAAGCTTCCATTATATATATTGAGTTTTCAGGTTGAGGGTCGGAGCGAAAACTAGCATCACATTTGGTCCTAAAATTGTTTCATAGAGCAAACCGTTTCTCTCGAGGCTGATTCAGTTTGCCCACATTTAAAATGGCAACATTAACCCAGCTTATATTTTTTGTGTTTATTTATTTCTGTAAATTTGACTCAGAGAAACCTATGAAATAAATGGTTCATATGTAGGTTTAGACAGAAGTTACACAGGGCATGACAGCGAAAGTAAGAGTGAGATCAGAGATGAGTGGGGCTGGTAAACAATCAGACATTTTGTTTTGTGAAATTAACTGATTGTAATTATAGACAGGTTCCTTTATTATTCAGATGTCAATACGAGTGATTAAAATTTAATTGAGGAAATACAATTTGGAAACTGATACAATGCAATACAATTTCATCTCTGAATGAGTAATACAAAGAAATGCATTGTTCCAATAGTGTTTTGCAATCTACAATATCACATTGATTTAGAAATGCCATTCTGATGTGATTCCTCCAGTTAGATGGAGCTCTACAGGTTTTGAAGAATGCCTCATAAGCTATAAAACAAGACCTCACAACAACAACAATACAGTTTTCTCTCATATTTTCAGTGACTTCATGGCACCTGCCACCTGCTCTGTTTGTGGTTGAAGCAGAAACAGGTGTAGTCTGCTCCATTCTGCTGAAGCTGAAGAGCATGTTTGCTTTGGCAGGAAGCTGGTGGTATCTGCTTTGTGATTTTCATGCAGAAAAAAGCTAATTGTGTATGCAACATATCTGTGAAAAAGATGAATGGGTTGCACTGCTTTGTTTAGCTCCCCTTTGTGATGAAACGGTTTGCTGTAAGCTTGTGCCGATATCTAACCAATCAGCATAAAAACAATCAAACCAACACTGGTTATGTTTTTGATTATAGCCAAAACAATTGGTCTTCAACCTCTTCATCTCCATCTGGCAAGACAATATTCTACTTATTTAGAATAAAATAAAAGAAAACCTAACATGGTTACAAGAAAAATGGCAGCCGGATTTCTTTACAAAATTGAAAAACTTATAATGCTTACCAAGTTCTTTTGTCTAACAGTTTTCAGCCACTGGGGATGGCAAAAAGGAAACTGTACACCAGATATAAAGTTTTTTTAAGTGTGATGTATGGAGCCACTTTGATTGAGGTGTCAGGATTTATGGCTAGACCTGCTGACATCAATTACTCTCTAAACACTAATGCAGCTGAAAACTCCCCTTTGATAGATCTGGTTATTAATGCAAGTACACAGGTATGCAGACACTCAGGGCTCCCTGGAAAGGTTAGATTTATCATGGTGACATTTTCTTGGTATTATGCACCCACATTTTCTTACTGTTGCCAAGGGACAGACCACAGGAGTACAAAGTATTCCCTAAAATGGTCTGTCAACGTCCAGACAAGGGCTACAAATGTCACATTCCCCATGTCCTGAACCAGAAACTGTCAGAGGCATTGCTGATCCAGAATGCTGTTTCCAGATGAACGCAAGTTATGCATTTCATTTAGAAATCCAGATCCCAAGGTCTGGATGAAGACTCTTAAGAACCAGAATTCATGTTGAAGTCCATGGCAACCCAAACACAGCCAGTGATTGTTGCGATGTCATCTGCTGGTGTTAGTCTACCGTGTTTTCTGAAGTCCACAGTCAACAGAGCTATCCATCGTCTCACACCCTTGTCCCTAGTCGGGTCGGGAGGTGCCTATCTTCAGCTATCGTTTCGGGCGAGAGGCAGGGTCACCCTGGACAGGTCGCTAGTCTGTCGCAGGGCAACACAGAGACACACAGGACATACAACCATACACACACTAACTCACACCTTGGGAGAATTTAGAGAGGCCAATTAACCTGACAGTCATGTTTTTGGACTGTGGGAGGAAGCCAGAGAACCCACCATGCGCAGGGAGAACATGCAAACTCCATGCAGAAAGACCCCGGGCCGGGAATCGAACCCAGAAACTCCTTGCTGCAAGGCAACAGCTCTACCAACTGCGCAGCCTTCAACAGAGCTATTTACCGGTAAATGTTAGAGCACTTACTTCTACTGACAAACATTATGGAGATGCTGGTTTTATTTTCCAGAAGGATTTGGTACCTGACCACACTGATAAACCTACCAAATTGATTTGCTAACAAATTTCCCTGACATGAATCCCATGGCAAGTCTATGGGCTGTTATCAAGAGGGAAATAAGAGGCCGAACAATGCAGATGACCTGAAGACAGATATCAAAATAATCTGGGCTCCCATCACAGCCGCAGGCTGATCACCTCTATGTCAGTAATTCATGCAAAAGTATAGGGCCAGTAAAGAATTCAGTGAAAGAAATGTAAATAATATTCGTAAGCTTGATATTAGACCAGTTTTAATTGGTTTAATGTGATATTCTGTGACATTCTAATGTGCAATGAATCTCCAAAAAATTACCGTTTCACTTTCTGAAATGACTGGCAAGAAATATTACACTTTTATGCAATATTCACATTTTTTTAGATGTACCTGTACATGAATCCTGTTTCAAATAAAGTAATCCTAGTTTCAACTTCAGGACATCACAGTGCAATCATCTACTCCCTCATAGCATTATTTTATAAACAGCATGTTCGTGCTTTAATATCTGCTTCTGTGTACCTGCCTGTTTGGTGTCTTGTCATTTCCAAAAGATAGAAGCAATACAGCAATCTTTGGAAACATAAATGAGGAGCTCAGAAGAAACAATTTATGTTCACATAGTAGGGATAAAAAAGACAGACATTAACTTTAAAAATCTACATAAAATGCAAAAAAATAAAAAATAAAAAATCTCCTGCCTCAGATTATACGTTAGTGCCAAAAAGAAAAAACGTACCTTTAAAGTCCCATTTGTATTTAGAAACAGTTTCCACGGAAACCAGGTGCAAAGGTGCTGTGACACCTCTCTTTTCAGCAACCTTAATGGATCCATGTTTGAGGACATGTGGTGAGCCGTGGTAGCAGAAGCAAGTACATTTTGAGTTTTCTCCGTTTCCTGCTGCCTCTGGCACCTTGGGGTTGATGTTTTAATGGAGTGTGGGAGGTGCAGGTTCCTCTGCGATTCTGCATGATAATCTGGACTCTAAGGAGCTTCCTGCGTGTTGACTGCTAATGCAAGCTGCGAGGAAGCAACTGAATTCCAAACTCTACCTGACATTTACTTGTAGAAATGACAGTTAAGAGACTTGCAAGGAATGCACTCCACTATCAAAACTGCTTCTGGACCAGCTTTACTTTTTTATTGATTTTGTTTTTCTGTCACTAAAACAAGATGCAAGCTTAAATCTACTCCTAAAATTGCTCAACCAAGGAAGTTTGACAGTCTGTTCTTATTTCTATGAGATAAGAAGAAAGACCAGCCATATTTTATTCTATGCATCTGCATTATAAGTAAAGAAAAAAATTACTGAAGAAAAATACCACCTGTTGAAATAGCTGACTGTCCACAAAAGGTAGAATTTATCTCAACAGATGGAGCTTTACATATAACCATAATGACTAAAATTCAGATATTTAAAGTATATTTCTGTATTGCACAAAAATTCTGTGATGATTCAGGAATAATCAGAAGGGAGATTTTGGCAAGCAAGTGTACAGCCAGCAGCCTGCAACATAAATATAAGACCATTTGTCTCTCATTACTTGACATTATTATATATTTTTTTTCTGATAGAATCACAAACTGTTTCAGTTCATCTGTACAGACCAGAGGTTTTCAAATCTCAGTATCTAATCAAGTTCTCCAGAGTCAAAACCTGACATAATAGAAACAATTGAGGTTTTATTTTTTTTAAATCACTTTTCACCACGATATTCATTGATTTAATATCACAGTTTTAAACTAAATATTTAATTAGCAAGCCAAACATTTTCTTTACAGATTAAATGTCTAGCTCCAAAGTAAATATTTAGTCAGCAAGCTAAATATTTAGGCTTAAACTAAATATTTAATTTGGACCTAAATAAATAGTTTGGACTCAAAATTTAGTTGGTAAAATAAATATTTAGCTTGCTAATTATAAATTTAGTTTGAAACTGTGACATGTATAAATTAATGAATAACATGGTGAAAATATGAGAAAAATTAATCCCCTATTTTTTTTTTCCTTTATCTCTGACAGGCTAAATAATAAATAACCCAAATCATTATTGTTAATTTTTGACTGTGTAACTTTACAAAACTGTACCCCACAGTAATTTGCCTCAGGTGTGTTGAAGCAAAAACACCTAACAGTTGCCGGGGTCTTGAAGACCCCTGGTGTAGAATTTGTGAAATAATCTTATAACCTGATACATTTTTAACTTCAATCTTCAAATTAATGCCTCATTTCACAGACATTTGCAGTCTGTAGCAACACTCATGTCTCTTTTCTGACATCATTTCATTTATCCGACAGGTAATAGGTCCATGAGGGAAATCTACACAGCCCTCTCCCCAACAACACTTTCTAGCTCACTCGTTGGAGACCCTATAGTGTTCTCAGAGCAGAAGAGAAATATAGGCCTCCTCCCATTGGGACATGCCCAGAAGGAAGTGACTCTCATTTTGGATGCTTCACATTCGTCTGCAAACTGCTCCACCTCATACTAAAGGTCATGTCTTACAATGTGGATTGAACGACATCATCTGCAAAAAGACAGAAGGAGGCTGTCAGTTTCCCAAATTGGACACTATCCTCTCCAGGACTATGTGTAAAGATCTGTATACTCACCAAAAATGATTGCGTACAAAGGCAAGATCCCATGGAGTTCACACCACATTGAGAACAAAGATCACCTTTTGTGCAAAGAATGACCGAACAGAATGGTGGTGGTCTCCTCTCTGCATGCTGCTGCACCACCAACCAGTTCAGAGGTGGGAGGGACTCATACCAGCTCTCAATGCGCACTGTAAAAGTCACAAATAAACCAGAGAAACCAGAGTAAACCAAAGTAGCTAGATTTGTTGCTTTTCTGAAAATAAGTTGATAGAGGGGTCTGAAAAGTCGGAAAATATCTAAGACGTTGTTAAATTGGAAACAGTTGGATACTTCAAGCTTGGACCCCGCTTTCCGATCATGTCTTGATTGAATCAAGACGTCTCTAATAAACACTCAGTCCAGGTGTCAGATGTTGTCCCAAAAGTCTTTAGGAATTCTTACTCAGATCTGTGGATTGAGCTTTTGGTTAATTTAACAGCATATTAAAGTTTTTTATATAAAACCTTCGATTTGATCTCTACAACTTTACATAAATTCCTCTCATCTGCTCGAACCGACGTCCATCTTTTATCAACATTCAGTGCAATCTGCTTCATGAAAACAGAGCAGAAATAAGGACACAAACAGAAGAGATTTCAGTGCACCATGCACTGTTTTCTATAGTGTCATAGGATGGTCTTTAATGTTTTATACAGTATGATATCCTGACACATTAGTAGAGCTTGCAATTATACAGTACATCAAACAAATGATAAACAAGTAAAATGATTGCAGCAGTCATAGAATGGAAAAAAGAAATGGGAAAACAGAAGCATATGTCTTATTGCGCCAAGCATTTATGCAGCTTGGGGAGAGAAGAGGAAGAGTGAAATGATCATAGAGGCAGAGGTGAAGGCGGTGGTGATGGTGGGGGAGTTGCTGCAGGGGCAAATCAAAGCCTATAATAAAGATTAGGGAGGCGAGATGAATTATAAGGTACCAATGGTAGAAACGAGCGGTATCTGACAGATCTACTGTTTCCCTGGCGTGGCCTCTCCACTGCAGAAAGAGCTGCATTCAATTCTCAGGGACAAAGGAGTTTTTTCCACCGCTCACCACTCAGCTCCTCAGTATACTGGAACACCATATTGACTGTTTGACAGGAAACAGGTTGAGCTCAGAAGGCGCTTGACCCTGAAAGCGCATTTTCATTATTTAGAGGTGTTTGTGCAGCAGTGTCAACTTTTCAGAGGAAAGAATAGGGGAGAAGGAGTGTGATGGTCAGATTTTTTTTTCTTTGAGCTTTTATATGTATCAAATGCACAGACATATGTTTTCTATTGGCCCGAGTTGCATTTAGTACAAGTTCTTCACTAATGTTACAATTTCACAAACTGCCTCCTATGACTGTTTATTCAGCTGAAATTCATTACGCAACATTTCACTTTCCTGAAAACGTTCTTACCATTTAGTCACATTCAATAAATTAAATATGGATTCTGATTAGGTTTGTCAATTAATAGCACTTTCTGAAAATAACCTTTAAGCAGGCATTAAAATTGCTTTTCATTACATCCATGTATTAAAAATGTTTTCTACATAATTTAATAGCTGTAAGTGGAATATTATCACAGAAATAAAGGCTTGAGTTGCTGAAATAAAAGCAGTTTCAATATTATTAATTTGTATTGGAGATCATTATATAAAGTTTGCTTGACTGTTTATAAAGTTCTTTATTTCACTTCTCCAATGTCTCTTTCGGTAATTTTACAGTCCATTCTAATGTAATGTCTCTAGCTATGTAGGTTTACAGTATGCAACGGAAAAGGCTTTTGCAACCAAAGTCTAAACTCCCACCTCCCCAAAACAATCACAGAGCTTTCTATTATGAAAATAAAAACCGCATGATTTTATTTATGTATGTAGGATTGTGTTCATACCAGTTAAAACTTTGTATTTTTTTATTTTTTTACATCTGTCAAATTACAACCATAAGATCTGACATATATCTGTTATTAAGAAGTAAATGGAATATATTGTCATTTAATTTTTTTAATAAATAAAAGTAATTGTGCATGTTCGCCCCACTACAATAGCCTTGAACAAAATCCAAGGCGACCAATTGTATTCTGAACTCTCATTAGTAAATATAATTCACTTGTGTGTAATTTTATCTCACAGCCTTTGGGGCTGTTGGCAGAGTGATAGACCTACTAGTCCTAGATGCAGCCATCTGCCTGTCCGTGTACCGGAAGGCTCTAATATGATGTGTCTACTGATGTATGAATGTGCGTGCTGTTATGAGTGTGGCTCTAGCATAAAGTGCTTTGAGTGGTTAAAATGACCAAAAATGCGCTACATAAATTCAGTCCATGTACCATCTGATTCCTGATATCTCTAGGTCTTTATTGCATGGCTGCACTCCTTCTCTTTTTCCCCTGTTTCAGTATGAAACCACTGTGATTAAAGGCCACAAATGTTTTAAAAAGCACAGACATTATGTGACGGAGGAGAAAAGAGGAGCAAAATGAATCACTGACCAAATTACAACAAAACTTAACTTTTTGACTAAGCTTTACACACTGCATATCACCCATATAGCATTCATATTGAGAAACCTGGTGGTGGCAGGATCATGCTGAGGTATACTGTTCATGTGGGGAAATGGGCAGAAAAGGTGGAAAGATGGGTGAAGCTAAATCCAAGGCAATACTGGAAGAAAATCTGAGAGAAGCTGCCAAAGTCATGAAATTGGTTGGATGTTTATTTTTCCATAAGGCGACAACCTAAAGAAGCAATGCACTGGTTCAGATTGAAGCAGGTTCATGTGCTTAAACATGCAATTAAAACTCTTTGGAAAGACTTGAAACTGATATTCACAGATGTGATCCATCTATTCTTACTGAGCTTGATTGACTTAGCAAACATAAAAGGCAAAGAAAATATACCATCTGCTGGTAGATTCATACTTTGAATGACCTGCAGCTGGATTGTCAAAAATTCCTTGAATCCATTTTCACCATGAAGGAAGTGCTAAAAGATGCATCATCAGCAAAATTCAAAAATTTTATTCTGGTGTTTTTGGTGAATATTTTTGTGATTTAAGCAGAATTAAATTAAACTAGAAACTTTTATTTTATTTGCTCAAACGGTCACTTGGCTGTTTGTTTCTTTCAGAAACACAAAAAACTGACCAGCACAAAACAGAAACAATTGACACCATGACAATGAAGAAATACATCTCAATACATAAAATACAGCCTTAAACAATGAAGGGGAATGATTAATTATTTTTAATCCACTTATAATAAATCTGCATCTGACAATGATTTATGCGTCAGTGTTAATATCTAAGCAGAATTTCATGCAAAGTGCAACAGACATCTTATGTTTTAATTACAGATAAAGAGTGCTCTGTGTGCTAACGCTAAAGTTTCATCCATCCATCCATTTTCCTGCACCCTTTTCCCTTACTGGGGTCGGGAGGGTTGCTGGTGCCTATCTCCAGCTGTCATTTCGGGCGAGAGGCGGGGTCACCCTGGACAGGTCGCCAGTCTGTCGCAGGGCAGCTAAAGTTTCAGTAAAGAATAAATATATTCATTATTGCACTTAAGTTCTGTTTTCATTTGCATAACATGAATACACAACTAACTTGGAGTGTTTCTTTTGTTGTTTGTTTATTTTCTGATGTTTAAATAAATTCTCATGAAATTCTTCTCCCCCAACCCGCCTTCACATTTTGCTGATCACTGGCAAATGGTTATTGCTTAGTTTTCAGTTAGAAATACAAGAAAAAATCTTGCTTTGCTGACTGAACTGTGAAGGTAAGTTTATGTCTCTGACCATCATAAAAGGGAAATGTCACTCAGTTCAAGTGACATTTCACTTTTAAGGTCTTTTAGGATCAAAACGGATGTCTTAATTTGCATGAAGGTTCCGCAGAATGTTTTTTCCCATTAAGCTTTTTGCATAGTTTGTTGCCATTTCTTACGCACATTGCAAACTGGCGTAACGTATTCCAGAATAGAAAGTGTTTCGCCATTCAGTTTGTAGCATTTTCCTGCTTGGTGAGCATAATTTATTTTAATGAGAGAGCAACACAGCCGCTCAGCAGAGTCAATGGGTGTTGATTTGTGATAACGTATTTATAAAACTTTAACATTGCATCACCTATTTTGCAAACTTTTGCCTAATAATCTAATTAAGGGTGCATTGTCAAAAAGTTGTTTAAGAGCTCATATTTTAAACAGTGCTACTCTCCTTTTCACCCCTAACGGTGTACCGAGAACACACCGTTCTTTCTCACATATTTAAAAAACAAATTACATAAATTATATGTCTTTTTCCAGAACATTATTAGAAAAACATAATTCTTTTGATATTACCGATCAAACTGCAAATGGAGGGAAGCGTTTTACTTTTATATAGACATTGACGTCAGCTATCAACAATACACTGTGCTTCATTTAACCAGATAAACACAACAAGATGGTCTGTGGACTCCTCTTAATAATTGAATTAATAGTTCTGAGGAATAGCACATTTTAGATGTGTAACTAGAAAGCACATCAGTGCACATTCTATACAGATAGTGTGTTTAAATCTAAGAAAAAACTCCTAAAACCTGGTCAGTGTAGGATACTCACATCAAGTCCAGATTGTAATAGCTACAGTTGATTGTTTACCAAAAAATAAAAAGGATCAAAGTAGACAACTCATACTCATGGCTGTTGTGCAGCCCAGACTTGTCTCATTGTGTGTCTTTAGTTGGTGAGCTGGTGCCTCTGCAGCAGTTGACCGTACAGCTTCCCATAAAAAGCTGGACTGTATTTTCTTCCACAGATCGTAAAGGATTATAGGCACCACTTGTGAACACTGAAAGGAACAAGGCTGTATAGTAGCTGATGGAGGCACAGATAAATGCTCCATTCCTAGAGATTGTGATCTGAGTTTTAACGATTTGGGATTTATTTACCATTTTTACTAGATTTTGTGTTTACCTATTGGTACTGGGTGCTTTACTCATTTGCAATTTTGTTATTTAACTTTTGTAGTGTTTACATAATGTCATTAATAGTCATTCTTGGGTTCATATGTTGCCTCAATTCTTTCCAAGTGGGACTGTTTTCTGCTTGTGGTTTCTTTGTGGTTTTCCTTCAGTGATATAACACTAGCATTTTTATTTATTTATTTTTTAAGCTGACATCAATATGATATTGCCTGCCTTCTGCCCACATTTGGGCCCCCCACACTCCCAGTATGACAGCCTTTAAACTACCGTTGTTGAAGCAAACATTAAAGCTTATTAAAACCACCATCGTAAACCACACCACCATCATTATCTACGCTTATTTACCCTCACTATAGTCGTCTTTTCTGTTATGTAAAGTAAGAAAAATTACACAGTGTCACAGCTTGGGCAGGAAATGAGCCAATTTGCAATAGTTTGAAATACTTTGTGACCAAAATTGATTTAATGAGGAGAGGTCAAAAAATCTAAAAGTAAAAGGTTTTTTATGGTAAATTGTAGGAAGATTTTCGAAAACTGTTTCACAAAGTAAACTGGTTGGAATTAACTCATATGTCTCTATTGCCCAAACACTCAGCACTAATGTTAAAATGTGTTTTGTCTTTTTAAAAGGAGTGAGAAAAAATTATTCCTCATTAATAAAGCAGAGATGGAGCTATAAGTAACTTTATCCGCCACTGCATTTATCAGCTATTATATTTTATCCTTTGAGTGCTTTTCCCTCAGCTCACAAACAGCATATTTTCTCATTTGTTTATGCATCTATAATTATTTGATTGTGCAGAGGCGCAGCAGTGATGAACAATGAGCCATTAATAAAAAAAATCAGAGATTTATGAAAGAACATACCATGAACTCATTGAGTCATGAGACTTCCTGGAATCTATTAGGCAATCAGAAAGAATTGTTTTAAGAATCTAAATTATATCTAAGACGAAATATTCACAAATGTACGTGCTAAACAACCAGTGAGTTTACATTATGTTTTCTTTGTTGATCTGTTCTGGTTCTTTGTTGTTTGTTATTAATTGTTTCACTTGAAATCAAATGGTTATTCAATTTGAAAGCATGAAGCACAAATAAATCACAATAAGTTTTTCTTTTCAAAACACTAAATCCATCCATTGTTTCAACCCTCATGTCACTAAGGTGCTGTTGTAATGGAAAGATTATTTGTATAAGATTGTAAAAAGCATAAATTGTAATAGTTGTTTCAAAGAGTTTCAGTGGATTGCTGCACTAATAATAAGGCAAAGGGTCATAATTGAGATTGAGAGAAGAATGTTTCAATTAAGTGTAAAATACAGAATAAAATAAAAACATATACCAAATAAATAATTCCAAACCCAAAATGGTATCAGCACTTCAACAGCCTGTTCTGGTAATTTGTTTGATTCAAAATCTTCAGCATGAATAAAAAGAAAAAAAGAAACACACGAAACTGAAGCCTCACTTCCTGACATTCTCAGATAACCTATGTTTTTAATCGGTTATATATGAATATCATTATGCAACAAAAATACACACACTACTTACATCCAGAATAAAAAACTGGTGTTAGAAATAGTTATTTGTTTATACATAATGTGTAACTTATGGTAAAACTATCCATGAAAAGATCATGAAAGGTTATTTTTTTTGTCTGTAACCCACATTGATAGTTTATCAGAAAGGTTGCCACTTTTATACATCTAGAAAAAATTAAAATAGTGCAAATATTAAATCTTTCGAATTTTTCAGAAAAAAAACTAATGAAAATGTTATGCACAGTGAAAGAAACAAAGTATTTTGTATCTTCAACAATAAAACTTTAAAATCTTTTTACAAACGACAATATTTTTTAGATTAGGACTCAAAGGGTCCAAATTGGACATCTGCGTCCAGCTTATTTCACTTACATGTGCTAAAACAAATCAGGCTACAGATAAATTCAGTTATTGGAATAGAGTGTTTTTATGATTGAGGAAAATGATCATTTTCCTCATTTTGTATGAACAAAATGATGAACAGCATTCCAAAGAAACTGCTTCAGTTTCCTTTATCTGAAGCAGTTGTCAAATTGTCAAATCTGGAGAATTTGACAATTTTTAGAGTTGCAATTTTCTGCTTTTCTTTCAACTTATGTTTTTATGTCCACATATCATATTTACTTTTTTTTACTGTTAAATTTGATGCTCACTTGTAATTTCATTATTTGTAGTGATGTGTCGGCATTCATCTGCTCTCTGTGACTTGTCTTGATAAGAAGGTTAAGTTCCTAAAAAAAATATTGGGATTCTATGTGAGACATCTGGACATATAAATATAAGATATCTGAGTTTGCACATTATTTGATTTATTCAGGTCATGGTATTTCCTGTAATAAAACCTACATGGACATTTTTACAAGGTGAACACTGGTTCCCTCTAATTTCCATTTTAATCACTCGGTGCAAAAGCAAACAAACACCTCTCTCTTATTTCCACCTCGTTTAACAAACAATGCAAGAATGTTTATGTAGCTCATAATTGAGAATTTATCGGAAAAATAAATTGTTTTATCCCCAAACCAACGTAACTTAAGTGAGCTGAACTCACAGAACTCCCTTGCACATGCCCTGATATTAAAGATTTAAAGCATTGTGAATTAATCTTTAATCCTGGAAGTGTTAGGCAATGAGAGCAATATGTTTCTTGTCCCCTTACCTCCAGGGTAGTTGGCAACCACGAGAACTCAATGTAGTTTGGGTTGTGGCCTATTTACCTAAGAGTTACTGATTTGAAAACAAATTACTGCAACCAAGTTAAATCTCCTCTACAAACATAATTAATATATATATACTATAATACGAAAGGAGCAAATTAGAACTTGGAAAAACAGTTTTCAAATATAAAAGGAAACCTGCAGGTTCATGTTTAAAAAAAAGTGTGTTTGTGCAAAGAAACATTATTTCTAAATTGCACTGAGATATTCGAGCAATTTTAGACTGTTAACCCTCTGTGTATTAAGTTCTAGGGCATCTCTTTCCCCCCAAGGTCAGCATTTTATGCTTGGCTGTTCTCTTTTAGGCTGATTAAATCTGATTTGCGCAGACAAAAGACAGAGGCATTTTCATACCTCAAAATTCTAGATGTAATGATGGATTCAAAAGCTTTTCTCTGACATAAAATGTTTGAGAAACAGAACAATGAAATATGAATGGGGAATTTAAAATGAATAGAATCATCATGTTTTTGAGCAGCGTAATGGTTCGGATGGGAGGCCCATACAAGCCTAATTTCTGTTAAACATTTATTGTCATAGGTGGTCTCTTTAAAAACCTTTTGCAGATAAAAAATAAATAAATATGGTCTCATTTAACCAGAGCTGCTCTACTTGGGTTATTATAAACTTATGACTTTCTTTGTAACCCTATATTTGTGTTTGCCAGTGGCCATGTTTAGTCATCCTGGATGAAGAGCTTTTAGTAGCAATTTGAGAGTGTACAGTGTAAAGGATTAAAAATAAAATTAATTTAAATATATTTCAACAATATCATTTAAAAATATTGCGCTTATAATTTGACTCTGCAAATTATAAATCTACACTGATTTTCAATTTGCTGTGACAGAATATGTAACAAATAAAACCTGATGGGCATTTATTACCATATTATAATTGGTCAAAGGTGTACATAAGGTACGACATTACTGTCTCAAACTAAAAATTCAGAGGAGTTAGTCTCTTTGTCAACTTTACAAGTATTTTATTGAGCAGGTAGAATCATTTGAGAGGTTTGCTTCTCAAAATAAAAAATTTAAAAAGTCTTTAAAGATTCAGTAACGTGCAAACATATCTAGGACACACCTGAAAACCAGTGCAGATTGACGGGGCTCTTTGGGGGCCCTCAAATCAGACAGACTTGAGTATTTAGCTGAAATAGCCACATTTCAGTCAGAACGATCTCTGAAATTCAATGCCGGTGAAAACTGTTATCGAAGTTACCAAAATATTACATGAAAACATCTAAATGGAATTACCTTTGGCAGGCTATAGCTTGACTGTAAAAAGAGGAATGAGGTGAAGTGGAAAACTGTCCTGTGGCTTAATGAATCAAAATTTTAATTCTACGTCCTTTGGGCTGAAGAGGAACCATCTGGCCGGGTATCAGCACATAGTTCAAAACCCACCATCTGTGATAGTTTGGGGGTGCATCAGTAAACATGAATTCAGCAAGTTGCACATTTTACAAGACACAATAAATACAAGTTTATTTCCAAATATGCGGAGCTACTTATCAGGCATTTTCTCTTTTTTGCTTCTGAGCATTACCAAACTCACAAATCACATGGATGTTTTCAGGATGAATTATAGTTCCCTAGCCTAACAAACATGTGTTGTTTTGACAGGAAGACTGTTAAACTGGAAGTGTGGATTATGAACTCCATTCCCTCCAATCTGCCTTTCAAGAGGATGAATGGTTGGAAAACCACTTGAAAAGTCAAAAGAGAAAATGTGCTTACAACATCCAGGTCCTGAGGTTATATACAAGTCCTGGAAGGATCCTTTTCTAATGTCCACTTATAGGCCTATTGGAACCATTAATGATCATTGGCCTCACAAGGAAAATGACGGACTGCTCCAGAACCTTGTCCTAAAACATCAAAAAAAGATTACAGAGGCTGTTGGGATTTGATTATAGTAGCAAAAGAAGGAAATATAAATTGGCTTCCACTTGTTTGTTGCTTAAGATGACAGACCAAAAATATGAGCTCTCTAACCACTTCACAGGCTGAAGAATCTATGAACTCCGGTGTTTCCATTCGAGAACACGTTGATTCATGCTTGGCTCATATTTGCAATATGCAAGTCCCTGCTTTGAAATGTTTATACTGAAGCAGATTAATTCAACCTCTCATATGCCAGCATTTTATTTGACTCAATATAAGACCCTTCTGTTGCACCTCATCCAGAAAGGTGAGCACCCACTTTATTTTATTCTTCTGTAAACCACAAGAGTCATTTTTATAAAAAAAAAAACAAAAAAAACTCACGTACATCTCAGGAATGAGGCTCACTTCCACGATTCCTTTGTTTGCTGCTCTTTTTCTTCTGTATGTCATTGTCTGTCTGCAGTCATTTTTTTGTACTCCTAACAAAACAAGAACAACAAAGGAAGTGAGACAACATGATTGGTCTTCACTGAAATGCAATCAAGCTTTTGATGAGCTCTTGTTCTCAGTTCTATTTCCATTTCCTTCTCATTTGCCACTATCTGCTCCTACAGATTGCAGGTTCGGAAATAAATTAAAACAATGAGACATTCTTAAGCTACAGATCTGTTTGACCCAAGACTGCCTTTTAGAACACACAATGCCTGATTTTTACTGATAGCATGAGATTTACAATTACTCTGTCCAGATCAGCGCTTCAAGGAGAGATATTGATCGCCTTAAGAGGATTATTTGTATGATCCCCCATTTTCCATCCCATTTTCCTTCTGGATGTTAAGCCACTTAAAATTAGGGTTACCCTTTTAAAAATGATGCTTATGGTAATTTCCATTAGCTTCATCATCTGATTAAATTAAGGATAAAATAAGCAAGAAAATAGCAATGTCTCCTCCTTGAAGTGTGAAGAATTACTGTGGAGATGTGATTTGCAGACATGGTTGTCAGTTTTCTGGCTCCAGCTTTGGAAAAGGAGCCATTTGCTCTGTTTTCCTAAGAGGTTTATTGCATTCCAGCACAGTGGGACTGTAGCGCTTTGTCGTGGAAAGGGCCTAGATGCTTAGGATAAAGGGTTATTTCCCTTTCTGCTCAAAGGAAAGGAAGAGACACATCTGTCTACGTTCTGTTTTATCTTTCCCGTTCTTTCACTTGTTTTATCTTCCCTCCTAATCTGCTCATTCCAACTCACTTAATCTAGGGAGCCTACGTGACCAAAGACTGCGATGACTCCTTGCAAACCACTCACTGTTTCTGTTAGATTGTCCTCTCAAGTTGGCCATGAAAGTTTTCAGCAGGTCAATTGGTGTGTGATTTAATCAGTATACTGCCTGTTGTGTTCTTTCCTGCTTTTGGTTTGGATTTCACCCAAAGTTGTGCTTTACGTTAAAGACGAGATACCACTGAGTGCACAAACTTCTGCATTCATATTCATACATTCATAGAAAGGAGATGTAATAAAAACAACCAAGTCCACCTTTTGGGAGTTAGGAGGTCGAGGTTTAAGGCTTTAGTTTATATGGACGAGCAATTTATATGCACCTGAGCAGCAGCAGCAGCACCCACGTGAGCTTGATAGCTAACACCGTCAAAACAAGTATGCGGTGTGCATACATGCGCAACAGTGTCAGATTTATTATCCATGGCAGAGCTAAGCTTGTCAGCCTTGACCAAAGGCACCTTACCTGTAGTGGAAAAAATGGTGATTTGAAGCCAAAAAACATGCCACTATTTGCACAAGTATGAACATAGACAGTAGCAATCTTTCACAGTCAATTCCCAGCTAAAAAAATATGACAGAAATTGCTGCCTGAAATAATAATAACAGTTCTAACGAATTCTTAGAGGAATAATAACAGGTGTAAAAGGACAAATGCATTTCTCTAACATTTAAAATACAGCTAAAAACGTTATGCTAGCCTCATGTGAACAACAAGTAAAGAGATTTTTTAATAGGGTTTTTCCCTCTGAGATTTTGGTCTTGATGGTATCATGCAGCTGCTACAGATTTATCAGCTTAACATCCGTATAATATCCCATTGCACCACATCTCAAAGGTGCTCTGGTAGATGGTCATCTGGGGACTGTGGATGTCATTAGAATAGAGTGAAGTTAATGACATGTACAAAAAAACAGTTTAACCAGATTAGCCAGCCATTTCTACCCATAAAATCGTTGTTCATTGAGTATTTTAGTGCATGAGCAATATCTGTAGACCAACAAGAAGTAGCAAATTAATGCAGATGTCTCGAGAAAAATAAATTAACAAAGAAAGTTACTAAAATAAAAAAATGCAGAGTTTATGTCTGAATAAGACTGAGAATGCTGACATTATAGTGAAGGGTTGAAGGAGGAGTTCTACCTCTCTTTTGTTACAGAAAGACTGGGGTGAAAGAACTGTTTTGTCCAATTAAATGAAATATCACCTACAACAGAAGGAGCTGTTTTGTCTGGGACAAAACAGACAAGACAAGATGGGAGTCATTGTTAACAATGTGGAGGACGTGACCACAATAGAGAGGGAACAGAAAGGAGATCCACCGCATTTCAAATTAATTCGTCAGCAGACGACGTAAAAAAAAAAACATTTGCACAATTTGCTTTTTGGAATTTTTTCATTAAGACTCTTGGCTTTATGTGTATTATGGAGCAAGTCTTACATAAAAAGCTGACTGTCTTTCAGATGTTTGTAGATCTGACTAATCTCTGTACCCAAAATGTTCCTACCTGCTAACATTTTGTCCTCCCCCTACAGCTTTCACATTCATGCCGAGATGCTAATTTGTTGTTGTGAAATAAGAGTAAATGTACTTGTAAAAAAAAACATTTTTTTCCTTCTTTAAAATATATTTTAAAATCTACTTTGTTTTGAGTTTTGTTATAACACTTTCATAGCATTTTTGTTTCAGTTGCATAGAAAGATACCGTAATATGATGCTCCACCATCATCTCTGACTCAATCTGGATACAGCATTATACGATATATATACTGAATATATATATACACATATTGTACCAATGAGATCTTGCATCTCATTGGTACAAAATCAGTACAAGACCTACAACAATATGACACCTTAATGACTAAAACCTTCACTCGATCTCATGTTATAGTACACAGGTGATCCATCGGCACTAATGAGGACTCCTTTACCTTTGTGTGGCACATGCTTAGAGCAGCTGAGACAATTTGATCTACTTGCTGATTACTCAAGCTAATGTTTAATTGATCATTTGTTGGTGTTCGTAGACCTTGCAGAGAGCATTCAATGGTCATTTTCACATCATCAAATTGACACCATCCGTACTTCAGACATGACAGGACTGAATATTTCACAGAAGGGACTCCATTGCTGTATGTAGACCAAAAGCATGTTATAAAATCCCAGCATACAAAGCAAGAGGTTTTCACAAATATAAAAAATACTGTCATTTATGGACGCTTGTTTATGGCACTTTTTGTGTTTATGCATGTATTAAAATTGTAAATTTGATTGTGTATCAATTTCTTACATTAGCAGTATTTTGACCTTAAATGAATAATGATTTCTTAAAATCTTGGGGTATGAATACGACCCAAAAACAGGTTTTTCATTTGATTTTGACTTCTTTTACAATGCAGTTATCAGTGATGGTTATCCCAAGATCTTGACAAGTGTAAATGCAGCCGTAATTAGAGCTCAGCAATAAAGGATACAGCCCCAGACGGCCTGCAGTGTCCTGACAGCGCAGCCGGTCTTTTCCAGCTGGAGCACCTCCACTCACCAGCTGTAAAATTTCAGCCACCGTCCTGGGGGGCTTGGCAATATACCAAACTTCCCAATAACTGTGGACCATTGGAAGAGAAAAAACATCATCACTATGTTCTTGTGGTTGTTAGATAGACACCACTGTTTTTGTGTTTTAATAATTTCTTTACGTTTCTTTTTTGTTTGTTTTTTGGACAGGTTGTTTGGATAGGCAATTTGTTGAACCCTACTTGTGGTCCAATGAAAGCAGCTTGTTGGGAAATAGAAGAATCCAAATAAAAGCTGCAGCTATCCTGTTGAGATCAATTAAATGAACAAACAAGGGAGATGTGGAACCTACCGTTTACCACTAACATTCACTCTTATTTGAAAAGATGGCAGTGAAATTAATGAACTGTTTTATTATTTTCCAAGTTCCACCTCTCACAGATGAGAAAATTTATTTCTCTGTTCAGCACCTAGACATTCTGTTTTTTTTTTTGTTTTTTTTTTAAATATATATATCTTTACATTTGAGTGAGAATGCAGAAAACAAACAGAAATGTCTATGAAGCAATGACTGTGTCAATGTTATAATGGTGCATTTGAGTTATGTGTCTGGAGAACACAGGATGGTAGCCTCCCCATTACTAACCCTCCCCACCATCTGTGCCACATCTCACTCGGGGCTATTCTACAACATCTTTCTGTATCATTTGTTGTCTCCCAGCTTGTTTCCTGTCCTTTGCTTCTTTTCTGTATCAGTGCTCACAGTAGTGTTGATATTATAGATCATAGACCTGAAACAGTATTTAAACTGGGTGTTAGACACCACAATAAACTGCACTCTAAAACGAATCTTGTCTTATATAAAATGTGCATTTCAATACACTGCCAATACACTGATGGGAAAAGAATTCACTCCTATCACAAAGCAGTTGGATTTAATCATTTGTGAATAAAGTGTCATTCGAAAGTCAGAAATTATACAATTCGGCTGAATATCTAATTAATTACCATAACAAAACAATAAAATCTCACAAACTGGTAAATTTTTGTCCAGTTTCATAAAAGCCGTCTTATAAGTTTTCATCTTTCAACAAAAACGTGTAAACTCTGGTGATACCATTGTAAACTGTGACGGGAAAAGACTATTTTTCTAAATATTTTAGAAAGCCTTCCAATGCTGGGGGATTTTGACTTCCATCGCAGAGTAAGAAAGGATATTTTAGCAGCTAATTTAATTGCCACACGTGTTACTGTATGTTTTGAGAGCGTCCTGTTCCAAGTCCCAGAAAAGGACTGAATCTGTGTTTATGTCTCAGCCTGAGATCCCGTTGGCAAGAAAATCTGCAATTTGCCTTTCCCAACAACAGATGCTGTGTATAAATTATGCACTGAAGTCATTAGAAAATAATTTCCTGAATGGCAAAATGCATGGGGAAAGAAAAAAGCATTTGTGTGATTTAGTGCCTCGAAAGTGAGCTCGAGTTGAATTTTCTTATACTTGTGAATGTATTGTCAGAGAAAACGCCTGACAAGTTCACGTAAAATATTTTTTATTAACTTTTTTTATGCTCCTCAGGACATGCCCCTGTGAACCATTTGGTGTTTGTTGATCCTAACACTCCGCGCGTTCCTAATTATCTTTCAAAGGTGGTGATTGAAGTGATGATTCTTATCTTGACTGTTGCTGCATAATTGGGCAGGGTATCTGTTGTTAGTCTCTGATGGTAGCGCTCTTCTTATCCACAGCTGGTCTGCTACCTTTCATGGCACTTCTTTTTTTTTTAATCTTTGTGGTGCAAATGCAAAGCTCATTTTAAACTAATTTACTTATGAGGCTTCACAAGTTGTTAAAAAAAGATACTAAGATGCCTACACACGCAATTATAACAGTTTGGCCAAAGTTCTTAATAAAGTACAGGAAGGATGGGAAAAATGGTGATTTGTGTGGGCAGGTGGCTCAGGGGAGGTCAGACGAACTTAATGTCTTCTGACAGCTGAACGTGCGGTTTCCTCACCAAGACAGCAGGCATCAGCATAATTCCAACTACATGATGGGGACAAATAATTAAACTAAAACCACCTAAAAAATGAGGTGGATAGAGGGCTTACCTCGTATCATGACCCTTTCTTCATTGAGCAGGATGTAAAGTTTAATCAGGAGGATAAAAACTTTATTCTTAATTATAAAAAAGGAAAGCTGTCCATCACAACTGTTCATCTTTATGAAATTACAGATTCTCTTAACTTATTTCAGGAAAGGTTTTTCAGCCATTTAGTTTTTTTTATACCTAATTAAGGCACTTGCAGATTGGTTTTACCTATCTTTCCATCTTTCATATTTTAAGGTGAAAACCAAAACTACTTTTCCGCAGTTCTCATTATCTTTCTGCAAGTTTTTGATGGTAAAATTTTCTTAAATAGAGGTGGAAAATAAAACTGAGGAAAATAGTTCAACAACACGCTCTTCAAATTAAACAAAGGGAGTAGTGGCTCATATTATTCCCACTACCAAACCTTGCTTTGTACCAGTTTTTATTAATTCAAGCACTGAAAACAATTAATAACTCATAACTAGGCAACAAGGAAGAATCACTTTCATCAAGACCTGAGGTGAGGATTTGACAACTATTTGACAACCAATTATTCAGGAGAAATGTTTGAAATTCCCAAGTTGGTTTCAGCCAAAAACAATAATACAATTTTGCTCAGAAACACAGCTAGTTATATTGATACAATCGGTCACATATAGTAGTAGTAATAGTTTCCACACAAACCTGGTCTGCTATTTTGCAGAGCTTATCAATCTTTGCATTAAATAAATACCGTTTGGTAGACTGTGGCCAACTCCTGTTTCCAATGCTGCTAATACTGATTAGATCAGAGATCATTTGGTTGGAATTGAAACAAATCCAATAAAGGTGCATTTATCATTCAAGAAGAGGTATAAGCCAATAAATAGCCAAACACTTAATAAAATTGCTCCAACATTTATACCTAAAGAAAACAACTGCATCTTTACAGATTAGTATCCATGCATGTCTTGAGTCTAATCTGACATATTAGCCCTTCATCATCATGGGCCAGGAAAAATTGGTGATCCCTAAAAACCAGCTCCTTCCTGATTTGCAATGTCTTCTAGGTGTACCAGTGCAGTAATTTCACAGACGCAGGACTGTCACCACGGTATTTAGATGATTGCCTCACACCTTGTCACATTTTATGTGTTAATCTGTGGCACATCACCCTGATGATCATTCGGGAAGAGAAATGTGATGATGAGAAAACGTTGATGAAATGTCGTGCAGACTTTGATTTAAGATTTAACTTATAAGGGGGTTTTTTTACTTGAAAGGTCCTTATGTATACGGCTCACCAGCAGAAGCATTTTTTGAATGCCTAAAATAAAGTTGATCTATGATTAAAATGTGATGTGGAGTGAGAGGAATCATGCTGCAGTGTGACTTCAATTCCCCACCTCACCATGTGCATCACAAGGTTATGTCTCCAAACCAAGTGCATGTATTGGTTTATTTTCTTATAAATCACAGCCTTTAAAAAAATGCCATATGTCAGTTTCATGCCCTGTTTTGTGCGCATGTCATGTTTATGAATTAAAACCTGTGATCTATGTGAATACTGGCTTAGTCTTACACTAATGCAACTCATTTAAATGTGAGCAGCACAGATTTGCCTTTTTGTTTCATTTCAGAAAAATATGCAAACTCAATTTTGCCAATATTTTCCCCATTCGATGTCATTCCAGTCGACCTTGTGTGAACAAACAACTACATCATTATTTTATTATTCTGCTTTAAAACTTCAACATTTTTAGCACTATGTAACATTTGACAAGTGTTTCTGTACAGCACCAAAAGCTGACAGTGGATATTTGAGTGGAGCTACCAAAGCAGGTCACATGCCAGAGGCAGACAAGACGTTGGTACAGCCACTCTCTTGCAAAAAGTTTATATTTCAAACTAATGTGTACCAACTATAATACAGTTTTGGTAAACATATATGCAGCCTGAAAGGGTTTCGTGTTACTGATGATTTAAAGATGCCAACATCTGCACCTGGACTCTGCGATCTGCTTGCTATCGTTAACTTTTCACGAGGGAATGTTGTGGCATCAAGCTAGTTTCTGTCTGTAGAAAAACAAATCAGTCTATTTGTAGAACCAGTAAAGGACTGCCTATAGCACCAGCAATGGCAAAACACTCAAAACATTTTGATCTCAGCTCTTTGTTAGTAGTTAAACTTATTAACCATAAAGCTACTTTAGTATAAAGATTCTCATTGCTGCACTTCAAGACAGAATAACGGAATGCTTTTGTCTTTGTCATGTAAATGCAGTCACATTTGTGGAAACCATAGCCTCTCACCCCATGGATAAAGTGAAAAATCATAGTTTTTAAGAAAACATCTTAGTGCTCTGCACACATTTGTTTTTTGGTAAGAGTTTAGGACACAATGGGAGACTTTCTGCAAATGAGTAATATCTAAATGAATAAAAATGTTGTAACAATGGAAACTAAATAGAAGGGGTTTGAACACCCTTTTTTAGATATACTATCTGCCGACTGAGCGAGCATCGGTGCATCTGGATTTGTTGCATCTGACGTTTCTAGCCGCAGTTGTCATCTTCTGGTTAAATGATGCGTGAAAGTGAATATCCATCTTCTGTGATCAAAAGCGTTATGTGATGACAGTACGATACATGCATCATAAACAACCTGGCTTGCTTGTGGGAGTGAAAATACCACACTGGGCTCAGAGCCTCAAAGAGAGGAACACACTGTCAAGCCTTCTTTTATGTGTAGATATTCACAATACATTTTTAAAACCTTTGTTAGCTCTGTATATTCTTTTGTCCAGACCATCGGTTCTTTCCAACTAACAACAATATTTTTCTTTCTTCAAAAGAAAATGCATTTTAACCACAGGTCACATTGTGAAACCCCCCCCCCAAAAGTATGCTTTGATTTCAAGAAAGGGAAACAGAAAAGGCAGAGAATCTGTAAAATCTTTTTCTCCAGTATTTGGTCCCAGCATAAATAGCCTGCTGTGTAAGCATAGGGGGTATTAAGTGATGTAACAAGCTTATTTGTGAAAACAGAAGTGGTAATGTGAATGCAAGTCGGAGGAGGGGTTGTGTCATTTAAGTGCACAGTAAGAAATCACTCAGCCTACAAGAATAAGCCCCCAGGCGACCAACTGAGGTAGGTAGGGGGTGACGTTAGAGAGGAGGGGGAGTTGAGAAACGCCATCTGCATTAAAGCCTTCTCAACACCTGTGTGGATTTCCTAAATTAAAAAATGTCCAACTCTGGAGCGCAAAAGAGCACCGCAGGAGGGTAAAGCTTACGCAGACAAATGCCAAGAAAAAAGAAGTGAGAGATGGACGGTGCAGCCAACGAGAAGTGAGAGCAAAACAGCAAAATGTCTCCTCCTGCTTCCTGTGATTACAGTGCTATTATTTAAATGTCAGTGTCTGTCTGCCTGAGAGTGGGCCTTGTAAAGTCTAAATTGATGTGAGTATTGGACAATGTGGTAAAGCCTTCTTTATTTCTATTAATTTAAATAGGACAAAATGTGTGTGTGCGGGTGCGTGTGTGTGTGGGCGAGTGGGTGTCGGTTTTATTATAGAGAGGGATGGAAGGAGGAAGAGCACTCTTGTCTCAGTCGCAGTGTTGATGCACATAGAACAAGGTTAATTACTTTTCTGACCTTCTCCGGAAGCTTAAAGAAATATTCCAGCCAAAGCCTGAATAGATAGCACAAGCAGAGATGCTGAGTCAATGGCCAAACAGTAAAAAATGAAACACAGCTGAATCTTTAAAGTGTAACCTTATTTACTTTCAGCATCACTTATCAAATGTTTCAATAAAAATGCCTGCATTGCTGATTTAACATCAAAGGGAAAAATGATTACTTTTTTCCCCCCTTCTCCTTCAGCTCCTGACCGACTTTTATAAAATATATACACAAAGAATAATTCTGCTCTATGAATTTTATCTCAGAATATGCTTAAATTGATTTCACTGGTGGGAATGTGGTGTTTACACAGTGACTTCGGACATGGTCTAAATCTGATACAGGGATTTAAAACAATTTGATTTCATTTGAAATTTAATTTGATTTCTCTGATCCAAAAAGAGTTTTAATCCACACTCTTCAGCCAGGTGTAATCCTGTTGCTGTGCACTGCCAGTCAGCTGGTAGAAAGATGGCTGTTAAACTTCTCTCTTGCTTAAATCCATCCATTAATTATCTATGCCCGCTCGTCTTTGCGGGACACTGGACCATATAGGTGGGGTTAAACCTTAACAGGTTGTATCACTTGCAGGACAAACAACCATGCATGCCCTCACACTCTCACAAGATACCACTTGACCTGACAATCATGTTTTTAGTGACAGTGGGAAGAAGTCACAGCACCGGCAGAGCAAGCAAATGCCACCCTGGGATTTGAACCCAGAATCTTCTTGCTGCAAGGCAACAGTGCTACCAGCTGTGCAGCCCTTCCTTACAAGAAAGAAGGGAAATGTTTCTGATCATGAAAATACAATCATGCTGTTGATACTTAACGCTAATGCTCAACTCGATTTCAATGCTTTCTGAAGATATTAAGCTTTAAGAAAATAATGCTTCAGGATCGCAGTTCTGAACTCTGATTATTTCCTTACATTGTAGCATGCACATTTTGAACACAGTCTCAGGGAGTCATTCAGAAATTTCTTCAGAAACATGGAGTGAACACCACAAATCTGGTCAGGAGCATACTAGGGAGAAAATGTGGCCCAGGAGTTCCCGACAGACTGACCCATCTTTGACTGCTCAGGCCACCTATAATGAAATAGATCAACAGCTTGATAGCTACTGTGATCAGAATTATTTTAACAGAGTGAAACACTTGTTCAGTGATCAGAGAAAGATACATTTTTGTCTTTAAGGTGTGTTTTATTAGAAAACAAATGGCTTTCGAAGGCTCTATCCACTGAAGTCAGTCAGGAGAAAACATCACAAAAACGCTTCTCCATGCCATGTACTAATGCTTTTTACAGCCGATCTTAGGAGCATTGTAGTTTGTACGATGACCTCAGCAGATACTCAGTTCCACTAAGTGTTTGCCAATTGCTGCTGCTAGTCTGCAGCAAAAGTCAATTTTGCAAAATACCTCCCCCTCTTTAATGTCATGATTTCCCTGTACTGCTCTGTCCCTCCCACTCCTGCTGATTGCTCCCACCTGTGCTGCTGCCCATATAACCTCCTGCTCTGTAGTGACTCAGTACAAGATTGTCCTCATTGCCGCCTTAAAAACAATCCTGTCCCATGTCCTTGCTTCTGATCGGACCCCTGACTGTCATCTCTGCCTGCTCCTCATTTGTTTAGTGAGTGGCTCTGATCCTGGCTCTAAAAATTGCTTTACATACCTGAAATCTGATTATTTCCTTACAAATTCCTCATCTGTTTTTCCTTCCCTGCCTGGTCTGTTGGGAATATGGGCCGTTTCCCTGATTGTGTATTGGATTGCTGACACTGTAAGAGTGCTCTACAGCTTACCTCACTACCAGAGTTTCCCTCCTTGTTACAATTGTGTTACTCTATAAAACGCAGAACAAAAACTAAACAGATATAATATTACGCTCAATTTAGCTGTTAAACTACAACTAGAACTACATTTGACATAGGAATATGCTGCGGCTCATCAACCTTAAATATAGGTTTTCTGACCTTTTGTCCCAGGTTTTGCAGTGTCACTTTCCCTTTTTGAATAAATTCTGAGCTCATCCATGCAACTAGTACACTTGTACTGGCAAATTAGTGTACTAATAATGTCAGGGCACTCTCTGGGTCCAAGAGGGCTTGCGATAGGTTGGACTACAGTGTAAATCTGTATTAATTGCATTTCTACAATATTTATTAGGTTTCAACAAAGTTAAAGTTCGTTTTTTTTGCCTGTATCCTAAGACCTTGCCTCTACAGATTTTCTAACTGAACCTCTTACAGGAGAGTCTTGATGACTGTGGTAATGCAACACTATAACAAACTGGATGACTTTTACAGCTGCAAATAAAAACTCTGCTTTGGAAACACTTTGAGTAAAACTAATAATTATTTAAGTGTAATTAGAAAACTATATCAAACTTTACATTAATAAAGAAATAAGTCTAGTATCTCGTCATTTTTCATACAGTAATTTCCCTGCATCATCAGGCTATGCAAATATTTACTTGAAATGGGTATTTTAGAGTTTCTGATGGAGATGAGACTTTGCTACTTCTCAGGAAAGTAATACAAACATTTAACTATCAGGCACGCACATTACCACGTTGGTTAGACATGCTTTGGTTATTTCCCTATATATAATTAGTAAGGCATATGGCATTTTGGAATGTAGATTGGTTTCTTTTTCCAAAATGAACAAAATGATTTCGTTTTTTGTTTGTGGTTTTGTCTTTTGCAGATCTCGCTGGCTATTTTTTGTTTGATTGGTTCCAACCATTTCCCACTACAACATGTCTTTCTGATTTATGAAAATTTATGGCAAAAACATCTTTTTGTAGTTTTCATTTGCTTGTATCCAGTGCCAAATTGTTGCCAAAGTAGTGGATGGCCATTTTGCATTTAAAGAGTTTGCAATGTTTTAATTAAAAGTTTTGTGTTTTTCCTCAAACTTCTTCTCGCTTCAAAGCCAAGTGTCTGATTTCAGAGCCAACAGCAGAACATAATACATTTCTAATACCAGCATCAACATACAGTTGTTCTCGATGCTTAGGTCAACCAGCCCACCGTAATGTCTGGCAGATGTGATTGATGACAAAAAATGTTTTTGAGGTACTGTTCTTAAAATGTGTATTTGTTTTATATTATGGACACAGACATTCTTCTGCAATTTATAAGTTATATTTTTCACTTCCAAAAAAATTAACTGTGAAGCTGCATAATTTTGAAACATGTAGATTTCCAAGAATTTTTTGTAGATATTGAATGATGGTCACAAGACCAAATGAGGGTGGTGAATTTCTGAGTGACAGTGGTTTAATGATTGAAGCTTCAGTTTAGTGATGTGTCATTTATGAATAAGATGTCTGTAACAACCCAAGTAATAACTACATACAAAGAAATTAGTTAACCGAATTGTGGCCAACATGGCCTGTAAATACTGAACAGGAAGAACTTTTTGAATGAGCCATTTTTGGTAATGACAACTAAAATAAGATGTCTTCTCCATGGAGAACCCTTCTCACATGCATGAAACCCAAGTTTACCTATTTATATATATAAAAAACTTTGTAATATGTCCTATTAGAAAATGGTGTCTTTAAATGCCGCTTCAGGAATATCTGCCTCTGATGAAACCAGAATGAACCTAATATAAAAATCAAATTCCGGAAAACAGGAATATGCTCTATGCATAGATTTAAGTATGTATCAGTATAGCCTGTTATTTGGTTAGAATTAATCATTCCTTTAGGCAAACAACCAAATTACTGCACCCTGTTAATTCCAGCCACTCTTACAGAAATAACAGTTCCACAGCCCCTAGCGCTTCATGCTGCAAAATGTAATGTAGGGCAGATAATAACCCTATTTGATGATCAGTCTTGTAATATAATCTGGATGTCTAAAATTGGTGTGCTGGCCATAGAAGTGTATTACTTAAAAGAATGTGAATTAGAGTGAAACTTTAACATCAGCACGTCTCGCAGTGGTTTTGTCAGTGTGTGCAATTGTCAGACAATTTGACAGAGTCATATATCTTTGATCCAGAACGGAGTTAGCACCCAGCTCAAATCTCCCCAAGCTCAGTTTCATCTCCAGGATAAACACACTCACGACAATTAAAAGAGATATTAGGGTTGACAAAATAATTAACAGGGGGCCAGTGTGACTCTGGGGTGCGGGATTGTGTGCAGTCAACAAAAGACGAATAAACAAATAATCATTTGGGTGGTTGAGCAACATATTAATTGAGTGTTCAGCAGAAAACCTTGGAGAAAATGAGCATTTTGGTGCCCCCAGAAACACACACACACACACACACACCCCCCCACACACACACACACACACACGTCTTATAAAAATAAACAGTGATTCCCAGCTCAGTCACTTAGAGACTTATCTTTGATGAGAAAGCTGAGAAGTAGTCACTCCTCTGTTGAAACAGCTGATCTCAGTGGTCCTTAATTACTCTCCGGCAGAGATTATCACTGCTAACATCTTCACAGTAAAGCCAATGGCTGCAGATTCCTCAGGTGTACAGACATCAGCTTTGAGTTTTTGCTTGTGCGCCTCACCCTGCTCCCGATTTAAATGATAATGATAGCAGGGGTTTTTTCGCTGCTAATGCATACATTAAATCTTTATTTTAGTTAAAAACAAAAGAACATGTTGTATGCTGGCTATGTTATTCCATTCACTGACAAATACACACAGAGACAGCATTGGTGCAAAGTGAAACGAAAGCTGAGTATTTAACAGTGTTACCCAGAGGTGAGAGTCAATGGGGGGCAGCTTTTAGTAGCTGTTTGCCTAAGTGCCATGCTGTCCCCACGATACATCTGGGTAAAAGCACCGAGGAGAAATTGAGGGTGCAAGCACTCCAGCTATTATACACAAGATGTGCTAGTAGTTGCCATGATGAAATCATGTATCTAATGTACAGTACGTGAGCTGAAATGACTGAAAAAGGGAATTAAGTCTAAATTTACATAAAATGTATAGAAATCCAAGGCCAAAAAGGCTAATCAAAAAATCTTACAAACAGAGAAATTGAAAAATACATATAAAAAGGCAGATAAAGCGCTACAGAAGTTGAGGCCATTTAGAAAAGAAGAGAAACATTACTGTCCCACAATGGGGACATTTTTGTGTGACAGCAGCAAAATGGCAGGCAATCCAAGAAAGCAAACTCATAGATAAAAGATATATAAATCAGAATAAAGTATTAAAAACAATATAAATTCAGGGCAAAATTTAGACAAAAATACAATTTAGTTATAAAAAACAGTGTACTCATGTCCAAAGGAATCTGGAACAGAGTTGTTTAATTAAAAGATTTAAAGTCTATGCATGTCTATTTGAGCATTATTAAGGGTGCTTACAATTAGTGACAACAAAAAATGTGCAACAGCAGATAATCTTGCACATCTTTAGATGGTAGATAGTGCAGATAATGGTACAGATGTTATTCAGAATGAGCAAAGTTGCATAGATACCTGCAGGGATGTAAACACTTATTGAGTTTGTCGGAAGCAGATGGTTACAGGGTCTAACAGCTGCCGGGAGAAAGGAGCTATGGTAACGCTCCTTAGTGGCCCTAGGATGCAGCAGTCAGTTACTGAAGGAGCTCTCTTTCTCCGTCATATATGGGAAGTGAAACATTGTCCCCTGGTGACATTATTTTAGCCAGAGTCCTTCTGTTTTGAAGGGGGGCATCCAAGAACAAAACTGGCCTTCCTGTTGAGATCATCTAACCTTTTCCTCTGAGGTGTTCATGAACTGCTGCTCCAACAAACACAATAAAAATGACCAATGCCACCAAAAGAAAGTCTTCACATCCTGCTCGCCAAAAAACCCCCAGGCTCCTCGGCAGGTAGACTCTGCTCTGACCCTTCCTACAAAGAGCATCTGTGTTATAAGTCCAGTACAGTTAATTGTTCAGGTAAACACACAGGTTGATCAGGAGGTGGTTCTGGAGGCACCTAAACACAAAGTCCTGAGTCCACTCCAAGTTGTCAGAGAACTATGGCAGAGTGGGGAGTTGATGGAGCAGTCTGCAGTATAAAGGGTGAAGATGAACAATGCCAGTACATTTCCCAGTGGTGCCCTTGAACTGCAGACAAGTCTGTGGGACTTGGGATGAGGGCAGCGAGTCCAGATGTTTACCATCTGCAAGCCAACTTGAACTTATGAAAAGTGAATACACATAAACAGGACATAGTCATTATGACCTGATGGACAAAACAGCATTGCCCTTTCAAGTCATGAACCCCACAAGATTCCTGAAGGTGTCCTGTTATACCTTCCTCAACAAAAAATTTTGTTTTGTGTCAGGGCAAACGAGACCACAACCACCCCAAATTATTGTTTCTATGAAACACTTCTTATGTCAGTGCCATGTATCAAAATGGCATCTACTTGGATGGAAGGTCCAAGGTTTCCCAACAGAATGTTGCAGAAAGCATGAAACTGCAACGACAGAGTCCTTGTCTTCTTACCTTATCTTCTTACCATAGTGTATGCTGGTGCCAAGATTTCTCCAGATCTGCAAGCATCACATATGCAGCTATACATGTGGTACAAAAGAGATCCAATTAATCAGACCAAACTACCATCTTCCTTTACTGTGTTCTCTTCGATTCTGACATGCCTCTTGATGGTGCTTTTGGCACTGGAAAAGGGTTGGGCTAAATGATATGAGGCTGTGGGACTCCATATGCAACAAGCTGTGATGCACTGTGTATAAATTATCCCTTTTATCTTAGATTGTTTCTTCAAACTCCTGCTGGGTGCTAAGGTGGAATTTTGCACAAATATACATACATTCTTTCACTCACGAACTCACACATACACACAGACAGAATAACAACACAGCCCCCAAGACAAGAATGGTCGATTCTGTGCTGATAAAAAGAAAATGCCGGGGTGATTATGATTACTAGAGATTACCGCCCTTATAATAAAAAACACTGATCCCTTAGGCAGAGAGCCGTGCGCTTTGCTTAATGATCAGAAACACAGATTAAACATTAAAGTGCCCACTAACTCCTTACTCTTTTATTTCAAAGTTTACAGCAAGGCTGGTGAAGGCATTTCATTCCCTTCTGGCTTCTATATCTTAGACTCCGAGTCTTTGAACAGGAGTGAGACATTAAATTAGGACTGTTTCCAGATGTTAAGGATGCAGAGCATGCACACAACAGATACACTGTGCACAGCCTTTTGTCTGACAGAGAAAAGATACTGTATGGTCATTACATTCCTACAGAAAGATGTAAACAAGCGTCTGACACATACAGCTCAAATGGCACCAGGGAAAAAGATGTTGCTAATGAAATAAAAGTATTCGCCAGCGTTGTTTACCCAAAACTAGCATGAATGTTTCAATAAAACTGTTCCTTGTTTATTTGTGTGTCATTGTTGGATGAATGCATGTGGCACAAAGTGTTTGTGTGAAAATATTCTACATGGTCCTTGGGTTTTCTTGTCTCTGTCTGGAGCTTTTCATGCTGCTGTTGTCTGAGTAGAATCACCACCTCTTAGCCCCTGAGGCTGTTCACCCCAGTTGGAGAGCTCACAATCAGATTGGGCCATGAGAAAATGCCCCTGAGGACTTGTGAGGTGGATCAGGGCTCAGTGGGGTAAAACACTGCTAAATACCCTGGGATGGTTCATATCTGACAGCTTGGGTCAGAGGAGGAAATGGGTAGGGGACAAAAAGGTGAGATTGGTGAGTACCTGGAGGAAAATGTGGGTTGCTTTTTACTTGATTTATCAATGCAGGTTATTTGTGTTGAGCAGAGGCAAATATCCACAAGTGGAAGTATGCTTCAAAAATCTGTGTTGTTATCTTTATAGTTTTTTTAACTCAATTCTGAAGATTTGAGAAAAAATGTCTCCATGTTTCTGGTTGTTCACAGTTATTCGTAACAATGTGTGAAAATATTTGCATTCACCTACCTACTTTCCTTGAGGCAAAAAATTGAGAAAAAAATCCAGATTTAATTTGAATCCAGTAGTTAAAAGGGAAAAACAGCCAATGAAACAATTATTGGTACCCCTAAAAAGCTCTATAAAATATATGCAATTTCTTTATTATCATTCTTATACTTGATTGTCTGGGAAGTACCACAGACATTTGGTGCATCTGGCATGAAACAAAGAGTGAATATGTGAGAAAGAAGTTCACAGTCTGTAAGCATTGCTTTCTAATCTGTGATTATGCTTGCATGGGATGATACACTATTTGAAATACCACATCCCTCTAATCAAAAATCTTCTTTAAAATAACAGTACATTTAAAATGGATGTTCAATAGGTCTTTTAGCAATATGTAATCCAAAACATTTCCCCAAATCAAAACAAATGATTCACCAGAACAAAAATCAGAATGGCTAAGATTCCTCTCAGAAAAGTCTAAATGGTGTCCTAAAAGCAAAAAAATAGTCTACATAAAGCATCGATAGCAGTGGTGCCAATGTATACATAATTTGATGTTAAAAGTGTATTGTGTATTTTGGATTTTTTTCCAAAGTAAATACATGTACTTAAATATATAAAGGTTGAATTTCTAAGTTTATCTGATGTGACTGGAGTTGATGCAATACAACATACATTTATTATAATCCAATCAACAGAAGGATGCCAATAATTGTAAAGAGTGTTGTCAGAGACATCCATCTCAGAGGTGCAGATGTGGCTTGAAACAAGAGACTGTGGTGAGAGGTGAGGAGCACATTGTTCAAAAGCAATCCAGCAACGAATAGATGAGCAAAGAATATGAATATTTGATTATGAAGAAAACAGAAAATGTAAAAGCTGGGAGTATTTTATCCATGTATTGTTATTAGCTAAAGATAAAAAAAGAACAGCATTTCATTTCATTTCATTGTAGTCTTTTATCTCTAAACACGGTGCTCTCACAAATGAGATGAAACTATTCAATTTCACACATTTTAATGGCTCAGTATTGACTTGCTCATGAGGAAAACTTATTTGTGGGAGCAGACCAAGTACAAAAACAAGAGCATGCTGTGTAATTGAAAACGACAGGATTAATTTAAATCACTTTATCAGGTGGTGTTTTGCAAACAACATTTATAGACCAGAGTTATCAAGGAATTTTGCAAAAAACCTTCAGACTGAAAAATGCAGCTGTTGTTTCATGCAAAATACAACTTGTGGGGCATTGTATTTGCAGAGGGGGATTAAAATTAGTTGAGTATTTACTGAAGCTACATACTCCATGTTGATCTTAGGATATTATTGTGTTTCTACCAATAACAACCAATAATAGAAAGCGTAGTTTTAAAAGCCGTTTTCTATGGTTCTCTTTCAATTTACTCGCCAACTCCACCACATTTGACGATGTGGTGGAGTTGAATAAACTTAAAATGTATTCAAATGATTGCTTATTTCTCGTGTTCAAAAAAAATCAGGCTTTGTTTGAAATTTGCAAATTAAGTAATTGTCCAGGACCATCTCTAAATTTTATTTTTCTTTGCCGTTTATAAGGTTTGGGAGTACTTATTATAAAATTCTGCACCATTAATGTAAGAAATTACAAATACAAACACATGCCAAAGTAGGAATGAGTGTTGCTGTTGAAGTCAGTGGAATATTTTTATGTAAAAAATTGTTAACAGTAGAATCTACATAAGTTTTCTAAAATAAATAGCGGATATTTTACTTTTCTGTTTTGTTTAATGGTTTTACTTTTTGTAGTTGTGTGTTTTTCAAAGTGTCAAACACAAATGCTTTTCCTATTCTACAATACAACAGGGACTGATTAAAACTGATTTCCAATTTATCCTAAAGCAGCTATTTAGGAAAAACACTTAGAAATGCAAAAATTGGCAAACATACAAAAGGCTTTGTTAACTTCTTTCCACTCCTTTAGGAGAAATAGATTGCGGATTTCAACTGTGCTTAGTTTTACTGCTAGACTTGCCTGTCTTCAAAAACAGCTACGCCAATTTTGTCTTTAAAGCAATTTAAATACGAATAACAGAAAAGGAGCAGAAGTTTTGAAGAACGTAAACCGTGTTTAAGGAAAACTCTTGGAACAGCAGAGAGGAGCAATTCAAGTCGAACAGAAGGAGGAAATGAAATCATTAGTCTGTCTTGTTCACAGGGGCTGAATACTTTGAAGAACTTTATAGGAAATAAAGTAGCAAGTAAAACAAAGCAACAAAGGTAATCTACCTGCAGTGCTCCAAATTTTAAAATCAATGACAGGTGGGGTCTGTAAAAAAAGAGGGAGGAAAACAAAAGCTACCTTGGCACCAGCTTCTTCTTATGCCCAAAATTCAGACGCTTGACAAAGGCTTAAAATAACTAGAATTTTACACATAATAAGTTTATATGCCCTTAGACAGTTTGGGAACTTAACATTTAAAGAGGTCTGGAGATGTTATATGGATGTAAAAAGATACCATACAATTTAGGAATCATAGTGGTTCTGTGTCGCAGAGATGAAAGTGTTTTGTTGCAAGATGTGCGCATCATCCCTAGAACAGGAGAAAAACAAGATCTGTTGAGAAGCAAAAACATAAAACAGCAGAAATAAGTCACTTTCTCAAATTACCACGCTTAATTTAAGAAACAAACAAAGAAGGTTTTAAATAAGAAATGTTTTAGATTTGATGATGTTGTGACAAAAGTTAATGGCACTAATAGTTAATGGCAAAAGACAACACAGAATTCAAGGAAATACATGGCTACTTCAGTAATTAGCCAGATTTGTGATTAAAGAAGCTTTTTGTGTGAGCTCCTTTCTCTCACCATTCGATCCAGAATAATGGGCCAGCTTTTTTATGGGGCCTTTCAGCCTATGTCAGTGCAGAAATCATTTTGCTGAGGATAATGATACTCTTTTACCAGCCTCAGTCAGCATCTTCACAGGTCTTTGAGTTTTGTTCTGCGAATGATACACATGTTTTGCATAACAAATTAATGTCCGGAATAGCACCGTCAATTTTTGACGGTAGCGTAATGTTCCCTCCACATTATCTATTGAACGTAATTACTGAAAAAACTGGGACATAATTTTTCCAGGTTTTGATATTGAATACCTCTTTAAACACACGTGTCACATTAGAAGACCAGTGCTTTTAAACTTGAAGCAGGCCCTGGCTTCTTCACACTCCGACATGAAACGGAGCACTTAGCCAAAGGACAGACGGCCAACTGCAGGCTGACTCTGTAGTGACCCCAAACAAAACCTCAAGAGGACAGTCCTTGAAAGGGAGGCAGACCCTCTCTAGCCCAACAGCCCCCAAGCACTGTTGAAGGCCTTGTACTTAGAAGGGTGGTCCCTTTGCAGAGGCCAGTGACACTGCTAAAAATCTGAACCAAATTAGGGGTCAGGTTTGAATGAAAGAGTGGAAACGCCAAAAAAAGAAACTGAGATCTGATCAAACTCTCACTGGTTAAGATATGTATGTCCACTGAAGCTCACTTTTTAGATTTTATTCAGAGGGTTTTGAACATTCACAGTTGAGAATTATTTTATTAAAAGACAAAAGCAACAAAATAAATGTATTGCAAATTCACTAAAAAACCCATTAGTGCTCTTGTTTCCCTAAAAAGTACTTTTGTGTAGTTATATTTTGAAAACACCACAAGGATAAATTTTAGTGCAGTAAAAATAAAGATATTTTCAAGTTCCATTAAGTTGACTGATATAAATTAAAATGACTAAAGGTGAAATTGAGGCTTTGCAGCTTTTCCTTCTCTTTTATTTTGAATCTCTTTATGCCAACTGTCACCCTGATGGGAATGATTTATTGAAGTAACAGCAAAAACAAAACAAAGCAAAGGTTTTCTTCTTTTAGTTCAACTGCTGAGTGAAAAAAAAAACAAGTGAATGCTGCAAGTCAATGACCCAATGCAATCTGCTGAGTTTACTTAAACAGAAAACCTTTTAAACATATATAAACAATGAACTGAATTTAATGCACTGATAAGGACAAATCCCATAGGGCCCACTGAAAGGAGATGAGAATCGAGCGGAACAGCATAGGAAAGCAATGGCCAGGTTACCTATGACCTAATCAAAGTTTAGACTTCAACTGTCTCTTTGAGATATTATGGTATTACCTTGAAGGTGTACAATGTAACCTTTAAATAAAAAAAGTATTTTTTTTTTTACGTAGTTGTTAAAAGTGCTGCTATGTACTATGAGACAGATAATACGTGAAAAAATATCAAGTTCCTCCTCCTCTGAGTTCTATTGGCACCTGCACAAATGCCCTGGTGACAGTTTTAGCAAATAAGTAAAAACAAAAAAAATGTTAATGTAAAAGTTACACACTGGAGCTTTAAGAGAGATGTGGAGATACAAATGTCTGCAAACCCGAAAGAGGTTAAGTAAATTCTGAAAGAAGAGTAGCTTAAAACTCTTCACCTATGTGGATTTACAAGTTATTGCATCAATGGGCAAACATAGATTTCTATTTTTATTTTACAAATTGGGAAAAGGTGTGTTTTTCTCTACACTTGAAGTTAGATTTAAATAATTTTGAAATTTGGTAAAGACCCGCTGACATTCATCTTGTTACATTATATATGCAAAAAAAACTTGGGATTTAAAGAGGATTTTGTTTCTTCTTGCAATGACTGCAAAACCCTCTAAATGTTTTTCATTTCTGACTTATCTTTTTATCTTTGCCGTGATGGTTGAGATGCTGATGAAAACAGGCTGGAGGTCTAACCACTTTGAATTTTTTTCAAAAAATCTGCATGGCAGTCATATGAAACTGCAGCAGCATTTATGGATATTAACCTAATAAAGTACCCTTTTTAAATTCATGAGAATCAGCCAGTTTACTCCGTCTTTGCCCACTCCCCCTCTCTGCTACACCAATAATTTCATCAACTCCTTCACTAACGGTGCAAATTCACTTTACAAGTAAAAGTTATCCATCCCTGAACAGATTTTATATTTATGTGCCTGTATTATACATAAAGTGCCTTTTGGGGAAAAATATGGAGAAAAGTTTCTGTTGCAAATGTTTCAAATTTCACAAGTGGTCTTATAACCATAAAATGTTTTATAGGTACTTCTTTTATGCATTTTTAATACTACCCCAGTGCTGTCACCCAAAGTTTCTAATAATGCATCCTTAGGTTAACAATGGGCATATGATACACCATGTAACATTTCTGATGATGACAAATTGTCCCGAAGGTCAACTTTATTTGTGGACAAGATATAATGAGGCTTAACGGAAACGGTAGCAAAACAAATATGTTTCTGTGGCTTTTCCGGTGACTTTAACAATGAGCACCACCAGAGGCTGTACCTCTCACTGCTAATTACAGCTGTGTGACATCTATGTGGGCAGTGGGGTTGCTAATGCTAAGAGACCCAGGGTGATGTTTTCCTTCTCTGTGAAATGATGTGTTAATGATACGAGCAAACAAACACTACAAGTACAGGACAACTTCGTGCAAAGACTCAAGGTCGCGGCTATGAATAATGCATGACAGCCAAAAATCATGACAATCAGAACCCAGTGAGTGGAGAATGTGTAGGAGAGATTGAGCACTGGGCTTTTTTAACAGCTGCACATATCTTGGAGGGAAAAAAAACCCACATAAAACTTGAACCCAGCACTGGGAAGTAGGAGGTTTTGCAGGTGTTTTTTGTGCGTAGGCGTGAGTGAATTGTGTGACAGGTTTACAGTGAACTTTAGCAAACAGGTGTGGATGTCAGCATTTACTCAGTCACAGCACATAAAGCAGCAAACAAACACATGTGTAGGAAGGCAGGCAAACATTGAAAGTGGGAATGAGGGAGAGAGAGGTGCCAAATCACTGGGAGGGAAAAGGGAAGAGTTGATTGGATAATAAGATTTATGAAGCAGATAGTTAATACCAAGCAAAGTAGGTTTAGGAAATACAAACTACTGCTTATTCTACACAATATTAAAATCTTTAAATGTACATCCTTTGACAAAAAGGGATTTTTGTCAGATTGAACACAGCTTTATTTGAGGTGGAGGCTACATGTATGAAATATCTTCATGAATGATTGAGACTAAATAAGAGGAATGAAGGGGACCACTTCATGGGTCATGGTGCTGGTTGCCCCACTAGGGCTGGTATTGTACATGTATTGAGCTTTATATAGTCCACAGGATGCAAAAGCACTTTACAATACATTCAATCATTTACCCCCAGAAGATCCACCAAAGGGACAAGCAGACCACCCCTCTGGCTTCCCCCCCAGAGAAGAGCAGAGGGGATCGCCGGGAAAACCAGCTCAGCAGCCACAGAGCACAAACCCCAGGGGTGTTCAGTCCACAGCAACAAACCCTTCGGCTACACAGGAGCAGATGTGGCCAACCTAACCAGCCCCACACAGACGCAAACATGTTCTCACCCTCATGCATTCATATATAGATACTCGCAGCCAACATAAAGACAAATACGAATAGACATGCACTTGCACTTCCCTTGTAACCTCTATTCTTCCAGCCCCAGAGGGGCAACCAGCACCATGACCCATGAAGTGGTCCCCTACATTCCTCTTACTCAGTCTCAATCATTGATCACAGATGTTTTCATACTTTCATTCATCAATTTTGTCAATATGGTCACAAACCATATAGACCAGTGAAGAGCATAACAAACAGTTGTCGTGACAGCACCACCTGAGCTGAGAATCTCTGCAGCTTCTCCATAGTTACCAAGTGGGATCCTGAATTGCTTGGCTGATTAATGCACTCCTGTTAAGTTTGGATGGGCAGCAATCTCTAAGTAGATGTGATGCACTTTTTCCATTTTTGTATGATAAATTGAAAAGTGGCTTATGAGATCTTTAAAGTTCAGGTTAATGTTTTATCACCTCACCCTGCTTTTTCATATATTTTTCCAAGATCTTACCTACTAAAAACATGTATTTGTATTGAGGGTTTTAACACAAAAACTGCTGAAGTAGTGTTGTGGTACATAATACCATCGAATAATAAAGGAAAACTGATAATGGGTGTAATGGCTAATGAAATTTGACTGCAATAAAACAATTTACATGTTTATCGGGAACAAAACTGAAATTACTGCTTAAATAAAATCATCTGTTTTAAGGCAAATACTTGCTCTTGAGGAATGGCTAAATCGAAATGCAGCAGAAGTCTGAACAAAGTAGGAGGGCCATCAAAAGTCCTTGAATTTAGATTAACAGGTAATAAAATCTCTATTTATGTCCTCATCATTTAGGGGGCACATTAGAACGGATGGTTTATAGTCACTGAACAGGTGGTTTATGGATGGAAGTAGCAGAGCATCTGTTTAACCTGCGACAAGTGTAAGGTGGCAAGCTGCGTCGGACCTTATTGCTTTCAATTTTGCCTTCAAACAGTCGTCTGGACTATTGTAACAAACAGATCAATATGGGTAAATAAAGACAGAATAGTCTCTGATATTATTCCAGTCAGTCACCAATAACCACTCACACAAGCAGAACCTGCACTATTTCTGCACCTGTTCACAGTCTGAGTTTATCCATTTTGAACAAAACATTTTTTCTTTTTTTTTTCCACTTTAATTAGTCTGTCTTCTTTTTCCACATGAATGGCTGTGAACATGCATCCATTCTGTAAATGTACACATTTATGTGTATGTGGCCTGTTTCAAACAGCCACTGCATTGAAAGCGTAATGAGATTTCTGATTTAGCTAATCGCTTCTCTTTTTTTAAATGTCAACAGAGGGAAACGCACACGCAAATCTGTGTTTAAGAACAGATCAAAAAGTGGCAGTAATCTCTAGCTTAGGATGCAGATCTTGGGGAAAAACTGGCACAGCTCTATGTATGTGAGATGTATTCATTTCCCAAGTTAATTAGTGCAGCTCATAAGACAATGGGAAGCCTCAAGCAATTGAGCAACAGATTTTACAAAAATATATATTTTACATTGATGTTTCCTCTATTTAACAAAATTATATTTGGAACATTATGGATTTCTTTAGAAGTCATAGAAAAAACCATGCAGGAGCATCTAAAAGTACTGAAAATACAGGCTTATCTTCTGCACCACAACATATAAAATCGGAAATGACAAATGAAAAGACAAATGCTTATTGTTTATGCTGTTTGTATTGAATCCCAACCCCCCACCCCCCATCTACTGTAATGACAGCTTTAGTCCTCTTCAATTTTCTATATAGAACCAATTCACAACCAAAGTCTTCTCACAAAACTGCTCGAAAAGCAAACAGAGTTGTATGTCTTCAGTGCGTTTTAAATTCTAGCTTAAATCTAATTTGGAATAGAATTAAAGGCAATGTGCTCAAAACAAAGATGGGTATTTTTAAACTGTATTTCATTGATAGACTTTCTGTTGTTCCTCAGCTTCAACATCAAAACCATCACCTCATATAGAAAGTCACGTAACATTGGGGAACCATTCAATGCGATTGTTCTGTTCCTTATTGTCTTACAAGGGAAAATTTGGTGACCAATAGCAGTCAAAGACAGTCAAGGAATAACCCACACCAATCAGCATAATTAGCTTAATAATAATGACCATAACAGCAGGAAAACAACTATTAATCAAAATGTCCCAAGCTTAGACAAAGTTAATTAAGAGCTTTAATTGAACATGGGACAAAAAATATATTTGCAGCGATTGCACCTTATAGCTGACAACCAGTTTAAAGTATGGTGCTGTTGATTTTCAATTTTGTTTTCAGAGCCAACGTGTAGACACTCAAGATTTAGAGTCACTTTTGTCATCTGCACAACAAGAAGTAACCTGCAGTGCCAGCAGGTCTTACAGGATTATAGAGAGATATTCCTATGGACAAAATCACAAACAGCAGCACAGCCTTGTCTTAGCTTTGAGTGTGCATGCTGCAATTGTATTTGCAGCTGTAAATAACCAGTCTAGCATTTTAATAATAAGGATAAGCATGAAAGAAGTGGTGTAATATTTTTCTGCTGGAAGCTGCACCTGGCTAGTAGTTCTCTTACCCAGTGTCTATCTTGTAAACACCACTTTATGTGCTTCCTAATGAGTCTCTTCCTACCTATTCAGCTGTCTGCCATGCAAATTATCCCCAATAACTAAGATGGTTATTTGCCTTATACCTTATGGTGCTGCTGTAAGATAGTGGAAGGTACAATGGAGTGGATTGTTTTGGCTACTAATCATATGGAACAATCTATTTCTGAAGTAGCTGGACGTGTCCTGTATGCCATTTTTATATTTTTATTTATTTACTCTTTGAGAGTTGCTATCTTGCCACTTGAAGATGCATCCCTTCTTCAACACACTTGAATCAAATGGCTGAATTCCCTCATCAGCAGGTCATTTAGAGGCCTGGTAAAGAGCCATTCATTTGATTTAAATGTGTTGGAAAAGGGTTGCATTGACAAGCTGTTGCATTTCTTCTCTCAAGTACTTGTCCTGGACAAAACTACATTAAATGTTAATCCAAAGTATATATAGTGTAGATTGTACCAGTAGTCAAGGGGTGAGCTCTGGACTTTAGCATTTACTTGGGGAGACATTAAACTCTTTGATAAGAAAGTGCAAATGCTTTGAAAACACTGCGGCATGACAAAAGAAAAATGTATACTGCTCTGTAATTACAGGTAAAAAGACTTGTAACAGTTTTATGTTGAATGTTTTAATTGCTTTGTTTTTACTGACCTAATACGACTGCATAATCATGGTTATTTTACATCCTTCTTTCCTACTGTCACATCTACTTACCTTGCAATAATGAATCCTGCCTAATATGTTTAGAAGTAGAAACACATTCATGAAAGATTAACTACTGGCTCGTATCTGTTTAACATAAAATATCAGTGCAAATGTTGATTTTGTCAAATTAAATGGTAATTTGGTGGGGTTGTGCAGGTGATCATGTGAACATTTTGCAGGTCTCATGCAAGTTCATCAATTTTATTGTAATGTAACAAATAAAATCCACATTCAGTCAGTGATATATTTGACAATATCATTCGCTGTCATTTATGGGATGATTCAAAAAGTGCAGCCTCTAAACTACGAGTCTGACGGTAGTTTAAATTGTTTTCATGTATCAGTGAGGCACAGACGCACGAGGTCTCAACACATCTCCAATGTGTTGGGATGTTTGGGGGAGTTGGGCTTTCCACTCCCGACAGGAAAAAAAAAGACAATTTAAAAATACTGTCACTTAATACAAACAGCAATACTCGTCATCGCCAACAGCAGTGAGAATAACTGCAATTATTCAGTGCTACAGTCACGCTGCATTTTGCAGGTGCATGCTGAATTGTAAAGGCACAACAGGAAAAAGCATAGAAGAGATGAAAGTAATAGAGTTTCTGAAAATGTTTCAGTTTTTCTTCTCACTTTTCCCCCCTTTACTTTATTTTCCAAAGGAACTTGAGATTCAGCAAACAACTGCTGTCAGCAAACAAAGCAAACAAATTACACAGTCAGTTCTTATTGTAACAAAGCAGTGATGGATGATTATGTGTCCTGAAAACGCTGTAAAAAATGTTCTCTTATATGCGCTGTTGTTGCAAAGTACTTTAAGTTGTTCACTCTAAAACTATGCTGCAGACTATTTGTCATATTTCCCAGGCAGTGCAACATTCACAATACATCAGCTTTGTTAAAGAAAAGCAAATAACTCATCACAGAAGTCAAATTAATAATGCAAATAGTCTTCATTCTTCTCATGAAGAACATCTTTTGAAGTGTGCATTTAAAGTGTGGACAGTGTTCAGATAATTAGCTGCTATTTAGTCAGAAAATCCAATTAAGGAAAATCTATAACCCCTGGTCACAGCTTTTTTTCTGCTCTCCTTTCTTTTTTTAACTGCCATAGATTCAAAGGATAAAACGAGGGATCAAAAATAGCTAATGGGCAGAAGCACTAAAAGTTGAACATGAAAGCCTTGTGATCTTTCACATAACACATTAAACAACAACCTGTGAGTTATAATAATCTAAGCACTTTCTCAATCAATAGATGCCCTGACTCTAATCGCATTCGTATGTTTCCAACAGACATCAGTAGCGCGAGCGCCCTCCCTCTGTGTTTGGATTACACGGCATTAAACATCTGTGTCTCTTAAACGCTGCTGTTTGCCGTCTCTGAAGTATCTCAATTACAGCCGATGCTATCGGGTCCTAAGTGGACCCGGGCGATGGAGGTTGCAGGGCATTTGTTAAATGGGCCTTTGTCATAGAGTTTCAGGGTTAATGTGAAGTGTGAGCTAATCCACTGGCCACTCAATAGCTTTAACAGTGCATGAAATCTGTTTTGTTGGTAAACCCTGTGCTTCAGGCCATATCTGAAATTGATCACTGTTCCCTCTCTTCATGGGGCTTTGGAGTAAGGAGGGAATATCGACAGACAAGGAGGGAATGACTGATAGTGGATTCTTTATGGCATTAGTAAGTGGGAGAAAACACAAGAAATCTACTGAAAAATATTGTCATTTGTGCATTATCTACTAGCCACTACTGTGGTGTATGTCTCTACCATATTTGCTCATTCTTTACAAAACAGCTCAACTTAATTCAGGTCTGGTGGAGTGAGCATCAGTTTTCAAGTCTTGCCACAGATTCCCAACTAGATTTAAGTGTTGGCTTTGATTTTGTCCAAACAGATTTACATGCTTTGATCTAACAAACAGATGAAGCCTGTGTTTGTATGTTTGGACTCCAGTCTCGAGTCTTTAGCAACCTCTAACATGTTTTGTTTTACAGGAGTCTCTACTGCCTCCCATAAACTTTGACTACCATTTTCAGGCAGTCAAAATGGTAGTCTGGATAAACTGAAAATGTGACTTTTTAGGAGTTCTGGCCTTGTCACCATTTTACATAAGGCCCCATTTGTGGAGCTCACAACAAAACATTTTATAATATTATACATTATATATATAATATATAATATTCCTTCACCAAAGTTTTCAAATGATTGATTATACAGATGTTTGTGAGGGATGTAAAGATTGAAACATTGTTTTATAATCTAACTTTTCCAAAGCTTTATCCCTGACCTGTCTGCTGTGTTTCTCGGTTTTCATGAAGCTGCTTGTTCACTAATGTTCTCTAAAAAAAATCCCAGAGGCCTTCACAGACAGACAGAGAACAAATTACACCCAGTTGTACTAATTAAGTGATGTCTAAAAGCACTAAAAATCCAAAACTAGCAGCTCCAAGACAATCATTGCATCCTGAACTTTTACTAAAGCAACAATTTGGATATTTTGTGTTATTAAAAGCCGTTTCTGCAATACAGCTAAAATTGTATAACGAGCACACGCTATTTGGGGGGGACTATAGTCTACTACAGTCAAAGTATATTCATAGCTGTGGATGTGTGTAAACTGGCATAAAATGGCTATTTAAAAAAGGTTTTCACACTTGGGAAGCACAATACATCAAGTTCATATGTTTTTTTTTTTTGTTTTTTTTTTCCCATATAGAAAGGAATGAGCCAATGAACAAATTAGTGGAACCAAGAAAGAAAGCATGAAGTAATAGTATTAAGAGCAAAAATGAGTTATTAGCTGCATACTTTGCTACTAATATACATTAAATTTGTGTTTTCAAGAACATTGTTCCATGCCTGCTTGAGTACCTTGTTTTTATTCACACACAGCATTTGTTTGTTACACCAATCATTCCCGCTGGCATTCGATTTGAAATTTTGCCAGTGGCCACCGAGGCAAATCCAACAGATGTTTCCAAGGCCAGTAGAGTGAAACAAGTAAACATTCATTTCATTGTTTTGTGATATTTTTGGCAGCTGTCAGGACTTTTAATGCCCTCTATTTAAAGCAATGCCTTTAGAAAACTTTTCTCACCTCGAGTGAATGGGCAGAGTAAAAATGTTGCAGTGCTGGGTTGCATGCACTTTCAGGGGAAAGAAAGCAGGTTAGCTCTCTATGACTGACAGCTGAAGGATCTACATCAGATCTTAAAGATCTGTCTGTCTCTGCAGCATTTCTCTGCAATGCCTGTCCTCTCATCTGTAATCGTCCATGTTTCCGACTATGATCAATCAGCGTCACCGTCTTTCCCCTACCGAATCTCTGCAACTCTCTCCTCTAAAACTCTGTTGTGATCAGCCTCTGAGCGGGTTGGTATGTATGGGGGGGGCAGCTGCATGACTCCGTGACACATGACAAGTGCCTTGGCTCTGATCCGTTTTCTGTAAAGAATCATTAGCTTCAGAAAACGCAGCTGCGTCGTGCGGGCTTTACAGCTCAATCGGTACGATCCATCTCCCTCGCTGGATTCTTCCTCAGAGCGGGAGGAGAGGCGGAGAGACGTTTTCCTTCACCGTCTCACACTTTCCATTACCGGTTTATTTATTTCATTCTTTAATGAGCTGACCTTAACGAGCACTGACAGCATGTCTGCCGTCTGGGCCGTCTCATCACTGTCACCGTGACGACCTCCTCCCAAGTGACAAACTTTGTGTCTAAATGGGGATGTGAGAGGCTGTTTGGCTATGTTTAACTAGCAGGGCACCTACACAGGCAGCCTTACCTCAGAGGCTGACTTCACATTTTCAGTTCTGCCTCTCATTCGTTCGTATTTCTTTTTTCCTTAGTGGTTGATTGTGGAAAGATTTAGGATAGGAGATGCAAGCCGGGTTGTCAAGCTGTCGGTTTCCCTGTCTGACACACTCTTAGAAGTTGAGTTGGTGCCATAAGCAGGGAGGAGGAGTGCTGTTGTGATGTTGAAGACAATCGCTCTGTTTGAGATCACCGTGTCATCCATCCTGCTGCTTGTAAAGACAATGTGACCCGTCTCTGCTCCCTCTGAGTCACACTGGGCTTAATATGTGCAGCTCCACCCCTTATCCAATCAGCAATCATGCTGAAGCAGGAGAAAACTGGTATACAGAAATCTTGAGACAGATTCTTTTTGCCTTTAAGGTTCCAAAATCTCTTTATGACAAAGTTACCTTAAAAAACTAGAATGGTGAAACCTCTCTGTAGAAACACGCTAATGAAATCATAAACTGTGTAAACATAAATTGCACTGAACATTTCAGTGAATGCTAATGAATGATTTTTCTCATTTAATTAATTTCCTTCACACTGGTTAGGGCTGGACTCTGTTTTTAAGTTTTGCATCCACTTTGTGTGTGGCTCTCTCGCATACATCCAGACAGTGGACATGTTTTCATCCTATCTACATTTCTGAGTGCTACATGCTTTAAATGACTAACAGGAAGTGTGTTTGTAAAATATGTTACAGAAGGGCGTTTATTGAGGAGGCGTTTTCATAGCAGATAAGGCAGAAGACTACATTTACCAAAAACTGAATTTAAGAAATGGTTAGGCCATTTGTAAAAACAAAACTAAAATCCCTCTTTGTGTAAATCAGCAAGTTTGTGTCCATGCTGCTGAAATTTATTTTTCATTAGAGCACAGATGTTGACACTGTAAAAAGATCACAACAATTTCAGTAACATCTTCTGCATCAAGGCTCAATTGAAGGCAATGATGTGAATAGCAATTCTGTCTTAAATAATTAATTCAGCCAGAAGCCAACTAACTTAGTACAAGGCTACAAGTTGACCAAAATTGGCTATGATTTACTCTCCACTGAGTATTAATTTAGTGTGTCATATTCAATATAGTTACCATAATGCTTGAATAATAATGTTTATGTCAAATGTGTGTTTAAGACTTTTGAGCTGGAGTGTATTCAGAAAATTTTTAAAGAGGTCTACAAGGGGGCCAGTGATGATCTTGAGTTGCCATACCAAAGTTTAAAAAAAATAAGAAAAGACATTTTAAAAGTCAGTAACAGCATGAAAGTCTGAGACTGACATAAACATACATGCAACATTTGCATTTGTAATGTGCTTCTTGAGGACTCCTGTCATAAAGAAATATATTTTGTATCGCCAAGCTGCTCATGTGACTTTATTTTCAAATTTATTCATTTTTATTGGTGCTTTTATTGAACAAAGTCAAAAAAATATTAAAACTATCAACCAACGTGGACAGTTTTGGAGGGTTTAAAACATCATCAATTGGAATTTATTGTAACAATGATAAATTAAAATCTTATCACGTTAAGAAATATACCATGATAAATAAATGATAAACAATACGATAAATGCCCACCCCAACTAAGTAGCAAGTTACACCACCTTTCTCATTGACCATGGGACTAATGCAAGTGTTTTCAGTTGGCTGGTGGGGCTTTTGCTCTTAGTTGATGGCTTCAAGAGTGCTTGCATTGTGTGAAACTGGCATTCACTTTTGTCAATTTCTATTGTGATACATTTCCACATGTTTTTAATAGCCTTTAAATCATTGGAACATCAGAAGAGGGATTTTGTTTTGGGAGAATTTTTTTGTCAGATGGACTTTGTGAACTGCATCCTTGTCCTATTGACAGACCCAGTCATCAGCGCACAGCCAAGGCCCGTCAGTGATGAGGAATGCCCACAGCAAAATCTCCACAGGGCCAGTTATGGTTTGATGCCCCTGTTCCTGAAGCTCCATTGCTCCGTCAGACGAAAAAAGCTCCAAGATTACAACCAAGCCTGTTCCTCACTGCCATGTAGAAAATATGTCCAGTGGGGTCTACATGTCATAGCAGCAATGTTGCACGAAACTTCAACTTTCATCCTCATATCAGTACATATTAAAAAAGTAAATGAGGAAAAAAATCGTGTTTCTAAATCATTTCAGCTTAATAGTAGCTGTTGTACCTGCAGCTGCTTTTCTGTGCGTCCTTGTCAGCAAAACTTCTGGAGTGGATTAGCTTTAATCCCCTGCTGTTATAGCCACAATAGTTTCATTAAATACCTCAGCATATTGTGGCAAAAATATGTTTTCTATTTAATGAAACCAGAGAGGATATGCCAGGAGGGTAAAATGAAGAAAACCTAAAATGAGTGTGAGTCAGCACGTCTTACCCTAACATGCTTAACAGGCTTATTATGGCCAACAAACTACTTTACTCTGTGAGGTATTATTAGGGATTAATTAAGCAAAACGAATGGAAAAATAAAGACCATAAGTAAATTCAAATGGCTACTATGAATAAGAGCATTATAACTTTGGTGTGCTCTGAGCCTATAGTCCTTCTCTATACTGTTCTGCTATATTACCATTTTCATGCTTTTAACATAACCTTACGAAGTCTGTAAAGGAGCAAATTTCAACAAAATACCAAATTAAGGACATGCATAACAAAATATGTTAAAACTAAGGTAAAATTAGAGAAATAAAAAATATACATATATTCTGTCTTCATGATGCAATCTACTTTATAAGGTGAACCAGTCTCTGTTGCGGCAAAACATCCTGCCATAATCTGATACACACCCCTGAACTGAAGTTCAGTTTCAGGTGGCGTTCTGAAGCTTGTAAGCTTTTTCTTTTGCTGACCTGAGATGATGCACCGTCGCAATAGAAAAGTTGGCTCAACAGTAGAAAGCTAATAAATGAGGCAGCAAATTAACTTCATTAAACATCAAAATAGGCAAGTAAATAACCAAATTAAAGCGCTGCAATAACAGGAAAATGTGGAAATATGAATCTAAAATTCAGAGCTAAGCATTTGTTCTGCTAATATAACCAAAGGGAAACAAAATGATCTAATAAAGAGGAATTGTAAGCTTGGGACTAAACATGCTGAGTGAGCTATAACTTACTCAGAGGTAGATGGGACGATTAGTAAATGAAACCAGACATTTGGGAGAAGCAGTAGACTTGAGTAAATGAAACAAGAGAACAAACAAGAGAATGAAGGCAGAAACATGACCCAAGCTGTAAATATTGATTAAAAACAAACAAAACCAGACATAATGATCAGCAAAAATCTTAAAACTAAGTGGAGCTCATTAGGGATAAATGGCGCCATGTCAGACATATGCTTTCAGTACAGAAGTTTTACATGCATAGAACATACTCCTTCTAATCAGCCTGCGCTTCCCAAAATCAAAATTACAATACCGGCAAAACATTACAGCAATTTCACCCTGTGACTTAACAATGTCGAATTTAAATGTACGAAACAAGTTACAGGTGCATGAATAATTCAAGTTACTAAAATAAGCCTGCATTATTTATATACTGCTTTGGAATAAATAAATCACTGTTAAAAGAAAAACAAATACCATAGCACCAAATGTGTCTCAATGTCTTTCCTGTTTGTAAGTAGGAGTTTGTTTCTGATGATGGGAAGAATGATAAGGGAAGTGGTGGGCTTCTTTGAGCTTGTAACTTGACTCATTTTCTCTCAAGTGACACATTAATGCTACACTTGCAAAACTGTGCCTCGCTTGTGATGCATAGTAATGCTTGTCATTTTATAGCAGCAGTGAACAGTGCTTTGTGTGAAGTCGTCTCGGAGGACAATCATGAATGAAAATTATGTGCCAAGAAAAACACCAGAAAACCTCCATCTTCACTGTAATGAATTCCAGTTAATAATGAAATAAAAACAATATGTTAAATGGGTCTATAAACAGTTTTAATTATTAAAGCTGCATAAAGTCTAATGTGCTCTGATCACCAAACTGATAGCAGAATACAAAGCAGACCACCATTTGATGATTATGCACATGGGACTCTAACTAAATGCTAAAACATGTGCCAGAAAGACAATGTCTGCAAATGTATCCAAATATTTCTTCATAAGAAACAAAAATAATGAGACAATCTTTCACCAGTCAGTAGTTTTTAAATAATACTTTTGAACTGTGTTTTTTTTTTAGTTGACATGAAAAACTACTAAGGAACACTGCAACTTTGTAAATTCGCTTTACATATGTGTATGCATATGTGATATGGTTTTGTATATTTTTTTCATCTTGTTTTTCAATTCTGAAAAGTATCTCCTATGATCAGCCCACCTTGAAAAAGGAATGGTTGAAAAGCATAAGTAAAAAGGCATTCATTCACATGATGAGTTAAAAAGATATTCCAGCTCAAATCATAATTCGCTCTTTCCTCAGAGTGGCATTGGTGTACAAATACATCACTGTAACAAGGTAAACAGTATGAATCAATCTTAAATTTGACTCATTTCAATGCAGCTTTTATGGTTATTATTAAATATCTAGTTCACAGAAACACGTTACTATCCCGACACAAGGGGAGTGACAAAAATCAGTAAAAGATAGAAGGTTTCCACAGCAGACAGCAATAAGCGTTAAACATTTTCAACTTTCTTATGTTGCATCACTCGCTGCATGAGCACATCTCGCAATTTGTACAAGCCTGCAATTTCACATGCACAAATTACATCGGTTGCTTGGCAGGATGAGGACAAGCTGTCACTTCATGGCAGAAATTAATGGAGAGGGAGATTTCTAAATTAACGTTGAAAACAAGTTTACTTTCTTTAAACATTCTTGAATATAAAAACCTAAAAAACAGAGACTCTTCAAGCAAGTTTGGTTGTCTGAACCAAACTTGAATAATTTGTTTTATTGAGAACACTGCATACAGTGGTGGTTTTTGATAAGGGCGTCATGGGCAGATGCCCAAGGCGCCATCAGAAAGGGGTGGCGCACCAAAGAACTGGATAACAAAATATATCGTATCCATCAGTTGGCTTCTGAACCAGCTTGGTACTACTTGTATGTGTAGTGGAATAAGTTTCCCTTAGTTACTGTTGAGTACTGGGACACTACATTATCTGTTTTCTGTTCCAAAACAGTCATATATTTGCTTTATGCGCCGATGGCAGTTTTCTGGCTGATTGCCACTCTATTAAAAAGACTGACCTACCAATTCCAATTTTGTTTGATACCAATTTTTTGTCTGAAATGTTGCTCAAAATAGCAAGAAAGTTGCTGAATTGGCATGGGAGAGGAGAAGTGGTTGATTTTTAGACCTTTGCAGAGGTAGCTAAGATCGGTGGATAAGATTAGCTTCACCTATAAATATCACCAATCTCTCAAAATTAAGGAAATCGGCAAGGATAAATTGGCTTTCCGATAAATCGGTGCACCCCTAATTTGCCTGTATTGTAATTGGGCAGAGCAAGAGGGGCTTGCACAACTGCATGAATATTTAGATAGATATAGATATGAATTAAATCAAGCCCTTTAAACTCATCCTTGGATGTGAATTCATCCTTTATTGCTTTATTCCTGTATTGCCTCATCAAGGGACTTTCTTGGTAAATGAGGACATGAAATCACTTAATATAATTGTCTGGTTTAGCTATGAACCTTTCAAAGTTTCACTGTAATCACTGCTTTTATGTTGGCAGGGCATGTCAGTGGTAAATGTTGCTCAGACAAGAGGAAAAAGAGAGAAGCATACACTTAAGATTAATTTTGCCCAGAAACCATTCATCTAAACATCCTGACGTACAAAAAAAAGAGAAATTATAAGAAATACAGATGTCAAAGCTTTCAATTTTATTCTACAAACTCCTATGTGCAGCATTGAGGGTGTTTTTTAGGGGATTCATAGCATTGTAAGGACAAATTTAAACAAGATGCACAATTTAAGCTCAAAGCAACATTTTAGCAATTAAGTGGTTCTTTGGCATCACTAAAAAAGGTCACAGTACTTTTAGTCTGACAAAAAAAGGGTATTATTGGAAGGCTCATAAATCTGGACTTTATGAGCCAGATTTATGACTGAACATATGCACACAGCACTTACTTAAATTTCTTCTTTTTGATGTGGTAATCTATCACATAAAATCCAAGTAAAGTACATTGAAGATGGTGGTTGCATGTGAACTATGTATGCGTAAATTCTGACTACAATAGGAATTTTTTAACCGTAGTTGAAAAACTTAAATTTGTTACTTTTTATCGTTACTACAGCAAGCATTTCTGAATATGTATCAAATAGTCATATATTTCATACAGTTGCAGTAACTGAAATGAATGAGTAAAGCTAACATGAGAGGAACAACAGTGAAAATTGGATCTGCTAGTATACAAGCTTTGTAGATGGTCTCTGGCCACCAAGCTCCTTGTAAGATATGGATGGGCAGGTGCATGCTGGGAGACTCTATAGCTTTCCATTGTGAAGAATGCTGTGAGCTTTGTCCCTGTGCTGGGACTCACACTGTTTGCCCTTGATGCAAGCAGATCGGTTTGAGACTTCTGGGATTATTGTTTGAGAAAATAAGAAATACAAGAAAAAGTCTATTACTGACTCCCTTTACCTCAACCTTTAACATTACCTCTGCTTTCATAAATCTGGACAAAATAGAGAAATACAAGCACAGAAACACAGGATGGAAACTGCAACGTTATATGGGCTGGTTTAAGTGAAACAGCCGAGTAATTTTTTTATGTATTAAGCTAAAGGGTACTTCACATAAAAATTTAATCAAATCTAGATTGTGATTAACATGGCTTTAAATGGTTCTGGATTCGATGTTTGCTGCATAATCATGAGAAAGTAGGGCTTTTGTAGAGCCACCTTACTTTGTAACACTATCTCAGGATTTGAATTTTGCATTCCCAACATTTAATATGTTTTTTAATTTACAAGCATCAAATTATATCAATCTTGTTCAAGACTGCAGTGTCTCTGAGATACTGTTTCATTTTGGGGGATTTGAAGAAAAATGTCAAAGATACTGCAAAGTTGAACATGATTTAAGTACAAAACTATAAAAAGAGGGGGCTGTGAGGTGAAAATCCCACTGCTTTTGTTCTTCCAGTTAGCCAAGAACAAAAATTATGCTGTTTTGAGATGTTTCCTAACCTAAGAGAAACAAAAGGGATATATCGTCTGGGTGAAAATAGAGCAGAACAAAAGAGCTTGGGCTAGGGCTAATACTGCCCATGAGAAAGTTTTAAATTGGTAGTTAACAGAACGCCCTTTAGCTTTAAATTTCACATTTTTACAAACTGCATCACTTTTTTAAACGTGCTCGGTCACAGCATTTCAGGTATGATTGCATACATGTCAGGGTTTTTTTGCTCTCCAAAAAGGATATTTCAAGCAATAGCGCTGCATCTATACAGTTAGGATTATTTATCTCAAACTTTAGGGAAGAAATTACCTCTCAAAAAAGAAAACTACTATTAACCTGAGGGACGGAGCGTTTGAAACTTTTCTTAGTGCTTTTGTGAGGCCCATGTCTCCATTGGCTTTGGGATCTCTTTTGTGGTGAGTAGCTTCCATTAAAGTCTGTTCTTCTGTTGCTTGCCATCAACTTAAACATATCCTCATACATCTGGGCCCAAAGAGGATGAAATTAAACTCAGTTCCATGCCAACTATGCTCCCAAACGAAGCTTCAAAATCTGGAACACTCCCTGATTCTTTTAGCATGACAATGCTCAGTCAAATCTCTCAACACAAGAAAAAAAGCTGCCACTAACAAAACCAGGGTTTCATGAGACCTCCAGTTCACTGATTCAGGTTTCAGTAACATTAGGTTCAGTCTCAAGTCTCACAATGCCAGCCCTAAAGCCCCAAACTCATCACATGCAGACAAGCAAGGTATTTACAATGAATTTCCAGACCCGAGTTGTCAGTATTTCAGCATTTTGACCCCTGGGTATTTTTAGACCAAGACAAATGACAGCAAACCAATACTGTCATAGACTTATTTTACTCCCTAAACATCTGCAGAAATAAAAATGCATAAACACTTACTTTTAATTGATTTCAGCTCCTCGTGTATGTTTCTGTTGGATAAATTAATAGTGAACCTAGTAATCCTCTTTTAGATGTACATGTCACTTCAACATGTCACACAAAACTAAGTAAGTTGTGCATTACTAAATATCCCAGGAACTTTTTATTAAATTATACATCCAAATTATGAATTATGCAGGTGCAATGAAAGCACGAACCATGTAACTTAATGCAGACAAATCTAAACAGATAATGGTTCATCCGAGGTCTGTTATCAATCACCGTCTATTGGCCATCTACAATATACCCAGCAATCAGGTTTACTTAGATATACAGTATCTAAAAACAAATACCAATAACTTATTCTTAGTTATTCAGGGTTGACATTTTTTACACAAAAATTTTTGCTCTAATACATTGTTGAGGATTGTCTTCTACTTTTAGACAAAGTGTATTTGCAGGTGTAAATGCAATCTAATGTTGATGTTATTCAAGTAAGTAGAAATGGATGCCATTACCTACAGCAAATCTAAGCATCTCACTGAAGCATTCCCTTGCATATTTCTTTTGCTTCTTCATCACAGGTAAATTGATAGTCAATCAATTTTTTAAACAATCATAGTTTTCATTGTGTAAAAAAGCTATTTAATGGCATGTCGGATCATCTCACATAGATTTAAGTCTAGACCTTGAATGACTCGCTTAAAAACTTTAATTTAGTTACTTTATGTCCTTTAGTGGTGGACCTCCTGCTGTGCTTTGGATCGTTGTCAGGACACGGACCTTCCAAAAAGTTCCACTTTGTCTCAGCAGTTTACAAAATATTTTCTCTAATGTCTTATGAATCATAAACATACTTTGACTTGACGGGTCAGAGAGCCTTTGACTGAAATGTTTGACACACTAGTTCTAAATCTAACTGGAATTTTAAAATAAATATGTTTTGATTCATTCAAAAACTATTTTCGATTTGATAGGACATGAGGTCAGTTCTTATATGAGAAACATTCTTAACTAAGGGGAAAAAAAAGCTAAATTATACAAAAAAAAATACTTTCAGTTGAGCAAAGACAGTTGGTTATTTTACTATTATGCTGAAACTTTTTTTTTACTTTTTAGAAATGCAAATGACTGCTCCACTAAAAACATGTTTTTAACTTTATAATCACTCCTTACTCTTGAAACATTAGTGATGACCTTAAAGCTTCGCCTTGCTTTTCCCTGGAATCCATTAGGTAATTAACATCAATTCTGAGGCACATTTTAGGAAAAGGTTGTAATTTATTTCCAAATGTCTCTCTAATGTTAGATTTTTTTTTTCTTGCGTTTCCCGAGAGTTTATAAGCAAATATATTCTTTGAATAAATCAGAAAGGAGGACAATAACAAACCACTGAGAGATTCAGGCTGAATATATTATATTAAGCTTTATTTATCAGTTGAAAACACAACAAATTGGAAAAATACACAAAAATATATAAGCCTGGGATCAGTGATGTTGAAGTCAAAATCCACTGTGATACATGCAATTTAAAGTACAGCAGGGTTTAAGTCTCTTAATTAAAAGTCATCTGTATAGCTGTTTATGGAATGCAGCAAAAGATGGTTTACCTTTCTGATATTATGGATGTTGTAATTTGTTTCCCCTTTTTAGAGTTTTCAAAAGCCACATGAAAGTCCCTGCAAAATACAAATTATATATATTTTTTCATTTGCATTTTCATAAATGAACAGTCATTTTCAGGTTGTCTAATGGGCAAAACTGTGTCACAACTGAACTGCTAGGTTTGTCTTCAAACAGATGTAATCTGGAGGTACAAGGCATGAAGTCCAGCAGTCGGAAACTTATTTTTTCCAAGAGTGTGATAGAAGGATGGATAACTAGAACTTTAATCTTCAAACTGAACATTTTAGCACAAGTCAAAATGCTGAAATCCTGACTCGTGTTTGTATATTTTA